>OY763901.1:1250000-2500000 GCA_963667235.1 Nomada lathburiana | reverse complement strand
CTGGATACAGTTTTTCATATTTTGTTCCCCTTTTCCGTGGATCAAGTTTGGCAACGAGAAACGACGAACCACCCCTTCTCTGTACTTTCTTCCCGCTTTCCACGCACTCGAGTAGTCAAGAGTGCCAGCTGCCAGCTAGTCGTAGCCGATTTCAACCTTTCTAAAACAAAAGGGAGAATATACGTATACACAAGAACCTTCAACCGTTACCACCACTGTATCATGTCCGCAAAAAAGAGGTTTCCCAAAAGGAAGGAGAAAAAAATGAAGAAATAAAGCAATGAAACCGTCTCGTGGCCACAATGGCCATCGGTTTTAGCCAGTGAACCGACCAGTGCCGTGATCCTGAGCGGAAAGTAAATTTCGTGAAAAATTCGCCAAGACAGTTTACGCTGCGAGACGGGGGAAAATGTGTCCTTTCCCTCCCGCGTCGAGAGATAGTCGGTCGAAAAGAGAAAATGAACGAAACGAAGGGGAGACGGAAAGTGGTAGAGAAAACGTGCACCGAGTTTCTAGCCGACTTTACCTACATACAAGAGTAGGCGGGAACACGGCCCGCTGTCGTGGCACGTGACGGCACGATAAGAATTCCGCTCGATAAAAACAAACATTGTCGAGGCAGATGCACGCCGGGTTTTCCGGCGCTCTCTTGGAAAATAGATCTCTCGGAGATTCGGTCGCGGAAACCGCACGAATACGACCGTGACGCGGCGCGGCGCTAGCTTAAACGAATTCAAATGTATACCGAGCAGCCAGACCCCAATAAGTCGCGATTTGCCTGATAGGATTGCTTGGCCTCTTCCTTTTTCAAGTAAGATGACTTTATTGTTAGAGATTGCGGCCACCGGTATCGGGAAGAGAGGCAGCTGTCGCCTCCAATTCGACCTCGAAATGATTCTGTTCGATTCTCGATTCTTTTCACGACGTTCCACTGATTGACGTATCAAAACATCACGGACGATGAAAGGCGGCAAAATATTGCGCCTCGTGTATTTTTCTTCTTTGCGTTGTTCGTGGGTGTTAAGTTGGTTCTGTATTTTCTTCGCCGATTTTCTAGTACTTTCAAATACGAGGGTTATACGAACATTAGTTAAAATTCATTGCGTTTCGATTGTCGCAAGGATTGAATCAATATTTTAATTCTCCTTATTTAGAAATAATAGGAATAATTTGTTACAATTTTTATTTGCTGTATATTCATAACAGTAATATAAATAGAAATAATTGCAAAATTTTTGCCGTTTGCAGGGACTGATAAAATTGACAAGAACTATGTACTTTCAATAATTCTATATTCCGGAATTATGAAGGCTTTCTCCATTACACGCAGGCGGTCTACTGTTAGTTTTTCGACATCCATACGAGCGTAACTCTAAACATTCGGATTTCACCGTTTACATTGTAAAAGGAAGGAGCCTGGTGCAGATATTCTGTTACGTATTTTATGGAAAAAGCGGTCGTTTCCAAGCATATATGCAGGTGAACGATAGCGATCCCGGTTAAGAGGCTTTCCAAACGGGCCACTCGATAAAATAAACTAGGTTTTAGAGTCCAAACAACTTCCCGTTAATTCACCGCATAATCGTGCGTTGCCAGTATTGTGTTTAGCAATTGCTTTAACTTCAACCCTTTTTTCCGTTTGTACCTTCGTGCTCCTTCGCGAAGGCAATTATTCTAATAGAGGACAATTTAGAAACTCCACTGGCGTCGCTAGATTGTTCACGGGAACACGGTGAAAAGGCTCGTTGGAAATAATTAATTCTCGTGTTGCACCCGTTGAATTTATTTCATGCTTTCAAACGGTCAAAGTAAAATACTCGCATTATTTACACTAATATGGACAATATCATTTACAATGTTATGTTGTCGCATCAAAAGTAGGGCGATACTTATTCATCGAAAGCTCATTACGAATAGATCAAAGAGGTTGCAATTAGTGAAAGAGCAACATCTACATAACGATATTAATTTAATAATATTAACAATACGAATCGAATAATTAATAAGCAACGTCGCTCGACAATAATCTTAATCGAATAACAATGTAAATCTAACCTCGCCGAGTGAAATGAAAAATCGTACGATATTTAACACTAGAACGAGGTGTTCCGAGATAGGTTTTGGTACTATTTACACAGTATACGTTAGACAGATTATAAACACGAAAGTGGTTGAATGGGCATTAAATAGAGATATATAATTGCCATTCTGACTTACTGAAAGTCATCATAAATTGCTGCAACGATACCTATACGTTAGTAATTGTAGAGCAAGATTTTGACTGGCTGGGTAGCTCTAGTGTTAAACAAGCGCTCTTCACCACGAAACAGCAAGAACCCCAGTACATATATAGTCCAGACAGAACCAGCAGCTCCATAAAATCAAACTTTCGCTTCAGAACGATCACTACAATCACCTCAGACCTCCTCGTCTCTACCAAAAAACAAATTTACACAAATCCCCGACTTTTCACGATGCACGAGATTCCTCGGCTTGACTACCGTTCTGCTGAAAAGTCCCGGGCGAACCCACGTGGTCTGTTCCCTTTAATACCGCGCGTGTTGCCGCGACTAACGCCCGAGCGTTTAACGTAACAAAGATGCAGCAGGGTTCAGGCCGGATGCACACGTCGGCAGGGAGACGCGATTACGCGAATTCGAAATGCGAGCCAGCGACGTGTCCCCGAGTCCCGACTCCAATCAGGCTGACGTGAATCCCCGGCGCTTCTTTTCTTTCAATTTTAGCATACGCCCGCCCGCCTCTTGGAAACGCCGGAGAACCGTCGAGCCTTCCAGTCTGGCCGTCTGCCAACTCCTGCCTCGCGTTTCACTCCGGAGCCGTTGCTCTCCTCGCGTATTTATCCCGCACGAACACTACCCGTAAGCTGCCTCGTGTAATTCCCATCGACGTGTACCTGTCCGCCTTTCGCATTACGCCTGGCTCGCGTGTAAATTCCCCCGAACACGCACTGGCGTAAACGCTCGCGTTTCTCAGCTTTGTTCCGCCCTTCTTGCTATTGTGGACGCACGAAATTCTGCCGGTTTCGCGAGCTTGGACGCGAGGATCGTCAGGGTGGACAGGGTAATTGGTTCGTTGTTTCTTGCGAGGACGGAAGATGCCGACGGTGTATGCGCGGGGTGCATTGGTGCAACTGGAAACGGTGCAGCATCTGGCGAAAGATTAAGATTATAAAAAGAATATTTGTGTAATACCAAACAACTATTGTGAGAACGTTTTTTTCGTAACTTTAATCTCTCGTGAGATATTTCACCGTTTCCAGTTAAATGGAGCATCCTGTACGTACATATATGTATAAAATGGTCGATACAAGTTTGTTGCAGATATTAGATTTCTGTGTCAGACATGTGCGTGTCGAAGAAGTATCAAATGTAGGCGCAGTAAGTAACGAAAGTATTTTAGCGGTAGACTAATATCGACTGTATAAATACTGTATAAAATATTGTGATTCATTTAAATAAATTGTCTACGAACATCTATTAATGTGTGCAAAGTTTGTAGAATTTTTATACAGTAATAGAGGTTGATGCATACTTTATTAATATTTTATATAATTTTTATGCAGTCGATGATAATTTAAGGCACCGTCCCTGCCATTCGAATTCTTCCGTTGCTTCTCGAAAGAAACTCTTCCAAGAGAACCAGGGGCAAGCAAATTTTTCCTCCTCTTTTTATCATTAGAAATAAGACACGTGTACGAAATAACACGAAAGTATTAAATCGTATACGAACGAAGCTCCTGAGAAAGACGTGACTGTGAAATTAAGTTTAAATCAACAATGACCTAACACATTTTTATTAATTCTCGCAGGGTTCTCCGCTGAATGCAGCACCGTTTTAACTGCACTGGGCGTGTCGTATATTCCTTTGAGAAATTATGTACACAGTAGACGCCAACCGTGTATATTACCTCTCGACAAATTTACAGAAGAAAACGTTTGTGCTTGCAAAATGATACTACACGTGCGTGTAATATAATATATACAGATTGCAGCACGAAAGATTCCACTACAATTTATTAATCCATTGAAATAATAATTTCCATCCGTTCGCCACTTTCGTCGATTAATAACCTCGAAACACGGATTCAATTAACCTTTTCTTACCGACTTCAACAGGTGACTCATAAAAGTCATAACAAAGAAGCAGGTAACCAAGTTGAACCAAGAGTTTCGTGCGTTCAAACCAGACCTCGCATCTCTAGTATGGTAATCCCATGTTGACAGTCCGAACTATCGCACCCCCTAATCCGTCAGGTGTTTACTGTGGCACGTGGTAGCCATTAATCCCTCGCGGAGACTTTATTAACCGTCTTACGATATATCTCTAAAAGCTCATCGCGATGAATTCCTTTCCCAAACGATGAACGCGAAAAGTGGCGAACACAATTATCCCGCTAATAAATAAGCGTGCTCAGGGGGACCCCGTGAAATAATAGACGGCCCGGACTTAATTTTACGCCGGTGCGACGTGACGCTGCTCGACGCCCGTCAGAGATTCGACGATGCGACGCCTCTACGCCTCTCTCGGACGTTAAGCTTGTAACGCGGTCAAGATGAATATTACGTCCACGGTAAGAGAGGGATAAATTGTTCAGACACGGAGCGCAGAGATTATGGCTCGTGTTACAAACGTAACTGGAGCTTTAATGGTGGCGTAGAAACGCGTGTATACCGTGTGTCTGGGGTAGAATTCGAATAGAACGGAGCAGAGAACTGTTCGTCGCGACGCATGCCGACCGGCCAGTTACGCGGTTCAATATTTGGGTAATTGGTTATTCGTGTTTCGGCCAATCGAAACGCTTGTCACGTGCGCGCGGAAGTATGCGGAAAGGTACAGGACGGTTGTTTGTACTTCGTTTCAATTTCGGGAGCTATAGAGCTGGGTTAAATGGGAGTACTGTTGAGTCACCCGGTAGGTGGTGCTGCCTTTTTCACAGCCGATCTTTGATATTCCGGCGGAGCAATGCAGTTCTAATTTGTCACGGGCGACGTGTAATATTTATTGTTAAACTGACAGCCGGTTATTTAATTTCGTTGACTTTTCGCACTTTTTTCTCGCCGCGAACTTATTCTGAAAATCAGGAATTTTGCATTTTGCAGTCTGTCGTTGATGTTGTTTTATCTGGGGAATAACTGTACACGATGCAGCTTGTTTTATCTGGTTTCCTGATTCCAGGTTGAAACAAGCTTTGACTCGATTCGTGTTTCTTGAGTTGTCTCTTTAAAATAGGTGTTTCCTTAACCGCGCACTTAGTTGTTTCCCAATTGTGCTTGACCTATGCTCGAACAAATGAATTACAGTATTCTCGCCAGTTTACACTCTAGTGATGCGAATGAATCAAATTTTTCTCATGGCTTTTATGCAATAAAATTTCATCGATAATGAAATACTTGTTTAGAAAATTCGAAACGTGTAAAGAATTTGTGGCCTGTGTTATCGGTGATATGCGGTATTGGTGTCACGACTACAATCAATTCATTGACACAGCTGCAAAGAATATTGGCAAACATGTAACCAAAACTGTGCCCTTGTACTACAGAACAAATTCAAACATTGCAATATGTACTAACTCAAAACTATGCCAATGCACATCCAAGACAAAATTTCAATACTCTTCGATACTTACGTAGTCATATAAGCGTACACTCAATGCAACCGTATTTTATTATTAGTGATCCATAATAAGTAGTATTATGTCCGCCACTAGTTCAGGTACAAATTAATCGAAGATCGTAACATATTATAAACAATACAGAAATACTTTAATATTCCTGTATCTCGTCATTTTCTCAGGTGCGTCACAACGTGGAAACTCATTTAATCTGGACGGATTCTACGCGTTTAATAAACAAGATACCGGTGTCCATTTAACACGGCATTCCAAACGACATTGTCTATGCGATGACTAAATAGTTTCTGGAAACTCCCGTTCCGTCCCCCCACTTGGTACGTCCCAAGTGGGATGCTGATTTAATTGCGGCATTAATATTTATGTCGCTTTTATTGTCGGAGGTGTTGCGTAACGTTAAAACAGTGGAGCTAACAGCTCGTTCCGAGTTTCCACAGCTTGCAGAAACTAATTTCGAAGCGAATAACCCGCTCGTAGTAACGCTCCCGATCGCGAAAGAAAGCAGAGCTCCCGCGAGAGATTAATGACGCGATTGCGCAAGCATCTTAATGGAAAGTAGAATTTATTTATCGCCCGATAGAAGAGAAGTGTCTGCAAGTGTATGTAAATCGGGTTTCTGTTGGAAATCACGAACCTTTGTTCCATCGAATCGATGGCCGCTAGAACGTTTTAGCGCCTTCGTAACCGATCACTTTTAGATGTCAGATGTTTGAGCGCGTCTAGAAGGGTGTTGGGACTTCGTTCGTGAGGGGATGATAGGGAAAACGGAGGGGCGCGTTTTGTGATACTCGCGACGCGAAACACCAGCGATTAGATTCGTGAAATAGCAATAAATAACGTACCGTTTTAACGGTGTAGTTAAAATTGCAAATTCGATCGCACGAGTTTTGCATACGAGCGTCGGTTACACGTGCGTGTTCCCTTTACGCGGCTCGCGTGTAGGTCATTATGGATATATCTGGTGGCATTCGAAAGGCAACGAAATGACGTGTAATCAATGATAAACGCGTGCTATTATTGCAGAATGAGATTCAGGTTACGCCTGGATCGGGATCGGGCTGTAGATGTCCGTTGTACGTACACCATCGTTTCAGTAATGTCGTTCGAATCACATTTTCCATTGGGCGTCGTCTTCTCGTTCGGGGTGAACGACTGTGGAAATTTCATTTGAATATAACCACGTGGAAAGTAAACGTCGGGGGCAAAAGTTATTTAAAGCGAGGAAAACTCATGACTGATTCACGCTGAAGTTCCGGAAATTGGTTACGGGCAACGGTAAACGAAGATAAATCATCGGTACAGAAGTTTAGCCGATAGGGGAAGAGTGCTAGCGCCGCAAGATAAACTACCATCACACAATACCTAATTCGGATCACGCTTGGTCACATCTGCAACTCCCCGTGAACTCTGTAAATTAATTAAATTCCTCGGTCTCGTTCGGCGCCGTATAAAACAGCCGGAATGAAAAACGCGTCGCTCCGACAGCAATGGATCTAACAGCAATTTCACGTTGAACGAACGGGACAGTTTATTTAGATTTTCCTATTTGATTTCCTTCTCCTTCCTCCCTTTCGTCCGGTGTCGCTTATGCCGTTAAACTATTAGAACTTGTTCCCAATTATGTATGACGATTGCACAATCTTGTACCGGGATTGATGTTCGTTTTCTTGCCGAGAATGAATTTTAATTTCGACCGATTAGCGTACTACGTGTTTGCTGCTCGCCGGGATTTTCACCCGCGTTTATTAACATACTTTCCTCGTTCATTTCTCAGCTGATTAAAAACTTTCTCATAAATTTGTCTTTGCGAGCGAGCACCGGTCGCAGGGGCGGAGTAAGTCTAATTCAATTAAGCCAAGTAACACGGTCCATTGATTTAAGATTCCATCCGAGTTTCGCAACGATCTCTTGGAACATCCCCCTGGTCCATCTGTCGCGAGAAATCGCTTCCTGGTGTTGTTCTTCGCTTTCACAATCCGCGTAAAAGCGTGCCGGATTGCGATCGACATTGCGAGATCGACCGGCGGGCAATTTACTTTTTACGTAAACGGTGCTTGGCACTTTTGCTTTCCAGTTTCGCTCGAACGCTGTGTATGTGGAATATATAATTATCCCTTGAATTGTTATCACTGTTCTTGTTGTCCGAGATTATTATTTTCCAAATTGAAATTAAATATTAGTACGAATGAATAATTGTGTGCTAGCTTTTTGCCAATTCAATTTAATAATGGATTTTTCTGACACATGCAAAAGTGCATTCGATTTCCAGGACAATTCACGGAATTTATTGCGAGTTTTATTACTTTATTGAATTTAATTCATGTTGTAATAGCCTTTTTTGGTTTGTCCATTATAAATTGATTGATTGAATTCTTTTCGACCAGTTAAAAGCTACGTGCTATACAATGCATATTAAAGATATGCCCTCAGTAATCCTTTATTGGCTGAACGAACTGCCCACCATTGTGTCTCTTCGTGTGCATTGTATAAAAATCAATAATAAATAAATATAACAACTTTTGAACTTGCCTTTGAAATTGTAGCTACTAGCTCGAAATGTCACAATTCATCTTTGACACTGACGCAGTCGAATTATTTATTCATATACGTTGAACATATTTTTCATACTTTCATTTCCATAAGTTTCTTTATTAATCTCATATAACACAATACATGCTCCTTCTTTCGTCGCGTTAATTTTAAACGTATGAAGTAACTGCAATGTAATCCACCTTTCTGAACTTTCGATAAGCGACGATCGTGGCAAGTCCCTTTCTTTTAAACTCGGCTCTCGAATAAAGAAAAGCTGCATCACTCGCGACATAATATAACACATTGTGTACACCTTCAACATGTCCCCATGAATCGCCTCGAGCCAATAAATAATAATTGCCGCCCTTAACTCACCACCGGACGAGAAACGAGGCAAAAACACGTGCTCGTTGCTCCAAGGTGTCCAAGCTTCCACCTCTCACTGGCAACCCTTCTTTTTTGTATTCCCCGTGGAGAGAAAGACGCGATTCTGCCTGTGGACGAGTGAACATGCGACACCGTGTGCGTGGACATACAGTGAATAATAAATAGAGAAGTCGGTACGACGATAAAGCTTCGCTACGCGTTATTACTATATTACACGTGAGGGGTGCAGCGGCGTTCCGCTCTTCCTTTTCTCTCTGGCACCCATTACACGTTCGTCGATCGTTCTCCGTTTCACCTTGCCTCTCTCTTTCACCCACGCCCCGTCTCTTGTTCTTCGCGCTGCGAGAGAATAGAAATGAATACTACCCAGCCCTGTGGCCGAGCGAGTGTGTGCGCGTGCAAGCGTCAATGTGGATCACGCGAGCTCGCGTGCAACATTTACTCTTTCTCTCGTTTGCCACCCCCGATGTACACCACTCTCTGTTCCCATCTATCCCCGCTTCTGGTCTCCCTGCCTCGTTCGTGGAACGTGGCCAGCGAACTCCTGCGATGTGTACGGGTACCACGTACCACGGTCTAGCGATGGGAATGATCCAGTTCCTTCTTACAAGTTTCCATTGGATATGGGATATTAAATAGAGTAACTTTTATATTTGCACTAATTCAATATATTTAATACAGCTCGCAAGGTATGTCCATTTTCTACGAGAGACTCTCTTCGACTGATTGGAACACCCAAAAGAGAACTAAGGGTCCTCCACCTATACCTATGAATGCGTATTGTTTCACTTTACAAACTGGGCCCTTTCGACTAAGCAAGTACTTATCGTTGAGTCAATCTGTGTGAGTTGCAGAGATGTGAGTTGAGTGAAGTGAACGGGATGTAGAATAGGTGCCAATTAATAATTAACCCTTGTACGGAAGTTGAGAAAGTACCACAAATGAGAGGTTTGAGATTAGAATCGGTTAGCGCACTTGAGTAATAGTTTTGTGTATAAAGGGTTTTGCTCCTTAGGCAAATAGAATGAGCTAACGTCACGTGTTCGCTGAAAACCACCATAACATAAAACGTATTGGAAAATTCTTGTTCAATATCCTGGTATTTTGTTAAATTGCCCACAAAACGGTTCCAAGATCGTTAATCTGTTCCCCTCGAATACTTAAATGGCGTGTTAAAAACGAGGCAAGAAAGTTCGTGTTCAGGTTTCAGCTCAAACGGAGCCAAATTTCTGCACGGGGGTGGAATTTGATGAAATCTAGAATATTAATGAGAACGTTCATTACAATATTAGATTAAGCCACCGCATTCGCTACTTCGATTAAACTTTCCCCTTCCATCTGAAAAAGCATCAACACTTTTCGACAGACGGTTACACTCATTTGATACCTACATATGTATTCCATTGTACTCTCGATACAATAGTAGTCAGTTGAGAAATAATTGGCCGACAGAAGTACGTTTCTACATCGCGGCGTAGATTAATATCGCAGATAACTAAATTAGTCATATTTAACGAGGTAGCACAGTCCATTTATAGCAACGCATACTTGAACCCGCGCGTAAAATCGAGCTGAATTGAGCCCATCGCTACCCCGACCAAGCTCGTACTTTCCCCTTTCTCTGTCTTCCTCTCGTTCCAGCCCGCCTCGACTCCCACGCTCGGCGCGTTACTCTTAATCTGGCTGGCCGTGGCATTTTAATTTCTGTCCAGGCCCGATCCACGGCATATATTATTTCCATAATTCAGGCCAACCCCGTCGCGCGATATTGCGTTCGAAACATTTTCTTTCTGCTCCTCTTTCGCCGCCGGCGAAGCTTTCGTGACTGGCCCTGTCTGCTGCGCATCGCCGCCTCTTCTAAGGGGTTGCCATCGACGTTCTAGACACAGACGCGCCACGTAACTTCTCTTTGACCATCGAACATTGAGCTGGACTCGCGTGGGAGGTCGTTTATTTGCGCAACAGAAAAAGAACGAAGGTGGGAATTCCACGAAGCACGTGACGCCGAAAGCTGGAGAGAATTTCGCATCGATGAAGTGGCCCGTGTGGCGACTTAACGAATTGGTGGGTGTAGTTTCGAGGTGTACGGGTGTGAGCTGTCTGGAAAATTGGGGTTGTTAAGGGGGCCACCAGAGGGGGTTCTTTTTTTTTACGCCTGGCCTTGGTTTCAGAGGGCGAAGCTACGTTTATTCGAATAGAAGGGCGAATTTTAGTATATTTCGGAAGAACTCGAGGGAGGAATCGAGGGGCTCGGAATTATTAGGGGATTCTATTAGCAGAATTGACGGCGGGAAGAGAATTGATAGTTCGCATTGGACAAATTGTGCGACTGAGTTGAATTTATTCGGTGGATATATTGAATTGGGCGAAATGAGATGCTCGTTCATGTTTCCTGCTTCGAAATAAGAAATTGTTGTTTAGTATGGATTTAGGAATTGAGGGGGTGCGGATGTAAATTTTTGGTGTCTCTGATATTTCTGGGATATTAGATTTTTCTTTTCAATTTAGACAGAGTGCAAACATTGCATTGAATTCCTCTCGCGCGTATTTCTTGGTACAATTGATCGCCAAAGATGAAAGGGGATTTGTTTTGGAGCATGTTCGGTGAATAATATTTCTATGAAATAAAACAACCTATTCTTTATTTTGTTTGCTGTAAATAATAATCAGACAATGAATATTGTTTTTATCTGGGCGAAAAGCAAATGAATTCATGATAAAGCTATCATCGATTTGGATTACTATTAAAGTTCAATAAAGGACCGACTGTCCGCAACATTATTACTGCCCACAAACGGGTATTTGCTTTTTACTTCGAAGAAGTCTCACGCAGTTTAGAAACTTTGTTTAGGAATGTGGAACGTATTATTCTACAAATTCCATACAATTTGTGGAAACATTTATAATGTTCTGAGAAATTCGTCCTACGTGACAGTTAACTGAGTGAATTTAAATCCCAGCTGACCCCAAGTAGCCCCTAATATACTTTTCTTCATTTGACACTTCAGTGTCACCAATTTACTTCTATTTATCCTCCACTGCTTATGCAGTTGATGCACTTGCACGGGGTGTACAAGTCTCGCGTGTGTTTCACAATTACATATGAGCTAACTGCTTTCCGCGCGGAGCGAAAGTTAAAGTATCCAGCTGTTGACAGAAACTAAGTACCAAAGAAAATATGACGATCGCGATGCGTCGAATGTCTGAAAAGTCTGAAATATTCGCAGCCAGGAAAGAATGAAAATGTATTTTCCTCAACTATCGCACAGAATGCGTGTTACAATCCGGTACACTTAATTCGTCGCATCCAAAACGTGCAAGTGATATGAATGAACTTGAAAATGGCCTCAAACAACGAGGCAAACAGCAGCTTTCATTTTCGAATGAAAAGCAACACCGTTTCAAATCGCAAAAGACATCAGGGCCTCGTTCGCGATAGAACCACGAACACATCGCGGAACACGTGGCAGCTGTGCAACGTTATTCGCAAATATTTTCGTTCATTACGTCTATCGGTCGACCTCGATGCGATAAAGCACAAGGGCTGCGAAAAAGTATATTCGCGGTTAGATGAAGCCCCCGTGGTTCCGTTCGAGAGCATAGTTTTCATAATCGCGTGAAACCTGTCCGCGAACAGTTGTGCCCAAGCAAATTGCCACAAAGTCGCACAATACGCGGTCATTAGAGAGAAAACGTTACACGCGTTCCTGTTTAACCTACTATGTACTTACGTGCTTACACATTCACCAGGCCGCGGGATATATCATACATACATGCACACACGCATACGTACTTTCCCTTTCAGCGTTTCTTCTTTTCCTTCTTTCTCCTTTCCTTTCTTTCTTCTTTTTTTTTGTCGTGGGCGCGGTGGAGTTAAAACGGTACGGTGCTGTTCGTCTAACGGCCGCTCGTAACCGCAAACGTTTTCCGCCCGAGTAAAAACAATTTCCATAATTGAAGGGACACTTGGACAGAGGCTAATCCTTCCAGGTTATCGCGTTAGCGGGCTCTCGATCGGCGTGGAGGGTTTACGGGTCGCGTAAACGCGATCTCGTTGCAAAGCCCCTGGTCGTCGAATTAAAACAACGTGCAAAAATATCACTTTTCTTTTTAGAACGATATGACGTAAATGGCGAATCGTTCTCAGCTGTCCAAATTATTACATATTAGGTATGTGGGCGACCGCGTGACCTAGTGATTAGTCGCTACAGTCGCTACATTGACCGATTTAGAAATGAGAATTGTAGGTATTCGGCATAATAATGAAGACATAAAGGATACGATATTGCAGCGTATACAGAGCACAATGGAAAAGGTACCAGCTGTGGATAAAGGCAAGGGGTGGAAACATAAAATATTAACACGTATGTGTTTAAGACCTTACAAGTTAATAAATATTGTTATTAGCGTTCGCTTAAGCCTTTCAATTTCACTAAAAACATGAAAAATATTGAGTGGTCGTTTTAGCGTTAGTATTAACCCATTAAGTGTAGAGGGCACGCATACTGATCGTGTATTTTATTTAGACAGTTCGTTTTGTATTATGTATAGTCCAGAACCATTACTATATTAGAGAAACCAGTGTTGTTCGCCGGTATGTATTGGCAAGTTAAAGGCAATTGAATCTATTTAATATTATAAATTGCATAGATTATTATTCGTAGGTGTAGCCGTTTAAAATCTAGCTCTTTGAACGTATTGGATCGCGGAAGTAACGTCGGTGAATCAAATTACGTTCCCTGAATCTGTTGGCAAGATTTGCTGGCCCCCTCGTTTGCACGATACCTACCGCTAACGTGATAATACGCGGCTGCCGATTTAACGATCAGACGTAATTCTGCTGATATTGTACTTATCGTGGACGATACGTGCAGGTTGCCGTGCCGTTTGGGACTTTGTTTCCTCGCTCTCCTTTTTGTGGTCCCATTTTCGTGTTTGATAGAATCGGGTCGGTTTATGTATTTGGAAGGTGAACCAGCCGAGGTTTTATTCATTTTCAGCATATAAACTCTAGAATTGAGTCTGTCAATTGAGAAAAATGCTACGTAGTTGCATATTTACCGTGAAAATTCTTTATTCGAGAAGAGAGGATGTAATTTTAATTGAGATAATCGATTAAAATGATATGGAGGTAGTGTCCGACAATTCCACGTGTGTCCGGTACTTTCCTTGGAAGTTATTTTACGCCCTTTCATTGACTTCTCACGGAGAACTTGGAGATGCGAGCGAAAAAGGAATGTTTCTCCGTGTACCGTCAGGTAAGAATAACCTGACTCCAAGATCATTGCCTGCAGCGACAAACGATTTTACCAAGCTTCTACACAGAGCGAATTGCAATTAGTAATCTATTGCTTTGTGTAATAAAAAAAAAGCTACAAATACGTATGCAGACCTCTGTGACTACTGTCTAACGAGGTATTAATTTTTTTCTGAGGCTTTTCGTGTGCACTATCGTTGACTGTGGTTCAAAGAACAGGTTAACAGGTTCAAGGGAGTGCATAGCTCTACCTTTCCCCTTTTTTATCCCGTACAAAGGTAAAATTCTTTCTTTGGTATTTTGGGATTCACTCACAGATCCCTTTTTGTGATAAATGGGGCCCTTCGTCCATCCCCCCCAGGGAGCCGAACAATGGCAGGCCACTTTTCATGGAATGGTCCTCGGTGAACCACAAAATACCAAAGAAAGAATTCCGTGGTTATCTGCGATGCAGAAAGCAGTCGCGTAATTCTCTGGCAGCCGCGTAGTTTAACATGAAAACAGGTTAGTGGAATATCCTGAAACGATGGGAGTTTTACAGCCATCCGGTGGAATTACACGGACTGTCCCTTTTTCTGAGCTACTTCCGTTCGTACCCCTTCGGACGTTCGTTCTCGAGGAATTGCCCCTGCTATATAATCGCGAGGGTGAATCAGAAGGACGCGCATTGAACGAACATTTTCCACTTAAGTTAAATCGCCGTTTTCGTAATCGACTTCTCGCCGATCTATACCCTCGATGGGCAATATCGGGATTTCGTCGAATACGCTTATAAATCCCTGGAGTTTTATGGCTCGCCTTGAGAATTATGTATGTAGAGGGTGCGTGGGATGACGCACAAGTTGAAAATGTTTTTTTAAACGTTTTAACGTTATTTCGGCTCGAACGTTCCCTCGGGCAAGCCGCCGATACTTTCTTGGTAAAAGAGTAAAAAGCCTTTATGGCTGTGATAAATATAAATCGATTATCTTTGTGTCCCTCGGCTGTAGATTTATTTGATACCGACTAACGTCCCAATGCGGTAGTGTTCCACGATGTAATCGTGTGTTAAGTGATGGATAATTCGATAATAGTTATCGTGCAAAGTGGTATGCTAATGTTAAGCTTTGAGATATTTAAATATTTATGCACATACAATAATGAAGCAGACTAAAACTGGAGTGTTATGTAAATGTGTGATAATAAATTTTAAATATCATAGAGCTGGGTTTTTGTAGGTGCGAAAGGTTTGAAGGGTACATTGAACCGGATGGTAGTTAATATGCATGCGATCGGATACCGATTGCATGTGTGATTCTTGAATTAATTAGAACTTATAAGATTAGTGCAGAATTGATTCGACTACGTTAAATTGGCATTGAGAAAAGGCAGTCGATGTTTCGAAACGTGTATAGCTGTTAGATGACAATAAAAAGTAATTTTATCAAGGAATAAACGTGAGGAAGTATGCGGTGTGGTGTGCTCATTTACGGCAAAATTTATTTGCAAAGTTGACAAAATAATTCAATTTGTCTGGTAGCCATTTTTTTGCATTAAGATCATGCACTAATATTGCAGCGTATAATATTTCTGAATATCAGTTGAGAAATTTCGAAATTACATGGCTCTGGTATATGAATCGGCGTTGCACTAGTATAACATAAATTCTTCTTACTTATGCACCGAATATTTCAAACTCCATACTGAATACGGTCCATCATTGTCCTTTATAAAATAAAAGCCTTACATTGTGCTAAAGCCACGGGCAAGAGTGCCTTCAGACGCAAAAACCGATCCAGCAATCAAACTTCTAAATCCAGATTGATATTCTCGTCTAAAAAGCCAATCAGCCAACCCTTCTCCTTCTTCTAACGCTTTTCCTACCTTAGTCTTTACACACGTTCTTTCATAAAGCGTCGTAAAGTACATTAACCTAATTCATTCTTTAGTAAGTGCAAGCTATTTCATATGTGCAACGATTTAAATCATATTCCCCTATTCTATAATGTACCGAGCTCGCGAAGTAAGTACATGGTCAATAATACATTTGCTATGTAGTATTACTCATTATTAAAAGCCCTATACTAGCAAAGAAACGAATTTTCCAATTGAATATTTCTGTTCCGATTATATCTGGACATTGTATAATGTCCATACAATATTTATTTATTTACAATATTTCAAAGGTACAATTTCTTCTCAACTGAGTGATTGAATTCCCAAATTATTTACGTAAAATACTTGCAAACTGATATTGGAGAAGAATAATGGTTACAAATATAAATACTCAGTACAGTTTTCCGTCACCAAATATGTACCTATAATAAAGTGAATAAAAATATTATATTAGAAATATTTGTGTTTAAGTGAATAAAAATATTATATCAGAAATATTTTCAAAGAGTCTCTCGCGTCTGTGAAGTTTGATGAAAATCAGAAATTGTCAGGTGGGTAGCTGCTCTCCAAACGCACGTACATAAAACATTTTAAAACGTGAATTTTGTACAGGTAATGCGGAATATATCAGCTTGGAGGGGAATCCAGTCTTGACAAATGGTCACGGGATCGACACTTCGCGAAAACGACACGGTTATTATATTTGGATCGTATATCTGGTGGATCTCACGACAAGAACCTCATTTCCGTCCACTTGGAATTATAATGTCACAATATATTATCCGAGCCACGGTGATATATCGTCGCGGGCATTTGTCGTCTCGGTCGAAGCGTTCTATTCATAATTGAAGCCACCTTTTTCATTGCCGTCCCTTCGCGTCGCTGACTGATATTCGTTTCACCAGATTCACGCTTTTTTACCAAGATTCTACAGCATTATCAGATTGGCAAAGTTTCAACTGAATTGAGCTGCCCTGCATTTGAAGTATAAATATTATAATTTAGGTACTAATATTGGCACAGCTTGTCACGCTACTCGGATTTCAAAATTTATGAAAATCATATTAGATCAGACGTATTTCGGTATTACACGAGAAGCTACGATAGCAGGGCAAGTATAAATAACATTTTTAACAGTTCACAAGGTGAATAAAATGGATAATCAATATTTGATGACGTATCGAATGGACTTTCTTCCATGAAATGTTTGTCGACTGACAGATACTTGAAATATTTAATTGGTTACCAAGGGAATCGGCGATAGTTAACAGAGAAATGATACGCGATGGAAATAGTTAATGGTTAATACTCGAATAACCTACTGCTGTGCTCCTGTATTAGACTGAAACTAATATTACTTGAAACGGATATTTCTCTTTGAAGTTATCTTGTACCGAGGCGAAGCTGGTAGTATGTTTACTCGTACTTTTAATTACACCAACGTACCAGATCTTCCTACTAGATGGAATAAATAATATTACAAAAAACTCCATCTACACTCCAGCAGCAACCTGTTTTTTACAAAATTATTCCTCATACTTTTTTCACCTCAACATAAAAAGGTATTTATTTCCCTGCCTCTCATTCCACGAAATATACGATACAATAGTAAAATATTCCCATTAAATTCAGCGTTTAACGATTGAAAGAAACGTATTTAATCAACCACCAAAATCTCTTCGTACCCCTTTACCATAAACACAACGAGATCTCAACTTTCCCGCCTTTCAACCCACAAAATAAACGATCCTAGAGTAAAAAATACCCACGAAATTTTCAGCGTTCCACGATTCGAAAAGTACCTAACAATTACGAACAATATTTTTCCAAGACGTTACGACAACAATGACACACCGCGTTCACAATAACGACAAATATCCCCCTCAACGACCACCAGGCGTAACAATTTAAGGAAAAACGGACGCTCGTGCAGCCTGCCATGCATCACCTGTAAGTCTGCAGCATAATCAACGTCGAATCTCCATTTAGCAGCGCCGCGTCGTCTACTAAACGCAATATTACACCCGCTCCCGGTATGTAGGCACGACCCGGGATATTATTCCTGGCGGGCACGAAAAAGGGGGCGACATTAGCGGGACGATTACCCCGTTATTTACGCGGTGTAAAATTGATATCGTGTGTCGCGATACCAGTAGGCCGCTAAAAACCTTCCGTCCGTGGCATCGATCAACCTAATAACGCGCACGCCTTGCTCGTTTCGTATCGAAGGCGAGATCCGCTCGCGCTAATGACGGATCCTTTCGGTGTGTCGAATATGATCGAGCCCCGGTACAGAAATCCGCTTGCTCCAACTCCTGTTAACGACGCGATCCTCGGGCGGATCGTGATCGCGAACATTTGTCACCGAGGAAAAACGCACCACCTTGTGTCGGCCGCACCCGTCGTCGATTCGTCACCGTTTCTTCGCCGCTCTAACGTCTCGCACACCTCTGCGCTCATTCTTTTCTATATATCCAAGGCCTCATAGGTGGTCTCATCGAGATTGAGACGGCTACCGTGTGGACAATTAAGAGGAAGGAATGTGCGCGGTCTGTTTATCGCAAGGCGAGTGATGCGAGCTGAAGAAACGGCGTGAACGGAGCGTTTGAGTTGGAAAAATCTGTGGACGCGGTTTCTTTCTGTATTGTTTTGGCGCAATGGTTGGAAGTTTGTATTGAAATCTGGTAGACCAGACATTGCAAATATTTTTCGGGCAATATCTTCGTTCACCCTCGATAGGTGAAGACGTGCGATCAATTTCTAAAGGGCGTCGTGTTCTTATAACGATGCTGCACTGGTTGCTAAATATTTCTTGTTGCAGGCAAAGGAAAGAGTATTCAGTTTTAAAAGATTGTTTAGATTGCCATTAATTATGTAAAGTGTTCCCGGTATATTCACCTGTTATATACCAAAATGTTAATGGCAATAAAAAATAATTTATACGAAACATGTGGTTATTGGTACAGCTCTTCGCTGTGCACATGCCCATCCCATAAAACTTCAGGTATCATTTCATCCTCACCTTTTCCTTCAGTGGTCTAGGGACGCAGGGGATACACGTTTGAGTATCCAAATGACATATACACTTCATTTTCCTTTTTGAAAAACACTTGGATCGTAATCAGTCACAAATCATCTCTCTTACAACCACAACATTTCTAATACTCGACTTAGGTTTTATTACCTTCCTCGTTCTCACCAACGCAGTTAAATCAGAGGTCACACGACTTAGGAATCGGGGTGGTCCGTCGAGGAAATTAACTTCGTGGTCGCAGCACGTGTAAACTCGCCGAGGCTACAAGGTTCTCAGTAAACAACCACATCATTAGCAGATCAATTAGTTAAAGCAGTTTCTCGTAATATCTACGATTTGTAACGATTACAATCTATCCTCTGCAAAATCTCGCAATATCGTCGAGCTATTGAATATCATTTTCGTGTTCGACAGAATAGTATTTCGAGTCGCGTTTCCCTTTTGTAATATTCAAATAACTTCTGACCCCATCGTCAGTATAAGGTGAGGCAAATTGAAGGAGATAAAGAAGGAGATAAATTGGAAATGTTAAAGGTTTGTTATATTTCCTTCCCTTCGTTTAGAATCAGAATTGCATTAACGGCGATGTAGCTGTATTATAATGAATAGGCATCAAAGATCGTCAACTCAAAGTAAAAAAACACCCGCGAGTCTTTTAGGTATCGTGACCCACGGGTTGTGAATCGGTGATACAGAGTGACAGCGTTTCAGCTATCGATGATATGTAAATGCTCACGGTGATATCTCAGTAAGCACTTTAAGCGTTCGTTTTTTCGGAATCGTCGGGCCGATCCTCGCGAAGAATCCCAACCAGCTCCAGCCAATTACTCTCATAATCCGCTCTAAGCCGTTTGCTAATCGTGAACGCCGACAGATTGCCTCGGCCGAGCGCACCACGAGCTCAATAAATACTTGAAGGCCACGGAGTCATTGATGATGCGAACGGAACGGTGAATCGTCGCCGCATAGTCATCGCCTTGGCTGATCCAGCTTGCCTGGTGAACCATGCCAGGGCGAGATTGTGGGATTAACGTAACCGGTTGCGATTGCGAAACTCTTGGCTGCACGCTGAAACGCGATTGGCTCTCCCCCGACTGTGGCCGTTTTTACGGCTTCTTTCGCCGACGTGCTATCTCCAGGTCGAAATTAGTCTGCCTCGGGGAGATCTAGACGCACGGGAGGTTTGATTGGTCCTCTGTCGTATTCCTAGGAAAATTAAGGCAGCCCTTCTTTTTTGGTCCCATTCCCTTTTTACGCGGAACCAGAAACGAAAGGCGCCAAGGAGGAAGGGAGGCTGGTCCCTGCTTCGTTTTTACCGACCGGTTTTTACGCGATCGATTAACGCGACTTTTGTACGATTCGCCGCGAAATCGTAAATGAAAACGAGCAATGCCAGGGATTAAGGTTTTGAAGTGGCTGATTTGTAGTACTCGTCGATCCGCCGCTAATACCAGTAGTACCGGTTAGGCAAGAATGTTAAGGAAAGAAAAATTAGCGACTTCTCGGAATAAATTGTGCGGGCTGATAAATGTTATCGTTTAGAAGCTGCACAGCTCAGTTCTTTTGGCGATGAAACGAAAGGCAGAGGGATGGTTTTGATAGTAATTGAAAACAGGATCGATGAAAATGGTTTGATGTACACGTATAATGTGTATGGAAATGTTAATTACCTGAATTTCATTATACATTACCATTACCCATTGCTGCACAGGAATAACGTAACGGTCTAACTTGCACACTTTTAGTTTGGATTGAATTAATCAAACACGAACCTTTGCCACGAACAGTAGTACATATGTACATAGTAAATATGCTAATTTACTGCCTCCAAGCTTGATAGTGCATACGTATAAAACATCATTATATGTAATTTATTTACCTTTATTAATGTAGACAGTGATGACTCTTATTTCCGCTTATTGGAAACACTTTTTAAATAACAAGACAAAATAGGATTACTCCTCTTGGCAACAATTTTTTTTCAAGCTTGCCTTTTATCGTCGCTATCGCGAACGCAGCGAAATCAGTTTCACCGTCGACGATTTATCGCGACTGCAAACTGAAATTTATATTCGTCGATAACGCGCATTTTATGTAAACAGCCGTGGCTGATATTAAGTTTTGAAAGGTGAAAGCCACCGAAATGCAGGGACCGTGGCGATTACGTGACCAATTAATCGGCCGATACGTAATGAACTTGTGTAGCCGTGGATCATTTATTCCGATTGCATTTCTGAACGAGTGTTGTCTGTGTACAAGTTAATTCGAAGCGTGACCGGCCGATCGATCGATAAGGCATCGGCTGAACGGTCCACTAGAACGATTGCGAATAACTCCATTGTCCATTTGCTAATCTTCGTTTCCTTCTATCCGGCCATTAAAATAACTCAAATAACAAAAAAGAAAGGAAAAGGAGTAACCATCATTCGAACACGAAAATACGAAGAAAGAAGAAGGAAATAAATCGAAGGGAAATACAGAATGCATCATTCGAAAGAGCCGATGGGCGGTGATCAAATTGTGCTCGAGAAAAATAATTCGGGCGAGAGTATTTCTTGGCGGTTCAAGGAACGGCAAGGAGAGAAAAAAGGGCGAAAACTGGGCCGCGAAATGGATGGCCCAATTTCGGCGGCAACAGAACGCCAGTGGTAGGGAAACGTTGCGCGGCGACGAGAATCACGCAGGTAAACCAGATCTCCGCAGCTTTTACAGGTAGGCTGTGTGTCGGCCACTCTGGCGAAACAGAGAGGGAAAAGAGATCAAGAAAGGAGGAGGGCACGAGAAAGGGACAGGGACAGGGACAGAGGGAACTGGTTGCGGACCCTGACTCGACTTCGAATGCAGCACAATGCACCGTGGCTACGTGTTTGCTGCACGGCGTCCCTGTATGCACGTCTGTGCACGCGTGTATACGTAATACGTACGTATTCGTGCAAAGCGAAGTGTACACGGGGAAAACAAGGTAATTCGTGACAGTGCGCCACGTTACATAGACGCACGAAACTCGTTCCTCCTCTCTGTCTCGGCCCCTTTATCGCGCGTTTTCTTTTACTTCCACTGTTTTATCCTCCGCCACTTTTCCCTCGTCGCGTTTCTCCACGGTGTCCCGTAAGCCGCGCCGCGACCATAAAACTTTCACGCAGTATGTTCCTGACGAGCGATCGTTGTTCCTTCAGCAACGAAGGAGACATTTACACTGGAAACGTTGGAAGTCACACGACGGACGGAAATCACTCGCAATAAAAGCGAGGACGATCGTGTAATAAAAGGTGCAAGGGCGATGGTAAATAATAACGGTGGACTGGGTGGATGGGGTCGGGGCGAAGGGTCGCTGAAAGAGAGATTGACGGAGGATCCTTTTGGGAGAGAATGATCGAAAAGTTTGAATCGCGATTGAGCGTGGCACAGAAGCCGATATCTACGTTCGAGTTAGAAGATAGCGTAACTTGGAAATTTATAACGTCGCCTGTGGCGCTTTACAGCGGTTGTCGATTAAATTCCCCGATGGGAGAAGTTCGGATCCGATTTTGCCCCGGACCAAATGACCGCGTTAATTTCGATCGAAACTGTCACGCGCCCGCGACGCTGATAGATTCGCTATACAGGCCAGCGAAAGCTGTATACGCGGTCTATTTTCTAATATTTTTTCGTACCCGGAGACACGATAACGTGCACGGTGTGCAGTGGTAAAATAGAATGGCGATATTGTGTACAGGACACGATACAGCGTGTAATTTATAGAGGAATTCCTATGGGAACAAGTTTAACAAATACATATTACGGCGGAGAAAAGATATATTATATAGCCTGATTTTAAAGTCTGTGATACGTGATATATTGCCGTGATTACGGTTTTTAATGATTTATAAATTGTGACATTAATATTCAATTTGGTATTAAATTTTAGGGAAGATATATTAAACATGCATCAGATTAATAGAAATTTACTTAGTGTAAACAATACTTGTTTATAGTTAGAAGAAATTACGGCGCAGAGTAGGAGTTAGAATCGTGTTCGGTGTTCTCAACAAATAATATACAGATATGTAACACAACATTTCTTATGTTAATCTAAATATTCTGATGTTTAAATATTTTTCTAAATAATTTATATTGAACAGAGCATCAATACCACTATATTTAACACAGTATCAATAAAAACCGGGCTGTCCTAGTTCCTGCACGGAGGCAGAATTTTCATTGCATTTTTTATGCACCCAAATACATACTTTAACACCGTTAGGAAAAGCCAAGCTCTCCGATCGATGGAGTTTTAAAAATATAATTCCTTTGGAAAGGAGGAAATTTCCGGAACGGAGTCCCCCGTTTTCAATCGTCTCCGTGACAAGTGACGTGGACGAGTTTGGAATAAACACGCGGGCGATATGGCGCGTGAATACAGAATCGTTAATTGAAGCAGAAATTTGTCGGTTTGTCTCTAAGCTTGCTTGTTGCGTCGCAACAGTAGAATCATAGAGCCATCGAGTTCCTTAAAATACAATTATTTACTTGTCGTGTACAGCTGCTACATTCTGCAGCTGCAAGCTATATACACCTGTACACCTCGTTTCGTAGGATTAGTATGTTTTCCTAAACTCAGAGCGCTTTATGACTTTACTATCTGCGAACCGTTGGGTGCACATGAGGACGTCGCGCGTGTAACCCTTATTGTGAGGTCAGGCACTACCTGTAGGGTGACAGGGGCGGTTAATTTCCATTCCTACCAGATTTTGGAATATCTCTTCCGTCACCTCTCTACATCGGCAAACGTGTTACGACCACCAACACGCCCATCACCAGGTTTTAGCGAGTCTTCGTAAGAGCGATCCTAACGAATCCTAGCGATCCTTCGCAGCCTTTACACCACCTTTCACGAGGCTTTTCCACCACCTTACACAAGTATTTTCACTACCCCCGGTAGAGTCAATTCACAAGCTTTGACGAGTCAAGTCATCACCTTTGACTGGTCGTCTCATCATCGTCGACAGACACTCCTCATCCTTGAGTAGACACATTCAATTATCATCTTCTACATTAACATATAAATGTACGATTATTTATTACGTTCAGTCATTTCTCACCACATCTCATCACATTCGTAACTAGCCCTCACAACATTAGTTTGCCGTGGAGCGCAACGGCCATCGTGCTTTTGATCAACAGTCAATTCGCGAGTTGAGCGCCGTACACTTGCTCGTTCCCAACGTCGTCAGATGGTTCGTGGGACGATGCATATTCAGTGGATCGATTCTCGGTAATTATTTCCGTTTTGCCCCATTAGCGAATCGATTATAATAATGGTGCCGTTGCGGCACGATGGATTGTAATAAGGAGAAGAAAAAAAAAATGAAAATCGTTGAATGTCAGGCGTGCCCATTCACAGTGTGGAATGTCGCGTGTTTCTTGACTCTGTCGTCTAGCGTTTAATAACTCTAACTAATATCTACAATCTTCTGTTCACATTTAGTTTGTATTTACATACGCTAATAGGGCTCATCCCATAATTGGAACCGACACAAATAACAATAGTAAACATTGTTATTATGTTAAATATAATTACAATACAATAATAACAGTTATTGTTATTATCATAGCGCAGTCATTATCGTTATAATAAAAACCAAATCTTCGATTATTATTATAATTATTAAGTAAGCGGTGTGAGTCCCGTTGGTGTACGCAAATATGAAGTACATCTGAAGAAAAGATTATAGATTCTTATTAGAAGATTGAGATGTATGGAGGGTACACGAATGATACTTGTCACACACTAGTCCGTTTATCTTCCTGCACCTTCTTATAGTTGCACGGGATATTGCGAATTGACACACTAATACGGTTCAGTGGTACAGGTAAACGATACTGCGGTTACGGGTGGAACGTGAAAGTAATTAGTTCTGCCCATCACCTGGTTTCCTGCTATTATGCACGGTCACGTGTCGACCGGCTCTTACAGGGGTCGACGATCGTCGCGAATGACAGCGTTTTGCAACAAAAAAAAAACAAAAGAAGAAATGCACGGCGGTTTCTACGTGTATCGTTTTCACCTGGATTATGGTTGCTACAGATATATTGCGCGGTTGACGTGCCACGGCCGATCTTGGGGAGCAAAAAGTGAGAGGGAGCTGAATAAAATATCAATGTCGCGGCGAAGTTGAATGAAATAGCAACGTGAAACGGCAGCGCGGTGTTTCGAGGAATCGATACGTCGTGTATCGATCGCGAAGCGAAACGGTTCTTGTTCGGTGGAAATACTGGAATTTGTTTTGCTAGAATCTTGGAAGCAGTGCTCTGTTACAGACGATGGTATCGGTCAACGATTGAATAAATAAATGTTCTATCTCGTAATGAATTATATATGACGTCTGTTTGTAATTCGTGTACCGAACTGACGATTCAGCGTGTTTCTATTTCTTTTCGAGCAGGCATGGTTTTGCATCCAAGGAAGTTTTAAAATTGAATAAATACGCGTGGAATGTTGGTCGAGGAAAATGTGTAACTGGAAAATTAAAGTTTTTAAGTCGAATGAATCTTGAAATGTTTACTGGGAACGGCGAGTTGGAGGCAACGTGACGACGCGAAAGAAACATGATACGGTGTGAGGATTAATACACTTGTGAAGAGCGAAAGGATTCGTGGGCGATTTGTACGACTTAATTGGTGAAGCAGTCGCAAGTGAAAGGTCTGATAAATCAATTCGCTGAATTCGATTAAATGTTCTGTTCCTTTGAAGATTTATCCATTCGTCGCGTCATTTCAACCCGATTAGCTTAATTGTTAACTCACTTGCATTGTTGATAAATTTGTTGGACTCAAATTCTGTCCCAGTTTCTTAGATCAAAATAAAAAGAAAACTACTCTTCTAATCCCACGTTAACTGAATTTTCAAGCAGAATGTCCGATCTAAGACTATCCCAACAGACAACAAATGGTGTAAAACAATTTCCAACGTATGGAACACCCTCGGTATTTACATAAGCAGGGGCAGTAGCAGTCTCTGATCGTATCCCAGAGAAATAAAATTGTTGGCCAGGTACAATAATGCGCACGAAATTGCCGCGCTGATACTAATTACAAAAACACTTTCAAGAACATTCCTGTGGGAGAGCCCAACCGAAGCCAGCCATCAATCCCCCCATGGAGCGCGTAAAATGTACGTTACTTCCATCGTGAAACTGCCCCCCCCCCCTGCCCGTTCCTCAATACACGAGCATTAAACCGCAAAACAAGCGAAACAACAAAAGATCGCGGAATCGAGGTCCGGCGGCATAGAGCGGCCGAAAAAGTGAAATCAACGGGCCAGTAGTCAGACAAGAAACAGGAAGGCGGACGGGGAAAACATCGTGGACAATAAGATACGAGCCGTCTTACCGCAATGTCGTGGCTCGGCGACCGTTATAGAAAAACCGGTAGGAAATTAAAGGAGAGTTAAACTGATAAATAAGACTAATTGTCAGCCGCCAAAGTGGAGGGGGTCGAACGGGTCAGGCGGGCAGCGAAAAGAAAGAAGGAAAAAATAATAATAATAATAAAAACGGGTTCGCGAGGAGAATCGTATCAAAGACGAGCGGCATGGCAACGGTGCAACTCGCTCGGGAAAGAAAGCTTTAAAAAAATAATAAAAGCAGCAAGGACAAAGAGGTGCAGAGCGAGGGCGGCAGAGAAAAGCATGGCCGGAATGGCGGTCGGTTTTCTGTCTCCAAGTCGAGGTTAGGATAGGTTAAGGGAGAATGGCACCGGTTGGTACCGACCCGCCACGTCGGCCGACGGCGGAAAGGGGTTCGCGTTGGTCGCGTGACCCGATGATTCACCGAACTCACTCCACGGCTATTCTTCTTTCTCTGGCCGCTTCCTCGAGACCCTCTGCGACATTCGCCCTCTTCCATTGCCTGCCCCAGCCCTTCTTCCGACGACTAGCTCACGATATCCCTACGGGCCATTCAAGAACGCTCCCGTCGCGTCGCGTCTCGCCGTCTACGTTTTTCCGCCTGATTCTCCCCGCCGATTTTCCTCCGTTCCCCTATTCGTCGCGACCTACTCACGGATTCATTGCGACCGCTGTCCGATCCGGAGATACGACCCCGCGGGGAATGTATTTTTTAGAGACGGAGATTTATCCGACGCAGGGTTCGTCCCTCTGCATGGGGGTTACTTATGGCCGTTGTGAATTCAAGGTTCGCACGATGCTTCGTAGCGGGGCGGTTTCGGGAGGAGATGCGACGGGACGGGGTTGTTTGTGATTTCGAATTTTGTTTGCTGAGGTGGAGTCCGCGTTTTTGGCGATTTCATTCTTGCGGCCGGGTGCTTCCCCACGGGTGTTGGAATTCGGGGTAATGCGGTTTTGGGGTTGAATTCAACTTCGGGCGAATATTTGGTAAGCGGTATCACGGTGTTCATATATTAATCACGAACTGATTAATATGCACGCTAATGTTCATCGAACAATAAGGATGTAGTACATTTTTATTTAGAACTAGGAACGTAGCAAAGTGTACAGTAAAACAAATAGAATACGCTCGAATTTACAGCGAAATCGCCGGGAATAAAGAAATATGTATCTTGAATGTAATTTCCTCGAAAGATCCGCGGTTATATTGTGGACACAATTAAAATAACAGAAAAATGGGTCCCTCTCTCTCTCTCTCGCTCTCATCCCTCCCTCTTCGACTTAGCCATGATGGATGTCCTATAACGATCCTTCGTCTTCTTAACGTTTTTTAATCATTTTTTTTTTAACTATTTGGAGAATCACTATATTCAGATTGGTGATTATACCAGGGCAATGCCCCCCTTGGGATTTCATTTTACTAACCCTTCGCTATTCGTTATCTGCACGTCATGCATGATGAACGATCCGTGAACGGACATGAATTCAGTTGAAATAGCACTTCGATTCGTTTTTAGGATTATTATAAAAATGTCATACTCATAAACGAATAAACATCACAAATTATGCACTACCCGTTTCGATCCACTTTACCGTTCCTCCATTAAACGTTAATCTCGTCAAGCAACATCGTGAAATTCGGCAGCACAAACTCCATCGCTAAAGCTTCTCGCTATAGCTTCTAAATGGAATGAAGTTATACTAACGCGGGATAAAAAGAATTGTCATCGCTGTCAGTGCACTATCTATTTATAATGGCTCGTGGCACATTATTTAATCAAGGAACAGGAAAACGCTGCGGGGTCTTGAATTTTCTATCCGGCACAGAAAGCATTGTCGTCTCGTTTCGCGTGGATAAATGGAAGATTTCATCCACTTTCATGGATGATTTTCTTACGTGTTTCGTGCAGTGCAACGTTTCATTCAATCAAAATCAATCACCAATGTAAACTTCATTGTCAGCTCGACGGGTGTATACTTTAAGAGGAAGCGACGTACAATATTAATCAACGTAAACATTCTACTGCGTGCAATATTTCAAATATTAATTAATCGATTCCTCCGATTATTTTGAAAAACCTTTCAGGGTCCTAGTTCGATTTTCCCGATTTTCTTCCGATCTTATAAAAGATTCACCGACAGTCGGTCAATATTAATTAACCATCCACCAAATCGTCCTTCATCATTCCACGATTAATAATATATATCCGATATCGATGTGCTGAACGTTTAAGAGCCCCCAGGACCGGAACCTAAACCAACCCGACGAAGCTACACCCTTTCCCATAAATGTTCTTCGTTCCACTTGAAATTCCCAGGAAATCCGGCAAACGAGAACTTGACGACCGTCCAGCGATCGCCCGATCCACACTCTGGCAGCAGTGGCCTGACAAATTTCGTTAATCGCGTCGAAGTTGTTCGCAATAACCGGTCGACACCCGGTGTCACGTGTCCTTGCTCGGCGGTGCACGTTATTACGTGCGTGCGAGTACGTCGAGCGAGGCCACAATCGATGACAATGCCACAAATTCTACGGACATACCGATGGCATAGCCAGGTCCGCGCATCTGACCACTATGATTCACCTAAACGTTGTATCGCTGATTCGATGGAATACCGTGTCGCCGTTTGCCCGTTAGACTCTATGATTCACGCAAATACGGTAGTTACCGGCTCGGGTACAAACGTCGCATCTCGACTCTGTAACTCGCATAAATACCTTGCACAGGACTCGAGCCCCTGTTGCACTCGCATATGCATCCTAGTCGATTGTCCCGCGGGCTCGTCGCCCCGTGCATTTCACGATCAAACCCGGCACAACGAGGTCGAGACTGAAGAATGGACGGGAGAGACGTTTCACGCTGAATGCTCGGGTTAATCTATCGTGATCGTTCTGCCACATCGATTGTGCGACACGTGCAACGTCTGCAGACACGGGGATGAAAGAAAAATGACAACAATTATTTCTACGAATGACTGTGCTAATGTCAACCAAGAGGTTATACGAATATTAAAGGTCTATTCACTGTGGAATAGGTTTTATTACCTGAATTGATTATTGCATCGTCTCTAGATCCTAACGCTCTATAATATGATTCCATGTTATGGAAAGCAAATAATTGCGCGTCACTCTCGGGTATAAATCACCTATTATTCTTTCCGTGCACAAATCATATCTAATATACAGTATTATGTTTATTATACGTACATATATACATATGTACAGTGAAATTCAAATCGACCCTAAATAAATTTCCTGTCTCGCCTCTGCGATAAATTGTTTCAAATTATTCAGGCGAAACAGCGCACGATAATGCTCGTCTCCCTCGATTCTATCGCGTGTAGGTGTTAAGAGTAACATCGAAGCTCGATTGTGTTATATGCAAGACGTAAGACGTATGTAAATAAAACGGTACAGCGCGTTGCTGTGTTGAAAAATATTTTTAAATCTACGGATAGCATGTCTTTTCCGGGTTCCGTGACTCACGTAAATGGTTTCCTGTCTCGGCTGAAGGATACGATTACCTGGAGAGAAGAAAGATAGGCATTGTTACATTCGTGATTGAGCTTCCCTTTGAAATCGATGGCCGGCACAAAGGGTTGAACAGACACACGGAAATGAAAGGGAAACGGCCCGCTTTATTAATGAATTTACGTGTCCGTGAAGTGTATCGAAATTACGGGCGTCATTGTTTCAATGGTGGTTCAGGATATTTGAAAATTTTCAACGCGCTAATTCGTGGCGCGGAAATTACAAACGTATCGGAATACCATTAGCCGCGATGCGATTGCAAGTATAGTGCAATCGTTACGAAAATTCGAGGAAATGATTCGGCTAATGCACCACTGTCACTGGGCGTCTGACAGCGAACGGCTGCACCTACTGAATCTTAGTCGAATAGGTATAGCGCGGCGAATATGCGTCAGATTAATCAACAGAACTCTGCAGGCCGCGTGATTTCAAACGTCCTCTCGATTAACAATTGAATTGGTAATAGTCCACGAACAATAGTGTTTTAAACGTTCCTCCATTTCAATCCGCATCAGATCAATACCGCTTCGTCGCGACGCACAAAATAATATTGTTCGTCCCTGACAAGGTCTAGAAGCGTGTGTCGTCTTCTTAAGATTCTATAAATGGTCTTGGATCATTCCACGAAAGCACACTGCTCTCCGCCTATTGCAGTCTAAAATAGCTGACGAGCATCTAAGCACAATGGGGCCTCCTCCACCCTTTGAAATTCACAGAACTGCAACTGTTCAAGGAATAATTATATCCGCGAACTCTTGCACCGTTTTAGTTTCTTGCATAACGCTGATACACGTCCGATGGTAATTGCGCCCGATGTTGCGTAAACAGAACAAGATAATAAAAGTCGGCTAAGCGGACACTTATTAAGCCAGCCCCGCGTACAACATCGGGCTACGTGAAAGTATCGGCGGGAAGAATTTACGACTCAATAAGCGAGCCATAAATCAAGCAACATTGCAGCGTTATTTGAGTCGCAGATCGAGTGTTTATCGGGCAGAAATTAATTTCAATTACGATGGACATTCATCGAATACGACCGGCGCGCGTTTCGTATCACGCTTCTCTACGCTTTCAATTTCGCGAGGCGGCCGATTCAGCTATTAATAAATAACGCGATATCCCCCGGGGCAGGCATCGCAGCTTATTTCTCATCGTTCGATAAGCAACAGCAGCCTGCGCTGAGTGGATGAATAGGAAGCGAGTCGAATTCTTCGGACGCCTTTGATGCACACCGATTATGTATCTAGGCTTCACGGTTCATGTGGATCCTTTTCGCGGTTGTTCCGCGAGGCGCGGCAGCTAGAGAGATACGCGATCTTTTGGCGAAGACAGCAGAGGAACGTTACAACACTTGTAACTCCCTTGAGTAAGTTGCAGTTCAACGAGATCGATGCAGAAAGGAATGAAGGATAATGAAAAGTTGAAGTGGGCGACGTCAGGGGCAAATGATTTCTATGTGCACTGCTTACTTACACTGCTGTTCAAAAGTTTGGGACCACCAGCCGTTTCAAGCTGTAGAAAAATTGCAGGATATTTAATTTAATATTGATCACTTTGGAAATGAAAGACTTGTATTCCGTTGCATTCTATGCCCAGTTTATTAAAATATCCTTGAAAATAGCAGGGAGAAACACGTACTGGTAAAATATATATTTTTTCTTGTTTCTGTCACCAAGCGGATTACATTTTATTATACCAAAAAAGAACATTTTTGTGGGCTCCTAATCGGTTAATAATTTTACATTGAAAATGTAAGAAGTATTAAAACAAAGTTAAATAACGCCAGCCTCGGTAAATTTAATTTCGAAATGAATGAATTGTTAACAAGTCGTTCAATATTTGTGCAACAAATTCTAAGCAAGTGGTCCAAAACTTTTGGCCGGCAGAGTACGTACATGTAAACATGTTCGATGAAAGTGTAAGAATAAACAGGGACAGTGTACACTGTACACGACCGCCGTTGATTCATACCAATTAGAGTGCAAGAAATTGTTTATTATCCCGAATAGATGCGTGGTAACATACCTTAGAATTTCAGGACACGTTTTCGCAATTAATTCTCTTTTCCACTAGTGTCGTTTAAACAGCGGGTTATTTTAAAGGAGCTTCGAAATTAGCAGTTTTCCTGTGGTCCCTTTTGCAGTTAATAAGACAAAGGGAAAAATGCGGGGAAGGGAGAGAGTGAAGAAACGGAAGGGAATGATTTAGCGTTTAAACACGGCCGCGTTTAAGCGTTTAAGCGTTTAACCGTAATTCTGTGCTGGGCAACGATCATGAAAGAGAGCCAAAGCGCGGCAGGCTTGTCGATTCATTCTCCTTCTAGCTCATTTTTGTCTATTTTTCTTTTCTTGTTCGTCCATTCCTCGACCCGCTCCCTGTTTCACTCTGACGTTTCGCAATTACCGCATTTCGAGCGATAATTACAACGAAAATATTTGCCGCGGCTCCGCGAGGTGTATTACAGTTGGCTACACCTGAACGTCGATAGGTGCCGCGATTTTGGCTACGTCAGTCGAAAGGGACGGGAGCAATTGTTCGCCGGATTATTTGAAACAGTTGTAAATACGAGAGTGGCGTGCTCCGTGTATATTGTTCGGGTGAAAAATCTGCAACGCGCCATTTAAATATAAAATCGCTCGGGCTTTTCGCCTGCCGAATGGACGGGTTGCGGCAGTGATATGCGATTCGTTGTGAACAAATGAAACGTTCGTACTTTCGTTGTTAATTTCGCCACGCACAAGAGCACTCGATGATCAGACCTTTGTATCGCGTTGGAAAAGAAGCAGGCAACGTTTCAGGTTGCGCTCGAAACGGGAGCACGGTAAATGGAACGAATTATCAGCAAATCCAATACTTGCATTATCAATTTTCGTGCATGGAAGTTGTTTTTATTGAGGGTTAATTATGACAAAAATAACTCGGCGTGAAATACATTGTATAAAGTATTCTAAGTGAATTATTTCTCAATTTTTCGGTAAATCGAATCGAATGATCGTAATAACTTCACTTACTCTGGCATCTTTTATTTACGTTGCTCACTGTCCTTTATCATTGACTTAGATTATTTAATTCTAGTACGCGCATCGATTCAGTTTTTATTTTATTCCATCAGTTCCTGCTTATGGAGTAAATCTATTTTATAATTCTCTACGTTGAATACATTAATTTCGTGATAGAAATTGATTAAAATTTTGGTATTATTTATTTAGTTTCGCGTATTGCATTTTCCGAAAAATGTCTGCTCGCCTGGCAGGTACTAGTCGAATCCGTAAAATCTTGCGCCAGGCGACGTTATTCGATGGAAAATTTTCCCAGACATCGATGCAGGACGAATCGAACGGAATTAATTCGCCGGTAATCCCGTGCAGTTGAATTGTTTCATGAATTCTGAAAGCGATGCATGCCGGGCCGATTTTTACACCGAAAGAGCCGCAGAAATTATTAAAAACACCGGGCCCTCGTTGATCGTACAGATTTTCAGGAATGAATCTTTCACTAGGGAACGTTGGTCCGCTGCGAACATACACAACACCGATAACATTTATTATTGAATTCTCGTTTCGACGAGCGAAAAACAAAAGGAATATTTCAATCGATTGCCTGGCGTTCGTGCCGATGAAAATTGTTCGAACCGCTCCGTTTTGTGGAGCACCATCGAATCGACAAATCTTCCTTCAAACGAAAGCCTAAAGTCAATTATACGCTATCGTGTTTTCTCTCGAACTGCTCCAACAAACACACCCGTATAATATTGTCCGTTCTGAACGAATATTCGCATAGTCGCTCGTTGCAATGGACGTTATAATTATTAATACGTGGACGGCTGAAAATTGTTCAGGAAATATTCTCGCTGGTTAATGTATGCGAAAACGTATACATATAGGCAAGGCAAAATCAATCATGTAACAGAAATTTAATATACCGTGTACAGATGAATATTTTCGTGGATTTAAAAATCGGATATAAAAGAATAAGTGCTTCTTTATTGTATAGTACTTTACTATTTTATCCGTTGGATTTAGGTGAAGCGTCATCGACTGCTGAAGTAACTGAACATCTTATGTATAAGCCATAAGGTGATTGTACTGATAATATTATTCAATTATATGTGACCCATATGAAATCGTCTTTCTCTCTTTAATGTTGCAGACCATCGAGTTATTATTGCATTATCACATTCATAATTTACAATAACTGCCTTCACCAAGGCAACTTCATTTTTCCCCCTGTGTCCTAATATAAGAGGGCTTCCCCGAATAAAATTTCTATTCCAAAAATCGTCCGTGACAGATCAAATACGAAGGATCTAACACTGATTGAATGTACACCTAAAATCATTATGACGCCGGGCAAAAATACGAGGACGGAACCCTTTGCGATTAGTCCAATAAGAAAAATCAATCAACTCCTCCAATTTCACACGGTCGCGACCACGCGATTTCTCGTCGAAAACACCAACGATCCCTACTTATAACGAAGCCAATTCCTTTTCACGCTCGGCTACCCCAAACCCGACAGATTTTCCACTGAAATGGTCCAGCTGATATCGTACAGGACACGAGTCCAACCGGCACGATTAGTCCAGGGAAGGAAACCGATCAAGTACGCCTAACAATCCGCCGCGCACTCGCCCGTTTCTCTAGTAACTCGCGATAAAAGCTTACTTCGCGCCGAAAAAAGGCGAAACCAGCCGAAACAGAAATATAATAGGGCGCCCCATGAACAGCGCCGTATGACCTGCACAGCAAACGAACCGTCCCGTAGCACCGTGTCGAATCGTGGAGCTGCAGGCGGCTGGATATACCCCACGGAAAGAGCACAATAGCCGTAGACGGACAAAGCCGAGCGACAAAGAAGCCAGCCCGATAAGAGGAGGCGAAAGGAGCGGAACTTAGTAACGGGCCACGGTAGCAGGCAGCACTGATTTCAGCTTGCATCGAGAGTAACCCATTTAACCGCGATAACGAAAGCCACCGTAACGTTCACCCCCTACCCCGTGATTCCCCGTCCTTGTTGTCGCTTCGTGCAGCCCCCTCTGCCTCGCAGAGCCGCCTTTTCGACGATCGAGGGACTACACACCAACCACTTTGGTATCGCGAAGAAACGACCGCCGTGGAATCTTTGGTAGGTGGTACGGTTAAAATGGTTAGGGCGGATGGATAGATCGGCCCTGGGATCGTAGGGAAGTCACGTCAGCGAAAAGTTGCGGTTTTTCGAAAGTTTCAGCGGAGCAGGAGCATCGGCGTCCTCGATCTGGCCAAGGAAACGAGTTTTCTTGCTGTTTTTCTTTTATTAGACCGCTCCGGGAGATTGAAAGCTGTACACGCCGCGGATTGAATTTTCATTTCGTTGCGATACCTTTGGGGGAGGAGAGAGAGATTGGCGGCAGAGTTGCTTTCTGTTCGATGTTTACCGATGACGTTCGAACGATTCTGTGATCGAGAACCGATCCGGCGAGATCGAAACGTTTCGGCGGATTCTCCGTCGATGGATGATTGATTGATGCGCGCCAACGTGATGCGCTTCGCGAGTTCCTTCGCGCTTTGATCGCGGATCCAATGGTAATCGGGCTGTATCGGTCGATCGCTTGATTTGACAAATTTTCGTTTCGTTGAAATTAGACGATTAGAGGATGCTAATGAACGATGCTGATGCTACTGATGGATAGATTCAGATGTTAGATGTTCATGTTTTGCTTCTGATTTGTACACGGAGTCGTACAGATCTAATGGGTGTCTTTGTTTCAAACGTAAATTGTATGTATATTTGTGCCGATAATTATGAAAGTGGTCTGTCATATATCCTTTGTTACGAGATATTTAATGTTTTGCATTTACATGTATAACAAAATATTTTGTTTTAATCGAATATTTGCTCTTATAATGTGAATGTCTTCTTTGATTGTAAAATGTTATTTGTATTTTATAAATAATTAGGCTTTTTCAAACGTCAAATGACTCGAGCCACTTAAAAAATTAATTGAATGAGTGAAAAATGACTTGTAACAATGAAAAGTAATGAACTTTATTTGACAAATTTTGAAGACAAACATAATCATTTGCACTTTATATTTATCATTTTGCTTGATACAGTATTTATCTTCTTAAGTTGAATTTTCAATGCCGAATAAATCCATTTTTTCACATTTTCGACCCAGACCACTTTCATAATTACAGCACATTTAAAATGATCGTCAGGTATTAGTCATTTTCTAATTGACTTCTTTGATTTACATTTACATTTCGCTCTCTAGAAAACCTGTCTGTCTCTCGAAAAAATTGTAATGCTACAACAAGTGCTACATAGATTAACCAGAAGTGCAGAGAACGTTTGGCTTAAATACGAATACTCGGTATCGTAAATTAATACAAATCGGGAGTCGCTGTTTCCGGCGGTAAAAGTTGAACAAATAATTCGTAAAACAGAACTCAACCTGTCAGGCAGTTTTAAACAAATTTCCCACGGCTACAGTTAAAAGCACGCAGCAGGTTATAATTTACACGGCGGGTAGTTCGCAAATTAAGGTCGCCGCTTTTCTTCTTTTTTTTGTTTTTGCCGCACAACAACTTCACGCTGCATCACGTTCGAATGCTTTCCTCTGTAATTCATTTGCGAATTCCCTTTCACCTCCGTTTAACCGCACCTTTAATTATATCTTTCATCGAGTCACAGTGATCCACGAAAACGCTGCTGGCCACGAGAATCGATCGTTGATGATTATCGTCAATACGAAATTAAAATAGGCGCTCAACACAAACGGGCATTATACCGATTCAAGCTCAATATCTTCAATTGTAATTTAGCGAAGCACAGTTCTGAGACCTGAGACGTTGCTATTGCGAGATACAAGGGAAGTGCTGCATTGTTTATACAGCCGCGTTATTAATATCTCGACGAATCAATAGCGAGAAGAGACTTCACTAGATATCCATCTTCCAAGCAAATACACGACTAATCGAATAATTATTTCGACCTGTCTGTCGCAATCTCCTCGCATTTCGTGAAATACATGCATCTATGTCGGAGTGAAGTGCCGTGACAAGCTAGCTGATCCACTATAATCAGAGTTATTATATTGCCGACTTAACAGAGACGCCAGGAGCTCAGTGAATTGAATTTTCGAACAAGATTGATTAGCCAATTTCTGATGGCGTTTTATCACGGCGATGTACACTTCCAGGGTGATATGGGCGTGGTGCTTGTGTTGCAACATGTCCATCAATTGTTTTTAGATGCTATTGCTAAACTATTTGGGTTTAGAAAGGAACTAGCTACGTGCTACTTTCGATTAAGTAAAAATAGAAAGAAAAAAAAACTATCGCCGTGGAAAGTGGCTTGACTTTACCTAACAAGTGTTTCTTTCAATCCGCTCCAACGAGCTTCGCTGAAGTAGCCCGTTTTTTAGGAGCACGAAGAAACATTTGAGCCACGCCACTTAATCGCCCGCTTTCATAACACATGCCGGCAAATTGCATCGGCAAAAAGCATTAATTCTCGCACTGTAATTACCGACACTCGATAGCTTCATAAATCGCCCGTAAACTCCTAACCCAATTTGTTTCGAAACCTACAGATCATCGACAAGTGCGATTCGCTTTGTCGAAGCGGCGACGCGTTATTAATATTTCGAACTATCGCATGCCCGAAGCAAACAGAAAGAAAAAAGAATTCCCATCACCGCCACGAATTTATCATGTTCCCGAAAAGTACAGAGTCGATCCCATAACAATAGAGCCGCGCGTGAACGTGAAAAAGATGTAAAAGAAAAACACACTCGAGGAAAAGGCCGATCGATTCGCGTTATCGAGATTTCGAGGCACGATCGGTGTCCAATAGAATCCACGCGGTCCAGACGCGTTCGATGCATCAGGCGGACAGGAAAACAATAGCCGGTTAGAAGAAGCGGAATAGCTTCTTCCGTGAAAGCTGTCGCGAAAGTTTGGCAGCTCTTCCGGGCCCGTGTCGCCGACAGAAAGCTTCCAAGCTCCTATCGCGTGGGCGTAGGTCGCCCGTTGCGTTTTTCCAAACGACTGCGGCGTAGAAAGGTCTCGAAAGCCGAGCCACTAGAGAGCAGCAAAAGGTTACCGTGTCCATTTGTTGCGGAGCGACAGGTCGCGGCTGTGGCTGGCCCTTTCGTTCGTTTCTAGAGGATTCTGGAGGTGGCGAGGGTGCTTGGTATTCTTTTCTTCTTTTTTTTCTTCCTTTCTCGCCCCTCGTTGCTTATCGAGCCCGTGCGCTGTGCACTCGTTGCACGAACGTTTGAAACAGATTTTCAACGGGTATTCAACGGGCGCGAGTGGACCTTTGTCACGAGCCAGCCGTTTTACGCTCGTCAGCGATCCAAGGCATTCTTATTCCACACGCTTTCGACGCGAAGCGGGGAGCCGATAAATCGGGACGTTACGCGTTAACTCGAATCGATGCTCGACGGACATTTATCCGGCGCGTGAACGACGCGGACGTGACCCGTCTTCTTGCTGACTTAATCCAGGACTCTTTCCTGGGCAGAGAGAAATATTTGTTGTTCAGAGCGACGGAGATTGGATTTGGAATCTTTGACGCGCCACCTCTGCGCCAGGGAATTGCCAGAGTTCTCCTGCGGGTTTGCTTCGTCGTTTGAGAATTTAAGGGGGACGGGTACTGAGATTGGTACGAATTGTACGTGTAATACGATTCTGTGATTCGTCGGTGAGAGAAGGTTGAGGGATCGATGAACGAGTGATGGGTGCTTGGGAATCTTTTTTTGTCAAACTTCCGGCAGAGGGAAAGCGGTACAGTCGATTGCTATTATAGGCGAGCCTGATAATTCACTGATACTGGAATATAGCACGGTAATTAAAAGTATCAACCATCGCGTGCAAACGATTGCATGTCATTTGCGAATGTAGCGCGGTTAAATTATTTCCCAGTTAATGCTGCCTGATATCGCGTATTTGCAGAATACGAACGTGAAATAGAAGATGTGGAAGATAATGCAGCAACGCGATTCTATGTTGATTTATTCCTTTCCACGCGAAATTAAAAAACATTATTCTTGCCAAGGCTTCGTGTCACACTGACCCGTATACTTGAATCTAATTTCTTTACGAGAGAGTGGACGATACTTTATTTCCAAATCCCGTTGAATTACCAAGAGCTGAAAGAATCCACGATTCCCACAGCATTCCTCTCGTTCATTTATCGAAATTATGAACGTGCAACACGGTCTACGTTCCCGCAGTGGCTTGTTCTCCTCGTACGCAACATATGTACGTACACGGGCGCAGATCGGTCAGAATCATTACGAACAGCGCGTAATCTCATCTCAGCTTGAGACGTCTTCGTGCACGCCTGATGGAATCTGCATTGTGTTCTCATGAGGGGACAACGGTGAGAAAGCAGCATTCTGGTGGGAAAGCACGCGTAATGTTAACCGCTGAATTTTTCTTTTTCTTTCGTTATTTCCTTTCTTTCTTTTGTTTTTTTTTTGTTCGTTGCCCATCCGCGTAGCCATTGTCTGCTCCCGCGTAGCGAACGGATTCACGGATATCCTTTTTCGCTTATTAGCAACGAAACCAGCCGTTGTATCTTTTGTGCTGTAACTTAATAATTCCCGACCTTCACTTTTCGAAGTACGAAATGAATCCTTTGGTCGGACACACGGAGTCACCGGTCGACACTGAATTTTCCATTATATAAAACGTAGAATGCAGTTGCGTGTCCGTTGAATTCGTTGAATTCGTTGCCTGTTTTATGCCTACGAGTGTCGTAAAACAGGTTATATAATCTCAACGGACCGCGATTCTGCGTCGAACACACAATCTGTTCCCGAAGGCAGCGATGCAGGAGTTAAGAGCCACGCGATCAACGTTCCGTCGACCCACGCATCGTATTTTTGCACCCTCTTCGTTCTTTTCTCCCGTGTTTAACAGCAGCCGTCGAGCACCGTGGCCATTAAGCCAGGGACGCATAGTTTCGAGTGGACTTGGAGCTATCGATGCTAATGACACAGGGAGTTTCGAAACGGTCACTCGTCTAACAAGGACAGTGCACAATGGCGGGTCCACAGATTTGCTTGAAATTTTACCCACGTCTTACATGCAGCGAACGCTGCACTAATTTTTGGATAACTTGCAAAGATATTCAAGTACTGGGTTTTGCTCTGTGCTTTCTATGCATGTACTTTGACTGTTGAGGTTTATAGGTACTGATCGGAAGAAAGTAATTTATTTCTTGTCTAGTTGAAGTAGTCTTTGGATTGACAGGTTTAGATATTTTTTCATCGCAGTTTCAGATGTTTCCTTGAAATGCACAGATGATGGTTTTGTTCAATTTTCAAAGCCTTCCCCTTTATATTAAACATGAAAGCGTACATTTAGCATATTATATTTTCTGCACGGTATATGTAGAACTTGCAATAAAGTGGACAACCAAAAGTACCCCGCGTAAACAGCTGTGAAGGGGTCGCGACGCGGTAGAACATGTCTGATCAAACGAGAAGAGGTACTGTTTGGTCGGTAGATTGACTCCTTCCTTCGGCATCGATATTGAAAAATTCACAGTTCTCCATCGTTCCAAAAATCGTCGATATCGTCGACGTTCCCTCCTTCCCTAACCGTATATTTTATTCGTGAAACGTTCTCCCAAACAGAGATCCTCGCTTCCTGTCTGGGTCGACAAACGAATCTATTTTCGAGCTGTTTAAAGTTACGAACGAAACTAAAGAAGCATCGACTGAAATTCGATTGAAACATTCACACTTGTACCCTGTCGGGTACAACCGACAGCAAGGCCAAAGAGCTTGCAGTATATTATGCAGCATTTGATTATCGAATATTTGTATGCTAATATCCTGTGCATTCGTTTAAATTTTATTAAACTCGAACTACCATTTAATGATAGAAAGACGAATGAGAATAAAGTAGTCAACCTTTTTCTGCGAACGTTCTATTTTAATAGATGAAATTGTTACAAACATCGAGCGTGGCAAAAATATTATGATAATTAAATATTAATTAATGAAATTAGTTTCCAGCGAAATTTCTTTGTTGCGAAACGTATGATAGAACATGCGTGCCACTAGACGAATCTCTGCGCACCAAGACGGGAAATTTAATTTTTGTGCGGTCACGATCGGGTAAAATGCGCGGGGACGATAGCATTTGCGTTGCAAAATAATTACAACGAGGTAGTACAAAGGGCTGTCGTAAAGTTAATCCTTTGACGCAACGGGGTGGCAAGCTCTTCCCTTTCTCTCCGCTTTTTCACTCCCAGGGAGGATGCATTTGTTTTGCTTGCTCGACATATTGCTATCAGCTCGGTTGCCTGTATCTCCCCCCAAAACAATAGCGAAGTTTGCTCCGCGAGTTTAATTCCTGCTCCGTGCATCACTGCTTTTCACCCGACCTATTTTCTTCTCGAATTTCTTTTCTTTCCTCGGTTTCGAGGTTCATTCGTTGCGATTTTCATTCACGATTTCACAGTCTCGCTATGAGAAGAATGGTGGAATTATTTTAATCCTTGCACGATGTTTGCAAATGTCAAAATCTGATATTTTGTTGAATTTCTTGCACAATAATTCTAGGATAATTTATTTTGTTCCTCGAATACGAAATAGTTTGAATGGTACATTAAAAGTGAAGAACGAGTGTTCTTGTCTCAGTTCTGGATTAATTCAATGTCCCCCTTTCTCTGTAAAATTAATTGTCTCCCTCTATTCTTTTTTTGGTACCCTTACTTCGAAGTTAAGTAACTCAATGAATAAAGTTTCATCTTACTTTTTATCTTACAAACTTCCACATTTTTGACAATTCATAGTGTTAGATTATAATGTAAAGAGGAAATAGTAATTGCAAGAAAATAAAATGCACTGAAAACAATACACGATACAGCACTCATCGATGAATAAGGATCGTTCCTATTTTTTACATTTGAAAGTAACACATACACATTAAAGACTTCAATCGTGCAATAAATCAATGCTCCCTACCAAAACCCAGTAAAAATCGTTGAAGTTGAAACGTTCTCGGCAAACGGTAATAATCTTTCGACAAGTTTCAAACCAATTACCCATGTATGAAATAATTGTTAAGCGAAATTCACAATTATTTACGCGTATATACCGAAACCACTGGATACCAGTCGATGCAATTGTCAAAGAAAATTTCGCTATTCCAATAATAATCCTAATGCACACTACCACACTGGATCACCGAACGAACATTATAAGCGTTCGAATAATTATTATTAATAGTTGGTTAACGCCGGGCAAAGCTACTTTTCCGCCTCCGATTCGACTGTCACTTTCAGCGACGAGTTTCGAGTATCCATGAAATCCATGAAATCATCGGCCAGTAATTTTGAACGACAGTTTTAACGAAGCTCTGCGAGACTAGGGCCGATCGATGGATGTTACGCTGACTAATAGTTAAATGGATCGCCGGACCGTTCTGCAGAGGCCACAAACACAACATTTCTCCGTGCTTTCTGCCGGTTCGATACAGATAGCGCGATAAATCACGGTACTTAGCGTTAATAGGATCATGTCGCAACAGGTCTGATTTATTTGCGTTGGCCAAAACGCGATTTTCGGTGCTACGAGTGCTCGTTGCCGCGACTTTGCCACGTCGAGGATTGTTTTCCGCTTGAAAAACGTCACTGCTCCTTTGGAGATCTCGTTGTCGGTGTTCGAGTATGACGAGATTTATCCTTTCAATGATAAATATCGTAGGGACATATTAATTGATTTTCCAGATGGTTTCTTTTATGAAATGAAATGAAATGAAATTGAGGGTTGTTCCCTTGGTAATTTTATTCTGCTTATTGATTAACAGTGCGGTGAATTATGCATTTGAAGAGATTACTTGTACCCCATTGTACGTATTTGTTATTACGTTTGTTGACTGCAATTCAATTCAATTATGCCACTGAAAAGAAGCGCAAATATTATCTGTTATTAAATTATGATGATTGGTGGTATGCGGTCGTTAAATATTAATATTATGCATTTCGATTAGTAAATGTTACGCGCAAATTAATGATCCCGTTGCATATGCAGGAGGGAAATAATGAAATAATATTCCGCTATGCATTCTTTTCATAATTGTGCTTGTTTATTCAGATGTAAAAAAAAGTCAATGGTTTTTGTATGTAATTTCGATTTCTTTGGGACGTTTCGAATTTATTAGATTCAGATCATTATAAAATGCTATTGCTATTGGAAAATATCAGGGACGGATATATTCGGTTAGAGAAATTGTATTAACAGACTAAATTCTAATTTCTAGTTTCTAATTAATCCGAGAATGAAGAACTTAATTTCTAAAGAAGCAAAGAGCCAACGAACTGAGAGCACCAGGAAAGTTAATTTCTGGCTCAGCCGATAAGGAGTTTATTTCAATAGACTTAATCTTAAACTTAATCAATTGTAAGAATATTAAGTTCAGATATCCCCGGCGATAAATATTACGGGAAGGGTCCGCGATCAATTCTCCACCCCCTTCGATTCACCCGTAATTTCGTGAAAGATCACCAGATGGAATTTCCCCGTGGACGTTAGCAACTTTCAATAACTTCCCCTATTTACGCGGCAACGAGCATCAACTCGCACTTCCTTACTTTCCATCTGGACAGATATTTATTGTTAATGGAATCGAAGCACCGCGACGCTCATTTATCCAGCGTGCTCAGGCCGAAGGGAGCGGGGACGCTTGGCGTCGCGTCGGCCTGAGTGCCAACCAAAGACGCTTTCATTCTTTTTTTACGCTCATCAGACCACCTTTGCACTCCTTCCCTTTTACTTCGGCCCGGCTTTTAAAGACCCCTCTGTTCCGCTCTCTTCGTCGTCACCTTTAGCTTCCACTCGTTTACCATTCCTAATTGTACACTGCCATCCGATAACCCGGTGAAACTTAACGCCTCGACGCTGCTGCATTCGAAACATGGCGAACTCTTCGTGTCCAAAGAAAGGGAGCAAAAATGTGGAAAAGTGTTGCGTTTATCGTAATTGTTCGCGTGCAATGAATATTAAAGCACGAAAGATTTTAAACAATTGAGATGATTGTTCGCTAAGAGTACCCAATTCTTCTATGCAAACTGCAACGAAAACAAGAAATCTGAATATGTAATTTACTGCGTGTTTTTAGCGCGCAATCGCGCGCACGGTGTAAGTTTCGTCGTGTATCTGCATAAGTCGACGGTGTATAGTAACATTAGTGTACATGGTTGAATTCAGAATAAAACACGTAATATTTTTAGTTATTATAAAAATGTAAGAATTCTTTAAAATAAGGCAAAAAAAAATTTCTTTTACACGAAAAAAAAGTTTAAAAAAAATTTTGTTAATGTAAAATTATAGCGCTCATTGTACCATTAAACTTTTACCTAGAACATTTTTCTCCATCTCATGTATTTTAAGAGATATACGCGAAAAAGTGAAAACTCTATTTGACTTTGAGGTTAGTTTTCACGCCCTTAAAGGTCGATTGGGCACGAATGAAGCATACCGTTATTCTTGTCTTAGATCACTCTATAAACCTACAAAGTTTCATTCAAATCCGGGAGTAAGGGTTCGCGGTGTTCCCTTGTGAGTGAATTCAATTCCATTTGCGTAACAATTGAAAGTCTCAAAAATAGCCTTTGATAACACATAATTCAATTTATCTGACATAAGAATACAAATTTTTTGTTAATAATTGAAATGTGCTCGTATTGGAATTTTTGCGGACAATAATTGAACATTTAATAACATTTATCCGAAGAATCGAGAAAATAAAGATTTTTATATACCTGGTGTTATTGCGTTGAATAATTTTGATATTTAATTTGCAACTTTATGGACACATAAAGGAACATTATCTGGGCCCAGCATCAGGGACACGAAGTTGGGGGTGCTTGCACATAATGGTGTGGCATGCTGAGTTTGCAAGGGGTACGTAATGAACTACCCCTCTTAATCCCTCGCTGAATACTTGAGATTCTGGATATTGCAATAGCCAATTAAAAATAATATACTTATCAGAGCAATTAAGGGATCACGGATCTGAGCAATCCAGAAAAATGAGGCAAGGAGGAATATTCTTGGCGAAGCAATGGGACAACACTTTAAAGAAAAAACATAAAACAGTTGCAAAAAGCGTTGAATGCTTCTACATATTAAATATTCATTTCAAAGTAAATACTTTATTTTATCAATAAGTCCCCGATGTTCGACTTCTAATAATCTTGAGATTGCTTCCGCCGTCGTTGCGTATACAACGCACTTGTCTTATTAATACTGTCAGCTCGCGACTATAAATCTTAATGCTCGCTGAAATAAATTAAATCTGTAGTACAGTCCGACTCCTTTCTTCTAGTCTCTATTTTCACAAAAGCACCTTTCAGCATTAGCAAACCATCTTAGAATTAAAGGAGAAACGAGTTCGAGTATTTAAAAGTCAACTCGAGCAACCGCCATCAAATTTCAACGTCAACGCAAGACGAAGCAAATGAAACCGTGATCGATAGCACTCTTTGTCAGTATCCGCCACGTTTTTCCCCAAACGAAACGCGAGCAAGCGATACACTTTGCAATCGAATCGCAAGAACGCCACGAACTTCATCTCGATCCGTCCGCTCTCGTCCGTTTCTTGCGGCGAACCTTGAAAATAAAGTTTCTCGATCACCCGAAGCGGTCTTCGCGGCGATTCCATCCGGAATCCGGACGACTTTGCGAATGTCCGTTAGTACCGAGCAACAGCGTCCAACCTTGCGGTCAGGACGAGCGAAACTCGCGTTCTTACCTAAAAACAAATCCCTTTTTCCATCGCCCGGCTAATGGCACGAGTTCCGCGTGCACGGAATGCCCCTGCACCGCTTTATATTTCCATCGCGGCGTGTACGAGCGGGTTCTGGGCACGCTTGCGAAATTCCATTTCGCGGGTCGCCTCTGACAATGAATGAAACCGAACGTGCCGGTGGATCGAGGTGTTTAATGCTAACAGGTACGAGCAACGGTTGAAAACTTCGTTTCATCCGCGAGGAAGATAGAGCACGGCCGGGCGTGGATCGCGGGGGAGAAGACAGGGGGTTGAGAATGAGGCACAGGTGTGCGCACATACGCGTGTTGGCGGGGAAAAGAAAAAGGAGGGTATAAATTGGGACTGACGTGTGGAGAAATATAAGAGAAGGAGACAAAGAGTGAGAGAGAGAGAGAGAGAGAGAGAGAGAGAGAGAGAGAGAGAGAGAGAGAGAGAGAGAGAGAGAGAGATTGGCAGAGAACAGGTGGAAGAGCGGGAAGGTAAATCGGAGAGGGAAAGTGGTGGTGCAAATTGAAGCGGCGAGATGCATAGAGAAGCTATGAAAGGGAATAGAGAATGGGAGAGACGGAGAAGGAGCGATGGAGCGGTCGAGTAACGAAGGGAGAGAGAGAGGAGGCGAGTAGCGACGTGACATTTTGCCGGTCGTGGACGACCGAATCGATCGTCACGCTTGCCTTTGTTTGACTTAATTACCACAACGATAGATCGGTAGATAGGGCCCGCACGTCCGCCAGTCGAATCAAGTCTGGAGTACCGTCAGGCTGGTTCAAATTCTGCCAGAGGCCAGACGCTCGGTGAATATTAGGGGCGATCGAGAGTGCTGAGTAAATTTCATCTTCTATGCTTCCGGCCGGTAAGCTCTTAAGAGCGGCATACATTTACCGCCGAACGAAGACGAGAGGAGGGATGGAGAAAAAAAAGAACGGCTCGGTGGGCGAGAGAAGAGGGAAGGAAAAAAATGGTGAACGAGGCACAGAATAGCGCGAGTAATAGGACCGCGAGAATAATAAGCCAATATAAATGTAAATGCAAGGAAGTCGGTGCGTCTCGTATTTAGTGGCTTAAGTGAAATAACGCGGTGAAATTATTCGCGATCCTATTAGGGAAGGGGATCGGTGGGAAAAATGGCCGCGAGTTAGGCACGCGGTGAAAATATGCGGTATGTGTGCCCGGTCACGAGCCGTTCGGGGCGGCCTCGTGACATTAACTGCTTCGCCGTTCGAATCGAGCGAGAATCGCATCCCGCACGTGCGATCGGGCTTAATACATCGTGTAGGGAATGCTGACAGTGTGATTTATGATGGTAAATTTTCCATAGACCGTAGGAAAGCAATATCATGGTGCTTACGTGTCCATGCTCTTCATAATATTCGGTGTCATCATTTTGGGAGTCGAGTTTTATTTCATCGTTTGGGCCGTTTTATCTACGACGAACGTTCATTAAGTATGTAGAATGTAGATGTAGAGGGGAGTACTGTCGATTTCTTTTTGGAGGAAGCGTAGTGCCTTTCGTGACGAAATTTTTATTAATTTATTGAGTGGCACAATTGCTAGACCATACGTAAATACTTCGGCACCCTCAGAACTACTGAAAAATATTAATCATCGCTAAGGTAGGAGTCTCTTGATCGTATTTTTTCTATCCCCGGCCGGGCGTTTAAACCAAATATACTCTCTCAAATAATAAATAAAATTCTATTGGCAAGGCACAATTAATATCATTATCTAAAATAATGTGGGATCCAAGAATTCGTGGAAATGGTATGCGAGGGCTTCGTATGAATCAGGTGAAGTGTGTATGAAGAGTGTTAGTCGAAACGTCGAATGCGGAAGGAGTGAATGTTTATCTCGAGGATAGAGTGGATGGTTTCGGGGAATGCACGTGGAGCCTAGGGTGCATGGTGACCCGTGGTCGAACTGTGACACGTGGTAAGAGTGTATGTATAGGTGCGGGTCCTAATGAGTGAGAACGAATGATGAATAGAATGAGAGGGAAACTGCATGAAAGAATATATGGAGTGGATGGTGCGTGCAAGGGTCAGAGTTGAGACAGAGTCGAGTGAGAGTTGTCGTGTGAGATAAAGTAAAGAGAGAGAATAATTAAGAGACATTTAGCAATAAAGCAGTTTTATATTAGAAGAAAAAGGCAATCATAATTTCCCCTGGAAAATAATCCTACAATAATATATTTCTACTGGTTCAAATAGCAAACAATTATTTCTACTTTATATTTAAATCCTCAAATTTAAATTCTTTATATTCTATTCAATAATGTTCAACCCTTCCCGTTACTAGGCTCACGCTACAAGCTCCCCATGGCGTATACGTAAACACGTCACCGATCAACCAACCCGAATCAACCCTATCCCTTTGATAAGAAACGCTCTTAATGGAAACGAACTCCATTTCCTGACATTATGTCGGAGAATGACTTCTTCGATACACGTTAGGTACAAACTCGAGCGTCTAGTTAACCGAACTCGACGTAACGCGACGAGACGGATGAACTCGCGGCCAACGTCGCCTATACGGCGAACTTTCGTCGATCCTTGGGAATCAAGTTTCAAGGCAGCGTGGTTAACTCGAAGTTTGGTTAACGCGGCGCATTTCGAGCATGGTTAAAATGACGCGTGATTAATGGAAACCGGGAACACGGATAATTCGATCGGGCAAACTACTTAGGGAGGAGCTTGCCCCGACGAATTTCCTGCAACCGAGCCAGCACAGCGGTGCGCCGTTGCTGCGAAACGAAAAATCCGATCGGCCAGCGTGAAAGAAACTCGATTACCCTTCCCGCGAGATTGGAAAACGCGCCAGAGCCCGGATTAATAATCGGCGAAACATTCGGGGGTCGTGACTGTGATTCGAACGGCGGGCCATCGTCGATACGACGAGATCGATCTATTGTCATTACTGCAGGATTTGTGGTACGCCCGTGGTCCGTGATGCCACGAGAAATAAGCGCCCGGAGGATATTTCTCCCTTCAGTTTGTTTTTTAATCTTGCGTCGTGATGGGAAAAAAATTCGCTGAATTCTGCGGTCGTCTGTATCGGTGCTCTGTATTTTACCAGCTGTCGCCTTCGTATTGCGTGTACGTGCAGTATACTCTTTTCTCCCAATCGTTGAAGTAAGTAATTAAAGTGACTGGCTACGATTGACTAACTTGCGGTGGCGGGCAGAAATATGCTGATGTTGTTTCAGCTTTTGAAAATGCGAACAACTTTTTCGTACGATAGTCGGTTCACTTGCTGGGGAAAATTTAATGGAACATTTTAATGGCTTTTAATGGATACTTGTAGGAGACTTCAGTAGCGACGTAATTATTTTAAATGGTACACAGGTACACGCTTTTATTACTTAATTACCAATTGGTACCTTGCGAGGTTAGCATTTCAGCCTTTTTCATCGCGAATCTCCTCGACTCCATTCGCGAACCGGTTAATCCCTACGAAAAAAATATTCCCGAAATCGAGAAATCCACGAATACCCGTTTTTATACAAAACACGATTACCAAACACGGTACCAATGAACCTGACCCTTTCAAGGAACAAAAGAACCAGTGACGTGGCAATCGTCGGAGCAACGACTCTCAGAAAAATCGAATTAAGACAAACGGGAAACGCGCCGTCGACGATTGACGGACAACGGTGTTACGTATTCCTGCGGGAAAGATCGATTGCTATCCGCATGGGTCGCGTGCCACGTAGAGGCGGCGACCACGGGTCGGGAATAAGAAATTACGTTGTAAGTGTCGGCGCGTGCCAAGCCTGACGTCGGGTCGTGCTGCTCTCCTCTTTGGTCTCGTGTATCGCGAACACGCTGCTGAATAGCGGCAGCAGGTAGACACTGCATCCATATGCATCGACTTACCTGTAAAGAACAACGGTGGCGAAATTAACGGAGCCAAGGCAAGATACACCGCGGCGGTGTTAGACCTCTTCGACACGGCGATACTGGTATCGCGTACAGGTACACACATATCGCCGTGTGGAAAAGGTCAAAGTATCGCAGGTGACTGATGCACCCAGTCGGTATGAAAACGGTATCGCGATACTCTGCGAATCGCTGTGCGAAATGCTGTAGACTTATAGTACTCGATAGTAATCGATAGTAATCAACGTAGGTCCCAAAATCAATTATTTTGCTGTGACGTTTAGTTCCTTTTACGCCACTTAAGCGGATCGCAGTTCTTTTTTTGGGTATTCCAGTCGGTCGAAGAGTTTTGCATAGAGAAAGGACATTCCTTCCGAGCTGTATTAAATATATGGATCTAGCAAATGTATCAAAGTTATTTTATTTAATATACCATGTCCAATTGATTCACTTACCATAGCGAACATTTATACATACTAAACTAGATATTACGTTGAAAGATTGATTGCCGATTTATGTCGATTATTCATTAGACATTCTTTTCTTTCTCTCGCCGAGTAGTGCAAACTGAAGGTCCCCATTTGACGCGTATCTAAATATAAGTATTTTAATTTGTATAATTTTTAGAGCATGGATGCTCTAGTATTTACGTATACACGGTTTTATGAGAATATGGTTTTACATATTTGCAGGTTGCAAGTAGAAAGATAAGTGTCGTGCAGACAAATTAGTAACACACGATCGCGCGTGCTTTTTGAATACACATTTAAAACTAGAATCTCTAATTCAAGACCCAGTTTTCTGACACCCTGTACGCACGTGTGTACGATAAACGTTTAGAACCCATGATACTGGTGTCGCGATACAGGTGTCATTGTGTGAAAGAGGTCTTAGAAAGTTTCGTCCCTGTCCACACGAAGCGTGCACCTTTTGGTCGATCGCGCTCGCGCAGGTGCGCTGTAAATACACGTGGGCGTAAATTCAGTAACATTATCATTCGCGAGCGAATCCTTTGGAGCGACGATGAGAGGTGGAGGAATTATGACAGCAAGGTCTTACTCCGAGGTATCTTTGAATTCCGATTGCGTCGAAAGCGAAATCGGTGCTTTTAGCAAAGACGATTTTATACCTGCTTCTGGGCGTTAATATTGCATGTGCTTTATGATTATTTATTGGGGCAGACTATTCTTTCACGATTTTTAGCGAGATGAGACGCATCTTCAGTTTATAAGCTGCAGGCTATTATTAGTGGAATATCTAGTGGGTCGCGAAACAAGACGTAGAAAATGTTCGAGCTAGCGAAGTCACTGTAATGGTGAATTTGGGGCATTTAAATATTCTGTTTATTTTGTAATTGAATTGTAATGTTAGGATATCCAAGGAGTTTTGTGAGTATTGTTAGTTAAACGTTACGGAGGTTACTCGAATAGTGCTCCTGATTTATTTGTTTCTTGTAGATAAATATTTAAAGATACAAATCTTGCCGATCCAGGATAATTATTTTTTCAGTTTATCGATAGTGAAAGTTTATTAGCTTGGAAAATTGTTTAAAATGTGACAATTTAAGAAGCGAATGCAGCTATTATATTGAATGTATTGGACTTTCTTGCATGTTATTTTTGTTCCATTAATGAGTATCATATTCTCCACGTTAATAATTATCGTAAGTTTAAAAATGAAGTAGATAATCGTTATACATATCCAGAGAGAAAGTTTCTGCATACCACTTCTGATGTCTGGAAACATTATAACGTTCTTCAAATTATAGTGCTGAAAGTATCGATTTGAGTGAATTAAACGAAAAAATGCAGACTTCTGCTTTCTACCTATAATTTCAATGCTAAGAAATATTGTTTGTTTCTAAAATTCCTGAACCGAAAGCAACACTTCCTACTATTTTACTAACCCGTAATTCACCTTCGATATAAAAATAAGAAAGAAGACAATAATAATATTCATTACACAGGTAACGCCCTGTAGTAACGAAAGTACAAATACGAAGAAAGATATGAAATTAATATTGTACAACTGTGTATCAATAAAAATATCGCAAATTATTGCCGTACATTATGTACTACTATAAGTAAAATTTCCGTAGTTCCCGAATGAACGAGCATTGTAAAATTCTCAAAGATTCTCGTCGATATACGCAACAATATATATATAACATGCATACTTCGCAATTTACTGGAAACTTCTGCGAACATCAGAAGCCGTCTTATTATCTCTACCAGCCCCCGGTTTTCTTCTTTAAACAACCTTCCCATAAAAAGCAATTACCGTGATATAGAAACGGGAGAAAATGAACCACCGAAGGACATTCGACGTTTACGATAAATGGCAAAGCGGCGGATTTCAGCTCTCGTCGCGAAATTTAAGCAAAGCAATTTTTGCGTCGACCGACGAACATTGCGGGCGAATATCTTTCAGCGTACGATTTATAATTCCGTCTTAAGAATATCAGGATCTTTCGTGGACGTTCGTGACCAAAGCAAATTAGACGAGCACTCGAGCAACCGTTGCCGACTACGATTCCCGCGAATTGCTGGAAGCCGCAGAGCAGCGAAAAAATGCTGATTACATTGGCAACGTTGACATTAGAGCCAGCTTCTTCTCTACCATAGCATCGTACTGCAGAGTACAATGTACTTAGACAGTGAACGGAAATTTACCGTAACTAACGGTTCACCCGTTGCACTTGCTATGCTCTTGGACTTGTAACCGTGCGTCGAACAGCGGCAGGTATCTACGTGATATTTGTGTTAGTCTTTTTATCGTTTAAGTTAATTTTCGGATTAATTGGATTTAGCACTTGCAGTGAGGTATTTGTTCGATAAGAATAGGACGGTAGAATGGTCTTTTCTTTCCCTGGAATAGAGTAGTATGTATGTAGTATTTTTCAGGTATCATTCAATTTATTGGTTATCAGGTAAATTTTATTTACATTTATTAAAGGTACTAAAGGTATTTTCATCTTGTTGATGAAATCAAGTTTTTCTATTCTTAGTATTTTCGTATCAAAGTTTTGGATTATTCAGTGTGCAACAGTACACGCACAGTGTTTTCTCTGCACTTGATAAAAGCTATTTATGTATAAGAAAAGTTAACGTTCTTCTAAGAACGAGAATTCCCTCATTTCTTTGCTATTCTGTAAAGATGTAATAATACATCTATATATTCGCGGTTAGTTTAATTGTATAATGGAAAGGTTGAGCATAACTTATTAATGCAGCAGCATTTTCCGTTATACCTAGTTGATTTTAGGAGGAACTTGGATATTCATATAACATTACATTTTCGTATCGAAATATTTACTCAGGTAATGAGCGGCGGTATAATAGAAATTTCTCCGCAGCACGTCTCTTACGTGCGCCATGTATAATGACCAAATTGGGATCGATATTCAGTGTTGAAATAAAATTACATAAATCCGCACGTTCGCGCGAAGAATATTCATTAATTGTACCACATCGAGTCAGCGTGTACTTGTCAGTGGTTATTTGTCAGAAGTCATCGATCTTGTTCATTGCCGTGCAATATGTTTGTTTTTTTTTTTAATAATGGCACAATCAAATGTTTCGTGGATGCCAAGTTTTTTTTTCGCAGCGTGAAATTATAGAAGCATCGGCGGGCAATTAAGATGACCGTCCATCTTCCAGCGACGTCTGATTAGAGTAATTAACAGCTAACATACGTCTGATTTAATCACCCATTCAGTAAATTCTATGAAACTCCGTTCTCATTGTAATGTATGGAAATTGCCTGGAGGCCGGGGCATATACGCATATGTATACTTACACGTGCACGCGCGTTTGCAAGGAACATTATGCTCGTAAAATGGCATAAGGAAGTCGGTACAGCTAGAGTCGTGCATCCTCGAGATCCATCGGGTTCCATTCCGACCTTAATGGAATCCTTACCGAATACATACCTGCAATGAAAATCGGTCGTTCGTTTAGTCGTCCGCTTAGCGGTTCTTGGACCTTTAAATCGCGAACGATACTGTGGCATTTACTTACATGTATAACGCCGGGGTATTAACATGTAGCGTTCTAAATCTGAAGATATTTAAGTTGAGGCATTCATTGCTTGGTTCGATCAGTAGAAATAATTCGTTGGATTGACATCGTGCAAAAGGTAATTTTACGATTGCGAAAATTTGTAATTTGTTGATTGATCGGGTTGTTTGAGGTAGATTTGAATATAGAACGCGATGGCTTCGTTAATCAGCGCTTAATTATTCAATTCGATGTGAAGAATTGGGTAATTATTTCTAATAATAAATATGGATGAAATGGAGAATATATTGTATCTCTGGATATATCGATTTGAGGGTGCACGATTCTGTGTACACCGTGTTTAGCATTTCCAACGAGGACAAATATTTACAATTAGTTATATCGAGTAATTTAAATTCATTGACGATAGTGCCGTAATAATTCAAACGAACGAGCAAGGTGTGTTTGCAAAATAATAAAGTTCATTTTAATTTCGGTGCACTGCGCTACAGTGTCTGCGAAATAAACACAAATTAATTTATATTTATTAATTTCATCGGAGGACAGTATACGATATTATTGTGTTGGTAGAGAATTCGAGTGAACAGTATTTAATTTTACATTCCCGTGGTACAATTATTTCCTCGACGTGAAATCACCCTGCGATAAAGACAAACTTCACTGCAGTCAGATTTAACAGGGCAATATTTCACTTCAGTAACTGTTACACTAATTTAGTATATCGAGCATAAAAATAATTAAAAGCGCAAAACAGTTACGAACCAATCACCATAAATTAAAATAAATTACACCGTTGCTCTTCTTTTAACGAAAGCGCCTATATCGTAAATAATTACGAGGCCAATCATTTGTTAACAGAATTTGTCTATTATTTTTTTCCCTCGATATTTATTCCGCAAGGGAGACATAAAAAGCCAAGTTTCACAGCGAACGCAACTGCTATATAGGAAACAGGGTACTCGAGAAAATATATTAGAAGGCTTTTTCCCCCGTAATTCGGGTATAAGATAGAGCCGCGTTCGATTATGCTGCACTTGCGCTACTTACCGGCTCGTAAAATGCATCCTGCCGGAATTAATAGGCGGTAAACACGTGAATCGCGGAAAAATTCGATGCACGGTTGAATGTGTTTCAAGTAAAATCGGCCGGACGATCATGACCCAGTGAACCTCGGTCGTTTACGTCCTTTTGTCGATTCGTTTCCGGACGGAATCGCAGCCTGATCTGTTTCGCGTTCAAGTGTTATGCATTTCTTCTCGGAACGGGGACAGTTCCGGAAAACAAAGCTCGCGATGAATGCGCGAATAAAAGCTTTTTTCTATGTCTCAGATTTTTCACGTTCCATATATTGTTCGGTTTAACGAGGAAAAAAAATAGTTTCGTGCACTTTGCATTACATGTCACATCAAGATCTCGTTTTAATTACGCCCTGCAATATATCGTTTGATAATTTGTTCTTCGTTCTAATTTTGATGGGCGATCGAGCAGCGACAACGAAATCCCTTTTCTTTTTATTGTCGATTGTCATTTAATTGAATAAATTGGACATTTATGTCGTTCAAATTCGAAAGCTCATCATGTAACAAAGTGATTCCGTCACTTTGTTTTCGATCTTGGATCGAATATGTGATTGCTGTAATATATGCGGAAATAAATTTTTCTATTTATGATCATTTTGCACGCGTTGACAGCGTGAGGTCAGAATTATAACTCCCGCCACGCTGATCGAGTTCATTGATAACAAGACTCTGGCTACGTAACTTCTACGAATCAGCGGGCGTATATGTATAGTCCCCTAAAAGTAATGGTCACTTTGCACGCAGCAACATTTTGTAATTTCCCCCATTATTTATGTACACAATGTATGACGTATAACAAAGCATTCCAGTGAAATTATAGCAATTAACACGATTTCTCCTTACATTTCATATTACACGATAAAGCGTACGATTTCCATCTATAAAAATTGCTATCGTAAAACGTCGAACCCGAATTCCTCATATTAAATAAAGCAATACATTAGCATTACTGGCTTTTTTCACGTATCAACCATATTAAATACCGTTGAAACGGCGGGCACGCCATTTGTGCACTCTGTACGCGAAGCGGGACGAAACTGGAATCGTCGAAAAATATTCAAAGAATACCATTTACAACTGCAAAGGTACTCGTAAGTTGAACGACGCTCGTCGGATGGAAAACAAAGATTCTTCTCCCGGTAATTTACCCGCAATTTTTCTTTTTCCTTTTCTCCGTTTCGCAGGAATGTTCACTGTGGTCGAGTGGGGGGCAAAGCGCGGATAGTAATTGTTCAGACAATAAAGTACAGGGGGACAATGCTCATTGCTAAACGGTACAATCCGATCCGATTAAATGATCTAACGAGCGTTGAGTCGGTTAATTACTCGAATGAAGGGTGTGCAAGTGAGTCGGGATAACAGCGAGAGTGAGGGAGCAGAGAAGAGTAGAGGAAGACAGAGTGGGAGAAAGTGAGAGATATTAAAAGCAGAGTAGCAATGGAATATAAGGATTACATTCGTGATTCACGGTAAAGCCCATTCGGTAAAGCTTCGGCATGCAGTAATCAAACGCAACCTTTCTCCCCCTTTCCAACCTACGTCCCAAAGGGCGAGCTTTTTGTATCAAACAGAGTCTACGAACATCGACGAAAGCTTGTATAATATAAAATACGCGTGTATCCGAGCCGAGAGAAAGCTCGAGGGAACTTGAAACACACGGGGTTGATCGTGGTCGAATGAATGAATGAACGAATGCATGCATGCACAGCGAGCGAGTATGGGTATGGTCGAGTTAAAAGCATCGTCGGTCCCGCTAAACGAAAAATCGTTGCGTTTAGGCACTTTCAGTCGTTCTGTTTTTCTCATTTTTTCGTCTAACGGCGGAAAACCGGGCGCAATGGATATAAGCAATTGCATGCGCTACTGTGAAACGAGTTTATCCCTCCCATAGACTGGTTGGTTTGAATTTTTTTTTCAGGGGTGATTTTTATTTGTGGATAACAAGCAAGTTCTTCTCGATGTTTATTGGCTCGAGTTCGTTCAAGTTTTCAACGGAGAAGAGTATTTCTTTTTATTGCATTTAACTAAGGGGTGATTAGTAATACTCTCGTTAATTTTCGCTTGTAAAGCATAACTATATTGCGGGTATATTGAAAAACGACCGGGAAATGTTTTTTTTAGCTTCCTTCTGATTACATTTAGTGGGTAGAATTTTGTTTAAGCATTTTCATGTTTGCTTCATCGAAGTTGAGATTATAATCAGTGGATACTCTATATCTCATATATTTACGTATTGTTAGTTTATTGCGTATTCGATTGAAGGGGCTTCAGGGAGGTCTATAAATTAAAATAAATAAACGCTGTTTGTTCTGGTACAAACTTTCAGGAACGTAGAAGTTTATGGGGCATTTCATTCGAAACGGAGGTGGAAAACGTTTTTCCATCTCCATTTTCTTCATTTATCTTGTGACAGATCACGGTAAGCTATTAAACGTCACGAAATAATCTTTATTACTGCTAAGGTTCTTGAGGAAGAAAGTTGTAGTTGAATTTGTATTCAACTACTAATAATTTAACTAATAATTTAATTAAAATTGCGTACGAAAATTTGGTACATCAAATTTGTTAATCAAAATATACATATAAGTATTCTTTACTTACGCAATCTTTTAGATATATATATTTCGAAATGTGGGTTTTCCACAATTTCAAGGTGGTGGCTTTAATAATAGAAGGTTGTTAAAAAATAATTGGAAAGAATAAATAAAGCGAATAAGTGATATACATTGAAAATCTATTCAATTGTGAAGCAAATGTGTAGAAATGTAAATTACTTATGTACAAATGTATTAAAAATATATCAATTCTCAGAGTGACAAGATTAATGAAAAGATTAAAGATGATAGTACCTATTGTAATTTGTAAAATCGTTGTACATTGTCACCGATCTTGGGACACGCGTCGCGTTACTCATCGATTTCGGTGAAACCTAGGAAATATAATACGTTACTAGCAATTCTTATGCAATTTCTATGAACATCCAATTAATTTCGAAGCTGATACTGTGATCGAAAAGAAGTACCCAATTTTATTTTGTTAAAGAAATTAGTAGACACATTATTCAAAAATTTATATTGATTAAAATTGTTTTTAAATATTCTTCTTCTTTAAATTAACACGATTAACCGCGTTCTTTCCTTTTACTATTTCATGCGATTTTTTCAACAAAAAGTTGTTGAGGGTAAAAAGTATACTTTATTATTTTTACTTTTAACGGTTCGAAGTTATTCGCTCCGGCATATTTCGTTCATTTATTAATTTTACAAAAATTAAAGGTTAATTAAAGGTACAATGAGAGCAATGCTCATCCTCTTTGTCGTTCCTGTTCCTCTACCTAAAAGCGTACAACCCAGAAGCTTCGAAAAAGCAAGCTCTAATTAACTTTTCGTGGAACTTCTGCCTCCCACAAAGTTGAATTTACAGAAGGAGGTCAAAAGAAAAAGAATTGCCGTACACTTATGAATTTAGCATTGTCTCTATACTCTTAACAGTAATGACAATCATAATAAACACATACCTTTCCAACCTACAATTGCTCACATAAAATACAACACTTGCATATTATTATTAAAATAGAATACTTTACGCCACATTCATATAGCAAATGACCAATTGCACAAGTATTTATCGCTGTCAGAGACCAGCGCCTCTTACATAGCACCGGACCTCGCATTTGCTTTCCAATTTTACATACCTCCACAACAATCAACGTCTTCGCCGCGATTTTCCCTCAAGTCACCACGTGGATCTCGTTATCCACGAAACACGCAGAAACAAGTAGAAACCTATAAATCAATTTCAGCCATAGCCACGCCCGTCGCATAAATACCCGCACTAGTCCCGTTCAAAGTCCCGGAGAACTCTTCAAACCCATAAATTTGCCCTTGCTCAATTACTTATGCCTTTCGCCGCTGCTCAGAACGATCCATCCATTCGAGACCCCCTCAAACATTTCCGAAAGTGTCGAACGCAGAGTTCCTTTCATCCTTCCCAACTTTCCAATTCACTGGGTGACTTCTACAATCGGATGAGCACCGATGAATGCTCCTTTAACCTTCTCTTTCTTTCCCTCTCTCTATATACTATACATATGTACATACATGTATACATCGTCTCCCTCATCCAACCCTCCGTCCGCAGAGCACGTCAGGGGCTTTATTGCGGTCGCGTTTGTAGGTGCGCGGATGAAAAAGCATAACGCGAATAACCGCGGGAAAGGTACGAGAAATAGCGAAAGGGTGGAGGGCAATGGCGACAGAGAAAAAGGGACAGGAGCGGCTCGCGCGATGCAGCATGCACCAGATACGGGCACAGGAAGCACGCTGAGAGGCCGGCATGGCAGTGGAGAAACACCAAAGAGGGAGGGCAAGTCGTAAAACGTTGAGCGCAAGAAACGGCATACTGGTGGCAGCGGCGAACGAGAGGGTGAGAATCGCGGGGGGAGCTGCCGCGAAGTAGGCGCACCGCTTTATCGTCGGCTAAAGGCTCGGAGACACTCTCCTGCACTCTCTCGCAAGCGTGTTTTTTCTCCTCTCGCGTCGCCGTGCCCCTTTTCGCTTTCCTTTATTTCTCCTGACCGGCATTTTTCTGCCCCCTCGTCTCGCCCCGTGGCGGCGTGGACTTTTCCTTCTGCAGTCCGCCGGTTCGTTCTTCTGGGCCTTACCTCGCTGTCTCTTCCGACCAAAGGCGTTTGCACTTCGCCTCTATGCGCTCGTCTATAGTCCTCCGATTCCCCTTTGCAACCATTTTCTTCGCCTTCCTACGCCGTACGATTGTCCGGCGTTCTTCTTGTCCGTGCGACTTTTTATGTCTCCCCTGTGTTCTCCCCTTCATCTTTCTCCCATACGTTTCCTGTCTTCCTCCGCGACTGTTACTTTTAGGACGGCCAGTCTTGTCCTCGTCGCGGCTCCGTTTCTCCTTCCGCAGCTTTATCGGTCGCAGGACCAACGTTCCTAACAAGTTCTTCGCCCGTTGAGACGCGCTGCGTCGCCGTCCGTACGCCCACTTATTTATATCTGAATCTTCGCGCGTGGGCGTGCAGGCGAACGGAGAACGACATGTACAGGCGAAATCCCATTCATGGACGTAGAATGTGTTGATAGAAACGCAGGTATATTACGCGAAAGTTCGATGACTGGATGATTCGACATGGAGCAGAAGGCGTGGCGATCGAGTGGAATCGAATCTCGACGAGGGGCAACCTGGTAGATATTATACGCGTGGAAATTGTTTATTTATGTACGATTGACTGAGAAACGATAACGGTTTAACCTGCTTGAGTGTTATATGAATAATATTGTATTTTTTATACCTTTGGGGGAGTTTGAAATGTATCCCTCTTAATTGCAAGGCAACATTTTTTGCAGATTAATAATTGCTACGTCACGGTAGACTGCATGAGTTTTGTGTACAGAATTGTAAATGAATATAATAGAGCATAACCTGTTCCAATGTGCAATGCATTTTAAAATGGTCTAATTGAATATTTGGATCAGGTGCAATGGTAAACTACAAATAATAATTGCGGGGATGTACAATGATTAGTGTGCGTCTCGTTACATTCTGGTTCTTTGCTTGTTACATAAATTGGGAACAATTTATTCTCTACAATTTCAATTTACAACTTCATAAGTCATTAGCGATTTTCATTCGTCGTGACGAGAATTGGATTTGAATCGTTACGAAACAATTCCAGATCATTAATAACGTTCACTTTCGTCCTGTAGACAAGACGCGAGCGATCGTTCCTTTTGTATCTTACGTAACACCTGGCGCCGTACCATTGTTTGAGAGGTGGCAAAACTTTCCTCGAAACGGAAATCCACGGTTTCATCCTCACATTGGCTTTCAAACAATTTCAATTCTTGACGCCCATGATGTATGTATTAAGGTTTTTCCGCGGTATCCTTGCTTTATCAGAATTTTCCTTCAACGATTTGCATTTTTTTTCTTGCAACAAGGAAATATAAATTCTGGATGGAGCCAACAATCGTCATCGTGCAGAAAATTTGTATTCATAATTGAGAGGGGCAATTCATATTTTCTAGAAAATTTAAAATATGTAGTTCGCCGCGTACAATCAGGACCAAAAATATTCGGACATCCGCATATTTTCGAATACTGTACTCGGTAGAGTCTACTGCATACTTTGCGCGAATACGCAATAAACGGAACAAAAATCTGTTATACCTTACAGTTGCATCACAGTTTCTAGTTACATGCTAGTTTGGGCTATCACAAATACAGTGCAACGCTATGCCATTAATGTTCGCAATTTTCTCCGTCACAGATCTTTCCCAAATGACTTTTCTGTCTACTATCGCGATACGTCCCGGGGTATTTCTAATTCCGGTCCGAGATAGATATTGCCTGCAGATTTTCCCATTACAAAAGATCGTTGTACATATTTATATCCTACTGATAGTCTGGGACCATCAGAGATCCCCCTTGAGATATTTTGTCGCGCATAATTTTTGGCGCTGGAATAGGGCTTCGATGATTCATGTGCGAGAGAAACAGCCATTCTCGCGTAATCGTGGCGAAACGAATCGAACCAGGAGTTTGCCTTTCGTTCGCCAAGAAGTTAGTCACCGCTTCCGATGGTTATCGTTCAGAATAATCGCGACTCTTGAATGTAATCGCTTTGGGGAGGATTTATCGTGGGCTATTATCGCCTGGAGACTCGAGGCACGCTGACGAACAGTCACATTCGCACTCCAAAAGTGGTTTCCAGAGCTACGTGTATGTATGTATCTATGTATTAGTAAACGTGGTACATATTAATTTTTTCATGTGGGAACCTTTGGGTTATCAAACTCTAAAAGTATTCGAATCTGCATGTCTATGGGGTAATAAGCAATAATGTCTTTCATGTTTCAGTAGGAAATATAAAACGCATATCAAAATTGTTGGCTCACCTGGTTGTTAAAGCGAACAAGTTTCAATTTTCAGTATTCCGATTTTAATATGGAAGATGCTGTAGCTCGTAAATGTAGAATTTGTAAGAGATGTTTTATATAGAAATTATTATGATTACTATATTTTGAAGTTTATACTGTAATAGATCCGATTAAATATTCTAAATACAAGAAAATAGAAATAAAGTATACAATAAACGTTACTATACCACTGGTATCAAAATCTCACCTGTATCAAAAGGGTTAATATTGTGCCCCTAACACTTCTGTCTATTAGAATATGTATTTTGGATTCCACGGATTCCACGATAAAGAAACGACTGCTCGTCAGAAACAAGAAATAAGAAAATATAGTTTCATCGCATCCTTAATGTATCCATTTTATCTGTTCCAGGCGAGGTGATTGGCCAGCGGTTCCTGGGAAACGAGAGCCACGTGGAGCACTTCAAGCTCCTGGAGCGCGCGACTACTTCCATCCTGATTGGCGCCAGGTAATTGTTACGTGATTCGATTCTTTGCCGGTTGCTCCTGCTGCTGCTGCTGCTGCTGCAAGTACGCTTGCAAAGGGTCAGCAGATGGTCATCGACTAGATTCTCGTCGTTCGATCCGGGTTCCCGTCGAGTCACTCCCTCGATTACGCGGCACCCAGCTCGATGACGTAGCAGCGTGGCAGCGCAGACCCTTATGACGTGTCCTCTTTAATTTTACATGAGTCGTGCTTTCCCGTGGATCGATCCCGCCTGACTATCGGGCTTTTTGATATGGAATAAATTGCTTTCAATTACCGAGTCGAACGAGGGGAAAGGAAAAAACTCGTCCACCGTCTATTCTATCGTTAGGCCGCGTAGTTGGCTGCCGTTCTAATTGTCGGGATATACCTGGTGTTCGGGTGGCGCCGTCCTTTCTGATTCACGTCGTGGACCAGTCGCCTCGCTCGTTGCTTCTGCACGATCCTCGGACTTCTAAGAGGGGTTTGCATGAAAATATATTTCAGGATTTCTTTTTCCATTTTTTAAGTGAAAGACGGACAAACTGTTGACCCGCTATGAATTCCAGGAAAATAATATGTACATTTGAATTATTTCGCGTTTGAAATGGAAGGAAAAGACGAAGGTGTAACGGTGGAAGAAAGTAGGACACTTTTATTTACTTGTTTAATTTTGTTTCGTAAATTGGATGGGGGCAGTATATACTCGGTTAGTTATGAGGGGTTTAATTGTATGTATTATATGGGTCTGAGGAAATTGGTTGTACAGATTTAGACGAATGAAGTAACTGATTTGTCCTATTTCTTCAATTGAAAATGCCGTTTTAAGGACAATTTTCAATCGACCATTTGAATAATTATCGTACTAATTCGTTGTTATCTATGTACATATATCCTTGCCGTGATATCTTGCGTCTATTAGATCTTAGACTAATTAACTGCAACGTTAAATGAGATCGTCGATTCATAATGATCACAGTCATATATTGACGATAAGTAATATTCAAAGTAGACTAATTGGAAACGCTGAAATGAATTTTATTTTTTCAAACATGGACAAAAGTATTATTAATTGCGTCTAGTATCTTCCTTTAACTCGTATTATAAATAGTTTTGAAATTTCTATCTGGATATTTACTAATACCCTTCATCTGTGCACGGTAGTTAACGCTATTTAGAGAACGTTGCACATTAATCTAAACAACTTTGCACAGATTAATTGCATACATTTTTCTGCCTTTATTTGAATTCCTTTCCGAATACAGAGAGGCACAGATAACTGTGTCTAACGAGGTACAAATGTACACGCACCTAGATAACGAATGGCCAACTGCACACAAAAATGTGTCGGTTTAAAGTGAAGGAAATAAAGGGACGCCGTTCGAATGACATAAGCTTGCAAAACGAGAAGATCGCCGAGTTTGCCCGTAAAAGAAATGCAAATCTTTCGCGCGAGGAGCACCAAGAATGGAATACAAAAAAAAAAGAAAGAAAATCGTAAATTTCAAGCGGTTCCACGAACAAACACTGAATTTTAGTTGACTGTGGTTCACGCTTTCGAGTTCCAACGGTAACGCATTTCCTCGCGACACAGACTCGTATTTCGTTTCTTTCGACACATTCGTGACGCTCCTCCCGCGATATATTTCACTTTAAAGGCGAAAGTCTGTCGAACAGCGCTCCGAAACACGAAATAGAATGGAGATCGAATTCTCCGAGAATAGATTTTCGCGTTTCGAATTGCACCCTTGGATCCACTGAAGAGTGATTCTGCTCTCGACGCGATTAACATTCTTATACACTACCATTGGATCTCTTTCGACTCAATGGAGCAGCTAAATAAAGCTTCTCGTATTTTTATAAAGAAATATACAGCTCGCACGGTGGAATTAATTTAAATAACTTTTTTTTAAGAATCGTCTAGTATTTTCGTATTGTCTTCGCTCTGTTGAAATAAATAAAATTCCTTTGCACAGAAATAGAAGATCTTCTAATGCGTTTTAAGAAGTGAATCTTTAAGGGAAATCGCAAACAAGAATGTCAAGAAGATGATTTTTTTTTATGTACAGATTGTGAATATCTACATCCTGCAGGCTATGTTAAAATATAGTGCAATTCTGAGCACTAGAAGCAAGTTATTTTGCAGGAAAAACGAAGTTCTGTATTTTATAATACATACATTTCACGCGTTTAACCCATTTTCTCGGAATCTAAGAAAGCAAATATGAAGAAATTTGACGAATAATTCCTACATTCGGAGAGTAAAAATGATCATACATCTGTTATCGAACGATTTATTAAAGAAAATGTAAATCTTTTTCGTAACAGTATAAAAAAACACCGTCTATTCAATTTATTCATAACTATACGTATTACCGATAAATGGGTCATGAAGTCTTCTATGTGAATAGTGGTTGCGAGTTTCCTTAACGTTAACTTTCTTCTTTCAAGAAACGCAATTTTCTTACGCCGCACTGGAAATTCAATTTATTTTTGAAAGAAATTAAAACGCGAGTGAATCGAGCACCCATGTTACCTGCATTGACCAATCATACACACCCCTCAATAATATTTCTACGACTCGTCGATTCAATCTGCAATTGCACCAGATATTATATACAGATACAATATTGGACTTATATTAATGTACGTAACGCACAAGCAGCGGACTGTAATTTACAGTTGCGGAGGATCCGGGCGGCAGTCGAGCGAGTAAACCATGCTTAGTAGTTAGTAGCCATTACAATGTAGTACTTATTACCATGGTATGTGTTAGTTAATTGCTTGGCTAACCGATGTAACAATAATAACGAGCTCCACGAGCTCTACCCGGTTAATCATTACGAAGCAAAGTATCGCGCAGAGAGGCGTTGCAGAAGTTCAATTGGAAGTTGTTGTTTTCGCGAACGGGAACACCATTGATCGCGATTAGCTTCTAATTTTCCAGCGGAGACTTCGTTTGAACTTTTCCCTTCGCGATTACTGGTTGCCTGAGTGATTTCAATGGTAGAAAGTTGGTAGTTTCTCAATGAAACAGGGACTCATTATATTTGAACGTATCGTTGCCCCATGAGAAATATGATTATGGGTGTTCGCGCTTGTACGGAGTCGTCGCTGGAAAGATTAGGTGAATTGTATTCAAAAGATTTCCATTCTCACGAAACTTTGTATCGTCCACGGGCTCTCTGAACATGTTGAAAAGTGATTCTATCGTCGTGGTGAAGAGTGTCTTCGCAGATGCCAGATCGGGTTAAAAGATGTGCCTAATTCACGGGGTATTATGCGTATGACGCTTTCGTTTTTGGGTTAATGATTGGAAAGGATATCAATTTTTATATTCATTTCTGTGCAACGGAATACGCGCTGGCGCAGATTTATACGATACTCATTTTCAAGGGTCGCAAAAAAACTGTTCAAACGAAAATTGAAATGGTTTAGTTTCTCAACTTAGTTTAATTTTTTGCAGCAATGGTTAAAAGCAATGGCTAAAATGTAAAATGGGATAATTAAGTGGTTTAAAGGGAAACTTTTTGTGAAACTTTTCAGCGGAAGTAGAAATCTAAATTATTACGGCTTAATATAGCTATTGTAGTACAGCTGTTTCACTGTAGCTTTCATAGCTTTCGTATTTTATTGCCAATCGACCATTAATAACTGCTCTCTTGCAATTGCTAATTGCATGAATCATAAATGTATCACGTCGGCAAAAAATTGGTTCCCAGAAGAAGGAAGAAATAACGCTGATCTTATGATCTTGAACCAATGTTGTTCGAACGTAGCACGTAATTGCATGCACATTCTCACGAAGATTTAAACACATTATTACCTATCGACGTAAGGACGTAATTACAAGCTGGCAGAAAATTAAATGATGCAGACGAACTCGCAACAGTTAATTGAACGTTAACAGACAGAGGTAGATTAATACTTTTCTCGGACGCGATAAGTGCATAATATACCTACCTTCGTGGAATTTCAAAACAGAATTATAACAGTTTATAAATTATCACTATGGTAGGACGATAATGTCTCGATTTTATCTTTTAAATACGTAATAGGCTATAAATAATATTATAGTTTCTAAGGGAAGTTTATCGAAATTATCGAAAGTGTCTCAGAAATTAATATTGTATGAGAAAAATGAAATAATGAACAGAAGTAACACGTACAGAGAAACAGTGTGTAATGTATTTGAATAGTATTTATATTATATCATAAGTCGATAAAAAATATTGACCGGTTATAGCAAAGAAAGGCAAAAAATGTTGTTAATCACGTTATTGGTCGAAATAAATGGCTCCAATTATTGGTTGATTGATCAATTAACTGTAGCAGTATCGCGGTGCTATGCTATTTCGAATTTTGGAGCATCTTTGGAGCAATTTTGGAGCATCTTTTCTTTCATTGTTACTTAATTACTGAAACATATAACTTGTAACAACTTTATATTGAACTTTGTTTCACAATATCCAGTTTTCTACATAATTTCTTAAACATCTATTTTTCCCCTACTATTCAAATTCGTAATACAGATTATACTGTAGTTTCATATTCAATTTTGATATCACTGCATGCATCATAATAAGATTCGCGAGTTTCGTGAGATACAAGATCACACGATTGATTAGCCCATTACGGAACACTCACGATCGGCTTTGTCACGATTAAATAAACTAATTGTTGTGAAACATGGCCAAACGAGGTTTCCAAGTTCTGTTGCATGTGACGTATTAAAGGCGATGCATCGGGTGAAGCTTAATACTGTAGCTAATCTAATATCGAACTTAATTGCACAACGATCGACAAATTTGTTAAAGTATTTCTGTGTCGAAACCAACACTAAATAGAAAAATATCCTTTCGCAAGGCAGATTTAGATATTCTTATTCTATATTTTAGAACTATCTTTTCCTTGCCAAAAATGTGACATCGCTCAATTCAAGAGCATTTTGCTACTTTTCTAAGCGTATTTATAAAATTTTCGAGCTGCATTTATTACATAATTATTGTTAGATTATAAATTTATTTATGTGGTCCTCTATCGGGTTTAAAATAATAATAAATCAATGTATTTTCCTTTCCAAAAGTACAAACTCAGGTAATATTGACACCACTTCATGTACAAACTGATTAATTAAACTCGCGAGATTTTATTGAACCATAGATTATTCCAACTGAACATGCATTTGTAAATTTTAATGCTAGTTTCCTTTCCCCATTTCCAGGGGGCAGTGACACATTAATACTTAAGCAAAATTAGCGAAGTGCATAAATAATTAAAATCCCCGCGACGTCAAGAGGTATCCAACGAAAATCCTCTCTTTCCATCGACGTATAATTATGCTCGCCAAAAAGATCATCAACCCCCGCGGAAAAGCACGCCCTCCGCCCTAATAAAAACTTGGTCAGTTCGGATCATCTGAAATTGTAATAATCTGGTGCGATGCCTGCACCCCCGATTAAAACGGCTAAAATGTATAAACGATATAAAAAGCGGAGGAAAGAAAGGATTACTCGAGGTCCGCTCGTTTCACGCGACGTTCGTGCGTTTTTTCGATTTACAACCGGCGTCGTTCCATCAGGCTTGTTGTAATTACTAATGCTTATCCCGTGTCCCGGTCGAGATTGTTCACGAGCGAAAGAATGCGAGATCCCGAAAGATTAGGCGAAGGATTTACGAGGCGAAGACTTAACGTTCCCGCTTCGTGCTTTTTTCTGTTCCAGGAACGCCATTTACAACATAAGTCTGCACGACCTAACGGAGATCGCCGACCAGGTGAGTGCAACGTTACAAACTTGAACCTCTATAAAGAATTATCGAGCCGATCTAGATTACGTTATTCCCTTTGAATTTACGAGATCAGGCACAACGGGGATATTTCAGAATCGCGTTTATCGTACGAAACACTCGGGACGGGGGCAATTCTGCCGCTTTGACAGCGTCGATTTTTATCACGGGTATGTGGCGAGTGTTTTTAATTTCGTTGAAGAAATACGATCGGCGCTATTATACCGCGTAAAGAACGGGGCCAGCGCCGTTAATACGCGGGAATAATTTTTATTCGCTAGCGTTCGCCTATTATTAACAATCGGCGGTGGTGAAAAATACGATCGAAAGCACGGCACTCTCCGACGAAGAGCATCGAAGCTCGAAGTATTTACGAGCGGGGGTTACAATGCATTCCAATATATTGCCTTTTAATCTTCTGCACGCGGAAGTCGCGATTACTCGTCAAGCTTTTGTACCGACCACGTTTTTGACCCGTCCGATCGCGTCGTTTCGATCTGACACGAAAATAGGGAACGAAGATTCAGGCCGGAAGATATAAAAACTTGGTGGCGGACAAAGGAGAAAAAGGAAAACGAATCCCCTCCCCGCCAAAACAAATTTAAAAGCAGCCGAACGAAAGCACAAATAGATTTGCATGATAATAGCTGTTTTCGAGTTCGGCGTATAATCCAAGCTGCTCGAATCCTTTGGCAAACAACGAAGAGTCGTTGATCGACTTTCGCGAGCTCGTAACACGGAATCGGCTCGATTGTTCGACGACTCGCCGAAAATTTTCCCTCGCTTTTCTATGCGAGCCACTTCTGTCGCTCGCTACACCCGATTCCGGGGCACTCGATCAATCAAAAAGGGAGAGCGCCGTTGAACTCCATCCACGTAACGTCTCCTGTGGCCACGTTGATTCAAAGTATCATCCGGGCGGGAAACGAAGAAAGTTCGAGTCTCGAACTGTTGGATATCGATCCCGTTCCAAACGGGATGCGAGTTAGCAAAATGCCGAGGGAATCGAAGGGTAGGCACAAAGGGGACCGCGAAGTTAGAAACGAAGGAATGTTTGAGTAGCCAAGGAAGAAGGGGGGATAGAATAAAGGAAATGTGAAGGAAAAGATGCCATGCTAGTTGATGAGGTTGTAAGAAGTTTTTATCGAAGGCAGGTGTCACGTAGAGATATTGAATTAATTTGAAAGGGCCGAGGAAATTCCTTGAATTCGAATGATGAATTTTTTAATAATATTATTATTCTCGCCAAGAGAATGCCGCATATGGTTCCTTCCCGACATAGTTAACTAATTGCTAACGCGTTCGGAAAAGTTATAATTCAGGAATAATTATATTCGCTGAAATATTCGGGGCAACTTGCCGAACTCGCTGAAAAACTTCATGCAATTTGAATCCAGTTGCCCCGTATCAAACCGAATCAATCGAATCGGTCAAACAGATCGATTATTCTGGAGCACATTGCGCGACTGTATAATTAGGAAGTTTAAGTATTGCTTGGACAATCTACTCAATTGATTTTCATTCGAGCACTGGAACAGTCCTTAACATTAATTCCACGGTTGGAACGATTGTGAATAGAAAATGCCGGCAAGTTCTTTTAACTCGTTCGTCTTTACACCCTATATTCTATGTATCGTTTTCCAAGGTAGATCATTTGATATCTTCCAATTCGTCGTATACGTACACGCGTTTCAAAAATAGCACAATTATCGCCGAGGATCGTGATCGTTAGATTCTATTTTCGAAATCGGTTAAAAGTCTATTCCTTCCATCGCACTAAACACGCGTAATAGAAGGTGACCGGCTCGATCCATCTCTCTTTCTCGTTCGATGATCGATTCGATGCACTTGGCTTCCAGTTACGACCCTACACGTCATCGTGTGGCGTGCTTGATAGAACGGTGACACGTATTAATCGACGCTTCTATCTGCGGACCCGGAGTCCTCATGGTCGCTGTAATAAATTGGAAGCAATTATTCTTATGCCGTTGGTTCAAGATATGTGTGACGTGTGCACGGTTGCACAATCGGCCGCGTGGGATTTCTTCCACCGATATGGATGATGAAAGTCACTGTCAACTGCGAAAACTAACAATTTCGTACGGTTCACGCGGGATATTTTTAAATCATGCGGGAATAGTATCTGTATATTTCAAATGGAAAATAATAGGCAGGTCGTCTTGGATCGTAGGAGATGTTTGAAGATAAAAATAGTGTCTTTTTTTGCGTGTAACATGTTTTTAGAATAGAATCTGAAATTATTGTTACATCGATTGTTCTTTATTATTTGTCTTCATTTGGCTGATTGTTTTTAATTGAGCAGTTGAACTTAAATTAAGGATCAATTAATGTTTTCACGCTAGACGTGTCGATACAGTTCACTCTTAGCCAATTCTCGTCTTCTAATACCTCATTTAGTTACTTTATATGCAAGCTTGGAATATTGTATTTCGCAACTCGACTAATGAAATTGATTAATAGGTTAAAAATATTTAATTTCCCGAAATTTATACTTCACTTACCTTTATATCACTTTACTCGATCTCTGACATCTGTCACATTCTCCAAATAGATACACAAAGTTAAATTATATTAATTTAGCATCTAACTCAATTATTTTAGATGTATTTGTTGTCAAATAATCTTTGATACCTCCGACGCGATTAAAAACTTAGAAACTACTTCTTCTATTCGATTCGAAAAACTTTTCTTATATGGAAATGATATTTGGTTACGTCAGATTGTATTATGATAGATTCTTTCAGGTACAGATCTTATTTGTGATGGATTATCTATTTGGAGATATAAATCATATTAAACGATGACATTGTGAAATGGGAAAATGATGAAACCGTGTCTATTACAATCTTCTCTAGATTTTAACATTTCTTTCTCGGTAATTTATATTTTTCACTGTTAGCCAGTTTTACCCGTATGTTGTCAAGTACATATTTCATTTCAAATACATAAAGCATCTGTATGTGCTTGTATGTGTACTGCAATTATAAATTCGCCTTGTATCATTTTGCCAACAGCAGATGTTCTTTGCTTAATATTTTTATCAAATCTCCATTTCGACATCTACATTGGTTTATAAAATTTGTCAAACCACGAAGTCAAAGAACAATTTATGACCATCCAGTAATGAAATTTCGGGGTTCCTTCATGTTTCTACATAAATATGTATATTAATTAATAATGACTATGTGTTCTATTGCTTGCGTTTAAAAGCAACAACTTTGCTTGTGTTGAATTTCACGGTTTCAGTATCTACAGAAACAGCTTTATCTTGCAGAAGCGATTCACACCGGTAACATCGACTCCTTGATCGTATAAACTTCAGTCCGTCAGTTATTATCAATACCTGCTTCAGCTGCTCGAGAACCATGCACGTACATATGTACATGTAATAATCGACAGGTCTGTCTTCGAGTTTCAATCACAGTCTTTTCCATCGTCGTATCGGGGAGCTGATCGATATTCTCCATCTATATTTTACACGAAGATCATAATATCAATGCTGACATACATATAATCCTTTGTGAAAGTAATTTTTCATGTCCCTTCGCGAAACGTTTCATTACAAATATTGTTATTATTACAGTAATATAGTTCTCGTGCAATTATTCCGAATAATAAATGGGACACACAAGAAAAATGTATAAATAATAATTGCCACTAATTGGCTAGCAACAAAATTTTCCCTCGCTACTTTCGCTCCAAAGCAAACCCGCGTTTCCTACCCAGAAGGAAAAAAGGGCAGACGTAAGAGCTAATTGAATTAAGCCTGTCGCAACGTCGCCCCCAGGTAGATAATTTGCTAACGATCATTTATTAATAATCTACAATACGATCAATGACACGTGAACATAGAAAAGAGAAAGTCCTTCGATCATTCCACTGTCAAACGCTTTCACGTTTCCTATATGTATACGCGCGAACGATCAATTACCAGCAATGCCTACAGGTTTCCCCCTTCGACAAAACGTGAACAACATTTCCTTCACCATAAATGTCGTGTCAAGATTTCGAAGTTAAATCTTGCGCGGACATCCCGTTCCTCGCTTATGGGAGCACTCCACGGGTACTTTCATGTAAATAAGAATGGTTTAACGGTGATCCGGTCCATTTCCAAGGACAATCTATCCTGACCAGCGAATGGAACCGCGAGAATTCTCGATCCAGCTTTAGCTACTTACGTGACTCTGTTATTCCTCGGTTGTTCCGCGTTCCAAGTCGCATCGCGGAACAGGAAACTCTCGTTCCAACGCGGGGCCACCGCTGGAAGGGACGCATGATACTTCCTGAAGTATCGGCGAGAGAAAAATGAAAAATATGCACAGCTCCTGACCGAGATATTCCAAGACAGTAGGAGGATACACATTAATTAGAGAAAGAATTAGAGAAACGTTTTGGACAACGTTTTCAGAACGTTTTAAATTAATCTAAATACGCAGAAATCAGTAAGTAAAGCGTCGAATTTAGTGAACAATAATGTTTCAAATTTCCGAAATATTTAAATATTTCAACGTGGTTCAAGTTGTTCAACTAAAGCAATGTTTTTTTCACTCTATTTTGTATCATACTCCACCTCAACGCTTAAAAGAGTTTGATGCCATAATACTCGACAGTGTTCGAAAAAGTGTAATATAAATACAAGCACTTCAACTATATGTAGCTGTTTCAACTTGTCTGTCTCCAACGAATATCAATTTTATATTACACATTGCATATTATAAAACATACATCGAAGTTAATGATCTTTTACCACCTATATCACCGACGAAGGTGTCGAATGAAATATAATTTTCTACTTGCTCCCAAACTGTTCAACATTTTGGCCCGCTCTGGAAAGCATTGAATTAAAATATCGGTCAATCTCTCGGCAAGTTTCAAACGGATCCCAGAACCACCGCGCCAGAGTATTTCCCGACGTTTCCAAAACGCGCCGCGGGGACACGCTCGAAGCGCGTCACGACGTCGATAAGTCGGCGGCGGAAACGAGACCTGGAGCCGGAAGTCAACGTTGAAGGAAGGAAGCGCCTGGCGGGAACACCGCTTTGACTGGGAGATCCGTGCAGACGTGGTCTCGCGATGTCTGCGTGGGAGAACGCCTCTTCGACGAGCAGCAATCTAGCTCGTGGCGCGGAGCGTCGCGACGCGTCGCGTCGGTTGGCCAAGAAGGGCGTTGTTGACGTCGTAATCCCACGTCGAAAGTTTCCCGCGGGGCTAATTGAGTCTAGCTTCGCCCGACTTCCACCCCTTCGCACGGGGTTTCTTTTCGTTTTCTTTCCCCCACTCTGGCGTCCAGCGGGCTGACTCGAGCCGCGAGTTCCACCGCTTTGCCCCAAACTCGACGAGCACGGTTATTTCTGACGACAATGTGACCGAGATAAGAGGAGCATCGATCTTGCCACGACTTCTTATCCCCCGTCATTTTTTTCTCCTTTCTGCTTTCCTTCTTCCTTTGTTACTGGCATCGTCCAGTCCTTGCTGCGTCCTCTTTCACCCATTTTTATTATTTCGGGAGATTGTCGTAATATTCGGGCGGCTTTGTGTCGTATATTTGCGGGGCTTTTTTCGGAATTTTGTGATTCAGTTGGGAACGGTTTGGTATGGTTTGATTGCAATTTGTTGGATGGATGAATGGTGTCGTAGCAGGTGGTTTATTGTGCACGGGATTTAGCGATACCGAGGGGGTTCACGAAGTGCAGGAAGAATTTTTCCTATCGTCGATTACTGCTGAAAGACGGTCATTTATCATCGATGCGATAGCATTTGAGACGGCGATTTTTGTAAGAATTTAGTTCAGAAGGGGCTTTAAAGAGAATGCAGCGTGAAAGCGTGACTAAAGTATGATGGAAAAGCAACGATTTTAATTACAGAATGATGAATATTTTTTCAGGATGTGCTTTATTTTAGATACACATCAACGCAATGTTAAAAACCAAAGTATTTTTAGCAAGTCTCCCCTTAAATTACATACATTTGTAGATGTGACGTCATTGCTATCGAATTCAACCCCACCACCGTTCTCATCGTTTCGATTGTAACAAATTGCTATGAAAAGCAAATTCTGTTTTATTGATCTATTTTCACGTACAAAACTTCTGTTTTAATTGTGCATTTATACATATTAAGAAAAAGGAAGGGAGCTTATTCTACAATTATACAATTGAATATCGTAGATGAATGAAGGGAAATATTGCTTCGAATGAAGGCAGAGTGAAAAATTATTCCTTTCGTATTACATTTTAGAGCTGCAGTGGCGTCTCATATTGGGACTAAAAAAAGGAATCAAAATTCCAATACTTACTATCGTTCCATGTACGAGTATTAATACGAGATATCGCAATTTTCATAGCGTATTTATAGTTGGCCAAAAAGTGAAATAGCTTGCTTTATGTTCTGATCGAAAGTCAATATCTAGTTACAGACCCCGAATCAGATTTTGCGAAACCGAAATTGTGCAAGCATACCGTAAAATTTGCATGGAACGTTCGATACTTTTGAGAAGCCGATCAGATCCTAATCGAAACGATCGAAGCTAGCTGACCCGAAATTTTCGGCCGTTCGTCAATCGATGGTCCGTAGAATGGATTGGGGAATTCAACTAATAGGGAGAACCAGTATGATGAGTTTTGAACGGATAATGAACGTGAAGTGAATTTAATTTTCGCCTGATTTTGATTAAAGTCTGAGAACACCGACGGAGAACCGGATGGACGATTGAAAAGTACAGAGAAAAATTGATACGAAGGAGTTGGTGAAATTGAAACTGTCACGGAGATTAAAGTCGTCGGGAAGATTGGTGAAAGTTTAATTTGAAATGCGGAACGAAAGAATGTTGTACTTTATTATTCGAGATTAGCATCTTAACAAGCTGAATAATGTATTATATGATGCATTCGTGCATTCTATTTATTCGTGTGGCACGATTTCATTCCAGTGCAATGGATACATTTTAGACAGAGTGTATATTGAATTTTCATGGGGACGAAATGTCTAGAACGTGTGAAAAATACAATACAGTAAGTTAATTAGAAGTATTCCAATTATTCAAAGAAATTTTTAGCAATTTTTATTCGTGTACATTTTTATTCTGGGAATACGAAGAAATTGTCCCGACACAGTGTTATTTGACACGGTTCACTGTTTCTACTTTCTGTTAGAAATATTTGAAACTTGGCAGAAATTGAAACACGATCGAGCATATTTACAATTTTCTATATCACTCTGGTAATAAACAGAATAATATGACATAGTATATCCAGTTGTCCTCATTATCCTCGACCAATTTTTTTTTTTATTCAATCTCCTGTACCATGTTCCTTTTTATTTCTCGCTGCGGTCAGTTTCATGTTGATTTGGAACCTCCGGAAAAATATTTGTTACAGAATTAATATGCCTTCTTCGATAACAAGGTTTTCCGGCTGCGCGTCTGCATGCTGGGCAGTATTTTGTCAAAATTGCATTGTCCCGTGGAAGCTTGTGATTGAATAATAGGCGTTCCTTTCCGCGATGTCGGTTCGATGAATTGTTTGAAACACAACGGCCACATTGTGTGCGTGCATAATAGAATTATTGGACTCGTTGTAAAGAAGTGTTTGAGAATTGTTTCTACTTCCGTTCGAAAGAAAGGTGCTATTCACATCATCTATTCGAAAGAACGTTTCATCCGTTATTGTGTCCTTGTACCACATAATTCATTTCTTATTTTCTATTTCATTTTCCTCCTTTTTAAATACCACCACAAACACCATTATAAAATATTAGATTTGATAATTGTATTGAAAGGTACAATTTTTAAATTATCTTCATTGAACCGTTTGAATCCCCCTTCTGAAAGTATTCAGAGTATCCTGTCCAATCATCAATCTTAAGAAATAATACAGCATATGGAAGTAGTATACTATTTTCTATTCCGTCGTCGAATTAAAATTCGAATAAATGTGTTCTTTTATTCTTAAGTTCACTTTTCAATTAATCTACGACGGAAAAATTGTGGAAATTGTTCTACGCTCACGCGATATTCGCATACGATATGTTTCGCGATCATTGGTGCAAAAATCGCGGGATTCCCGTTTTATCAGGTCGCTGAATTTTTATGAAATTACACCGCAAACTTGAAAGTTACGGGCGCCTGTATTTATGTGGGTGATACATGTAATCGCATTATCCGGATGATCCGATAACACGATTATCCTGCAGTAGCACGTATAGTACGGACGACCCATTATATCGGAGTAATATGTAAATACATATGAGATTCTATATTCTGATCTGTTCGAAAATTCAGATATGTGATTCTTTTTTTTTTAATAGTTTCGTATTTTACCGTGTAGCTAACAGAATTGCAGAATTTCTTCGCTAACATTTGCTTTTGAATTTTTTTCCTTTTCAATACATACGTATTACGGTTCCGTTCTTTTCAATCTGAAACATATTTTCGGCTGGAAAATTTATGGATACATATATCATTACGTGTCTTTGACTTTCACGTTTTATAAAAGATTGCTTATTTTCTGTATCACTGGCATGGATTATAGATATGAAAGTATGTAACTTCCTTCCTTACTTATTTTATCTCAAAGTTTATGTACCTCAGAGTGAGATACTTATGTTTGCGTGCTTATACAAATGAAGCCCTAATCTCTGTACACATCTTACTGCCATTATGATTTTTTTATGCTCTCGCTTACGTGCAAGGTATAATTTTGAAGCATCTTGTAGCGATATGTCAAAACTTTTACGTGTCGACATGGGTAAGGGGAGGAAATATGTGTGGCTTTTCATAAGTTTCGGGAAAGCGGGTGCACGATATTGTTCCATAGCATTATTATGCCGACCAATATTTCCATATTCCCTACCCCTACACAAAGCTTTGATCTACATGTAGAAACAAATGTTTTTCATGTTTCAATATGAATTAATGCAATAGTATAATAATATTTCTTGCAAACTGAACACCCCTTAGAACCACAGCTCTACGAAAACCATTAAAATATCCAAACTACGAATGACCATCGCAGTCGCAATTCCTTCAACCCCTTTCTACGACTACAACACATTCTCCATTGCAAATGGTGGTTTGACAAATTACCATGGGATCGATAGTAACACGTTCAGAGGAAAATTAACACGGTAGCAAGTTGTCGGGAATTTCAACGACAGCCCGTTCTATTTGCGCGCGCTAATAATTCAAGTACCCTCGAGAGACAAGTTTTATCATCGCGTCGCAAGGGTCCAGCCGGTATAAAGAAACTTGCCTGGCACAAAGGCGACCGTTTATCGGATAAATTTATTCATGATTCATCCAACTTCTTAATACTTCGCGGCCGCACGGCCATCGCGCGTGATACTAGCGAAAAGTTGAGTCGAGGACAAAATTTCGCAGTTGACAACAAGCTCTCATCCTCGTATATCCTACTGCTTCACCGATAACCTTTTATCTTTCGTATATAAAAAAAAATCCAGCTCGTAATTGGAAAATCGATCTATCGCAGCATAATCTCACAATCAGTAGCGTGTATACTTAATCCGTATGCCTATATTATCGTGTATATTGCGCTCGAGTTTTGAAGCTTGACAATTTTAAACAGTTAAATCTTGGCAAAATGCAATGGAAGCATTGTCTCATCAGTTTTTATTTAAATTGAGAACTTTGTTGAAAACTATTCTGAAACCGAGATCGGGTCATACAACTCTGAACACTAATACCAGATGAATTGACAATCTTCATCAGTACAAAAATGCGACTCGAAGTTAGATTCTCTCTTCATTTAAAGATAACCAGATTTTCAAGCACTCTCGTAGATTCTTGTTTCAAGAATTCAAGGAAGAAGCAAAGGATTTTTCATTCCATCCAAAGAAAAGCCGTCCCCCGAATCTATCAAAGCTTGAACTGATAGCACGCCATGGTTGTACGCATAGTTTTAATGCGATTATGTGTCGATAGGTCAGAAATCGTGTACTTCCATCGACACATAAATCTCGCGTGGCGTTCGTTTTAATTTTGTTTCGCGTAGCGAAGGTGTCGAATCTCGAAAGTTCACGTCGTTCTCGCAGAAACGAAGTGGATGAATCGCAGGGGATGTCCGGTTTCAACGCGTCGAGTTGAGCTCGAAACGATTTTTGTCCTTCGACACGATATTTAGCGTCCGAATGGTGCCCGTGCTTCGTTTCGAAAATTAAATCGGGGAACGTGTTTTGCAGAAGATTTATAGGGGGCGTAATTCTGGGTATTGGTTTGCATTGAGCGGCGAACAATTGGTAGGGTAGATTGCTGCAGTTGGTAGAAAAAATTGTTTCTTCTTTGGAAAATTGTATTTCTAGATTTGTTATCATGATTTCATGATTTGTAGTGATATTTATTAAAATTATAGTGTGGATTCATAAAAATGTTAGGTCAATTTATACTGCGCACGTTAGTTACGTATCTACTTATGTAAGCACTTTTTTTTAATGGATTTATCACATGGATAGACTTGCAAGGATTCTAGGTACATTTTTTGATTGATAATAAGTAAAATCTTTAGCGTCAGTCATGACGTCGAAGAAAGTAATATCTGCATTAAATAACATTGTGCGTGTTTTATATAACAATCGAAATGAATTAATGAGAAATTGTCTGAAACAATGATTTAAAGTTGTATAAGTATCTTAACATTATAAATTATATATTTGACTTCTGATCTAAAGTAGCTAATAGTAGACCTTTAACTTCGTACAATTTATAAATCTTAGTGCCAAACAATATTTCTATTTTTCACCATGGAAATTCACATTTCCTGACATCCTCATAAAAGCGTTAACAAGATACTTTGTAAGATATCTTGCATGCTAAGCCGGCAATATTTTACCACGACGAGCATTTGGACATTCAATGGCCACTGTCGACATGATATTTACGACATCATATTTCTGATTGACTGCCGCGTTAAACATATGTACAAATATTTGGATTGAGCAGCAATTGAATTTCTCGGTTTTAACTAAAATCAATCTCAAGGCGAACTTCGTGGTATCGTTAAATCATTATGTCAAGCTCGAATTATTGAATTCAAACGCAATTGAATTGAGCCGTCTATTTTGAAAGTGACCCAAGTCCATTTATATTTAAATTGAGATATTTAAGAGTTTGCATTTCAAAAAAATTAAAAATATACGTATACGATACCAATGTGTCACACTGGTTAAGTGTATCTAAGAGAGTTCAATTTACAATTCCTATTAAAATAATAGCAATTATTAAGTGAATAATATGTGTCTTCTTATCATAAATGGAGTTAAGCCATTTCCAAAATTAACCACTAGATTTGTCATAAAATTTGAAAGAGCCCAAGTCCATTCGATATAATTTAAAATGCTTCAAATTTAAAAAACAATACTCAATTCATTTTATACTTCTTTACAACACTTCAAAAACACAATTTGTAGAATTCTGGAAATCTTCTAACTATATATGACAGCGCCAATACGTGCACTATAAAACTTCTTTCAAAAAGATTGCCATATCAGTTGCTTAAAACAACGTATCACCATTATCCAAAATAATTTTGTAAACGTCAAGCAAATGAGAACAGCAACCTAGAATCTTGCAACATAATTAAAAATCGGCTTCCTGAGAATATGAAATATATCAAGACAAGATCCGAAACGATTGCCAAACGCTATTAAAAAAAAAGAAAGTTAGAAAGCACAAAAATTACTAAAATTCATATACGAGTCTGTTACGACATAATCGGCAAGAAAGTCACGTCAATCTGCCCAAAATTTCGATTTCACTGAAGCAAAAACTTTCCAATCGATTCCGATACCCTAAGCCCCAAGCAGTCACGTTTGACAGAAAAATGACGGGTTTCTGGAGCGACAAACGTTCCTCTAACGTTCCCGTGTGCCCTGCACAGCTGGAAGTTTCGCACGGACGAGACGCTCGGCCGGATAACTCAGAGTGCAATCGTTCGCCAGCAAAAACGACCATTGTCTCGCATAATCAGCACGTAATGGCGCGATGCAGCGTGGCACGGTGTGCACTTGTTGTTGCCGCGCACCGGAGATAAGGCTGCTCCGGAAACTGGCCTCTCTGCAAGAAGCGCTCTCTCTCGACTGTTCCCTCCTCTCGTTCGAGATCTTGACCCCACAGGCATTGCAGCTCGAATTGCAAGGTGGATCGTGAATCGTGGCACTGTGGAGATTTCCATCTCGTTCGCGCGCTAATCCTGTTGTCACTGCGGATTTATGGTGATTTATGGAAACAGAGCGTGGGTGGACGGCCAATTTTTGGAATTTAGAAAGTAATCAATTTACGATGGCGGAAAATTGTCGACAATAATTCCTCGCCAGAGGGGAAACTGCTTATAGAGGCAAAGGGTTTATCTAATGAAGTTTGCACAGCTGATATCGGATTGGGTGAATTTGGAACTTGTAAATAATACACGCTATTCTCTGAAATGTTTGCTCAAGTTTCTGGCAATCGCAAGGCTTCCTGTATGCCAGGACTTCGACTTTTTAATCAGGAGCCGGGGCGATGGAGGATGCCGCGTAATTGGACAATTGTATTCGTACACTAGTAGCCTGTTTATACAGCGAGTTTATTAAAGTATTTATATCTCTCGTATAGAAAATATCCTGGCAATCGATGTCAGTCCCCCTGCAGTACGAGAAATTTTAAATTAATTTTTTTAATTCAACCAAGCAGTGCCAAAAGTATATTCAAGAATTATTATTTTCCACGCGATTCCACCAATCTTACTTCTGTTCCAGGAAAACTATCGACTCTACCAAAATCCAATTCCCGAGTAAATTAATTCACAAATCACCGGCTCCTTCTAATAATACTTCAGGTCGTCCACAGTCATCCAGTTCCTTTCACTCAGACTGTTTCCTTCCTTATGCTATAATCAACGATCCTCTGCAAAACAGTTAAACATAGCATCCGCGTGAAAACAGCTCACAGACACTGGCGGAGGGAGAAAGGGCGATCTACGTAAAATTAGATTAAAAAGCGGAGCAAACATGAAACCGTGTGGTAGCACAACCGGTTCGGTGTGTTCCGGTCGTCTCTGTGCAAGCAAGACGAAACCACGTATCGTGTGGATCAGCCTTAAGACACAGGATGCAAGTAAATTGAGTATGTTGCAACAAAGTGCGGCATCTGATATCGTCGGATCCCTGGTCCCTTTAGCGTTTAAGCTTTCCTGTGTGGAATAGGATGGGCACTGTATCTTGAACCATCAGAGGCAGGAAAAAATAGGCAGAGGGAGGGTTAGAGGGGAGTACAGAGGAAAACAAGCAATACATTGCTTATGGAAAGGCACACGTTGGGTAGATATGGCGGCGGCTTGAATGGAGGCGAAGGAAATTGAAAAATTTCGCGAACGATGGAATAAATAACAGATCCGTCGGAGCTTTAAGGGATATAAATGTGCCATGGTTTGCGATGCTCAACGATAAAAATATGTCTGTTTGTATTTTCCCGCGGGAAAGGTAGGATCGTCACGCGCAGTATAGAATAATTTCGATCTTTTCCTTTTTCTTTTTTTTTTTCCATTTCTTCCGTGTCGCTTCCTCGAAACGTTTTTATAGGAGAATCGACGATTCACTTTCAGACTTCGATTGGAAGATTCTGATTCGAAATGGGTATCTACGGGTGGTTATTGAAGAATCCTGCGATCCGTATGGCGATAACACTGATGTAACAAAAGATGCGAAGAGATTCCGTGGAGACGTGTAAAATGTAAAAGTTTCTGGTGATGGAAAGTTGACGATAAACTGTTCGGTGTACAGTTACGGTGTGGATGTCTGTACTGGGTTTTTTTTTGCTAGAGAAATAATCGCGGATCTTGCAGCGATTTCTGATGACAAAGAGTGTTCGCATTGTTGCATATTCCGTTGAAAGAGTGCTATATTATATGGAATGGCGTAGAAATGTACGTATCGTTCTACAGAACGTTGGTAAACTTTTATTTTCGTACACGTATTAAGCAACGCTTGTTTAACCCTTTCGTCACGGAGAGAATACAAACGTTCTGAGCAAACTATGTATGGGGGGCTCAGAGGCCAATCAGTGTAAGTCCAACTTTCCTGAACATGAGTTTAGTGGCACAAAAACTTCTTTATTGTTAAAACTTTCAACTGATAAATCAATCAAGGCACTATTTTCATACGTAAGCAATATTATCATTTGTCATTTTTTCCCAAGCAATTTGTAAAAATTATATTTATCTCGGTTTGAATGCTAATGGACTGATTGCAAATAAAAATGAAACGTGCAATCCTTGACGAATGCAGTCCTTCGTGTATCTAATAAAAGGATCGTTTTATTTCAAATAAATCCAACTTCCATTTCTAATAACATATCCATTTATTAAGATGTCAACTGTTTAACTAATTGCTCGTTGCTATACTCTGTCACGTACTTGAATAGATTTATTCTTACTCGAAAATGTTGTTTTAACGAAAATGTTTATTTCACACGATACACGAATGAACTGTTACCAATTTCCAACATACCGCAAAAACCTTTCAGCCTCGCAAAAGTCCCGGATTAAACATCCCGCTACATTAATAACAGAACCCGTGGACAAAGTTCGAGCACCAATCCCATCCTGGCGAGTCCTTTGCGCAGGGACAATTAGAGCCCGGCGGAAAATTGTCCTCGCTGAAACTTCAACAATGAACGAACCGGCTTGCTCGCGCGTCCATCGCGGCTGGTGACAGGTGAAACAAACGCGACAAGAAATACGTGTGGCTTGCTAAAAGATTTTAATAATGCCGCGACATCCGCTGTACGTCCCGCGCGATCACCGTCAACGTCGTAGCCAAACGGATCCGAGACGAGAGCGCAACCCGACAGCTGGATATCTCGGCGACGTGCCACGGGCATGAAAACTGCGCCAAGAGAGAAACAGAGAGACACGGAGAGAAAAAAAACTATCAGAAACAAAGCAAGGAGACAAAACGGACCAGAACACACCTAACCGAGAAAAAAGAAAGCAAGGGAGAAAAAGAACAACACGGACAGACGGAGACAGATGGACAGAGAAAGTGGGGCGAAATAGGGGAGCAGCGAAGGAAGGAATAAAAGGGAGGAGAACGGTGGAAGACCATTGCGCGAAATATTGAAATACGAAGACAATGGGTTTCCCGTAGGACGCCAGGCACCGTCTGGACGGCCGGTCGAGTTCCAAGTTGGAGGGTCTGCTACGGATTCGATGTCGGACACGTTTCTCTATCCAGTCCGGTCGTTTCATAGTGTGCACGTCGCCTAATGCGTCGTGCTGCGTTGGCCACAGAGAACCACGTTGCAGTCGACCGGTTGCTGCATCGACTGCTCGATTCTCCTTTCATCCAACCGTGCTTCTCTCGTTCGGCCTCTCCGTTTCTTTCCATCTCTCCTCTCTCGTTGCTGTTCTTGTTTGATAGTCGGACAGGCACACACGTACGCAGAGACGGACACACGTGCATACGGTAAGAGAGAAGAGCGAGAGAGTGAGAGGCGGCTCTGACCGGTCATTCACTCGGTCCGGTCGCGTAAAAACTTGCCGCTACCTTCTATGCGCTCTCCTCCTGTGTAAGTATGTACTTTATGCTGCGCGTATCCACCTATATATGTATAGTGTACATATACGCATGACAGATGGAGATTGAACGGGTGAAAGGGAGGGAAAGAAAATTCGAGTGGAGTGAGAAGAATTGGGATAGAGAGGAAGGTTAGGGAGTGACAGTTGGCGCGTGTGCGGGTGTGTGCGGGTGTGTGCGGGTGTGTGGTCTGTATAAGAGGTGCTGAAGAGATAGAGGAAACGGAGGGAGAGACGGCTAGCCGGTCGCTCGAGTTTTCGCGCGCGTTTCGCTACGCGGACAAATCGTTCCACTCGGCCGAACGAGACGTCGACGACGACACCCTGTGAAACTGTCCTTCTCTTGCTTTTGCCCGCGCCCGTGGAGTCCGGCAGACGTGCAACGCCGTGGCTGGCTTTGCACTCTTCGTTGTCTGCCGGCGGATGAACGGAGGAAAGATAAAACAGGGCAAAAAAGGACGGAGGTGAAAAGGGGGCGAAACGATCGCGTCGTCGGTGGATTTCCACGTGCACTGGATTTAGGTTCGCCACGGTGGTCGCTAGGTGGGATATAATGCCGCCTCGTTAATCCTTTCATCCCTGTGAAACGGGGGTTGATTCGTGTCCCTTTCTCCCTCGCCGGTATCGAAGTGGTGATTGATATGTAATATTCAGATATCGGGCGATGATGCTCACTGCCTCCCCCATTCCCCCCACTTTCGTTAGGCTTTTACTGTTTTCTCTTTTTTTCGCCACTTTTTTTTGCCCGCCGTGAAATGACTGGTATGTCGTTCTTGATCGAATCATTTCGCGTATTGTCGCGCGATGGGGCAGTATATTGCGTCAGGGAAAAATACGAAACACGAATGGCCGATTGCCGATATTCGGTATGGTCTCCTTACGTGCTTTTGATCCTCTATTGTAGAGAAGGGAACGATTTAAATATTAAGTTATTTCATAGTTTCGGGTGAGCAGAATGTATTTCTCTTTTTTTTTTGATAGAATATGTAATACAGACATGTATATACTTTTTGTATCCGGTTACAGTTTCCTTTTCTTTAATGCAAATTGCTCTGATAACACACTCTAGTGAGAACGGTATCGTGGTACGGGATTAAACAATGAATTGCCTCCGTAACAGATTTACAACAATCAGGTGAAACGTGCAATATAAATATAAATGTACCTTTGTACTCCAATGAAAAGTCCAGAGGCGCAATAATATGTTTATCGCAAACGTATAAGGAACAGTATAATATTTGCGTACTTGAAGGTGCGTTAAAGTACTTTTGTAAATCTTATTCGACCTGCATATCTGACGGTATTTATAAAATCCAATAGAACAGAGGATCGAGAAATTAAATGACACGACGCGTCTAAAATTCCTTCCGATCAAATCATCCCTTCCGATACTCAACAAAAAGAAAAGGAAGCAATGCGAGGGAATTACATTGCGGGAGAGGATTGCGATTTTCTCATTTTTTCCGACCTTACCGTCACCTCGCGTCATTCAACCCCTTCGTTTAATAATGTTCACCGCTGTGCGAGAAACAAAACCGAGATTGGCGAGAAAGAGGCAGGAAATAACGGAAGTAACATCTTATGGGGATAGCGATATCAAACGCGAACGAGATTGTCGATCACGGGGGTCGCCTAAGCGACTTAAGAGTCGTAAATCTTGGCGCTGATTCCGCGCAGGGATCGACTCGGCCGTCGTTTCGCCGTAAAATAAAATTGACGAGGGCAATTTACATGGTCGTCCACTTCATTTTCCACGGATATTTCGACTAGAGACAAATTGGCCCCGGTCCGCAGTTCTTCGTGCAACCATAAGTCCAGTTGGATAGAATCGACTGGATTCTGCGTTTCATATTGCCGGTGAACTGAAAACGAAACAGGAGAAAAGAATAGGAAAAAATAAAATACGTAATACCGGACGGTTCGTTCGGTTCTTGCAGTAAATTTCGACGTGTTGACTGCTCGAGTTTCTGACGAATCTGCATGCCGGTGTATTTTCTCTATTTTTCCGCGCGGTCAAAATATATTCGAGAAGCATTCATACCCGCCACCCCTTAAAATATAAGGCTTCTATCGTTGTTCTTCCATCGATTAATTGCTTCTATTTTCTTATGTTTAAATAATTATAGACAGAAAGGTAGTTAGAAAATGTTTGCTAGAATCGTTGACGGTTGGAGTTATTATACTTGAGTTGATAGCATGAATATAAGGTAACAATAACGTGTTGCTACCATTAATTATATTTGTAAATGCTTGACCGAATATTTGAAATAATACTTGCAAGTATTTTAGTTCCTATTGGTATTCAAGGTTTCTGTAAATAAAAATTGTTCGCAAAGGCGAATGCAATCAGAGAAGTATGTAAAGGTGTCGCGTAAGCTCGTTTCCGAATTAATTAATCGCAGTGCATGTATTTGAATTTTTATTCAACTCCGAACAAGATCGTATATTAGACTAGGAGTAGCCGTATTCCCAATGGCAGGGGAACACTATATTCTGCTTGGTAGTTGAGTTAATTAGACCAAGTGGCACACAGGGAGTATTTGATCGCATAATATTACGTTCGCCGAGAAAGTAAGCCGCTCAAAGGGAAACAATTTGCATTATCGCGCGCCCGGTTTTCTGAGAGTGTCTCGATGCTAGACAAACCCCCTTAGGTGAACTGTGACCTCAGTGAAAGCATAACTTCTGAGTAATCTTTGGAACGTTTAGAAGTTTGGTCGACGTGTCGAAGGATTTGGTGACCCACAATAAAAGCGGAAGGAGATGGTGGTAATGGTGAAAAGTGTCTGCCGAAGTACACGAATTTAGTTCATTGTAGGATGAAAAGATATAGAAAGTCTTTGAATATATTTTGTAAGTCTGTAAAGCTTTAATACGAATATGAGTAGGTACTCACAGAACTCTATATTTATATTACTAATGATTTCTTTTTTATTGTACATACTTTCAATATTTTAAATATTGCTTTGAATATTTACCTACATGTCATAGGTTGTTCAGGGTTGTTTCGGTACATATGCGCATGTGTTCCAAAGAATGTTTAGAATCGTTCCGCCATTTGGATCGACCATGCACAATACTAATGTTGGCTGCACCAAACCCATTAGCAGAACTTGTAAATTCGCAAATAGTTTCAGCCACATCCATAACGTGTTAATCGACGCAATTTACGTACATACGTATTCGTTTAGACGAAATGTCTGCAGCATTGATTAAAATGCAAACGTGTATACGAATTCCAATAGAAGATGATTGTTCTCGGAGATTTGAAAATTTTGAGGGCAATAGGATTGATAAAACAGGGTGAAATAAGTCTCTTGACGTCGGATTGACTTTTTCAATTTTCCAGGTAAAGAATTTTACGAACCACTTAGAGAATATGAAATCGGAATTAGTGCGCGTATTAATTATTTGTTGGTAAATTTAGAATAAACAGCAAAATATTAATACTACATTTTATACACTGTACACCTATTTATACAGGCCCCTATTCTTAATAAACCTCCGTTAATTTGTCGTATTCGAGGTTTGAAATCCGTCGCTTTGACGGGTTCCGTAAATTTAGTGTTAATAATGTTTCCGTTGGGATTATTTCAAGATCTAGGTTATCGGAGAAAAGTTTGCGGGTACTAAGTATTTCTAGAAGTAAACAGAATATTCAGAATAATTAATCATTTTCAAATGGAGAACTGCTAAATTCTTCGAAGCTGAAAAATATCGAACAGGAGCAAGTTATTATTATTTATCTTCCAATATTAATATCAGAATAATAGAAATAACAAGAGGTTGAATATTAGTAAAAATCGAACAATAACATAATGAATTTTAGTGTTCCACATGTGCACTTTTATTCTTGCGCGTATAATCCATGGCGTAGATGGACGTTTACTTCATAGTTTAATCAATATTTTATAAATACTTTATGGCTGTTTTGCTTAAACCAATGTGCTCAGTCAGGAAACGGAGGCTGCAGCTGAAACTATTTAGTAATTTACATATTCCCTTATGAGCTTGCCGTCTTCTATTCTGCTACTCGTTTAATCCTATTTGCTATAGTTTCAGCCGTCAATGTTTGTCGATAATCCATATCGGTTCAACGAACAATACAAGTAGCAAAATAATCGTGACTGTTAGCAACATGTTTTACATAAGCAAATTAATGAAAAATAGTAACGATTTTAGACTGGCAATAATGCAAGCTGGAAGACCTCGTTCAAATTTAACTCTTCCGAGATTTTATAGATGTTATTTAGTTGAAGATTATAATTCGTGCACCGGTGATACGTCATGCGTGGACGAGTACCACGTTGCAAAATTTCGAAATTGGTCTTCGATCGTAGCCAGCTTGGCATTCAATAGGGTGACAGTTTATGGCACAGCTGTCCAACCTAAGTTCCGGAGCTTAGACAGCTTCCTCCTTCCCGTTTCCGTTATCACGAGGTGGCAATATCGATTAGCACGACTTGTATGATAAAAACACGTATTGCAGCAGTCGCGAATGGTGACTCTATGTCTGAAACGCTTGGCCAATAAAATATTTAAAACATAATAAATCTCGTAGGACGTGAATTGTAGCAATATTAATTAGGACATTAGTAGCATATTTTTCCAAACCTTAGTTTGATTTCAAGTCGTCAACACTGTTGAGGAATTGCTCTCAAGTCCGTATTGAAACTGTAACTGTAATAAGATTTGACTTGCCACAAACTTTCACAGAATGTAGCTGCATCGATTTCCTCAAATCGAATCGAATAATATTTTCAATTTGAACAAATTTTTATGCATGTATTATGTACAAAGCTACCAAATCAAGAATTATTCGTTTCTAAAAAAGAATCCTCGAAAACTTCGCAGTCGAAATTCTTCATTCTTGACCACCGAAAACACAAAGACGGAAATAATTTGAATCAGAATCATATTTGCAAAAATAAACAAATATTCAGTATTTCACCGTATTCTTAACCAATATCAGGTGACAATAAGAATAATGGATTCCCATGTCGCGGCATGGAATTTCCATCTGAATCGTTCGAGTTAAAAGGAACTCGACTCGGTTCTTTGCGATCAAGTGTGTACGAATTTCGTCCTCAAATGCACGCGTAGTGTTCTTTTTTAAAACAACACGCTGCACGGTCACAAGAGAGTGGAGAATTTATTCGAGGCGCGCGCTCTTCGCTTTGTAAGGCGCGTCAGAGAGAATTGATCAGCTTTTCAACGGCCGAGAAAACTGCTTAACGTGGATATAGAAGTCGTTCGATGATTTCAGAGATATTGATCGTGGAAAATTATGTAGATTTTTCAATTTTTTCCCGCGTCTTTTCTTGGCCTCGATCGTGACAACTATAATCGCGATTGCCTCGCGACAGTTTACTTTTCGTTTAAAAGTTTTCCCGATAATAGACGTTTAATATTGTATTAATATGCAATAAGGGGAGAGAATTTGTTCGTTTTTTCAACTTGAATAACTTTTGTCTGGCTTCGATTCTAACACACATGTTTGAATAAAGGAAAGTAAATTGAATTTCTCCATCAAGCTATACCTCCATTATTTGTTATATTTCTGTAGCATTTAAATTCAGTAGGTCGCGACTTTCGCATTGCGAAAGAAAATAAGATAACGTGTATTTTATATACAATGTAACGCTATTTTGTTGTATAATTAAATACCTGGTTAATAGAACAGAATTGCATTTCTTTCACATATATGTGCACAGGTATTCAAGGGTAATGATCTTTGTAATAACGTGCATATTGTATAAGCTGAAATGTGCATAGAAACAGCTATAACTAATTGGCACCTGATTATCTGAAATTGCATTGTCCACGATGATACAGAGATTCTCTGTGTGAATTATAAAGTGCATGTTATAACGAGCAGAACGGCGCTACTGAATGGCTGACTGACTAACAACGTTAAACTTATGTGCTCTTAAAGAGAGCATAATGTTGAAACAAGTCTGCACTGTGTCACTTTTAAGATCTAGCACCTCGCAACGCAATAAAGTCGAGCTCCGGCTCGCACAGGAAAAGAGATTTTCTAGGCCAGTGGCCTGCGAACTTGTGCGCTTTTTAAGGTTGCAACATCATCATGACTGCTTGCAGTGGCGCGTTCTATTTTTCACTTTCCTTGTCTGCCTGCCGCAATCCTATGGCTAATAAAACGCGAGGAATGTCTAAATCCACTGATACTTTAATATCTCACAGAATTGTCCTACTAATTTCTAAAGCGAATCATAGCGCCGCGTACTATATTAATATCAATTTTACAATTTTCATCCGCGTCTGGGTTACCTCTAAAGCAGAAACTATCTTTAGGCGCGGGGTTGAAAATTCATAAAGGTGAATGCCTTAGTTAAAATCTCTTTGGCGCGTGCAAACATAAATGCAGAGGGGAGTATTTTTATGTTGAATTATGCGAGAAGCTGATAAAAAGTACGGGAAAGTCTGTGCAAATAAAAAGTAACACCATCTACACCAGATTGAAACCATAAATCAGTAATTTTCCACGCGAGGCTATAAAGACTGAAACGAGCATAAAATTATAAATAAAATCAATCCACGCGTCGCGCGTGCTACATTTTCAATTAACACGATAAAATATTCAACGGTTCGTGCGCGTAACAGAACCATGAACCTTTTTCTGGCCACGTGTTTCGCTTCCCCGTTGGTGCCGCCCGAAAGGAGGTTTCGAAACTACAAAATCAGACGTCGTTAGGCTAATTTGGAGAAAGTACAATGCGGGCAAAATTGTAGAAGTCGTACAATAGAAACAAATCGCTCGTTCCTTTTTCTCGGCTGAATGAGGGACCGAGATTCAGCAGAGCAGGTGATTATCCATACAACTGTGAGGGAAAGTCGGTAAAGTATCGGCTAAATTAGACGTTCGGCCTCCGGTGAAATATCGGCTGCAGTGCCGCGCAATGAAGACACTTTTCAAAGCGCTAATCTCTTTGGACGTAACCGGTAATGATCCCGTTCTTTCGATTAAAACGCTCCGAATTCCTTCGTAAAGTTCCACTGCGAACTGCTTCCCTCCTCCCCGGCTAAGTTTCCCGAACGGTTCGATAAACCTGAAAATATTCGATTCCTGCTAATTACGCGGAAATAACCGGCTTAATGGCCGATCCTCTCCCGCTCCTTTCCGCCTCGCTGTTTTTCGAAACGTCTCGATCGTCGGCGAACGGGGCCTGGGTCCAGCCATCGAAATTAACATCCGGATTAGCGACTAACGCGATCACGCTGAAATAAAAGCACCCGGGAAAACTGGCAACAGCCACCTGTGGCTTTGCACCCTGGCTTAGAGACTCGATCGAAGGGTTGGTTATGAAAGGTCCACGCCCCTTGATGGTCGACGCTGCGGTCGATGATGAAAATCGAAGCGAACGCCTCGAAAGTTTGGCAAGATTTCTCTATCGTACAGCGTGTACCTGCGTAGAGGAAAATTATAGACAGAATGTAGATAGATGTGGAATTGGATAACGGGGAAAGGGTTGCGGGTGACAGTTTTCGTATCGCACGATTTCGAAGCTAATTTTTTCAAGTATTGTGTTTTATCATTTCTTATTGTCTCTGACTTGTACATTCACATGCGGGTACATGGTACGATTGAATGGAACAGTTACGGGACAGCGAAAGTTGCACTGTTTTTAATCAGCGAATGGGGGCGGGAAATTTACGTCTTCGAAACTTTCAGAAAACGATTCAACTTTGCCCAACTGGAGCTTGCCACCGTTCTTCGCTGTGTATTATTTATCTTTTGCGCGAAGGCGGCGAATAATTGCCGGACCGAACTGAAAAAACTACGTTCGCGTGAATATTCCATGAATTCTGTCGGTGTTTTGAAGCAACAGAATCATTTGCATGTAAATTTGACGAACGAGTTTCATTAATAAAGGATCGTGAGAAGTATCCCGCCACTTTGTCATGGCTCCCCCTATCCAGAACGACGTTGAAGGCTTTATAATGTGAACGGAAGCCCTTTCGCCAGCCGACAGTTTTGTTGACAAAAATAATACCTGGCCAGAGAGCAAACGATAAATATTACTTTGCTTTTGTGCCGGCTCGTTCGGCACGGATTCTTCCATTCCGAAGCCAGCTTTCGCTTTTCTCGCCGTTTCTTCCCGTCGTTCTGCATCCAGCTTCTTCTTCTATTTTCATAAGTGCAGCCGCGGAGCGAGGCCGAAAAACGAACTGGATTACCGGTCCATAGAAATATCTGGAGTGATATTCGCACGATCCGACAGCGAGTCTCCTCGCGAGGCGCTAAGCTTTTGTGAAACAAAATAGAAAAGATACTTTGGCCCGCCATAATCCGTTTGAGCGTGCGATCAGCCTAATCGCGGAGACTTTTCTTGCGATGCGCGAATCGTTGTCGGATTCTTCGGAAAGCGTGTTTTTAGTGTTTGGTTTGGTTGAATGTACAGGCGGCGTTGTTTAAAGCCGATGAAACGTTCTATGGAAGAAATAATAATAGGACTGGAAATACATTGTGTATGGGATTTACGTTGTAGTGTAGATTACGTTCAGTTTAGATTAGTTTAGTTTCGTTTGGATCGAAAGACTCATGAGTATCTGCTTTGCAAATCTATTATTTAGTAAAAGCTTTGAAATTGGTAGAAATATGATATATCAGCAAGTATAATATAGTTAACGTATTGATCTCCCAAGATTATTTCTGCAATTCCAAATTTATTGGTTTCGACGTTACATATTTTATTCGAATTAATTAATTTTACGACATTTATGAGCTGAATGGCAGGATTTCTGTAATCACGTTAGAAATGGTTTAATAGGTCGATCAAATTTATATTGTTACAGTAAGGAACTCGAATTAAAAGCTATTTCGATTATCGACTTCATTATTAGATACAATATTCGAAAATCATGCAGAATGAATATACAATTCTATCACTCTCTAATAACAGTCACCAAAACAAATTGAATTGCTAATATTGTAACATTTCGCGTATTTCATTTCAGCGATCGCTCCATACTTTAATTAAAAAACAAAAGCGAGCATCAAAAGTTATTGATTAAAAACATGCAAAACTAGGTAGGTTGCATTATCAATACGTCATGTAACACGTATTTGCACTTCCGTCGCAATAATTGATAAAAATACGATCGGACAGTACTTCACAAAAACGGCTAGAACCTTAGTATTATTCTAGCGATCCAATGTGGAGAAACTCACTTGAACACAGAACAACAAATTATTCAATGAATTCAACACGTGTCGCTAAATTTAAGCTTTCGGAATTACCCAATTCACGTCAATGGTCTAGAGGGCGACAAAATTGATACTTAACTCCTCGTCAGTGATGCGTTTGCACTTATCGTTAGCGAAATGATGTAACTAGAGATTCTGTTGCCGAGGGGAGAACGAAAGAAACGAGACGACGACGCGGGGTAGAAGAAAACGTAGTAGAAAACCTGATTTTTTCCGGTAGAATTAAAGCGAAATAGGGATTGTTTACCGCACCTGCGACAACTGAAACTCGCTGACTAACTTCTCGTTTTACCGCCCTGATCCTGCTCGTTTTCTCTGTCCTTTCTTCTTCCCTTCTTTTTTTTATTCCGTATTTCAAGAAACCGGCTCATCCCGCAGAGTGACTTCCGCTCTTGCCCGCTCGAGTTTCCGCTGGTCTTCTGCTTCTGCAAAAATTGTTCCTTCCCGTCGTCTGCTTCCAACGGGATAAAAGATCCAAAAAATGCACGCGGATCATACGCTTGTGGCCCGATTCAAGAAAGGGGTATCTCCAGCGAAATACATTTCATATTTTACTGACTCGAAAGTACGAGTAAAAAAGATCGCGGATCGTTGACGTTATATTGGCTTAGAGTATTTTGGATTCTAGTTGTAGAAATGAAGGAAAAAATCTAAGGGAAATATGATAGACGTATTATTACAGTTCAGTTTACGAATTCGGTTATTTATTACACTTTTGTTTCAATCTTTTACTGTAACGTGCAGCAGTTTGTTGTAGATCAATCTACGGTTAGATAGGTGAATGCAAAAGTGCAGGAAATACAGAACTTTATGGGACTATTGTTAGCAGTGTGTTAAAAATAATATTTTACATGCTTTCTAGCTAAAAGTGTATCTCTCGATTATGAAATAGTACATATATACGAACCATTACATAAATTAGTTTACTTACAGCCACCGAGCTGAAGGACTTTCAAATTCAGAAATCAACCAATTGAAAATTCTAGGTTTACGAACTTTCTGATTCAACGAAAGTTTTCATCAATCTTGTCCAGTTCCGTTTAATAATTCATCGTGTGTCTCGTCGTCGTCTCTCCTTGCGTAGTCGAATAAGCTTAAAAAATTAAACAAATGCAGAGATGAATTACGGTCAATACACGTGCACAAAATCTCTTTGGCAAACAACCGTGATGCACATTCAGTCGCTCCATTTAAGTTGCATATGTATCCTGATTCAAGCTTCCTATTGTAATTACATTCGTGAACGAATTTATTTCTCTATTATCGAAATATTTTAGGCTTGATTTCTTTGTTCAATCATTATCATGCAGCGCACATTTTTCAATTACAACGCGTCAGGCATTAATTAAAACAATCGTATTTGCGTCCGCGTGCCCAATGGTCACAGAGTTCGTGTATTTCTTTATTATTAACTACGCAATTCTGCTAAAATTTGGTCTAAGTAAACTTTACATACATGTTCATTTATAGTAACAAAATTGAACAATCTCAAAGGCATCACTCGATTTGAAGGAAGTTCCTTCTTTGGCAGCGATGGTACGAATACTTACAGCACTTACTGTATATCAGCTACTCTGATACAAATTCAGACGTATTATATGTACGTAAGTCCAAGGTATACATATACTGTACACTATACACGATACCGAAAATAGGTCGTTAGCAAATGGTGGCTGCAAAGTTTCTCAAAACTTCCGCTTCGGATTTTCTCCAATTCCACGATAACGAACATCCGTTTCAGTTTTAATAAAGCGACTCGTTCCAGTCGAAGGAGCCATCGCGTTTTTCATATCCCACGTCGAAGACGCGTTTCCTCGCAGACGATGCATGAAAACCAAAGCGCCATTCTGCTCCGCTTTTCACGGAGGAAGAAACAAAAAAAAAAAAAACAATTGGCAAACGAACAAGAGGCAACATTCTACGAGAACGATCACTGTTCGTCGCTGGATAGTTCGCCGCGCTGCAAGAAGAAACTCGCAGAATCGGGCGTACGGTTTTCCCCATTGAAATTACTATGAAACTGACACGGAGACCTGGACGTCCAGACAGTAGTCCGTGGTAAAAAAAAGCACGGATCAGACGACACGAAGGAAATATGGAGGGGACGCGTTTCAGTTAAATTGAACTTTGATGAAGGATCCGTCTGTGACAATGAATTGTTACGTACGCCTCGATGTTCCCAAAGAGCCGCTGTCGTGCGTGACTATTGATTCTTTCGGTCGTGTTTCACCCGTATCGTGCAATTTCCAGACGCGAAAGACGTGAAAAGTCGACGCGTTTTCGGTTGACCTGCTTCTCCCATTCTTTTAATATCGTTTCGTTTTTTGAATATGACCACGATTCGGGTAACGCCGATCAACAAAAGAAGATTAATTTTTCATACATTCTATCGCGCAGAGGGATGAAATTGAGTTAACAAGAGAAAGTCAGAGAAAATGGTTATTACTTATGCTCAGTTCATTATCGCACTTATTGGTGTACATTTTAAATTTACATTTTATGTATCCGTTTGGTGCGTATTTTAATTATAGAGGAATGAATAATAGCCATTTTGTTCTGCAATGGTGGCTCGTTTAAAGCGGTGTGCCGGGCAGGCTTGAACGATAAATATTTTTAATTCTCGGCTATACTTAATTTTATGCTTGCCAGTCTATAATACGTTGCAATCAAAATTACACGCAGTTATAGTTTGACCGTGTGATGTGAAAGAGCATGTATACGCATAGTTTTTGCGCATCTCTTTAATGGTATTATGTACCTGTACAGCCTGTTTGCCTGAGTCTGCTTAGCCTTCTGAAGAGTTTTCATTAGCTTTCATTTAGAAATTGTTTGTTCTCACAAAAACGAAGAGCCTAGAAAATTGTAGATTTTTCAACGCAATTCCGGAGAAATATTTGTTTGAATATTAATACTTTGTGTGAAGTTTAATAGGGACAGTAATATTAGATCTTATTCGATGGCACAATTATATTTTCAACGGCCATTAATGTTTGGAATATCAACGTAGTCAATGGCAATTTAGATACAATAGTTCTATACATGTTTTTACTTTGATTTCGAACAATTGGTGACCAACTGATTGTTATTCATCGAAGTTTATAGGAAATAGTCGAACGTTTCGTTTGGAAAACGAAATACGCTTAACTGGAGATTTTGTGGACTGGTTTATTGAAGTGATACAGCCAGTGATTGAGTTTAACTGTGATAGAATCTGGTGACTATCGCAAAGTGTAAATGGTTCGAATGTTCGGATGTGACTGGTTGCGAAGATTGACATCAGTTTCGAGACCATTTTATAGTTGAAGATCGTGATTTATTGATTTAACGTCGCTTCTATGAGACACTGCCCCACTTGTTTTAAGAACAATGTAATATGGCTGAAGGGATTTTTCTGATATGTTTTCATTCATGCATGACAGGTTTTCCATTATCTGGACAGTAAATTTTGTATATTCCATTATGAAAATACGCACCTTACTATTTTGTTCTCTATTGAAATTGGAGAAGTACTCGTGGCTTCGATTGTACTCCGGTGTGTATGCGCAATATGAATCTAACAGGTTATTGTAGCAGAATGGCTTTCGTTCGATACCCGTGGCCAGACAGCGAACATTCTAAATAGTAAAACAATATATGAAAATCTTTATTATAAAAGTATGCTCAGGTAATTTTAAATATTAGATGTTACACGAAAAAAGAATTGATACTGTTTGAAATATTTAATGTTTTCTTTTATTACGATTGTTCTTTAATTAAAATAAAAAATTTAATTTCTCCTTTCTGTACAGCTTGCACTGAATGAAAATTGATGTAAGCTTAATCTTGGACGTGTGATTTGACACGTGATTGATGGCGCGACGTGAAGTCTGTCGTCTAACTCTAATTTTATTCGCAAATTCCATCGCCAAATAGCAATTAATGAATGTAAAATTATGAAAGATCTCCCAATATTTTTAGCATAATTATTGAAATAAGATAATATAGCACCCGATCCATTTTTAGTCAAATACATGAAACCTTACATTATACAGAGTGCGCCATTCTTTTCACGCAATATTCAATTGTTAATTCAACAATATCAATCACGTAAAACGCACAGCGATATAAATAAAAAAAGAACTGGAGATCAAAATTCACAGGTAGACTATAAACAAAGTTGAATTCCAATACTTACTCCCTTTAAGTAATCATTTCTAATTCAGATACCGGTATCATTCAACTCTTTACTCCCAACTTCAGCCAATACATCCAACTTTCAACTTACTCACAAACTATCCAAGACCAATTACGTCCATTACACAGGAAAGCGATTGGAGCAGGGCAAAAGAAGGCATCGATAGCAGAACTTCTCTACCCCAATTCTTAACACAAAGAACGAAGTCAACTTCTCACAAAACAGGCATATCATTCCTCTCCAATACGTATACGACCGGTCGGGCTCTTTGTTCGACCGGGCACAAGTCCGACAGACGTGCCAGGACCGTCTGGTCGGCCTTTAGAATCGTTCCCGTGGGGTAGAGAAAAACTCGCGTTCGATCCGAATCGAGTTGCTAACCAGCCGGTGACAGATCGTGGCCGGGGAAAATACAATTCGTAGACAGGAGAGGAGAGCCAGATCAGATGACGGGTCTTTCTACTGGCAGAATGGAGATGCTCCGTTCGATAGGTAGATAGGACAGTGGTTACGTAGTTACACTGCTGGCCAAGAGTTTGGGAATGTTCCTTTAGACCTCTTTCACGCGGCGATACTTTGGTTCCTTAAGTTACAAACATTTACAAATGCAGACTTTTTGAGAGAAATGGGTGAGTTTGTTGTTCCGTCCGTTTGGATTTTACATACGACAGCTACTAAAAAAAATGTAAATCAAAATTATTGGTTTAGGTTTCATTAATAGAAATTAATTGCTTTAATTACTTTCGAATGTCTGTCGCCTGCTCAATAATGGCACCGAATATTGAACATACTACGTGATATCAGTATCGCCCGTGTGAATGGATCGATTTCGTCGTATCGTCGTCCCATTGGTACACAGTAGTATGCATGACAATCCATCACATTGGTATCGCTATACATATTAGTAAAGTAAGTATTATGTGGAACAGGTCTTACTTATAATTAGTTGCACAAATATTTAATGGCCTGTTAACGATTCATTGGGCTGAATTTAATATTATAGTTTATAGAGAATTTAATATAACAGTTCTACCTTGTCTATGTTCTTCAATTTTCAATCTAATAACGAAAGCTGATTAAAAAATATTCGCTATTTCTTCTGATGGAAAGTAGTCCTATTTAAAATTGGATTACACTATAACACCTGTAATTATAGTATTACAGGTCTTGTGTGTTTCCTTGCTATTTCTAAAGACATTTCATTTGATAAACTAAATATGGCATGCAATAGAACAGGAGTCCCTCATTTTCGTTTACCTGTCTATCCTCGTCTAGCAATCCAACTAAACGGATTCACCGATGGAACTCGATAAACCGATCATCAAAGGGGCGAAACATTAAATTAAATTAAATATCACGGAACGTTTGTACTACTTGGAATGCCTGGCGTTCCCAAATTTGTCAGTGGCAGGTACGTATAACTAGGCGGACACCTTTCCCCGATCTTCGCACCGCGAGCATCCACGCGAATTCTCCAATTCACCCTGTCTCTGTCCCCCATCTCCTGGACTCCCCGTTGCTCCAGACTACGGGACAACTCCCTGTGCTCCTTCTGCCGCATAATGGCGGGATATCGAAGAGGGGGGCGAAGTGGAGGACAGGAGAAAGATTACGCTTCGTCGAGTTCGCTCGTTGTAGCTGATTGCGGTTCGACCTAACGGAAGCTCGATTCGAGTTAATACCGTCGCGATAACGTCACGACCTCCGAGGAGGTCTCCCTTTCTATCGTTTGGCAAAGAGAAACGCTTTTCCTCGCCATGTCCACCGTTCTCTTCTCCCTTCCCGTTCGATTCTGTTACTCTTTACCTCTTCTCGCCCTCTCTATCTATCCCCCTGTATATATATCCCTCTCTTTCTCTCTCTCTCTGCGCTGTTTCGGTCGTCCACGAAGCTGGTCCTCCTCTTCCAGTTGTCGATCTTGCTTTTGGTTCAACGTTCACCGGGTACACTTCAGCGTTGCGTTTAGGTCGTCCATTTGCCTTTCTCCATTGGCTGATAGTCTCTCGCCTCTTCCTGCGTTTACTGGTCTCTCTGTCTGCGTCTTTAACACTGGCCTGCCTTGCTCTCGTTCTTCGTTCATCTTTGGATAGAGCAACGAGTTGCAGTGTACTGGTCAAACGATCGATCCAGCGGTGGTTGAAACGGTGAACGACCAACGAAAAGTTTGCCACGTCGCGAAATCGCCACTGTGAAATCGCCAGCGGCGGCAATTCGGGTGGATTCGAGGGGAACCAGTCGTCGCGGTTGACGAGCTTCGCTTCTTCTTCTTCTTCTTCTTCTTCTTCTTCTTCTTCTTCTTCTCTTTACCAGCGTCGTCGATGGGTTTAAGGAGGACGATACGCTTGCGGCCAGACGAGAGATTATTTACAGGAGTCTTTTGATCGATCGTGTGCAATCAACGCTGATATTGCTTTCGGCGCAGATGATACGGCACGATATGTCTTTTATACCCTATAGGCAGACCTTGATCGAGGGGTCTTGATGTCTGATCGGTTATTGTTTAACTTGGGGAATATTGAGTGTTTATACGTAAAAAAAAAAACAGCAGCCGAAAGTTTGGGACCGTCAACCGTTTCAAGCTGTACAAAAATTTTAGAACCGATGAATAATTTTCAATTGAAAATTTCAGAACATCTCCACCTGGAACTTTGACTGAAACAAAGTTAATTACTGGCCAGTCTCTATAATATTAATTTCGAATTAATAAATTATTAACAAGTCATTCAATAATCGTACAACTAACAATAAGGAAGTGGTTCGAGACTTTTTACCCACCAGTATTTATACATAAGTATAGTTCATGGGAAAAAGTTTTTATATAAACCTCTACCCATATTTCTGTACTAATATATGGGTTTCTAAAAAATATCTAAGAATTAACTGCGTGCAAGAATGATATAGAATTAAATACAATACGGGAGCAATATTCCATATTGCGCAGTGTGCTTGTGTAATGTGGACGGTCGCATCTTGTAATGCAATTTTTCCCGAATTCTCTGATACAAGGATTATATTGAAGCAATTTCTTCCCAACGCTAGCTTTTACCCATCTGCTACAAGCGCGCACACTTGTTTCGATTGAATTAAGCAGATCCTCCTGAAACTGTTTGAAACGGTCGGGTATTTTATACTGAAACACATTTGGAATTCTTTTCCTAATTTTGCGACTTGGACCGATTTCAAGAATTTAGAGATACCATTTAATCGTTGGGCATTGCCAAGGAGAGCAGATAATATTGAGGACAATTTCTTTGCCATCGTATCCTAGCATTCAACCATGGGTATGCATATATTAAATAAATGCGATTGATCTCCTTAGCATATTTTTCTCATCTTGATACAGGAGCTTCCCGAAACTTAAGCTTATTAAATAAAGAAAAACGAAGGAACTGAAGAAGATTTCTGAGATGATTTACAAGGTTAAAATCTTTCAGTTTATATTTTCACTTACCGTTAGTATTTACTACTAAAGTAGATTTTCATTAAAACGCATTAATTTAACTTACCCACAATGCGTCTTGCGATACATATTACCTTTTCATTAACATAAGTGAAGGATTCGTGCGGCAGATTCTGGCAGGCAAAGCAAAGAGAATTTTAATCCGACATAGACCGTATATTATGCTACGTGCTAGACGTGTTCATTTTTTTACATTTGCTTCCTGAAATTACCTCGCGGAGTTTTTTTTCATACATTGCTCAGATATATTCATACGATGTGAAAAAGAAAATGGTTAAGAATTCTATTCGCGCGACTTCAGCGTTCGACGGGGTCTTGAATTTTTTAACATCTCCGTACACAGCGTGTAACACGGGAGAAATAAATGAATTACAAATGCTATCGTACGAAATGCAAACTATTAAAACCGTGTACAGTCGTGGAGTGACATTTTTGTGTATACATTACGACTAACGCGATTCCTTCGTGAACTTTTCAAAATTTCGAAGCAACTCTTCAGACGTTCCTTAAGTGGCCTTTTCATCGGTAGTAAGCATTTTACGGTGAACCTTTCAGACATAGCCGTTTTACGATTAAACACGCAAAACGGCATCTTATTTAACGCGAGAAAGAAGTGGCCACGAGGTCACGAACGGGGAGGTTAAGTTCTGTCTGAGAGGGGTAATTAAAAATTTCAATGGTTTATTTGACCGATTTATCGAACGATTACTAGTACATTTGAATAGCAAGGAAATGATGCGAGTACCAAGGAAACTATAGGAACGTTCGTGAATCCGGGAAATTACGTTAGGATTCCATTGTGCTGAAAATGGTCTGGATGCTCGACAATTACTGGATTTGTTCGTGCACGAGGTACTATGGAAAAACACAATGCCAGATTGGAAGAGAAATGCTGCCCCAACCGTTGATCGAAATATTTGTAAACTCCAGTAATTGAATGTTCGAAGATATGCCGTTGGTGTAGAAATTTTCTTGCAAATGTTTCCATGCGATTAATTATAAGAAATAAAATTTTGTTTTAAAGGGGTGTGGACGAACTTTTAAAATGCTGACTTTCGATCTCCGCGTTTGCAAACAGTGTTATTGACACGAGCTGTAGAAGTAGGTATAGGATTAAGATATCGCTGAACATAAAATATAACTGCAATTAGATTAATAATATCTAGCAAAAATTTACTGACCCCGAGACACAGTCAAAATCGCACACCCTTTAATACAGAATAACTGTATTGAAATTGGACCAAGCGACCTGAGCTTTTCTAAGAAGTTAGAAGGATGAGTTTTACAGATTACGGATGCATGAAAAATAAAAAAGTTTCAAAAATGTTGTCATTTTACCCTGTAATGAAAATTGAACGTTTTGTTAAATATATATAATATTCGATAGATTAACCAAAAATATCTTTTGTTCATAACGTGTCCATTTCACTCTTAAATTCGATAAGGATTATATTTTTCTAGTACAAAGTAATCCCACGGAATTTCATTACTAATATATGTGTACAATGGTTCTCATTCGTGATACATATATTGAACTCCTTGGAAAGTCCAAGGCAAACGACGAGTAAGATCGATAATCTTTGATCGATCAGTCAGGACGCCAATTTTTCTCAAAGAAACTATGGAGAACTCGAAAATGTTCACTTCCCACGGAATTATACTTTCGACGTTTATGCGTTAACGCGTTGGTGCAGCTGTCGTGAATCTACGCTCCACCTAATTCATCTATCACAATCACGTGCAGGAGATACGAATTTACATTATTCATAGCGTTCAGGGAGAAGTTGGTGAAATGGAAAATTTACATTGAAGCGTGAATACAACGTGTGCGTATATAGTTACGTCACGGTTGACGAACAATTTTTCTAAAACAATTTTCGAACTTCCTGCAAGGCGTATGGTTTTGCCATAAAAATGTTGCATTTGAAATATTCAATGCAAAATTCATCGCTGTATCTATGGAACAATTTTGTTACTCTCTTTAGCAAGCTGCTGGGTAGAAATAAACAGTGTTTACGAATGAAAGGCTGAACTTTCGGAACAAACTGCTCGTTTAAATAAATGATGGATCAAAGTTCGAGTGGATTATAAATGCAATTTCAGACAAGTTCCAGAGAGCTTTCAAACAACGCAGCGTTATAAGTGTTCCAAAATTTCACTGCGAATTAAATTAATCGCGACTACGATACCACGAATTTTATTACTAATAATATGCGCGTCTTCCTTAATCTGTAGCAACAAACTATTAATATCTCGTGGGCGTGAAACAAAGCATGGCGTCCACCTCGCTTTTCCGATTTTCCCTCTTCTGCGATTTTCTGTTCTCTTCGTTTTCCCTGATAATCACGGGAGACGTCGATTTCTTTTCCACTTGAGGTGTGAATAATTCGTTTCCACTAGAAATATAACTGCTGAAATACCAGTGAAAAATGATCTACACGATATTCGTTACATAAACGCATTGGAACATTCTGCTGGCTTTCACATTCTTTTCCGAAGGATTTCGCACACCCTGTCTCACTTACCTGGACACTGAAATTCCAACGAAGCACGTCAACGGATTCTAACGATCGGAAATACTCGGGCGGACATTCTCGCACGAACAACCCTTATCGAGAATGTTTCGCGAAATTAAGAAGCGGAAGTATTTAATGGCACAAAAATTATCTCGATTTCTCTAGCGTGATTTATGTTGTACTTTAAAGAATAGATCGCATCGTGAAAGTTAGTAAATTAGAGCATACTATATTAGGGTTGTTTGGTACTTGTAACGAGTTTTTGATGCCTGCAAGAAGTTGAATGTACATTATCGTTGATTATCGTCCATATTGTTTGATATTGTTATCAATTGACACAAATTTGATTCAAGAATTAAATAAAATTGAAGATTCAGTATGTGAAAAAAAATCATTTTGCTACCGTCCAATTGCAGAAGCACACCCCCATGATTGAAGTGTAATTACATATTTCCAATAATCATCGCATGTTGCTCCACCGAATATTGTAAAGCTGTGTGCACTCTTAAAAAGCTATAAAATTCGAGTGCGTTCACAATTAAATGAAGCAAAACATGCAGCAAATGTACAGTGTGTCCTTTTTTTGTTCCAAGGTAATTGTCAATACAAATTGTCCGCAGATAATTCGTGACGCCACCCTCTCAATTATGTGCATACGTCACCCCCACGTTATCTTCACGTCCCATCTAATCTTCCGCATCTCCTAATTACAATATGTACAGTCCATTCGCAGCAATATCCACCCAAGTGTTCGTGTTCGCCCACTAAGCACGTACGTTCTACGCCAGAACTTCGCATTCCACGACCTTTTTCTCAAGGAAGCAAATGTACCTACGTAACATTAAGTATCCACAGAGAATAACACAAATTCAATTACTCGCGTCACCGTACCCCGCATCTTCATCCTCGATCTAGCCTTCAGGATCGGCCAATTAACACAATCTGTTCGCACCGCGAATTACTTCACACCCTCCCTTCTCACACCATTAGAAACGCATTCAGACCGAGTCCTACCACTCTAAACCCACCCGGTCGTTTCCTGTCTCACCCGTGGCGTATCCTTTCGCACCCTCCCCCTTCTCCTTCGCATCAGAAGCGGATTGCTAGAAAATCGTGTACTCACGGAAGTGTCGGTCGAACCGATGAAATCGCGGCGCGTTATCACGCCGCCGCGGCGGCCGACGAGATGACGTACGATGCGTACAGGGTGAATCTATTTCAGCCGGTATCTTAACGAGGCCGCTGACTCGACGGTTTATTATCGGCCTTATAATTACGCGTATGTTGTCTGGTCGTTCCCGGAAATAAGTCACTCGATCCAACCCGCCCGGGCGATATCTCGCCCCGTGGCGCGTTACAACCTTGCGAGTAACGCCGGGAGATTCGCGGAGGATACACGTCGTGTTCCCGGAGTGTGTCGGAGATATTGCGCTGGGAAATGCATCGCGGCTCGATTATCAGCGTGCCGACGCGACGCGACGGTGCACTATGTATATCGGAGTAATACCGGTCGCGTGCCATCCATCTATTTCCGCTGAACGCACCGTCAAAAGGGGGAGTCGAGGGGCAAATTTAATCTATTTATCGCAGGTTCCAAGCGCTCCCCCTTTCCACCTCTATCGTCGATCCTCCGTAGTTCACGGGGATATCCGTGTACACGCGCCTTGCACAGGGTGTCCCGATAATCGCGGCGCGGCAGAGCGAAAGGAGCGGGCTGTTTTTTTTTCGTTTGTATCCACGTTGCCTCGTCATCGGAGAAAAAGGACGCTTGTAATTATTCAATTGTGCATTCAACTTTTGCATCGCGTGTCCGCCGATCCTGGTTGCGCATTAGTGTAACCTTTCTTTCGTTCAGAACGTTCAAATTTGTTGCTTTTGAGTCTTGAAGCGGTTCAACGGCAGCGGTGTCTTGTCAGGTTTTATTTATACTTGAAACTTATGGATAGAAAAGTTAAGGTAATTTAATTGTACCATATGTTTGTTAGGGTGGGATTTCTGGATTTCTATTGGGATTACTTGAAAAATAAGTTTCTCGCGGCGGAAGACGTATGGTGACATTTAAGCCGTCGTTAAAACTGTGTCTCGCATTGGGGGCGTTCTGGTCAATTTGACTCGAATAAAAGTCTCGTTTATTATAACTAGACATTTATCTTATTAGCCTTTATTGATCCATAAAAGTGTCATAGATACGTCAGATGAACTACGAAGTTGTATTTTATACAAACGACATTGTTGAACATATGCGTAGACCTCGCTCTTTTCAAAGCAATTGATTAAATTGATGTAATTAGTACTTATTGTCCATTTCCAATCTTCCATTAATTACAAAATGAAAGAAATTGCATACAAAAATTAAAGTACAAAGAAAGATCAAGCAAGCATAAAACGGTGAAAGTAATAATATATTACAGTATTGTCACAAATCGAGAATAACAATATGGAGCAATTTTACTTCGAGGCCGACAATGAATGCAAATATAAAATACGTACAGGATGGGCTACATAGAGTGTTACAAGCTGTATCCTCTGAAACTACTAAACATAGCAATTAAATGCAAGATATGTATATTTCACTACCCCTTTTAATTCCCTTATACTCAGGTGGTAGTCGACCGCAATCGTATCCCCAGGTGACGAAAAGGGTTGACCACCCTTAATCTCCCAAACAGAATCGTACCAACATTTGTAAACTTCCCAATAAGCTCTCTCCAATTCTAACACTTATCTGAAACATTTGTATCATTTTGCGGAATAAACGAGATTTAACAATATTACCCTTGAAATAAAAGATCGATTCAAAATCGCATATACACGTAAGCGAATCACTCCTTCCCAAAGAATTTTCCTTTTATCTATTTTATCCCGATTGCCACGACACCCTGTATACATGATCGAGCCTCTCCCTAGTTATTACCCCTTCCACTCTGCTGTCCCTGTTCAACGAATGGCGCGTCTCCACCCGTTTTCTGGTTCTATCTAAGGGGGTAGCTGCTACGTGTATGTACTGGCAGGCGGCACAATTAGCGCGCGCCATTAGTCAGCAGCCGCCTTTTCCTCCTACGTACAAAATTGTGCCTCTGGTAAAGGCGCCTCTGTGTCTACCGAAGGGAGAACGGAGTAGATAATACGTACATATATGCGAAAGCCACCCCTTCTTTAAACTCTTCGCGGAGAGAGACTTTTATGGGTAGAAAGGACTCGGGGTGTTCGAGCAAACGTTGTTGGAGGTATAGTACGTTTAGGCGTTTCGTTTCAGGGGGACTTTGAGGTTCGAGTGCTGGAGATTTTTTGTTCCTTTTTCACTTCGTCTTCGTCTCCCTTCTGTAGTACTTTCTCTCTCTCTCTCTCTCTCTCTCTCTTTCTCTCACCCTCTATACCACTTTCTCTGGTTCGTTCGAACTTTTTGTTCAGGGGTACCAAGAGATACACACGTTTGTCGCTCTTTTCAGCGCAACCCCTTTGTTCTTCATAGCTCCGACGTTGGAGAACATTAATGTGGATTTCGTGTTTGGCGCTCGCGTTACGTCTGGGGATTCCCCGGCTTTCCGTCGCGACGAGGGTTAAAGTTGCATGCATTAAGTTGAAGGACGCCTTGGGTAGCACGCGCTGCTTGGCGCGGAAAAGGGACCGAGGCACTCTCGCAGATACGATGCAATTATGCTTAAACAGAGATGATGGCTAATTGCAACGACTTGTGGGACGCGCGTTCGTGATTCAAACAGGTCTTTTGGTATTCAGTTTGGTTGCCTGAAAGCTTGCACTTGTTTTATTTCACCAGTGAACGTATATATGGAGGGTTCGGAAGCCGATCAGTGCAAGTCTGTTGGCGTTCAAACCAGAAAAATAAGGTTTCTACAAATTATTTGGAAAAAAAATGACAATTTTAGTACCGTCATCTATGTATTACTTACGTATGAAAATGTAGCGACTTAATTGATTTTTCAACTGAAAGTTTTAACTATGAAGAGGGTTTTGGACTACGAATCTCATGTTCAGCGATAGTTGGACTTACGCTGTTTGGTTTCTGGGCTCCCCATATTCATATGCAGTTTTTGATGGCGTATACAGATTAGTGCTGGGCAGTTCGAGTATATAACTTTAACGATTGTTTTCGAATACGGATTCATCCGCATTCATAATATAAGTTCTATTCTTCAAGTAGATTTCGAGTGCGCTTTACTTCATGTTTCCCACTGACGCAGTAATATAAATTATTCGATTATTATTTGAACGAATTTATCAACAGGCGTGCAAAGTGTACGCAGAACTGAAGCGGAATCGTTCAACAAGAATATTTATCAATATTTTATGACGAAAAATTACTGGGAAATGCACCTCTATGAATTTTAATAACTTTCGCAGAAAATTCGATTAATATATTTATACTCGACGTCGTTCACAATGACAAAACTCTAGCCGCGCATATTAAATTGTACTCTCCACCTCTACGAACTTAAACTTCTCGAGTCTCGAAATACAAAGCAGATTAATTGCAATTTAAGTCATTGAGCCTTTCGCGCCATAAAAACCACACTTTGCACACTCAACGTCTCGATCCTCCGCGACCCTCTTCGCAGCCATTACGAGCTTCATTATGCTCAGTTGCTGCAGAATCTCCGTTTTCTCGCGAGAGCTTCGTTTTATGCGATTAATAAACATCGCCAGCATCACTTGTACCCATTACGTGCTGCGTTACACGTGGCTGGAGCGACGAGAGTTCTAAAGGTGAGTGCCTCGGTTGAGATCCGCGGTAGGGGTTGCTTTTTAATCGCAAAGGCGACTTCCTAGGAGCCGAAAAGAAGGGCGGCACGACGACTACGTGGAAAGTCGATTCCCTTTCCTTCACGCGGGTGTACAAATACTGCGCGAAAGAGTCTCGTTTCGTCGCGTCGAACGTTTAAAACACTTTCGCCGTTTTTTACGCGGCGGCTCCGTCATTCTTGCATTTCAGTATTGGTTTGACGACGGTCGGTAATCCATTAACTGTATCGTGTTTGAGTTAATACTGCCTCTGGACACGTGGGGCATAGTGTTCAGATTGAGAATTAATTATTGCATAATATGTTTCTCAAAGTATTCGTTTGAAATGTAGCAAAACATAAAATTTACTGCACGTAGTGTAGTTCATTTTTGTTTTCTCATTATAGTTCACCTTTTTCTTCGTCGACGTTTTATCGTGCAGTAAGAACATTTTATTGTAAGTGAAGGAGAAGGATGAACTGCAGTGGACGATTCTTCGCGAGCTCGTAATTCGCTCTAACTTCTTCGAGCGGAAATGTTTTTTCTCGTCGTCGGGTTATTAACGCACGCTGATATAACGACGTTAACTTTCACTGTAAAATGTTATATCTTTTGTCATACATTCCATTTGCTTCTACCTTTGTTAAAAGTTTCTCAGCGCGCAAAAAATGTGTACAATATGACTCGAAGGAAATTGAAATGGTCGCCCAAAATATTCGACCAATAATCGCTCCTGTAAGATTTCTCCGGAAAATATTCTCTTTCTCGAAGAAACGCTCGTGTCATCCGTGACAAAGCGACACGGCATTATTCATTTTCCTTTACGCCTAATGAAAGTAGGCAAAAAACTATACACGGCGAGGACCGAGTAAAGGGAAGAAGAAAGAACAAAAGAAAAGGCAAATAAAAGTGCTAAAATGGAAGGAAGAGAATATAAATCGAGCGTGGATAAAGGACAAATATTGCGCGATAACGCGTCCAGCTACAGGAAACTCGGGCCACATCCGTCTCGGGAAGTTTATTTGAAAAGCATTGTCCGCGCCGCCAAGAAAAAGAAGCGCCGCAGCATTTTTCAGTTCCGTACGAAACGATCGGTCAGCGAAGGCGCCTTGGTGTCTGCCGCGATAGAAAGCACAACCGGTACATACATACATACTGTGCTGCGTGTCGTTTCTTTTCGCGAAAGTGGGAGGAAGGAAACGACGGAGTCGCTAGAATCGCGGAAATATCGTTTGGGACTCGCGATTTTAGCTGATCGGCTGTTCGAACGACGCTGCTTCGCGCGGCACCTTTATCATCACGGAAGGAAGTTTTCTAATTTTCCCCTTCGGCGAACAGCATCATGGCTTACAACATTAACGCCTCTTCGTTGTTCGTTACGCAACTTTTTCGTGCCAGCTAACTTTGACCCGCCATTTCCGAGAAGCATCACTGGGCTCTGTTCTTCTCTTCTTTAAAGAAGAAACGATTTAATTACGCGCCGCTCTCGCGGTTCCGCGCGAATAAGCAGCGTTCCGGCTGAATTCTGCTTATTATTAAGTAACTTGTGGGAGGCATTAGGAAGTGCTCGTATCAATTTAGTTTTCTGATGTAAGGGGAAGAGCTGCGTATTGTTTAGTTGTAAATGGTTTGATCGGAGGGAAATAATTTACGACTAGAATAAGGGTAGCTATCATGGATCGTTGTTAACCCTTCCGTTGTGACTAACAATAAGTTGGCGGTCACTGTGCATCCAGTATGCAGTAACAATTGATTGCGGAGTTTATAAATCTATGAATGTTTAGCTTTGTAGCAGGTATTGTTAAGTTTATAAAATTTTTAATCCATGTTATCCCATGCGAATTCGAAAAATGATTTTGGTCGGAAATGAAATACTTAACGAATTTTTATAATATATGGAAATAAAATTCAGAAAAAGGAACACTTGCAGTGGCCGCTTCGTAGCGAAACGGGCAGGCTCGTGAAATTCACGTGGAACTGTTAGAAATTGCGATGGAGAGATCTTTGGTGCTGAGGGAAACATTGTATATACTGTCATGTGTGGCGCAACGATAACTCGCCGCTGAACATGTTTGTCTATTTGTAGGAACAGCATGTTCAGCGTTCCTGATCAATGAAGTGTATTGATTTGATGAATATAATTCCCATGTTGCTTGGCGTAGACATGCAGCTAAATCGAATGTGTACGTACGACACTAACGCTAACATAACCAGCAAGTAATGGAAATTAGTCCCCAGGAAGTTCATTAGCAAAATAATTAGCACGTCGACTTAATTAGTACCTAAAGACTTATTTATCAGCATTCGACCATCCACTTGCATGCTTTCGTTGTACAATAAAGAGGGCAGCATGAAAATGATAGAAAAGTTGCGAGTCGAATTATAAAGACAGATGTGTAGCAAAATTAACAATAACGTACCTTAATTAATAATCACCTAATTAGACTGGACGAATGATAATTGCAATACAATCTGGCGAAGACGAAAGCAAAACACTCAGCTGTTTACTTAAAAGAAATTTCAATTCAATTTAAATCCACAGCTGCTGAATGATGAAACTATAAATTTCCCACACTGCGGTATTTTTCCTAAAGCAGCAACTTTCCCATGAAGCGTAAAATACGATACAAGTCATACCAATCGGTTACCACGAACCGATCACTACGATCTGATGAATAATTTGATAATACACTCCCATTCGAGCAACGCTTCACGATATTTCCTTCGCGGAATGACAATTGATCGGGACGATACGACGTTTACAAACAGAGTGCATGCCAGGTTGTCCGTCAGAATACTTGGAATATTCGTAGAAACGTCTTTGGCCGTGCAGAAAGTCTCTTTCCCCTTGTTCGTGCCACGTGCTTGTGCCATGAATACGTATGCCTATCGCCGTCAAATGTTAATCGCGCCTTTGTAGTGATAAATTTTTCCAAGATCAACCGGGGTGCACGTTGGGACAGGGAAGAATAGGTTGTGGAACTTGGCCAGAGAGGACGAGGTATATTTGCTTGTGTCGGAAGATACATCTCGGGACACACATATCGCGGAAAAGTTAACCAGATAAGCTTGTCCCCCCGTTGTCGAATCCCATTTTCGATTACGCCGTTTGCCTTACGGTTTAATAGTCCGTGAGATAGCGTTGCGTCACTGCTCGTGGTTGATGGTGCTGAATCGATAGGATCAACCCTTGCGGTTAGTATCACTCGAGGTAATCCAAAGTTGTAAATGCAATTTAGATTTTTGGTGTAGTCTTGGGGGAGAATAGAAACTTGAGGTGGCTTAATATTGTCGTATTATGGTAAGTAGCAAGATTGGTGAAAGAACAGTTAGGGTATTTAGAATAATTTGAAACAGTAGTTGATTATAGGGGTTGCGTATGTTTGTTAGGCGGTGCGCTCTATTGGGAAGAATAATGATTGGCTAAACGAATATTCACAGATATGTCACGGGCAGAATTATTTCAGTTTCAAATTGCACAGTTCTGCGATACAAGGAGTGGTAATTTATCGAATGCAGCAATGGTTTGTCGTTAAGAGAATATTACTCTCGAATCTACTTTACTTAATTTTAATGATCCTATTGTAGTTATACATTATTGTATTCACTCAGCTGCTAGTGCGGACTTGACGTAGCTTATGCGTACATAGAAGGTTACGTATATTTCAGCGAAAATATCCATTTGATGTTCGAAATGTGATTCGGACAAGCTTGTTATTAAGTTGAATAGTATCAAAGTTTTTACTGCAAATTTAGCGCAGTTGATGAAATACGGCTATGGAGAGGTAAAGTAGTTTCGTCAACTCGCAGCTTAATGACCGACATCTCTGTAATTATGATCTGTATATTATAGGGAATAGCTTCCATCCACGTATCTAAGTTGTAATCACGAACATTGAATTACAAGGTTTCAACGCGCCGTAGTAAAACAAATGAAAAATGTAAAAAGAATCGTTACAAATCTTGTTTCAATTCTGCCATTATTTGTGCTACAAATTTTATTCACAACGCACCGCTATCAATGAGCGTAATTAATGTAACTTTGAAAGAAAATGATACGGAGATGCCGCGTCAAATCTGGCTTGCAGAAGTAACTTTTAAATTCCTTTGAGCAATACCTGAAATGTAGGTAACGCTCAAATTTTTTCACGCAATAAATTCGCCCCGCTTCTTAATTCTAATCTCGCCGCTAGTTATCGTTACGTTGAAAGGGCACGTGGACTCCTCTTGCAGGAACGGGGGAAAAATTTTGCTCGTTTCGTCGGAGAAATTCGTAAGTTCGCGGGCAACTTTGTGCGCACTGGGAAGGGGTTCATTTATGGTTACGATACGTAAGAGACACTTGGAACTACATCGTAAGTTAGAGCTGGATTATTACTCGTACTCGTGTACACATCCTAAGAGTATTAACATCGCCTGGTATACAGCCATATATGAAAGAAAGAAGGTCGTGCATTTGCATCCCGCTGCGTGGTTTATGCGCCCGTTCCCTTTGCGTCAGCGGGATCCTACTAGACTTTGATTTCAATGCGATTTTCGTCAACTCGTGTACAAATAATAATTCAGACAGGAAATTTTCATGAGTGATCGGATTTTGGTGTGCTTGTTTTAAATGAATTCACTGGCAGCAGTGAATTTCTATTACGTTTACATTATGTCTATGTTTCTATTTTTTCTTTAATTCGTTAACATTTGAATCATTCGCATCTGCAAATATTTATATTATTTCTCAATCTGAACTGTACAATCTCTTTGCAATTAATATTTCGTTAACTTAGACCTTGATTTTCCAGTTCTGTTTATTCAATACACTTGGTGGAGCAGATATTTACAAACTTGAAATAACGAGTCTCTATTTCATGCTTTTTGGCTATTTCAAGCAAACATAATTGAGATCGATGCTCCAGTTTACAAAGAAATATCCGAAAAATGTCTCGACGTCCTCGTCTTCCAAAATCTCCTAAACATTTGGGTCGACGAAGCCCCTATCTAGTCTTCAGGCCCGACCAGTACAAAATTTGTTTAAAATCGTCGAGGTCTTCGACCCGCAACGAACTCTGTCCTTAATCGTATCCATTCTCTACCTGCGCGCAGATAAGGGATCGTCCTAGTTCAATCCCAGCAAATGAAACGGAATGCAAAGCAATTGGCGGAAACTTTCCGACGGAAGAGTGTTTAATTATTACGCTGTTTAGAAACTCCCCAACGCGTTCCACCCTGTTCTTCCCGATTTTCTCCAATTTTATTCGCCAACTTGGCCCGTTCCATTTCCGTCCTTTCGACGCTCGCCAACTTCTGCACCGCCGAGTGTCACTTGCTTTTAAACGTTTGTTAGAGAGGCGCCGACCGCAGCGTTGCACGAAACGCTACCGTGTATGTACGTACCTGTCTTTCCGTACACATAGACGTACAGTACTCCCTCGAACGACGCGGGGGATCGGGGCAGGGACCGACGCGTAGTTTCGGAGCCCCTCCCCTCCCCCCACTACCACCGATTTTACCCCCTCCACCATAACACACAAGGAGTAGATACACACGTTTACCTGTTTTCAATGCATGTGCACATATGTAGATATATATTACATAATTTCACTACATTACGCATATTATGCGTCAAGCAGTTCAATTTTCTCGTGCAGACCCGATCATAAAACAGCTTTGCCTGGGACAACCGTAACGCTCGCGTATCCACTGTTCCTTCGTCGATCGCATCCGGTGTCCCTATCTCTCCGTGGCTTCGAACAGAAACGATATCCTAGTCGACCGATCGACTATGCTCGACGGTGGACAATTTCGTGCATTCGACCTGGTGGCCAGCGTCGGCCGATTCATCTGCAATTCAGTTTCTACCGCGGCATTGGCTGCGGATGAACGTTCGCCTGAATATTAATACGAATGCCGGATAATTGAGATTTAGCTTCGCCGGTTGATCGCGGAGCCAAAAGTTTCTGCTTCGCCGAGCTTGCTGTCGCATTTTCATTACTCGCGCATTTTTCTCGCGCGAATTTCTTTTCCCTTTCGCCGTTTCCAATGGTATATTACGTACTAAGCTTCTTTGTTCTCCTCGCGACAACTCTGTGGATGGAAATATTGAAATAGCTTGGATACTTTTGCTACTTAACTTTTCGATCATTTATTGTTTTTGCGTGTTGTTCCTCTTTCGTGCGTTCACTATTATAGTGGATTTAGTGCTGCAATAATAGAAATTAGCATGAGCGGTACGGTGCGTCATGTATAATTTGCACTTAGCTTGTCGATCAGCCAAAATTGGATACAACTCTATTGTTTTTGTTGGCAAATATGGAATATTTAGAATCAGATTGACAATGTTTAATCACTATTTTCCCATCGAATTTAAACACTCGCAGGGTTAGCTGCGTCGCCACATTGCGCTTCATTTAAATAGCTTGACACTTGTGTGTCACTAGCAGTTAAGTATATGTACATGCATCGGATACGAATTTCGTTTCCAATTTTTCGAGTGCCTTTGAAGACTTTTCAGATTGAGCTCTGAATTTTACATTAACGTATCACATTTGCCTGCGATAAAATTTCCATCAATCATCGCGTGGAAGGAGTTGAATGATTCACGGTATAACAGAGGTAGTACATACTCGTGGGGTGACAAACGAGGTTGAACGTGACTTCGAAAGCAAAATTCGTAAACGACTGAATGGCACTAGAAACTAGTAAACAGTTCGATAAAAATTTATCAAAAGAATGAACTGAAACACTAAAGTGGCTATAAAAATGAAACGAGGGCAAAAGCTGGCATTTGCTTGCAAAGTCCACTCCGCACGTGATTCTCCGGGTATTATAATACAGGTGTTACAGAATTTTTCCCCCTTTTGTGCCAAATAAAAATACTTTCATCTCTCAACAAACGGAATCTAGTTTGCAGATTTTTTCCCCGGAAATGGTTTTTTCAAGGTTTTTTTTTTAAAACCCGTTAGCTCAATTAGTTTCCGATTGGCGATTAAAATAAAATAACACTTCTACATCATTCTACTAGCAATTTCCGTTACGCAAACCGAATAACAAACTCAACCTTTTACAAATATTCTGTCGGTCGTATCTTCCAATTTCTTCCCTCCTTTTCGAACTACGTATTCCTGATAGATACTATGTATATGCCTACTTTTGCCAGCTCGAATCCGTTTCGAAAAGCAAAGATTCCTGACACACCGAAACTCTGTAAATAAGCTCCACGTTATTACTGAAATACAAAGAGCGTCACATTTATTTTTCTCTTTTCAATCGTTCCATCGGATATCTGAAATCGTGTATCTGGGTTAACGAAACGAACTGCACAACCCGCGCGCCGGAAGAAAAATTGCACTACACACCCTACGTTCGCGTGTCATTTGCGAGAAACGGGATCGGTGCAATCGGTGCAATCGGTGCAATCGGTGCAATCGGTGGGTGGATTCGTACCGATTGACGATTCCGCGACCCGCCATACATAGTCTCAGCCAGCGAACCGATACAGAATTAAATTAAAACGGGAAGGCCGTCTTTGAGCTTCGATAAATTGTATTACATATCAATTCTATCGTTGTACATTGGTGCCGTCTGATCGCATATATGTATTATACGATTGATCGATTCGCCTCTGCGGTGAAACGTGTCACTGATAGATAGCCAATTTACTATGAGAACCGTGACTCGTGTGTAAGCGTGCGCACGGCAGCGAGGGAGCTTTGTGAATCGCTGTCGCGTTGTTGAAAAAAAGGAGATAGAAAATAGGAAAAAATAAATTAACCGTCGATGAAGTATACGTGCCTCGAAGTGGATCACTGCTGGGCGTGGGTGTGGGTGTATGTGGATGGTTATTGCTATTCTTGACCATGGTCACTGGTTGGTAATCAGATAGAGAGGGAGAGAGAGAGAGAGAGTTGTAAAGCGTACGAGGGAGGAGAGTTTTCGAACGAACACTTGGCAAAAGGAAGAAAAGGGAACAACCGTAGGTTCGCATTTATTATTCGCCCACTTCTGTTCCGAACTTATGACATTATTTATTAATTCTTCGACGCGTTAGTCAAGTTTTCGCCCTGGTTAAATTAGCCGGTTAATTAGAGCCCCGCAAAAGGCTGGGTAATTAAGCCAAACCATTAAGCCGAACCCGATGCCTACGTACACCATGGCACAGAAGGAGATCTCGTGAATTATATAAGCTTCTCCTTGCTCCGGGCTGATCGCATTACAATGTTAATTTCAGAATAATGATCTTAGATCGAAGCAGTTGCCCGCGACCCGTTACCTGATCGATAATCCTTATTACGTCACCTTTGTCGCGCGTGAGCCGATTAAATATCTAATTGCTAATCACCTTCGCCGATCGAACGAAAAAAATAATAAAAAAGAAACAAAAAGAAGTGCCCACCAATCGGTCGCCCGTCACGAATTAAACGACCAAACGCGAACACTTTCCGACCCAATATAAATCGTGTTTCGATTCCAGCCTGTACATAACCCGCGCAGCTGATTGCATATGTATACGGATCGCGTACTGTTTCCATCACTGGAAATACTGCCTGCACACCTCCACCCCTCTCGAACGGTGTATATCCCACCGTACACCCACCTATATGTATACCTGCGTAGGCGCGTTCACTTCGCGTATAATCCACGGGCATCCACGGGATATCGCGCGTGCAAACGCCAGGGATCGTAGATTTCGTCGAACGGGTTTCCCTATCGTTACGCATACGTCTCGCCTCTGCGATTTTTCATCTCGCTTTTCACTCGCGCCCTCGTCTTTGTCTGGGCGGTTCGCGACGGAATTAGGAAAGTTTTGCAGCTAGACGGAAGTTCCGCGGGCGCAAAAAACTTTTCCACGAGGAAAATGCCGGTGATGACTCTCCGTGCATCAACCAGCCAATGACCATCGGCGTGCTTCAACCAACGAAGGGTTAAAGCCAGCTGTCGTCGCGGTGAAATTGAAAACTGTCTAACAAAAGTTTCCTTTTTTTTTCTCGCCACCTCAACCACCTCTCTATCTATCTATCTATTTATCTATCTCTCAAGCGCGATGGAAAAGTCGTCGCGAGGATTACGGTGTCTTTATTGCACCGCGACGCGATACGATAGCGTCAGCTGCGCCATGTTTTATGGTGATTATAGCAACGGTAAGGAAAAGCTCGTCGAGCAGACCGTTTCTTGCTAATCGATGTCGCACGGATACCTTCCTCCTCGGCACGGAGATATAATTGGCCAGATGCTCGCTGATTAATTATCGATTCGGTGCACGGTGCCGGTTTTGCACGGCTACGCGCCGATCCCGGGACGAGCACGCTTGGAAATAGGAGTTGGACAGGCCGCGACGATGCACGAACGATGCATTCGCTGCATTTGCAAATGAGCGAAACACACTCGTGCGCTTGATAATTGGTAACTTGCTCGTTTATTGCTGCCGCGCCGGGTTTGAGGATTTATGAAACTATACTGATTAGAGGGTGATTCATGGCCGGACGAAATGGGTCGTGATTGCCGATCGGCTGCACGGTGATCGAAGTTCACGGAGTGAATCCTCGCGGTGAGAAAATACGCGTTCATTCGACGCGTCTGTATTTTGTGAAAGTAATTGGATCGGGCGTAGAAGAGAGGCTCTCTTTTGGACGAAGCACGATCTTTGCTTCTGAGGAAGTTGAAGTAAGGTCAATCGTTGAAATGGTTTCTCGATCCAGACCTGCCCTTTCGCTGGACCTATGACCCTAGGTCATGTCCACTGAGGTATCTGGACTCCTTGCAGCCCTTGGTCGGGGAAAATATTCATGATGTTTTCAGTACTTTTGGGTGTACTTTTCTTGTACCTTTTTTATACAGCTTCCGTAGTTTTCTGTACTATTCAGGTAGTTTTTCCATATTTTCGCCGTCTTTTTCTGATAATTTTCCCATACTTTCACGTACTTTTCGCATCACTTTTCCATAACTTCACTCTATTTTCCGATAATTTCCCTGTACTTCTTCTCTTACTTTGCCTGAAGTTTTTCCATACTTTTCTCCAAGTTTTGCCGCACTATTACCGTATTATTCCCCTTATCCCGGTAGACAAAACGTATATAATTCTCCTTTACATCTAATGGTCTAACTGGAGAGAGATTTCGCGATAGATAGAAAGTTGTTCGATTAAAATAGTAAAAGCAGGTGTTTTTGTGGATGGAAAGTTCACTTATGTCTATGGTGAAGAAAGAAGACCGGTGTTAAACGTGAACTAATTTGTGAATCAGAAAAATTGCATTCAGTTTTGACATTCTTAGCTATTTGCCATTCCAGATTATGATAGCGCGTGATTCAATCGTAGATTATAAAGTTTCTGTTGATATTGCATTTCTTGTTTCCGGTATGGATATAGAATTTGGATGTTATTTAATGGACATTAATTTGGATCATTCATCGGGCTGAAACTATTTACATAAGTGTTAATCAGCGACTGGGGCTGTGGATATTACGAATATAATTTTCGTAACTGTATTATAAATTTATCCAGAGCATTTAATCACGCAATTGGTTATGGACCCCGAGGGGTTGATTGAGTAAGTAACTAGTCATCCATGAACTGCGAGATAAAGATGAATATTTTATTTTTTTTCTTAGTAGTATTTACTATAATAGATTATGCAACTTTATTACGCCAAACTGTCTTCAAATAGTACTTGTCAAGAATTTCGAGTAACATCGCCTGAATAGCAATTCTTCCCAATAGGCTATCGGGAATTTCAAGCCTCATCGTCTGAATTGTTCGTGCAATTTCATTAGAGTTCTTTCCTTGAAATATTTCCCAGAATTCCAATACAATATAAATATGTGCATTCCGGCAAAGGATTACGTAACGATTAAATGAACAGCGTGGAAGGGTTCAAAGGCTTGAAGAATAGCAGACGAGAGGGAATCTTTGATAAATACCGCTACTTTCTTTGTCCCCCCTCTACCATTAAAAAAACGAATCTCCATTGAGTAATCTACGAAGCTTTGTCAGACGAATCGTTCCCCGTCAGTTCAATCAGATTTTAAAACGCGCATCAGAATAAATTGAACTGAAATCTCCCGCGGGACTAATAATGGCAGAGGCATGAATATTAATACCACCTGAACTCAACGGAAACTTTCAGTTCGACTTGACAAGGACGCCTGTCTGTAAACGAAGGGCGGTGGGCGAGGATGGGAAGAATAAGACAAAAAAATGAGATACTTGTCCCGTGGTACGTTAGAAATGTGGCGTTAGAAATCGACGACCGATTTTTGAACGCAATAATTAAAAAAGATGCTCGAAACGCTCGAATGTTACAAACGAAATTGACTTTCTGCGCGTTTCACGCGGGACTTGTTCGATTCAGCGAAAGAACCAACTCAAAGAACTGTATAATAAAAAGGTAAAAATTAATTTTGACTGATAAAAATATACAATATACAGGATATGGGGATTCGTAAAATATGAAACGTTGCACGAGATCAGGCGCAGTTTCCTCTTTCTTTAGGCCACCTGGATATCCTATTTTAATTAATTACTTTATTCACGAAGACAGAACTCTGAGCAAGTTTTGGTTTTCTTGCATCTGTTGAAACGATAATTACAGAGTTAACTTCGGATCGAGCTTTTGCAATAGCAATGGGTTACGAGTTGCGTGCATATTTCATGTTTCCGAGCGAATTTATTTGAAGCACATAGTATCGACCGATAGAAAATTGAAAAACGTACATGGTTTTCCCTCAACCTCATGACAGGGAAGCCAATATGGTGAACCGTGGAAGGGTGTTTCTTTTCATTGTTACGAAGGTTTTTTCACCGGGAATACGTAACATGTAATAGTTGCAGGGAACGTTCCACGCTCGAACCTCGAATATCATTTTATCACGCAACAGGTGTTGCAAGTTTTTTTCATCAAATTGAATGAAAAATGTATTGCTGTAATTTTCTTATTTTTCTTAGTTTGTAAGTGTAGTTCACGCTCCTTGCAACTGAAAGAGTATGGTACGTGATTTATTTATTCGAAAGAAAGAAAACTATTTTATATAATTCAATATTAGTGACGGTAATGCTAATTGACGCACTGGTAGTAATTAAATTGTCTTCTAAAAAATACCTACATCACTCCAAAATTATCCCCACATTCGCACAAGCTCAATTCTTATTGTAATATTATATTTCTCACTCGTCGTGTACATATACCTACAGACTTTGCACCGTTATACATAATTACAACTGCAACAAGTTTCCCTTAATCCATCCTCCCTTTAAAAGAATTCTTCGTTCGCTAAATTCTCTCCAAACTCAATTTCTCTACTAATCAGCCATCACTTCAGGGCCTCTCGAACCTCGTTACAAGTCGGATGAAATAAAATGGAACTCGTGAAAAATTGAGAAACCGCCGTTAATTGCATCGCCACTAAAACCACTCATTTCTACTCCCCCGAATGCGATGCACAATTACATGCGCAGTTGCACGAGAATTCATCAAAAGGTTACAGCAAAACCTTAAAACCTTAAAACAATTACAGTAGTAACTCGTCTTCCATCAATTCTATTATTTCACGAAATCTTTGGTTTAAAAACAACTTTTCCTCAACGAAAGGGAACTCAATGTCCCTACAGGTCGGTCGTCAGCTAGATGCCCCTCGTATCTTAAGGAAGCTCCAGTGAAAATGAATCTAAAGGATAGCTATAGTGCGTCCAGAGCTAAATGAAAAAAGTGGTGTGGGGATTTCTCACCCCACTAAACGAACTACAAAGCTCGACCGCTCGTCAAACCGAGCAGGGCAGTGCCATGCCAATTTGAAATGGGTGCACATATACAGTATACGATATACTGTTGATCAATGTGTAAATGGTTTGAGGCAGTGTCAGTAGAACGGACCCCAATTTCTCGCAGTTCGCGGCTCGCTTTTGTCGGTGTCGCTAGGTTGTAAAGAAAAAAACAAGGATAGAACGATAGCCGAGGCAGCCGAGAAATTTAAATGCCACCGTGTCGGTGTGATTCCACAAATGCAAAACAATGCTATAATAAAAAGGACAGCTTAACTTTTTTATTTTTAGTTTTTTCGACTTCCAATTTTTTTAAACATGTTATTGAAATTCTTCCGATTAAAATGAGACCAAACATGATATATTTCAGACCACATTGTATCTTTATCTTTATTGTAAGGCATTTATTAGATATAATTAAAAAACAAAGTTTATTAATGTTCAATTTATTATGTTTCAAAACCATTAATAAATATTCAGGAATAATACATATATCTGTACAAATATGTACAGAATATATATAAATTAACAAGATATAATTATATCGGAGAGACCGAAGGTGGTTGTTATACTTTATAATTAAGTATTTTTGTTTTAATCGTCAGATATTTAAATAAATTTCCGCATGATCACCTACAAAACAGATATCTCTAATTTTAAAAAAGATACTGATGTTACAATACAAATACAGATGTCTATTTTCTTTTTTTTATTAACTAGAATAGTGTACTAGGTGACAAGTATCCTTACTTGCCATGAAGTACAAAATGTGAGTCTAAATATAACAAATAGTAACGGAAATAAAATTGTATATAGAAGTCTTTGCTATTCTGGCTTGTGGTTTTAAACGGAATGAGCAGAACATTGTCTCTATATTTGGAACATTAGAGTTTGTTAAAACATAAGCTCTATGAGCGTTATATTTCGATAGTGGTTCCTATACTACAAACCAAGGATAATACTGCGCGAAGAATTAAAATTCTGTCAAATACTTAAAATATTGAATAAAATGTATAGCTACACTAGTAGTAACTGAACTATTAGTGTAATTAAAAATTGATTCATAAGCTTCGCATCTTATTGCTTAGAACGCAACATCGGCAGAGCTCTACGACGGCCCTGCCGATCGGCAGCATCAATCGGCCGCTCTCACTCCACTTTTTTCATTTAGCTCTGGACGCACTATACAGTTATTCGCATTAGGTATTCGGTAAATGTTACACAATCTATTTTCATTTTCCAATTTACATTTCAATGCAAATAATTCTGTCTATATTTGAATAGAATTCCGAAACGCCGATTTCAAATATCTATCACACAGCGACTGAAAGTTATTTGCAGAAAAATTCCGCAGCCTTTACAAGACGTTTTAACGAGCATCTGTAAGGAGCACTAATGTAAGATCTCCGTTTGAGCCATCCACTTCTATCCGTATAAACACGCCAAAAGTGCACAAGTCACGAATGCTCGGTCCACGAAATATGGTCGATACTTAAACGTAATTACATATTAGACAACGCGTTATCGTCGCCTCGCGATACCGCACAGGTCACGAATCCTCGGTCCAGGAAATTTGACCGAGACTTAAAGGTAATTAGACAGCGCGCGGTTCGTTGCATAAAAATTGAAAACCCGGCAGACGTGGCGTAACGTTTCTAATTATAACAGCGCCGTGGACTGGTGTTTCCGTGGAACTCGAACACGTTTCCCTGTCTCGTTTAACGAGAATGGAACGACGTACGTGAGGTCGTGGGATAAATAAAAAAGAAAAAACGATAGATACCGCGGGGGTCGTTTTACCTTTCACGTGAATCGCTTGATTAACTGCTAATTCGTGGTCGGTGTACGCGAGTGGACGTGGCCAGGTATCTTCCGGTGTGTGTACACGTTGTTCGCCTATAGGTTAATCCGTGGGTTCAGGCAGACCCGCGAGTGGCGCGGAGAAATTGAAAAGATCCTCCTTCGTTTCATCTCTGCCGGCGAAATGAAATCGTGCGTCCTACCTGTGGACTGTTTATACATATACATTTTCGCGATGCAATTTTTCTCTCGTTTTTTTCTATACCGCGAACCGTGTCACCGCCGTCGTTCGTTGTGCGATGAACAATTTAACCCTTCAAAGACGACTGCCATACGTGGTATAGACCACCTCGTTTTCACGTGCCGCCGACATCCATGCGTTGTATAGACCACCTCGTTTTCAGGAATATCGGTGCGAATACTGCTAATTCGACGACGAAACTTCTGTATTTCTTCTTTTTCTTAATGAAACTTTTAATAACGTATCCGTGAGATTTTTCTGATTAAAACGAGACCAAACACGATACAGTTTGAATTATATTTACGTACTTTGTGGTACGTATTTAATCAGTATCGACACGTAAATACAATTCAAACTGTATCGTGTTTCGTCTCATTTTAATCAGAAAAATCGCGCGAATACGTTAGTAGAAGTTCAATTTAGAAAAGTTAATAAACAATACAGTTTTATTGTTTTACTGAAGTCTACCTAGTCTTCATAGTGCCATACGTCGCCGTCCGTACGGAAAGTTTCGCGGATATCGCCGCCGTCCGCGCAGAATGTTTAGTGGATGCCGACACCGTCCGCACAGAAAGAATATTCGACGAGCACGCCGTCGTTGAGGGGTCAAAGGTGATTTCGCGCCACGAGGCGAACGAGACCGCTCTGAACTCTCGGCCGTGAACATTCGTTAATCGCGCGAGGGTGCAATTAAAGAGTGGGAAGCGGGAATTACGGTTGAATGGATTCGTAATCGCGATGGGACATTGGCATTTTTTTTTAATATATCGCTAGGCGACGGCGTTTTCTGAAGGATTTAGACTTTAGATTATAGACGGCAAAGAAGGAACAGTGTGAAAGAATGGAATTTGGTTTTCTCTTAGATTTGGTACTGGAATTAAGAATTAGATACGGGGTCCTTTATGCGATCTTGTGAAATGAGGGCAGTGTCTAAATTGATATCGTACTTTCGTCTTTGTGAATCGAATCTGTTGCATTCATAGAGAAAGTGAGCAACCGTTATAATGTTGTGGCTACAGCTACAGTAAAGCAATTCTGTCTTCTTTAATAGATAATTCTGTGTAATTCCGAAGCGATCGTTTCTCAGACGAGACGGTACTCTTTCTTTCTTTCCTGTTTAGGTCACGGTGTTGAATTTTTGATTAATACATATTTATCATTCTTTCGTCGCCTATTACAGTTGGCAACAAGCGAGTGTTCAGAACTTTGGTGCACAGCAATAGTTATTCACAGATATATCGGTTCTATTCGAAATGAAATTCATCCACTGTGCTATATCAGAAGAGAAGTACGAAAAATCGAAGATAAAATTATAAGCGCACGTATATATCGGAACTAATTTGAAGCACTCCGGCGATATTCCAAAGCACTCCAATCGCGGTATCGCAATTTATTCTTGAATTCAGCCAAGAAAGTTTCTTTCCACCCTCCGTCACGTCGCCGTCGGCCTCGCGCAGCAAAGAGTGGAACATTGTTGGAAAAGGGCAGAGAAGCGTACGGAGAAGCCGTACGCCGACGGTCGTCCATTCCGCGGCCAGAAGTCCAAACAGAACGGGCTAACTTTTTCGATAGCCGGGGATCGTTACCCTTTCAAATGCGGAAACGTTTCGTATGATCCGTGCTCGCGGCCCTCGTCAAAGTAAAGTCAGAAATCCGACAGAATGTATGCAGCGCCCCAGAAAAAAAGTTTCAACGGTGGATAACGGGGATTACAGCCGTGTCCCGGGTCCGAATTTATCCGCGAGGTTCGAGCGTGAAACCTCGCTCGGGCAAGGCTCGCCATGCGGACCAACGAAACTGTGCGAAATCGTATTACCCGATGAATATGCAGCGCGATTTTGCGGTCGAAAGTTTTCGGTTCCGCTTGTAACTCGTAGTCGGTCTCCGGTGAACGATGACGGAACTGTGGTACCCGATTCTCCAGACGTATTCTAATTAGAAGAAAAACCAAATGGGTGAGGGAGAGAAAGGGAGGGGACGATAGAACCGCCATAAGGTGGATGGTAAGGTGGAAAGGTGTACAGAGAACACGGGGGATGTCCTTAAATCACACTCGACCGAAATCTGTGTTCCGGCGGTTTAATTGGTTCGCTCGCTGAAACTGCGGCAAGAAATCACGGCCGAGCTGGGGATTAATTAGGCATCGGTCGTGGATAAGGTTTAAATCAAACTTAATTGAACAGTTCCATTTCCAGATTGAACAGTTTTGAATTCACGCCGCGTAAGAAGCGCCATTTCCTTGGGGATAATTGCTTTTCTTGGACCCGACGTGGCGGAGAAGGAGGTGGCGATTGTTCCCCTCTGTCGTTCTCCGAATAGATCGTCGATTTTCTCTGTCCTTTCTAATGTAGGCATCGTTTCGCGAGCGACTCACTTTTCATGGTAAGCCAAACGGGAAATTGCATCAGGAATGTCCGATGCCCGGTTCCTGAGTGGTTGATTAAAAGTTGATCGAATTATCGAATCTCCGGGGTCGATTCGGAGAAGATTAGGCGATTTCGAGCAACTGCAGCTGGTCGGTCAGGTTAAAATGGAAGTTTCATCGTTCGCGTAATAATCGGTTCTCCTGATGCGACACCTTGTTATTGGCTTGCGGAAAGTATCTCTGTTTCTATCTCGACGGCTTCGGTCGTTGATTGAAAAGCTGTAAGAAAAAGTGGGGAAAGAAATATACTTCCTCGTCGGTTAATCTCACCTGTGACTCAGATCTTGCATTTTATAGTATAATAATTATCTAACTTTGACTGACCTCTTCACTTGTTTGTAACGCCAAATATTAACCCTAAAATTAATGATCGAAACTGTATCAAAATTCCAAGGCATCGTGGCAAGCCGATACGACTTCGAATTGAACAATTGAATAGTCGCATTGGACCTGCTGCTTGATTAGGGAACAATAGGATAGACAGAAACGGAGGAACCGTGAAACACCGAGCGACACAATTGATTTATTTCCTATCGCTGGCGATACACCTCAGCCGCATTAAACTCCGGGAACAAAATTAGATTTTACAGTAGACCGAACTTCTGGGTCGGGGTAAGGCACGGGATATAAATTTTCAGATAATTTATCGAAACGTCACCGGTGTATCGTAAGCTTTCGGGCTGGCAGCCGAGGGACCGCCTGAACTAAGTAACGCTATTCGGATGATAAAGGGAAATATGTAAGGTAGACAAAAAAGAGAGACCTGGGAAGCTACGGGAACACGTAGGGACCGCCCGCGACGACATGTCGGTTACCAGGAAGAAAATACGATCTCAGATAATGCACCGTAACGAGATCGGGTAATGTCAGTGCTCTGTGCACACCGAAAACTGCGTTCACGAAAATAGTTTCGGATAAGATTGACTTTCCCTGACGTGTCAGATGTTGTATATTAGACGTCCGGGGGCCCAGAAAATTGGTCGGACCTGAAATTATCAGAGGAAAGGAAATTTCTGGGTCGACCATGGGAAATCGTAAAAAAGATAGCACGAAACTCGTGGATACTTAGAGAGCAAGGAGAAAAGGCGCGTGATGGGGTGGGGTTTGTGAATTGCTTGTTCAAGGATTTCTGCTCTTACAGTATGCAGCTGCCGCGGCTCCTGTCGTAACCCCGCAACCCTCTCCCGCCTAGCGATTTCCAGTCTCCGTTCCACCTTGATTCTCGTTGTTTCATGCACTGGATCTTTGCACGTTCGCCTCGAGCGATCGTCGGTTCGTGCAAGGAAATCCAGAATTTCCAGTCAGGGTGAGCGACGTCGATTTTTGATCGGGATCGCGTTGGAAATATGTATTTAGTAATTATGCTTACGGCGTTGTATGTGTATCCACTCTCGGGGCAGGTTGTTCGTCCGATTCATGGTGGTTTTATATCGTTGGATTACTCGCTGTATTTTGGTGATTACGGTCCGATTACTTTGGGCAGATCGTTGGGCCTTTTAATTTTTGCCTTGGCAATGTTTATTGGAATAATGGGATATAACGCGGCCCGACAGAAAGTAATGAATAAACATTTCACCGTGCAATTCGGTTGGATTCCGTTTAACAGAATTTCGTAATTAAATTATTCATGCGCGGCCAAAAATATCGAAGGCTGTACGGGTGTACGAGAAAATTGAGGATTATTTTACATATCACGTTGAGCGCATCTGGTTTCCCCTTTTGAAGTACGCAGATGTATCTTTTTTGTTTAGTACTTTGAGATTGTTTTCAAAATGCAGTTCGTATAATTAGATAATGCAACATTATTTATGTTTGGTTCCTTTTAAATGGGCACTCCATAATCGACATAGTGAAAGAATATTATGCATATATTTATTTAATCTTTTACATATTGCATACACGTTGCTTTTCAATTAAAACTGGATTTTAATGCATCCATTTATTGGAAGAATGAAGAAAACATGAATAAATTATCTGCCATATTGTTTTATGACTACCTCGTTAGTAAATAGCTTGGGCGTAACAATAAGTATAGGAGTACTTACGGTGGAAAAGTATTTTCGTCCGTTCTGTAGAAATACCACGATCGTTTTATGTACCCGAGTGCAATCTCCTCTTTGAAGTAATGGTAATATGCTCATACACAGAGAAAATTAGCATACTCTCGCGTACGGTCCCGTGGACATGCGTTTTTTGTATTTCTTTAATAATATACAGAATACAAGTTTCTGTCGGGAGCATCCATTTGCTTTTAACGAGTTTGCACCTTGTCCCTGCAAGAAAAAAATATATGTGGATAAAACCTGTGGAAATATATTCATAAATAATAAATATAGTTCACGCATTTTTATATTTTTTATCATTATTTTAGATAAATACAAATTACACGAAAAAATATAATATTCGTATCTATCTAAAATGATAACAAAGCACTTGTATGCCACCCCATTGCCAATTTGCTATTTAAATTCTCCCAAGCTCATTACATTTATTTTAAATTATCAATGCTTGGCATACGAATACACGAACGCGTATATTAACATATGGATTAATATATTGCAACATATTATTTAATGCATTTTAATACTTTACGATTGTGCAAAATTAAGTGGGGGATTACATGAGAAATATGAGAAATATTTGATGTACATACATACTGTGATATGAATTAGACTGTTTATTTAGTAAGAACTTGGTCTTGAAAACCAAGACCGCACATTCGAAATTGCGGCGTATGCACATAATTGTGGCTTGTTCAGTCCTTGGTGTGCTCTCCTCATACTGGTGTTTCCTCATAACTTTCACGGTCCTATTGGTGCGTATTTCCATTTATTACCCATTAATTACAGTAATTTGATGCATTGCGCAATTGAATCAATGCAAGCATATACATATATGTACGTATAGATAAACATTACTGCTACGCTATAACTGGTACATTATACATTCACTTGCCAAAACCACATTTATATAAAAGTAGTAATTGTATTCTTGTCCGAACTGCGGGAGGTTCAAGTATCGGCTGATACGATAGTGGAAGTAGGAAGCGACGGAAAAAGAAAGGGAGGAAGAAGGTTGTGTTTCGTCCTAGGCCTGCTAGCAGACCCTGCCTTAGACATAGGGATAGTAAGGAATGGTCGGAGGTTATATATGTACATGGTCACGGGGACCTATGCAATCACTTTCGGAAGACGGATCGTCGTGCTCGTCCCCTAGCGGTGGAAAGTGCACCCACAGAACAAAACTAGAGCTTAAGACTTTTTCTTAATAATTCACGAACATCCACGAGTTAACTGCTTTCTATTCAGTTTCGTATATCATCAATTTTCTCATCTTTACTATGATACGTACAGTGTCCCGTAACTACCTTTGCACCGGGAAATGGGAGGTACCTGGGGTGATTCTGAACCACCTTTTTCTTGATCAAAATGTAGTTTGAAGCTTTGTTTTTGAGTTACTAACCAAAAACACTGCCCAATTGGAGCACCTGTGCAGCGCGCGCTCTGGTGCCTCCTCTGTACTGTGCTCGGTCGTGTACGGGGGCGTCGAGAGTATCGAGGAAAGCGTACGACAAATGTTACGTCGTCTTAAATTAAGGACAATGTGGAATTATTCGTTGCTCATGAATAACGATCACGACCGTGCTCGATTGATGAAAAGAGTTTATATCTTATTAATGAATAACGATGCAACATTTGCTCTACGGGCGCTCTAATTGGGCAGGGTTTTTGGGTAGTAACTAAAAAACGAAGATTCAAACAACATTTTGGCAAAGGAAAAAGTTGTTCAGAATCACCCCAGCTACCCCCCCATTTCCCGGTGCAAGGGTAGTTACGGGTCGCCCTGTATACACATTTATCCATGATTCACTAGTTTTGCTAATAAGTACACATTTTCTACTAGCCAACACTAACCACGTTGATCAAAGTGCAAGCAGCCACGATATTTTAATCTAAAGACAGTTTTGTCATTCCTCGAAGCCATAGTAATCTATCGCAAAACTGTGTTCGCTGTCCATACAATGAATAATCAACGTGGTATACATACATCTATGTATATAGCATGTCGATACGTCGCGATATCATTTCGTTTTACATAGCCAACATTGCCTCTGACATTCGTGGCATATCGTGAACCTAGTATCTACGTTTTGGAAATTAGATTGCGAAGTAACTCTTGTTTGATCTTGTTTGTTACAGAGGTTGCAGTGGTCCAGCAGTGGGGCGCATCGCGAACTTTGCTATCTGAAAGGGCGCAGCGAGGACGAGTGTCAGAATTATGTACGAGTGTTTGGCAGACAAGGACCTGATCGATTTCTTGTTTGCGGAACGAACGCGTACAAGCCGCAGTGCAGGCAGTTCACCATCAAGGTAAGTGTCAGGCATTCGTTTTTATCCATGGAAGCACCATGGAGGTTCGATAAATAACCCTTAGGTTTCGAATTGTCGAGCTCTATTTACTTTAATGTTAAGCCATTAAATATTCGTCTATTCGTATTAAACAAAAACCTTGGTTTTTGGTTGGCTTAGTTTCACTTGTGAAACCCACTCGAGTAATAAATGCGATAAAGAACTTCCCCTGGCCTCCTTATTTATTTAATACGAGTAGCACGATCCGTATGAGATATAACACTACCTTCCCAATATCATTACCATTACATTTTAATCAACAAGCAAGTTAATCCGCGCCGCTCGTAATTCGCGAAACGAAACTAATTATCTATAAACCCTCTACGTCGGTGCATAGATATTTAATGAACACGCGTGCAACAAAGGTCTAACTTTATTCGTGCTTCGTTTGTTTACTCAACGACCGTGCATAAGGTGAAGCAGAACGGTCGCGTCGGGAAGGATGGTAATTTTAGGGACGTTGCCGCAAAGCGATCTAGGACGTAGCAAAATTCACGGTAAATAACATGGGAGACGTGGAATTTGCAGGTAATATATTGCTCGATGTTAAATATTGACGCAACAAACAGAACGTGTAATACGATTACCCAACGATAGTAGTAAGCGAGAACGATACGAGAACTATAATCAGATTCTCGTCAGTAGCGTTTGGTGTTGTTTCAAAGTATTTCATGGTTTCCTCTAATTGGGATCTAATTACACGAAGCGAACAGTTCAACGTCTGCGTGGATAGTTAGTGATGCGATTTATTATTTCGAATTCTGGAATTATTGTACGGAATGCAAATCATTTATCGCGCAAGTATACGACCGTCCTACGTTTCTTCTGTATGTAAGTTTATTTCGATACGAATCGTTTTAATGTTTACCGAAGAGTGGTCTACTCGACGAGGAGATCGATGCAGTTTTAATTAGAGGAAGGAAGAAATTGTTGCTGACTGTTGACTAGGGAAAACACTGGCAATGAAATCATGGCCTTTTATGAGATCCTTTACGAGGTTCGAGTAGACTGAAGGTACCTCCCAACTTTTTACTTTCTCAAGGTGCACTGCTAATATCGTGTAATAACCCGTAAAACACGGTTAATGTCTTCTATCTATCCGTGATATAATATTTTATACTGGGAAGGTATACGTAGACAGGTCACATCCACTCTTCCCTTAGTTGACGCCGAGAAGCAATGCCTTTTGCGTAGATAGCAGGGTATAATTTACCTACTTTTTATTATATTTCTGAAAGTACTAAAAACATACTTAGCACAGAAAAAACGGGCCCAGCCTTTCACTCTGAGTAGATAAATAAATGTTCCCAAATTTGATCCAGAAACATATTAAGAATTCTTTCATTTGCATTGCGAGAGAAATACCAGTGCAGATGACAATATTACACCAAGCAGACAACTGTTAGAATCAAACTAGAATTGATATAAAGGATGAACGAAATTTTGCACCGCGAATTTTTGAAAAATGTACTCTTTCTAAAAATACGGCACCTTTAAATACAGAAGTTGAGCCGGGAGTATTTTATTTGTATCGCGATATCTGATATTTTACGAAATTTACTTACGGTAACCTACGTTACGTGGCAGGATGTAATATTTCGCGATGTGTTAATTTCCCCGATCATTTGCTGAACATGCTTGTCAAGGTAAATACACGAATTTCAATGCAAATTTTATATCGACCTGAACATTTTTCTCGTACGAGAGCACAGTAATTGGCCACGCGTAATCGTCTCGAAATTAACGGCCTCGAGGTTAACCTCGGTGCTTTTGATAAAGGGTTTCATAAGCTTTAAACTTTATACCTTCTGCAGCCACTGCTCCGGCCACGTAAGAGATTTGCGGGTGTATGTCGCTACGCTGTAACATTATTTTCATCTGGCGTCGTAATCGTAAAAAGAATGAAGAGAAAACTATTTTAGTGGTAATATTTATAATAGATTATTAAAATTCTTATGGCTTTATTTTATGGCTTACGATTATTACGGCTCAAGACATTTCTTCATTTAACGAATAATTAAAATTCGAAGAAAAATGCTTTATATGCACTGACATTTTGTTACATGTTATTTACTTTTTCAGGCATTTCAAACACAGTAGGCTCCTTCGATTCGAAGAAAAATGTATAATGGCCTGTATAGAATTACGAATGTACTTCTTCTTTTCACATCATTACACTCTACACAATTTGAATTGTCGACCAGACGTCGGTACGCTGATAAAGTATAGTAGAGCTGATAAAGATCAGCTTGCTCCATCGTTTTCATTTCAACTTCGCAAACAATTGAACTGATCTGCATAGATATTAAGTTCACCAACACGTTTACATACCCCTGGTTGGTCTAGTGTAGTTGCATGAACAAGCTAAGTCTCTGCAGAACTACTGTTCACGAAAATTAAATTGAAACCTATACGTGCAATAATCATACAGATGATTCAAAGCCATTCTCACTTGCTCTTCCCACAAAAAAATTTCCGCATCTATGAAATAGTTCAAACAAAATTCGTATACTTGCGTGAAGAATAAAATACGGTAGAATTATCCCAAGAACGAACAAAAATAAGCGACTGCGTAGAATTTCAGAAAATGCGTCGGTAGTAAAGTATATTTTTATCGGTCTTCCACATTCAGACCTGTAATCGAACTTGTTGGATCGCTCGTGCTGCGTTACTCTTTAATATCATTTGTTGCGTCGAAATTTCTTTCGGCCGCGTCCCAGATATCCGTCAGACCAAAAAGGAGTTGCAACAGAGAGGAGCTATAAGATTTTCAAAAGAACTTTTCAAGCGGGCTGCTATCCGAGAAAGCGTGGCAGAGAGACGAAGGGAACGCTTTTGGAAAAAGCACGTTTCAGCTTGTAATACACCTTTCCTCGCGCGTTTGCAGTCAAAAAATCGTTCTTCCCTTCTTTCTCCCATCTCTTTTTACCGGTAGATTCACGTCCTCCGCACAGACTGGCCGCTGGAAGGCACTATTTTTTTGATTAAAGATAAGAATCAGAAGAGAAATTAACGCCGATTGCACCGATGGCCACGTAACAATTTGTAGGAAATCTATTTCCCTGTTTCTCGTCGTGTTATTTTAAACCTGTCGGCAGTATACCTGCACAGAATTTTTGGAATTTTCAGCGCCTCGATATCTTCGTGTATACATATATTAGGTAATTCGATAAATAATGCATTTCTTTTTAAACATATATTACGTGAACATGAAGAATTCTCTGTCGGCAATCAAGAACTAGGCGAATTCAACTTTTGGGCAAATTTTTTAACAGTTTCTTTTGGACTTTGTTCAACAGTGGTTCATCTTTAACACTGGCTTACATTAAAAATTTGTTCATGCACCGCAACCATGTTTTTCACCGCCGCAGTTGTATCTGTTTCTTTGTTAAACCCATATCACATAACATTTCGAATACGTTCATTTGTCACGTGCATTTTAAACGATTTTAATAACTGCAGTATTTGATTCACACTTGTGAGCTTTGATACAACATTGTCCAAATGGTTCTTATTTACAGCAGGAAGCATATCAAACAGATAAGTGATGATCGTGACGAGTTCCATTGTTTTAAACTCATTCCATGCGAAATGACTCAATACATGCATTGAAACGTACAAGGAAATGGATTTCTGGTATTTTTATATGAAAGATAGATGTTTGATTTTTAGCAATTCGTTGCGGTTTGTTTGCTTTTGCAACGAACTTCGACTGGACTGTGGAAAGTTTGTCCTCTTTAATTGCAATTTTCGGTACCGAAGTATCCAACGAAGGGTTTAATAAATTGTAGTATTAATATCCCCGGCGTAAAATTTAAATGGATGAGTGGTAACAATATTATTTGATAATGAAAAACTTCGATTCGCATATCAATTACCTCATTAATGATAATTAAATGTAGCGTAAGCTTATAATACATGTACAATAGGAAATACAGTTTAATTTAACATTAATAATTCTCTTTGCTTTAAACATAACTAACAGTAAGAACAATTATTATTTCTTTTATGTTTAATCCTACGCCAGTTCAAAATTTGAATAGCGATTTATTTCAACCTGACTCGACATTTGCATTTTACGATGTGTGTCTAAATTCGAGCTTCATTTGATTTTTATTACCGTACGGTGGGAACGTCGTTCAATAAAGAAATTGACGTCCACGCGGAATTAAGGTTGAAATTAAAAATTCTATCAAAGACAATGGCATATCCGATATGAATCACGCGCTATAGTTTCAGCGGCATTTCATTAAATAAGCAAACACACACGCACACATACAGAAATGTTTTCCAGTTCGTAGAATTTCGCACGCGGCTGAAATAGTTCGTTTTGGAACGATACAAAAAATGTATCTGCGCATCCTCGCTGCGTCCACACTATCCCCAAAACTTTCGATTGGATCGCGAATAGCATAATTCAATATTCCACCATCCTACTGCGTTCAGCTGCAAAATTCCCAGTCCCCTTGACCCCCAACCACGTCGCCTGGTAAAAACGTCTCAAAAAAAAAAAAAAAAAACGCGAAAGGCGAAAGGTTCCCTCGAAGTAGAAACAATAAAAATTCTCGCAAGCATTCCCCGCGATATATTCGAACGAATCCTCGAAACGCGAGCTCGCCTATTTTCAACGAGCTCTTTCGAAGCGACGTAAATCCGGCGCAAACTTTACAGCAAATAAATCGCAGCGCTAAGATAACTTCTTTATGCGATCACGGGTAGCACGACAACGGCCACGGCCGGTGGCTCGAACGGGTTAAGCGAACGGGGCAGTGGGACGGGGATGAAAGCATCGCGGCGCCTAGCGTCTTAATAATGGCACGGCTTGGAAACGCGCCGTCATGCCAGCAAGGGCAGAGAATGGAGCAAAAGGAGGAGACGAAAAGTGGCATGAACTCGTTATTTATCTGCTCGCATCCTCGCTCGCTTCCTCTTCGCGCGATCTCGAGCAAATAACACCCGATGTCTCTTTGTCCACGAGCTCTTCTCCTTTGTATACTGTTATCCGTGTGTAGGTAGAAATACGTGTAGGTCCGCGTGTACGAGGGTCTGGACCTCGCTAACTAAGTGACATTTTAAAGGGATGAGACATAAGGGCCTATGTGTGTACTTTGATGCATGCTTCGCAGCTATTATGGCGAGCTGTAATTTTGCGAACATGGTCTCGGGAATAGAAACGCCTGGCTCGATTTTTCTTCTCCAAACTAGGCCGATTTATTCTTGGACGGTGAATGTCGCAGGGCAAATAGTTCGTTCGGTGTAAAAGCGTTTTGAATATTGTTCGTCTGGTTAGGAAATGTGGTTGTACGTGTTTCGGTGATCGATGGGAAAAGGACAAGGGGAAAGTATAGATCGTAATGGTAGTGGAGTGTAGGTCTCATAGTCGAGAGCGGAACGTAGTTAACGGAACGTGGCAATCGACATTTTAAGGAAAAGTGAGATAAGGGAGAGTTCACGAGGTAGGATGCATGTTTCGCAACCTATTATGCTGGGTTATAATTATGAAAAATGAAAGGCCAATCGGATAATGGTATTTATGGAATTTTCCACCAGTGTGCAGAACCCCACAAGTTAGGGGGTGGAGGAAATGGGGTGAAAATTTTGAAAAACGAAAGGTCAGTCGGAGTATGGTATATGTATATAGAAATTTCCTTTTTTCTTTATTATGGGCCTGCAGCGTGGAGATAATGATGCTCTCTTTTTACCTTTATTATTTTTGCTTCTCGCCTCAATTCCTTGATGGAAGATTTCTGATTCGAGATATTATGTTTATCACAATGAAACTAATTGCTTTACGGAAATGATTACTTTCGTTTGCGACAATTTCGTTGCGATTTTCTATTTTGAAGATCAGTGAAAAGTACAGCAGGTCTACAAGATTTCTGGCACGTGGATCGTACGGTTTTTTTAAACGTGTTTGAATATTATCGAACATATAGAAATAGATATTGCTAAGTAATACACAAAAATTTCTAAGCAATACGTTGCTACGTTAATGCGACACACCCGCGTAATTGAAACGAAGAAAATAAGAAAACATAAACCCGAAACACGTGTCCATTGTCATTCACAAACCACCTCTGTCATCCGTCGATCAGCAGAATTTCTAGCAGGCAGCGCACATGCCGGTGCAACGCGTATACTTTGTTCAATGACGGGCGGAAAGTAGAGGGTGTCGATCGCAGGGCGCACGGACTATCGCGTTGCACAATTACCGTGCGGACGGCAAACTTGTCCTCCATGCTGGAAACGATCGTACGTGCAGCGATAGCCACCGGTGATCGAGAATGGAGCGATCGAAGGGGCAGAATGAAACGTCTCATTCTCGCGCTAGCGTCAAAGTGTCACGTGTCGGTCGTTTGCTCGAATGCCTTGGAGAAGTCCTCGTGTAATCAATCGAGGCCGCCCCTCTGTCCTGTTCACGAAGACACTCCTGGTTGCACGAAGTCTCATCGAAAGACACGGTCGTGGCGTAGACGACGCGACGGTGTCCCCTTTCGGCTACGACGCCGCGGCGTCAATACCTCGTATCATCCTCCCTTGCTCGTTCTTTAAGATCTATTCTCCACGCGTTAGATTCGCGACACTTATCAGAAAACTCGAGAGCCTCCCTCCACAGGGAATTCGATATCTTCTTCCTTTCACCGTGAAACTCGGCGATTTTATTTCCGTGCCGGTCGTCGTTAGAGTCTCATCTGTTGACTGGGAGGAATCGAGCTTGAGATGGGGTGGCGGTGTTCGAGGGATTCCGTAAAATCGATTAATTAAGTCTATACGGGCTGGGATAATGGAGGAAGAACGGGAAGAGGGTAAGAAGAATGGCGGACGAGTGGCGGAATAGTAAAGAAATTATTAAATGGGTTGCGATTGAAAAAAGTTGGCCGAGAAAAATGGAATTATATTCGCCGGTGGGATAATATCGCGGCGGACCCGCGAGCAGGAATGAAACGGGTTGAAAAATGGAGTTTAATCTGATCGACTTCGTCGCCGCGCCATCGTGGCTTTTAACTTGGAACATTATAGTTGAGCGAGTTTTCTGCCCTCCTTTTTCAGGTTTTGTTTTAGAGGGTAGATCGCGGGCATTTAAGAATGCGAAGTTTTGTTCGGGCATCGATGATCTATGGATGATCAATGAGGCGGAAGCAGAGTTGCAGAGTTTCAGCAAACTTTTTTTCTAGAGGTTAGAAAGTTGCGTTAGAATATTTTAATTGAGAGAAAATTACGATCGTGCCATGTTTAGAAGAATTTTGCGGGATATTCTGCAACGTACGGTTAGAAATTTATTGTCTAATGGAAACGATGTTCCTAGTAATTATAGCAGATGGTCGATTTACTTAAAGTTTAGTGATTCTAATTATTGAGGGACTAGAGTTTTATGTGAAAATTTGTTTCTTCATAATATTTCGTTATTTGGTGAATAAGTAGCGTGGTCTTTAATTGGACAAAGTATGTGGGACCGTTGAATATTCATTTTAAATTACTGATCGCAAGAGTTGGTGATAAAAGCAGTTACTTAAAAATTGATAGCTTGTAATGCAAACTAAAATAATTAGTTTTTACTTATCGTCAGGTAAACTGTTAATCTTATTTAATATATCCCATTGCACTTCATTGACCATAGAAAACTTGTGTTGCATTAGCCACGCAATTTGCATTTTAATTAAAACTTCAATTATCACGTTTAATAAACAAAAGAACTAAATAATATCCTCCGTGTTATGCTCGCACGTTTACCATACCGTGTGCTCAGAATAATCGAGATTCCATTTATGAAATATTCTCTCGAGCCAAACTACGATCCTTTATTTTCCTTCAAGAAAAATCAATACCCCCTATCTACTCGTCTATTCGCGTAATATACACTTCACAGTAATAAGTGTAAAACAACCACTCTATTACAACGGTTTATTAGTAAATGAAACTCGTAAACGTCGCGTTTATTTAAAACGGAACACAGGTATTTATGAGGCACGTTAATTACAAAGTTAAATAACCAAGGTATATTAAGTTCTCTAACTCGGAGAATTCGCAAGAGCTTCTTCGTAGCAGACGGAGAGAAATGCTTGAAATTCCGCCGGCGACAGAAATACTCGGAATTCGCGAAATATACGATGATTTGGTATGGATCGTTTTCTTCAAGTTTATCGGAAATATTCCTCAGTGCCGGGAAGATAGGGAACGTGCCCCTTTCATCGGGTTCGGAAGAGCACATCCGAAAGCCGCAGAACATCAGGCACTGATCCGAGCCTGTCGCTCGACCCTTTATCGAGAGCCTAATTCTCACGTCCAGCCGAAAGAAAATTCTAGTAGGTAGGTTTATTCGGATCACGTGGCCCGATATGGCTTCCGAATGCGAACCGGCACCTTTGGCCCATCTTCAATCTCCCTCTTTTTCTCTTCTTTCGCGCCGTTCTTTCCGCGTTTTCGTCGAGTCCCCCGCTGCAGCAGGTAAGAACCCCACAGAAACATGGATTCGCATTCCTGTCTTTGTTTTCGGGCTACTTCCTTCCTTTATCGAGCGCTCTGGAGTTCGTCCAATATTCCTTCTTACCTGGCCGGCATTCCCCTTTCGAAAGTCACCGTCCGGTTCACGAAAAGTCGAGCGTCCCGTCCTCGAAACATTTTACAATAGCCACTCCAAGGTACGTAATCGATTTTCATGGGTGCCCGTTTAATCCGCACCATGGACGTTGTATCATGTTTGTATCCCCTGTCTTCTAATTAACATCGTGACTAGTTCATTTAGAAGGGACGTGCCTTCACTTTGGCCCCATTTATCCACGGTGTTCTCCATTAGGGGCTGTCTTGCGTTTCACTGTTTGAAATCCATGCGTTTTCTGTTGGCATGTTCGTCCTATGGGATCGTTTCCCAAGCTAATTCGCCGACAGTTTTCGGCTTGCCCCCGGATGGAACTTCACCGATGTTCATTTTCGTGTTTCTCTCTGTCGAAAGTTCGGGGTATCTTAGTTCGTTGCCCAGAGAATATTTAATGCGTCTCATGTATACAGTTTTCACGGAGTTCACCTCGGCGAAATGTCGTTTAACTTTACTCTCGATTCGTGTTTCACCATTTCCGCCCACTTGTCTTCCGGTTTCACGATACTTTTTAGCACCGCTGCTGTTCGCTCATTTTCAGCCGGCGTCCTCTCCGTTTCTTTCTACAGACTGCGGGACGAGGTTTTCTGCTCCTAACCGAGATGTACGAAAGTCTCCTCTTACATTAACGTTACATTCGGACGTTCTTCTTCCGGGTTTTACTTCACTTTGATATTTCTCCAAATGAAATTCTGGATAAACCCTTGCGCTCCAATTTCATAGGATTTCACGAGCGCAGCTCTTTCCTCTAATCTCGTTTATGCTTCTCATCGCGAATTATTTCGTTCGATCTTTGAGTACTCTATGTATTGTTCTGTAGCACTTTTCTTAGCGAAATCTCCCAATTGCGAAACCAGGCCCGATTTCATTATTATTATGGATATCACGGATCCAAACCCCTGGATTTCTTCTGATATCCCATGTCTCGTTTCATCGCATTGTTTCTGTCCGACCACCTTCTCGACCGAGTTACCCTTTCAGGCTAGTCTTTTCCCTTGTTTCCCCAACGCCGCTCTGCTACGCGGTTATGAGCGTCAACTTATTTTTCCCTGTTACTTCTGTTGCCTCCCTCGTTTCTCGAAAGCATCCGGGAAACTTCGTCTCTTACCGCGCACTACAATCTTCCACTTCGAAATTACAGCTTCATTTCAGCCCAGACTCTCCTTCGTTTTACATGTTCCAACCCTCCCCCAGTTTTTACTTCCTCCATTCAATATTCTTGCGCACCGCGAATCCAGAGAAACAGAATTGTTTAGCCTCGGAGTTGCTTCTGTCAGTTTCGCTCGCGTTCGAGTTCAACGAACCAGCCGTTGCAGGGGCGCATCACAAGTTGTTGCTGCTCTATTGCATGCGAGATATTCTTGTTCAGCTCTCCGAACTTATTTTTCGATTTCTGTAAACCTTTGTTATCGATGCACTCGCGATATTGTCATTTCGGTTTCTCTAATTTTCTACGCGTTAGCGCCCATTCCTCTTCGGCAGACTTTCGTGGAAAATTGGAATTCTTTGTGGCAAAGTTTCAAACATATTTAATAGGAATATAAGAGGAGGGGTAGAGGTGCAAGTGACGCGATCGAGAGATTAATGCCGAGGACACTGTGACAACCTGTGTCTGCAAAATTTTAATGTCGGACAAGATTACAAAATTATTTAGGGTTATTCAAATTGTAATCTTGGCAGTAATTAATTGTCGAGTATTGGTAGCAAAGAAACTGTGTGCAAAATTATGGTAACCTGATTGATCTCTGCATTATAAATTAAAATTGTACGTACATTACTTGAAAATTTTGTTCTCCAATCTAACTGTTTTCTTTGGTTTTAATTTTATTATACTTTATTTTCCGCCTGCGATCCTTCACGAATTTTACCTTCATACGAACACAGCTCCTCCACCCTTTTAAACTACGAGTAGATAGAGTGGGCCAAACAAGTATTCATAGAGTGCATAGTTTCATTACTTTTGTATCAAGACAATTATTCCCAAAAAACAATATACATGGATACGAAGCACATCTGTAAAAGTGTAATTGATGTGCTTCATATCCATGTATATTGTTTTAGGAATAATTGTCTCGACACCGAAATGATGACATTTCAAGTGAAACTGTGCACTTGCACAAATACTTTTTTGGCCCACTGTACATAGTACGTAGGAGTGCACACTCGAGTGTTGCGATTGCTTTCGACGCCGCGTTCATTTATTCTCTTCAATTCCACCATCATTACTGTTACAGTCCCCACAAATTGTCTATCATTTCATTCCATTCTCATTATCACGTACTCGCGATATTTCTACCGAAGGAGGGTTCGATTAATTGAATATTTACCAGCGGTGTCTTGCTCTTGGCTCCCATTTCGCTACTTCGGCATTCGTTATTTCACCGCGACGAGCATTCGGCCCGACATACTAGTGCCCCTTTTCCACGATTCGTAATTCGACGCCGCTCCGTGCCACTTCCAATATTTGACACCGAAACCATCCCCCTCATTCAACCCTTTCGTTCTTGTCGCTCTCGCGTACTATCTGATCTCATATTCCCGAGGGAGTTGTCAACCAACATCCACTCTCACCACCTCCGTCCCTCCCTCCACTACCCCTGCTTGCATACACGCGAGCAGAAGCGTGTAACGAAGTGCCCCGGCTGTAATTATTGCCCTACATGCCGGGCTATTGTTCAGTTCTTTGCCGGTAGTCTGACGTATCAATTTTTTTCGTACCTACGGGCTGGCTCTTCGGTGGATCATTTTAAACGGCACACTTTTCACAATGATCTTAGGACTAGATCTAGTACGTGGATTCCAGTATTTACTATCTAGTATTCAGTGTCCACTATCGTCGGTGTGTTCGATCGAAATAATAGTTTAAGATTAGTTGGAATAAATGGGGATGTAGATTGCAGACGGAGAGTACCCGACCGACCCCACTTCATTGTCCCGAAGGTAGCCTCGAAGGATTGCTCGAAGGAATACCTTATTCAAGGTGTCCTTGGCATTGTGCTCGTTGATGAGGAGGTACACCGTCATCGTGTTTGCTCGAGACAGTCATCGGGCCTGATAAATATCGGGGCGAGCTGCGGTTTGGGCGTGGGTGAAATCTTGTCTAGTCTAACAATAGATTAATAGGTCACCGGTGTCCTATTGTCTTCTTCCTGGCCGCTATCTTAGCTTAATGGATATTGTTTTCGCGACGCGATATAAAATTACCGATTTTATTGGCTGGATGTTGCCGGCTTTCGCGAAAGCCAGTAAGTTCCATAAGGAGTCTTCGATATCGCGTCTTCATGGAAAGATAATGAATCACGACTTAAAACGCAACGGGGAGCCGTTCGGAATTTCGGCTCCCGCGGTGTTAATTTTTCGTTGGATGGAAGGTTTCTTTTTTTAGGGAATTCGACGCGCATCGAATCCTACGATTCGTCTGCACACGGAAGATGAATTGGAAAACATTCTGGCATCCAAGCCAGCGGTGTACACTGCCGGTCGAAAGTTTTGGAGCACCGTATATTTCGGGCTATGCGGAAATTTCACGACTGATTAGTAATTTTCAGTTGGAAATTTAAAAGCACTCCCCGGCTAGAACATATCGGAACAAAGTTCATTCCTATCAGTCTGCAGTAATATTCATTTCGACCCAATGAATCGATGATAATACGTTCAATACTCCCGCGACTGAAGTGGTCGAAGAACTTTTGGCTCGCATCGTATACTCTTTTGTAGCCTCGAATCTTTCCCCGGTGCTCTGGGCCGAATTGTTGATCGAATAAATTCGTTCTCCGTCATGTACCGGCCATATATCTCGTTTTCATCTTGGAGGACAATCCATGCCTCCATTCTTACAACGTATTGCCTCTTATTTCACTCGGTGTATACGGTTATTCCCGTACAAAGAGCGTTCCACTTCCGTTTCCCTGATTTTCATTTTTAATCTCAGCTTTTTGCAATTCAAAGCCGCTGGCCCGGACGACAGGGCAATAACTTACAATTCCACAGCCAACCGATTGACCTTTATTCCGATCTATTTTCAATCTTCGAACTCTCCTGGAGCAGTTGTCCGACGAACAACTTCCTCCTTTTCCGGATGTATGTATTTACCGAGGTTATCTGATCGGGCAAGTTGATACATGAACAGAAGGGTAAACGTATGATCCAGATCCAGATTCTCGGTTGTTCGAGTATCAAAGGTAATACCGAAGTTGGCGTACCAAGTTTCAAGGGGATAGGAAAACTGATGGACGCAATCGTCGAGGTTGGCACTGCTTTCGATCTAACCTTTATCTGTTTGTTATTTATTGAACCATCCGGAGGGGTGGTGTCTGCACAAGGTGCTGGGAAATTTGTTGTTCGAATTTTTTGGATCGCGTATGTATTGTAGTATATCGAGAGAGCGCGAAGGAGACAGAAGGAGACGATCTAATACCTTTATTTACTATTGTATTGCATTTTATTCGTAATAAACACGTTTTGTTAATATTATCTACTGAATAAATAATAAATCCTACACGTATGCTTCGGCATGGATAGAAAGGTGTGTGGAAAATCGATGTACTAATTTAATTAGATAATTCGCGCGAGTTAACTATTCATTTGCGTTTTGTGCATATGGTTGAAAGCAGTGTTTCCTAGTCTTTCGTGACCCCCTTTTGTGACATTCAAATAATCTGCGAACACAAGGTACAGAGAACGCATTGAGAATGCAAAAGGTTTATTTATTTGTGATTCTTATCTTTCATTTATGAAGAATCAGCGTTACATCATTAATAGAATATGTAAGCACAATACCGATTGAATTAAATAATTGTTAAAAATCGTCAATTAAAAGTAAACGTGACGACCTCCCACCAGTGCGTTAGAGTGTGTATACTTTATACACACTTTATAATAATAGTTCTTTCGAGCATCCTGACTTTCATATTTACATTTCCATGACAAGTGTACATTTTTCTTGTCCAACAATTACTGCACGACGCTAAATGGAAAAACTAATTTCCACGTTTCATAATGGTTCATCTTTCGGCCATAACAATCCCGTGTCGCCTACTAATTGCTTTCATTCTTTCAAATCGTAGCTCAGAAGCGGCTGAATGTCAATATCCCGGCCCCATTACTCGGTCTCCTTCTTCCTCTTGTTCTAACTTGTTCCATTCTCTCTTACCCCTGTTCCTGTGGGAGCCACCGAGAGAATAGTCGGGCGTCGTGTGGCGAAGGTTACACACACACTCTCCATTGTCCTGGCGTATCAACGCACGACAATGGAGTCCTTCTAATATTTTTCTCTCATTTCCTTGCTCGAATGTCGGCAATCCTATCGAATATTCGTTTGAAGTTAACCAGTTTCCATTGTTCCAATTCGAGGCTCAAAGGAACCCGTGTAAGCTCTCTTTCTCCTTCTCTCCTCTGCCTCTGTCTCTCTGTCTTCTTCCCCTTCGAAGGTCTCCTTCGTTTCCCTTCCCAAACTTGTTTCAACTCGTGCCATAGTTTTCCTGAGGGAATTGTGGGCTCGAATACTGCGTGTGCCTCCGTCTTCGTTCGATGCACGTGTACCTATAGGAACAGGAATCGCGGTACGAAGATACTTCATACGGTCGATCCGCATTTCTAGGAGGATTCCAGTATTTCAAGGTTCATTTTTATATGCTGAATTCTGTGAAACCTCTATTTTGCCTAGCCATAAATCATTTCATAGTTCCCCGTGCATTTTGAATTTTCATTATTGCTGTGCTACCAAATATACATGTGCAAGTGAAACTGGATTCTGCATCCTATTTCGAGTTGACTCGCGAGACCAAATTACCTTGGCGAATAATAAAGTTGATTCTTTGAAACGTCAGGTATTACAGCAGATTAGTCTTGAAATGTTTTCCGTGTTTGATTCAAATGTGTTGTTGCTCAGGGTTCGAAGAATTATTATACTTTGTATAATGGACAGACTTTGTAACAGTGGATTATATAATTAATGTAAGTATCGTATTTCTTAAAAGCGTAGGAGTGTGCAAGAAATTTTACCAGACGATTGTCATTCAAGCATTGTGCGTTTAAAGACATGGACACTGAAAAATATCTCATTGCCGATCCGATTCGTGCGTGTAAAATTACGTACGCATCGCTGATTGCTTCATGCACATACATATGTACACCTGTCGCAGAAATTGCGTTCTCCACTGTTATCGATTAGAAGTTCCTCGAGTCATTGCACATACCATCACCATCGTAAGAATTTCGTACCGAGACGTTCGGCACGCCTTAGAAAGCTGTCGGAATTCAGTCGTCAAATGATTGCAGCTAATATAACAGACGAAAAGAAAATTACTTTGCACCGAGGAACGTATTTCCTTCCATTCTTCCTGCAACGATTTCTCGTTTCTCACATTCTACGCGCAATGTCGTCCTGTCTTCGATACAGGAAAATCGATTTGAAAAGCTGCTTGTGCTTCGTTACTGCGGTATTATCCTTGGGAAAAATTTACAATGAAAACTTTTTAATAATTTTATCGAATATTCCGTGAAACTCGGCGTAACTCTAATACCTCGTTTTATTTTTATTCCGTAACCTCGTCGTACATCTTGCACCGGGTTCCTTGCCCTCTTACATTCCTGAGGGAATTATCGTGCGAACACCACACCCCTTTCTCCTTCGCGTGAAATGTGGACGCGAAACTCTCCCTTAGCGGTTGTTCTCCACGTTTATTGTTGCCACGCACTCACGGCTTGTTCCGCTCGCTGAATTTTACTTTCTTTAATTCTGCGTTGAAAAACTTCATCAAATATTTCTGTTTTCACGTTTTATCTCCCCCTTTTACAGCGGCCCGTATTATCTTGCTCCTGATTCCGTTAACCTTCGCTGTTGTACACCTGCGGGGACGCGTTGTATTTATTTGAATATCTAAAACAAATCAAACAATTGGGAATCGCTTCGTGTATCTTTTTCTTGGCTTTTTATATTGCACGAAGCTTTTTCTTTTACAGTGAAAACGAAGAGCACGTTCGCAACATTTAGCTGGGGCATTATTTTAAAATGGGTAGCGAATAGAATAATAAATAGAGTTCACAGCGCGAAGAAAATAGAGAGCAGGAGCACTTGCAGCAATGGTTGAAATAAAATTATTGGAATTCTATATAAGGAGTGCTAACAGTGTAAAGAAATTTTTTTTATTGAAACGCCTGTTTCACTGCATCAGACAGTCCGAGTATTTCCTTGAAACGAGAAGGGAATAAGAAATTTAGAGCGTCTCTTTAAGTATATACAAGTTCATCTTCGAGCACTCCCTTCTAACACTCTTGCATATAAAATATTCAATGGACTCGAATTATTTGGAAAAAGTCGTATACAGTTCCGTGCAAAGAATAATGCAGGTGTACATTGTAGGTGCATCGTTGCACTCGCGAAGCGACGTGGCTATGGGAAAATAAAAACCTGTTATTCCATTCAGTTTCTCGTCCGGAGAAACCGGAAACAATTACCGGACTCATTCCGCATACACGACCGCTCCCCTCTGTTTCCAGAGATATTAAAAATTCGAACAAAATATCATCCGCTTATGATTTCCCTCTATTCACCTTTTCAATCTCTCTGCCACGCTATCCATATCTCCTCGTTATGTTTGCCACCCTCGGGTTTCCCGTGGGACGTTGCGAGGAGGCGACCCTTACTGTCCCCATAAAACACGTATAAAGACGGAACACCTCTCGTTATGGCAGCTTTATGAATTCCATTGTTACACTCATATGTTTTCATTTTTTCGCCAAAGATGGTTACGGTTTCTGCGGCACGGTCTTCCGTCGTCACACAATCGCATCCAATTTCCCCTTTTCTCTTAATTTATTTCCTGCGCCGTCCTCGTTCCTTCTTCCCCTTTTCTTCGATACCTGGAAGGAAGTCCCGATGCGGTTGTACATCCTCCTTGTTACGGCGAGACAACGTTCAGAGAGTTCCTTTTTATTAGTTTGTTTAAAAGCGTTCTTGAAAGGATCTGGAGGCTGCTTGAATTAAGGGAGTCGAGGGTAATGAATTGTATTTATTATTTTTCTGCGAGCGCCGGGATATTCAAGATATATTTCGAACGTAAATTCTTTCGTTTGATAACTGAATGCGCGATTTGTTTTATTTGCTGTGATTTCTATCGCGTCACAAGTAGCTGCGCAACAAAACGACATTATTGGTATCGTTCGTTATCGTTACAAGTACATAAGAAATTCAACAAATTTCTCGCAGTTAAGTGTTAATTGATTACTTTCGAACCGAATTGTCAGCGTGAAGTAAATGCAGGGGAATATGAATATTTTGTTCGGTGTTCTACCTACGTGATTATTTTCAATTTCGCCGCGAGGAGAAACGAAATTCTTTCTGGCAAATCTTCATGAAGGGGGCCCCGGACATTTCGACATTTAGGAGCGAAACGCATTTGCGAGTCTTGTGCGTATGCTCGCAGCGTGTTAAAACATATTTGAAAATGTTGCGTTGCCCGCATGTACAGGCGGTGTAGCTGAAAGGCTAATTTACACAAGCCAGATTATATTCGAGAGAGTGGACGGGAAGAGGTACAAGTGAAATTTAACTAAATATTGAGTTTGTGCTTAAAAGCACCGTAGATGTACGCAAAAACTTAGCGACGCAGTGGCATAACTGAATTTCCCTGATGCTATCTAGCTGCTTGTGTTCGCCGGCGAGCCAACCTTTTATGCAGCTTGTCGTTAACAAAATAATCAGTTTTTTTTTTCGGGCATAAATCAAGCGAATTTAAAATGTCGACTGAATATCAGTCCGACGGAAGGAATGTTTGTTAGATTTTTATTCAACATTTTGTTCAATATTTTATTTTTTCAACATTGCAGACTTGGTCCTTCAAATCGAATGTTCGCGTCATTTGTACCGTCTACTCCATTTAGTTATGCACAATCTGTAAAACAGTCAGAGGTGTCGTTGGAAAAGGGTTGAGTAAACAAATTAATACAAGCTTCGTACAAATATATTTCAAATGCAAGTCAATTTACTTGCCCCGCATTAAATTAAAATGCTATCGAACATTTTTTCTCGACATACTTAATTCACTTACAACGCACCATTTAAAATTTTAATTTTTATCAGAAACAACGCTCTCGTTGAACCTCTCTTAACTCGCATCTCCACACCCATCGAATTCTTCGAGCAACCGCCTCTTCACCTATTCACATCGAACAAAACAAATTCCCACACACGCAGGGGATAAATTCGACCTCTCCAATTATCGCAAACAAAATCTACCAGCGCACTCTGCGACAAACACCGTTTGCCCCATTGTTCCTGTCACTCGAACTTCGCCCACCCTATCGCGACCCCGCAACCCTTAAGAAAACCTTCGCGTCGTGCACGTATAATTCTGTTTCGAATTGCATCGGCCGAGTGATGATCCCCTTTATAGACCGCACACGGAGAAGGGTAGCTTCCCCGTTTGCACAGGATCTATGGCTCATTGTCGCAACGTATCAGCGCACGTTAGGCCCGACTCCGTGTGCGGCCACAACCGGTGTCGAGTTTCGACACCGCACACTGCGCTATAGGTGAAACTGTGAGCGACCTACCACCCCCCCGTGCAATTGCACGCAGGTTATACGGCTAATGCGAAATGGCAACTGGCAGGACCGGCACGCGGCAAAACTCGCTCGTAATTATAAACAGACGCACGTACGAGTGGAAATTATCGATCGTCCGCCCGGCCTGTTGATTTTTATCAGGCCGAACACCGCGGGATAGATTCGACTTGAACGCGAAATTCGTTTCGCCGCGAGTGATGGAGTCGACGTGACGTTTGCGAATACGAAATTCTCGGCGGGCAGCGTTCGAAGCGCGGTGGACATTTTTAATTTCGCCGCGGGAATTCAAGGGAGGAAAAAAAATGGAAAAAGAAAAACGCGCCTCTGCGGGAGTTTGCTCCGGTAGATATTGGGGCAGATATGGTTGATGGAACTGCTGTGTTTTTCGTTTCTCCTTTTTGTTTCTGTTTTGTTTGATTAGGAAATTGATTTTCTTCGACCGGGCTGCGTTTCGTTGTTTTTCTTCGTAACTGCTGTTCTGCTGTTTCGCTGGAGCGAGCTGTACGGCGTTTTTGCGCGCTCTAGGAAAATGTTTCCCGAGAATCATTGAAAAGGGAATTTCTCCGTAGATATTTGCTCTTTGCTAGGTAATTGTCTTCTCGTTGAATCGCAAGGTTCCTTTAATGCTTTCGATATCTGGTTAATGTTTTTATCGATTCTGTGAATAAGGAGATCCGTGTAATTAATTAGTGCCGCAGGTGCACTAAATTGATTGAAAGTACAACAGGTATTCAGCGCGCAAAAATCAGGATTTCTTTGCTCGATTCGACGGCTGCCGACGAGTTTTTCTAATTTTGGTAGCCTGTGCAACGCGTTTCCTTGCAGTACCGAGAAACAATGTGCGCAAAAACTTGTAGCCCGCTCTGTTCCTTTGACAGCAAATGCACAGGGGTGCCAGCATGGCGAATGGTAAAGCAATTTGTGAAAAGTGTAATTGTTATCGTGCAAATTCTCGTGAATTTTAATTAGCGCATACATAGATTCATGTTACGCGGTATGCTATGAAACTGATTTAATGCAAGTTAATACCCAAATAACTTCGCGAGTGGTACAATCAACCGTATCTTTTCTTCAGGCACTCCATTAAGGGAAAACATTTTAATAATTGCTTAAACGATGACCGCATGTAATTGTATTACGTTTTCATCTAGCGACGATACTTTCCTGTATAATAGCTTCGGACAGATTCACGTTTTACGAAAACTCTGTTCCTTAGTGCTAGAGAATAAAATCGCAAACTAATAAACGATCCATATCGCAGCTACAAAACTGAACACGTACACAATAAATCATTCCCAGTGCATTAATTGTCTTACCGTGGCGCCGTTTAGAAACTCTCCTAGAAATCCTGTCAGAGACAGTTAGTGAACCGTGACACTCCTGATTGTCAACCGTCAGAGCCAGGCAGCTTCCCAAAAACGATTCCAAGTGATTGTTACAAAATGTCCTGGTCGAAAACTTCGTAATCGGTCGTCGTCCCATTAAGATAAACAAGCCACCGTTTATTAGCATATCGCGACCATTGGACAAAGTGTTTCTTCTCGGGTCCCCGCATTCGTGAATCGAAAAATCGTTAACGTTATTTACTCCCTCTCGCTCCCTCTCTCTTTCTTCTTCTGCTTCCACCGCGCTCGCTGGAGAAACGGCGAAAGACAGAGATTGACAGACCATTTTACAGACTAGTTACCGCGGTCGCGAAACTTTCTCGCGAGCAGTCGAGCATGATTATAATCCAGACGTTTGCCGGCGAGTAGCCGCGCGGAATATCGACCGTCGCAGCCGGCAACCGGCAACTTAATCAAGCCTCCTGCCTCTTCCCTTTCATCGTTGAATAAAGTTACCCTTTGTCGTGTAATAAGTAGATTCAAGGCGAGCCAGACCATCCCTCGCGGGCCAAAGTTCCGCGGTGTACGGGCGATGGTTTTAAAATGATTTTATTATCCGGCTGGTAATTGGGCCGATATGATTTCCTCGCCGCCGAGATTTTATTACCATTATCGTGTTTCGTCGTCTCAAAAGGGTACACTTTCGATTGGCCATTGCGTTTCTGCCGCGTCTGCTGCCCACGGACTACGATCCCGATTTATTTCCGCCAGAGTCTCGACCGTCTGTAAGATTTTTCACCGTGTTGCACCGTTGTCTCAAATTGTTTTTTTGTTTCGCTTGTTTTTAAAGGGAAGATGCGAATTGTTATGGGGATGGAAGAATCCATTGATATTTGTAGATGCGGGGATGTGGTGCATGATATTGCAAACGGGAGGGAAACATGTCGAGATTCGATATTGGAAATAATATTGGGTTGGTTTAGTATGTGAACGGAATTGTAGTGTCCTCTCTGTGGGAAGTATTTCTTTTCTGAAGAACCATGGATATATTTGCCAGACCGAGTCTGATGATTTATTTAAGCATTACTGTTTTCTAATCAGACTCGTGTAGTGTACACATTTTTCAAACGAAATGTTTATTCAATATCTACAGTTAGTTGAAATATGAAATATGAGCAAATCGTGACGGCCAGTTTCACAATTTTTCACCATATTCGCATACAGATCGTTCAGAAACTCTGTGGCTCAGCTAAATTCTTAAAACTATCGCGCACGGCAAGTAGAAGAAAAAGAAATAAACACATATACAGCAAAATGATAAACTGTAACAAAAACATTTTGCAAAAAGTGACCAATCCCCAAGGACCAACTCGGAATGTTCCATTCCAGGCACGTTCTAAAGTAATCTCTAACCCAAAAGCTTATATCCATGTTGTTCTCGAGGCGCCCATGCAACACAGAGGCGAGTATCGTTTGCGTGGTAATTTTAAGGGGTATCGATTGACACCGCAACCGCGAAAATAGCTGGATGGGGAATGATCCGTCTCTGCGGAGGAATTTCGTGAACGCCGCAACGTCCTAACTACCCCACCAAATAAAGCTAATGTCAGACGGTCGTTAAACCTTAAATAGAGCAGGGGAAAAAGTTAGCTGCTCAATGGTGTGGTTAGGACGACTCTAAGTAGTAATTCCGTGAAACAGTCATGCGAGATATCGATCGCTATTACCGTGAACTTAATGAACCCGGGGACCCGCACCTTAACAGCTGAATATGACTGCACCGTGCAGTAAATAGACAAGTGGTGCACACAATTTGCTTTGAATTGTCCACGAAGCACACCTATACTACCGCTCATAAGTACTTGAACGTCCTTATAATTTTAACATATTTATGGAACCAGATTTCTTCGAGACAACATTCTTACAATGTAAACGAAAACAATTATTAATTATTAGTTTCTTTCCGAATAGGCGTTCACCTATGTCTGTTATCCACGTCCTTCGCTTCAATCGCTGCATCGAATATTCGTAACTTTCACGTATGCACTTGACTTTCGTAGCATTACATTCAATCCAGTTTTCTATTTCCAATTGTAAACTTCGTTCATAACCACCGGTGCATAGATAAACCGCTGTTTAAAACCGTCAGGCATTTCCAGCTATACAGAAGCTTTGTGACTGTTTAATAATTTGAAGTTGAAAATTTCCAAGATACATAGAATACATAGAAGCAAGGTTTATTACTATCAGTCTCTATAATATTAATTTCGAGTCAATCAATTATTAAGAAGCCATTCAATATTTGTACGACTAATTGTAAGAGAGTGATCCCAAGCTTTCAACCAACTGTGTCTGTTGCGTATCTGTGCTCAACCATTTCGGTATCGTGTATTCGTATCACAGAGGCGTGTCTGCTACGAAATACGACGAAATATCAGAATCGCTGGCTACAATGGCAATTTTAATACCGCATCGATGCTCGGCCTATCGATGCTATTAGTACCGCCTTTCATGGACCGCATTTCGCGTTATTAATTTAAAGTCGAAGCGGAACTTGGATCACCGTTAACGTGAATTTAATGAGCCCCTCTGAAAGTTGCTTCTTCCTTATTCTTTATAAACTTGTCTGGCTGGAAAGTGGCTTCCCTGGAACTTTGCCCCACGGCTTTCTGATCTCGACGATTGTCCTTTTCTTCTTTTATATCGGGAGTCGATTCCCGATCGTCGTCAGGCGAATTACCTCTTTAAAGAAGTTGCCTTCGTTAATTTTTCCTTTGTACTTGCCGGTCGGTTATGTTCCAAGGTACTTTGTTACCGTTCAGGAATCTTTCAATCGTATTCCGCTATGGAGCGTAATGGTCGTTGTTTACTAATGTTGACGATCCATCGTTTCTTGAACAGCCGAGCCAATCCCGTTCGCGGATGAGTTCTTTCTTCTCGAGATCGTCACGGGAAACGAATACCGCCCGCAAAACATATTTTACGACCCATGAACGGATCGGGTTCCCATAGTCTACAGGCATGTTCCAAAGTAATTAACCGGGAGCTTCAGTTCGTCGGTAGCAAAGTTGAATAGACATTGAGCAGGAACTACGATCGCTTAAATTCTCATTGGCACCGCCACTGGACCATGGAACTTGGTCGCAAGAAAAAGCGAAGTCCGGTGACACGTTTACCGGACTTGCGGGTAATTGCAAGAATTTCGCGCGATTCCTCCGTTACCCGGGCCACCGTTAGAGAAAATAGCGGAAAAAATATTACCATCGAGGTATAAATGTTCGGCGGGTATTATGGCTAATGAAGAAATCGAAACCGCAACGAGGTGTTCTTGGCCAACTCGACCACACCGACCGCGATCAATCGGTGGAACGTCTGGGAAAGTTGAAGTAGGTGTACTGTGACCATGGTTAACCCTTTCAGCGAGGATCGAATCGTTGTATAATATGTACCGTTGGTCCGATACGAGAAAATGATAATATTACTACTTTATATTGCACTGAACTTATCAGTAACACGTAGCTCTAAACGATGCACAGTGTTTGCTTTAATATAACAATGTATTCGAGTATTATCCATAAACAAAAAGAACTGTCTAAATTATACCTGACCATCGGAGCAGGATCACTCAACATCTTCAACTCTAACAACAAAGTTTATTAACGTTGAAAGTCTTACACAAATACGCGTTAATATTTCGCGTTTCCATCCCTTGTCTTCATTAGTGTCCTGTATACACTACGTTATCATATCTTTTATATCTGTCTTACTTTTGCCAGACATCTACAATTTTTACTTTTGATTTAGGTATTTGAGAGACCGGCGATGAGTAGATAATTGATTTAAGTTGGCCGCAGACAGTATCAATAGCATTCAGGGCGGACAAATTGCCTGGCCATGAGAGTAGACTTTCACAGCGGCAGTAAATCAACTGCTGCGTATACGAAACGGACATCTATGTATTTTGTAATAATTTGCAGAGCCAAAGACAATTTGTCATTTGCGTCATATCGCTACAATTACGAAACGGAAATTTTTATATGCCATACTAATTTCATGCTCAACAGCTGTCTTATGGTAGGAATACTACTTCTGCACACGGAAACTATCATGCCGAATTGACAAAAACAGTTCAACACGATCCTACATACGTACTTGCAGCCTGGAAATTAAAATCCACCTTCGCCAAAACCGCTCGTCCCACCGTCGGACAACGTTCGTTCACAGTTCACCGCGGTACATATGAATTCCCCATCGTCGTTCATACTGTGCGTTGAGCGATGCAACGAACACGGAAAACCGTCGACGAAGTCCGGGTTCTATCGTGAACCTTCTCGCCCACCGAGCAGATTAATCTCGCGAGCCGCGCCAGCGATTTGTATACAGGGTAAATCAGGGTCGGTGGTCGCGAAGTGATCCCGAGGCGGAAACGCTGCTATCTGCGCAGCGTGTGGCGCTTTGAAAGGTTTCTGGAACGCGCGCCTACGCTGAAACTACGTGTGGCCGATTTCGAACCACAATTTCTAGGTTCTAGATCCAACCGAAATATCGATCACTCGCCATTGGCCACGGGGTTAATGAATCCGGGCAGATCCGGCTTTTCGGCAGCTGGAATCTAAATACGGATAAATAAATAGGGGTGGACTTCTACGGCGCGGGCTACGCCAACGAATTTGTTCTGACCTGTTTTCGCCGTTGCGGAAAGAGAAAGAACAGTTTGCTGTCGGTTGAGGATTGTCGAATTTGCTTTTCGTCGAGAGGAAGCGTTTTGCGTGGACTTCCTGGAGATTTGTATTGTGCAAGTAGGTGCGAATGAACAATAGCAGAAATAGACGGGCTTTGCGAGGTGCATGTGGAACAGCGTTGCTATAATTGAAATTGCAGGCAGGTATATTTTAGTATAATGTAGAGAAGTTTTTGGGTTTAGTAGAAGCAAGGTTATGGTAACAATAGTTTTATTGTATTATTATAGAATGCATTCGTGAGATCAGAAGGCAAACCTTTTTTTTAATAATGGAACTATATATTTTTGTACGTACTAATCGATGTGGCTCGTTGTTTCCTATAACAGGGAGTGGTTAAAATGTTTATGGCAAGAAACCATTAGCTTGGGAGATATTTTAATTTCAATATTTTAAAGTGGTATTGTACAGTAATGCAATACTTTTTACGGTGATCTTTATTTTCTTTAAACGAAACCATCTGTGCAAAGTTCCTCTTCGTATTGCAATGAAGCATCAAATGACTCCAAAGATAAGAATAATATTTCCTTTACGATGTGGTTAGTTATTACTTTGTAGCTGTAACATAATTCTATATCAATGACATTAATAATAATTGCATAATAAAACAATTCGACAGAATGGTCTAACATTTTTACTGACAATTTGCGTGTTTATTATAATATTGTACAATACTGTGTATAATATATTGTACCTATATTGTATTCTACAATATACTATTGTGTACTGGTCTAAATTATACGTACATATATGTGTACATGCATCGAAACATCTTAACGTGTAATTTACCTGAATGCCAGTGCTTAGAAAGAGGTGGTGAAAAATTTAATCGTAGCTTCCAGGGGCGAACAATGCAGCAGAATATCGCATTTGGAACACTGCAATACATATTCAATTCTGTACGATCCCAAATACGCATTAACCGCAACGATTCTGCGGAATATCGATCACCATTATCGTGAACGAAGTCTGTCCCCCTTCGCGGGTGAACGCAAACACCGGGACAGTTTAGATATCAGCTGTAGTAAAAAAAGTTTTATTCAGATCCCAACAACACGCGTAATTGCTAAATTTTTTATAATGACGAGCGTCAATTATTGTTTGACATCGACGAATCATAGATTTAATTAAATTTGGTAATAATTTTCAAACAGTTGTTATACAGTCCTGCAAAGTGCAAAATGACGTTCTACAAAATCCTTATTCTTCATTGGTCACCTAGTGCGCAAACAAATGTTAAAGAAATCAATTTTCATAGAATCCTCGTGATCAAATTATTATAATTTCTTAGTTTTGTCCCCGACACTGTAGGTAGTAGTAGCACGATCAGATAAACGTTTAAACAAACGTAGTGATTCACGGTTCCGGAATTAGTGCATCTGGGAATTAGTAATCATGATGGAAAATATCGATCGCGATTGCTTGGAAATATCTGGTGCCACCTTATGATTATGCACGAACTTTCGCACTGACGTAATTAAGTACAAGGTTGCGGAATAATTTATGGATGTCAAGTGCTTGTTACGGCCCTTACATCTCGTTCGAACGACACGGTGCAAGTTGCGTCGAATTTAATTCCGAGGTTGTAAATTGACAGGATCGAAGCATATTGCTTTTTAATTGAAACGGTACGTGTTCTCCTTACTTATCTGCCGCCATTTCCAACATAAAAGTGACGGGCTGAATGTTATTACTATCGATCGGACCACCGTTACCAGTCCCGTTAACAGTATCGTCTAGTTCTAGTTTATTATCTTGCCTTTTTAAATATTTTCTTACTTTCAACATATACGATTATTTTTAGCGTATATAAATTTATTAATATATTGATTCATTACTTTGTCTTGATAGTAAAATGTATTGGCGATAGGAAAAGGAATAAGGCTATCTGTTTAATACAATAAGCCTCTTGTAAGCTTAGTTTCAGCTGCATCAATTTTCATATAGAAACTTTCATCATTATTAAACTGATTCTGGGAATCAGTAGAATTAGATTATCGATCGAATTCTATCAGTTATTAAATGAGGGAGCTATGACATTAACTAAATTCCATTAAATATTTTGAACATTGAAATGCAGACAGCTCCGAGATTCATGAAGCAGAATTTACTGGAAATGGAATTCCGATTATTATTTTAGTGTAAAAGTCTACATTTTCCCCAAGGAAAATCAACGATTGCCATAAACGTAATATAAAGAAAACTCTGTGCGAAACAGTGTGCTCGTCTCTAAAGCAAACCAATTAAATACGCATTATTAATAACGTTAATAAATCGTGGCACGTTTCCGTCACGCGTCCAACAAGTATTTCTATCTGCCGCTGGTCGAAGTAGCTATTAACGTTTGGGGCGTGTTCTGTGTACTTTCTGTAATTGTCTGGCGAGTCTAAAAGTTTACTGTTCGACTGGACGAAAACTGTGCCCCGTACGAAACGTACAATAGTTTCTCTGGTGTGTATGTACTCGACGCAGCCTCCTAAACGGACATCTCCCTTGACAACGGGGCTAGATATAGGGTAGTATTGTCTCAAACTTGCCATATTACATACTCTGAATTGTACCCCCTTTATCGACGAACGAGTACCGCCACATGGCAATAAACACGCGATGCTACAAATTGACTCTTTAGCCGAGTGCATTATCCGATTCCTGGACGGCACGTACGGAGTTTGCATTTAAAGTAACACAATTGCTGCTACAAGTAGTTTAATTCTAGCGTTAAGCTCGATCGTTGTGTTTACATTTTTCCGTTCGTGTGAAATGAATAATTGTTCGTTTCTAGCATGAAATGCATGATTCCTTCCTGTGTATAACAAACTATTAATTGATTAAAAACTAAAGAATATAAGTACACCAAATTTTGTTGGACTCTTGAATATTTAATCATTGTTGCTGTAATAGACTGCGCTAGTTGGTCCGCGATATTTGAAGCACCTGGGAAATTTATAAATTCCAAAAGATTCGATTTTTTTTGTAGAAATTACATCAATGAAATGAAAATTGGTATTCAAAGTACTTAGAAATAGTAGCAACCATCACTCATTCCTTTATCATGTATGCACCCATTATTATTATTCAAGAAATAGCTACTCCTAAATTTGAGTCCCCTTTATTCCTACCAAACTGTAATATATTTCACGAAATCGCAATTTCGATTCGCAACGGCACAGAAACGTTTACTTCGGAATACCAAATCGAAAAAGCCACGACTAAACGCGACGACAGCGAAATTGCGCGCGAAAATGTGTTTTCGAATTATCGAAGCATTCGACGCTACTCGTACGAACCTTTGTCGTTCTAACGCATTTTCTTCTCTACGTGCGTCACGGTGCAGGTAATAAGCGACCATAATAAGTAAAATTATTTATCGAAAGGTTGCGCAACATCGTCGAAACGTTCATCATTTTTCCTCGATCGTGGAAAACTTTCGCTTCGTAGCACGTTCCAATTTACGGGCGCAGTGCAGATGTATTCTGAAATTGATGGAAATCGGCAGCGTTTGTTCGCTGGAAATATGGCAATTCAACGTATACATGCACGCGTGATGTCGCAATGTCAGCGTAATGAAATCAATCAGAGTGCGATTTCTTCGTAAGCCAGACACGTGTAACGATCGATGAATCAGTCCCATTCAGAGCATTTTATAACATCCTACCGGTTGCTTCTCTGCAAGTAGCCACATGAAACGTATTCGTAGCCCGCAGCCACACACGGTTCCAACGTTGATTCTAAACAGGCATCTCGAGCGTGTTTCGCAAGAATACCAAGCAGTTTTTCATCGCTAACGCGGCCTTCTTCTCTTTGTTGCACAGCGAGCGAGTACCGCGGCTTGGGACGCTGATCACGTAAAATAATCCTTCGAATACCTATTAATGTACGCCATCTTCTGCAGTTCTGTATAAACAGATGCTTTGGAATTCATTCGAGGCATACATCCTCGATTCCATTACGGGTCCGTGTGTAATAATAATACGCCGCCTGTTGGAATGAATTCGAAACGTGGAACTGCGAACAACTGGGGGAGTATTTTCGCTTTATTACGAGGGGTTGGTTAATCCGGATGTGATCATAATTTCGGGGAAAAATCTAACGCAATTGCGGGTCATTTTTGGGAGGGAAATGTATAGTTTTCTTCCCCGAGAATCGTAAGAAATTTTTTGATAACGTGGTCTTTACGTATTAGTATAATTAGTATAGTAATTGTAAGCATGCACGCGAGGGTTGAAGTGTTAATTGCGAGCACTTAACGTGGATCGACTAAATGCAAAAGTTTTGCTTTGCTTAAATTCAGTAACGAATGTTGCTCTTTTTCTTCTCGTACTTTGCAACTTGGAATAAGACTTCGACTGGAAAGTCGAACATTGTTGCCCCAAGTGGATTCTTACGGAATCAAGAGGATTTTATCTTTCTTGGCAAATTCACGTTCTGCGCAATAAAACGGTGACCGGTAATGTCGATTTCATTCTGCGAATTTCCGCAACATAACCTCGGACGTTTATGTGTGTCTAGAAAATTGCTTTGTTTCGCTGTCGTTAGTATTGGCCGACAGTCAAGGAAAGATCAAACACTTCGACCGTAGCGTGCACATTCTCGTATGTAACGGGTGGCCGCGTAGTCACGTCTGTTCGCGTGTACCTCTGTTTTCTCGTCTAATACTCGACGGATTCGTGGCTGTAACGCTGCCAAGAATTTGCTACATCTTCCCAGCGAAATGAAATTCTAAACCGACCCGCAAAATCGAACGTGCGGGATCCTGTCTTTTTCTTTTGCAAGGGACAGAGTTGAATAAAAACGGAGACGGGAGGATTGCAGTGATTTGCAACGTTCATTGATGCGGAGGGAATTACGTAAGTACGAAGGAGAAGGGTACATTACAAGTATTGTTCTTCGTGGTATTCAAACATTCAGCCTTATGTACCATACACAATTCGCTTTTAACATTCGAGTTAATTGTAAGTGCAGTTCGGTATGAAAGTTATAAATTATAAACATACTCATATAAGAAGGCGGGGGAACGTAAAATTTAAATGTCTTAACGCACTAAGAATCGTGTTAATTGATTGCGACCTGAACATATTTTAGCGATTCTCTAAACGTTAAATTATGCAGCTACAAAATTCTAAAGGACGAAGTCACGAATCACAGCTTTCATTTACAAGTGAAATATCCGAACCAACTATATACCTGTAAAAGCATATACAATAATATGATTATGATCGTTAAACAATTTATCGATACCATACGCCTATTGCCCAAATGTCAATGAAACAATTCCATCGCCGAAAGCACTAATCCTCAGTCCCCTTTTCGGTAAACAAATTAGCTAATTATTACCTCCCCGAAATCTTAAATCTAAAACGCACCGAGAAAGTCACGTCTCCATTACCATCTCTTATTCCCAACACGACCCCCGACAAACACCAGCCTACCTCAGATTCTCCCACAATTTGTCAATCCCCTCGCACAAAGACCGCCCACTCAATACCGTTCCATTATCAAAAAAGGTCGCGTACGCTTCTCGAGAATGGTTCGAAATATCCACCCCAATAATGATTTCCCGCAATCACGAAAATCGCTCGGAAGGGAACGAAAGTCGTCCACTCGTTGACGCAATATCACATATTTACGAGACCGCGCACAAAAGGTGGCCATTTGTGAAATTACGCTTACACGCGTGCAGGTGCATACTGTACACAACTTGAGCACCACCTACCCACATATATATGTATGTACACACGTTTGTATTATACATGTATGCATTCATTTGCCGGAATACGTGGCTGGTGTCGCGTATATGTAACACATATGCATGCAAACGTGTGCATTCCCCTATACGCTGCGAACAATTCGTTTCCTTATTGTCTCTTTCAGCGCTTTTGTTCGAGGCCGCCGATAATTTTGCTCTTTTTTTAATTCGATAGCTGGTTGCACGGGCGTTTCACTCGTCACTGATCCGATATCGCCGGGCGAGAGAAAAACGATTGCACCGGGCGCGCTCGTTAGTAAGAAACGACGCATCCGGGACACGTTTGATACGAACGTTGCATTAAAGATCGCTCTATTCAAGGTTGAAATGAACAACTCTGTATTACTCAGTCGGAAGATCCTGTGTTCCCGGATGTGTTTCGCGCAAAGGCGAGAAATAAAGGCCACCCCAATCGAGTCGCGATTATCTTCTACCTTGTCAGCCGTGCCAATTCTACTTCCGAACGGGTCACGTCAGAGTCGTTCACTTGCTGAACGAAGTAGCTACATATTTGATCGACGAATATGTTCATCGACATTCTGCTCGGCACAATTTCAACCCTTTCGCCGTCCGATAAAACGATGAAAGATATTCCAAAAACCTGTCTATTTCCTCGTAACTCCGATCAACGGCGTTTATTGTAATTGGCCTGTAGATAAATATGTTTTGCATGAATGCATTTTGCACAAAATATATTTGCCGAATAGATTCAATTTTAGCATGAGCACTTGATACACTGATGTTACTATTAACACTATTGTTTCGTAATTTGAATTATTTTTTAGTAATCGCGAAAGTACTAACGAATCGGAACCACGTGAATACATTTGATGTCAATGCATCTGTTGTTCATACTTAACTATTCTATGCTCGTATAACAAACTAATGCTACTGTGCTACTGTGCGTTCGCGCTTCAGTATTAGTATTCAATCAGACTTATTGGGTTAATATACTACGAAACATTTGCCGCGTTACCGCGATGCAGTATTTCTAGTGGCACCTGTACAAATAAATAATGCAGTAGATCTTGAACAATTTCTATCCCTATTGGGATGCATTCTAACGCGATTGGTGCGCTAACGTGATTGTTTAAATGAGGTAGTCGGTAGTCGGATTAAAAATCGCGGAAAATTGTCGTAATTAGAAACGGAACTTTAACGCTCACGCTTTTACTATTAATATAGTAAAAATCCGATGTGCAAATGCGGAGCAGTCTATTTGGAAGACTTTCGTTCCAGTTCCAAATTTCTGCGAGACGGTACGATGACGCGAGTGAGCATTGTCGGTCAAAAGTTTAGGACGACCAGATATTTCTAGCTTTAATCATTTTAAGTTAAAAATTTCAGATCACTTCCAAGCTGGAACATACCGAAACAAAGTTTACTGCCATCGGTCTCTCTAATATTAATTTTTAATCAGTGAATCGTTAACAAACCATTCAATATTTATAAAACTAGAGAAGTGGATTCAATATTTTAAGTGACAGTGTACATAGAGAGTACCGCTTATAAGTATTCAAACGCTTTTACATATTCATAAAATAGTGACAATAGATCACCCTGTCCTCGCATTTGTACGGGCTTAGGTCACAGACTTCAGCACGTTTCACGCTGTTATTAGTACGGAACGATAAAATACCTGTAAGAAGACGTGGTTGAAGAGAATAAAATTACAGAAAATACCCGATACAATATCGATCCAAGGGTAGTCGCGACTGTAACATGGAGTGGCAATTCAGCAATAAAGATTTAATGGATGGCATAATTATTATGTAATGAGAATATCGTGAATCATCTGTGCAAGTACACGTCACTGCGTGCAAACGTGCCAATTTAGATGATGTCACCGGATAATGATAAAATGAATAATGATAAAAAACTAGTGTCTTGCTCTTCTCGCCAGAATTGCCGCGGTCGTTCCCAAACTGAAATCAGGCAAAATCAATTTCGACAGACAGCATCGTGGTTAATACAATACATCCCGGTCACGTCTCGTTCGCGTGCACGCGCATGTTTCGTTATATTCTCGGTCTATCATTCCACTTACGGGAGCAAGATAATTGTATTATCGTGACAATGGCGATTCAAGTTTTCTCACGACCACAAGGACGATATACAGATGATACATTGTGCCAACGACAAACACGTGTACGTCGTGCCCGCCGAGAACAATACGAGCAAGCGCAGCGATACCAATTATAAAATAGCTCGTGTGTAATTATCACGGTGAATTCATTAACGGTGAAGTTTCCTACGGCGGATCACGCGTGAAAGCGCCACGGCGAGTCACGTTCAGTGACGAGCAGAAAGGCATATAGACAGAGTTATACATATGTGCATACGTACGTGTAGGCTCGGGCTTTTACCTGCTGGCCAGCCGGGAACCAGCCATCTTCCCTTCGTGTTTCGTTCACGGGTTAAAAAGGATTCGGGATAAACACGGAACAGCTGCCAGCCTGACGTATCGCGGACGGTAGCGAGCTTTGTTTGCTTGTTAAATGCTTTTACAGTTTCCATTAAAGCTTGTTTGCTAAGTACTTTCAGCTAAGGCAAGTTAATTACGTTGCACTACGTTAATCAACGTTCGCCCGATCTTTGATACCGGCCCGCGCGATCTTCTACTGCGCGTTTCGGCGCGATTTTCCACCGAGATTTATCTTAAAGAGATTTAGCAGCGCGATGACGGAAAAATTTGCCGTGAAACTTTATGCCCGTGGACAGCCCCCGGCGTAGCATGCAAGGAGCTGCGGTAGGATTAACGCTGGGTGAAAATTCATATGCAATTCACCGGAGACAGTCTCCTCGGTTGCAATTTAGCAAATAAAGATTATGTCAAATTTATGTCGAGCTAACTCGTCGTTGGAAAATGCTTTTCAATTCTCCCCAGCGTAAGATAAGCTACCTTGTCACAAAACTGTGAGGATCTTTTGTTTTATTCAATGACGTGTTAACTTAGCCATTCGGTAAAAACTTAGTAATGGATGGCACTCTACACTGTAACCCAGACAGTCTAAACACAAGAATGAATCGATAGCAATAGATAATAGATTATTCTGCTAAATGGAATGAACTCGTATTGCAAATGTCCTTTTACTTTTACACGACGCGGAGTTACGGGAACATTCATTAACCTCGGGAAATGGTATCCAAGAATCGATAACATATTGCGACTCGAATAAAACTACCTTGGCTTCAACAATTCGTCAATCTATGAATAAAGTAAAATTGTTTAAACGTTCGAACGTTTCCTCCGGTACTGGCCAACCATTCGCCCCACTGATTCTTCATAAATTTTTGCCAACATATAAAATTACACCGATTCAAAAGGTTTTAATAAAAATGTTATACTATTGAAAAATTAGCAGCGGTTCACGTATACGCGATATAATACGATAAAGGGGAGACTTTTACGTCTACAATTTCACCCTGCCGATATTTTTATCACAGTAATGCTGTAAAAATTCGGTATTATTTCCTGATATATCGCAAGCACAAAATAATTGTAAATCGCGCGAACATTAATGCTACACCTCGACGGACGTTGCTGTAAGATACAGTTATTAATTTCCTCTGTGGATCTTCTTCCGTTCGAAATACGTAAGTGGTAGCTCGACCCATCGACTCTTCCTCAGCGCCGGGAAAAGTGCACAGAGGGCTATCATTACGGGCGCATATTCAAGTGCTTTCATCGTAATGTCTTCCGCGTGTCTGGCAAAGCGTGCGAGGAATAAGACCGAGAATTTACGGTAAACGAAACGTTCCTTGGATTCCTGTACATTGCGTCCTGTTTAATATTCGTCGATATATGTATATTAGGATGAATCTGCGGGTGTCTTATCGGGAGACAAATTGGGTAGCGAATTTTCGTTAACACGTCCGCAGCCAGTGACGTGTACGTCCACGTTATAGAAATGTCACCGGTCCATATCGAAAAAATGTGGGAACGGAATAGTCGTCCGGATAACTTTGACTATTAGCACGTTAAATCGTTTACAATTACGTCCGTTTTTCGCGATTTCTATTTCTGGCGTAGATGTCAATGATTTAGTGAGATATTACATGCCGACGAGACAGGCTCGAACTGTCTGATTTATGAAAGGATCGGCATTCAGTGACGAATGAATTTTCAGACCCTATGTACGAAACGTTCGTGCAAATTTTATATCGTTGTGTACAGGTTGACTTTAGTAACTAGGTCGAGGTATGTTGTACATAATTCTGTTGCATACGAAGGCGGACCAAAAAGGTTGCACTGCTTAATGATGTTCGCTATCTTTCGACACGATTTTTTTTTGTGCAAATGCAACCGAGGATGTCAAATGGAGAATGATGAGCAGACTTTTGAATTCTTGCCAATCTTGTCACCTGCAATCTCCAAGTCTGCTACATAGAAGGTGACAGGGAAATTGGATCGCTTGTTGTATCTATTAGCATGTCTGTCTGAATGCACTCTGTCACAGGTGTCGTGACAGGTCAATCTCTATTTAGGATTGAGCAACGAGGCGCTAGAAACCGGTGATTGACGCGAACAACGAAAATTATTGCGGCCCATTTCGATACCTTGGATCTTTAACATGGAAACTAATTCAAGTTTCCCTCTACTCTGCTGTAAATCTATAAATAATACCTGCACTATGATTAGAATCAATACATTATACAGTATGAATTTGCAGAAATTATTAATAGAAACATAAATCAAATGTGTCATAGTACTTAGGACCACTCTCTGAACAAATTGTTCGATCTTCGACTTAGAACTATAAATTGCTCTAAAAAATGTCTGTTCTCCTAAAATTACCTATTGCCCCCAATCTTTTGGTCACAGGTGTGCATTCGTGTCACAAATACACAAACCCGTAATAAGTATCATAAGAAGTACCGACAATTGTGTCTCAAAACGAGATGCTAGCTAAACGGTAGACGTCGGGCAGCCTCGAATTAAAAAATACGCGGACGTTCGAGAAAGGAACCTGTCTCGGTTGAATAAAGAATCACGGAAGGGACACTCGCGGTTAATTGGAGTAATTAATAGTACCGCTTCATTGTCCATTTTCTTCGCTATCTCCGCTGTTCCTTCTGAAGGAACACGCTGGGACGTCGTGATATACCGCGGAGACATCCGCGGTTCCCAATTGAATTTCGCAGAACTCTCGCTGTCTTGTAGACACACTACCCACCTTCCACCGAAGAAATTTCCTACCTTTCCCCCCTTCCGGGATTTCTTGAACGCTCTGCTCGAATGGACTGCTTCTTGAGACGAGTCAAAGATATATTCGTTCACGAGAATATCGTGTTAATATCAAGGAACGCAAAATGTTTTTCTGCCTCTCAGTGGTTCGCGTCGATTTCGTAGACAGTGATAAGGATATTGTCTGGTTTAAATATGACTTTTATTTAAGCGTTTATTAAGATTTAATTATTCGAGTTCGCAATTGCCCCGAAGATTTCCAAAACTATAAATTTCTTAACAGAGTTTGTGACCAGTCACCAGTGTGCGTCGTATTTTGGCATGCATCAATTCATACAAATATCATAATAGAAAATTATGTTATAGTATAGCTGATCATGCTGTGCACCTTAATTCAAATACTAACTATTCTCCCGTATTTTCTGCGTCTTAACCACAATCTTGCTACCGTTCAGCTTTCTAAAATGACGCTAATAAAACGACCGATCAACAGTGCGTTAACGATCTAACGCAGAAAGGTGTGCACGAATGTCATCGATAATTTACGTGCCCCCCCAAGCTTCGTCGCCAGTATTCGCCACAGTCGTTCGCACGATTCGCCAAAGACGGAGCACGAACCCAACAATATCATCGTACGCAAATGTCAGCCCCGTTGAACCCCATATCAACGATCGCGGGGTGGTTAAACAAGCTACATTTCATCCGTTCGAAATCCATCGAAATCGTCAGGCGGCTGTAGATACCGCGTCGCGAGTACGTTGCCTTGATCGTTACAATTAGCATCGTACTGCGACGACGTTAATTACCACATCGATATCGCTTCTGAATGTCGCCGGTCGCGCCACGAAATCCACGGCTGCCTTTAAATCCGTGCGATTTCGACGCGGATCGACGATTACAATTCGGCCATCGGATTGCCCCCGTCGAGTTCCAATATCGAACGTGGCGCAAGTCGGTACCGTCTCTCGTTTACCAGCGGATCGATCGATCGATTGGCTGTTTACTGGGAAGCCCGTTGACTCGTATTTTTCCGCCATTCGCTCCGGTTTCCAGAGCTCCGACACGCGCAAACCGCGGGTAATCGCGATCTCTCGTTCGTGCGAATTCGACGCGTATCGTTCGACAGGTGAAGGTTTAGACACGTTTACTGCGCCCGTGTCGCTGTCGTCCGATAGAATTCGATGGGGGCTCGTTTGGTGCTTGAAGTGTATATTTCTGATAATCAAGGGGGAATATATCGCTGAAATAATGTTCCGATTTGTTGGAGAGATGAGACGATATTGCTTGGGTTAGAGCGTTCGTACGTGCAAAGATGATATAGCGGTTTGTTTTATTTTTTAATGAGGCTAGAGTGCGATGGAATTGATTTATTGCTGTGAAACGTAAAGTGCTGGCCGAAACTTTGAGATCACCTGAAATTTCAAGTCATGGAGACAGTTTACAGGAGTTATTATAATTTTATTCTGACCTTTTGAGAATACTTTCAAGATAAAATATATATTGAAAGAAAGTTTGCGAGTATCAGTGTTTATAATAGCAATTTGGAAATAATGAATCGTTACCAGTTGCCGTTCAATATTTGTGCAATTAAGGAAGTACAGAGTCCCACATTTTTAATCAGCGATGTAGGTTTTGGAGATTCGTGGAATAATAAAAACTGAATCAGGTTTCGTGCCGAAGAGGTAATTAAGGAATTCATGGTTCACAATTAGCAATTAAGTCTCCAATTAATAATTACCGATGAATAAGCTGCATTAAAGTGTAAAATTAAGGAAAAAGAATAATTTTGATACATATTTTCTTTCTTACATTCGCCTTATTTCTGGAATACATGTACATTATATACTTTCACCAGACAACGCGAGGTAAGAAAGCAAGCAGGAAATAGTGCGTGGAAAGTTTGAAATAAATACTGCCCAAATTATAGTACAATTATAGATTTAGTTGAATTAATTTCTATAGATCGAAGATCGTATATTATTACCTATCTACATTTATAAAACTTACCGGCAATATATTTGCATTTATTGAAAAGTGTATTTGCCCACGAAGAATATATAGAATAGATATTTAAAAAAATTTGTACGGCAGATTCAGAGCCACCAGGTTCTATTGTACAAAATGAAAAGAAATGGCCTCTCTTTTAAAAGTGCATACATAAAAGCCAATGAATATTATTCTGCTCGAATATGAAACTGTTATTGTACGTACGAGAGTTTACATTTCTCTATAACATGTTACGTTTCTCTTCAAAGTTGCTTTTATTCGTGCCTAGCCTCCTTTATATGTAACAGGATCTTGTTACTACAAATGCAGCAATGAATTATTAAGTTTGCAGTACGATAATGAAATTTCAAACGAACCCTCGTTTAATTGTGGTCTTCTGTGCGATATAATAGCACGTGGACGGTACATTGAAGAAAGGATAATAGAATGCAAACAGTTTGAGGGCTGCTGCTGCGGTTTTGTAACGTGTTCTGATTTCAATTAGCGATGACGCGTTTTACAGGTACATACAATAGAACAGGTGTTGTCAGGGTGGGCGGGGGGAAGTTCGATAGATTGATGAGAAGATAGGCTTTGATGGGAAGATGTTGCATAAACATGCGTTTCACTGTCAGTGTTCAGAATGAAAGTTGGCCGAAAGTTATAATGAAATCGGCGTGACATTATCCGAAGCTATTTCAGGTAAATATAATCGAAATGCATTATTTAACTTTCAATGCAAGCATTTTAATAACAAACTAGCCCGTCACGTAACAGAGAAACGTTTCACATTTCATTGGCGAAACCTTATTGCCGAGGGCATTGCCTCATTCTATTTTCTTTTGTCTAAATCCACTGTCCATTAATTCTGACACCTTTTTGTAATATTCATTGTACATATATGTATATATATACAAATTTCCATATGATTCTCCTGTGATTACCTAGTTGCGCAATTTTCATATAAATAAGTAGCGTATATTTATAGTCATCTTCTGATGTTTCCGTAAAATTGAAACAACTAATATCTTTCTTTCTTACCAAAAAAAATTCTCATTCAATTATTAGGCTATTTGTTCACAATTACCCCATTTTACATAGCCATTAAACTACACCATATTTTGTTCTTTATCACTCGATAAAGTCAGTATCGATTTAACGGCTCTGAACGAGTCTATACAGTTCTTGACACGATAAAATGACACGTACACCCAGAATGTCGAAGGTAAATTTAACGCTGTAAACAGTCGGTCGCATGAAATTAATTTATTTCCAAAATTTTAAGTAACGTAATCACCATTGCTTGTCTAGTGTTCTAATCGAGCAATTGTCTGCAATCTACTACTTTTAGTTCCTAAAATCATTTAGACGTTCCACTAAACGTGGACAATCTTCGAGAGCGCACGTTGTTTATTGGTTAATAATAGCTAGAGCCATCGGTGTATTCAATTGCAGGCTTAATTTTGTTCGCGAACAGTCGTAATTTCGCAAATTCATTCGCCGGAAACGGTCGCGCAGTTTGAAGTTAGTCGCCAGCGGTATCGCAAAGCATAATTGCTGACACACGTACAATTATTTTAGACGAGATATTCGTGCAATCTGACCAATAGATTTTAGCTGAACATTTTGTTTACTTGCATATACAGCGAGTACCGTAGATTCGAATGATTTACGGTGCTAATATTAGCATCATGATTACCAACGGCGGCAGCAAACATTTCGCCGTGTACTTTACTTCTTATCGTTTTATTATTCCGTCTGTTTGGCCACCGGGCATAACTGGGAAAGTGAATTTTTTCCACGTCCGTTACAGTCTTTTAATCGTAGGGGAAAAAATTACACTCGTTGGATGAAACGAAAGGGGAAGAAGTTAATAGTAGCTTAATCGATCGTAATGTGTCGCCTTTGAAAAGGGTTCAGACCCAATGGGAACAATTTCTGTTAAATATTCAGTGAACAGTTATCGCTTATTAATGGTAGGAAATACTTTTTCAGAATTCATACTTGAATTCTCAGGAAAGCTTGCTCTTTTCCGAATATTCAAGCGCACTTTTGGAATTTTTATACATTTTACTAAAGCACTTGATTGGTGCGTAACTTTTTATCAAATTCCTTTTTCTCGTCGAATATGTTGAACACCCAAACGACTCAACTTTGTACGACAGTTGATTAATAAATTATTTACTTAGACGATAAATTAAATTAAACAATTGCGATCGTAACATAGAAGCTACATCTACATATAAATATGGCTCAATATATATATTTGATACAAAAATGTAAAAAACCAATGCAAATGAGTTTATCAGTTTTCTCTACTTTTCGTTTCGCGGAGTTCATCATTTTGGCAAATAATTTAATCCTTCATTTTGTCAGCCAACAATAACAGTTCCTCCATTGTTTTCGCCGATTTAAACTATAATCGATCACGAACTATTAACAGGCTTATTCTATTAGCACGCGAGGTGCATCGTCTTCGACTATATATCTCGGCTAGGGAAACGCGCGATTAATTTAAGAACGGACACCTTAACGAATAAGACGGAACACGTGGTTCACCGTTATAACGACGGAATCGCGTGTGCCTGCGAATGGATAATTGCGATTTATTTGCGTGAATTAACCGATACGTTTGACGTCGTTCGTACTTTGCACTATGTGCTTCGATAACTTTCTAAGACATCGATTGATTGCATTCGGGGAATATTGTTGCACTGCTGCGCGAATCGATTATTCAGAAACTATGAAGTTGTATCCGGTAACAAGAAGTTACCGCGATGAACGCGTTACAGGAGTACAATTGGAACTCAAAGGTGTTTTGTACCATTTTAATCTTGTAAACGTTAGACTTGTTTTTCGTTGAATAAATTATGAGGATAATTGATGTTCATGGAGGTTAATAATGTTCTTTAACCTCCCACAGTATCTTGACCAATGATCTTGGTTTTCTGTTGGTCAATATTTAACAGGAGGGACGTTTCTGGTTGATAACACGAAACTATAATATATTGAATATTTATTGATTTATAGTAATGAGTAATAACTTAATACATACGTACGTTTATAAATTAAGATTAACGTTTCCAGTTTCCAATTTAAATATAAATTTTGCTACATTTGCCACCGCGTTGCATGAAATTATTTAAAAAAATAATGATACACCCAATAATTCACATCGCTTCATATTATATAACTATTTAAAAATACGGTATAAAATTCGTTTTGCATTGAATATAATTGCATCTGACTAATTGTAAAACGAAGGAAAACTAACTACTGCAACAACGAGGAAGTGAAATATTGTAGATAAATATAAATCGATACCAACCTGTCTGCCCAATAAAAATTAAATTGGCCTCCGGGGGAGTATAATACGAAGGGGTAAAAACGGTTTCGAAAAATATCGTGATACACGAGGTTAGATCCTGCGGAACGATAGTATCGCAGGATGCGGGGAACTCGAGTCATAATGATTTATTTCCACGAATCGGCGAACGCATTTGGCACGGCAACACCTGTACACGTGGCTAATTTATGTACCGTGCGTCGTTCATTGGTTGGATTTAGGGGCTGACCTTTTTTCCACCGAAACCAGCGCTGGAACAACGTTGCAACGTTAATCGCCTATTATCTTTACGCGTATACCTTGTTTGGGCGGTAAATACGCGGCGATAATACGTCGGTTAATTTTGCAGAAACAATGGGCAAATCCCTCGACCCGATTTCGAAACTGTCGATGCATAGATCGTTTCTCTATATCTATTATCCGACGTTGATATTTTAAGAACACCTAGAATGTCGAACGCGAAACGGAACACGCTATGAATGATGAATATCGCGCGATACATTTAACAAGCAACGATAACTGCGCCAGGCAATATTTTTGTTATTATTTTCGTACGATACTCGCGAGACTGTTATTATCATGCGATCTATTTAATCAAGACCACGAGCAATTAATTTACGGCGGCTGAAGGAATTTTGGTCTCTCTTCGACTGAAAATTATTCGTTTATTCGGATGTGTCGAACAGTTCGCAAACTGGAATGTTTCTCAGCATACCCTATCTGAATCTATTTCCTTCTTTTTTTTTTCTTTGGTTTATGGCAAAGTTGTCGTGCTACAGGGTGATAGAATAATTCCAATTTATTTAGCAAATCGGCCAGCACAGTTGGCTCGGTTACAGCTTCGGACTTTGTTAATTTATGTGCACCGTCACGATTCCAGATTTGGACAATGTACTCTCTCGATTATTACACGCCGTTGAAACGTCGACGACCTCGTTTTTAATGTACGCCGATTTATGCTCGTCGCTCTGTACGGAATAATAATTGATTTTCTTTATGACGGGCTGTCGTGCATGTTTGGAGAAAAGTGCAAATTTATTTCGACGTTATTGTTTACCTAAACCTGCTTCGATTGGAAGCCGAAATTAAATACGTCGCCCCTTGCACCGATCGATAATATTTGATCGTTTGATTAGTTTTTGTTCGCCTAAATTCTACGATCAAACTACGGTACGAAGCAATAATAGTAAAATCAATTTTGCGGGAACATTTTGGTATCAGCGTTGAAATTTCGGTCCCGATTATCAATATTGACCGTCCATTTTAATTAGACAAACAAATCGCGACCATCGTATGAAAGAATTGAATTATTTAAGCGAATCATGTGGTCGGTGAATAGATAATTGAACTGGCGCATTTTTTCTTGGCATCTGCATGGTTGATCAAGCTTTTAATGTATCTACATACAATATTTGCATTTTCTGTATATCCTAATTAAATTGTACTACGCTCTTGGAATATATCGAAATTTCTGCAAAGTTTATTAATAATTCCATTTATAATGGAAGACATGAAATTTTATACACATAGTAGAGCTTATTGATTATTATTGCGTTCATTTATTGCCTTGCTATTTGCTCATTTGCTTATTTATTAGATCTTGTAGAATGAAGGTTTGTATTTTATTTAAATATTTTATATTAGTTACCTAAGTATTCTATTAATGGTAAAACTCAATGAATATAATTGTTAAAAGTGCTGATAAGAACTGCAAAACTAGTTCCAACCAATTATTAATTTACGTACATCTTCGCAAACATATCTTCATAACGAAGTATACACATTTATCTGCCTTGTATCCAATTCTTCCGTACATATCAATAATATAAAGGTAACGTGACTCTCACAGTTATATGCATTACGTGAATTCTCAATATTATAATTCTCTTTTGTCAGCAAATCGTCTCTCTTTTCCTGCACAGTTCTCCTTCTCATTCAATGTACCTTGCCTTATGTGCAATAGGGTCCATTCATAATACATTTAAAAAGCGCAGCATAATCCAGATGAATACGCTGTCTCGAACTGAATAATTCTGCAAATCGTTTTACATTTACCAACCCGAGCAGACGGGCATGTTGAAAACGCGAAATAAGAGAGCCGATGCGCATTAATCGTCCGACAAACGCGATCGTTTTTTCATTGTCACAGATAGGCCAGCTATAATGGTGGATTTATAATCGCAATTTATTTGCTGGCGTATACGGTCCATGCGTTTTCCAGCGGTGCAGATTCGCACGGATTTCTTTTGTTTACTCCCCCGTGATCGATCGATCGTTAATGGAGAAGACGCGATAACAAAATATTAATCGAAGGACAGCCGCAATTTGAATGACAGTACGTACTTGTGTTCAACATCGTACACGTGTGTCTGTGTGAGTACGCACACTTTTGTGTTTAAATGGTTAAAAGGTTGAGACTAATTCCTTAGTTGTACAATTGTAGGATGCTGTCTTCCCGATGCATTGATTGGAAAGTAATGTGGGATTTTGGAAGTGTTAAGAAGAGTGCTACGCACTCCCACAGTAATATGGCAGGGAATAATTGGTAATAAATTTTGTTTTGATTTGCTCTAACTTGGAAATGTTTTTAAATTTTTAATTTAACGCCTTCGTTATATATACGACCTCGGGTAGCCAGCAACTCCTCGCTAAAATTTAGATAGTTCAATAGAGTAGCTAAGTGTTTATGCGTATAGCTCTTCGATATTAACAAAAATGTATTGCTCTTTATCCCAAAGATATTTTTATTGTTGAGCATTTGGTTCGGGTTAGATTTGCATTAGATCTGTGTTAACTTTGGGTTAGATTTAAACAATTGATGAGCAGGTTGCCTACAAGATCGGTTTGTGTATCGATCGGAACTTTTATCGAAGTCAAAGTGTCAATAAAATCATTAACAAAATTTCTGTACAGCTTGAAATTCCTGGAGGTTTCAATCCCTTGGCCGGCAACTGTAGTTAATTCGTGTTCGAGTGCCGCCTTGTTGGCTGATATTATGCGCGAAGATCGTGCTGCTATTCCATTTTGATACAGCGTTTATTTATCTGACGTATTTGATGAGCTTCCGCTGTGCACGCATTTCCTCTCGATTTTATTCCCGGTTCGTGCAGGCCAGCCTGCCGCGTTTTAATTTAGCGGATAACGTTAATGTATTGTTCGTACCAGTGCGCACGTATCGTTGGAAAAATATAATTAATACGATTGCGAACTAATTTGTCGTCGCTGCTTTTAGCGGACATGCTATGGTTCGATTTAACAGTTGTCGCGCATCGAAAGCGGACATCTTTCGCGAGAAAATTCAATGAATGTAGGCATATCTCTTCAGATTAAAGAAAAATATGTTTTGGCGCGGGAAATCGCAGGACTATAGATTGACTTTTCGTTTTCGTTCGTGAGATATTGGTTCTTGGATTATGAATTTATTAAGATTTATAGGGAATTCTGCTTCGCGTCGGTATGATTAATAATTTATGAAATACAAGTGAAGTTTTTAATGCATGCGCTTGGCAATCGAAGGAAGTTAATAAGTTTTCTTGATAATGTTTTCCTTGAATATTTATGGAGGGAAGAGTTTAACATCGATTGGTTTTAAATAATGCATTCTTTACTCTATGGCAGTGGTGACGAACTGGCGGCCCCGGGGCTAGTTTGGCCCTTATCCTCACTCATTTCTGTAACATGGGCGAAGGATAATTGTCCCCACTACGTCTACATCTGAGGTACGAAATAGAAGAAGGCAGCATATCTCGGTTGAGGAGAAGCGTAAAACCATTACCGTACAAGCGTTGTAGGGGAACGTAAGTAATAGGGAAACTGTTGCTGTACTATAGTGGGGGACCCGCCCGACTGGTAGTGGGGGCGCTGTGGGTCCCAGCGGGGAAGAAGTTCGTCACCACTGCCCTATGGTATAAAATGTTAAAGTTTTAAGAAATTTCTACAGCGAACTCTGGATACTTTTCTTCAAAATTTATAATACATGTGATACACTTTGAGAAAGAATTACGTAGACATATGTCAATTTTCACTCTTTCTGATAAGAAATAATGTCAGAAGATGGAGAAGTATTTAAAGTTAATATCCGGTTTTCAACTTTAAACGTCGGACAAGCAGATCCGTCAAACTTTCACTTAAAATTTATGTCAGTTTATTAGTCCATCGAAGATATATTTTGCAATATTTCAGCATAATCGTACAGTAATCCGTAAGGTTATTATTAATAACAGAAATTAGCGATTATTCGATTATTTCAATCCCTAGTAGGATTTTAAAGTATTTAACGCCTCCATCTACATTTCCTCGTAATTTGCAATTTTCTAAATACATATTACTAAAGTGCAATCAACACGGTACGCAATTAATTTCGATCGAAGATAAGATAAATGACAATCCCTTCCTGATTTCTCTATTTATCTAATTTATATCACATGGATCTGAGCTCTTCAGTTAATGTTACAGCAATTCCAAACCAATATTTCTCTTCGTTATAATCACCGTACTTTTCAATAAAAATAAAAAAAGAACAGGAATTGGAGACCGTGTATCGCGCCAAATAATTGGTTACCAGAGCAATTAAATTACACGTTACGCAACGGTGTCGCGAGATTATTTTTAATCGCGGCAGATTTATTGCCGGGAATTATTCAACGTACCGTAAACCGCCAAAAATTAGCGTCTTCATCGATGCACGAGAACGGTCGGCAGATAGTTTTCGAATCTTGCAATGAGAAAACACGGGTGGCTCGTATTGATCTCTCCCCGTCGATTTTTTTACCCGTTGCAAATGAGTTTTTCATTGGTACGCCGATATCCATGGGGCTCTGCGTTTCGTTTGCGTGTTACGTCGATCGATGTAATTCATACTCGTTGCGTTTCTAGTTTCTCTTCTACTTTTTTCTTTCTTTTTTTACTTTTTACTTCCTTTTACATTTCTTTTCCTTTTACCTGTGCGATAGAAGGTTACGCTGTTCCGCGGATGTACATTTGGTAATCCAACTACGGCAACTTGTTTATCCTGTGTGCTCTTCTTTTAACATTAGTGCCGCATTCAATTAAGTGGTTGGCCGTATAGAAACAACGGGGAAATAGAATCGAGGTTAAAATTTTCTTGGCGCTTTACGTCTCTCGTTTCAGGTTGCCCTTTATTTTGTTCTATTTTGTTATGCCTTTTCCGCTCGTGTGATTTTCTTCGTGATTAATGGGAATTTGATATTAGATGAAGCAGTGCGTTGAGAATGCCACGATTCTGTTTTACCGTTGCCGTATTTGCTTCTGGCTTTTAGATGTTAAAAATATTTTTTATATAATTTATAAAATATAATTTCGAATTTTATAGAAAACTGTTCTATCATTTTTACTTGTTTTTTTCACTGTATGGGTATAGAATACGCGAAATTTGGTGTCTATCTTTCTTGACATAGTTCTTATCTGTTATGCTTTATTAAATATTTTCGAGATAAATATTGGTTGTAGACGTTATTCTATGTACAATATTTGACCGCGTATTCTTACATTTTTATATCTATGAATGTTTGTAGCCACAAAACAATTATTGGAGAAAATTGTTATTGACAATCGGAGTACGGTGGAAAATTGTTGGCCAGTATAACAATTCCAGGACACGCGAATTGCTTTCGTTCTTTTTCGTTCCGAACTTTTATTCTTTTGTTCTGTTCCGTGCAGAAAGTACACGTTTCAAAAGCTGAATTGTTGATATATTCTCCACCGCAATATGCGAATCTTCTCGTGCTTAGTATCTCTTTCAGCATTTTCATACTCGCAACATTTTTCAGCGAAGCAAGTCTTTAGAGATTATGAAAACAAATCAGCACACCAACTACTCTACAAACAATTATATTATTATATTATTCTATCACTATATTACGGAATTATATTTTTTTCAAAAGTAGCTACTACTAAGAAGTTGTTAAATTATTGTAAATTTCAACAATCCAATATCATTTTTAAAAGCGTGGAAGCCGTGGGAGCATACAAAATCTCGATAAAAGCAATTTCAATACATTTCCCCAATATTCAAATCCAACCGAAGGTTGCAGATCATAATCAATCCAAAAAAAAAAAGATGATACAAAATTACACAGGCCAACGTAGGAATCGTAAATTACTTCGCGTACGATATCAGCGCGTTCGCGAATCAGTTTTTCGTTGTGCGTCCCGCGCAACGCGAAAACAAGTCTCCCGTTTGTTGCACAATAATTTTGTTTGGCACGCGTATAGCCAGGGGAGGCAACAAAATTCCGCCAACACGAGTTTCACGAACGTTGTTCACGTTGGATCGCGAGAGTGAATTCGGAGCAACGAAATTATCAGCAACGATCGGGCTGCGAAAGTACAGCCCGGGCTAGCTATAATTTGCCAACGACCAGCGGAATATTTTTCATTGCCCCCATTTTTCTCATCCCTTCGTTTTTATTTTTACTTCTCATTTTCTCGCGTGCACACCGTCTCGAGTGATACGTTAATATAGGCTACCGTGTAATAACGCGAACTTCCATGTCCGTTGAACACTCTCGGCTTCGAAACGAGTTAAAACAGCGTGGCAACGAGTCTGTAACAGAAAGTCTGGAGAATACGTTTCACCTTCGAGCTTGTTAACCCCTCTCTGGACCGCGTTCAATGGCAGAATTATACTTTTCCTGTTTTATTATATTTTAACGTGGCCGATGGACCTCGCGGAGCGTTTCGGGAATAACTCTTTAACGTGGACAGTGTAACGCGTGAATTTGGAAAATATTTCGTGGCAGTCATTTCGTGGATGACTGTTACTTCAAAGAGCTTTTTAAGGACTTTTTTATTTTGTCAAATTTTCACTGATATTTTTGCGTAATGCGAATTTTGTCGTTTCCTTCTTTGTTTGTTTTGAAAGTCGTTTCGAGCATGCGGGAAAGTATTACATGCATACATGTATGTAGATAGTCAAATATAGGTACTGGAGCCTTCAGAGAAAACAGAAATTATTTTGAAAGTAAAATACTACTCCGTGGTACACGTATCGTTCTTTCGAATAGAATTTCTTTTTCCGTTTGTAGGAAATAGAAAGTGTTCGCGTGTAAGTATCGATACAAACGTAATGGATCCACGTAATGCAATTATATCCCCGATTCCACTGAAACGTTGATTACCCGCGCTAATAAAATTCATTTTATCCCCTACAGAACTGTCTGCAGCACATGTTTCCCGGAAATAAAATATTCAAGCTTCATAATAAGCAACACAAAAAACATTCAATAATAAAAATCCTATTCACAGGCGAAATTTCTCGGCAGGATTCGCTTTTGATTACACGCTTCGGTCTCGCCGTGTTCCCCGTCTCTTTCACCCCTGCGTCGCCTTTCATTTCCGAAAAAGAGCAACATTTTTTCTTTCGAATCGAATCACTCATAACTTTAACCCGGCCGTGGATCGTTTTTTTTCTCTCCCTATTATTCGAAACAGAATCGAATCGCAACAATTAACCATTCCATGCTCCGTGTACTATTTGTCCCGACATTCCACGCTCGAAAATGTTAATCACAGACAGAGTAGCTATAACAACCGACAGAGGATGCGTTCTAAATACCGAATCGCTTTCACCCCCCTGCTCGTCGTTTCCATCCGTAATTAACTAATCGCAATTTAATTAAGCGATCCGTTTCGCGGTCGATTCATCGTCGCTGGATATTCGTTATCGGCAGCGAATTAACTGTTCCGCTGTGTCTAAACAACCCTGATAGTGACAGGCGGCGTGCATATATCCGCGGATGACGCGCCTTAATAAATTTCGGGGGCTTGTTCCGTGCCGGAGGTGAAACAGTTGCACGATCAAGCGAATATCGGTTTATAGACGTCGGTCGGTTGCCTCCTTCGACGTTCTACGAAATCTCTAAATGACGCGGAATAACGCGTCCCGGTTAAAATCTTTCCGATATACCCGTTTCTGCGGCCCCGATAAAATATATTCGTATCGCTACTCGTATCTTCGCGGAATGGCGTTATTTTATCTACGGAGTGAAGCGAGCCGAGGAAAAAGCGTGAATACAGAAGACGAGGTGCAGCAGACGGACACAATGCACTAGCTACGCGTGCTCCATTTATACAGGGTGCCCTTTTGAAAGGCGATTCTGTAGGCGATGCTGAAAGAAATCGTCCCTCGATGTGTTCTTCTTTGTCTGCTTGGGCTGTCTGCTAGTTCGGAGGGATGAGACGGGGGAGGTGGGAGTTTTTATTTGTTTCCGAGGATGCGGGGTTGGCATTTCATTTGGGACGATTCTGTTAATGATTGGCTTTACAAAAATTGTTTTTATTTGGAGGACGTAATAGATAATACGATCCCGGTTAATTTAATACGTATTTTTATGTGGTGTCTCCATTTGAGGCGACCCGTTGATGTATTCGTGTAATTTTTAATTTCACAAATGAATGTCATTAAATGTGTTGTAGTAAAAGATAAGTGCCTGTAGTTATTTTTATAGAAAAATGATCGCGGTTAAAGTAACCAAATATCACGTACTTATTGAAAACAAATACAGAATAAATTGCGGAGTTTATTTAGAAATCTCCATTTATTAAATCCTTTGTAACATATAACATGACAACTCATTCTTGCTTAGTAAATAATAAAACGATATATCTGCTGAACTAAATTCCCGATAACGAATCGAATAAATTCTTAACAAGTAGACGACGCAATTTCGGGTGACATAATGAAACATAATACCATTGACAATCACCCAGATAAAAAATACACGCGCGACTCAAATCACCGCAAACAATATCCCTCGACTCACTATATCCAGGGAGAAAACTTTACGCGAGTCAAATTTCCCCACAGAATCGACCATTACATTTTTCCTCCCCGGTCAAAGGACATCCTTTATACCCCGTCGCATCGCCATTAATAATTAGCAACACACCTCCGTCCCGTGTGCCGCGCCGTTGCAACGAGACTTTGCGCACCGATTCTATTACCAGCCTCGTTTCCGCCGATAAATAATGCAGCAAACAGCCAACCGGTTGGATCACGGTTGAACTCGAACTAAACGGCCATCGTTAACGGCGCCGCTACTGCCACTTGTACGTCGGGACGCGTCGTATATGCTGACGCTGACTACGGTTATTAGCCGTGGCCTTAATACGCAATCGACGTGGCCCTTTCTTAATTAACCGGCCGTTAGTTATCGACTGGGGATCGAGGCACGAGGTCAGGCACAGGTTAGAGGCGAGGCGAGACGAAACGGGCAAAGCGTTCTCGTGCTCTCCCGCGATAATGACGATCGGTTCTATGGGTCCCTAAATTTCGACGGAAACGACAGACCGGATGTAAGGGTAGATAATACGGGTTACATTGCACGGGGGTGTGCGGCACGAAGCAATATCGCGCACTCCTCTCCGCGAGCCAAGCTGCTACGAGATGCCAGATAGGGGGCGTACGGCAGGGTGTTTTGGAGCGTAGCCAGCTAAGCTGGCTATCGTACCTAGCCCCGTAAGGGGTCGCAGACCTGAGCCACCCTTTCGTTTCCCACCGCTATATACAGGCTGTCTCTTTCTCTGTGCGCGCCTGCGAGAATGTACAGGGTGGCTCGATACGCGTGTTCACCTTGAGAATGTAATTGTCGTGTGGCTTTCGGTTTGTTTCTTTTTGTAGCGTTTTGGACATTCGCTGGCCACCGGCTGGCCACTCGCTGGTATTTTTGGGAAGGGGCGAAACGAGTGGTGGGATTATGTGATTTGTTTCTGGGGGTACCAGGAAGGGATTTATTGGCGGTGTATGTAAGGGCGATGATAAGGGATGTTTTGTTTCGGTAAGTAGGTTGTTCAGCGTCTGGTAGATCATTTCTGCGTGACGGGAGATTTGAAATTGGTAATCGGGATTCAGTTGTTTTCTGGTTACTTCCTTTTGTGTCGAGGATTGTAAAGCGTGAAGCATTTGGCGATCTGTCTTGTCTTCGTTTGCACGGAATGGTGAAGATCTTTGATATAAATCGCAAAGTTAAAGAAGTTCTCGACTTCTGTTCGCTGCAGATATAGGTCTCTGAATATATTTTTTTTATCCTCGTGAAGGAGAAAAGTTTTATTGGAGTTGGCGTCTTGAAAGTAATGCTATCCCAAGCAACTGTAAAATGAAGGGAAGTCCGTTTCTCTTTTCGGTGTCGACTAATTAAAATTGCGATACCGAAGTTTCAGAACACGAAACCGATTAAATTCTTCTTACAATCCTGCGACGTTACGGAGTGAACCACCGCGAACTTCCTTCGAAAATACTTCAAAGAATCGTTTTTCTACTAGAACGAAGCTAATATTGACCGAACCACCCTGTATGTACATACGTACGTCAGACTCCGTGTCCGCAGACGTATATAGACAAGGATGTGCAGACATTACACTTAGATGCAGCCAACTAAACGCTCTATCGCCTGCAACCTGCGAACCGTGCTAAATACTTTATCACGAAAGTACCCTCGTTAATGCACAGCTTGATCTTTCGATTAATGCTGTCATAGGCTATGGCATGTGCACGCCTGCACACGTGTAGTTCGATTAGCCGACACATAGATCTTGTTATTCGTTTTCATCTACATATTCCCTCGCTATTCGGAGAATAATCATTTCCATTTAAACAACTATACATGTAGGATTGAAGCGGTTCTCTTGATCACTTTACGCAACTTTATTATCAACTATACACTTATACATTACACTATATGCTAATACTAATAATAATAATAGAAATAATAGAAATAATGATGAAATGAATAAAATAAAACGTCAATGCTTGACGTTTAAACGCTCGCTGTGTCGACTATGCAAATACAAATTCTTCTGCACGCTATTCCACGCGCTCTGCCTTCGCATCGCTTTCTTCCGTTTCGCATGTACACACGCACACACACGCATACACACACACGCTTCTCGATCGTTTCCATCCCTCATACATATATCGCTAGAGGGAAACATTTATGTAAATCAATATCATTTTATGAATCTTCTGGACATCTATTGTTAATGCGAAATTATATTAAACAAGGAGCAAGGATTCTAGTCAATATGTTTACCGAATGGAGAGAAGAAAAAAGCTTGACAAAGATTAAGGAGTTAACTGTCCCCTTTATTCCCTCCAAGATACATTCACTTGCTAAGGTGCAGCTTTCCATGCCATCGATTATGGAAGGGAATTGGTGAAGGATAAGTTCGCAGAACTACCGTAGCTTCTCCTTCGACCAACTGTAGTCGATTTGTTCCGAATTCGATGTTACACGAGACTCGATCCTCTGTCTGGTAGGAGCAGGGAAATGACGTAACAGAAATTCTCTAAAGAATGCAAAGTACTCGTACTTGTGACACGGAGCAAGTTGATTGTCCCTTTGATCTTTGAATCAATTCGCCTTGGTTCTTATGCATACGGCAATCTGTTAATTACATTTTAGCTGTAAGTTATCGTTGGGATAAAATCTTGCAAAAAGTGTTTGCATATCGCAGTTCAGAGGCGACAGAGATATCGTGAATCCTCCTTAATTATAATATAACTGTATGGACTGTGATTTATATTTGTAAAATTGTGAAAAAATTCAATCTGTTTATGTGCGTGCAATTCTGCATTGTTTTAATTATCTCGTATTATTCACTAATTTCTCACGGTGTAAATATTACGTTGAAATTATAGGTAGCATTACTTGCATCGCGGGAATATTGAAAATCCAGTAAAGAAGATGTTATTATTACAGTACATTTACAATATTTCACAATTTTATTGTGCAATGAAGAATCTTGAAAAGATAATAATTTATGTAATTCTGGCATAGTATATTCTTCTCTACAAAAGCGTTCACCCATGAAAATTCTTTTCCACTTTCCATACGTCATATCTTGCAGAAATATTTCTTACGCAAATGGTTAAAGTACTCTGTAAAATGGCGCGGAATTTCGTGATTACCTCATTGCTGCTATTTAATAATGTCTACATTGTCGACATAAAATAACTCATAAAGCTTATAAAACGCTGCTCATCCCTCGGTTATTAAAGTAGCATCACGCAATTAATATCTTTTTAGGGTAAACGAAATTGAATTTTTTGACGAGGTCCTTTACATCATGCGAGCCGAACATCTGGAATCACTAGCTCTTGAAGGGAGGGTAAAAACTAAATGTATTTCGATTAAGCATTAAAAAGTTTTTCCAATTAATTCATTAATTAAAAAATTTGCCCAAACATTGTCAAGAACTGATAATCCAGCGTGACGAAAGTAGTAAATAATTGATTTCCTATCTGAGTTAAACGTACTGAGAAAACCATAAACATTAAACGGGCATTATCATACACAGCCTCGCGTCGTTTCGCAAGCAGTTCACAGCGACTCGTTTTACCCATCACGCTAACGTCCAGAATCCAGCACGAAACAAATAGAAAACATTTCCCCGTGCTCAACCAGAAGATCAATGGTATAGCCATGGCAAATCTCCCTTTGCCACAAAGTTGTACTAGTTTGCGCGGTTTCACCATATAAGCGGAAAATTTTCGACAATCACTGTGTGCACCATGAAACTGAAGTTCAGTGTTAAAAGATTCGAACGGTTCGTCCAAGTGCATACTAGCAGCCCCGTCGACCACCTGACATTTTCGATATCAACAAAAAAAATACAAACAACGGACAAAGTGAATGTTTGCCACTGTCTTAGATTAATACCGTCTTGAAAGGGTTAAATCGAACACGAAGGCGGCACGAATCGAGTATCGTTTATCACCGAACGGTCCCGAAGTCTCGCGGCACGATTAATCGACGCCGGGTGTATTTAAGCTTCGCCGAATAAATCTTCATTAGAAGCGTAGAGAACTTTCTAACCCGTTCGTGCTTCGGCCGAAGACTTCTTCTTTCGTTTCGCGTGATAGGTTTCTGGAGTTTCCGCGGATGGATTTAATGGTCGATAGGGAGGCTCATTTAGGTCGTTCTAAGATAATCTGCCTCGATTTACAGTTACTCTCGCCAGTTGTGAGTGGAGGAAGTAATTGTTTCTAGATAATCTGCTGGATATCGAAGTGAACGTGCAGTATATAAATAAACTCATACAGACTCATGTTAGTAACAAAGTTACAGACTCGCACTAACTTCGTACGCTTCAACTAACATTTTGCAAATGAGTGAAGAAAATCTGAAATGTTCCATTCCTTCGCATAAACAATTCTCTCGAACTGTAAACCAATAAGCAGCAAAATGCCTGCAGAAAGCAACACAGATCAACACGGACGTAATTGAGTATCGCACGCTTGGTCTAATTGCTACCCCCATAAAAATCGGAAGATAAAGGGAAAAAAGATCAGGCGGCTCGGATACTAAGAGCAAAAGCAGCGAGGTAACGCGACGGAGATTGCGTCGGTTCGTGGAAAACGTGGAAAATATCCTTATTAAAATTGATTTACGCAAACAGCCGAGGGCTTAACAACAATATTCTACGAACACGAGTCGCCTCCTTCTAACGAAACGCTCATTCTCGCGACTAAGCCTAAGCGTTTCATTTTCCCGGGAAACAGAACACGGTCCTATTAGAACAACGGAATACGAGACCGAAGTAAGAAAAGAAGATAGGAAAAAAAGAAGAAGGAAATATATTGAAAGAGGAATCAGCCTGGTAGCGAGCAAAGGTATTTCTTCCCTCGCTGCTCTCTGCCTTTAGACTCACGTTTGTAGCGCGGCGAGTAATTTCATGGTCGGCGATTTTATGCGTTAACGTCATCCTGAATGCACGGCGACGATGGAAACACAGGTGTTCTCGTCAACTCTTGTCAATTGGGAAATAACGACGCTGAGAAAGATAGAAGCAACGCGTCCGTGTCGTTCGTGAGATTCTCTTTGCTGTATCCCTTTCTCTGTCTCTGTTTGAGCGGCTTAAAATCCGTGTACCACGATTTTCTTCGGAAATAATTCGTTCGTGATTTACGGAGAATCCTTGAACGTTGCATCGTGAAGTCATGCGTACTTTACGCTCTCCGCGAGCTGCACATCGTTTCGACGTCACTTCGACTACGAATCAGCTATCGTGATTTAGATAAATTAAAATTTGGTGCGAGATATACTCGAAGAATAGGCGGGGGAAGAAAGTTGTGAGCTATTGATTTGCAAATTTTGGGGTTACGATTCCGTAATTGAGTATTTTTTGTACGATTTGAGTATTGAGTCGTTGGCAGATATTTAGACTCTTACTTTGCGTAAGCTTTCTGCTATGAAAGTTTTGTAGAATCATGTGAATTCGTGATTCGTGTAAATTACACGCATTGATTAATCAAAAGTATTTTTCGCATTCCTCACCTTTCCCTCTAGTACATCTCCCACCCTTTTATCCAGCCACTTCCTAATTCCAGATTTGAAAAAAGAGACAACAAATGAACCAGCACCAACACCCACTCCTTTACGCAGCAAACCACCCCTTATTCATGTTTACGTTAAACATTGCAGAAACGACAAATATTATATCTTTTTGAACCATCGAGCAGTACACATCGACATCACTCTGTCATCATCTGTATACTGTTCCTACAAATATACTTTACTTTATTAAGTGAAATCATTTCTCATCACCTTACATCATCTTGTATAACTAGCCCTCACGACATTAGTTTGCCGTAGAGCGCAACGGCCATCGCGTTTAGAACAAACGTTTCGATTCGCCAGTTGGGTGCCGTACAGAAATACATAGTTAAATAGCTGCCGTGACGCGTGTAATGGTTAAAAATTTCTAGGAGATTGCATTAATGTTGCTACTATGTCATAATTACATTTAATGTAAAGTAACAAGAAAATAAACATATGATATAGTGACAAGTAGGTGTATGTATGACGATAGTAACAAGCAGACGGAAGCAGTTGCTTTATAGGCTCATTGCACGTAACTTTAAAAACATGAATGATTGTCTGAATAACAATTATTGTGCCGACCAACTCCACTCCCTTAATTTTGTTTTCATTTTAATACCCAAGCACTTAATTGGTATTCAACTTTTTATATTTAAAATGAAGTTCCCCCAACGGTAATGAATGACACAACTTGGTACAATAGTTGATTAATAAGTACTTTATATCGGTAGCTAAAATAATTAATTAACTCTGTATATCTTGTAGGAAATGTTAAAAAAAACAATGAACACGAATTTGCGTACTTACTCTGCTTTCATCTTTTGTGAAGTTCATTACTTTGTCAAACGAACTGCACTATCCCCAATATCTTGCAACCCTTCAACAATCTCAAAGTTGCCGTAAAATAAATTCCCAATTAAGCAGAAAAGTGCTGTTACCGTTGTTGAAAGTGACTTCCGGCGGTATTCTCAGTTACTCAAAATTTGGGTAAGTTCCATGAATCGGCTTTAATCGGGGCCTCGCGCGGATTAAACGCACCTGGACGAAATTAGCTTTAAACGAGAGATTTACCTTTCGTTCGGATTAAGCGCACCTGTGCTGCGTTCAGGAAGTTACGTCGTTGAAATGGAAGTAAAATTTGAGAAGGCTGAAGTCCAATTTAGTGGTAACCCCATTTTGTATAATTTTCAACCTCGCCCCTTTCGGGTGGAAACCACGAAACCGACCATAAATGAGCGGATGTGCTAGTATTAAGATTCGTGCGACAAATATTGCTCGTGAAAGGCCCTCGAATTCTACCAAACATCGAGCACAGTTACTTCCAACCGCAATCAGTAGGTACATTGTGTTGGAAAAATTTCGAAGGGAAAATTTGGAAAACTTACGAACATGTTTGGAAAAGAAAATATAAATAATAAACAGGTATACAAGTAAGCAATAAATTGTATAGAATTTGTACAATTTACGTACACTTAAGAAATTCAGAATTCGGAATTGCAAATTTGAAAGAATGATTTGGTCTGTTTGAAAACTGTTTGAAAACTGTTTGAAAACTGTGAAAGATATGTAACACGTTTGGTGTTGCTCAAAGAAATTATACTCGTGAAGTGAATACTTCAATTGATTCGGAGAATCGAGTTCCATTGGTTCGAAATTCCGAGCAATTCGAATATCTTAAACAACTCCGCGAATCGTATCATGCACATAAATCGTTGCCGCTTCGATTGCTATGCCACAGCAATTGCCTATAAAAATTGTATCGAACGAAACGTCAAACGGTGGTGAACAGATTCATCCGGATCCGTCAGTGAAATCTTTTTATCAGAACTGACTCCTTTTCGAGCGAGTTCAGAATCTTGATCGGAACGGGTTTCAATCAGGATGCCAGCGAGTTTTAATTAAAAATTACATAAAACCAGTCACAAGTAAAATCGAGAAATGTTTTTTTTTTAGTTTGCGTATAAAAGCTCATGCATATTATCCATTCTATAATCTATTGTAATAATAAATAAGTTCAGTTGCTTTCCTAACAGATGTATTATAAAATTAATGCAAAATTGTCATTTCACGATTTTCAGTTATGTGTTCACGTTTAAATAGCAGCCTTGAACCCTCGTATTGTTAGTTTATAATAATCGGAAACGAATCCAACCATCTTGTCACGCAAAACTTTGAAATGGAACGGCCTCCATTCCCTCCGTTCACTCCATCATACAAATATAGTTCATATTTTATGTTCAGCAAGGAAGCTACGAAAACACATCTCGAGGTAAGGAGAATTATATCCCTTACTTATTCAGCAAGCTAGTCAAGCTTGAATACAGAAATACAGAACAAAAAACCTGTAATACCTACAGATAAAAGCGGCAAAACATTTAAACAGCCGAACGTTATACTGCATCAATTTAGAACTATCGTAGCGATAGTTGTCTACCAGCATTACATGACCAACAATATCGATAAGGCATGATACTTCATCTTAACGACGAACCGGTGCGATCGAGCCGTCCTGTCCTGAACGATATCCATTTATCGTTAAATGGACGCGAATAGCGAAAAGTGTGAATTAGTGGAAAAACGAGCAGTCCGCGAAGGTGGTCGATCCAGTTCGTTATACTCGTAATCGTTTCAAAACCGGTCGTCCGGAACGAAAATCCCGTGTTCTCTTCTTATCACGTGTGTCGCGCGAACCGTTTGTCCAGACTCTTTATGTAAGTCGACATGCGAATTCGTAGCTAATAAATTAACAGAGCCTTGCGCGCATTGGTGCCTCGAGAAACCACGAGCAGACGAATCAACATGTCCCGGTTCGAAATTATTTTTCCCTCAAATCGTACCGCTGTATTCTGGTCGGGCATTCGAAGAACACGTTGATTGGCACGCTGACAATGAGTTGTCGTCGCTTTATGTCACAGTCCTCTTTTACTTTCAAGGATATTGCCTTTCTATCTCTCGGTGAAGAAACCATTCCACAGTTCAATGGAGGGCTGCCAGACACTCCCTTCCTACTGGTCTATAATAGTCCGCCGATTATAGAGGTATTCTTATTTGGAACATCGTGTCTAATTGCAGGCGTGTCTCGGTTATGGAAATAGGAATGAAGTTATGAATCTGAGATCGTGCACCGATCAAATATTTTCCATGGAGCTATTGATAAAGCTTGCCGTCATCGAACTGCTAGAAATACATATCCGAAAGGAGACTAAAAATGTGAGGCTGCATACAACATTCTGGCGTTTCCGATGCTCGAGCTGATGAAATATGCGAAATCTCATCATACTCTAGAACAGCATTTCTAAACCCATGGGTTGCGACATAATATTGGGTCGCGTTAAATTTTTACCGGGTCGCGATTAATTGAAGATACGCACGTAGAAGCAAAACTGTCAAACTGCTCCTTTTTAAGTTACTTTTCTACCAGGCTTTTTACAAATTTTATAGACATTTAGATCCCGGTGCGATACCACGTCCTCTTCTTCGTTACAACGAAATAAATTTTACAGCACACCTTTAAGATTACCCTAAATCTTCCATTCGTACATTTTTGACTAAACCCAGATTACAATTGTTTTCTCCTATTGAACTCCAATCATCGCAATCGTTCGTTGAATCTTCTGTTATCGTTAATGTTCCAACTCTGCCAAGAAAACGTGATTCACTTCACTGTCGATTTTATAGCCGTTGGCAACTTTTAACAAGTCACGTGTTGGCAAAATTCGAATTAGCTGACCGTGGCTATATTCGTTTCGAGAATGATACTGGACAAACTTGTGCTCGCGTTCTCTGCCTCTGCAAGCTCTTCAGAATTTCCATAGAAAGTCTGATCGCTACGGCGATCCTCGAATCCATCGCCTTTCGGTTCGACCACAAACGTCCTCGACTAGTCGAAGTCTCGAAAGGGCCCTCGAGAACCGCACCTCGAAATATCGAACGGCCAAGTTTTGCTGTTCCAATGCAACCTTCCTGTCTCTCTCTCCTTCTCTCCTCTCTCTCTCTCTCTCTCTCTTCAGGACCTTGACCCCTCTTAATCGAAAACGACTTCGTTCTGTTCGATCCCGGCACCTGTTAATCATATTTTCCAAAAGCGATTTCATCGAGGGGATGAATTTGAAGTCTTGATGGAAACGATGGCAATTGAATTCGCTTAGCTGCTGCGAGGGAATACGCTACAATTGTATGTATACATATACTATGTGGTTGGGTAAATTTTCGAGGATCCTGGTTGTGTTGATAGAAATTGGAATTTCTAGGAGCGATGGAATTTTTTTATTAAGGAATATATGATATATTTGGACGTTCAATGTTGTTTAGAAATTTGGAATATTTTCAATTAAATTTTTCACCCGACGTATCTCGTTTCCGTTTATTGAAATCCATTTTGCGGATTATTTCAAAATATCGAGGCGTTTAATACAATAAATAAAAAATGTAGAACAAAAATTTTAGACCTTCCATGTTGTTTTTTATACATTTTTTTTACATCACGTATCCCTTGTCACATTATTGACCTCCGTTCAGCGGGTTATTTCAAAGTATTGAATTATTTAATGCAACAGTTAAATGCAATCTTGGCGGTGCATTCTTCGCCACAACTATGCATCCGAATGATCAGTGCGATTATGAATAAAACAAACAATTAAATTCACTCTACGATAACGAAGATTCGTTTACACGACATGGTATGTCGTATAAAACTTAATAGATTCGCAATATCCGAAACCTTCCCTGGAAATTTAATCACCCAGCGTTATCAGTCTATATTAATTAAACAGAAACACAATTTCCGTCACGATTCCCACCGAATAATCTATGATACAACCACCAACAAAATTAGCGCCGAATGAACTTCTATTTTTCAGCATATCATCACCGCGAATGAAAGGAGGCGCTAAAAGCCCCTAACGGTGAATGAAATCATAAACGATTTAAAGCAAATAAGATCAGCCGAAGCTGGCGAATTCGAAGGACCCATTCAGGTTAATAGCATCGAGTACAAACGAAGTGCCTCTAATCCCAGCTTTCAATCAGCCGAATCTCACGAGCAATTTGGATTATTCAACATCCTAGTTCGACTCGGCTAATCTGGCCAAGATTCTATATAAATTTTCCGCATCCCCGTGGGCGACCTGATTGCCCCGTTAATATTCACGTCGTAAAACCATCGACCGATCCGACGTCGCCCTAAATCCAATCGAACGACCCTTTCCATTCCAATTCTGCCACGTGTTTAACACCGATCGTGGCACATAATCGGCGCACAACAGGTGGCCCAGCCGGCGATTATCATTTTTCGATGCTGGTCGCGTTTTGTGGTTCCTAGGCGTCTTGATCCCGAAGCCAGTCGTCGAATAGCTCGTCGGTAATCCCTACGAAAATTCGGTTCGATCGAGTAATCCGACGGCGTATCAGCTTTTCACCGACGACGACGAAAATCCTCGACCGCTTTTAACGCGGAGAATCGACCTGGCGACTTCCTGTCCCTGTTGATATTCCTGGGCCTCGAGACGAATTGGTTTGGCGGATTGGTCGCGAGAAAAGTGACATAACGTGTACGCCAATGTGGAATCAAAGGTATAAAACATGGTAAAGCAATGGTTAACTGGTTCTTACTAATGGTGAAACGGAGAATAATGTCCGCGACGAGTGGCGATTGTAAGATAAACGAAGGAGTCTCGATTAGGTATTACAACGATTGCGCAGGCGTGTATATGTTAAAAACGATGTTCCGTTTATTAAAACTGTGCTCTCTCGACGATAGTCTATACAGGAATGCCTTTCCTTGGCAGAAGCGTCGGTCGCGAGGACGCCTACGTCACCATGGCCCTTTTTAACCATTTTAGGGGTCGCCCTAAAGGAACGCTATGTTAGACAAAGACAGTGTGCACCGACGAAATGCACATGGTCTGCTACGGCAGTTCCCGTACCTCGAATAATCTAGCACGATACAGGGGTAATTGGAAGGTTGTTGCTTCCACTGCACAGTGGGCTGGAAACCCATTTTCCGTGGCCAAAATTAATTTGTCAAGTTTAATTTTTTACGCGTGTAGCTGCGGCGTCGATGAGATCAACGCGTTGCTATAGGTAAGGTATATACTTTTTATCCACTGACAAAATGTTTCAGATAAAAGTTAATCGGCATTCAGCCGTCTACAAATGTCAATATAAAAAATTTTTAAATTTTTATTTAAAATTTTATTTAAAAATTTATAACATTTTGCATGTTATTATATATTTTTGACTTTATAATGTCATACCTGACATAAAGACGAATTCAACGACCTATTATACTATTACCTTAAGTGTTCAAATAACGCTAAAATAATTTTGGCCACGGAAAACGGGCTTCCAGACTACTGTGCACTGTTGTGAAACTGGATCTTGGTTGGTATTTCGTTTTGGTTTCTTTTCTTTGGCTTGAAGGTATTCGTGTTTGTTGAGCAGATGCATAATGATAAAGAATTTCGTGGAGACTGTGATATGGATGTACCGGTATTGTAGGTTTAATTTTCACAGTGATAATGTTGAATTTTGTGCGTGTACTGTGTAGCCTATTTGCTTTAATTATTGTAAATGTTCTTTATATTATAGTGTATAAAAGAATTGATGGATTTCTATTGAGACGATAGTGACGAGCGAAAACAAAAAGTGTGCGGCTCATAATAGCGCTTTGTTCAGATAATTATTTAAATTCATCAAGGTCGGTGTATTTAATATAATGAAAATGGAAGTTACTTGATTCATGCTTAGCTGTCAAAACATGGCTAACTTTTTTTAATGGTTTCAGCCGATCATAAAGTTCCATAGATTACATATCACTTAACGGTGTAGAAAATAATAATGCATACGCTTAGTGTTCCAGAGTTTAGATTTATAGCATGATTGGTCATAAACTAAGCCCAGAGTTTCCCTCGAGTCTGTCAGCCAATTTTCACTTTAACAGCAATTTTCTCGCAATTCCATCAAATTAAACGCTTCTAAACATTCCTAATCAAACGTTTTACGCAAAGGCATGATCATAATTAACGACATTTTTCAGCAACGTGTTTCACTGCGAAACATTCGTCGTAATAACTTTCTACAATTCACGAATAACTCTTACGTGGAAGTGCGTCTGCATAGATTTAATTTTATATCGCCATTAGTGTATCATTAAAAGCGTGTGCATTTATGTCTGTCAAGGACCACGTTTAATTCATTTAACAACCAATTATGTGAAAGCATGTTCTACGTAAGCTGCCCTTCCTGTTGATTTCTCGACCGATTGCTTGACAACGTTAAGTACACTTCGCGAAGAATAAAAAAGTCGTCGATAATTTTCGCTCCAGTACAATCAGACATTTTTATTTTCCTCCGCCGCTACAGCGGCAACTGCAACCTTCAATTAAAACTCCAAACTTGGAAAAGTTTCTATTCGGTTCTCCATAACGAGTAGCGTATCTGCGAATCTAAGAAAGGGTGAGATTTTTTTCGTTTTAAGTCGAGACACACCGAACTGTACAATGCTATTTTCAATTCGCAATGGCTGCAATTTCGCGAAAGTACCTAAAAATGAAAAAGTTATCCTCAGATACCGGAACTTCATACTTCTTGACGCGGTTCCTGAAAATTTTACAGTTGTATCTTCAAGTTGAATTCTCGAAACTTCACCGAAAGTTGATTGCTTTGGTCTTAATTTGCCGAACTTATCCTGTCTCGTCGTGTAACGAAGTTTCAGTGAAAGTTTTAACGTTTCCAATAAACGACGCCGTTTTCCACGTAGCCCACGAACTTCGTGCCATTTTAATAATATCGCCCCGGCCTTTTCTAGACACGCATACGCCAAAAACATCGAATGGCAAATGGTATTGAAAATCGGTTCGACGATGTGTACTGGAGGATCCAACATCTCCAACATTATCGTCCAAGTTCCTTCTCTGGGTTACGCGAGTCTACGCGAATCGACGTTTCGTTTAATGTTGCTCGAGTTGGAGGATTCCCGACGGGGACCCATAACCGAAACCAGATAAATATCGAAATGTTGCTGGACTCGACGCTTTTGTGCTTTTGGAAAGTTCGACAATGAGTTTTCGGAAAGTCGCGCGGAAGAATCTGCTGCGAAAGGAATCCCACTATGCGAACACTTCTGGTATCGAGCGTCTCGATTTTTCGATGATAGACAGAGAAAAACGTTATTCGTATTAGAAATCAGTGAAAATTTGAACGGCGTTTTTAATTATAATATGAATTTTAATAGAAACGTACAGAAATTGCAATAAATCATCGTATTAGTAGATACTGGAATACTTCTTCGACGATGATAGGAATAAAAATAGCCAGTGATTATGTAGACATTAAGAGAGAATATAAATACGTATCATTTGTAACAATTTCAGGTGAGAAATTATTTTGAATTCTCGCGCAAGAAAATTGGTGCATTTTACATCCTGTTAGGATATTGTACACTTTACTGTTCGACTGTATATAAATATTTTTTCACGAAGAATTCCACCCTTCCAATATTACTGTTACCAATTAGATGACCTGATACACAATTGCCAACTATGTTCGTCAAATATTAATCAATTATTTCCATTAATCTGATCGTAACTTTTTAACGGAGCGTTTATGAGCCAACATTTTTATGCCACTTTTCTCTTATTTCACCTGGCCAAAATACGCCATCGCCGTTTTAGCGTGAAACCCACGGAACACCCCGCGGAAACTATAAAATATTGAATGCGATAAGGGCGGCCACTGTTCCACTTATTCAACCGAACGAACACAGTTGAGAAACTTTAGCACCTGGAATCCTCGAAATTTCGCCATGAAGTCGAATCGTAACGATCCTCGGACACGTCGCAGTCCTCTTGTCCAATGCCTACCATAGAACGTCCTTGACTGCATTGAAAGAGCCCTCCAGCATTCAGGGACGTCGAACGACCAACCTTTGCCTCTTGTTAGACGTGAAACGGGCGGAGTCGTGTTTACGACGCTTCCTTCTGAAAGCGAGAGATCCTCTAAAGGTGGATGAAATTGATCAAAATAATGCACGCTCGGGGAGTTCGATGTGTTTTACAGCGGGCCGAAGAAACCAGAAAAGGATTAAGGAACGAATAAAGCGTCTTCTTGAACAGTGGAAACCCAGGCCCACCTAATGCTTCTTTATTCCTTCTGATTTAATAATGCCCCGTTCTTTCTTCCCTCTGATTTAATGACACCCGCCGTGCTCCCTCCCATTTATTTCTTCTCACAGCTCGAAGAATGTTGATTCTGGTTGGAAACTGTTGTATATCTTGCTGCCATTAAAGAATCCACGCGTAGGCAGCTTCATTTTTTTTTCGAAAAAATTCGCGTGGAATTAGCATTCCCGTGGCGAAATATAGGAGATGACGTTTTTCAGGCTGTTAAATTGCGAAATATTCAGGCTGCAATTTAGTGTGCTTCTTAAGAAAACTAAATATTGCCCAAACGTGAACATAAGTAATAGCTTAATTTTGGTGCAGAAGAAACCTTTAGTTGCATATTGAATATGAAATAACGCGTTGCAACGACGATTTGGGTATTTCTGCGTTCAGTTATATTCAGTCGCGGGTACGCAAACATATGGAATACTCGCTATATTTGAGCAAGATTGCAGCAATCGTTAAATATTCTTTACATTCTACTATTTTTGCGCAAACCATATCATGCATACATTATACATGCATCGTTTATATTTTTATTTTACTGCACACGATTTCACAGTACCTACGCCGTCAGAGATATCACAGTTGCATAATGTTTCTCAAACTATTTTCATTCGGACGTTCGCGTGAGTTCAGCGCTTGTTAAAAACGAGACTCTGACGTTCGCGCCTAAAAATAGTAAAGAGATCAATCGGAACGCTGCTTGTCACGAAAGTTCAGATATTACTGTATTTAATCCCACGTTCACACACAAATATATCCCGCAAAGTCCATATCGCGAATAAACCACGTTAGCGCCCTTCTTCCTTTCCAAAACCCATCCAACATTTCGCGTTTGTAATACATCTTTAACGAAACTAACACAGAAGCTTCTAAAAATTGGACACGATGCCGTAAAACCGGATGGAATTTCCCGAAACAAGACACATTCGTCTGCCCTGTAACTCTTCGAAGCTTACGCCGGATCCCCGTCTATCAGAGAACTATTCAAATTCCGTGGAACTCGCGTCCGTCGCGATTCCACGAGCAGAAACAACGGCCGCCATTTAAATCACGCCGCGAAACACCAGGGAGGACGATGAAATTTGTTTGTTCCCAGTGCACGATGGCTTCCGTTAAAAATTATGCGCGTCCGATTCGCTTGGAATTCAGCAGGAAACCTGTGACACCCACGGTGGAGAGGAACTCTGGGTAACGTTGCCGCGATGTTTCGCGGGACGAAAAATAAAAAGGAAGGGAAATTGTCTACGAGGTTTAAAAAACCCGGACGAGTTGAATCGAATCGAGTCGAAACGCTCGCGACTAAAGGGTGAAAGAAAGTCTATAAAGTTGGACGAATTCCTAAAATTCAAGATCCAATCATAGCTTCCAGTTTCTAATCGTTCCGACACGAACACTTGAAAACGACACTACGCTGTCACGCTCGGGTCCGGCAAGACCCAACTCAACGCCGTCAGCCAAGGAATAAAAGCAGAACGCAGAGCAGAACGGTTTCGCTGAAATTCGACGGGAACGAACACCCTGGGAAATGGCGACTGATAACCTCTGTTGCATCCCCAACGGCCGAAAAACGGCAAGGGAAAAAGTGTTGAGGGAAGGCTGGACGTGGTTTAGCGATTTATGCCCGGACCACGCCCGCTGTTCGTTGCCCCGCGCAAGAAGAGGAACGAAATTGCCAGACAGAAAATTGTTGGTGCTGAAGGGTTGGCAGAGGAAGGGGTGGCTCTACGCTCGAACAGAAAGCGCTCTTCCAGTAGGCACCGGTATACATACGTACGTACTTCCGGTGCACGCGGACCTTTCGCGTAAATCTCACGCCGGAAAAACTCTCTTTCAGGCCGACCCTTTACTCTGCTCGTCTTCCACACTCGTGTGTACCTCTGTCCCGCTTAATCCGCCCCATTTTCCTCGCCCTTTCCTCGCCCTTTCCTCGCGTTCGTCCGGCTTTTAGCTTTCAGCCAGATATTTCGACCGCCGATTCGCGGGGCAAGAGGGAGCCCTTTCACAATCTGTCGACTCTGTCCAGGTGAACCATGAACCGATTCGTGCTTGGTAGCCGGACTTCTGTGGAGTTGGTTTTTGTAATGGGGACGTTTGTTTCGGGGCTGGACGTTCCTGTTTATCGCTCACGAGCTTCAGATAGAAGCGTTTGATGCCCTTTTGAGGGTGGAAAATGATATGTAGATGGGGTTATCAAAAGGGTAGGCAAAAGGGTATACGTATGAAGCTGTCAAAGCTTTTAGATTGCCTTTGGAAAACGGGAGAATGACTAATATTATTTTTCCGATTTCAATGGAAAATTTATGTATGAAGATAGGTCTTGGTGCTGCATACATCATTTGTCGAATATTCAGCGTGGGATTTCATTTTAATATGTATACGCATCAACAGTGCGATATAAGCTATCGTACGTTATTGTTAAAGTCCTAAATTCAATTAATAGATCGGGAGTGTCTTGTTCTTAATCTCCAGTAAAAGATGGCATAGTGTTTCTATATACAATCTATTATACATTATTAATCAGAATTTATTTGTCTGTCTTAAGCCAAGTATCTGGTCTTCGTATTCTTATTATTTCGTTAATAAAAAAAGATGTGAAAACTTAATCTTATTGGACGATATTTATAATGATTATTAATACAACCTTTCGGAATGCTGACTTTTCCTTCGAACATACCGTGCGTATTAAAATATTATATTAAATCAATAAAGCTGAATAAATATAATTTACATCAAGCTAATGATTAAAGCAGATACGAGCCTCGTAACAAGCCAGACAAAAAGTCACCATTGGCGTTCAGCTAACACCAAGCATCATAATGTTATTGATTAAAGCATCGCTCCGTAATTTTCTCATCAATCATTCGAGGCTAAGTTGGCGTGCGACAGGTTGATTAATTCGAGACGCGCAACGTTGTATTTCAATTGCATAAAATTCACTTGCAATTAAAATTTTACGGAGGAGACGCTTGAATTCGTGTTACCAGTCAAGCTTCTTCAGATATCGATGCTAACTTGCATTGTTTCGCGTTACAGTCGGTGTGTTTCACGCGATAGCCTGCCAACAGAGGTCTGGCTTATTTAAATGCAACGATGCAATGCTGCACGGACTATCTTAGAATGCAGAGTGACGTATAACGGGCGAAACAATTAGGTGAACGATTACTTTGACGTTTGACTTTATTACCGATACGTCCGTGATCGTGAGCAGCTAATAATAATGGTCCGAATACATTAAACCCATATCCTTGATAATTTGTTGAGCTTTTTCTCAAAAGTTACTTAAGAAATATGTTCCTTTTTTTTAGTTACAATGACTGACGATGTCCTTATGTTTATTTTTTGAAAGGGAAATTTGATTAAAATTGATTGATTATATATTTTGGGGGAATTTCATTTAATATATTTGTTTGCTACATTTATACATTATTTGCTACATAGACTTGGAACAGAATAGGAGTAATATGTCGAAGACAATACACAATTTCGTGGGAATAAAATCTTCATATTCAAAGGTAGTACTTGCGTTTATTTCTATATCTAGTTTTTGACAATATCACTTTCATTTTTCCACGGTCTATGCTCACGCGGTAGAAAATATAATTTTGGAATTAATGGACGACCGGAATTAAAACAGAACTCGTCTCTACCTACGTTCCAAACTCTGTACCACTGGTTGTAAAAGCCTCCGATTTAATAAATATCAACGAAATTCTAATTTAATAAACTACAATTTTAACAGCCATTAGCTCAATCCTAATTCAACAAACATTACAACTAATCACCAACAGTATTGATCGAGCATTACCGACGAAGAAGTCAAACATTTAAATCGTTAAACCTTCCACAAATACCCTCTAACGTCAATCCAATTCCCCGTAGACCTGTTTCTAAAATCGCACAGCATACCCAACATGTGCCACCCGGAAACCAAAAAAGATTTAAACTGCCATCGAGAATGATTTATTCCGAATTCCGCGACTGTTGGATACACGGTATAAATTTTCCCCCGGCGAATTTTACTCGAAACCGTTTTCCCCACCTCTACACAGATGATTTCCCGTATGGATTACACAGGGCACACAATTTTCCCTAAAAATTCACGCCGCGGTGCGGCGGCAGGTATCAACCAGCAGCAAAGACAGGAATAAAAAGAAAATTACGTTCCAGCTGTAAAATTGTTCCCGTCATGGCAGATCCGTTGTCGTTCGAGTCCTCTGCGCCGATCCTTCGGATCGTATCGATACAACTCGCCTCCTGGCCTCGCGTGCGCACCATCTTCGAGGATATTTGTCGCGACGCTCGTAGATGGTTCGCTGGAAGTGGCCTGGTCGTATCAGCAATGCAAATAAATACGTGCGCGCAATATAATTCGAACGGAGCACCGAGGTAATTCGAAGACGATGCATAAATTGGCAGGATGGCGCGTGAAGAATTCGAAGAGATCGATCGTGTTCGGTTAAAGCGGAACACGCCTACGTATATGTGTATACATATGTACTGGTGCGTACCTCCGGTCGAAGGAAAACGCTGAAAATTTATTTCCTATACTGTACTCGTTGTCGCGGACGTGATCTCTATAGGCGTAATAATGCGATTCAATTGGTGACGGATATTGGGTACTTGTGGTCCAGCGTCACGTGTGACTTCATGTCGACGACGTTGTTACGGGGACCTTGCGAGTATAAATCGCGGCCCGTCGCGACGCGTCGTGATAAACGAGCGTGTGTTTATTGTTCGCTGTATACGATTTTATTTAGAGGAGATTCTTTTTCGTATAAATGTATGCACGAAGAAGCCAGAATAGGAGATTGGATTAAGCGTTTCGAGGTTCTTTTATTTTATTTTATCTTTAGCACGGTTTTGGTTAACAATAAATGGGTTATTGGATTACGTACGACGTTGATATAAGAGATTCGTAGGGATTGTTTGAGAAGTGCGGCTCGATTTGAATACAATTGCGGATGGAATATGCGGCGAGCTTGTAGAACTTTGGTGTGGTATTGTGAGATAGTGTTTAGAAACGTGGTGTACTTGGGGCAATGAAAAATAGTTGCAGGAATCGGGGCTGAGTGGATTAAATGTGGGAAACGTTTGAATGGATTCAAGTGAATTTCAGGTTTACCCACGTTAACCGGCTGCAAGTGAATTTTTGTTTGTCTGAGAACAAAGTATTGCACATTGTATCTGCAATAGTACAGTACGAGTTGCAGACTGATTTTGGGAGATTAATTTATCGTAATGCCTTTATTAAATAATCGCAACAGCAGTACATATAATGTGTACTCTTATTTTGTATTTAATACTTACAATAGTATTTGCTGTTGAAGTTTGACAATATTATACTACAATCGATTACATATTCCTGATACTGCGACGGTTCGAAATTTTTGTGCTGCTCATTTTTTTATTAATTTTATATTAATGTATGTTTATTCTTTTATTGTTTCAGGTAAGGGCAAATTAATAGCACTAAAACCGCAAAGCGAGCTATGGGGTCTATCTACACGGGTATAGTTACGAAAACAAATTTTTCTCTCTCAATTATAGAACAGAAAAGTGTGCAAAATAATGTATTCGAATCTAATTTTGTTTCAAATTGCCAATCTCTTTTTATCTATCACAATATTTCATAATAATTAAATTGATACTTCATCTTTCTTATATTAATTTTATTTTCTGCTTACTTTTCCGTTCATTTATTATAAACCTATAATCTCGCTAACTCCCCATTAATATCTACTCGGACTGTCCAATCTCATATTCTATGAAAATCTTTTTGGTGTCATTTTAAATTCGAACTTTGAAGTACGCGGAAATGCATTAACGAAAAATCATATTAATATCATCAAATTCGTTCATCCTGAAGTTCTCGAGCAGAGAAAATTTCGAAAATTCACCTTTCTAAGAGGAACAAAAAAAGAGGAACCATAATTTAGTGGTAAAAATAGCTGTTTGCCAAACAGATTTACAAAGAATGTTCTTCGCGAAGCGATGTAAACACAATACATGTATTCAATTGTGGTGATCTCTTATATTTTATTATAAGTCTCGCTCTCTACTCTTACTACTTGGCTACTGAGCTACTGTGCTACCGTTACAATTACATTTATATACGCTGCGCGCCGCTGCGCGCCGCTGCGCGCCGCTGCGCGCCGCTGCGCGCCGCTGCGCGACGGCGAGCCACCGATCTTACGCCATCTCGGCCGCGAAAATTTAAATGACAACAGTTCGGTCATCCTGCGCTTGTCGACGTCCTCGTCGACGGACGATTACAGTCCATCCTTGTCGCTCTCGCGGGGCACATCCCTTGATGCGCGCGTTTTCGCTCGGTCCCCCCGGGTCATAAATAGTTAAAACCGGCCTTGACACCAGTTTTTTCTTTAATTCATTAAAGGCAATGCTCTGTTCGGACTCCCAATGGAACGTAACATCCTTCCGCAATAAATCAGTCAGAGGTTTTCCGATGACCGCAAAATTCTTTACAAAACGCCTAAAGTAACTGGTTAGCCCCACGAAGGCCCTAACTTCTCGTAGGTTTTTAGGCTCTGGGAACGCGAGTACCGATTCTATCTTCCTAATGCCCGGTTGTACTCCGTTTTCCGAAACCTCGAACCCTAAGTACTCAATGCGCATTTTTAAGAAATGACATTTCTTTAAATTAATAGTTAGGCCTGCATTTCGAATTACATTCAATACTTGCGTAAGGCGCGTTAACCCCTGTTCAAACGTAGCGCTTGGAACGATAATGTCGTCCAAATAAGCCATCGCTTCTTCATATCGTAGCGTGCCTAGCACATTATTCAGCGTGCGCTGGAATACAGCTGGTGCATTTGTCAAACCAAACGGCATTCTCTTAAATTGGAAATGACCGTCGGGCGTAACAAAGGCGGTTTTGCTTCGCGACTGAGTCTCTACTGGAATCTGATAATAACCACTAAATAAATCTAAACTCGTATAGTATTTTTGGCCTCCTAATCTATCTAACTGGTCATCGACCCGTGGCAGTGGATACTTATCCTTTACCGTAATCTTGTTCAAGGCACGGTAATCTACACACATTCTGATCTCGCCATTTCGTTTCCTGACTAAAACTACCGAACTCGCAAACGAAGATGAACTGTCTTCCACTATATCCGCGCTTTTCAAATCATCTATTAAGTCTTTCAATTGTCGCCGCTCCCCAAATGACAAACGATACGGTCTATAAACAATCGTCTTATCGCACGTAAGCTCGATACGCATTTCTGCTTTGTTCGTATTACCTACTTGACGAATATTTTTCGCAATTACGTCTCGCTCGCTATTTAGTAGGTCGAGGAGGAGTTGTAATTCTTCACCCTCGAGGTCGGTGTCGATCTCGTCCCGCGTCACAGGCTCATCATTGGTCTCTCGTTCGTGATTGAGCTGCTCCATAGGTTGCTCTCTGCAAGTCTCGCCCCTTGAGATTGTATCCCCTGGTTTGACGACGACCTCCTCATCGCCGACATTCAGCATGGGTATTGATGATTTGCCCTCTGCATTCGTGGAGATCACGCATCTCGGTACGAGTGGGCCCTTTTCTCGTAGGCCGCCTTCCACCAATAAATCTTGACACGGCAGCTCACCCGTCACTGTAATGTGACATAAGTAATTACTAGGGATCACCTGCGCCTCATCGGCTCGAAGTATCGTCCGTTGTGGTGCGTCTTCGACTGTCGCCAGCAATGCATCCATCGTCGCAGCCACCCTCAATTCGCCCAACCGGCTTAAAATGACCACCTCCGGGTGCTCCGTGTAAGGATGTCCCACCAGTAGCGGTATAAATTGACTTCCGCGAGGTACGATGTGAATAGGCACTCTGGCTTCCACACCATCGATGCTGAGATTGGCAGTGAACACGCCGACCGGCCGTACTTGACCTTCGCCGTATCCTACAAGAGGGCTAAGTGTAATTTCGTGATATGTTAAGCCCATTTCGTCCGCCACGTCTTGTCTTAAAGCCACCACGCTGCTCCCTAAATCCAGGTAGGCCCTTATCGGACGACCGTTTACTAGTGCATCCTTAAAATATTTTCTATGAGAATCGGTACCAATTTGCATTACGCGCTTCACATCGCCTTGAATTGTCGCCGGTGTTGTTGCCCCGGCATCCCGTCTCTCGCCCCTTGCCGTACACGCGCGCGAGTAATGTCCTGTTTGTCCACATTTGAAACACGTAACGCCCTTTCCAAGTTTTGGACACAATCGTGCTACGTGACCCTCTTGTTTACAATGGTAACATTTCGTCCCGGAGCTTCTAGAAACTGCGCCGTTGGTAGCTCGAGTGATACCCGATGTTGCGCTTTCTTTTATATGTTCGTCTCCAGACCGTAAATCTGATAGCAATTCGCACGGGGTGTGATATTTACTGAGCGGTCCCAAATAACTTCGGAATTTAGGACTATTCAACCCGTCCACTATCCACTCTATTATCTCGCGGTCAGTCATATTAGCTCTGTTGCATTTCGCTAACTTCTCATAATAATACTCAATAATATTCTGACCTGATTTCCGCTGATAATGTTGTGCGTCGAGTTGCCTCCTTACCGCGCTCGTGTCCGCTGGGAAATTCCGCCGTAGAATCTTCTTCCATTCGGCCCATGTGCGTTCCAACCGCGGCAAACTATCGCGCCATTTTTTCGCCACTCCAGCGAGCTTCGTTAGCGCGTAGTGTCGGATGGCAGTCTCATCCCAATTGTAAAGATCCCCATATTCTTCAATCTTGTCGATCCATTCTTCGACCGTCAGGTCCTCCGCTACAGGGTTGAATTCCGGCAAAACACTCAGCACATCTCGAAAGTGTCGTTCGTCTCTCACGTGCTCGTCCGCCATGATTTGGAAAACCGAGTTAAATCGCTCTCTACACAGCACTCGTTTTCCAAAACGATACCAACAGTTTCCGCCGTATGCCTGTTTTACGGTATAGCGACAATCGCACGAGACAATTACTTTCGTTTTGTACTAACTCGATGTTACACCCGGTAACAATGGCGACGTCCCTTGCGCTCGCCACGTGTTCGCCTTATTCCCTTAAATTTTCGGATCCCGAACGCCGACGCGTAAGCGAATCCCACTTCTGATTAACTGTGGTGATCTCTTATATTTTATTATAAGTCTCGCTCTCTACTCTTACTACTTGGCTACTGAGCTACTGTGCTACCGTTACAATTACATTTATACACGCTGCGCGCCGCTGCGCGCCGCTGCGCGACGGCGAGCCACCGATCTTACGCCATCTCGGCCGCGAAAATTTAAATGACAACACAATGGTAATTTTATCCAACGGTAAAATTCCAAAACACATTGTAATTCCACCAGGAAATATCAATAGTCATCCAATCAATCACGTTGTCAAATCGCCGTGAAAGTGTCGCGAGAAAGCAAGCGGTCGTCTCCCGATTTCATCCTCCCCATCTATTGCATATTTCATCTCAGCCATGGGCGAAATAATCGAGGAACCTGAGGTTCGCTATTAAATTACCGATAAGAGCCTACACGGCAGAAGACAGCCATGGCGGCGTAAGTAACACCAGAGTTCGTCGAGAGAAGCCAGTTTCGTCGACGAGTCTCGGCTGCCAGCCAGAGCTTTGCAAGCTCTGGAGCTGGAAATTGGTATTGATGAGCGACGACTACGAAACCGTGCATAATTTATTCATTTTGGTAAAAGCCGTTCCTGCACAGAATATGGAATAAACCCCACCCTTCAGGTGTATGCTCGTCCGGATTTTCTACTGTTTTCAATGTTCGTCAAGTTATGTGGATATTTTGACCACTGGTAGCTGGAATCGATTTTAAAAGAATTCGATATGAGCACCGGTGGTAGCAGTTGATAAATCACTGATAATTTCTAACTAAATATATATTTCTAAGTATATCAAAATATTATAATGTTAGAAAAAATTATGTTTGGAAAGTCTTGGGCACTTCTGTTTTTTAATTTTGTTAATGTACAATAATATAGTGTATTTGTTTATTTAGCAGGAATGATTTTGTACACTGCTTTCTCTGTTTCCTAATTTTCTGCTAGACATTAGGAGAAGTAATTCAAATACTAAGCGAATAGAAGACATTTCGACCGAAAAAGGACAGTAGTTCAGTTTTCTTTAGGTACCTCATGCTTATCTGTTCAAAGTATAATAAGTTTGCTTGCAGAAATGGAGTATTTGATGGGAGAAATTTGACCCGAATTTTTCATTTCATTGCTTGAGCAGATTTCAAGGTTACTTTCTTTTTAACACCCATCTCATTGTTCCGCGATGAATTCTGCGATTTAAATATCGTGCACATTGCTTTGAACACTTATTATTAGCATATAGCACATCGTACAACAATAATAGACACGCACCGACATTTTTTTGGTGAAATCAGTTCATACAAAACCACTGGCAAACATTTAGCTAATTGTATGTATAATTTATCACCACTGTCATTCAGATAACCAATCGGAAATAACTTTTCATGGTTGCACGAAGGTATATTTGTCATTGTGTAATAATTATTTAAGTATTCATTATCGTATTAATACGATTGATTGATTAACATTAATCTAATTAAATTGACTTCAACATTATACAAATATTCGTCAGAAATCAATTGAACCCGGTACATTTCCAATTCTCGTTAACATAAAGACCGGAATGAAATATATATCGAATGAATAATGTACACTAAAAAAAGACAACCAAAATTACAAATGCTTAGTGAATCGTAATTTTCAGCTATTCGTGTTACAAAAATGGAAATATGTCTTCTTCCCTTTCCATTTGAGGCTTTAATCAAAGAAATTATAATGTATTCAAAGTACAATCCAGAGAAAGAGAAACTCAGTGTCATAATTGTAAAATTGGTTTTATTATATGGATTCCAGAACCCGAATTACGAGATAGATCGTTGAAAAATGAAATATCCTCCTAACGCTGTGAAATACTTTCAATGCTCGCACACGCTATATTACGTTTATTTATTTACGATTAAATCGCATGACGATCGCTGGTTCTCTGGTCCTTTCTCAATTCCCGATTCCTCTCCACGAATGCAACATTTTTCGCAGCGCTTGCAATGCGACGAGTCCTCCGCTTTTCACAAAGAATCTTCCCTCTGTGCATTCAATATGATATGCACTTGAAAACAATTCTTCTGAAACGAACGGGAGGATCTCTTCAAACGAAGGAAGTTCTTTTTACGTTCAGTCTATAAGCTGAATTTATAACCCGCACGTACAGTGAAATAAGAGGGGAAAAAAGAGTTGGCGAAAAAAAAGAAGGTACTTAAATTGACTTCAAACAGCGCCTTCATTTACTGCAACGTATTACGGTTTTAACAAAGCCGTACAATCGGCGATACAGAAGTTGCCCAGCCGTTAGAGTAATTGAAGCAAGCATAGAAATAAGTGTAATTTCGCAAAAAGTTGTTGCGATTGAATCATTCATTCCTGCTTACCGTTCGCGCGTAGTCACCCGATATATTTTATTTAACGGCACACGGAATATCAACTATACAAAGGCTTTGCAATTTTGTAGGAAATACGAGTCAATGAAATAAACATTTCCGCCGCTTTCAGCGCATGTGTTTCCGCGACACTGTATCGAGTAGCAAAACTGCAACCGCTTTTTAGTAAATCGAGTGAAACTTGATTTTTCGTTTTAAAGGCGAAATTGCATCATCGGAAACCTTTTAACAGAACGATACGTTTTATCGTCTCATGCTCGAACGACAAGCAGGTTGTTGTAACGAACGACTTTTTCATGCAGAGTGAAATCATTTTATCGAGAATATTATAGTGAAGCATTTGATATAGCGAAGAAAAATATGCATAAAGTAAGTTATTTTTTGTGGCACGAAATTGATGGATTTCAAATTTTTTAGCAGATCAAGCGTGGCAGAAAATAAATGCGGCAAAGCTTATATTTAACAAGTATTTCGAAACTGTTATCACGGACATTTATTTTCTACGCAAACCAGATTCGTAAATATTTTCCAGTCTACAGTACCAATAACATTCGACAATAATTACAAACGTGACAAATCTAAATACAGAACCAAAAAAATAGCTCGATCTCATTTAAAATTCCAAAACTGAATATCAAATCCCATTAAACTCCAACAAACATTAAACTGCAATGTCACCGCAGCTTTATCGATACCCACCTCTCTTTCTTTTCAACCACCTAAACGACTGCATTGCAATTTTTCGAAACAGAAACAGAAGCAGAAACCTCAGGGTAATCACCACATCCCCTTAATATTATATACCAAGCGTTCCATACACCACCAATTTCCCTCTCAGCGCAGAGAACTCTTGAAGTCTCTAAACCACCGCGAAACAGTTTCGCCCGCCGTATACGCAGGCAGTCATAGATGTACAGAAATTCAACAAATCCGTCCACTTAGTCCCCAGCCCCAAATCCAATCAAGAAAACCAAACCGATTCGCTCTTTTCAACGAAATGAACCAACGCTTATTATGAGTAATTGGTACGAAATAGCAGCGCACGGGGATAGTGTTAAGCCACTAAAGTCGGTAGTCCGTTCCACGTTGACTGAGATAGGGATAGGAACGTAATCAGAGCAACAGAGAGAGCGTACGAGGGAGGATAGGGTAATTTGGAGGGTGAGCCTCGGTTTCCAGGCAGCACGCCAGGCTGCAACTGTAGATTGGTATCAAGACACATCGGCGAGGAACTCGTGGAAGGGGTCGGGGCACGGCAATGTACAGCAAGTATATTCGTTAACTCGATTAGCCTTAATTAAGCGGCGGAGCTTATTTCGATTTGTCGGTTAATCGGGTCGTCTGTGCGCTGGGTTGTCTTGACTTTGAAATTGACTCGAGATGCGGTTTCCATCGTGCGCACGTTCGTCGTCCGCAGCGTTCCCGGTGAAGCAGAGTGCAACTTTCGTGAAGAATCTCCGCTGGTTCGATGCCGTGGCGAAATTGCGAATTAATTAATCGATGCTCGACGTACGAATACGCTCTTCCGTGATGAAGAAGATCGAGTGGTTTCGTTTCTGTAAGACAGGCGGAGATGGGGTATAGGATACGGGGTAGTTTCCCTTGTTTTCTTTTCACTTGTTATTTTCGTTCTTCGACAGAGTGTTACGGCGCCGTTTAAGTTCCTGGAAGAATCGTTCGATAAGTTATTGTGAACCTTTCTTATTGTTGGAACTTGTACCGAGGAGTGAACAATGAAAATTGATGGGGGCACAACAGTTGGACATTTTATGTAGAGGTGCCCGAATTTGCATAATTCCTCGTATCGAAGTGTGTGCAGTGATTGTTTCATTAAAAATATTCAAGTATTAAATATTGCAGGACAGTGTTGAATAGTTTCTTTTAAGTGGCTCGTGTTATTTACCCGCGGTTGCGTTTGTTGTAAATTAATTGTCGCCGTTTCCTGGTCCAGAATGTGACGCAGAAATAGGCAACAGGTAGGGACGCTATGTTGCCGCTCATAGAGAGAAACCTTATTAACGAGGGAAGAAAGTTATTATGGTTCGCGGCGTCTATCACGAAAATAGCTGTAATACCTAGATATGAAATTGCTTGAATCATTTGTGGAGGTAAAGTAGCTTACAGAAATTTAGCTACTATTTAATAGGAGCTTCGGGCACATTCATTATTATTCCATAAATCCATTATGATTGCAATCGTATAACAGTGACAAGTGTTTTTTTAGTCTCTTTTTTACAATTGATGCAACATTGTGTCACCAGTAAATTAATATTAAAATTTATTCAAGTGTTTAATAGGCACACAGATGTTCTACGGGGTTTCTTATTTCAATAACATTTCTATTGCCCTGCTAATTTTGTATAAAATAGAGCCGAAGATCAATAAAAAGAAAAATGCAGGGAAAGAAACGCTATTCCGGTGAAAAATAAACTCGCTATGTCTAGTTTAAAGATGGACAGGATTCCGAGTCCATTACATCCAAGAGAAAGGAGCGGCCTCGATGATTTATAAATCTTTTGGGACCGATAGGATCCGCGATGGCGCCGGTAATTCACACGTATGTGAACGTATGGTGCGTGTGTATAGTATGTATATATGGCGCGGAGAAGTATGAAATACGGAGTCACCACTGCGCGAAAAGCGATAGGGGTATGCTTTGGAAAAATCGAACTACTCGTGTAACCATTTGTTTACCGACGGTAACGTATGAATAAAACTTTTATACATATTAAATTATTCTGTTTTTAAAGTGCTGAAACATGCAAGCAAATATCGAGAAATATAAATAAGATTTGAAATTTAGATATAGAGTCCAATCAAATCGTAATTTTCTACCAAGACTTTCTCTGAAACATGTTTAAAACTTAGGAGAATATCGAGTTCGACACCAATAATATCTACACATTTAGAATCCCCCATACCCTCAATATTTCCTTAAAACTGTCTATTCGAAACTGCCAGACAATTCAATTAAAAGTAACTAATATTTCAACGCTTATTATGGAACTTTTGGATACTCAATGAGGGCCGTACAATTAGTGGCATCTTCTAACTTGAGAGCAAAAATAAATGAAATAACAGGTGACCTGGATCTCGGATAAAGGAATTTCACGCGATAAACTATAAGAAACGTTTACTTCAGCATACGTAACGAAGCAAATTGCTTCCGTCCAATAACTCGGCCCTAACTAGAAAGAATGCAAAGATTCGTCCGAACAAATTTCGTAGCGTGACCCAGCTCCGAACCCTTAACCGTAGTGCATGAGGAATTTTCTAAATGCCTTCGAGGCAGTAAGACAGAGGGAAACTGCGAACTCGTGACAAACGTCGTGGCAATTAAACAATCTTAAACGCATTTAAGCAGACTTACCGTGAATTACAAGGCTCTTCACGGCAGGCGTTCAGTTTTCGTTTGCAATGAGACTCTCCTTTCTCTCCCCCCCCCCCCCCCCCCTCTCTCTGTCTCTCTCTATGGTTAAGTATCCATCATGGCGATCTTTACGACGTCATTCGAGCACAGCCTTCGGGACTGTCCGAATTAAATCGCCACTAAATTCAAAGCAGCCCCTCCTCGAATTAATTTGATGAACACCATTCGACTGCGATCGTGCGTCGCAACGGTGATGAACTCGAAGATTTCTAAATTGGCAGGGCGAAATCTGACGCACAAGTTGGAGCTTAAGGGTGACTGTGGCATTGAATAATAATAAGGGAAATTCGTATTCTAAGTGACGCAAGGTTAATATAATAATATGTTCATGTATAGATTGTCTTGGTAAACGTGTTGAAAGTATAGAATTGGTTGTCTCGGAGATACCGATGGATATGCCATGAGTTTCGAGAAACTAAATTTCACAGTGATTTAATATATTGATAATAAAATATTTTTTAATTGAGTCGAGGATACGTTTTAGACAATTGCCTGATGGATGAAATCTTCGGTTCGTCTTTATAGTAGCAACATAATCGTGAAATTATTTGTATTATTTTTGAAATGTTTTATAACTCACAAGGATTTGTAAAATATCAATGAAGTATTAAGCTACTTTAATTTCGAGTTACTTTGCCGGAAACTTCAAGTAATTAAAAGGTAAATATTCACAGCGATTATGAAGGTCTGATTGTATATTTAGGTTCTATTTTCTAACAGAAAATCTGATTATCAATTTGACTTCAGCTTTAAAAATAAGAACTAAGCAAGCAAGTTATCTCTCTTTTATTACTATTTTTCAATACACCATTGATTTTTCATGTAATGCAACTGCTGGTTACATAACACCTTCGACATTCAACTGAAATACTAACATTTTTAGTCGACAAAAACGCATTCAGCAATACAGTTTCCATGCTTTGAGAAACGCTAAATATTGTATAATTTATAAACTTTTCCTTGGCGCTTAATTTTTTTTTTGCCAAATAAGGGGCTACGCATTTCTTATTTGGCAATTGACGTGTGTAATAGTAAAACTAATGATGCACAAGTGAAACAAAATGTATATGGAAATGTTCGAACTACAGATTAATCCAAACGTGTTGCATAATTAAATACGCTATTACCATAGAAAATTCGTTTCGAAGATCAAAGTTGTGGTGGGCGTTAATTACTAAAAGTGTGATTAATTTTTGATAACTTAAAAGATCTAACGAACGTGTGCGTTGGGCCCGTGTAATATTAATTTTGTAGAATTTCTCATTGCTCCGGCCTACACAGGGAAATTAATATTTTAATTAATTTCTATCACTTTCGATATCGATGGTAATTTCCATTGCACCCTCCGCTTGAAAGGAAGGAAGTAAATATGAAATGTACATCCACCGAAAATTGCATGCTCAATAATTACGTGACTTTCTGCTGTACTTTCGTGTTGTTACATTTAAGAGTTATTTATTGGACATCGAATATTAAATAATGGCCATTGAAATCGATAAACCGTTTGTAAAATATTCTCGAACGCGTTTAACGTTCATTCTATTTACTATAGGAGTATAATAAGTACTTTGTATACGCATTGTCGATGAAAATCGTGGATATAATACATATCTGGCAATATCGATGATTATTCTCACAAGAAAATTCGTCACAAAAATCTCTCAATTTTTAATATATGCAACAATTTCAAACGAAATTAATGAAATTTATTAAGGATATTTCGAGGTCGAACCGAAATTTTTGCAACGCCGCTAAATGAATATAATACCTCCCCAAACGACCTCCTTCACTATGCTTTCGATGTTGTCACAAATAGATATGCGAATACACGTTTTAAAATTACTGTGACTACCTAAAATTTTCAATATAAATATGCACAAACTAATTGGATATGGCACAGACAGTGTCCGACAATTCAACGAAAACTGAAATATTCCAAAATGTTCACCGGCTACTGTATCATAATTCCTGATACAGTGGTCCCGGTTGCTTTCCAGAATCAAAGACGTCTACCAGCCCCTAAGCTCGCGTATCACGATCCACACAATGATATTGTTCTTCCCTCTTTTGTGCACTAATTTGACACGCGGCATCCTCGATGTTCCAGCCAGTTCCAACAATAAGTTACCGAGCCGAGGCGCGTGGTCGCTTTGATCGCGGCGAACAATGCCGCGTGTTGCACGCTCCAGTTTTCCATCTGGCCGCGAGTTATGGGCGAAACCGGAGGGCCCGCTGGCAAATATCTGACGGACGATTATTGTTTCACCGTGGAATTTATCGCGTCCCCCGCAACTTTTCCACGGATCGCAACTTCGACGCGACGCGACGCGACGCGACACGCCACGCCACGCGATTATGCGAGCTAGCGATTTAACACGGCTGCTTCGCGCTGGCTGCTTGATTAATTTAATTAATTAGCCCGACGGACGGCTGGGTATGACGTGTGTGTTTGCTGATAGTGCTGCGGGCACGCGTGCAGGCGGATGAGAAAAGCGGATAAAGTGGATTGCGATCGGTTGCGAGGGAGTGGGCGCCGGTGGGAGCAGGTGGGAGGAATGATTATTATCGAGGTGTTCGTGATTGCTGGTTTGTTTGAGGATTTTTCAGCGATCACGTGGGAGGTGGATGTTAAATCGGGAACTGCAGAGAGAAGAATGAATTAACTAGCTGTCTCTGTTGATAATATTTATTTTTATATCCTTTTTGCAACTGCGCTAAAAATGCGTCGCCGAGATTTAGAAGTTGGAAGAAGTGGATTGGTGCACAATCTTTAACTTCTGTTTTGACGTTCCGGTTCTTCTAAGAATGGTTTGGGTTATACTTATTATTGTTCGAAATTTCTACTTCGCTACGTAAAATAAATGGTCAGCGGTGCAGGTATGCCCGACGAGGTACCTTTCGACGATTGGTGAAGAGGGATCAGGGGAAGTAAAGTGTATCCGCAATTGATAACAAGATTAATCTTACTAATCTTTAAACATTAGATCCTCAAATACTTAGCAGGTGTTGGGGAAAATGTTACACTTGTAGCTGCGAATAATAATTAATAATAAATACCATAGAAACTTCCCTGGCACGTGTAAAACGATTGTATAATTACACAAATCAAATTTCAATGCGAAAGAAATTAAAGTTAGCGGTTATAATTTTGAAACCTGTACTGAAAAAAATAGACCTGTTAATATAAAGCTCTAACGTAAAGGAGACTTTCGCCACGGACGAGCTGAATCTGTTCCCCGCAGCAATTTAAAAATTATTCGAGAGCCATAAACATATTTTTACAAACAAGGAAAATTTAAAGTAATATTACGACAAGTTATAATATTAACTATATCCTTATTAAATGGAGACAAAATCACCCGATAAATTGCACTCATTACTCTCAATCAGTGCGAGTAATTTTTGGTATGACACAAATTTTTTAATTAAACTATCATAGCTTAATTTTTATTTTCAATTTTACTTCCCAGCCACATATAAGTACTCAAAGAGCCGCATGTGGCTCGCGAATCGTAGTTCTTCGTCCCCCGGCCTATACTGTTAAAGTGACCAATAACAAAGTTAGACTATTACTTTAATTACTGCGTGACGTAATATTAACCCTATGAAATAATCAAAGCCGCATCAAACCCGTATCAATAACGTAATGCCGTTAACGCATTCTGCCAGCGAATTTCCCTAGCAAAACCTGCAAAGTGATCATTAAACCTTAGTTACCTCTCAACTTTATCGGCTCTCTCCGCCATGCATCTGGGAGGTAAAAAAAAATGGAAGAAAGGCACAGAAAGAAAAAAGACAGAGGGGAAAATCGACTCGGTGAAATTCCATAGCAGAGAGCTACCGCGGTTTATCGAGACATCATAATTCCCAATAACTAAAGGGTTTATAATTACTTGCTCGTGGAATAAGGCGCGTAAAGCGGCCAAGGAAGTGTATTAGGTGCTATTTGAATTATATTTCGCAATTAAAGCCATTATCCCAGCCGCCGTGCCGTCCTAGCCTGGAATTTAATTAGACGCATTAGATGACATAATACTTGATTCTACTTCATTGTGCTTATTACAATTCCCCTCGCGTTTAACAAAGGGCCGACTATTCCTACGGTCCTCGGCTTTTACAATTGTACTTCCGCCTTACCTAGCTGGTTCCTATAATTCTCCGCCAGGTTTCCGTAATTTTGAGAGCGGAATCAGGCTCGCACGGCACACAGCATGAATTCTCGAGATAATTGTCATTGGAGACCACCTCGTTTTAGTAATCGTACAAGCGAAACGTGGAAACACATATCGCGTATATTATTTAAAGGCAAACATCTATTCTTCTGTCGTTTAAAGTCGGGGGAGAAAGTACACTTTCTTCATTTTATTTTATTTTACTTTGTATAAAGTCCCAGCTACCTCTGTGCATCAATTTGTTGTGCAGTGCTATATTATACTGGATCGCTTATGTCTTTTAGAAACTGAAAAATAAATTTTTTGGGATATTATAGTGTCCTGTTGAAAGAACTTTTATGGATATTGTGTATGATTATTAGTTAAATCGCCACGTTAGCAGCGTGCGATAGAAAATGAAATTGGAACTGCTTGGAGGTACATAGAAATAGTAAACACCGGTGGACAAATTTTGCGATTTATTGCTCGTTTAAAATCAGCGTACATGGCAATGACTTGAGGCTATTTGAAAAACCGCCTCGAAATACCAAAGTTGGAAAGAGCCATTTCGTGAATTTATTATGAGCTACATTATGGATTAGCGAGCGGTTCATGATTTCTGAAAGATTAATAAACTTTCGTAATCATGAAATTCTCATTATTGATGAAAATGTAAGCCAGCTTGAGTATGATTATCGAATGTAACATTTAGGAGGATATGAAATTTGTGACGCGAATTATTCGACCAGTTTATAATTATGGTATTCGAGAATAAAATTTACCAGAAGGTTGGCGTTACCAATTAATCATTTGTACGCGCATAGTTACGGGGACTGTTGTAAGATATTTGCAGAAGTGAATTTTAAAAAGCACTATTAGTAGTATTACAAAGTATTCTGAGTATTTAGAAAAATATCCACAAACGGGGAACCCGATATCTTTCACGTACACACTTTATCGACATGGAGGAGACAGTTTTAATATTTATACACATACAATAACTAATTCTACACTGAAATGTTTTATTTATGTAATATTTACAAATTCCGTGCAAGGCTGAACCTAGCACGAATCGAGCCCCTCTTTAAATCAACAAATAAATGAAAACTCAAACTCCTCGATCCAAAACGAACGACGTCAAAGTACTAAATTAAAGTGGCCCAGAGGTCAAGGCTGCAACCACCAACACCGGCTCTCCCTTCGCTTTCCTACTGTGTTGTTTGCGTTTAAACAAATATGCACGCGACCCTTGGCCGGAAGTCTGTTCCGCAGGAAACGCGAGCGAAGTGGTTCGACAGTTTCTCGTGAATTTTCGGTAGCGTTTTCTGTTATATACATATGAAAAGGTTGTATATAGGGTGGCTCAGTGACTTTGACCACCTTGAATATACAGTAATCCCTCGAACAACGCGGTTTCGGTTATACGCGGTTTTTGTTCCAGACTATTTTTTTTATCCCGGCACATTGCTGTCGTATTAATTTATTTTATCCATAGAAACAAATGCATTCTTATCCCATTCTCCAAACAGATTCATATCTGTTTGAAATTATATTATATCTACATATGTGCACATGCATTGAAGACAGATAAACGTGTGTATCTACAGTAGTCCCTCGAACAACGCGGGAGTTCGGGACAGCGACCGACCGCGTAGACTGAAATCCGCGTAGTTTCGGAGCACCCCCCACCACCCCCGATTTTACCCCCCAACACACAGATTTTACCCCCCACTACCCCGATTGTACCCCCAGCATCCCCCAGTTTACCCCCTCCACGCCGATTTTACCCCCTCCACTATCACAAACAAAAACCGCGTTGTTCGAGACCGCGTTGTTCGAGGGACTACTGTATTGACAAATTTTATTTTCAAAAGTTGCATGGCAATGAGGAGCCCACAGCATGCTAATCTGAACACTCGCGCTATTTCACTGAGGACGTAAAAGTACGCCATTTCGTTCACAAAATAGAGCTGTCCTTGAATTCCCCGAAAGTCCTCCACTTATAGAAAAGTTATTACTTGCGCATTATGGGTGCCCTCTTGTCGTACAACTTTTCTAACCAAAGTCCCTTCATACTTCTAAGAGTATCGAAGATATTCAGGGTGGTCGAAGTTATTGGACCACCCTGTACATGCATGTGTATTTACACACGCATATACAAACAGGAGGATTCGAGAACGAACAACAGTTCACGTTTCAAGACGAAACAGCAGCTAGCTGCCTCCCGACAGAGTTAAACAAGCTTGCCCCGCAGCACCCTAGCTTTGATCCTGTGCGAATAACAGCAGGCGAAGGCAGGCAAAACAGTGAATTTTCGCGCCCGACCCGAAAATCGTGTCGGGAAACTTGGTGAACGCGAAAACACGCAAACCTTGGACCTTTCTATCTCGCGGCGTTCTATAATTATTGCTTTACCGCGCGAATATATCACGCCAGAAAACAAACGCCGCCTGAACGACCTGCTTGTACATTGTATGTAGTCTGCAATTACACAGCCGGGCGGTCCGATGATACAACCAGTTCCTGCGATGGTAGACACGTTCGGCGTTCTTTTCGCGTTGTGATTAATTATTCGGGAGATGCTGAATTGAGAGGTTGTTCGAGGTGAATTGGCGAGGTTCGGCTGGAATATTGGGATTGCTCTTGTTGGATCGTGAAGTGAGAAGCCGAGATCTCGCAGCAGTTGTATCGCGTTTGTTTTTCGTTAATTTTAGTTTGAACGAAAAATCTTGTCCTTGTATGTAGGACATTACATATATATATATATATATATATATATAAGATTTTAGTGCGGAGGAAACTGATGAGTTGAGAAGCAGTACATGTACCTACATCTGTGCCATAATTTATCGAATTTTCTGTGAATTTGTACGCCAAGTAAAGGATAGTATATTTTATGATCGATAGAATATTTCACGACTTTGCTGCAAAACGAACGAAATGTTTTTTGGAATTTTCATTGAATTATTTTTTATTTGAAATACTGCATGGCTGGAAAAATCCGAAAGGAATACGCAATCAAATTTATTGGGCGAATATTTGTAATATTTGGCACATTTTCCTTCGTCGATAAGAATAGATCTTAACGGAAAGTGCGACGAAATGTTATTGAAGAAAAAGGATTAAATTAAAAAGTGGAACAGAAGGATAAAGATGATGATGAATGGTATCTCAAAGTTTGTTCAATTAACAAAAGAACTTGCACGGACGCACGATTATTACTCTTGTTTCTTGCAACTTTCGGCAAACTTTTCTGTAACTCTCGCACATATTAAAACGATAGTAGCTACTGAAATACCCTGTATAAAGATCCAGGTACGCATATGGAAGGTGTAGAATGCATAACTTATAATACACGTCACGGGTGTGTGCACGATATGATGTATAAAATACTTGCACGGTGTGTAATATGAATCTGTTTTATGCGGCACGCCTATAAAATTATATCAGTGTATTACACGTATTACAGTGTAGTACTTGCATGCGATTTTGTAACACCTATATTTATGCAATAAGCAGTTGTAGGAATTGAATACCCGTAGTTTAACTTTTATATTGTATTCGGGTATTGCATGCCATTCGTACTTAAAACTTTTACATTTGAGACTTGTGAATCCGAAAATAATTTAAAGAGAATGCTGTCTTGTCAGTTTTTATTTAAATTTAATACGTTTCAAAACAAAATTATAATTAAAATTGAAGTATCAGTATATAAATTTCAGAAAATATTGCCGTACACAATGCTATCAGTGAATACCAGAAAAGGCTGCATACACTTTAGTACAAGTCTTCTTATTTTAGTAATTGTAGATGGAAGCACATATATTTTTCCTACTTGTGTATGAATAATGAATAGGATAGTATGGTTTTAGTGATATGTGCTATTAAATTATGATTAAATTATCCAGCTTCTTTCTAATTAGATTTTCTTCTAAAGTGTGATGATAAATATTCGTAAAATATTACTTTTGAACATTCATTTCGTTCATTTAGCATAGTAATAGAAAATTTATTATATCAGCCGACATTAAGTTTAAAGATGTCGCGTATAATAATTTTCTGAATTTCTGTGCAATATATTATTACAATTATTGGAAAATAAAATTTGTAGCATTATCTAAATTTAAATTATTTGTAATGCACTTATCAAGTCTCGCTTAGGACAGACTTTGAACGGCACGTGTTCATATCGTCCCCCAGCAACGCAGAAACCCTTCAAGCTGCCCTTAATATCGCGTTCCGTGGATCATCAGTGACCCACAATAATTAACAAAGGCAAAACCCATTGTGCGAACAAGGATATTTCCTGATTCGTTGCTCAAGTAATGAAGGCAGTAAAATAAAATCGATGTATCAAGAATTTAACACTATTTACAATTTCTACTGCATCAATTTATGCACAGTACAGCACCTCTATTTAAAGATGCGCCTAATCAAGCATAAAATAAATATTCTGAGATATCTAAACCGTCCTTAAAACGATGCCAAAATTAATTTTGAAAAGAGGCCAATACAATTGTTATCTTCTCCAAACACTTAAAATAACTAAGGCATTAAATAATAATTCCAGAATTTTTATTTTCACATCTGTATAATTAATTTTGCTCCTCCTTTAAGATTGAATTTTCACCCTCGCTACATCACATGAAACATAGAATTTAATGCAGCGCCGTTCTTTTTAAGAGAAATGAATTAAGTAACACATTTGATATACCAAACAATTGAAACACTAAGTACATATACCTAACATAAATATTTTGAATATTGCAAATTACAGCCAGTCTAAAGATTCTTCAAAATTTAAATTAAAAAGAAGGCGAATGAAAGTGTCCTTAAAATTAAAAGCACAGCTAATTTGAAAATCTCGACCCAATATCTACGACACAATTCGAAGCTAATCTATTGTTTTCTTCGCGTCCCCAGTTCAACAGTAAATAATTTTCCACATAATGGTAAAATCTCTCAAGTATTAAACTGCTCTAAAGATACCGAAACAATCCAACAAGCTCATGAATTTTTTCAACATAAAATACCTCCTTCTGGAACGTATCAATCCTGTTTGCCCATACATCATGGGGTGGTCATAGAGGCATGTCCAGCTGTTCCTTCCGTGGCCGTTTACAAATTCGAAGGTCCATATAGTTGAATTTCTAGAGGGAAGCCGTGTTCCAAGCGTTATTAATGATATGTTATCACGCAGGCTCGTTGTTGTCGTTTTGATCGTTGCCAAAACAATGCTAGTTGAATGGCCCGTTGTGCAATTTGTAACCAACTTTTCGCACTTGCCAGAAATTACAAGGGAAGATGGTTCCTGTCTCTTGCAGCCCACCCTCTCCCTTTCTCCCTGTCTCGCTGTCACTGTCTCGCAGAACAATTATCGTTTTATCCGAAGATTTATGAGTCGGGGACCTGAATACGAGCCATTGAAATTTTGCAGGCTGCACCTCGAATAATTGCAACGTTGTTTACAAAGGCAACGACGGATTGTTGTTCACGTTCGCGAGCGCAAAGCGCCCCTATAATTTGCGCCGGCCGTTTACTGATTTCGTCCAAATTAGAGAAGACAACGGCTGTCACGCGGGTAATTTGTTCCAACTCCACTGTTGAAACTTGTTTCGAAATATTTTTGATGAGCGAACCCCGGGAATTGCACAGTGGTCTAGAAAGCGACGCGGCGTTTCGTGGCCAAAATTCAAATCATTCTTTTCTTTCGATTTTTCCAATTTTCTTTTCAATACAAATCTATTTTTGCAAGGGTATAGTACGACAATCTGCAGTGAATTAACGTTAAAGAAATTAATTTCTCAGTTTTAATACGTTAAAATGGTGGCATTTAATTGGGATCTCAGAAAAATCATGATTGCCTTTTATCGTATAGGTACAATATGTTTCTGTTGTATTAGATTGGACGTCTATGAGTAAAACATACTTTTTAATTAATTACAATTATTTATGCGCCAAGTGTTTGATAAGAATTCGCTTTCAAGAAACTAATATTGAGAAAACTAACGTGGCATGGATGATTCTACTAATTAGTCCGATGGTAATACTTCTTTATATATTTATTAACAATTATTTGTTCCTGAGATAATCTTTATATCTCTTGCCCGCCACCTGAATATATCAAAACGAAATCTCGCTCATATAATTTGAGATAGATAAAATGTCACCCTTGCCAAAAAAACTATGAAAAAGAAAGATACGTGAAATCACATAGCTCAGGTATCATAACTCATCATTAGAAGTTACTTCGTCAGGAAAATCAGAAACTTCATTTCCATCCACATAAAATGAACGAACATGAACACGTCATGGACTCTGCTACGCGATTGCGGCATATTTCTATCGCCCTCGTGCTCTCTGTTCTTTTTTTTTCATTTCCAATTTTTCACACAGTTTATATCACGCAGGAATATTTTACACGATAGAGGTACGAGCATTTGTATATTTTGATAGCCTGTTTTTCGAGGCGAAATTGTTGACGGCACTCGCTTCGTGAACACGTTATCGTGTCAGTTTCATTCGCGTGTCAGGTTTATTCGCAACGAAGACCACGACGCACGGCGTATTACGATTTTCCCTTTTTTTTCCCATTTCTTTCCACTTATTGTGAAAACACGAGACTGACGCCACGCAAATCCTTTAAATATGTGATGCATGGAGACGCAGTCGCCGTCCGGACAGAAATTAATCTCGTATCAATGAAAATTTGTTTACGCGCGAATTCGAATGTAATATTGTTGGCGAAATTTTACCAAGCTACCAATCATCGACTGAATCCAGGGAAAAGGTATATTAACTCCAGGTTGACACTACCGTGAATAACTGGACGAAAAATGATTCGCGTCGATCGAATTAAATTGCAAATGCTATTATCGGGGTATTATTGAGTGGATATTGTTATTGGCAGGGATTTGCCGCTGGCGAAAATACAAATGTTTACATAAAAATCAAAAGGAAATTGAAAAAATTGACAAGCGATACTCTGCGGCTGTTACGATTTAGGAAAAGTATCTTTGCTTCTAACAATTTTGTTATTAGTATACATATAGTTCGATTGCATTCATTACCGACATTGTCTGGTAAATCTTTTCCATAAAGTTGAACAGTAATGCAATTTTGGTTTTGTTCTACGAAATTGAAATGATGTTGTTCGATATTTTTCAAACAGGTGATCTTAAACGTTCGTTTAATGGTCAATCATACAAAAAAGATTCAGGTTTTCAAATTGCAAATCACTCAATTTGTATGCGATTGGCAATTACAGATTGCGTAGATTGCATCACATACATGGCTTGCATAATAAGTGGTATGCGGGGTTTTTTTAACCGCTTTTCATGTACCTACATTGAACAACTTTAATTATTCTTTAAATCAACAACATTTGTTAACTCAATTAATTTACATACCAAACGCAACAGATGACCATCTGTGATCATGTAAATTCCAATAAAACAAATAATTATTTCGTTCATCTGATAATAATTTAACAGCAATATGCATCAATGAAATCAAGCAAGTGCTGAAGAACAAGTATAAACCATTCACGATCTACCTTGAAGAGAAATAAAAAAAGAAGAACGAACAGTTCGAAATAGAAAATTCCCAATTGGGATATCAATTCTGATTCAGACAGTACCATTCATTTACCATTTTACAACCCCTACCATCAGGCAACCTTCATCCTTCAACCGCGTTCAAAAATTTACTTTTCAACAAAAGATTCGCTCAAAGCATATTCCATCCATCCTGACCAAACTGCGATTCCATTCGCAACCAGCCAGAAGAACGAAACGCGCCACGCATGAACGTAGCGGAGGGGAAAAAGAGGAGAAAACGAGGAAAACGGTATTTCCATCGGCCAGCGTTTTCCCAAGGGATATTAGGCGAGAGAATTAAATCCACGGTAAACACGAAAAGCAGAAGCATATTTAGCATCGTTAATCACAACTCCGTTTATCGTTCGCGAAACAGCAAACGAAAAGAAACCGCGATGTAAATGTGTATCGCGATGTGCTATTTTTCTTCAGTCTCCTTTCCACGAATCTCTCCCTTTTCCCTGTTTCACCACGATACAAATTGCATCGTTCGCAGCAGAGGTGAAGCTCGACCGGCTATCTCCGCTGGCGTTCGCAATTATTGTTTCACAATGAAATTTATCACGGGCTCTCTTGCTGCGAAAGTTTTAAAGCCACGCGAAAAGTGCACGGCCCGCTTCTTCTTCTTTTTCTTCTTCTTCTTCTTCTTCTTTTACGTTTTCCCCTTTTTCGTGTTCTTCTTATTCTTGGTGGGGAGCAACAGCAACTTTTCTAATTAATGATAATTAGCCTGGTACGAGGAGAAGTTTTAAGGCCGCGATAAGAAACGGATCGTACGTAAACGGGATTTATAAACGGCCATTGTTCCATCGCCTTCAGATATGATCGTCGGTTTCTCATTTTTTTGTTCTATCTAGTTATTGTTTGGTTTACCTGAGCGGGGGTAGTTTTTAGGGGAAAGAATGTTATAGGTCATAGGTGGTTTAAGGGCAAATGTTTTGAATTATTTATGCACTGCAAGAAAATAGTTCATTTGCTGTTGTCGTTATATCGGGAAATTGTTCTGAAAATTGTCTGCTTGAATTGTCGTGGAAGTGGCTGCGTTTCTACCGTGAAATTTAAAAACAGACCGCCCTTGGAAAGAGAAGAAAGAAACGGATTAATTAACGATGCAGGCCTGGCAATTAAATAAAGTATTATTTTTATTTCTTTCGGTACGAAGGGAAAGAGGTATTTTAAGTAACGAAATTTTTATTAAGAAATGCAGTTTGAAGTATTCTCAGGTCTGGGGCCGCTTGTTTCGATGTAGTTTTGAGGTACAGCCAAGGGGCTTGTGTTGGTTCGTTGTATTTCTCGAAGGAATAAATTTCGTGATGTATTCCAAAAGACAATTGAGAAAAGGGATAACTTTTGACGAACATATTTAAAGATTCTGCGATTCTATCATAATTAAAATTCGTGAATTCAATGTGATATCGGTTTGCTGTTCGATTCTGTTTAGAAATTTAGGCAATTATTAGTGTTTACTTATATTTTAAAGGCGCAAAAAATATCGTTGCTTGACACTGGAACAAAGTGTACTGTCCAGATGATAGAAACATAGAAAATGGATGAAAGCATACTCTGTACTTGTAATCGTTGGGTACATATTTTTTTAAGTTCAAAAATTAATATATTTTGAAACGTCACTGAAAGTGATTCTTATTATTCTCTAACATCCACAACACAATTTTGTTTTTCGTAATAATATAAATAAAGTGTACGTATCGTTCGTTTATTTACGCCATTTCTATCTGTCGTGTCTATCTATTTTCTGTATAAATATTTGAATATTTTTGTAAAAAAACAAACTAGAGTAAAAACACAGAACCGAAACATTACATAAAAACAGAAGTCCAATGGTACTTGGCAGTGTAAAATATATATTTTACGCAGCTCTACTTCAGTCACGCAAAAATTAAGAGCAATCAATATCTAAATCCCACGAGAAACGTACACGAGAAACGAGAATCCTACGCTTGTATAAGCGTTCTCTCCTGTTTATTCAGTTTTCTGACGAAGGAAATCGAGAAGAATCCGAAAGTTCGTCGTTTCCGTGAAAATTGGCGACCGGACGGGCGCCACGTGGCATACATTGTTCTTATCAGGGATCGCCAACTCGTTCGTTCTCCACGGTAGCATCCGTTTGCTCGTTTACCTTCTGGATACTGTTTCTTGAACTGCTCGCAATTACACGGTTCCCAGTAAAGTGGTTCGCGATACCTGCTGCACGAACGAGCCGGGGAGCATCGCCGTAGAAAACGGCGCAGGGAAATGAAAGAAAACTGTTCGAGCCCTTTTTTAAGTAGCTACTCACACGAACCCGGGAATACAAAGTCCAGGTGTTCTACTGAAAAGGAGAGGATGAAGCTTTGGTATTGTAAGTAAGGGGGTAGCTGGTTAATAGAGTACATAGAGGGAGGAAAATGAGAGACGCGACGAACGATAGATTTTATTAGAGATTATTAAGGGATAGATGGATTATTGGAAAGTGTTTTGTGTCGAAAACTGCTGTAGGGATGAAATTGAAACTGTATGAATATGTAATAATACGATATAGCAGTAACTCTTTAAAATTTGTTGATCAGTGAAAAAGGTAAAAAAAAAGTCGGGTAAGTTAGTTATGTAGAATGCGATATAATACGTATAAGTTAATACGAATATAATTATGTATACATATTATGTTCGACCTGCTAGTACTGAATTTGGAAAGTAATATAATAATAAAATAATATGTAGCATGATAAAAGGTTCACGGCTGTTTTATGAAAGAGGTAGCCAGATACCCCAAGCCTTCCACTTTACATACATATTGACCTGCACTACTTGAAAAAATATTACTGGCCATATTATTGACCGTGTACTATTTCACGAAGGAAAGAAATTTAGATTAGTTGCTTTTAAAATTAGTACATATTCTGCATTTATTTCAATTGCAAATTTACGCTTTAGCTTCGATTCCCAGTTCTCGATAATATTCTTTTCGTCTACTTCTTTTTACGATGATAACCTGTTTCGACCATGCTTATTGTGAAATAAAATTAGAGAAAGTAGATATATCTTATTCGACAGCCATCTTTCGAAACAAACTGCATGCAATATAGTGTCTTCAACTGTAACTATTTATATGTAAAACTGAACAGCCTTGGATGCATTAATATTTTATGCAATCAATAGAATTTTTTCAACTGGAACTATTTGTATGTAAAACTGAGCAACCCGTCATGCATTAATATTTTACTGCTAAATTAGCTGATGAGATATTCAGATTAGTGGATCCCACTATCGACTCGTTTCACTGCGAACACAGATTTTATCATCGGTGAATTATTGCCGCGAGGCACGGTATCTAATATCAACCAATTTTACAAACAAACTATCTACATCGGGGATTATGCATCATTAAATTCGTTCGAAAAACTATCTAACCACAGATATACGAGAAAATGATGCTATTGTCGATTATATTCTACATTATAAAAGTAAATGGGCAGGCTGGAGCAATTGATATCCGATGAGAAATGATTAAAAGCGATTCCTAAATATCGCGAAGTTCAACTAAAAAGATTAACTCGGTGTCTATTGAAAACCCTATATTTCTAAGATACTATATTTGCTTTCTATAAGTCATTTTAAAGTGTGAAGATACGGTTACAAAACTATTGGCCACGAATAGAAATATACTTTTCTTGCGTCACATCAGCATGAAATTCGCTTAACAAAATATCCCAGGCAAATTGCAGCGCTCGCAACTAGACTCCTCCACTTCCAAGTACCAAAAAATCTATCCAACATTTAAAACAGCTCGTATATAAACCTTGTCTTAACCCAAGCGCACGAATCGGAAGAAGAAAACAACAAAATTGTACAAGCACGAAATCGTGTTGCCCGTTCACGTTCACAATGATACCGGCGGTTTCCTCCGTCGAAAGAAAGGTAACAATATCTCTCAACCACAGCACGAGCGAGCCGAAAATTTCGCATTCGCCACACGCGGTCTCCTTTCGTCATTCATGCACTCGCGGACACGCTTATTCCCGTGGAACAAAGCCGACCCCGATGAAACGTTAAAAATAATTAAACCCGCTCGTCGCAGCCGGCGGGCGCGCTTTTTTCGACATCGATTAGCCACGATAATCGACCCGGTATCGAATTTACGAACGGGTCTTTGTCGTGCGCGCAACATTTTATTAATCCGCTGAAAGCGAGACGGGACAAACGTCGCGGTAGAATCCGCGACAAATCGTTAGGCGATCGATAATATAATAATACACCGATCGGGGTGACGAACCGCCTTTGTTACTCGTTTTATTTATTTTTTATTTCCTTCCTTTTTTTCTTTCTCTTTTTTAATAGAACAAAGGTGAAAAGGGAGTTTAAAAAACGACGACGACATTGAGGCTGCGGCGCGACTAACAGTACTTGTTACGGCCTCGATGAACGACACCCTCGTTGAAATTGGAATTGAAATTTTCGGTCCTCCGTTATATGACGAGTTCGAATGAACTTTCTCATTCCCGGGAGGAATTGCAATTGGATCGATGGGCCAAGTGTCCGCGGGTTCATTGTGTCTTTCGAATCGTGCAGACACCTGCCGGGCCTAATGAACGAGATTTTCTAGTTCGATCGATTAGGCTACGTGGATAATAAATATCGTAACGAGGTCTAGCTTTGAAGAGGTGAATATGGATTCTCTTTCTGGTGGCCCGATGGGGTGGTATTTGTTGATGGATAATGACAAAGACCGCAGAATGGAATGAAGTGGTACGATAGTTTCATTGGCGAATCTTTTCACGTGTTCATTTAAGTGGTTTCGTCAAAGGATCTTAAGTTTTAATTATAAACAGTCTTAAGACCGAGGAAACTCTTTTCTAATAATATTGCAGTCGCTAATGAATAGAAAGCTGATGCGACATTAAATAAAATAAGTGGTAATAATAATCGTTTCAAATAAATTGCTTTTATGACATGACTTTCATCGTATTGCGTTTAATATAAATATTGAACATAAATCTACCGGAAAGTTCTGTCCGATAATGTCATCTCAAGTCTCATCATTATATGGCTGCCGCTTTTTACCATTGTATTTCTAAATATGTGCTCTTCTAAATTACATTAGTAACGATGGAAATTATATTGTTCAGTAAATATTAATAAATGTATTGAAAATGTATTATTTTCTTTGAATTCAAAAACGGACAGAACATTCCGGTAGACCTAATATTATACTATCGAATAGTAAATCAATTCATTATTATTACAAGTAGTTGTATTTAAAAATTATACTGCCGATAAGTACCCACGAAATGCGCAAATTATAAAAAACACTATTCCCATTAAATTACTTTCTCTGGGCTAGTTTATTGAAAGCACTTATACCGTCGCGAATAGATTTTCAATAATCACTTTGTTCGAAAACTGCAATTATTTATATTGCAATGCTTTTACGCGATTTCATATCATATTATAATAATCAGAGCAGCGCAACCTCTTTTAGTGTAGAGCTATTCATCAAAATCAGATAAAGTGAATCGACACGATGAATCAGTCAATCTGACAGTTTCGCCCGGTGATTTGTGTTTATAGAAACAGGGGAATTACTTAAAATAATTCACGAAGAGCGTAAAAAATACTTTTGAAAAGCATTTCACGGTTTGACAGGGCCAGACGACAAGTAATTATTATTCGTATATACGTGTCAATCATTGATGTCGCTAGATCCACTCTAACGTTGCTTCGATATCAATTTAGCAAAAGGGAACCCGCTGTGCTATAATTAATTTATCTTAGACAGCTGAATTAACGTCTTCTTGTGCCACAGGGGAATAAATGAATTTATGATATAACAATTACTCATTGTTAATCAAAGAAAATCTCTTACATATAGTACAATGTCAATAACGTCAATCCCAAATTTCTTAGACAATCGAAACGTAAACGAAAAGCATTTTTCAGTACAGAACAGAAGCCGCATTTTTATCATCGTCTGCGAAACCCAGGTAAAGATTCAGGTGTCCCGTTGTATTTATATATCCTACAATAAAATATGTGACTTGTGCTTTTATATAATAATCTTTTATATAATAATAAAAGTATAATAATCTGTCTAAAAAATTAGAAGAAAAAATTAGAACTACATACTTGGTTAAAAGGTCGAAATAGTTGAACTGCAAAATATACCAGAAATACCTAAATTTAATCAATAAAAGAAATTAGAGACCGTTTCAAGAAAATTGCAAGCGCGTAAATTGTTTGTTTCATTGAGACAAACCGTACGTTTCATCGGAATATCTGAATCGCATTCGCGATGCCACAAATTAACTCGAAATTTATACATGGATAACCGGTACAAGTCCGTCTCACGAACCCAGACCCATCGCGGGAACAAAATCTCTCACCCGAAAGAGGTTACCGCAGAAGCAACATTTCCCATTTGAAAGCCACGGCCACCAAAAACACAAGCATCCGCTACTCGAACCGACCAATTAATTCCCTTGAAAACCCCCAAGAAACGACGCTGCATTTCCCGCGGATGTACACACGCGGCTCCGTTCTCCATGGCGTAACGCGGGCACGTTGCAAATTAACAATCGCACGAAATAGAGGCTTAATAGCGGCTAATGAATTCCTGAAAGCCGGTGGTCGTGGCGTTCGCCGTATTTCAGCGGTATTTCGGCGGCAAACACGGAAACATGAACGCGAATAGAATCAACAAAGAAAGGGCGAAGCGTCCGAAAGAGGCGTCAAGTGGAATCCTTAGTCCTTGGCGTTTCGAGGCTGGCAGCGGGTGGATATCACGGCGCGACAAAGACGGAAATGGCGGAAAATGCGGAAAAGGCGAGCCGATATCACGTATTCATCGGCACTCGTCTCGTTCGAGGCCGTTCGCAAGGAATCGAGCGATTTTACGAGCGATTCGCGTATATCGCGACGAGTAGCACGCTCGGCTAACTCAATCGAGGACTGCGAAGCGAAACCTGCGCGCGGATGGCATACGAATTTTCTCCTTAAAACGGCTCCTTTACCCTTTCGCGCGTTACACGTGACGCGATCTGCCTTCGTTTATTCCATCCTTGGCATCGGAAGGCTGTGTTTTGATATTTCAAAATATCAAATGTTTTGATCATTCAGTATGACCGCTTGATTTATAAGCCATATAACCCCTTCACGATTGATATATGTACTCTTGTTGCAGAATCGTATTGTATTTACCGGTCATAATGTTTGTAGTTGATGCTAAATTGAGATCTATTTTTCTGTTCGCTGTTCTGAAAAATCTTGCGCAGGGCATACAGCTAGTAATGAGCATATAAGTAGGGTAATATGAAATATAAATACATATTATGAATAGGGAAAATTACATGCAGTGAAACAAATTTGCAAAAACTTTAATTATAATTAATGTTTCGTCGGTCCGTCGTTATTCTTTAGAATCAATTAAACGTTCAATAGAAATTGTAGTCCATGCATTTTAGATGACTTCGTGCAATTTATTTAAATTAGTCGGTATTTTTGTTTAAATGCTCTTCTCACATAATTTTATAATTACTTTTATACTTTCTATGTAAATAATAATAATAATAATAATAATAATAATAATAGGGTCTACGCAGTTTAGAGAGAAGTTTATCCTGATGGCTCAAATTTCAAGAAATATTTTCAAGTAGAAGTTACATTTTACAAAATCTCCTATAATTCAAAAAGTGGAACTTGTATAACAAGTGTATTATTTATTTTATCCAACAGCTGATCGGGTTATATTTTCATTGTTTACCATTCGGTAAGGTAACTTTGGATTCGATTGTGAAAATATCGCAGTCTCCATGAATTGCGCTTTTTCTGCCACGCAGAAATTGGAATCCTTTGAAATTTCTTGTGCTGCTAGGTCTTTTAAATTGCGAGAGTGCAGCGCCCTTAATAGAGTAATATAACACTCTATTAACCTGTAGAAGTTAAGGGTCGTAGAGTGTACTTCTACACGATTTCGGAACTTAATGTCAAGAATGCACGACGCACTCTATTACGTCCCCCGAAATACGAAAATTAGAAGCCCTTCTGGTATAGTACAAGGTTTCTTCGTTGTGAAAATTAGAAGTTCTCAACGCAGCGCCAGAATCCAGATCTCTTAGTTTGTGTAAGTTAAAAGCTGTTGACGTGTACATGTTTCGCTGCATAAGTTAAATCTAAAGAGCACTTGACGCGGCGTTGTGTTCTTCAACTTGTGAACAACTGCGAGCCCTCGTGTTCCTTATTTTCAAAGTTGCACCGCCTTAATACAACACTATATCATCGAAAGTGTGAAAGTTGGAAACCATTATGCGAGAACCGTGAGCCTGGCGGAAGATTATTAAAAATGTGATGATTTTCAATATATCGACAATAGATCAGGTTTTCCGCGTGTTTCATTTTTCAATGAATTTAAAATTTAAGTAGCACTACATATTTATATCGCGAGAATAAAAATCATTGGCATTTTCTTGCTTACTTTGGACCAACTTGGCAATAAGTAGCTGACAATGAGAAAATTAAACAATCAAGTGAAGTAAAAGGAAAGTTATGTACGAAGGGGGTTATTACTTTCACTGAATACAATCAAAGGTAACATCTTTAACCATTTGCGAGGAAAAGTATTTAAAGTTGACGCTCTAATTTACAGTATTAGTTGGAAAACTTTCTGAACAAACTTTCGGAAGCGTGAGCAAGGGTCGGGGGGACTGAAGAGAGAATTCTTTGCCGAAGAATTATAGGAGAAATGAGAAACGTGAAAGGAACCGTAATGGATTTATCATTAATGGAAAAGCACAAGATCGAATGTTCTGTAACAGAACATTGAAATCAAATAAATGAAATACAAATTTCTACTTTTAAAACAATTGTAGTCAAATACCTGTCATTTTTCACATTTTTTTTTTTATCCGAAGAATTCAACAAAAAGAGCAAGGAGTACTTGTGCATAAATCAATTTCACTTTTAAATGTATTGCCCACTATTGTTAAATATAACAGTATCAATAAAACAAGCAATGACGTATTATCCAAAAATAAGGAACTAATTAATATAAAGCATAAGCCATGCGAATTTTTTGTTAACGCTTATATCTGTGTTTGTAATTAATTAGTTTCTCTACAGACACGCGAATATGTAGTAAATTACTCAATAATTATAGCTTTCGTTCCACCTGCCATTATATAATCTTGCCTTGTGTTACGAATATTTCACCCCTGCGGCAACCGCAAGCCTTTCAAGCCCTGCTGCATCCTATTTTCTATTACGCACCCGTTATTATTTCCTGTCTCTCCCTTTTCGTGCATCCAATTGAGGCGATGCGCGGCGTTTCACATCGCATGTTCCTATCAACCCTCCTAATTGGAGTTAGTTGGATGAGAACACGCTAATTTTCTAGGGTAGTCTTCGTGGATGTGGCCTGATCTGAATGCGCGGATTTTCGACGCTAATGTCAGTCGGCGAATCGGAAGATAATTAATCAGATCGCGTGATGCCCCTAAATAATTTTTGCCCCCGCGTTTCAGTACAATACATAGATCAGCAATGAAAACATTATTTCTTTGGGTATCGCATTCTTCGAAAACCCTTCATTCTTATACTCACTTAATTCAAATTCTTATTTCACGCCCTTTTCAAACCGATACGAAGCAAAGTAAAGCGCAAATGTGTCGCAGTTTTCAGATCGGTTCGTTTCAAAATATTTCCAACGACATTTATATACACTTCCACAGAGTTGAATCAGTCTTACAATTTATTTCTTTTAAACGCTGCCTCGTTGACACCGAGGCACATAGTACACTTCCTCTCTGCCTATCCTCACAAACGTCTTGCGTCTTCGTTAAATCAATTACCTTATCCCCATTCGTTTCTATTTTCAACCGAACAACCGCAGTAATTCAGTGTGCACGAGAACGTACAGCGGTGTTCCAAGTGTCATGCATATAAAGAAATTAACGCCAATTATACGATTGTCATAGAAAGAAATTAAGGAAATTATAACGCCACGGTTTGTCACTGTGCTTTTTGGAACATACAGCGACGCTGTCTTGGCTCTCACGTAAAAGGGAGAATCAACTTTTCTCCGCGTGTTCCCTTCTACTTCTTTTATATTTTTCGCCCGTGTCGCCTGTTTTCGGAGCAAAAGTCCTGTTTCCCTGCTTTTCAGCGACATGTTCTTTGCGTTCCTTCTTTTGTCGTTACAGCCCTGCACCCCTTGTTTCCGGTGGTCGCATCGTAATTCCGTTTGGTACCTCGTTCGTGCATTTGCAAGATAAGTTAGTTCAAGAAACTTGCCTTTCCGTTCTCATGGTTTCGGTTGTCTTCTTGACGAACATTTCTCTTCTTTTTCTATTTTTAATAAGTGCTTGCTAGCGTGTAGGAAATAATTATAATAATTAAACACAGGGTGTTGAAATTGTTGTTGGCGGAATTTATTGGCTGTTTTGTACGTGTGCGAAAAGGATTTCCTACTTTTGATATTCGATATTTTCATTTGATATTTATTGTGTATTTTTTGTTTGTCGCTGTTTTAATTAAACTTGAATAGCGATCACTTTCACTAAATAAAATTAATAAATAATATACGTTATGCGAATATCACTGCGCAACAAATGCGCTAGAACAGTACAACAATTGTCTTGTTTCCTACACCACGAGCGGTTTTAGTTTCGAGGGTGTCGCAGTGAAAGGAATAACGATGCTACTCCAATTTTCTTATGCATTCCTCTAGTATACTTCTCTCCGAGTTTCTCCTTTATATACGTACGTAGGTTCTTATTTTTTTTCCTTCTGTTATGCGTATATTAGCTCCTACGCCTCGTCATCGCAGACTGCGTGCCTTAATTAACTGCAAATAGAGTTAGGGCAATAGAGTTGTCAAATGAATGTAACATTCAGATTTAATATACTATATTATAAAACATGATGATTATACAAAGCTGATAATTATTCTTTCTCTTCTTCAACTTCAATCGGCAAAAATAATCTTCTTCAAAGCAAAACAAATAAATAAAAGAATAATTATCAGGGATCTAACGAATCTTTCCATATTAGAAATATCAAAATTAAACGTCGATTTTAATTGACTTTCGTTTACTTCCAATGCATGTGCACTTCCACAATTACGTAAACCGTTCTAATCTATGTTACACGTGGGTAGTTCGCGTAGAAACAATCAAACTGACTCGATACAGATCGACTTTCGCCGGAACGATGCCTGTTCCCAACAAAGGAGAAGAATTATTGCTCGAACGTGCGGATTTTCTCTGAACTTGCACTGCTTTCCCAACGATACGTCACCGGTAATACAAATACGAAAAAGGACGAGTCAGGATGGGAATAAAGTGCCCAACGAAATGGGCCAATCTCGACAACGCTTCTTCGCGTGCACACACTGTATCGATTGTATCGATTGTTTGCTGCCAAGCCGGGATTCACGATTGTTGACGTTCGTTTTTAATTCTTTTTTATTTCGCCTTTCTGATCGAGAATTTGGAAACGCAGTGGCGAGAACGTTCTTTGAAATGCCAACGCAAGTGTACACGATAGCTACTTTTCACCTGGTCTACACAGATTGTTTTCTGTCAGATTTCTACAGTTAATCAATCAGATTCATGTTAGAAATACTTGTATCAAATTTGTTGTCTATACTATTTTTAATTGCTCGCAAAGTTAAGGCGTACTTTAAAAATAGCTTGAATATATTGTATATTTCTATGAAAGAGTCAATCAGTTTTTTAATTGGTTCGATTAAACCTCTGATTGTTAAAATGAAAGTAAATTTTCATTTTACGTATTTTCTGTTGCTCTGTATATGTCTGTAATTGAAATAATTCTGTCGCAATGAATCTTTCTAAAAATGATTTTTTAATTTTATCTGAAATATGTATGAGACACAGGAACTTTTTACCCTCTTTATTAAAAAAAAAAAGTAGTTTAAATATATCTATAAAATAAAACGGAAGGGTTAGTATCTATTAGTTAGGCGAAATAAAAGTAAATCAAAGTTCAAACAGAAGTCTGGCACCCCAGAGGCAAAACGAAAAGTGAGTGCAGGATAATCCTTTTTTTTTAATTGGGAATATGTTTTCGAGACCAGCAGTTTTGAACGCGACAAGCTCGTACATATTCATTTGATCTCGATTACCACGAGTCCCCTGGACTAACAGCTATCGATTTTCGCTTGCGAGTCAGTATTAAAGCAACTATTTGCACTGGGGAAATAACAATGCTCGACGAAGAAAACGATTGCTCTAACATTTGTAAACGTGTTATAGATAATTATCCAATCTCATAATATTACGCTATACCCTGCGTATTGCCATATACCATTATTTCATTAATTTACCAATCTAATTAAACGAAACTGACTTTATCTCTTTTCATATCGCTTCGTACCTTAAAAAATGTTGAAATTAAATTGTATATTGATATAAATATTACACTTCATACTTAAGGCAGGGCAAATACTTTATAATCGTGGAAGAGTTACGAAATTAAATTTCGTATTAGTTGAAATATCAACTGTTAACTGCTGAATATAACTTTTGTAATAATTATTTATATAAAAGATGTATGTATCGACAAATTTGAAATATTTATCAGAAGGATCGATGGAGATCGTAAAATTCTTTCTTTTCCGAAATTCAAAGCCAATGTAAATTGTAGCAAATGCATGATTACTCTATCGGAGCGAAACAAAATAAACAAATCAATGGCTCAATTATATGCTTAATTACGTGCTTAATTATCATTTGACAATCGTTACTTCGAATGGATTATTAACCGTCTTCAGCTCCATTTACCTATTCTTTGCGCCAAGGGGCAACCACCCCCACCCTGTTCGCCGGTAATGAAACAACAATTCGCCAAACACTCGACATAGTTTCGCGATGAAATTATATTTGCAGGGGCGTAATTTCACCCCGACACAAATTGGGAACGTAACTACCGCCAAAATGGCACGTTGAAAACAGATTGTTCGAACATCTGCTTGTTATCCGGTCGCGTGTGCGTTGTCCCAGTAAAGGAAACAGCATGCAAATTATTCAAAATAATAATGCCACGCGTTATTATTAGAACAATGCGGGATATCCGACACTAATATTCCTCGTGTATGGAATTCGAAACATTTATAACGCTATTTCACGTATATTTGCGTAATCGCGGTCGCATCGCGCTTAGCCGCAACGAAAAGTATTTCGATGGGGTGAGAATATCCGAGAAATTTGTCCCTGTCTCGCACTGACGCCATCGCGGACGTGCGCGAATTTTTGGAACAAACGTTCGAGGGAGGGTGGAAAAGCGGGCGCTCCAACCCTCGAACGATGTTCACGGATGAAAGAAGAGAAAGAGACGCAATCTTGTAACTGCGAAAGTAGTTCGTAAAACGCGCACTGCATGAGAAGTTGGAAGGAACGTGCATAACGAGATAATCCTTTCGCGAGGTAGCGTTACGACAAAAGAAGTGCACTTACTGGGTGGGTTACATGGCGAAGTTCGAATTTGAAGCATGGGGGCCGATGGGGAGAAGGGGATGGTCACGAAGTAATAATTGCGCGATGTAATTGCTTCGAATTAAAATGGTTCGAATGCCAAATGTAAACCAATCTCGTCTCTGTTCTGTTACTATTTTTTCCATGGGTTTCTTCGATCTTGTGGTGTTTACCTTTGATTCGTTTCTGAGAGGAGTATATTTTATAGAATTTCGAAAAGCAAAACTATCCTTTCAGTTGTTTTTTATTTGACTTTTTCGTGGATGCTTTTTTATTTAGGGGCAAGGTAGAACGGGAAGTTTCCTGGAGGAAATTTCTGGCAGAGAAATTTCCCTGGGGGTCCCAGCTATGGAACCTTGGGCCAGGGTTAACTTCCTGAGGCATTCTCTCTGTATATACCTTACTTCGGTTAATAGTTTGGTGGGGTATTGAATCGAATCGATTGCATTGCTGTTAACGAATGCAATTATCTTTGTGGAATGGAATTCGAGGCGACTTAGGGATCAGTTTCTGGAACATTGTTAAAGGTGTATTTGAACTATTCTATGATACAGATGAATCGTGGCAGTTTTGATAATAAACATATCTATAGTAATTTCTACTATATCGTATGTTTTTATTGATATATTTATTGAAATATAGGCTCGTTCATTTTCTTTCACAAATATCGTGGCACTAATTTTGCATCGTCCTAAATTAAGCAAGCTTTCGTAAAATAGTATCCAATTTCCCGGAGATAAATCTCGAAACAATTAGAAAGTCACTCAAGCTAAGCATTAGAACTTACAATTTCTACCTGGAATTGAAGTAAATATACAGTTCTTCCAATTACTGTGCCCTAACGAATGGAAAACACAGCATTCACCTAGTTACACTTGATCCAAAACTTCCAAATGTCTCATGAACTATTCATTTTGCAACCCCTCTCGCCTTAATCCCTTCACGCAACAAAACAGAGGACGAGGGAAAAAAAAGCAACCACTACAGATGCGTCGCGGCACACGTTGAAAAATAAGGCTTCGAAGCGTTAAGCAGGTGCTGTACAAACAGGAAGTACGATTCCTTTCAATCGCGTGACTCAACCTCTATCGTATTTTTTCCGTTCCCGACCACTCAGTTCCTTCGCCTGACACCCGGTGCTTCAATTATTTTTCCACAGTGGCCCAACGGCGAAAATCTCTGCTGAATAATAACACCTGAAACATTCATCACGTACGTCTCTGTAATCAGAACGGAACAGATCTTTCGAATCGCGAGGAAAGTTAATGAAGCGATCAGAGCGTTAAGTTAAGTCGCCGGGGAAGTTGGCGCACATGCAACGCCGTTAACTGCCGCAATATACGATTGTTGACCACCGAACGAAAAGGTGCAAGTTTCTCACGCGATTTCTAACGTTGATATTTGCGATTCGTGTTCCAGGATGGCGCGTACGCGAAGGAAAACGACGCGGACGGGCTGGGACTTTGCCCCTACGATCCGAAGCACAACAGCACAGCGGTTTTTGTCGGTGAGTTTTTCCTTTTTTCAGTTATTCCACGCTTGTTTATTTATTTATTTATTTATTATTATTATTATTATTATTATTGTAATATTAACACAGTGGGGAATTTTCAAAAGTCAGACGCTGTACGCAGTTTTCATTTCGACGCGCTGTACTTTTGTTTGTTGAAAATAAATAATTTAGTTGGCTATATTATTGCAACATTATATCTGGTTAACAATATTAGCATAAATTTTATTTACGTGATACGTAACTTTCGTTATTTAATATGTTCCGATGGAATTAATGTCTGATTTTGAAGTTGCAATAGTATTCTGACATTGTACGTTGAACAGTCGATAGCTTTGGAAAATTCTTGTTGTTGTTGAGGATGGAAAACGGATCGAATTGTATTTGCATTTTTTTGATGGAGGAAATTATGCGTACGGTAAATTTGCGGAAGTCAAAGCAGCTGCAGTTTTTATGTTATAGAAAATACTCTAGAATGCTTCACTTTTTATTGTGTGCATATATGTATATTTTGTAATATAACAGATATGCGAGAACAAAGTTGCAGTACTTGGTCATTTGTAACTGAAAGGATCCCATTTTGAAGTATGTACAGTTACTGCTACTTTTCCAAATTTCATTTTTTATAAGAAAGAGTTGGGCAACAAAACAACTGGATCGTAACTGCGTTTAATACAACAGAAACGACTTTGAAATTGGCTCCATTTTAAAGCAGCACAATTTAATCTTAAAATAACGCGTAATAAAATCTAGTCGTAATAAAAACGGTGTATAAATCATTCGTTAACCAATACATCAATTACATTGCAACTTGCTCAACGACCAAGTTTACTGTGTGTGCGTCCATGAAAAAAAAACTCCATTAAAGCACCTGGAAAGCATCTGCAATAGCGAATAATATTGATCATTTGGAATGAATTATGAAATATTGGTATGGTTACGCGATAAGGCGGTAGGTTTAGGAGTTGGACGAAAATATTATCATCGAAAATAAATATGCAAATTAGCAGCTGTCCTGGAGGAGAGCGGTTGAACTATTTTAAGGGTGCCGTGCAACGATATGATCGTTTTGCGTAACAATTTCGCTCGGTATCGCGATCTCGTGGAACGATAAGGCAATACCTTTTTATGCATGAAGGGGCCACGTTTTAAAGGAGTTTGTTCTTCTGGGAATTTCAAGAGCTTACGGGAAAGTGGGTAACTCAGTTTCCCGTGAATCGCATCGCTAACCAAAGAACACGCGCCTCTTTTTAAACATTTTGCGAATAAAGACAAACGATTTTATCGCACCCGGTTAAAGAGCTCGATTCAATGTGTTACAGTGGTGCGTTTTATTATTTTCCTTCTTTTCTCTTTCCTGTCCCTTTATAAGCCAATTTCCAAGTATGTCCTCTTGTTCTTCGTTGGAAAATGTATACAGTTGAGACTTGAATACATCTTTTTTCTTTCATGCACAAAACTAATTTCACGCTTCTGATGGATCGCCTTGGGTAAAATAAAGTTCCCTTGCACGTAACTCTGTTTAAACAAATAATGAGAGAATTATCAGCTGCTTTGGAATTCATATTACAGCATATTATAGATAATGCAGACGTTTGAAAAATTTTACAATGCCGCGGGCAATTTTATTAAAAGAGTCAGTCGAAAATTTGTAAAGCTATAACTATTTGTTTATATAAATTTTAATTATATACATATTATCTATTCATTTACATAAATTACGTTAATTGATCGTGTTTGAAAGGTATCTAGAGCTATTTGTTGCATGGCCTAATAAAACTGGGACAAAGGCCTTTAATTTTAAGACGTGCTCTTTCGAAAGAGTGCCTCGGTGTTTTATAGTACCGAACTTATTGTTAGCTTCATCGGGGCTTCGAGAATACTCTGATAGTGAATGTTGAAGCTCCTCAAACCCCTGGAGAAGTTAACTACGATGCTGGCGAAACTTCGAAACAGTCTATCAAAAGGATACAGTTTGCACCCGTAAACCTCTGACAGTTTTAACTACAAGAATCCGGGTAGCGAGTACCTTAAGGATCTAATCTGAACAAGATTCAATTCCACTGTAGAGTTTACTGTCCCGTATCCAAATAAGTCTATACAAATAACACATTCGAACATTTCTATCGCACTTAAATTGATAATTAATATAAAAAAGGGGAAAATTTATTGAGGTCTATTGGAATACAAGAAATATTTAAATGGTATCTGTAGTCACGAAATATTTGGAAAAGCAATTTTTAAGACTCCTGCTGTTTTCATATTCTAGATTCTGCTTTTCCATAACATTAGAGTTTTTGATTCCTATGATACCGGAAAGTTCGTTACAAATGAAAGTGTTTTGCATTACTTTTCTTGCGTTGAATGGATTGTAAAAGCCGCAAATGGCAGAGCACATTAAGGTAGCACTAAGAAAGTAATTGCCGTAGGATTATGCTTTATAGATTTATCAACGAAAAGAATATACATATATGTTGACAATAGCAATAAATGAATCAATGCAACAATCAGTAAACGAAAAATCCAGGCTCGAATTCCAGTTGAGCAATTCTATTGAGAAGTTACATGTTTCCCTGCCTGCAAAATTTGAATCCCAACGAGAGTTGACAGAATCCGTTGCATGTCAATTGAAATTAGACCGTGGATTCGAAACAATGTCCAGGTGGATGAGATACATTCCTGCAAAATATTGTGTATGCTTATCTTATTGATATCAATTTGAATACCTTATTCGCCACGTATTTATAAACGATTATTGCTCACAAAAATGCATCATGTTAATATATTGACGTAACACCACATGCTACAATCGAAAGATAATATAATATGCATAAAGCATATATAAAAAATAGAAGCCTCGTCTATAAACACACGAAGACAATTCTTTCGAAGAATTAATTGAAATACAACAATTAAAGAATTGAATTCAAACATTTAGTAAGTGTTACGTGACAGGAATGTTTCAGCAAAGAGTGCACTTTAATATTACATTCTACATTCCCATTCATTTTAATCGAGCACTTGCACAATACTTTACACAAACGATTTCTTAGTATACGTTTTATACGACATCTTCAAAACCCCGATACAATTGATCTTTGCATAAAAAGCTACCAAATATAAATTCTAACATAAATTCATCCCCAAAATAAACCTTTTAAATATCCAGCCAAATCCCTGGTCAAATCACCACCCTTCGTTGAAGCGCAAAAGTGAAACATTCGAATTGAAATCCAACCCTTATATACACGTGATCAATGGTCTACACAGTCCTGGCTGCGCCGTCACGAAACGCTTCCGATTCCCTGGAAAACCATGTTGAAAAAAAACCCTTTTATTATTCGACGAAGCAGGTACGCGCAGATTTGACAAGCACATCCGCGTGGCTTTGACGAGGGTAGTAAAGGGCCGGACTCTCTAGTGACTGGATCGCTCTTCGCGTGTACACGACCGTGCCTGGACGCTGACCGAGTCACGAGCCACTTCTGACCCATGTATTCGTCCAGACCGGCCAAGCCACACATTGTATACAACGACACACAACCCTTTCGCGAATTCGATAAACAAGCTGGACCACGATCACGCGTCACCGGGAATTTGTGCGAAAGGCTAAAGGGCTGGTTCCACAGAGAGAAAGCTGGCCTACGTTTTTTTTGGGGGGGGGGGGGGGGGGTTTCCGGCTGGACGTAGATGAGGTAGGTTCGACGTGCCGTTTGACGTAATTAGATTGTGTCGCGGGTAATTGTGGTGCACGAATATCTGCCTTGAATGGTGGAATTGTTTGGGAAACGATGGACGGTCGATGAGAATGGATGTGAAGATATTTCTGTTAGATTAGAATAAAGTAGATAAAGTAGTAGGGTATTTTGTCTGCGTTATAAATTACGCGGTACTAAAGAAATGATCATTTTGTAGAGTTTTCTATGATGCAGGGTTTTTTAACACTAAAACAGACATTGTTTGTATACCTATTTTTGCTGTCACCTGTTATATTTGACGGGTGTCTCCTTTAAATAAATTCATTCATTTAATTTGCAAACGAAATATAATCAATGTAATTGTGTAATATCGATAATCGATGGGTTCCGTAAGTCTAGTGTTAAGAGAACCTTCAATGGCTGAGTTATAAATAAGGATATAGAATCCTTCGAATGGTTGGGTTTTAGGATAGGGGGCAGTTGTTGTGTCCTGTGATAAGACACAATAGAGGTCCTCATGTTCTGAACAATTGGAATTGAAATACTTAACTACTACAGGTTACATTTATTATTATATTAATAATGATTAATATTAATCTGCGGATCTTACACATTCTGTAACATTTTTACACTTTCCTAGCATTTGATTCACCTCGTCGTTCCTATAATTCCTAGTAAACGTATCCTTTTCGCAGCAATTATTGCTGAATTTGTTCAGTTATATCATTTAGAACGATGCTATATATGTATATAAATACATATATATAGAATATATATTTTACAAAATCGAACTCTAGAATGTAAATTATGATGTGTCAATTTATCAGTCACTTCGTATTTCAAATGCTTAATCTACTTCCACCTTCATATCTAACAATAAGAATAAGTACGCAAAGTATTCATTAATTAAGGGCATCAAGGTTAATAATTCCCTTTAAAAGGGTAATAATTCCCTCCATGGCCTTAGTTAAAGAATACTGCACGTTCCGATTCTCATTGTTACCGGCGCGGCGCTAAAAAAAAAATCAGAACCTTCCGCAATTTGATTCTTTATTCTATCAACGGGGGAAGATTTTACGTAACGCCGCAAGTGTGTCACGATCCAAATGAATTCCAGGCTCACGCTTGATTTACGTGGAATTCATTAAAGTTAAATTAAGAATAGGTATAGAGCACGACTGTACATATGTATGTACGAGCAACCGCCTTGCGAAGGGTTTAAATAGCACGTGCGATTGCGTGCCTCGGCCAGAAAAGTTCAACGTGTGAAATCGATCCGCCGCGCACGGGGGAGAAACATCAATTTAGGAGTGCAAAAGTCGAAAAACAAACACACGAAGTAGGCCTATAATTTCATATCCAATATCAAGATAGATGTCTCTAGAAGCTAAAAACGACATTTTCATTTCTTAAATCCATTGTTGTTAAGCGTGGCTGGGGATAAAAGCGTTAAAAATTAAAGATAGCACAAAAATTAAGAATACCATTTTCACCTATTATTTAATGCTCAGGACCTTAATGGTAATTCTATTTGCAGGAACTGCATCAACAAGGATTAGGAATGTGTAAAAATCAAAAGAAACATTTTTTGTAGGTTTTTAAATAATCTTTTCCAAGAAAGTTTCAATGAACCACTTTTCTACGCGTTCTTTTATGAAATACCTTCGATATCCGCCCGTATCCGCGCTAATTTTTATATACGCATTAAGAATGGGATGTTTACTGTATGCTCTATAAAATTAGGCTGCGGGCAACTGCGGGTGCAAAAGTTATTGCATTTTTTATAGAATAGTTCGATTTCGAGAACGTCCGCGCTGATGCGGCCTACGGTAGACGGTAGATTATCGGGTCCCTCTTTTTCATTTATGAACATGTATAATTTACAGAAATAAAAAATAATATTTGCATCATAATTATTAACAAAAACATTAATAACATATAAAATAAATTTACACTTCTATCATATCATATCATTTCGACGAAAATGATTTCAACTGCGTTGAAAACAATATTCATAATGCGTTGACACGTTCACCCTGTGTTCGTCACGCGCTACCACCGTTTTCTTCACCAGCCCGTACATTACTTTCCTCGTGATCTATTAATTTCTGTTAAACGAAGGTCGTTCTTATCGTCGACGATAAATAATGCGTCTCGACGGGGCCTGTATTTTGCGGATCTGCAACAATCCGTTCACCTTGCAACACGATCACGACTGGAACTCTGATTACGTGATGTAACGAATAGTGCTATTATTTTTTTTTCTTTTTTTTTTTTTACCCTGTTATAAATCTGCACTTCCCTTCCAGTTTTCTTTTCCTCTGTGTGGACGTTTTTAATAATCGTAAGCTTGATTCTCTGGGCTAATATTTATAAAGATTTAGTGTTTATACATATACTACTTAAATCAGTCAGGAATTCAATGATTAATTGTCCATTGACAGTGAGTATATTTGTCACACTGCAAATCAGTGCTAGGACCATTTTCATTTTTCTATAGCGCATGAAAAATATGTCGTTTATGGCAGATAGTAACTAATCGGTTCTGCATAACTTTTCTATGCGAAATTTTTAATTGAATGCAGCAGGGTTGTTGATATTCATAATACGAATCTTCTTATATAAAATTTTTCACTAACTGCATTGCTCAGTCAGCGAAACAATTTTTGAAGCGTATTACGCGATTACACAAAATTTATAGAAAAATGGTAAAAAAAATGAAACAAATAAGAAAGACTGTATTTAAATAATTTATTGCATTGAAATGATCTGTCCACACATACTTGTCAGCAAGTTAATGTATCAATGATATCCGTTAATTTGGGCAAAGAAAACACGTGAGAACAGATTCACAAATAAAAAATTCGCAGCCTGATTAAAATGAAAAATTGTTACACCACCGTGCAGAGCTATTTATAATTATTGCGACCGGTGTTTACGTGTTAAATTGTCCCATCTATTCTATCATTTATAAGGCAGACGTGTAAGCGAATACGTCGGCCATATCGAATGCATGGCGTCAGTGAAGTCTAAACAAAGGTGAAATATGCGGAAGTGCAATGCGGTTGCATCGTTCGTGGCATATCGATACGTTGCGTGAAAGTCGTGTCACGAACGAATTCTAACAAGTGCGTCCTGTTACAATGCTTGCACACATGAACGGAAGATAGTTCATAAAAGAACATTTCTGCCGAAGATATTTTTTTGCCGGTTCATTGCTCTCCCAACAACTTCAATTCACTCTTGTCGGGTTAATAATATATTTCAAAAGTAAATAAATTCTGTTTTATTAAGCAAATCAAATCCTTAATTTTATTTTAAAATACAATAATTTACAATAAATGCGATTTTATTTACACTATTTACTCGCATATATTACATTATCACAACTTATGAATATTAAAACAATACGTCAACTCGTACTATGAAAAGTCAATTCGTATATTGTACTACAAAAAGTCCTCATTTTCATAATATCATTTGAAACGCAACATCTCTGCAGTGAAGGTTTTCACGAAACGCCAAAAATGCAAGGGACATCTCCCTCGAGACTATTATATTGCAACTGCAACCGAATATACAAAACTGCAGTTGATTGTGCCTCACGAAAAACTCGAAAGTAAATAAAGGAAATTCGTTAAGATCTGCATACTTGAGTATTAACTAGCTGCTGTTACGTACCTGCAAAGTATGCATTCTTTCGATGGTATCGTTTTCGTCGCGAAGTACATATGCAGAAATATTATGCGGCCGTATCTTGTTGGCGTCACAGCGGAACACTTGAGTAACGAACCGCAAAGGGTGTGTGTTTGGTTTTCACGTTTGAAATGATGGGACAGCCGAGTGTATATCGCAAACATTAAATTAGACCTGCAATGAGCGAGATCTACTCGTATTCCGTTGCAATTTATAATTGCTACGTTGTACGATCTATTCGTATTTCTCTGGCAAATTGTCCACGATAACGCTTCAAGATCAAAATTGCAGAAGTGGTTGGCGAGAATTTATTTAGAAAATTCGGATAGTATATTCGGACCACGTGCAGGCGACACGAGGCTGGAAATTTAAATATCGTTCGGAACGTAAGTGAAGTTTTCGCGGTAACGAAGTTATTCACGGACAACAATTACGCATTTCCGCGCGAAAAATTCCGAAAAACCTGGAAAGAGTCGCTCTAAACGGGCCGTCGCGAAACTTTCGTCGTGAAACGCGGGGATGTACCGTAAAAAAAAATTGCGATGCCGAAGGGCTGCAAGTTTTGCGGCTCTTTTTTTACGCTCTGAATTTCATTATTAAGATTAGGCTGTCCGGCAACACGCGCCGTTGTTTCTCTTGTCGAGAATAAGGTAATGATTAGCCGTTCCCTTTTCACCAAATTTGCAATTCCTTCATGGTGCGATGCAAGTTGTAGCGAAGAAAAAAAAAATGGATGCAGAAACCGTTGAATTAAACGGGTCGAACTTTCCTTCTTTATTATAACTGCATTAATCAGTGGAATAGTATCGCCACGTGAATATAACAATTCTTGTAACAAGAAGTCGTTTTAAAAATGATGCGAAAATCTAAGACGTTCGTCCAGCTCGTGCAAAGTATTGTATAATCCTTAAGAAAACTGAATTCCAACGACGAGATAAGTGTTTCACGGTTAAGAATCGTCTCCTCGAACACGACTAATCGTATAATCGTTTCCGTTTCACCGGCTCGATACGGTGCATATCTTGTTTACAAGTAATACGTCTTAATTTTTCCATTTAATCGAGGCGATGGGTGGAAACTGGCGCATGCTAGGCGCACTCGCGTGACTGAATCGCATGCTAAGCGACCTACTCTACTAAAAAGAAAAGATACCGGGCCCAGTGTAATTCAGCCCCGAACGACAGCGAAATATGCAAAAGCGTGACACGGTTGTATCATCGTTGCACGATAGCGCGTCACGCGGAGTTCTCGCGAATTTTTCATCGCCCTGGTATGCACATGCACGCGTAGCCACTTTGTCGCACCCTTTCGCCGCGGCCCCAGTAGAATTGGGCTCGTAATTTATGACGTTAATTATTGGGTCGTCTCGCGAGCAGTGCGGTTTATTCGGCACGTATATTAGGCGAAGGTAAAAAATTGTACGTCATAATTGAACCAAACTTCCCGATAAGTTTTTCAAAAATTTCCATTGGATTTTTTGCAACAGCAACGTGCAAAATGTGTTCATCGAAAACTCGACGGCTGCCTTGAAACTTGTTAATGTATCTTTTACGCTGGATTACAGTGAGCATTTGTTCATACAACTTAAATACGCTTTTCACCGCAGCAATTGCATTATCTCATTTGTCAAATTTATACATATAACGTAACGTTGCAAACGATATGTTATTTTGCCGCGTTCATTTGAAACGTTTGTAATAAGTACGATATTCGGTCTACATGTTTTAACTTTTGGTACGACAATATTTGAAGACTATTCTTATATTTACAGTAATATGCACACCAAGCTAGTGATCGCGACGAGTTCCATTGTTTTCAATTTATCCGGCAGAAAAGCCTCATTACAAAACGGAATGATCCAATGCATAACATTATTTGCTGTGAAATTATTGAAACGTTAATTATTCGAATGAGGATCAGCAATTCTCAAGTTAATGATATACAGTATGAACTTTCGTTAAAACATTTACCTGCTATGCTATTTAACGTTGCATTATCGTATAATATAATTTACACGGCAAGTTTATGAATAAAATATACATGTGTGTCGTACAATGATAGATTCGCGATCAGAAATCTCTGATATTGCGTGGAAAAAGACGTATGGTTTCATTTAACGAGATATGTATAGTTAATCTTGATTACTCATTGTTCGGGAGAAAAATGACTCGTAAAAAAAGATTATCTGCGTGCCCCATTTGCTCTGCGAAACCACCTATGTTTGTGCGCGACATTTTCTTGCACTATCTTCAGCGACGCAGAGAGTAATTTAGACGTCTCTTTCTGATGGATCGTTTCGCGTACTGTATATTGTGGTGTGCAAAGTACCATTTGAAAAAGAGTGTCTTCCATGATGAAGTGAAATGAGAATATGAAATAAAATTACAGTGTACACTGTAGTACACTGACCTGCCTTAGTACTTGTACTTGTACCCATGAATGTTTCTACAAATATTTCCTTTTGTAGGAAATTATGCCAAATCGCAACGAAATTAAAGGAAAATCAAATCTATTGCGTATGTTCACTTGCCCGGATTACTTTTCTCCTTAAAAACATTTTAATATTATCAACACTACAACGAACATTATAAAATACAATTTATTCCGAAAGAGCATACAAATAAAAGGGTGCAATAAAACGGAGTAATAAAATACGAAATGTTAAGCCTAAAGATACATATTTTACTTTCATTTGAAAACCGCAACAGGCTATTATGATGTCCAGCATCATGAACCCAACGATAACGGGCGACTAATTTAATACGCATCGAAGCTATAAAACACGCATTTTGGAAATTGCAGACAGAAAAATTCGGTAACCGCGAGGCGACATTAATTCCACGCCGAACCGCAAGAAAAGCCATTACGCGAATCCTAAAACTCTGCTTAACCGCAAAACGAAACGAATGTTAGCCGCCAGAGTTTCGATATGCTTGTCACTGTTACTTTTGAATCCCGACGCACCCGGGGTAAAACGAAATGAACCACGAGAAGCGTAGAATAAACTTGCGAATCGGGTTTAAATCAAATAAAATAGTCGACTAAAAATAATCGCATCGCTTGCGGAACAAAATTTTTCTTTTGCATTTCGACATTTGATGTAATGGTGAATACTGACATTGCATGAACAATACAATATTTAAATATAATAGGTATAGTAGACTACAAGTTCTAAAGAACATTTATGATCTGAATAGTAACTACAGTATATCATACTTAATACAGTCACAAATTAAATATGTTCAGTATTTTAATTCCTCTGCAATTAACCAACAGTACAAAGAAAAACGTTACCCTGTAGTCAGAATAAAACGGATCTTGCACATCGATCCACAGAGAAATGTAACAAAATTTGACACCGTGATATTTACAAAAAAACAACGCCGTCTGTACCGCGTCGTTCAATTGTAGAATCATATATTTTAATCTCTTAAATATTATTTAGATATTCAGTTGACGTCATAATTTTTGATCGTGACACACATCAACGATACTTCGGTTCTGCAAACACACAAGTATATAGGTCGCGGCGATATTTCGGGATGCGACATCGAACAAATAACAAGAAACGTGAAAACCACGATTCTCTGAACCGCGAACCGAAAGAAATAGACATTCGACAGACTTTTCGTGCTCGCGCCAACGAATCTGGTTGACAGTTTCGATTGACTCCTCCGCACAAAGCGTTTTGTCTGGAAAAATTAATAGGAATTATTGCACCGATGAGACTCGGTCGAACAGGGGCAAATTAAAAAAAAGAAGTCCAGCCCTCGGATGCTGAGACTGACAGTATCGCTATTTCATCACAGATATCGTTAATGGAAGATTAACAGAAACCAAGCACATTTTATAACAACATGGCCCACAATATAAGAACACTGCGTCATCGTCTCCTTTATGTCTTCGTTACTTTGACAAAAATCTACAATTTCTGTTTGGAAATTCGCAGACATATTTCAAATTATTCCACATGGCCTCAGTTCGACGACAAGGGGCTATAGATAAAAATTTGCACTGTAATGTAAGACGAAAATCATAAGTAAAATCGTTCAGGTGCGGTTATACTGATATTTATTATACGAGACTAGATTATTGTGCGATATCCTAGAGGTTGCAAGACTTTCGCGCCAGTCAAAAGCTTTCCCAAAAATGACAACTCTTGTCTCACGACGCAGTGCCCTGAAACTTCAAAATTATTAGCATATATGTATTGTTGCAGCAATTTCTGATGACACTTAACAAGACAGACTGACAATTCCATATCTATTTGATGCCGCATCAACCAATTTCGTTTCCTCAATCTGTCTAACGTGTACTGTCCAAATAATCTCGGAACCTATCGGTAGTTCTAGGGTTAAAGATCCCAGCGATTTCTGAGCCAGAATCGGCCCAAAATCGACCCAACTCGGCTCACCAACCGAAGGGTTAAAACCGGATTTCCTATCCACGAATACTGACCTAGGTCCCCTTGGACGAAATATTGATCTCAATGCATCAAAAATCACCTGGCAAGCGAATTCATACGCGTTTCTTCTTTTTTTTCCCCGTCCCCGCATTTTTCATTCCCGCGTCACGCCAGTCTCTCGGATATCCTACACGAGCGACGCATTTGTCCACGGCAAATATCGATTTCGCCGCAGTCAATGCGCGACTATAAGCACGCTCTGGTCCTCAACCCCCTGTCGATGGGGTTGCACGAGTAGCAAAACCCCGACCACGACGTAGAATCCCGCGGGAAGATATCGTCCGCAGGTTCTCCGGCTCGTTATCGCGCGCGTTGTTGATGAATGACCCGAACAATGGGCCCCCGTAAATCAAGTTCAGCGCGAACGCGTTAACGGAATCATAAATATTCACCGCGCACGGTTGGTCGGGTTGCCTGCGTAGAAAAGTGGCGGGCACGAGTACCCCGTCGCGTCCTAAGGGTGGTACATAGTTCCCGGAGGTGAGATTTGACTAGCAGCGCCACGCGCGTGCGTTCGGCTAGACGCAGCGTTCTTACGCAGAAATAATTTTCTGTCAGCGTCAAATGTGGCGCCGTGTGTTCGACGCATTCGTCTCGTCGCGCTAGGCCCTCAGCATTCGCACCTCGTCCCTTTGAACAGTTACTTCTTCATTCGCATGCGTTTGCGTCTCGACTGCTCCTGAAGCAGGCCATCGCCAGACGTATACGTTCGAAACAGTCCCCTTGGTGTCTACTGTAACGGTATATGTACATACAGTAAAACCTGGTTACATGCACAAAAAATTGCTTGGATATAGGTATGTGACTATCTCCTCCACTTGGGGGGAATCCCCCTTCGCGATAGCGACGTTCTGCGAAGGAGCGGATCCGAGCCGGAATATCGGTGTGACTAATACTACTTCAACCATGAAACTTTTTTATTTTTGACTTTTTCTTAATGAAACTTTCGCTAACGTATTTGCGAGATTTTTCTGATTAACGTGAAACCAAACGCGATATAATTTGAATTATATTTACTCATTAGAATAAGAATAAAAGGATAATTCAAAATAGTAACGTCTTCCACTCAGATTGCATACCCTCCAAACACTCTTTCTGACGATACGCAGTCCTTATCATACATTGTCGATTCAAGCTCGGCTGAAGCCGCATGTGACAGATTCGACACCCTGCTTGGTTATATGCACAGCTTGGGTCCCAATCTTTGTGCGTATAGGCAGGTGTTCCGTCCTAAAACGGGCCGCACGAGAAGATATCGAGCGCGCGGCGGACTCGGGCTCCGAGTCCGGTCAAGGCGTTATCGACGACCATTATTCGCGAAACGAAGCAGCTAGCATTGTTCGACGGCTTGCCCGACAGATCCATAAACACCGTACCTTCCAAAAAGGCGGCAAGCAATCGGCGCAAGGAAAAACATTCCACGTGCAGATGGCTAGCACGTTTCATGACGCGCAAGTAACAAGACTGTTTTTGAGGAAATCGTTTTGCATCCTTAGTCAAGTAGCGACCAGCCTTCAGATTATCCACGACCTCACCAGTCAATTGCATACGTCATAAACGTGGACTTCCAAAAGGGGCCTCGGAGCTTAGCCCAGCCGACATCTGGCAGCTCAACTTTGGACACCCTGGCGGAAATTCCGCTGCATTGCCAAATTGATGGCAATGTTTGAAGACACCCCTTTGCTTCCTAGAAACGCGCTTCGGGCGCTAAGGAAGGGTGCGGCTACACCTACAAAACACGCTGATTGGCATTTAGTAATTTTTACCACTACCCAATCAGCGTGCAGAAGATCACTTCCGAGTCGACGTTTTGACAAACGTTCGACGAGGAAACGAGTTCCTTACCGACTACCCTCGAGACAAGCCGAGCCTTGATCTTGAGTACTATCGCTTACCAGAAGCCAAGACGAGTCTTGCAACCTCGATCTTGAAACTTCTCGCAAGCCGAGTCATGCACTTATATTTAGCGAGGGAATAAGGGCTCCGGAGTTTGATTTGCGACCAGTCTTCGTTATTCCTGTCGTGATCAAAGTCACGAAATTCTTGACCGATACGACACCACAGCAGGTTTTACTGTACATGCGTCCGACGCGTACGTGAATCGCACGCTCTTAACGCTCTTAGGAAATCCCACATTTAAGACGAAGACGTCGTTGTGGAACAATTTCGGTTGACTATGGCTGGGCAACGAAATGAGGTGTGCCGTTCGAATGTACGCCGCGATTATCGAGCAGGTGTAAAACGGTCATGAGCGATGACTGGGCTGTGTTGGTTACATGTTCTTCGTGGCAACTTGGATACGTTTAACGGGAGTTCCTGCGTGAACCGTGAATTTCAATAACACCGCCGGGATACGATCGTTAGACGAAGAGTTTCGTGTTGGTCCGCCTGGGCATGGCATACAGGGCACGACGAAAGTTTTGGGTGCACCTACTAGTTACATTTGTATTCTACACTTTGGATAGAAACCGCGGTGCTTAATACTTTAGCGTTACAAAAATACACTGGTTCTCTGGAACCGCGGATAATAAGCTTTGAGATTAGACGTTCAGGTTTGACGTTGTTTAACACGGACCGAATTGTTGATTATTGGGAAAATTGTACGGCTAGAGTATGGTCAATTATAAAAATTAGTTTCAAGAATGCGAACATTGTGTGAAATATTAAGAATAAAGAAGGGAGTTACTGTGACTAACGGATTTTACGTAACATTCGTTTAGAGAATATTGCAACCATTGTAAATTATTTCGACCGGTACTGTACATCAACGCCCACCACTGTCATTTCTGTGAATTTGTCTACGTTTTTAGCTGCATCTTAATTAAGCTAAACGTGTCAGCTCTGTAGAAAAATTTAGTATGATTTTATGGCGACTGTAATAATTATGTGGCAATGTTCGCTCCATATGGCGAATTTGTCAAAATACACTTTGCTTTAATTTGCATAGAATGTTTTGAATTTACCTGTTACGTTTAATTTTCACTGCAATCATAAATCGTTACAGCTTTATATTACAAATGGAGAATGATTTTTATTTCACCTGCAACTGCTTGTTAATTAGTACAATTCTATAAAAATTTGCACAAACTTTTATCTCACAATTTTATACATTCCAGATTTACAATATTTTAACCTTGTTGCCAATTTTATAAAATTCGTTTTTTAACATTGAATTGAGTATGTACACATTGAAATAATTGTGGTCAAAGAAAATCGTCTGATGGGTTGAAAATTTAATAGTACGTACTGTGCATACCAAAGTCACGGTAACTTCGTTTCAAAGATTTTACCATAAATGTGTTATCAATACCGTCATTCTTTTGCTAAATCCCACAACATGCAGAGGCTTTTGCTATCACAGAGGTAAGCAGATTTTCTGTGATGCTTTTGAAAGAACAAACGAGGATGTAACTTAAGAAAACCTTTGGCAGAATTACTATTAAATTTGTACGCGTTCTCAAAAGTCATTGTTAATCTGCACAACCTTCCCCGGAATCAATTTTTTCAAACTAAGCTCATAGAAAAAGTTGTGTGGCTTATACGATTTTCATTAAACTATAAGTTGGCTGTACTTTCTAATATAATGTCAATCTTTTTAAATAAACGAAATTGTGTAAATGAATGATTGCCGAAATTAAAGAAAACCGTTGTACGGTTTCTGATTTCCAAAAATTTTTTTCATTTTTGTGTTCATAATCTTTGCCTTGTTAGGAAGAATTTGGGAGTGTTTTATAATCTAACTCTTACTTCAAATGAGATTTTTTTAGTGTGTCCTTTCTAACATTTTCGATCATAAACTAATCTGAAGTGTCAGTATTACTAACCATTCTGTTATTGAGTTCATTTAAACATTTACCATTTCATAATCAATTATTTCAATTATTCAAATTATGCAGAATTAAATATTAACACAAAGTTGTACATTATCTTGCCAAATTGCATAATTACGTGCATATAACTGGCTATTAATCTATCTAGCCTGACAACGTGTTAGCAATTAACACATTTCATGCAATATGGGTCACCAGTGACCCACAATATTAACCAGATAGATGGTTCTCGCTAAGTGAACAAGGATAATCTTCTGTGAAATGCAGGAATAAAATAGGAGGAAAATTAATAGCACTATTATGTGATCGTTATATAATTATAAATTGGTAATAAACTTTATATAACTTTATACATCTTACATATTTATTACTTATAAGTTATAATATTATAGGATGATATAATACTAGACAATGCAAATATTTTTAGGTGGTCATACATCATAATTACTTATACGTCGCATGTTAACTGAAATCCGCATTTCAATCATTGCAAATTTAATTGCATAAATTGCATAAATATTCCATAAGAATTTCATGAATTCATTAAAAGTCCTTAAACTTTCAATATTTAATTGCTTGACTCTATAAAATATAATATTTTCACATAATTTATCCATTCATCGTCAATTGCACATTCATACACCATGGTACACGAAACAGCAAATAGAAAAGCAACGGAACTCCCATCTTTATATCAATATTTAGATTAATCTCTTGCAAATATAAAACCTGTGCAAAAGCATTCTGTCCGATAGACGAAAATTTGCAGAAGGAAATTAATTCTACCGAACCAAGCCTACATTCGACTATCGTTGTCTGCATTGTAGAACGATTCGATATCAGTGGCCAGCAAATATTTGACCACCGTTCTTGCGAAAAGTGAAAAAATATGTCCAATAACATAGGCCAGTCACGCTACTTGTCATCGTAGAAAGACGAGGAAGAAAATTCTGCAATTAAACCAAATAATAATAACACATACACATATGTACTATTATATTATGGTGAACCAAGTAATATTATAAAGAACACAATATCAACAGGTTACCAGGTAGATTTGCTTTTTACTAATACTTTGTATGCAATTTCTTCACAGCATCATTTTTAAATTATATACTTTCAATCCCTATTATTAACATTTTCAAACTGTAGTTCATTAAAGCCCGGAAATATTATGATGGTAATATACTATTATTATTATTTCTAGTAAGAAATGTATGCTCAATACTTTGCCATGCCCCTGCCCCTTTATCATTAACGAACAATGTTATCGTGCAGGAGGCTACAAGAACTGAAATCAAAATAAATTCAATCCTAAACGAATAATTCTATATTTTATAACACCGCAAGAAATAAAAAGTAGATCTGGAACAACGCAAGTGTACTTTTTTCGTTCTCCTTTTCTTTATAACAAATAATAAAACATCATATTCCTCGTGTATTTTCTAGACGAACTGCGTAATTCAGTGCCAGAGTAAAATCAATGATGAGCGATAACAAAATTGAACAGCCGTGGCCATATTTAAAGAGTGCGATCACGGTATCAGGATAATTCCCTTGGAGCACCGACGCGATATATCGGGAAATGATCGATGAGAACCGTGTATTATCGTTTTACGGCAGGCTGAAATTTTAACTGCGATCAAGATCGATGCATTCAGTGGATAAACAGCGATACGCCATAGAAATTGGCTGGTATATGGCTCGATAAAGTGGTTTCGGCCACATTGTAATAAACACGGGGAAATATTTGTCAGCCGCCTTCGTCTGTCATAAATCAAGTTTCGCGCGAACGCTCGCGGCCATTTCGAGCATCGGGAAAATACCTTGATTGATTGTTAATTAAGGAGCGGAAGACGTGTGTTAGGAGTGGATTTGAACGTGGCCAATGATGATATTCGAATGTTAATTTGGAATTGGTAGGATATTTCGTTTTGCCCGTTGGGCGATAACGCCGAGCCTCGTTCGCGACGTGAATGTGACAAATGTGGACTCGCTATAGGGTTCGATATCGATTTTAATTGGAATTGGTGACTTTCGAGCGTGTCCGTACAGAAAGAATAAGTTTGAAATCACAGTGAACGTGAAAATTATAATCGATACCGTTAAATGTGAAATCAACGGGAAATTAATGCTACGACTTTAATATGTCCAATTAAATTGTGCATAAAAAATATCAAACACTGCTCGATACGTGTAAATGTTTTCCGCAAATCGTGGAAAATCACGCGCTTTCTATTAGCGCGTTAAACGTTGAACAAAATGGTAAAATAAATAGATGAAACCTGTATATGGAAAGGTATACAGAGGGCATTAAAAAGTATTTCCATTAAACGTGAGGGATAGTGTTTGCACAGGATTATTTGATTTAAGCCAAGCTGCGTTGCGGTTCGTTTAAGCGGCAGTTTAGAGCCACGAAGCCCTTGTCTCAACATCGATCTTCTATAAGATTCTATTTAATCTTAATCAGCTGTCGCCTGCGTCTGATACACTCCGTCGATTAATCGAAACATTTAATAGAGGCGCGGTTAATCCCGGAAATCTTGGACAAGCTACGCTTAACGGCCAAGTTTATTCGGGGCTTGGCTCGAAAACGATTTAAAAGGCTTGCGAGGTTCGCTTGGCCCGATCACCTGGATAAAGTTTTCTTTTTCAATCGTGGACCAGATTCTTTGGACGCTCGAGATCGATCGTGAATTCACGTGAATTTTGTGTAGCATCGCAGCCAGGGGACCGTATCGAATATTCACTTCATTTCGTGAATATTAAATGAACGTGTTAATTTGGATTTTTTTAGTAATATATATGTATACCAGAAGATAGAAAATATAAAATGGGAATATATTATAATACGACAAGACGCATTATGTCAGTTCTGGTTCCAGTGAAATTGTATTCGTGTAGGTATTGAAATAAATTAGTTGCAGGTGTGCGGGGAGTAGATGCAGAAATTTGGATAACTGTAATAATTAGAAGCCCTATTGTTTGGTGAACTATTGGTAGGTACGTAAAGCAAGCTAACGCCAAGAATATAAGAATCATTAGAAAGAAAGTTCGTAAATTAATTTACAAATAAATTATTCAAATGAACATCCACCGCACGATTGTTTAAAAGAACTCGAACAATAATGTAATTATTTTCTGCCAGAATAAGCAGTGCAATTTTCTACTGATTACATTTTACCGACCAATAATATTTCGATGCAACCACGAAGACAAAACCATCGTGAAACTTTAGATACAATCAAATGAGAAGATGCCCTAAATAATCATTTGCCGATACTCAATTGGCCACATTCTGCACGCGTATAGAGTGAAATAAAACAGAAAGGGATTTTGCAAAGCTCGAAGCAACAATCATTCTACCGATGTAGCCAATAATCGAATCACCCGATAACCATTAGATTACGCGCATCACGTGCACGTTGGGCAAACGCGTAAATTTACAATGCAACTACCCTGCAACTCTTGGCAAACCTGGTCACAATATAAAGAGAGAAAATACTTTCTACATAGACATTTTATGCCACGGTGTGCATATTTTTAAAGGGCCTAATAAATATTACATAAACGTCGGTTCGAATATAAATAGATGTGGGATTGTAAATAAATTAAACAAACGTAAAGTAAAAGTGAAACATTAGATAGAAATATATTTAGGGTTAATCAATCGTCACCATGCGTTCGTAGCCCACGCCACACTCCTCCTCTCCATTCTTCCTTTGTCTTTTTTCTCAGGCCCCTTCGCCGAGCCTCGATTCGATTATTTCTTTTTATTTATTTATCGTTTTTCAAATATGATAGAAAGGAGTAAAAACATAAAATTATTTTATTGAAATGGATCGACTAAAAGTAGAGAATGTCTGCCCAATGTCTTCTAAATTAATGCTGTTAATTGTATCAATAAGTTTCTAGATAATTTATTCATTGGCATAATTGCTGTGTATAACTGGAACAACAAATGAATAATTCCATGTCAATTAAAGTACAGCTATACAGTATACCGCGCGAAATATACAGCAAGCATTGCACATGTAATATGCAACGTATGAAAAATAAGAGATACACTCAAATTCTCTAACGGTAAATTAGTAACCAATAATAATATTTGCCCATAGGAATATGTCCTCGCCAAAAATTCTGCTGGCCAGCCTCTTCCACTTCTCTTTACTTCTTAAATGAAAAAAACATTATGTCATTTACTGTTCGGTTCGAGAAAACAATCTAAATCTCTCAACCTGTACCCGAGAACAACCTACTTCAATTACTGCTATCACAGTAGATCATTCGTTCGAAAACTCACATCAGCGAATCGTGGACCATAATTGCCCATTACGTGAAAGCTAACAGAAACGTCAGTCAACAGATCGCTGCTATTAATATCTCCAGGAAAAATCCCACTTCCGTTCACACCTGCACACGCCGAGCGGCGTGTTCAACAAATAGCAAACGCCGCGAAATTCTCAACGGTAGTGGGGGACTTTTTCTTCCACCTCCTGTACATCCGTTTCAGGTGAAATTAAGCGAATCCACGTGGGCACGTTCGATCGTAGGTTAGCAACGGGTATTCTCCCGGAACGAACGGTTGCACTTCGTAGACGCGAATCCACCATGAAATCCAGCAAACCGCAGTAGCTTATTTACCGGAACGGTTGTTCCCCTTCATCCCCCTTCATCCCCCTTCAACCCTCATGGCTGCAAGACACGCCGTTCGAATCTCGGAGTCGAATCGCGGCTGCGGCCAAACTGCGGTCCGATTTTTCCGCGGAAATGAACGCTTGCATTGCCGTTCGCCAAAAACTACCCAAGCTTCGCAATTGTTATTGCGAACAACTCGCCGCGATAATTCAAGAAATTGCTCGAACAATATTGCAGAGTCAAGAAAGAATACTTCTGCCTTCTGCTTCGGACCGCCTTGCGCTCTATGCCAGGGGATTGGGGGTTGTGAGGTTGAAAAGAGCCGAAGAGTTCTAGTGTAAGTGATTGGGATGGGGAAGTAATGAAGTGGAGGTATTCTTTATTTCTTTGCGAGGAAAGTAACTTCAATATCTCACAGTTTTCAAGCGAACCCACGCATAAAGTATCCAGCACTTCGCATTCGATTCGCGGTTCGCGGAAACGTCATCGACCACTCGCGATTAGTATCGCGATACATTAAACAAAAAACGAGCGGTCGAGGTCCGTCGGCGCACGAAATCGATTGAAATTTCCCTGCCGAGAAAGTTTTTATGGTTTTGATAATAAGTGATACCGGATGAACCTGGGCGACTGACGCGCTCCAAATAAACGAGCAAATAAATTCCGTTTCTTTCGACCCCCTACGTCGGCCATAATTACGATACACACGGTCAACTGTATTATTAATCGAAGCATCGTCGTTCCTTGTACAACCAGATAACCAAAAGCAACGAAACGAACTTTTAGACACAATCGTACCGCCTTTCTGAAACTTCTTGAAACCTCTGCATCGTTCGATTCTCACCGCGAGCCAGCTGGCGTTTTCTTTCGTTTTACATTATCGTACATACGTACGTACGTGTTCGGACGGATTTATCATTATCGCGCGTCTGTATTTCCTCTCTGGAAAAGAAAGACGTGGCACGGTGTCCGAGAGGGATGGGAAAGGGTAAAGAGGAGGATATGTGCTAGCGATTTGTAGAGCCGTGCTTGGAAGCGAAACGGAATATACGATTGTAGGCTGCGCTCGTAAACATCTCTATCAAACATTCCTTCTCCGCGAAAGCCTATATTTTATGAACGTGGGCGTTCTCGGTTAACAAAGGCCGAGCGAAATGGCTCACTTAACGAATTATTATTTATTTCCTTAAAAATACTTCGTTGCACCGTGATAGACACTACACGACCGTCGTTCCTTTTTTTGTATATATTTGCGATACCACAGATTTGAATTTAGAGGCAGTTTTGTGTTGACTGTACTGTGGATCGAGATTTATTATTCGATGCAAAAGTTCGATGGTTACATTGATATCGAGAAAGGCTCGAGGGGAAAGTAGGCGAGTTTTATAGGCTGAAAGTTGTGGGAAAATCTCTTCGTAACTCGGTGGAGAATATTTTACTTTATTAAATCGGTTCAAAGTTATACTCGGTTCGCGGTAGTACAAATTCTTGTTTCGTTCTTTTTGCGTTCGGCGGGAGCGTATACTATTATTGATTGAAAACGTTTTTACTGTGGCAGTTGTTTCCTAGATAGATACATTATCAGAGAAATGAAATTGTTGATGGTGGTCTTATTTGATAAGGGAACATTCAAAAGAGTTTATCGATATTGATACGATTCACTTTAGAGCTATTGCAAAAAACAATTTTCTTCGATATTACTAGCGAAGCTTGTTTTCCACAAGCAATTTCTATAATTACTAGCCAGTAGAAAGCGATGGACCGTAAACGCGGGCAAGCAATATTTCAAATAATACTACTCTTATCACAAAATGAAAATCTACCATCCCCTCGGAGAAAGGAAGAATAGAAAGAAAAAATATACCAATGAATCACTGCCCCAATAAAATAGCTTTCCCTGCTCAACTTGGACTCAATTCCCATGCTCTTCATTGTCGATGACGAGCCACGTTCAGGAAGTTTAATTAACCTTCGGTCACGACGACATTATCCCTCGGTATCTCGTTTCATCTCGCGTCTAAAGAAATTCCACAGGAACTGCAGGCGTTCGCCACATTCAATGCGATCGATGTGTAACACAGTGCAACACAGACGTGTGTACTTTACTCTGTAGCCGTGTGTCGTAACCAGTGACAGCGAAATATAAAATCTAACAAGCGCTCGCCTTTCGCCCAGCTGGAAGATTGGTTATCCATATTTCATAGACGAGAATTTATCGTCCGGATTGCGGCAACAACTCTGCTTTTCACTGCGTCACCAGGTCGATCCGTAAATTGCTAATTTTACAACGAATCCGGTTACGGGGGCGTTAAATCTTCCGCTTTCATGGTCGCGGTGAAAATTCGTTAAACTTCACGGAACGTGTCCTCGGGGAGGGTTGGCATTTTTTGGTAGAACAAGACGGGGGTTAATCAGTTGTTCCGCAGTTACGGAGAAAAGTTTTGCATAAAGTGGAATGGAAAAAGTGCGGCGGAAAAGGGTGACTTGTCACTGTTGAAGAAAGTTAGCGATGAAGTCTGAATGCAAATTTCATTTAGACACTTTGGCAATTACGCTTTTCACCTTGTGGTTTTAGTATTTGACAAGTTTTAATTTATTATTTTGCGGTGGTTTGGATTTTACGAACTACTGTTGTATTTTTGTTCGAAATGGAGAATATTTTTTCAATGCGATCTAGAATGTATATATTTATCGATTCCGTAGTACATTTCTGTGAAATCTCTTAAGGGTGGTTTTTTGTTACGATTCTGCGATGAATTGTAATTTTTTCTTCGCTGTAACTACATTGCTGCTTTACATAAATTAATATACGGATTTTGGGGCGAAATTAAAATGCACAGCAGAGGCAAATTTTTCTCCATTTTCTTTCAATCTGTAAGAAATATTCGAAATGAAAAAAATGATACAATTTAATCCTCAATTGTGCTTCAATATTTTTCACCACGCCCTATTACAATTGTCCACACAAGTTGCAATTATTAAGTATTCATCTAGTACACGAAATGTTTGTATAGATTGCAAACTAGACTCCACTTATTATCAGCGGTCTATTTAATACATAGAATACAGAAGAAGAAGCATCTTGTTTACGAATAAAATATATTTCGCAAAATCAAGTATAATTTCTCAAGAGAGTGGGCAAATATTTGTCCGAGAGAATATTGCTTGTCGAATGCATGCTATGAAGATATCCACAGGCAACGTATTGCATTATAAAAGGCGGAAACATATTTTGTTCACGTGCATACATACATGCCGCGCCAGAATGCAGAATGGTCCTGGAACGAGCATATCCGTTTCCGGAAAGTGATCATGCATTTTCTGTGTACTCCAGTCCACTGGAAAATAGTTTTATCCTCTAGTTTATTAAAGTATTTTCCTTCCTTCTTACATTATCCACATTTTCACGTTCGTTTAGTTTCGCAAGAAATTCGCAGTGCTATCTCATTTGTCCAAGTGTGTACACATAGCTACATATGTACATGGAGTATTTATCCAAGAATTTCTTTAGATAGTATGATATGATTATGGTATCTTAGAAAGCAAAACACAAAATATACTTTGTCAATAAATGATAAGAATTATTAATTTTTGCAGCAGAAAATATGTTTCAAGAACGTTTAAAAAATTAATACCAACTGAGAGCAAGTATTTGCGCGTGAGATACTGCAATGTAATGTCTTCTTTTTAATATTTTGAAGTAGGTATACAACGATATTAATGTATTAATCATTTAAATCAGGTTTCTATGAGTCTACAATATACGAATCAAGCTGTCAATTTTTTACAATTTAACAAAGGAAATATCTTTGTGGGATTTACAAGCGACCGGATCAGAAGCAGGGTAAAATGACATAACTCTATGGACCGTTAACTAGATTTATTATAAACTTAAAGAAATATGATTAGTGCGTCTCGGAATGTCTATACAACTCAAAAGTCCCTCTGCGTACTTCGTCTCACCTCGTCTCTGTTTCAACTCTCTCTCAATTCCACTTCGATTCTGACTCGACTCTGTTCGTTTTTTATTCTGACTCGCGCATATATCATCTACTCAATATATTCTTTCACTCTTAGCTTCCCTCTCATTCTATCCTTCGTTGGTTTTCGCTCATTAGGGAACACCCTTGCCACGTGTCACAGGTCGACCACGGGCCACCATGCACCCAAGGCACCACGTGCATTCTCCGAAACCGTTTGCTCCTTCTTACAATTAGAGATGAACATGCACTCGATCCACACTCTTCATTCGCACTCGCGTCACATTTGATACTTCGTCACACGATCCATACAAAACATTCATTCACGACTCCTGCGTATTCTCGCATCTCACATCTTCGAATAAACTATTTCTACTCTGCAATACATTTGCAAATAAATTAACTAAAAGTATTGGCAAATTCGAAGTGGCGCTTAATTAACTTTAATTAATAGCTTGGCAAGAATTCTTCGTTCCGTTAGAAATTGCGGCCTCATTTTCAACGACTGCAGTAAGTCTGTTTGAACTTAATGAAAGAACTTACTGCAGTAATTCGAACTCGAAACACATCGTTAAAGTTCAATTGCCTGACTGAACAATTTATTAGGGCGGAGGGTGGATTTATCATTCTAATACGACTTTAGCGAATCCTGTAAATCTCAGGATGCGCGTGTCGAGATTCTCATTTATTAGGGCAAGCAATGAGCCAGGCGTACGAATGCGTAGCTTCAATAATGATTATTTATGGCGGCTGCCCGGCATATATGTATGTGTGCACGTGCGATAATACCATAAGGAGTTTGTATATCCCGGACAAAGTACGTCATGATTATAGTTAACAGCAGTATGTTCTCGGGATGTTCGTTGTGTCACCAAATTTCCACTTTAGACGCTTTAATATAGGTACACACCAGGCCGTCTTAATTTATTGCCTCGATTCAATCAACGCCATAATCAAAAAATCAAAGAAGACTTCAGTGAGTCTATTAACATTTTTTATATGATTTTCTCCAAGTTTTCTTCGCGTTTTATTTGAGTTTTTCCGAGAATATAAGGGTATGCCAATTATACATGTCTTATGATACTTCATCTTCTTTTTAGTTGATAAGAAATGATATTTGAGTTGGGTAAAGCAAAGTTCCTGGATCTGTAACGGTATCGTTCTCGGATTAAGCTTCTTATCCCACGGTCCAGGTAGCTCTCGTTCAATTCTGAGGAATCTTAAATCCGATTAGAAAACTTGAAAACTTCATCAACTTTAGGGCTCAACTGTAGTGAGTCTTCTGCAGAAAAAATTTGCCACAACGAAATCAGTAGATGCTGGCGATAGTCGATTTTTTCGTGACTAATCTCTGGACAGTTATTTCGTTAATTCCCTTCGCCCATGAAACAATTTAACATTATAAGTAGGATATTGCTTGCACGAACTTTTGCGGGTATAATTACAAATATGGTTTTTACTAATATGTAATTACGTATGCAAGAGTCGTGTCGTACCGATATAGAGTAAGACCAAAGCAATTAAACATACCTTCGCTTATACTGTCTGAAAGAAAATGTTTAGAAAGTACAACTACAATAAATACGGTTCTTCTCCAAGGGCCGTAAATAATTCCTTAGAACAGGCACGTTTCGCGCATAATCGCGACACCTACCGATGTTATTGTATCACAACTGCATAGTAACCACCGAACATTGCAACGAGTCCTTCTCGTCCCGACTTTCGAACCGTTCAGACGCACAGTGTAAACAGTGAAATATATTACGAAACTGAAACGAGCCACTTCTATTTTTCCTGCTAAACTCCAAACAGAATGTTCCCAAATCCTCGCGTTATAACGCAACCAGCGCCGCTCCATAAAGCCAATACGCTCATGGACTTACGCCAAGCATAATTAATATCATCTCTAACCAGCGTGGACGCAGTCCTAAACACCTGAACACCCTCGACACATGTAATATGCGTAATACCTACATGGAATGAGCATAGCAACGGCCAGAACCGATAGCTAAGCCTGTCTTAGGTATTACGAGTTCAAGCATGCGTCGAGTATTTAGGATTGTGACGTTGATGGATCCAGCGGCGACCTATCGTCAATCCTCTTCGATCCGACCTATTCCGTTTTCCAAGCCAACCTGTTCGTTCCCGCGTGAAACAATGGCCAACAACGATAAAGAAGAAAGAGGTGAAGCGGCATATCGTGCATTCGTCTAAAAGCAAGGACAGGAAACGAGATTTCAGCCAGTGGTCGAATTTCGACGTCTGCTCTATTTAGCCTAGGCGGAACGACGGGAGCAGAGCCGACGTTTATCACCGTAAGTCATACTGCAGCGTTATTAAGGCAAACCCGAGTTAATACACGGGTGTAAAATTTATATAGCGGAGTGAAGCGGGCCGGACCTTGCTCGTTAGACGTTAAACAAAGCAGAATCAACGTAGACCGTAGCTGTTCCGGCCGGTCCAAGTGCAATGTCCACATACCACTTCTAATAACAGTGACACAAATAACGCGAATGTGCCATGTATTGGACACGGTTCCCGTCTGTTATTGAACCCGACTGCTCGTGTTTTCGTAGGCTTTCAGCGAAAGCAAGAAAATTTGCTCCTCTTAACGAAGAACTCGTATGTCCCGCAGTGTACATATGTTGAGGCTGACAGTGGAGGCGGTTAGTATTCTTGGCCGTTCTAGGTAAATATGTGAGATGTTGAACGCGGTGGAAGATAATGGGACGTGTCGTTAATTTTGCAAAAGAGATTCTGCAAATATATAATTATTTGATTACATTGTTGTCTGGATTAGTCATTTTTCGATTGGGGACACGACAATGATATTACGTTGGTCCTTTTGGAATGGTCGAATTGCTACCTTGTTGGATAAATGATTGGCCTGTGTATCTTGAAAATTTGTTAGAAAATTTGCAATCAAATATATAGTTGGTGATAGTTACCATGGTTGCAATAGTAGAGTGAGGAAATGAACGTTGTTCTGAATTATGGGTATGTTGCTGATAACTTAGCACGAATACGATTGATTGAATCGGAAGTGATTTGTATAATTTCATAATTGCTACAAGAATAATGTATATCATTAGAATCTCCCGTTTACGTTTAGAAAGTAATCATTTATTTTATCAATGCAATTCGATAATAATTGCACATAATTACAAAGCATGGCGTAATAGGAAATTTCTCATATAAACTTCGGTGGAAGGTATTGATTTATTATTATATCCATTTTCCAGTCTTATATGTGTTTATATGAGTCAGCAATACACTGAAAACAATTAACACAAGCAACCTATAAACTGCAAACAATAATAATTGCATATCCATGCAATTTCTGGAATTTCAATAAAACAATTTAATGTTGAAATAATAATCGTGATATTGAAACCTACCAAATCAGTAATATTGGGTAACATGTACAATTTATGTAAATTATTTGCGTTGTTCGCGCAATTCAAATTGTAGGTACTCAGTATTATTTGCAAAGAATTATATTGTTAAAAAAACAAAATTACTATTGCAGCTACGTTTATGTACAATGTTGAAATATGTGCTCCCATCAAATAAGCTTTTGCTTCGCGTATAGCTTCATTCAACATGGAGTGCTGGTTTTTTGTTTACTTTTCTTTCGATTCTATTTCTTCGCTGCTTCCTTTTTCCCGCCCACATTGATTTGCAATGACGATACGTTAAAATAAACGACAGCATTCTGTATTAAATTAACTATCCTTCATAAAATTTCCAATTAATTACAATGATATGTTTCGAAACACGTTGATTCAATAAAATAATGATTTTAAAGTACATCCAGGTAATTAAATTGAGAATGTTTGTTGAACGACAGTTAATTTGCAATTGGATCTAAAGAGCTGTGAAATATTTTCTCCTCCTTCTGAAAATTAATTCATGCAAATAGATAATCTATTATTGTAGATATAACGATCTAATCGTAATACAAAATGAAATAGACCTCCCGTAAGTTAATTAGTCCTCGATGTAAACGTGATTTGTAAACTATTTACTTTGAGGTTAATTAACAAGAAACAACTTTACGCTCTTTTCGCCCAACCGTCCAATTAATTTTAAATGAACGTCTCGTCTATCGAGTAGGAGAAATTCGTTAATTAAGCTTGTGAACAGTGTATTAATACGGCAAGCTCGTTCCCCCGTATTACAAAAGTACTTGAATATCTTATTAATCAATTTAAACTTAAGCACACCAGACTCCTTCACATCTCGAATTGATTAAAAGAAGATACACCGGACCGAATGATTTTATTGTAAAAGGGAGTGTCGAAATTAATTTTCTTCGAGTACATTTCGTAGGCAGAGAAAATTACACGTGTACAAGATGGTTTCGGAATCGCACAGAGCTATGAATTTTGCCTTATCAAACCGTCCAAATAATTTCGAATAATCTTCGCATCGATTCGACCGGGAGTAGGAATGTATTAGTTAAAGGGGATGGTAACAAGTTCGTGTAAATGCAAGACATTAAACCGGCAACATTATTTGATAGAGTTTGACCGTTAGATTGTTCATATTCTAAGAAACAAATTTTTGAACAGCTTGGGAAAAGGAAAATCACGGGAAAGGAAAATAAATTTTGTGAAAAACTTTATATTTATGTACGTTTCACATTGGTTCTTGAAAAATCAGTATGTATTGAATCGATGATAAAATAATGAAAACTTCCATCCGTATTATTTGATTTTAAATACCTAAAAAATTGGCTGGAAATCTAAAGCTAAATACTTCATTGATCGCGCCATAATATAAAGCGCCAACTGCACAGTGAATCTTCCAAGATTAGATTAGCATTGAGTAAATCCGTCGCTTAATCAACTATAACGAAAGAATTATAGACAGCTGGATTATCGGGCGTGCCGGACACGACATGCATAAATTTGCAATTCAGGTGTGTCTCTCTGAGACACGAATAACACGAGCCCGTTGTCAAGATAACGTTAACTAAAAACCCAACCCCATTCCTCTGACACAAAATAGGGTAATTGATGACAAGCAGCATTTAATTCATTGCTTACATTATATCCAAAGTAACGATCGTGCTTTGCAAATATTGGACATTTCTAAAATGCATAGAAAAGAATAATTCTACCAGATATAGAAATGTACATATACAACATACTCCAAAAATCAACCTGATCTCCCTTTATGGTCCCTGATCGTCGAATTGGGACCAGATGCAAAGTTTCGTCTCTCTAGCTATAAAGCTGCGACACGAATGGCGAATTGTCCGCAGCTGTCCAAATTATTACTAAATAGGTGGGCGTCCATTTACACGCCGCATTTGATTTATTACTGCTGTGAAAGTTTACTCTCATGGCCAAGCCATTCGACCGAATCATTTGTCTATTCATCATCGTTCACGATGTTACGAGATTCGAAAACAATAATTGCAGATGCACGGCAAAATAATTAAGACGTAAAAGCAAAAAGCAACCCAAGCAATTACATGCTGCAACCAAGACAAAGGCTGAGAAGTGTACACTGCCGATCAATTTTTTGGAACCACTTCTTCAATGATACGGGTATTGAGCGACTTACTAGCGACTCGTTGATTCCGAATTAATATTATAAAGACCGATAGTAATTGACAACTCAAAATTATAAATCAGGCATACAATTTCTGTACACCTTGCGATACCTAGAGGTCCCACACATTTGACCAACAGCAGACGTCCTTAAGACCTTGCAAGTCAATAAGCTTTATTATTAAACTTTGTTATAAAATATTGCACATTTTAAGTGGTCCCAATTCAATGGCGAGTGAAGCTATTTATACACTTCACCAACGTCGTCTCGACGTCGACCCTGGCCCCGCTAATAACGCCAGAAACGGTGCACAAAGAAGCCGGCACGTAGTAGAAAGCTTGCTTCAGTCGCTGGGTATTACCAGGGCGACGGCGGTACAGTATTCGCGGGCTTCGGCGTTGCAGGGCTCAGCGTAGATTTGTAGCCTGCAACGAGCACGTTCATCCCCTAAGTCTAACGTCTACTTTGCCCGGTTATATATGACCAGTCGGCTACTATATACACTTATCGCGCGCATACGTTGGCCAGCCTCAAATCCCATCGTGCTTTTTGAACGTGAAATATGGAAGGCCTGCCACGGGGTGGAGGAAGTGTGCACGGCCTTGGAGGATCTCTTGGTTCGCGGGAGTATCAGTGAAAACGTAGTCCTCGGTTCTCTGTGCAAACGCCGACTCCTACACAGGTCCAGATCCCAGTCCCATCGGTGTACAAGCTCGCACGAAAGCTGCGGCTTCTTGCGGGATTCCATGGCCGTGGTTTCCATGGCGGGACGGGAAAATTGGCCACCTACGTGAGTTCACTGGGGACAGGTCTTGTTGTCAGTCGGTGAACGGTCCGTCGCGTCGCGCCGCGTCGCGACGCTCCCAGGCCAGCCGCTTTCGAGGGGATTCGTGGACCTTGTCGAATCCTTTTGATCCTTGTGCGTCTGCTGGAGGAGAAGGAACATTTGGATTCTGTTCGCTTATTCCGGTTGGTGGTGTTGTGGGACGTGTATTGGATGGCGTGCGAGGAATGTCTTCAGCGAATTCTTTCAGGCTGTGTTTGGTATTGTTAGGCTTACGAGGTTTGTAGGAGAGGAATGTGCAACTGGTTTTTGTTTTAAATGCTATATCGCCTATCGCGGCATTGGCATTTTAAAGGGTGTTTCAAGATGCATACGTTTATTTGGTGTATATTATCGTGTGTGTTTAATTGCGGAAACGGTGCTGATCAACGCGTTCAGAGTACTTACGGTCGAATAGAGGCGAAGGCTTTAGCGTTAAGAAAATATCTCGGGCACTTCGTACGTATAATTAATACGTATTCTACAGGTGATACGAAATATGTGGAGAAGTTCTCTAAAATCCTCCCGAATATAGCGTGTATTTAAATTCGCAAAAAATTGGAATAGAAATATTCGTAAAAATGTATTATAGGTGGCACAGGTGTAATTGAACAAAGCAGAATGAAAATGATTAAAAGTTGGAGTCATTTAACCATTTTCGAAGTCGATCGTACTCCCTCGTATAACATACTTGTGTAACATAACGTTGCAAAAATCTCGAGATTAATAATACCTGTTTGACACTACTTACAATTATCCTTCCTCCTTTATTACGTACAATCATACCAAAATCGTGCAGTCGAATTATTTTTGACGTACAGTTTCGCCCGAGTTACATTTGATCTATCGCCAAACTAACAGTATCACATCATTAGTCAAAGTTTCACGGTTCATGAACAATAGCAATGCCAGGAAAGTTTGCAATTTGAAGAAGACTGCCGCCTCTGCACCGTAGGACAATCTAGTTAGTGCTCGTTGCTATGTACAAAGACTCGGCTTTCCAACTCTTCTTCGCTTTAACACAGCCGCGACAGTAGTGGCGCAAATTTGTGTACTTCAATCGCGTTTTCAGCCATCTGCGAGGAATCAACGATTCTTGATGTAATCGCGTAGCGCCTGGTTAATTAAAACACCTTTCAAGGCGCGTTTAATTAAACCGCTCCCAATAAATTCCCTGACATCGTTGCCTGCTGGCTGCGCGTTATCATTTCTCCAATGTTAGTTGGACAGTTATCAGAGATCACCACGTCGCTCGATAATTTAGTGACGTCGAAGGGAAATTGTGGGGAAAATAGATGCGAAAGAAAAATCGGGCCCTGGCTATCTAATTTTATATAATTAAATTAATGGATTAATAGATATTATTAAACAGTATTTATAATATATTAAAATATATACATTATAGCACCGAACAAAACTTGATCGTAATAATCTTTGAATGGTACTATTTACATAAATTAATTCTATGTAACAATCACAAGCAGCGGCAAGGCATAGTCTTAATCAAATTCTTGTAATAACGATTTTGGTAATAATTTTCGAACAATTTTCATACAGTCTTGATGCATAGGATAAAATGACGGTCGAGGATATCCATGTTAATGCATAAAATGCTAAAGAAATTGATCTTGAAAGAATTATTACGATCAAGTTGTTATAGTTTCGTTCGGTACCGTATCTCTGTACAATAACCTTGCAAAATCACCATATGCAATATTAAAGTCTGTAATGAACAGTATCAACTATATTATTGTAGTCTGCGAAAATAGAGTTTCATAAAGTATGTTCTATCTTGTCAAAGAATTTGACAGGAACAATATATCTTGTACTATCTATGCACTTAAACTTATCCAACTATGAAAAACTTATTCAATCATATCGCGGTAAGGTTTTACTAGATAGCCCCCCGTCGGGAACACAAGATTTATATACATAAATGTTGTACTTCAATATCGAAGTCGCATGGAAACGTCCTGCTAGTCTCTCGAATCCCCATACCTTTCCCAGTTGCCAGTCTTATTAGCAGGTTACGAAATTTGCATAGTCTGACACGCGTACCCAGGATTAAACGTCGGCTGGTGACAAGCCACTGTTCCATCTATAATCTTCATAATCGAAATAATTACGAAGTAAGCGTGTCCCAGGTGGAATTTAGTGCCATTTAATGGGCAAGCTCGGTAGTCTTGACTTCTCTACCAGGGCAACCAAACTACACTGCGCCCACTATAGTCCGTGAGAAATGTTACATCTCTATGAATACCAAAAGGAAGAAAATCGTAGACGAGGCTTGGAAAGTATACTTCGCTGCAAAAATAATATACGGTAGAAGTCCATTTGTGGGAACGAAATTTTAGTTAGTGCCCAATTAATTATCTGAACTCCTACTCAGCTTCCATTATGTAAACTACCCTCGCTAGAAAAGGTATTTCTTTGTAATTAATAAAATATTTATTTATCTCTGTTACTAGATAAATCGGAACACAATTTAAATCTCTAATCATCGCGATATTATTGTTCTTCCAATTACATTTTCAAAAGTAATAACAACAGTTGTAAGTTAAAATATCCTATCTGAAATATTTAATTAATTGCTACGTTAATAATAAATTATCTGCTGGTACACCTATCACAAAAGAAAACATAGGCTACAGCGAAATAATGGCAAAGAGAATGACAAAACTTCAATTTTCTCAAATGTAATTCTACTGTACTAGAAAATTATTCGACATCTTTTCCATCAAAATTAAAAATCAAATCGAAACGCTCTTCATCCCCTTGGATGCAGAACGTGTTAAGCAGGGAGAAGCTACAACGCACAGTGATTGGCCGCAGATATAAGTTCACTGGCGCATTTCGCCAGCAATTTCCGATACGACACGACCAGGATGTTGGAAATGAACTCGAAGGTGTCTTTAGCAGCCTCCCTGAGTGTCTGCTATAGACACGGCTATTCGTTTAACAGGCGAACGTTACAATCTAACTTGACTGACACTCGCGTTTATGCATGTTTCAGATGGGCAACTGTACGCTGCGACAGTGGCCGACTTCTCCGGTGGTGAGCCACTGATTCACAGGGATAAGATACGCACGGAACGCTCGGATCTGAACCAACTGAACGGTAATGGAAATCATATTAATTGCATTAGAATATCCGGCCGTTAAATGTGGCTAAAACGACAGGAATTACGCTAGTGTAACTAAATTTCTAACGTACACGAACCGTTTTGCCTCGAATTCGATTCCCTGAAGGATAGATCCCATTGAATAATTTTATTCTTCATACGTGAGCACAGGCATGAGAATTTCTTGGCATAATTTTCGTTTTGGTAAGAGTAATTGTAAGAGTAAAATCATAACTTGTTTACTTACAAACTCAGCCACTTCTTTAATCCCGATTAATTAATTACATTGTTTACCGATGCGTGCAGGGTGATTAATGTACCTGCCTCGAAGGATAAAGGAAATATTGATTACGCTAATTAGACCGCAGTATCAACGCGTTTACGGAGCCAAAGCTATTAAAGCATGCATAAGTCAAGATGCATATTTTTCATTATCTAAGTACAGATCGGGTCGCATTGATTTCAATGTCGGAATACTTTTTTACCCCGGTTTTACAAAAGAATTCATTGATCTTTAACTAGAAATTTCATATACACGACGGAATACAATTTTAACATCGACCCGTAATATGTTTTTAGAAAACCGTAACGCATCCTCGATTGATAAAGAACAGTAGTTTTAATGGCCGAATTCCCATCGCAACAAAATATGTATTGAATTTCCAAGTTTAAAATGATTTTGACACAAGCTATTGATTCTGAAGCTGCCTCCGGTAATGGAAGTATTAAATATTTATTTAATCAACATTTTAACGAACGCTTTTCGCAAACCGATTGGCCATAGGGCGTAGAACAATTTCCACGCTATTTTCGAATACTCGTATTTTCCCATTTCCCCGTGTCCACGTGAAATTGCATTATACAGAAACGTCGCATGTGAAAAGTTCTCGCATGGAATTGTGTTTGTTACACTCCCAGCGCGTATATAATGGACGGTGCTTAAACAATGTAAGAAGCTTTGCATAAATTACACGCTGCAATTCAAGTATCCATCTACCTCCCCACCTTTCTTTCCTTCTTTTTCTTTTTGTTTTCACCTTCCGTTCTTCATTATTTATGGTCGTTCGCCGAGTGGTAGTTGCGAATTCGCGATGCAAGTTTTGTATAAATTACGTAATCCGTTTAGAGCTTATCTTCCGGAATTTTTGATCGATCGCAATTTCCATGAGGCAACCCCGCTGGCAATTTATCATACGGCTGGCTCTTTGGAAATTACCAGGCTATTGAAGAATCCATCGATGGCCGCGAAACGTCAGGATAATAATTTTCTCTGCGTCGTTCTCGAACGAAAAAACCAATAGCGATACGTATAAAAATAGATGGAATTATGGAAATACTCGAGGAAGTTTATACGCAATTAGAACGCCGCGATAGAAACGCTGGAGCTTGTAACGAGGTTAAATGGTATTGTTGCAGGTCCGAATTTCGTCAGTTCGTTCGCATACGAAGATTATGTCTTCTTCTTCTACCGGGAAACAGCTGTGGAGTACATGAACTGCGGCAAGGTAAGATTCGTGAAACTTTCATCGCTTCGTTCTCTGTGTGTCAAACAATTTTATAAAAGAATATCCATAGAGGTAGAATAATTATGTCAGCTGCGAGGAACGGGTTTAACGAACGCATTGTGGAACGTTAATTATTTTCAGCAGCAGCGGAAATGAATTATTCTGAATCTGTCAATGTCAGGGAAGAATTAAAAAATTAAATGTGGCTGTTAAATGTCCGGTGAGGTAAATTTGATGTCACTTATGGGATATTGATGATAAAATCATGGATGGAGGTGTAACGTTGATAGATTGTTTATAAATTTCTCTTCATTAGTAAACAAATTATTGCTTAATACAATAATTCTTAATCATCCCAAGAATTTTCGATAATATCTGTTCACTTTAATAACAGGATAGCATACTAATTGTAAATTGAGTTACATAAATCTCTCGCCACCTAATGTTTCATTCCACCAGCCTATAATTTAATTCAAACAGTGTGCAGATCAGAATCAACAAATGAAATAGAGCAAATAAACTGTAAAGAAATACACAATTTCACCAAAAAACAAACAGAGAACAAAATAACTCTTCGTAACTCAAATCGAACCTCCCAACACGCCACGTCTGTCGACATTCCCCAACAAATTTTCGCACACCAACAGTTTCTTTTCATTTCTTTCCCCCCACCCTTGACGATACGGTAAAAATACAATGGCACGGTGCAGGTTTGGCACAAGACGAACCGTGCGAGGAAAGAATCGAAGGAGCCAATTGTTCGAAAGCTCAGGGTGCATTTGTGTTTTAGGCGGTGTACTCGCGGGTCGGCAGAGTGTGCCAGCACGACAAGGGCGGACCTCATGCGTTCAGCGACAGATGGACGAGCTTCCTGAAAGCAAGGCTCAACTGTTCCGTGCCTGGCGAATACCCTTTCTATTTCAATGAAATACGTGAGTATGCCTGCATGGTATATAAACCGTGTACATGTATGTATACGTCCGATCGTAAGTTCGTCGTGCTATGACGTTCGTCGAGACCCTCGTCGAGTGCACTCTCCTGCTCCTTGTGCGCTGGACAGAGGGGTTGGTCTAGCCCAAGGTGCACCACCTTGCACATTTATCGACTATATTCGTAGAACCGGGCCAATTTTACAAACGGTAATTTTCTTTACCTTGGACATTTGTTGGGCATTGGTCTCGTCAAGAAATATTTCGCGAAGAAGTTTCGCTGATCAGATTTTCCTTGATGAAAGCGTCAAATTGTTCGTGGACTTTATCGATGGCACACGTGAAATTGTTGTGACCCTCCGAAGAGGAAAAAATACGATTCGTAAAGGAACTGTTCAGCAGTTACCATGTGTCACGGTGGTAAACGGTATTTTTGTTGGAAATAGCATAGTGCGATATAATATGGAAATCTTGAGACCATTTCTTACGTTAATCCGATACGATTTTTTAATCCGAATTATGTTACTTTTTCTAATTTTCAAAAATTTCAAAAATTGTTTCCATTTGGTAAACGAATGAATAACAGTTATGCGATCAATATGTGGCGCATCTAAGTAGGTATGCGATGTAATTGAACTATTTATTGAAGCACAGTGATCGAAATTAATTCTTGTATACATACGTATGAATGCTAATAGTTTCATTCGTGAAATTTGTACGTGAAAAATCTGGAACGGTCTTTGTACATACAGAAGTCTAACAGTGTAATCTCTAAATAGAGATCAAATTTTGGCTAAAAGCAGGGGTGAATGTGTGCATAGGGTAATTGGGCTGGAGTCCAAGGGCCAAATTGTCTAACAACTTTCAAGTATCATGCTCTCCAATTTTGTATCTCGTACACAATGCACGTATAATGCCAGTAGAATTCACAAGTTTCATTATGCTTCCGTTAGTCACTTCCATTAACCCTAACCACGGTATCCTCGTAAAATTGAAATTGCCTTCAGTCCTCGAATCGCTGGAACTTTCACTAATACGAAAACCATTTATAAACGTAGAAACATTAAAATGTTCAATTCAATTCTATTTAATTGTGTGAAACATAATTTATACGAGTCGCTACAATAAAGATATCCTATTTAAAAGGACATATACACGTGTACACGACCATCCCCTAGAAAGGTTTAACAGTTCTAATGAAACTGAGACATACCTTACGCGTTCTACGTTTCAAATAAAAAAAAACCTTCGAACTCGAATAAAAGCTTTGTAAACTACCCCTAAATTGCCACCCCGAAACAGTTACACGAATGTTCCCACTGCGAGCACAATATAATATCCACATGATAAGCCATAATTCTTAACACGAAAATTGAATAATCTAAACTTTCAGACCTCCATCCCTAAGTAAAATACGCTGGAGTAATAGCAGCCGGCAATTTCAACGGCGCAGCGTAAATTGACTAGGGGTCGGGGTTGCTGGTAACAAATATCGTCGCGAGATAAGACCCCTTCGATATTCCTTACGGGGCTTACTAGAAATCCATTCAGCCTGATCTCTCTTTCTCTCAACTCGCTATCTCGCTGTGTATCAACGACTCTGTTACCGTAATTTTTCCTCTGTAACGCGTTTTATCACGCTCGATCGTTTCGTCCAGACACGTCCAACCCCCAACCCAAACCGAACCCAAAGGAAAGAATCATACGAAACGAACGAATCGTGGCGCGCAATTATGACTTAACGATAAGGTGACGAGCAAATGGATTTGGTTCCTTGGCTGGCCTCCGCGAACTCGCTCCGAATATCCATTACAGTCTTCCTCCTTTGCTCTTTTCCGTCTTCGTTTCTACTCAGCGATTTTACATTGCTGACCCGCCGATTTCGTTCGGCGCGTTTCCCGTCCGGGCAAACTAGTTTTCCTTATCACCGCCACTTATTACATTATCATTCCGTCGGGCCACGTTTTATAGGGCTCCACGGCTCGCCTAATATCTTTCTGCTGCGTCACACGGGTAACAATCGAACGATTTTTCTCTGCTCCATTGTCGTCTGATTCGATTAGGGGCTCGGTTGATTTTCCTTCGTCTTTTCTTCTCATTGTTGAGTGGAGTGATTCTTGTACTTCCGGAAGGCGAACTGGGGCGCAAGGATGGCACGTTTTTTGGAGCATAGCATTTTAATTATGCGAGCAAATCGATATCAAATAGAAATATCGGAGGAGTAAATTGAAATAATTAATTGGGAAAATAAGGGAGAGACGGTTACACCTAGGTGTGCGTCTCGACTTCCATAGAGTTGAACAAATAAGAAAATTCGGTAAAACAATTCGTAAAGGGTTGTTCCTCGACGGCAGAAGCCTGTGTATCTTCGCTTCAGCACGTATTTTCAAGAGGTTCTTCGAGTCGAATAAAATTGGTCTCGAACAGGAAGCACCGTAAGAGTACGTGGACACGACGACAATGACCGATGTCTACTGATAAAGTGACGATGCAGAGGTTGATCCTCGTCAGATATCAACCCCAAATGTGTATTGTCAAAACGTTAGGGTGTATCGTGAGGTTTACTGCAGAGGAGAGGAGCCAGAAAGACGGATAAGAGGCTAAAACGCGGTGTAGAGCTTTCAATTTTTTGATAGCCACTCGAGTGGACATCTCGTGTCACAAACAAAGTTTTTAATCAACGAATTTCCGAAGTTCCGCGAAAGAGGTCAAGAGTTAATTGAACGGCGAAACCGGTGAATTTGTTGCGACGTTGCTGGACGAGCCGTTTAAAACGTTAGCCGAAACGTTCGTTTGATTGAAGAAAGGAATAGAGAAAAATAAGTTAAAAAAAACAAAGAAAGTCGGTAGGTTGAAATACTGTTTATGATTATGATTTCTGCACTGTTCAGTATCAGTTGAAAATTTTTAATCCAGATCGACCTTACGTAAAACTGATAGAAAAAAACGGAAAATCAATTTCGTTTTTCCTAGAACAGAGAATTGTTTGCCACTAAAATACGGGCATCACAGTGATCGGCGTCATTTCTTCTTCCATTTCCGATTAAACTAAAGGCTAATAAGCTTGTTATTAACTCCTCCGTAAAACATCGGTAGAGCCGTAAAATTAAGCAGATACTGCATTCCCGGAATTTTTAAGAGAAGTGCATTATAATGCACGTAAACACTATTGAAAATTAAAAAACGACATTAGGAAACTGTATAACAGTGGTGTTTTATATAAATTGTTACATGCAATGCAACAAATGTATCTATTTTTTACCTGATTTTTTTACTACTATATTGATATAGTCAACAAATGAACCGTTCATTTAGTAAAATGATTAACTTCACGAACAAAAATGATTTGATATACATCGCTAGTTTCAACATTTCTTATAAAATATAATATTCAAGCCTACCTACACGGTAGAATATAGGCTACATGTTACGACTAGAGATTTCCCAATTTAATTTAGCCTCTGGAGTTAGCCGCAATACCTTCCGAGGTAAATTATGCTTCCTAATCTGTGCATCTAGCATAATTACATAGTCAAGGAAGTTTATTTTAAATTCAAAAAGTTCCGGACCAATCAAGCTCTCAAATAGATCGAACTTAAAGAACTCCAAAAGTGGAACTAATATCCTTCGCCTGCAAAGTACTCAAATATTAATCACCACACTCTCAGCCCAATCGCATCAGCCAAATACAAACACTTTTCAGCGACAGAGCGTATATTGATCACAAACGATCGGCAATAAGTACAGAGCGCCCCTTAATTGCGCCCCAAATTACACTCTATTTATCGATTTTCCCTCAGCACACATATCCATCCTGTTCGCCCGTCCAAAGAGGCGACCACCGCCCAGCATCTCGCAACCATTTCAAACGCTGCACTCGACGCGGCCAGATGTTCTTTTTTCCCCCCCGTTGTACACGTCACATTATATCCCCGCGAACCTTTCTTCATCCGTGTATTCGTCTGCATTTCCCCGACATTTTTTCTTCGCTCGCCGCGGCTCGTCGAGTCGTTTGGGGAAGGGCAGCGCCAAAGGGTTCCATAGCCGGGGCAGGGGGGACCTTCGGCAGCCAGATGAGTGCAGGACGCTGCAGACGGCCGACGGAGGATGGGCGTCGGTTGTCCGAGCAATCGGCGGGATAGTCCGGAGCCACGATTTGGCAACGATGCACAGGCAGCTCTTCGATCTGGACCGCAGCCAACTTTCCACGGCCGGATAGGGATTTCGGTTCGATGTGCGGCGACAATATTCTACGTTTATACCAGAACCACGGGCCTGTCTCTCTTTCCACGCTACCACCGCACCACACCCGCGTTACCGCGTCTCGTCGACGTGTCCTACCCCCGTCCACGGGTATATATGCTCGCCCCTGCGGGTCGGCGGTGCGCGGAACAGCCATTGTGTTCCGCACTCGAAGCTGCTGGTTCATTTCGTCGTCGCTCCATAGGCAGACCGGGCGACTTATCGAGTGACGAAGTATGTATATGTATAGGCGCGAGCACGGAACCTGAAAACCGCTGAGCGTGCCGGTGAATAACTGGCTGGCAGCCGTGCACGTCGCCGCGAGACGAGGGACAGTGATTCCGATGGTCCGTGGGAAATGATAAGGGGAACGGCGAGGACGTCGAATCCTGATCGCGTTACGTTTGTACCCGTTTGATTCTGAACATCTGCTTGCATGCCTGTGGAATGAATGTGGTACGAAGCCTCGCGCATTGAAGAAATAATTGGTACAATGACGCTGTCGGGGAGAAATGGACACTAATATGAAAAAAAATACCACGTGATTTCAATTGGTTTGTTGTCCATACATAGTAAATGGTTTATTATAATTGTAGAGCAGGGTAGTATATATGAAATTTGCATTATAATTCTTCAATTATGTTAACTAAATAATAATAAATATAAACTATTGTGTATTCGTAAATCTGTCGGAAGCAATTAAATGTTTTGAGAAAGGTTTTCTTCGAATTTATCAGAAAATTGTTTACAAGTTTAATTAGAAACTTTTAGAAGTGTGCTAACTACATCGCATTATTCAGTAATTTTAACCAGGAGTTTATCTAGGCGATCATTGGCTATTTATAAACAGAATATCGCCTTTATGCTTCCCAGTTTAGTTCACTTCTCGATGTACGTTACTTTCAATAGAATTTCACTTGCAGCCAGGAATTTAGAACTTTTGCCTTGCTACGCGTTTACCTACTGCATCCATATGCAGGAAGGTTTTGGGTACGCCGTATTTTATTCTACGATTTGCTGGGACAAATGATATAAATGAGTGTAAAAATAAATTTCATCGACATTGACAAGTTCAATTTATGCGTTCAATATAATACTATTTGATTTGTAACATTTTTCACGCGCACCTACTCTCACGATCATTTATTTTATCACGCACGTAGAATACGCTATTTACGATTTTAATTCTACAGGATTATTTATAAAGCTGTCAATTTGCATGACTTAAATTTCATGCTTTCGCGTATGCCAAAGAATGAGTCAAATGCCTAAGTACAATAAAATGCGAATATGAATCAAATTTATGTCACTGTGGCACAACAATTACGCGACGGATTTTAAGTTGTCGTTCGTTGTCCTGGAATTCGCGCCACTTTCATCGCCATCCTTGAACTCGTTTCATTAACATTACATATGATCGTAGTTACCTCGAAATATAATGACAACGTGCCATCTACGAGAAGAAAATTTGGGCACGGTCGATAAGCCATGCAGAATCCAGCCGTTTCTTCTCCTCTAACTAGACCTAAATTACAATTAGACTATTGTAATTAGACTTCTACGGGAATCACAACTCGCAAAACTATATGTCTCCACGTCGAACCTATAATATTCTACGAATGCTAAAAATCTTGGCGTCTTCGACGAGCCAATTGTGAGCACTCGAATGTTTTCTAATACAAAATCAATGCTCGCAGCCCGAAGATATCACAGACATTCCGATTTCACCGAACAATCTAAGAATACATTCATCGCAGACACATTCAATCCATCATCCTCAGCTACCACTGCAATCCGGACTTAGTAATCATGCATTCGTGCCATCCATCAGCCGGCTAATTACACCTCGTCGATTTTTAATCGTCCATAAGAGACCACTGTTCCTCGGTATAACGTCCGTGCAAATAATAGATGATCCAGTGACACCGGCAGCGCTGGAAAATGCGAGATTAAACTCTCAGAGAACGACGCGGGGATGTATGTTTGTATATCGAGCACATAGCGTAGTCGTGTGAAAATACATTCCTCAGGATGCAGCAATACGGTTCGTTCGCGCACATAATGTAGCATCGTGGATACCGGTTAAGTTGGAATACCAGGCGAAAGAGTTTACGAAAGCTTAACCGTGTACAGAGGAGGGACGTAATAAATACAGTGCTGGAACCAGCTGTGCCTGTGGAAAAGGGTGGAACTTTCGGTTATTCATTGATCGTTGTTCGCGCGATGAACGGATCGCATATAGAATGCATGCTTCTAGATTCTAGAGCGTTCGTTTACATAGCGCGAAGATTCGATAGGTTTGGGGAAAATTTCAAGCGTGAACGAAACGGCCCTATAAAAGAAAATGGGAGATTGTGGGCAATTTTTGGGGCGCTGTTTACCAGCCAGACGCAAACGATCGAGTATCGCAGTTCTAATAGAAACGAGTTTGGTAAGAGTATATGTACATAGTAAGTTATGTAGAAGATTTTTAAATAAGAAATGGAACAACTGTTGAAAGGTAGAAATTCAATTTACTATCGATATAATTGAGAAGTTATAGTAATTTCGTTGCGTCTGATTAGAACTTATTAAAATGAATTGGTAGATCCATATTTGTTTATTTATATCATTCAAAAAGATATCAGCCATTTTTAAAGTAATAGAGTACATTCTAATTGCTGAAGTTTAGTGATGAAAAATCCATGTTTACCATTGGGGAAATCACATTTCTCTTCGCATCGTAGGTAAAATTATGTTAAACAGAGAGTAGATACATGTACAGCGTGTCTCATTAACTCTGTCCACCTGAGATATCTCCATTAATTTAAACAATACGCAAAAATGTTTCAAATAAAAATTATAGGATTTAAAGGATTTCAATCCGATAACTTTTATTTGATCCATTTTCACGTATTGTTTAAAACAACAAAGGTATTTCAAGTGGACAGAGTTCGTGCGGCGCACTGCATATCCATACGCGCCTAATAACTAAATATTAATGCTGTAAAGGTAAAAACAATTGATCATATAGCGTTGGCGTTTCAACATTTTCCACGTTATTAGTAGCAGCCCTACTATAATCGTTTCGTAAACGGAAATTGGAGCGGCATGCTCTACAGAAAGCCAAGATTTGTTTTACGAACACGGATGAAACGAATTATTTTCATCGTGCAATTCCATCAAACACCACCGGGATGTAAAAAAATGCAGTGCGCAGAACATTTTGCACAAAGATATTACAGATTAAATAAAAGCACAAATGACGTGATCGTAATAGTCCAGTGGCCAAACGTTATCACGAATTAAACACGACGGAATATTACACAAATATTTTCGCAGTAAAATAAATGTAGGATTGAAGCGGTTCTCAGTCGTGTCTCTTAATCACACTGAGATAATTTATTAACAACACTCTTAGACACTATACTATGCATTAATATTAATATGAATAAAATAGGATTACACATGCATCATCGATTGAACCATTCTCTCTGCCGATCACGCATTCACTAAATCTTATGACGCATCGCTTTTCCTTTGTTTCCGCATATACACACGCATGCACACGCATACACACGCATACACACGTATGCACACGCGAAGCTTGTCGCTCCGTTCCATACCTCATAAAATTCATCGATTGCCACGATTACGGCATGAAAAATCTGATTTGAAAAATACCTTGACGCCTTTCGTTCAAATTCATACCACACCGTTTACAAAGGTATTAGGCGAGCAAACGTAAAAAAAAAGATGGAAGGTAACAGAAAAATGGGACTGCTCGAAAGGTAACTCGTTTTTTCCTGGAATTCATCAAGATACTCAAAGTCACTTTAAGGGATCCTCGGATATGCGCTTTGCTCTATCGGCTCAAAAAGTTCATCCGGTTCATCCACCGGCGAATAAACGTACACCATATAAAGTATTCACCTGGAAGCCGCGATCATACTCATTGAAATTGATCAGCTCCTCTTTGAAAACGTCTAGAACAAATAGCAGAACTACTACGTATCGTGATGAAAAACTCGGCCAAAGAAGGATTCTGCTTCATCATGAAAGTCAGATACTCGTGTATGATTGGCTGCCATGTGTTTTTCTTGGTCCATGCCTGGGAAAGGGTAAAACTTGCAGGTTTTAAAAAGGAATAGAAAACTTTCGATTCATTACGAATTAAAGAGGAACCGACACGATTATTTTTCATCATTTCCTTCGACTCGGAATAAAGTTTGCTCGCTGTCAAAATTCTTACGCGTTTCCAACATATTTAAATAAGAATAATATTATTTACTGTTCAGAGAAATACGTTTCCTGTTATATTTTTCACAATATTTATTATACCGTAATAATTTACAAAGAACGTTCTCAGCTAAAATAAATATCCGAGGACATACAAGTTTATTCAGCATCAAAGTGATTTTGCATGCAATTGAGAAGCTTACGCTATAAAAGGATCAGGTTTGCATTTTTAATAATCTGTTAAGATTCATTGTATCTTGGAAACAATAGTTGCAACACGTGGCACGATGATTCAGGAAAGACTTTGAGCCAATCGATACTTTCTGCAACAGAACATATAAGTATATCGTCGCAAACGTTTCGTTACATCCCCAATCGATACGAAATTATCATATTTATTCTGATGATTTATTAGGTCAACGATAATACATGTGATACAGCTACCATTTACGAAAGCAACCACATTTTGTAACACCGACTTCGAAAGCATTATTTGCGTTCACCATATTTGTCTGTTACACATTTTAAAATAATGGCATTTTTTAATCACGCATCACTTCAATTAAAAAGATACGAGACACGACTGTGTTTTTAACACGAAAGTTATGAAAATATACAAAGCACGACCAGAGTTATAAAATACACAGTATTCACTATCATTGTGCTGCAATGTTGTAAAACGAAAAAACAATTTCATTAGAAAAGATAATCTCATTGAAACGTAAATAGCAATAAACTCACGGTACACATTGCACAAAAATCATAAAATATTATATCGGGTTTCAGCTTACTCTGAATGTGTACCGAAAAGAAGCAGAACGGGAGAGATATTTTTTAATAAGGATGATCCTGGAATATTTCTCTGCGTCTGTTAGAGAGGTTCTGTTTTTATATTTTTATAAATATTGAAGAATGTTAATTTCAACAATAAACGAATGAAAAGAGAGCAGCAATATTAAAAGGGGCAGAATTATTCGCAACTCCGGGAACTGTCACCTCTTCGAAGCTGTCCAATTAACATCTTCGAGTTGCCATCCCTTTAATTAACATTTCCAAAGCAATTAAACCGCTCCATGTGCGCTCGATGAAGAACTCAATTTACAAAGGATCAAATCTATGCCCGGAACAAAGTCTAGCGGCGTCAAAATGAAGAATGCACCCTCGACTGAATTACCGCTAGCCACAATTTAGCCAGGAATCCCCATTCGCGTGTCGTTTTCAATAGAGAATACCGTTTCCGCTCGACTATCATAACTATGAAGACTATCCACGCTTTCAAAGTAAGCTTCGGACCATTTGAACTTATCCAACGAAAAGCGTGGCTGGTCGAGAAGTCCGAGGATCAGCGATTTTCCCTCGATTAAACTGGCCCCCAGTCGAATTCGAGCCTTTGCAACAATCCGCGGCGAAGATTTTGTCTCTCAATAGCACATCCTCGTCTGTGAATCGTATCAGAAACGATTTGCATAGTTGCAAACCCGTATTATCTGTGGCACGCTTTGTAATATAGCCCGCTATTAATATTTTGTTAAATTACATTTGTTAATTATATGAAATATTTAGTGTAAACTTGTAAACTTACAATTAGAAGGTAGTTTACATGTATTATCTGTGGCAGGCGTTGTAATATAATTTTTTGTTTAATTGACATTATTTGTTATATTACGTCCATACGCCTGATATGGCGGAGGCATGATATTTTATGATTTAAAAAATGTTTCCTTTGGTCGGGTTATGAGCTTACTTTACTGTAAGATGGTATTTGTGGAATATTATTTAGCAATTAGTGCAACGATAATATATTCTTGTTCAATAATAAATAATATTTTCTTTTTCAATGAGACCGGTTTAGTTATATAAATAATAACTAGATCATTCAAAATAATTGGTCATATCTTATAAAAAAATACGGTGAAGAATCTTTGACTACTTGCTATGTTTGTCAGGAAAAGAATTTTAACGAGTATCATATTCTGAGATTCTTAGCCACTCTACCACAAAACACCGTGCCGATAAAATATTACAAGTTTCCAAGTAACGAGTAAATTCCAAGTAAATTCCAGTTTGACAAAATGCTAGGAGTAGGCAAATTCTTGAACCACTACTCTAAAAGTGAAGAAAAGTGACACGGATCCGGATATTCGTTTACGAATGACTAGCATTCCCATCGATATTCCAAAGAACACGTCTTTGACCAAATATGCCTGGCCAGGTTTATTATCTCCGACGAAAAATCAAACGAATCACCTCACTGTCACGCTCAGGAACAAAACCAATTTGTTAAAAAAAGATTTTTGTCGATGTAGCTAAACTTTCTACTGGCGCGTGTGCTTTTAACAGCGGCGGAACGAACACTTGGTTGGTTCGTACAAATTCTCAAAGTCAAGACGGAAAATGTAACAGAACCTCGTGGAAAAGCAGAGGATCGTTTTGCTTCCGCTTTCGACGTTTACGGACAGGTTCTCCCGTTGTTCAACAATATTTTCGCGTTCCTCAATGGCTACGTTCCTCGTCGTGGCTTATCACGGTGCAAGCAAACACGATGATGTTTTGTAACGTTACATCCGCGGGAGAGAAAATTCGAGCATCATTGCAGGCGACTATTACAGCCTTGATATGTTTTGCGTGAAATTATTAAATTGTGCAGCACCTGGAAAGTTTGAGATATCGGAAAGGAAAGGATTCTGTGTGAAGAATTGTTGTGATTAGAGTATACAATTATTAAGTAAATGAATATTGAATTGCTGTTAATGAAACTATATATGTATAGGTATAAATATCGTATTTAATAATATTGGAAATTCGAAACGCTGTTTGGCTGGAATCACAGTTTATAACGCAGCTTGTAAAATTGATTTTTTATTTTATATAATTCATTTCTATTCAGTATGTCGTGAAATCAACGAACGAAGTTTTAAATATACTACACTTGTACGTATGTTTTCAGATAGTATTTTTTGCGGGACAATTGTTTTTAAACCTTCCACTTTCGAAAGATCAATAGCGTAGCAATAATTATAACATTTCAAGTAGAAAAATCAAGCATTACAGGCCGAAGAAACTGAATGACTAAATAGAAACTCGATGACTTGAAAATTAATTTTCGAAATTCTACTTATGGAAAGTTCTGGAAGTAAAAACATCACAGCCTTAATATTTCCTATTAACAGTCAAAGTTCCGGCCAATAATTTCGAAAATACACATGCATTTCAGTGAAACGAAATTATTCAAGCAGCACGCGAAAGAAAATATCTTTTATAGACTCGCAGGCGTGTTTGAACGGCTTCGCGAAAAGTTTGCCGAATGCACCGGAAAGACTTTTCAAAGTGCCACGGTTCCATGTGTATATTCGTCGTTGATGCATTGGCATGGAGTTTCAACATCGGCCATTGGACTGAAGTAAAAACGTTTTGTTACGTAACATTCGGGCAGAAACTCACGTGGACGTTTAGAAAGCACCGACTTGGAAAACATATTTCGTAAAAAAGTTAGACTGAAATTCAGAAAGGAAAACACTCGGGGGCCCAAAGTTTTCAGGCGCTTTCCTTCCGCGTTGTTGCATCGATTGATTTCCAACAAAATTTTTACGATTCTTGTTTAACGTACACCCCGTTAGTGTGAAATCATTACTTCTAAATCAAATTCTTTTATATCGAGTGTCTTTTCGATATAATTTCGAACGATTGAATATTATATGTGAATATATTGTAATTAAACTCTGGTTTTCTTTTTATCAGAAAATAAATTTCTGTTCATTACTTTATGCATTAATTTACCATTTGGAAACGTTGCACAGAATACTTATTGAATGCCTCCGTATATTACATTCATTTTATTTTGCAGTACGCATGTGCATATTGGATATTGGTTTTGTTCGAGTTTCGTTCGTAGATCAAAATTCATAAGCTCCTCTTATTTCGTATTTATGTATGTATCATACAGGTAGCGTGGAAACTAATTTTAAAAATACCATAGCTGTCGCTTTGAAAAGCAGGAATTATTTTTGCTGGCACGCTAATGAATTGTAAAATTTATTTGTTCCATCCTGTATTCAAGATGTCCAAGTGAAATCTGAAATACCATGATTTTTTTAAATATTCGTCACGTATATTTTCCATTTCTAAAATTGGCCTACATAAATGTCCAGCGCGAATAATACAATTAGTTTTATATTTTATGATTAATCTTGTCCCTTCCTAGACTTAATTAACTATACTGCTAGAATACAAATATGGTAGCACATAATTACAATGTACAACGTAATAGAATACTTGAGATTAATAGCACGAATATTTATATTGTTCAAAAGTATACCTTGAGATTATTCTTGCAGCCAAACTGTCCTTGGTTAAATACCCAAAGCAGGAAGTGAAATATGTACAAGCAATCTTTTTTTAGCCGCATGTCATGAAGGCATTTGGTTGCCAGATGCTACCGTTTCTAGCTGTGTACGCGGTTCGCTAAACTAGACCGATTGATTCGTTTGAAATCCTTCAATCTCGTAAAGAACCATTCGCACTGCAGATTTGGAACATCCCGTTCGGTACGACGAATTAATTAAAATTCACAAATTCGTGGCGTCGGTTCATAATGGAATAACAATGGCCGTGCCAGATTAAAATCGCTGACTAATCCGGCTATGTTGAAGAAAAAAAACAAACAAAAAGGTAAAAAACAATTAGTCCAGCCCTTTCGAGAGGCTCGACCTCGTGACACGAGCGCGGCCTCAGCTTTGCCCGTCTATTCATCCAGTCGAGTGTTTTCGTGATCAAGAATCCGCAGCTTTATTAAAGCAAGCAGTGTATTTACTGGGAACTGCTCTCGTAAGCGCGATGGTACTTTGAAAGCGAGGTGCTTTCCGCTTTGACGAAACCGAACAACAATTTGCACTCGCAAAGTCGCTACGCTTCCGGCCCGTTGATCATCTTTTCAGCCTCCGCCTTTCTCGAATTTCCGCCAGCGAATTTGTAATTACATGATTCCGCTTAACGTGCGCGACGCTGCGCGGCCTTTTAACGCCGCGTAACACGTTTTACGTTTCACGCCTTCCCACGAAATTCACTTTCAAATTCATCCCACCGCGGAGAAAATTCATGGACGATTCGTCGTGATAAACGAGGCGATGCGTCGCTGCTATCTCGTTGAGGTATCTCGAAGCTCGCAGTAATTATGTGTATATGTGTTTCTGCTGCAGATACACCTTGCTGGATAATAGATATCGTTTCTGTGCGAATAATATCGTATACAGGGAATAATTGATGATTATTCATTCGTTAGCTCCTTTGCGACGAAGGAACCACTTTTTCTTCCAAAAGCAAAGTGTGAAGAAATTTTTATTATTAATGCACATCGCTTGGAAAATAATATTTCTGAAATTATCACGGTTTTATGTATAGTGGACATTTTCCTTTTTCATAGTACTGGGACGAAAGGGTTAAAGTAAATGTAAATGTACAATACCGGCCACAGTGTCAATTATTTGAACAGTAATTGTATTGCTCTTTATTAAAACAGTTTATGACTACTTATTAACGTATACCACATTAAAAACTTTGTTCGCGACATTGCATTGGAAGATACTTCCAAATGACTCTATTTAATATATTACTTTGTTTAGTCGTTTGTGCTCTTTCTCTGGTACCTAAATTCCTGCTGCGTTGTTTATTTATTTCCACCAGTGTGTTAAATCACAAATTTAATCAATCGACGACAACTTTATGACGAACAATTTGTAATTTGAGAGGCCGAAAATCGGAAATACTATTCGAGACTCTGGTTCATAAATCCTTTTTTACTTTTGCGGAAAACTACATTGAATAGTAACACTTGAAAATATAGTTCATGCAAAATTTGAAAGCAGGTGACGGTGAAAAAACTTTCTACCGATTTTCTTATATCTGCATCCTACAATTTACACTCGCAGTGCTGCAATAAAAACTGTACAGCGGGGTAACGCCTGTAATAAATGAAACGAGCGTCCACGAAGACAAGAGGCGTTGCCCGTTTTTGAAAATTTCCCATTTAGTTTGACGAAGTCGTCGCAGAGTTTCCTCCACCCGATTTCTTATGCTGATAAAAACTAGGACGACGCCCTACAGCGGTAACTTTCCAGTGAAATTAGCTTAGTTCCCCGGGGAAGTTTACTGCGAGTAATAAACTCGTAAATCCCGTGCAGCAAAAATTGAGAAATTTGTAAACATGGTGGCCAACGACTGATAAGTGTTGTACAAGAATGAAGCCAGCACCAAGAGAGGAAGCTGAATTTTAACCCGGCCAAGCTAAAACTCGATTTTCCGCGGACGGACAAAAAGTGTTCTTCGTTAAGAATACATTAAAATTAATGTCCTATTATTGTCCAAGTAATCGTGTTATTTCTTCCAGATCTGAAGCACAAGCTTCTGTTTTGCCCAATTTCTTTTCCAACTTATAAGGAGTCTAATGACAGGAAAAAATTGGTCATATCTGAAAAGTACCGTCTTCCAATTTTCTCGGTGCGCGGGAACTGAGGGACGTCGGGCCAGCGTTTTATTCAGTGTTTTATCGAACGCGAATTACCCTTTCTTCGTGATAATGTCCGACGAAGAATGGCCGCATTAATGGTTTTTAGTCCCGTTCGCCCGGAATTAACGAGGAGGTGACAGAAAACTTTCGCCGCATTTTCATTCAGCGCCTTCCATTCACTCCATGCTCGCCTAGATTGGACTTCTTCAGCGTTATTGTGCCCGACGAAATTTGTAATATTAATGGCTATCAGACGCCGGTGACGCGCAGTCGATTTGAGGAGGCAGTGATTTCAAAGCTAACGCCAAGATGCTCCTTGTGCTACACGAGCTATGCATTAAGACCGAATTTGAATTTAAGATGGCTGAGAGGTTCTCGATGAAACCGACCCTTATTTTTGCCTGTAGCAAAGATCCGCGAGGGTAATTCGTTGAACGAGCCTCTTCAGTGCCATACTTGTTCCTGTGTTTTCCAACGGCTGCTCCTTTCCACTTGATGTCTACTTTTTTCTCTAATATTTTATGCCTTACAAATTTCTCGTTCTCCTTCGGTTTGTCTTAACTTGACGTTGGATAATTTGAATAATTTTTGGGTAGTTGTGATTTAAGAGAAACTATTGCAACATGGAAAGGTGAAATATTTCCTTAGTTGCTTAAAAACTTAAATGGAATTGTAACTGATGCAATGGTTCATAAGTGAAATTAACATCTTTTTTAATAGAGGGTTCATAAGTGGAATTCAATTTCGCATTATTATTATTAGTATTGGTACAGGCTATTCATTAGTACTCGTAAATATGTTGTTCATTAAATGTATGCAGGAGGTGGAAGTATCCAGTAAATGAGAAATACTCGTAGTGAAATAGAAAGATACTTTTATTCAATGTACATATGTATATAAATGACACTTGTTAGCTAAGCTATGGTTTGTCTAACACTGATTGAGTCTGGGCCCTTGTGACCCTCGCTGGCGACGGGATGTCGACCCCTCGCAGGACCATGTGCTCTGATCGCCGCACGCAGAAAAAGTCCCGAATCGCGCTAACGAACTTGACGACGATCTCGTATTACTTTAGACGACGATCGTCTCCTTGTACAATAAAATATTTTAAAGAAAATATTAAATATGCTAAGTATGCGAAATATGTAGTTCAATTTTTAATATCTATAATATTGCTCACATTTGTAATAGTATCGAGAAGACAGTTTTTCGAACGAAAATGGTACTAATCAAGGAACCAAACAGAACAATGAAATAGTTCACCATAAGAAATAGACAAATTTATATATTATACATACATGTTATCTTTCTTTCAACAATTTGTTAGAAAAGAAAAGATAATAAAAGAAAGGAAAAGATCTATTTATTATATTTTACTTTTAATGTAATACAGTGTCGCGGACCGCAGCTACTAATACAATTCTGTTCTCGCGAAACTTCTTCCTGTCCGTGCTCTTCCTCTTATATACCTCGATTACTTTCTCCCTGTCCTCACTCTCTCCCTTTCTCTCACTCCTCTACCACTCATCGCTCATTCGTAATTCCATTCGCTCTCGTCATTCGCGCGCATTTATAAAACCTATAACAAATCAAACCACGTTATTATAATATTAATTTATATCAGTAAATAACGATGAGTCTAATATGAATTTGTCCAACAATACTATCCTAATTCAAAAAATCATGTTTCATCATTATGACCAATTTCCCTCTATTAACTAGAACTACTTAAAAAATGCAAATTATTATTAATTATCATGGTACGAAGAAGGTTTTTCATCAAATAAAATCGATCGCTACACAATACGTTCATTAACAAAATATTAGTGGGGTGTTTTAAATTCAATTCAATTCATAAAAATGTTATTACCACTTTACATGGCCCGAAGCAGCCCCGAAAAGAACATCTTTTCCTTCATATACACCGGCCAGCATAGTTGATTTTGCGCCATAGCGTAACGTCATCCGTCCCATTATGGCGAGGTCGCCTCTCAGATTAATATTAACACCTTATTACAAGCCACGAAATTACAATTTCTCGCGGCCAACTTGAACTGTTATTTTTATAAGGCTTCTAATTTTATAATGGATGTTACGGAGATCCAACACGAAATTGTTATTAACACCTAACGAGGGATTCGCGTTAACTGCACACCATTCTCTGTTTGTATCATCGACACGCTAACATTTAATTACTAATTTCCCCCCCATAAGAATTGTTGCAAATTTTCTTAACAAGAGGAGCAGTCTTTAATTTTTCTGTTTCAAGGCTTCACGATTGAACCGTGAAATTCTAAATATCATAATATGTTTAAAATTATATTTCCTCCAAAATAAACAAAATTTGCAAAACTCACGCATAATTACGCATCAAATCTTCATGTCCAATCAAAAAGAAACTGCCTACAATTCCCTACCCAAGAAACGGAGAAACAAAAAAATCGACAAACATCGGGGCATTCCCTGAAAAAAAATACGCGAAAAAATGTTTTCGTTGCATGACCGAATCGAAAGCATCGTAAAAATCTATCGCGATGGGGGTTGGGTGTGGGTAATTGTCGAAAATCGATGTTCGTGATCAACCAGTGAAATTGAGCAAACCAAAGTGTCGTGCCTGGGGAACGAGGTATTTATCGAACGATTTACAATTATTCCAGAGTCGACGAGCGACGTCACGGAAGGCGTTTACGCCGGAGAACGTGCCGGGCTTGTTTATGGGGTGTTTACGACCCCCGTGAACTCGATTGGCGGCTCGGCGGTTTGCGCGTTCTCCATGAAGAACGTCCTCGAAGTCTTCCAGGGTGCGTTCAAGGAACAGGAGACCATAAACAGCAACTGGCTGCGAGTACTTCCGGAGAAGGTGCCCGAGCCTAGACCCGGTGCATGCGTAAATGACTCCAGGACACTTCCAGATATGACCGTGAACTTCGTGAAAGCGCACCCCCTCATGGACATCGCGGTCCAGTCCTTCTTCTCATTGCCTGTGATAACCAAAGTCAGCTTCAAGTAAGTAGAATTTTCTTCTTTGCTGTTTCCTTGCCGGTCATGGTCCGGTTCATACAACTCAGGTATTATAATGATTAGTTCTCTGTCGAAAATCATTAATAGAATAGCTTGAAATACAGGGGTGTCGTGAAAAAATGTATTCAGAGCCTTTCAGACATGTTATGAACAGTGCCTGGGCCGGAACGGTCATCAATTCGAACACCATGGATAACCCAACTTATCGATATATCTCAATTAGTTTTGTCACGCTTTAAACAAGTTTCGAAGCGTGCACACATTTCTTCGCGTCGAACAAGCACAACTAATCGAGAAAGTGTTCCTATATATTTTAACAAGCTGCTTTTACAATATAATTTCGTATCAGCTAACTAATACATTGCCAGACACACTTTTGCAGTGTCAATTATAAATTAAATGTCGGTAGTTGGATATTACGATGTACCTCCAATATATTACATTTCATATTTCATATTCATATTTCTGCGAAAAATTATTCGTATAGCTTTTTAAAACACTTTCGACACCGTTGAAAAATAATTGCCCAAGAATTGCGCTGCGATATTAACTGACTGCTATTCGATATTTCTAAATCATGTAATTTCAAACAGCACCGTTGTAATGGAGTATCTTATTACAGTTACAGATTTACCAAAGTCGCTGTGGATGCTCAAGTGAAGGCATTGGATGGCAAGGCCTACGACATCCTCTACGTTGGAACGGGTAAGTTGGAACAACTTTACGCCACTGCGAACAAAGGCACGGATTTAATTATGAAAATTCCGTAATTATGCGTAGACGACGGCCGAGTTCTCAAAGCGCTCAACACTCGTGCTCCGGATTCTCTGAACAACGTTAGCCAGGTCATTGTCAGCGATGTTCAAGTGCTGAAATACGGTAAGCTGCCCTAAACATTTTTAAGCCGTTTTTTGTTTCTTTATCCTGTTCAATAAAGACGCCCGGTGTTTTGTGAAACTCGATGTTCACACGCAAGCGTACCTATCCGGTAAGCAACGATCCAATTGCACAATTCGAAACAAGGAACTCGATGGATCCGCATTTTAATCCTGAAGAATTTCATCGACCCCAGCGTGGTTGTTGAACAGGAATCGATCACGCTTAACTGTTTCGACGAACGGAAAAACAATGCGCGGAAAGTTCGTGTAAAAATAACTCCTTGTTAAAAAATTTGTACATGCTGGATATTTTTTTTTTTTTATGAGAAAAAAAAGAAAGAAAGAAGGGGAATGCCGTGTCCAGTACTAGGTCGCTCGTTGCACGAGTTGTCACGGATTCACAAATATTGGATTAGTCGAGTTGTTTATTTTATCACGAACGGAAGCAAAAAGTTTATGATCGACGTGACGAAACGACTAATTCCGGTAAATTGAATGCAGAAGCTGTGGGGTGTAGCATCGTTTAATGGAATAATAGAGTGGATTTAGTTTCCTAGAGCCGCGAGTGAGAGATATTGTACACTATTTTGCTAGTGATAGAGGCAAGATTGGATTTTTAATTTTGCGCGTAAATTTACATAAAATATCATTTTCAACACGAGGTGCCACATTTTATTTGTTATATAGACGTTACCATTCGATACTTAAAATATATCAAAGCAGTGAAACGTTCCCCTAATGTCCAACGCAATATTTGATACCTCTCTGGAAATACAATAAATTTCTCCAAATCGTTGCGTTATTGTATTCTAATCGGGTCGAAAAATGAAATAATTGAAACAGGAGTTACATTAATGAATACCGAATTAATTAAAAATCAGAACAGAATTTGAAGTTTACTCTCGACTTCAGAGCGAAACGTTTAACCATACAAAGAGCGCGTTGGTCAACATTTTTTTATTTCGTTTCAAAATATCCCAACAACAGGTACCAACCGTATACAGTGAAGTCTCGATATAAGCGAAACCGTCGGGACTAAACGTTCGCTTATAGCGGATGCATCCTACATTTCCAGGGCAAAACAAAATCTAGCGTATCTGTGCGAGAGTTTTATTGCAACGATTGACCTTTCTCATTTTTTATTTTATTTTTTATGAAACTTTGACCAACAGATTTGTGACCTTTTGCTGACTAAAATAACACTAAACACTATATCATTTGGACCATATTTACTGTTCACAATGCATTATACATACACCTCTTATTAAGTAATGCAAATGTGATCCAAATTTTGTCGTGTTTGGACTCATTGTAATCAGAAAAATGTCGCCAATGTCTAGGTAAAAGGGTCAGATGAAAAGAATGAGAAATAGCAAAGTTTTATTGTTGAATTAGTATTAGTTCACCGATATACCCGAACCAGGATCACGTGGCAGTAATTGGCAATCGAACTTCTGGACGTCTCAAGGGGCATGCCCCCCCCCAGTAGTGAGGATAAACTCTTCGCTTATATCGGCTACCACTTTTTCGTTTATACCGAGACATAACTGTACTTAACTCTTCTATCGTCGAATCATCAATATGACACCCGAATCTCAATGAAAAAACAACAGATCTTGCCCTATCTCAGCAAACGTGTCCAAAATTATGAAAATTCCGTAATTATGCGTAGACGACGGCCGAGTTCACTGGAACGAGTCGTGAAAAATACGTTTCCACAAAAATGACCTCCCGTTTCAATTAATCCCTACAAGAGAACAAGAGAATTAATGCCTTAAATTCCTTTCACGTTCAGGACAAGCGATCAAGGATCTGTTGGTGGTCCACCTGGCCGGCGAAGCGAGCAAGTTGGTCGTGTTTGCTGACTCCGAAATTCGTGCTGTCCCATTGCACCATTGTGACGCGCCAGCGGCGTCCACCTGTGCGTCTTGCGTGGGTCTTCAGGATCCACATTGTGCCTGGGACGCCACTAAGAACCTGTGTGTGGCCGTGTCGACGAAGCTGCACGACAGTGACGCCGACAAAACCCTGTTCCAGGACATTACGAACGGGAAACACAAGGGATGCGGCTACGAGAAAGGTAATTCTCGTTAAGGTGAACTCTAATAGAGTTGAAACGTTTCGCCACGATTTCTGGTGGAATTATGAAACGTTATCATCGTACACTGCGCAGGCTATAGTTTCTCTCGCTTGAATTTCTATTCTTTCGACAAACGAGTTGAAGCTGATTTGCTTTTCTTTTTTTTTTTCTTTTTGTTTAAACTTTCTTCGAGACGATTGTGATGCTGTCAGATCAATTGGCCTCGGGAATTGTTTATAATTTTGGTTAAACTCGTCGATTTTAGGAACGGGGTTTAATACTAACTATTTTATTAATTGAATTTAATTGAAACTGTGTGGGGTTGTGTTATACATACGTGGGAGGGTATTTTATCTGTGTATGAAATATATATATTATTGAGCGATATTTGGCAAATACTCTTCTATTGGGTAATAATACAGCACTTATACATAAGTGCTACAGTATACAGCAATAATACAGCGATGTAGTTAATTTGGTAATATTACGAATTCTGCTATCTGTGATTAACGGAATTATATGAATGTTATCGTGAATAGTGCGATTGTATTTTCTGCATATTTAAAGGTTTACAATGTACATTAGAGGGAAGTACAGCTGTATAATAATTTAGGTGAAGAGATCATTTTCTCCGTATAGAACTTCTTAAACAGAAGTTTCGCGCATAATAGTTGGAACATATCCTAATACGCAAAGTATTAGAGTACTATTGCATTTTACAATAGTATGATAATTTTTACTGCGTTGCAGCAATTTGCATTATTTTCTTGTTATTAGTCCTAGGATTTCTGGATTCGCATTCCCAGTCGCAACCAATTAATTATGAACCAACTTTAAATTCTTATAATCTCACTACAGTACATACCTATCGGCAAAATTGTTCTTTATATTCGCGCAAACAAATAATGGAGAGATAGTTTTACAGTATATTTCATATACTATAAAAATACTATAAAAATATATTGCAACGACCATACGAAATTTGTATTAAAATAGCAAAGATCTTAGCTTCGCCTAAAATTATTATTTGTTCTTCACCCCTGTTTAAAATATGCATACTTCAAGGCTGCCAAATATCTTGAGATTCGTAGCAAAATGAGAGCCACAGTGTATAAAATCAGAATCTAATAACCACGAAGTGTACTGCGAGGCACCTGAAATTTAAATTACAAATCTAATGCCCTCGACCTCCCCCATTATTTGAATATTCGTAACTAAATAATGGTAAAAACCCCTGCCGCCGTTGGCAAACTTTCATTCCACTCAACAGAATCGCGACAATCATGTTCTGTTCGACTATCTAAGAGCAAAAGAGCTTCGCCTTAAAATTCTCACTAATCCCAGAATACGTGTGAACACCGACCATCGCCAAAAACAATTGACGAAAAACAAAGCGCCTGGCGGGAAAGCGTCCAATACACAGTAAATCGCGGCGGATTAAAACTTCTTCGTTTCCACGACACCATTACTCGAACATTCCACCACTCTCAAACCATTTCACGCGACAACCTCTTCGACACCACTTAACTCTACTTCCATCTAAGACGGCGTATTCCCGCACGAGCCAGCCAGCTAAAGCTGTTCCGAGCGCCACAAAAGTTGAGGACATTTTCGCACCTAACCATCAGCCAGCTTCGACTTTCACGAGCTGAGCGCGTCAATTGTTAGAAAGCTCGCGCGATACACCCCTGACGAAATCGTCTACGAGCTTTCGTCGTTCAACGAACGTGACGGTGGCGCGGATACTTATCTGTGTCACGTGCATTATTTCTCTGGTTTTTCGCGTTAACGCCGTGGCGAAATGCCGGAAAGAGAATTGCTCGTGAGAATTGGTCCGCCACGTTGCTTGATCAGTTTCATGACCTCTCTCTCTCTCTCTCTCTCTCCTTCCGTTTCTCGAAGTCTCAGCGGAGAAGTTTCGTTCCCGAATGAAACGCGTGTTTCCTGGAGAGGAATTTTCAACGCCTCTCTCGCGTAGTTCTAGGATTGTAGATACAGTTATGAATGTGGTATCGCGCCGGCTCCGTAAATCACGTTGCACCCAGGGGTTGGGGGATTCGTAATTGGAATTTCGGGGGGAAAAATGTTCGCGAGTTTGTGGCTGGTAGTTCGTGGAGGGTAGTTCTTGGAATATGTTCGAAGATAGGGAGGACTTGGTTTCAATGTTTGGCGAATTGCGACGGTTAAAGCAGCTGGTTAATTTGGTCAGCTTCGGGGTTCTTAAGGTGTTACTAAAATATGTAGTATACAATTGGTTAATGGTGGACCATTTTTTTTTGACTTTGTGCATTTACATCGTACCATAGTTAATCGTTGTGTGTGATTATTGCTTTGGTGTCGTCCTTAAATACGAGGGAGAGAATAATTCGGTTTAAAAGAGACTACCATATACAAGTATATGCTATGTGATTCTAGATATCTCCTAGGAATAAACAAAGAAACGATATAAATTAAATGATTAGTTTATGTGAAGCAATTGTACTCTTCAGAAAATAATCTTGAAATAATGATTTAGTATTTAAATATAAAAGATTTTATATGAAAGCAGAGAATTCAGTTGTTTTTTCTTCATTCATAATAATGAATCTCAGAATTTATCTATACTAGTAATATACTAAGCAAAATGGTCAAGAATTGCTGTGCATACAGCAATCTAATTTTCCTAATTAATCCACTGAAGAACATTGAGAATATGAAACTAACACAATTTTGAGACTTTTTTTTACTTTCGCCACTCGAATTTCAAAGAGCTTATACTGTCTGAGAAAATTACGCTCAACCGGTAGTAGACGACATCTCCCTTCAAACTTGCGTTTACCGCATATTCCTATTTCACCCCGGTTATCAGCTGATATCAGTTCCCAGCTGTAATCAAATTCGCATCGTGACGTATGCGTCGTCCACACTGGTTGCGTCGGTGCATCACGATCCTTTATAAACGCGATTTCTTCGTCGGGCGGTCGTAACGGCTACTTAGTTGTCCCCCCAGGCATTTCGATCCGTCCTTTTATTTCCTTCTTGTTTCCTTTTCCATCGGTCCTCGTTTCGCCATCGGTGCACGTTCTTCCACGAGACAGAGCCCGTCCGTCGTAGATTTTCGCCGTGATACTCGTTCGATGATATAGACCGTGAATAGCCGGTAGCAGGCAGGCTGGAACTGATGATACACTTCTTTCGATTAAGCACCCTGGGATCAGGAGATACGTAGACGCGATAGCACGGTTATCAAGCCGATGCAAATGTATCTTGCAATCGATTTATGGTATTCGACACGGTGTGCAACACCGTCAGAGGTGTATATATATATATATACACATAGCTTAGGTCCTTAGGATAAATTGGAATTTATACGTCGGTTTACATCGTCCGATACGCCCCTAACGAGCGTTACTTGGCCGTCGAGACACTAAAAATGTTACAGAGGATCGCAATGAACACGGTTCAGAAGCGGTTGTCATGGGGAAATTGATTTCCCGGATGGTTGGATGGAAAATGTGACGGAGATTAGAGCAAGGAGAAACTTGCTTTGTTTATGATTATAGAGAGAAAGTGATAGAAGTGTGATTCGGTTTTGATGGAGGCTTACTTCTTCGTTAAATCGTTTAGGAATCGGTTAGCCTAGCTGAAATAATAGGAAGCTGTTTGTTCGTGGTAATTATGCTGTCAGGCTTAGTGGATGCTTAAGTGGCGGTTATGTTTCGTTAATCGCGAACATGATGATAGTACTGTAAAGGGTTTAATGATCGTTTGAAAAGTGTAATGTATAGGTAGATAAAGTGAGGGGATGTTGAAGTTGTTTAAAGATTAGCATATAGGTAGGAAATTGAGGGTGAAATTATACCGTGCTAATATCGATTTGTAACGGAGTTCGTGGGTCTGTGCGGTGTGCGGATATACTACTTAATATGCGTAGCGTCATTAAATAGCGGGGCCAATTAAGTATTAAGAAAGATCGTGATTTCTGATCATGTTAAATTTGTCACTGTTTGATCTCTGCCCTTTTGACGGTGTTCGCTCATTTAATGGAAATCTTCATTCCCATGTACATATGCTGCGAATCATTAATCTCCCACATTAAAAGATTATATCCCCGTCCGATTTTAAATTGAACACGATATTTTATTTTTTTTAAATCTGTAGAATTTCAGACTCTCTTTCTACCTAATAGGTTTTTTCTTTTCAAAACCTCAATGTACAGTAATACGAATAAATATGCTTGTATGCTTCCATGCTTCTCCTACTTTTTCTTCTGATATTTTCTATTCGTCTTCACAACGAATCGAGCATCTTATTATACTCTTAGAAGCATTTCCACCGCGTCTTCCAATAAATTCTCCTATAACGGAACTCAATCTGTTTCCAATGTTTAGTTACCTTTCGAACACCGTCACGGTATTCGTTCCAGCTTGGAACACCTTCGTTCCCGGCGATCGGAAATACGAGTAGACCTGAATGAGGCGTCCTACAAAACGGAAGTCGCGATTCCTACTTACATGACCGCAAATGGAGCAACCACGAATATAGCGCTACCCTTCGCGCTTTGCCACACGGTTCGCTTGACCGCTAATGGAATGGATTTTTCCCTTTAACCGCCCTAGAAACGGCCTCAAATGGCACGACACTCGGTTTTAACACGGTCTACGCGGCGTAGATCACCGGTGAGTCACAATACCACGCCACGGGAAAATGGCGAACACCGCTTTGGTAGCTCGAAAGCTTCGTGCTGTCTGCTGGCATAGATAGCCGGTGAATCAGACACTCGTTTCAGATTTTTTAACGTCTGCCTCGTGAACAGAACTAAATTTATTTTACGCGTAGCTGGTTTGGTACTGGGTTCGGTTAGGATAACCTGCAGGTAGAATTGAAGATATACGTGTTACGTTACTCTACGGAAATGGGGGAATACTGATTTTCGCGAGAGGATTTAATTAACTTCCATTTGTTGCAGTCTTTTCTTATTTACTGAGTGCGAAGCAAATTGCGAGAACAGAAAAAATTATTTCTGTTTTGCTTATGATAATTGATATATGTATGTTAGCACTGCACCAGGCAATTTCTCTTTCGACCTTGATAAGATTATAAATAGGTGATGAATTCAAATTAAAGGGCTCGTTTAAACTTCATTGACCTGTATCGAAAATAATAGAAACAAAAATTCATGATCGCAGAAATCTTTTAATCGTTTCTCTATTACTTGTGATAATGTATATTTAATAGCATTGTATATCCCAGTTTCTCTTCGATCTTGAATAGATGATAAATAGTTGAGAAATCCAAACTAAAGAGCTCGCACCCTTCGTGAATGATATTCGAAAAAGAAAATAGAGACATTAATTCATAATCGCAGAAGTCTTTGGATTAGGATCGCAGTATTCTACAAAATCTTTCTGGCGTTAGGAAAATGTGCATCTTTTGGAAGTACACTAACGACGAAAATAATCTGGGCACCGCGTCGAATGCTCGTCGTTACCAAAGTTCGGAAAATTAAACAGGTCCATAAATCCCTGTTTCTCCTGTTAAAACCAAAATACATCGGCGTCGAACTCATTCATCACCAGCGATTAAAATTGCATCGCGCCTTCGAAGTCCTCTTACGTCCCACGAGATTCAATCGGTCGCCGATTTAAAGTACGACCGCCTGTCTTCGAGAACCAGTTCGACCCGTTAGCCTTTTATCGGTCACATGAATTATCCAGAAGAACGGAATCGCAGGAAGGTCCGGTTTCACTGAAAAGCACCGCGTTTACGTGGAAGAAAGTTGCCACTTAAAGATAAAGGTGCTCGCCATTATTACACGTAACGTTCGGAAAAGAAGCTCCTCTGGATGCTGGTGTCGCTTGTGCATCAAAGTGAAAGTCGAACGGGGCAAATCTCGGACGTAACGAGTCGTACTTGTTGCTCTAACTAGCACTTGTCGTTCTTTTTTTTTTTGTCGGTTTTCCTTAAACCAACTTGGGACGATTGGAACGAGGAGAATAATTTCAATTCGCATCGACGAGCTAACGATACTCGCTGGCCATCCGACCGATTAATTATTCCGTGAAAAACGCTTCTGCTGATATTCTAGAGACAAAATCGTCGAGAAAGTCCACAGAATTCTCAGCCCACTCTGTACCTTGTGCGACTGTGAAAATGAAAAGAAATATTCGTTGCAGTATACATAGTCATTAATAATTAATCATTAAAATATGTTGTACCCTTCATTTTGGTTTGTTTGTAATGATACCGTCCAGTACCTACATACGTAAAATACTAAAGTAGCAGTGCACTTCGGGAACAGAATTCAGGAAGGGCAATATTTAGCTGGAGAATGTAAGAACTGGACGCGCACAGTGCGCTTATCAACGAGACGTATATAATTTTCTTGGAGCGCAGTCGTGCTCTCGATAAACTCGCAGCGGAATAATTTCTAACTGTACGGAACTTATTCCGCTGTGCACCTTATCGTAGATGCAGGTTCCCCGACTAGCAAGCATTAATCGTAGGTGAGCGGTACAACGTACGGTTCTTCAAATTTTTGCATTAAACTAGGAAAGAGAGAAATAGAGAATGATAATGTTGATAATATTCTGGAATAAAATAGAAACTGCACAATCAGTAAAATGATGTTGCACTGTGCATTTGAAAAGTATGTTATTTATACAGGGTGAACCACGTGATCAGTTCCGATTACTTATTCTGTTGTTAGAGAGGTGGTCGACAATTTTTTTATTTGTTACAACATATTTTAATTAGGGCGTTATAAGAGCATTATGGAGCATTAAGATGATTGTAATGAATTTTTCATACGAAAAACTGGAAACTTACTTTGAAAACGTCGAGGTTAAAGAGTTGGCAATTGATTATGATCATTTTGAAGGTCGCATTGGAAGACGTTATTAAACACGCAATTTTCGGTCAACCCTGTAGACGTTTTTATTTCGAATGGTTGATGGCTTAAATAAATAATTAAATAACAAATTGTCGTAATTGAATCGTTCATCTTCGAAAGGACATTTCTCTGTTTTGAAGCTCTGTGCGCCGCGCCGCCAGCTCGAAGTATACGAGAGTTATAACTTTTAACTGCGATTCTTATTCTTAAAATTTTACGTAACATTGAAGCTTGGTAGTCTAACTTTATTTCAGAACGCTAACGATTCTTCCCTGAAACTTGTATTAGGCGGCAGCCACCGAAGTAGCGTAAATTCTTAATGCTTTACTATTCAATGCTTTCTCCTTTAAAGCCACTTTGCCCGTAATTCACTTTATGATACAAACATAACAAGTCGATCGAGAATAGTTACAGCAATAAAGAAAATCATAAAAAAGTAACAAAATCTAATGTACTGCAATTTAGAAGCTATATAAATTATGCATGATATTCAGAATTATTTTTCAGTCATTTTCTAATAACTGCAGGAAGTTTGTTTCACTTGCAATACATTTAAGTGCATTTGTTACATAATAGCGTACCCAAAATAATACACTGTTCAGCTCCCATATTTTCTGCGCAAATAAGATTTGTGGAAATATTAAATTTCAGCTTGAAACACCGAAGTGCACTTAAGATACCGTACGAAATCGTCCCTATATCAAATAGTCTTCAAAGTACGAATACTTTTTATTCAGGAATGTGCAACTTTTGAGATATTCACATTAAAGAATCACCACTATTTTCCATTCTTTAGGGCCACCTTTTCTATCCTCGAGACTTGCCAATACAAAGTCAATGAGAAACTTTTTTGCACAGTTCTCACACGAAAATGCCCTCGCGTGCAACGAAATGGAACGACCAGAACCAAAACTCCCTTCCCTTAATCGTACGATTAACCCTGCCTTTACTTTCCATTAGATCAACCCGTCGGAAACCAATCCGAATAGTAACAAAATTGTCTGCCTGCACCACTCTATACACCGCTAAACATACTTTCAGCATCCCTCGAATCACATTAGCTACACAGAATTTCTTTATTTTATTACACGGGGCAAGGTTTCGCTGCCGCATAGAAGCGTGGCTCCATTTAAAAAAATCCAGCCCTAAAACGGAGTCGAAAATCGTAAACCCTGGCTGAACTGTAAAATAGGCGGGCATGTATGGATCCGATGGCGAATCGGAAATCGGGATCGGCAAAGGCACACGTTGCAATATCGTTTTCCGATGGCCCACCTTCGTAGGTTGACCGTGACGACTACTTATGTCTCGTTGCAAACCGCTTTACCCTTTCACCATCACCTATGCCAACGCTTCTCGCATACTACGCTCTCTTTGTCCCGATACTGCACTGTTTAACAGCCTTGTCCTGCCCACTTTGTGTGCTCACATCGCGCTTACGCGTGTGGCACGCGTTTATCATCGAGAGAGATCCACCCGGCGAAGTCAATGGCAAATACCAACGGAATAACGAGATGATTTCTGCCTCCTTCTTAGTAGCGGATTCGAAACGATCATTCCCGTTGCAAACATTTTGTTCCTGTGTCACTAACCGTCCCGACGAAGTACATTTTAATTAATAATGTCGACGATTTCATGCTTGCGTGTACGTTTGCGGTTTTGTCACTCTATTCCCTTTTGCTCTTTTGTTTATACATGTTTGTAATTCGTATAGAGTACAATCGTTTATGATTGTGACAAAGATCTCGCAAAGTGCTACACGTCAGCGTTGAACGTCCTGAAGTAATAGTGGTTTCGGTGACTCGTATACTACTTAATCATTAATCAATTACACGCTCGCTAATCTTAATCCCTAGAAGCGGTGCGACGCAAAGTATGCAAGTACTTGGACAGAGCTTTGCACCGCCTCTGGTGATTGGTATCTTTCAGTCTGCATGCAATTTAATCAGGCGTGGTCGACTACTGAAAATGAAGTCGACCGTGCATCATTACTTTTACGCTCAGAACATCATTTCTCTATTTCATTTTTAGCTTTTTCTTTACCTTCTTTTGTCTACCTTAAACTCGGCTATCCATCTGTGTCCCTGTCATCAAATCAGTGAAATGTTGCTTCAGAGATGGCGAAACCCGTGCAACCAGCGGTTCTGCCCGAAAACGGGCGAGGCGAGCAGCCCGATGAACGGGACAATGAAATCGTCATCGAGCTGGATCGAGAAAATCAGTACGGTCGTACGCAGCCACGAGCTAACGAGCCTCAAGGTAATCATTTGCGCAATATCCAGATGGTCCACCTACATCTCGCGTCATGATACATTTGTTTTTTTTCTCCCCGCTCCTTTTGTTCATCAATCTCGATCACACACGTTCCATTCTCTGCACATCGCTTTCAACCACCCAGTCGACCGACATACGTATACGTACACATACACGCAAAACAACATTGATTCTGTTCAGTAACCGTCTTTTTTTTTTTGTCTTCTTTTTCATTTCACCGTTCATATATGCACAAACAGTTCAAGCTGGCTCCCTCGTTCGTTACACAGAGTTACGGCTCTCCTCGTGTATATGTATGTATATGTTCTGGCATACGATGTGTCCTAACTTTGTGCACCGTACTCACCCCGTTGTTTCTATGTAACTAGTTGCACCAACCATTCGCGTCGCCGCCGTCTGGTTTCGTTAAACGCGTAGCAAAATAGAGGGAAGAAGCGGTAAAAAGGAAAAGAGTAGACCAGCGAACGTTGGTTTTTGCGTGGCGTCGACCGCAGCAAACGGAACCCGATCCATGAAATTGTGTTTCTGCCGAGAGAATTGCACCGGAGACGATCGCTGGCATTTGCGAGGTCCTTCGTCCGGCAATCCAGTTTCGTGATTCGATTTCCCGCTGCTGAACGTAATGGAAACGCAACGGTAAATGCAACAACGTCCGTTCGCGTGGTCGTTGGCGGGTGCGAGAATAGGACTATCGACTGCAGCGGTTAGATGGAATCGAGTTTTATTTTTTTATTTGCTTTTTTTGGGGGCCACGTTAACACGCGTACGCCCAACACTGTTCGCAGTTACCGTAAAATTAATCCGTGACGCGGTTTCGGCCTTGGTGCGTGTAATTCGCGAAGGGTGGTTCAGTGATTCCCATTGACAGAAACATTAGCGGCACGCTAATTATTGCGACCGTTCTTTTGTTGGTTTCTTGAATTGAAGGTGATGAGGAAGATTGCAGCGAAAGATTTGGTCGTCGAGCGTTCCATGTTTTGTAAGTGCTGGTTCGATTCGATTGAAGAAAGAAGATTTTGCAACTTTTTACATGGGTTATCGTGAGGAATTTCGCCAACTGATTTACCGCGAATGTACTTGACAATATTTTCTTCTAATTCATCTTTCTTAACTGTATCGTAGACATTGTTCCTGACAGTTAGTCGCAAGAGAAACTGTCATTCTGATCTCACCAACATTTCAAAGCGATATTCCGAGGTAAAAATTATATTACAAAAGGAACGACATCTGTGTCCATTTCCTTCGGATTCACCTCAAAATCCAAATGTAAGGGCACGAATGGAAAAATTCATTGAATCGCGCGTTGAGTCTGTTCTTTCCTCGTTTTCCAATCTTTCTGTAAAATCTCTGCTCTCCGTGAATCCATCTATATACTATCAGCTAAAAAAAAAAAGAAGAAAAGAAAGAAACCCCGTACAACCTGTACACGTATCGAGCCCCTCGACCAAGAGATCCGTTTCCTTTCCCACCCTCTTATAGAGTTTCTTCGTGGCCGCAAAAAAGGCCAGCAAACCGATCAAGACGCAATAATAAGTCTCCGTAACCGTGTCCCATCCGATACTCATTCAACTTTCATTGCAGACGTGATCGCGACACCGGTGGTCTACTCCGCCCAGACTCTGACCGGCGCCCTGATAGGGACCTGCTTCTTCTCCCTGGTAGCCGGCTTCGCTTCCGGTTTCTGGTTCTCGCAAAGGCTACGCGGCGCCCCTTACCCGGAACCATCGGAGCAGCGGCAACAATTGAACCGGCTGACGGAGAACTCCGAGTCCCCCGGTTTCAACAACAAGTCGATCAACCTGGTGCTGAACGTGCCGCCTAAAAATCCAAACGGCAAGAACGCCAACTCGTCGGCGGAGAACAAGCCTGTGCAGAAGGTGAAGAAGACGTACATATGATACAGAAGGCGACACAGGGCCGTCTGAGGCTTGCCGCAGGACCCAACGGGTTCCGGCTCTTCTTCTTCCTCATCTTCCTCCGATTTCGCGGAATCAGACGACCGTAACGACGACAACGACGACGAAAACATCGACGAAGAGAACCACCAGCTTGCCCGTATCAGCGCGGGCTGTATGCTCGATCATCTGGCCAGACACGACGAGGATATTTACGAGTGCGTAGCCAACGAGGGAAGACCGCTCGAGTACCTCGCATCCTCCAGAGGGGCGCCGTACGATTCGCGAACCATGTCGAAGGTCAGCGATTACAACAGGAGATACGACCACCACTTCCCAATAACAAGGGAGTACACCGAGACAGCGTTAACGGAGCCGGTGAACGGGCTGCAAGATTACAGCAGCAGCAGTGCGAACAGCCTCGATGATCTCTGTAGAGGGCATCAGCCAGTGCCCGGTGATTTCAATCGGGGCGACGAGACAACAAGCACGCGCGATCATTACATGGTGCCCACCCGGGATCCCCGGGAGCTCAACGAGAGGATCCTGTCGCTGTTCAATCCACAGTTTCTGCCGAACTTCAACGACATGATAATGTACGTGGCGAATCAGTACGACACCAGGCGAAGCCCTCCGCCTAGATCGCGATCGATGGTCGACGGGGAGGATCGATTGTTCGGGGGCACGAGCTATAGGAAGAAACGTGTCGACGCCAGCTCGATGTTCTTCCGGCGTGGATTAACGTACGAACCGGCGCGCAAGTGACACAGGTTGCCTGCTTCCGGATTCAAGCGAAGGATGCAGCGTTGGATCGGTCGAGCGGCACGAGATAAAGCGTAGAACGACTCGACAAGATTGCCGGTTGCAGGGTTGAATACGGTCGATCGAGGGGAGGAATGTGACTGGATTTCACCTGGTCAGTCGTGTCTTTCGGGATGATTCAATTCGCCAGGGTAACCGAGGCGGTTTTCAATGGCCCTTCGCTGTCGGGGGAAAGAAAGAACTCTTTGATGAAAATGCGAATACCGTCGCCGGAGAAGAGCAGAGATTTATAAGCATAGTTTTGGTGTCGGCGTTACCTGAGACTTCAGCGGAGAACGTGATTTACTCTCGAGCAAAGTTCGGATTACTTTTTCGTCGTCGTTCATGATCGTGTACTTGTACAGGAACGTCCGGGCGTTGCAAGGCCACGTGCTTCCGGTGTCACGTGCCGTATCGTCTGATATGCACCCGCGGAAACAGACACACATGGACTTTGTATCTATTTTTTTAAGGTATATCGCTCGACGAAGGCACCTTTCGATGCCTTTTGGAAACGACGTCGAGGCAATCGGACGCTCCGACGCAGGCTGGGCTAATTTTCTACAGGACTCGATCGTTTTCGAGTTCGACATTTCCATTTCTCACCAGTACGGCAATGGAGGGGATATGGGGACCGAAGGGACACAATAAAAAAAAATAAAATAAAAAAGATGGTGTAACCGAGCAACAACGACGGTGGGACAAAGGATCGACTAGTAATTGTGTAATGTGATACGATCAGAAGAGAGACTGTGTTCGCAGCAGTGGCCTGCTTAGGTGCTTAGAACCGCGGTGATTTAAGGTCGAAGACGAAGTGTCTTGCCATTGGAACCCTCGTTTCTCAAACTTTACGCTCGCTGGAATATTATTCGACCTCTTGGCCAGGAAACAGTAGCGTGGAAGATAGCGATAGACAGGACACAAGTTGCCGAAGAAGATTTGTTTTGCGGGAACGAAGATATGCTTCGACCACGATCCATGGAGGCGAAGAAGATTTGTCGAAGATGGCACGAGATACGGGGAAAGTTTGTGAAACGTGGTCCAATGGTTGAACGTTTGAAGCATTCGCGCTAGACGAGGCGTGCCTTCCGTGTATTAATTGTTGGCAAATTTCTGATCTATGAAACAGGAACGGGAGAATGCAGCCGGTATAGATTCGGGCAAGTGCCTCATTTATGCGTTTCGTTTAAGAATAAAGAAGAAAAAATAAAAATGAGTAATCGATAGAAGAGGAAAGAGAGGGTCACGCAAGGGAGGGAGAGATAGAGAGAGATTATAGAGACTTATGTAAGACTTATTCCAAGTATTGTTGTGCACTTATTGCCGTGCTGTGAGTATTGGTTATTAGCAAGAGAGAAGTGTGACGTTGAAGCACGTGTACGGTTACTAATGAGAATAAGGAAGAAACGTTTAAACATTATTGGTGTCTTCGAGGAGTTTACGTATTTTTGGCTGGGACGAGTTAAATCGATTTATAAATGTTCGACGGTGTTCCGGGAGAGATGTGGATGTGTACTTTCCTTCTTCTATTTTTGTTCTTTTTCTTTCGTTACTATTTAAGGTAAAGAGACTAGAATTGCGTGGCGAACTAATCGCTCGAATGCGAGTATCGGTAAATGTTACGGATTAGAATGTACGGTAGAACTGTCGTTGCCGGCGCGGCAATGATTTTCGAGTATGAAAATAAAAAAGAAATATATTTACGATGCAAGGTAGAGGAAAGATATTCCGCGAGATTCTTTTTATTAATTTCTTTGACTAACTAAATCGTATTGTTTTGTTTCGAAAAATTGTAATACCGGAGTTTAAAAGCAGTATTCGTTTCTTGTTATCAAATTTCATCTTAGTTTATATACATGCGTACATACTATTATACTACGCTGCACAATACCGTACTCTAATCAAATTTAACAGCAAAATGAAATATATCTTCGTGTAGCAAACTATATAAATAGTAGAATATTCGGGTAACGAAAGTTCGGACAACAAAATGTTCTACCGTAAAAACGTATTCGTGCATTTCGAAATTGTAATTTTCACCTTCCCCCGAATGATTCGAACTCGACCAACAAGCTGGAATTACTTCGGAACTGGCGAAACAGCTTTGGAGTCTCGCGAAAATCGATTCCCGAATGAAATGAACGGAAAAAGGGGCCGAGGCGGGACAAAGCTTCAGATAAACGCATTCGCGCGATTCGTTTCAGCTGGTATTCCTTAGAGCCGGTGCTGCATGTTATCCGACACCTTAGCGAAAACTTGGTAGCATGTACGACAGTTCTCTACGGCAAAGTATCCTCGAAGAAAGCTCTGTTCGAGGCGTGAGGAACACGAAAGAAGTAGAGGGAAGTCTTAGCGTGTTTGGCAAGATGCCTTTGACAATGGCGTAAATCGGTCTTACTAGCGTACAATAGCGAACACTGAGCGTATTTCCTTTACAGCTTAACCGCGGATAGAGTGCCTGCAAAGAAGTGGCGGCTAACGTTTGTCCCAGATATCGGGAATGATGGAAAGAGAACGAAAGGAGGGTGTTGTGGGACGAAGAGCCTGGCCTTGATACCACGTAAATGGACCAGCTCCATGTTCTAATTCGTCGTCGAAGTAGAGTGTATATAAATACCAGAGATGGATTTAATGGCCGCGTTTCAGCCGACGTTTAAGATGTTTAAAGAAATGTTTGCGGTATTTCGAGCGATTAGATCGCTCCGAGATTATCGTGTTTCCGTTCGATAGATGTTGTTAATGATAGGCGAAAACCTCTTTTCATCGTCGATTCTAACATCGACGGACAAACGTCCGGCCGCTTTCGTGAACCAACACTGCCGCGCCAATTCTAACGTGCTTCGAATAAAAAGAACAGTAGGACAAGTTCTAAATAAGTGCATCGATTTTCACTGATCGTCATTGCGCCGTTCGAAGAAAGAACGAACGATGTACAGGAAGAGGAAATGAAATGGAACGACGGTTGGTAATTAGGAGGAAGCTTGACACGAACATGCACACATGCCTACACACGCGCGCGCGCACACACAGAGTGAGAGAGAGATACATAATATACGCGTTTGAAAAATATGGCCATTAATAAAGAGGCACGCAGTCTGTACAAGACGAAGGAATAACGTAGAGAATGGTCTGGATTTGCGTACGGGAAGAAAGAAGAAAGTCGTGTACATAATTAAGTAGAAATTATTTTTTTCTTCTTTTGTTTTTTAAATCGTTGAAATCATTTACACGAGATCGAGATTTCATTCGTTACGCTACTCGTCACGCGGACAGCAGTGGCACGCATTAATATTAATGTTTACACGTACATGTATATACGTAAAGGGTACGTTTTATACGTGGATACGTATGCATTGCATCTTTCATTATTGCATATACATATTATATATACACACACACTTACGCATATACAAATATATATATATATATATATTTCTTTTTTAATCCGCATAGACGAAATATAAGATAGGAACGAGAGAAGAATGCGCTAAAAAGAAAGGAGAGGCAGCTAATTACACACATTTTTTTACGGTCTTTGTGAAAGTCCGTGATCTTTTTTAATTAAAATGCGATCGAGTACCCCACGGTAGGCTCGTTAACGTTCAACTTCGCGAAAAAGAACGATTAACACCTGGGGATGTTCGGCAAACAAAACAAAAAAATATTTTACAAATACGATGTTTGTATTATACAAAAGGAAACATCCAACTTAGGTACCTTGTGTCGAGATGATAAATTATATATATATATATATATATATATATAATATATATAAATATATAAAATACTATTGGCTGATTGTTATATGCTATAATATTTCTAAATTAGACGAATCGAGGAGGCATATAAATATAAATATATATATATATATAAATATTATGGATGTACATGTATACAAAGCGTTTTATTAGAATTTACGTGATCAATTATTGTAAGGAGATTGTACATATTATTACCCCGTTTAAAACTGACTTTGTCGAGCTATACTTATTACTAAATTAACTCCGTAGAAAGGACGATAGATTTCCTTTAATCGCGTTTCCATTTTTCTTTCGTCTTCAACGTTCGTTACGTTTTCATTCGTTTGATTTGCGAAAAACTGAAACACTTTGCACGCTAGCCCTGTTCCAGAGCATGTGCAGTTTCGTCGTTTATTATACCTATAATCAGATTCAGTTTTGAAACGAGAAGTTGTAAAGACAGGATTCTTTCGCAAGATAGGCAAACGGGAGAGGATAAATTTATCCGTGACAATGCGACAAGAGTCACGCGTGACGCAAGTATGGTATTTGTAAAATCTATTGTAGGTATGTGCATTTCAATAAAATCGAAATAAACTTTTCAGTGGTTAACCATTTCGATTAATTAAAATCAATTGTTGAAACGAAACTCGATTCGAACAAACGCAGGTGCGATACAATTCTGACCGTTTCCATGGTAAATGGAATTAACGTTCCATTTTTTTCATCCTTGATTCGTTTTAAATGGGGCGTCTATCGAGTTGGTTTTAATTGTCACGCGATTCGATAGAATATATATTTTCGCGACATACAACTCTCTTCCAGGTATCAACGAAATTTTTTTCTCATAACTTATGGCATCAAGCACCATTACGATATAATTCCAATCTTTTCGCAAGTACACTTAGAACATACCAAAATACTGTACCAACCGCTGTTTCACAAATTTATTCCCCCGAATTGTTTATCATTCAGCGCTACTAGAATTATCTATACAATGTTCAATTAATCCCCCAGTAAATTCAAACATTCCAATCCATTTGCCGTTCTCGTCTTCAAAGTCGCCGACATAATCGCGTCACTCAAACAGCGCGCAATTCGACCCTACGAAAATCAATCCAAAAATAATTGACCCTCTCCAAAATCATACACTGGTCGCGAATTCAAAAATCAATGGGCATCTCGATTACTCCCTTCACCGATACCAAAATTCGAATCACCGACACGGAAACCGATTCAAGCGACCCCGAGCACGCCTCGATGACGATCTTCCGCACGATCTGCTTCACGGATCGACGAAAGAAATCCGTCGAATTTTCACGAACGGACTCTACGAGCATCTTTCGCCCGTAACCATCGTCGAAAAGTTTCGAGGAATTCCGCGATATCTCGCGCAATGGGCGCGCAAAGGTATTCAAACGATTCGAATAAATTGGAAGTACCCGAGTTATTCCGCCGGCTGCGGGGACGTTTCCCAGACACCCACGATTCCAAACCCCCCCCCCCCCCCCCTCCCCCCATACATTTTCCGGATTTGAAAGTCGAATCGAGGTTCGATCCAGCAAGAGAATTTCAACGCAATACCGACAAATACCTGAAATCGAATACGCGTCACGCGAAACTGTAACGTAAGAACGATCGCATTAATTAGGTGAAGTAATTTGCAACATTCCAAGTAAGGGCCCGGACTGCCGACGGCTTTGGCAAATAGCGGCTGGAAATTCGCGACACTTGATCGACATGTTACCCCACGCACACGGTTTGCCCTGTTATCGAGAAAACGAGGTACATACACGGCGTGTCATGTTTGGTATTACGACTTCGTGGGTCGACGGGGGACAGCTGGAACGGTGGTTGGAAGATGTTTGCGTGTTCTGATTGATTTGTTCGTTAATAATCGCTGGTCTAGAAAGTATTTCTTATTTTTCTTATACAGTAGTTTAATGCGCGATTTCAATTATACCAATTATACGAGTACTTTTGGCGCTGAATTCATAGCCCTGACTGATGATCCAAGAAATTGAGTTGGGAAAACTTTCCAATAAATTTTTTATTGGAAATGATCGCGGACATGAAGTTTACTGGGCCCAATTTTCAGAAAGTTCAGTAATTAGTGACGAAAATATATATATATATATATTTTAACTTGCCTTCAAACACTTAATTTCGGCCAATTCTTTGCGTATAGACAGTGAAAGAGCGAATACTTATAGGGGGATGACTGTATGCAATCGGTTTTTATTTCTATCACGCAGGGGTTTTGAGTGTAGTCATATACATATATGTATTCAGAAACTGTTGAACATTACCCAAGTAATAGTATTTGCTGACTTTCTGGAATATTTAGCTCGATGAACATACCGTTTGAGTGTCCAACAGTAATCAGTCAACGCAAAGCACCCCCTTTAGGTCTTGCACGGACCCTTACTTTACACGTGCAAATCTTGACACTTTCCAAACGATCGCAAGCTCATTGGCGAGCAATTAAATTACCATGTTTGCGCATTTACGCCACTGAACTATATATGATAAAATTCTTTACTATTAAGATCTGATTCGTCTAAATACACGAAGCACAAACTAAATTTGTCCCGTGTATTTATATTATTATTATTACTAATAAAATAACTACGAATTCAGTCATTATTAAGTAATACAGAGTGCTGTCATATGAAGACTATAGGTGATAGAAAAAAATCTGATTACGAATTGGAATTCAGCGTCAAAAAGATATACGAAAGAATCAGTTGTAAATGTTCTCTATGAAGAAAATCTTGTTCACCAGTGTAAGCGTTGACGCGTTTTGGTTGCTCGAATGGATGACGATAATTGTTCATTCTTAATAGGATAGAATTAATTGAAAAATAGGGTCCGTGACAGCAACGACGATTTTATTCTTTGCACTGGATTCATTTTATACAAGATTCCTTTCTTTTCATCGGGTCACGAGGTGGTCTGAAACTAAAGCGGTGAAAAAAAATGATTGACCACCGGTTTAAAAAGTGATTCAGTCCAAAGAGATTTGTGTCCAATTGCGTGCTTCGAAATTAAGGATAGTTTTAGAACAAGTTGGTTTTTCTCAGAGACCTTAATATGATGCGCGTAAAAGTAAATCGTCGCGAATTTCACCGACAATGCGATAATTATATTCGTGTATTATAACTTTCTTCAGTCATTTTCAATTATAATAACCGGCTACAAATTGTCGATCCATGAAACGTGACAGAGAAGGCAATTAGGTAAAATAGGTAAAATATGAAATACCATTCGGCTATATCGGACATTTAATCGTTCTATTATTTATTTCTGACGATACCTGAATTCCATTTTTCTGCAAATATTGTCAACGTCGACAGTTGTCTATTGCAACACTATTATCACCGATAACGGATATCTATTACACTACGCCCATATTGGCAATACTAATTCTAGGAAACGTTATCATTTTCAATTAATCACAAACTTGTAATTTTCTTCTATTGCCTTTTGTTAAGAAAACAGAGCTTTGCACCTGATTATCTGCACCTTAGGAACAATCACCAACGCGTCACAAGTCTGCGAGACCTCGATTCATACGACACGAATGAAAAGGATGGCAATTGATAAGCGAATTATGCGTACCATAAAACAATTTATATAATATTTTGTAAGTATTGATAGAGTATACATAGAAAATGAGATCGTCGGGAAATGTTAATCCTTTAATTTCAATGTCACACGTCAACGCCTCGTGTTCTTCTGTCACGAAGGAGGGTACATACATACACGTACAAGTATAATGACGAAACGAAAACTGAAATTTCTCTAACATCTCCGCAAAAGTAATCATAAAGAGGACGAATACAAAGTTTGATCAGCACCAATTATTTTATTTATTGAAAAAAATCTTAAATATTATAAAAAGTGGAAAAAATGTCGGGGTGTTACGTGTTTTCGCCGGTATCGACACGACACGGGAGCATGATAAATGCAAAGAGCTAATGACTAACAATAAGTATAGAGAGATACTACCGATCGTGCGTTTAAGTCTACGCTACGACGAAGGGCAGTCCAGGCACACACGTTTGCTGTGCCAATGCAATGCGTTTGTTTGTACATAGTTACTATCGGTAGCACTAATTAATATTAGTTAGAGGGTAGCTGGAATCGTGTTGGCGTAGGCGATGGGATGGTGTACACGTATGTAGAAATAATCGATAGGGGCACATGAAACGAGTCACCCAGCCGCGTCATTCTTCGGCCGTATCGTACACATCGCCAATGTTCTCCGTACGTCTCTGAAACCACCATTGCGAACTTGTTTCACGCGTTGACTATAAAAAAAACAATCGATAAAAACCACCAACCAGTAGAAAATTGTGGCTAGTTAAGATTATGCACACTAGGAACGGTTTGGAAACTTAGGGAAAGGAAAGTTCTACTGTAATCAAATGATTAGCTTAACGATCAGGTAGAATATTTTCCATTTCACTTGCATACGATGCAGTGCTGTCCAAGTTATTTTTTTATTAATCGCCTAATTTCTACACGATCTATATTAGCGTAAGAATCGTTTCTAACAATGTAGACCCAGCGGGGAGTGAAATTTTTTCAAAGATTTCTAATCTCGGACAGCGCTGGCGCACTGTGGAAAATTGAACTTTTATATTCCTTTAAGAAATTATCTTGCCTTCAGCGTTGCGTTATTAGTTGTTTAAGTTGTGGTTATTACGATGTCCACGGAAGAAGACAAAAATCGGCGCGTTAGTCAACACGTGAACGAAGTGTTAGTAATATAATTAGACCGTGTACGAGTTTATTGTTGCGCCTGAAACAGCGACCTACATTTAATCTTTTATTTGGTACCCGCGATGGAATGCTGGTAAAAGTATTGTATTGTAATTGTAATTGTGTTGTGTTGTAACAATGCGATAAGCGAAAGGAAAAAAAAGTGCGACACGTAAAGGTGCTGGCGAAAGCCTGTTGCTTAAAGGGACATTATCAAATAAAGGGTTAACGTTGTACGTTTACCGGATAGAACGGCGAGTTGTATGCACGTTTAAAAGCATACGACATCTTCTGATTTGTACAATAATACTCATTTTCGTCGGGAGGTTCGTATTATAGTTGGAGCTTTTTTCAATATACATACGGTAACAATACTACGTATATATATATATATAGATATACAATAGGAATGGGAGAGAAAGATACTATGTTAAATAACGGCTACCTTGACATATTACGAATAGTATTATTTACTATCGTTTAACGCTACTGATTTCTGCATAGTTTTCTTACGACAGTCTACAGTTTGAATGATTTCCAACCAATCGTTTTACGATACATATTGCCTTGTGAAACGATGCGCTGACACTGCTACACTGTCCGCGTATTACGGCGACCAACAGCTCCGTTTTATATCTAAGTTACAACTTGAGACTTGTACGATATAAGTAATTATTAATTGGGTGTTAGAGATACATTATTGCTATTGATGATTTTAAGAGAAATCACACAACTCCAAAGTCGTAAGGGATGATATTTATCGTTGAAAGCAGGCAAACATCTTTCTTCGGCTTGATTTCATTTTTGTTTCTTCTTTCTTCTTGAATCTTTACATCACATCTAGAAGACACGTATCTACCGTTTCGTTCTTGCAACTACAGAGAGAACTTGAGGAAAGCGAGTCGAATCGAGGCCGTACAGCGACTAGAATCCAAAAACGAACTCCAAATAGAGAAAAAGAAAATGAAAACTGCCACGCACGGTCAATAAGCTTCTAAATTGCGTTGTAACATTTACGAGTTTAAGTGGATCGGCGTAACAAATTTTGTATCTGACCAGCTCGCGAAGCGAAAATAGGTCACGGAAAATGGAAGAAAGAAGAAAGAATCGCCATTTCGACTCGTTTGCTCGACGCACGATAAACCAAAATATCATGTACAAAAAAGCAGAGCGAAAAGATATGAAACAATGGGAAGGAAGAACAGGACAGGCGGGAAGATTAACGAAACGTTCGACAGGATTAATAATGAATTCGAGAAATAATAATAATAATAATAATATCCGTAACGATTAGTTTTGAATCGAGGCGAAAGTGCTAGAATCGAAACATCATCTTACACTTCGCACAAGACTGAGGAGCTTGTATATAATTATACATTTAATGCAGTACATTTGATATGAAAACTAGGCGTTCATCGAGAGGTTCAGTTTACTACCCATGACATAATAAATAGTAACAGCATAAAATAAAATTTAAAAAAATTGTAAGTTGTACATACATACGAAACAAGGTCCTACTATCGCGAAATACATTTAGTTACTACCGTTGTCACGGCGTCTCCGGTTTGCGTGTGCACCACTTTATTTTCCGATGTTTCTTTCGAAACGCGAAAGAGAAGAACATACGTCGCGTTTCAGACCTTTGGCGATGAAAGAACAGGGATTTCCTATTTTTCAGTAAACTCGAGCACATCGAAAACGTGAAAACTGAGCGTCGAGTGCAGCCCAAACACGCCCGATCCAGTGGACCAAAATGAATTAAACTGCCTGAATTCACCCTTTTCTTGCCTCTGCCCGTTTTTATTTCCCCGCCCCTTTTAGCAATTCGATAGGACAGATTTAAGATAGAGAAATCGATAGATCCGATTAATGGCAGAGACAAACTAATCTCGTGGCTATAATGGAACAACCAGGCGCTAGATAAATCAATCGCGAAATCGTCTACCAAGAATAATTCAAAGGAAAATGAAAGAACTGGTAAAACGGTGCGTACATTGTTATCAACGAATAATGTATCTTTTTCATGGTAATGTTTATCATTCTGACGTTAATCGCTGCTCTGACAAACGAACATCTCTCCTTGGAAAAAGATTGAGAACGTTTTGTCACGATGCGACGCAGAGAAAACCCCTTCGATTATATTACGGTGTAATTAAATGGCAGTATTTTCGATGGGTTTTTCATCGAGTGACCGTGATGTCCACCCTAAAACGGTAGTAAACGAAAATTAATGCGAATAAAAAAATTACCGCAAGAGATCCGCTTATGAGTTACATTTACATTTACAATCCAGATATCCAGTACGATAAAGTTAAAATAGAATTAAGATGAATGTCACAAGTAATGTAAAACTCTGAAAATAATGAGATGAAATAAACGAGACGATGATTCAAATACAAGAGGGCGTATATTTTTCTATCTTGGCACGGTTACATTGATACGTAAATCTTGTTTATTACAAATCCTATAATTTAGATACAAAACGATTGAAACATAAACCTGTGTATACAGTATATCACCCAGTAAATTCGTTTCCCTCCTACTTATTATAATATCTCATTAATCGAATTTGGAAAGAGATTACGCATTGCCGTGCATTCCTACAGCAAAGCGTTAACAATTTAAACAAAATGGATGCATGTAATACTTTTCGTATGTCCATTTATCGATACGCCCACTGCATTATCTTTAGCGAGATAAGGTGGAACGCGACGAATTCGCCTCTTCGTTTAATTTCTCTTAATTTCCATGCAAAGTAGAATCAGACAGATCTGAATTTCCTTGCGACCTGGAATCTGTTTCGACGTGCCTTATGACAAAATGAGGCATTGTTAAGAGTGAACGGTAGACAGCTCATGATTTGTATATTCCTAAAAGCACCCCGTTGATCACAATATCTGGAAGACTGTTTGGTGTGACGGACGATTGAACGTATGGATCACACTGGAAAGTTAAAACAGGTTGGTGACCAAGAGTACTGGAATGAACGTGCTGAGAATCTTCCTGATCCTTATACGTGCTGAAACAGAATATATTGGTGGTCAATTTTAGGAGGTACGAAAGAAACGAAAGCATATCCGAATAATAGCAATAAACAAAAGGCGAAATAAATACAGTAAAACCTGCTTATATGTATGCACAAAAAGCTTGGATATAGGCACGTTGACTATCCCCTCCACTTGGGGGGAATCCCCCTCCGCGATAGCGACGCTCGGCGAAGGAGCGGTGTAATATGATCCGAGCCGGAATATCGGTGTGACTAATGATACTTTTTTTATTTTTGACTTTTTCTTAATGAAACTTTCATTAACGTATTTGCGAGATTTTTCTGATTAACGTGAGACCACTCGCGATATAATTTGAATTATATTTACTCATTAGAATAAGAATAAAAGGATAATTCAAAATAGTAACGTCTTCCACTCAGATTGCATACCCTCCAAACACTCTTTCTGACGATACGCAGTCCTTATCATACATTGTCGATTCAAGCTCGGCTGGAGCCGCATGTGACAGATTCGACATCCTGCTTGGTTATATGCACCGTCTCTGTGACGTACAACTAAGCAGGGTGTCGAATCTATGTTTACATGCGGCCTCGGTCACAATCTAAGGTCACGCTCTGTTATTATTTATTTCAATGTATTATTATATGTATTCCAATGTATTACAGTATTTATTGTAATGCACGTTACAATTTAAATTATATCCTGTTTATTTCAATCTATTATTATATTTATTAGAACGTACTTTATTATTTTACATTATCCTGTTATTATTAGTTTAAAAAGAGCAACGCGATTTTGTACTTTGTGGTACGTGTTTAATCAGTATCGACAAGTAAATATAATTTGATCTATATCGCGTTTGGTCTCATTTTAATCAGAAAAATCTCGCAAATACATTGATAAAAGTTACATTTAGAAAAATTAATAAACAAGAAAGTTTTATTGTTGCATTAGTATTGTCGCACCGATACGTTTCGGCGCTTCGCTTTAATTCTTTGGACCTCTCTCTCTCCTCCATTGTCTGTCCCTTTCTACGCTCACGCTCGGCTCGAGCTGCTTCTGAGAATAGATCCGACACCCTGCTTGGTTATATGCATTTCTTGGGTCCCAATCTTTGTGCATATAAGCAGGTTTTACTGTATCCCGAAGCAAACATTTTCATTAAAGGGGAGAGAATCAATCGTGTCAATAATAAATACTGTTCTTGTCTTGTGAAATATTCTCTTGTTTCAAATTTATGAAATTGAATACGGTCGCAATGCTTAATATCTGTGGTCAATTTAAATAAATGTATATTTATTGAGCTTAGAAATAAAATACCGATTTAAAATATCGATCTATGAAGTTCCAAACATGTCTTGAATATCATATTAAAATCATCGTATATGATCCTTTGATTTGAACGTACGTCCAAGTGACGCAATATTATTTACCTAATTGGAATGAACAGGGAAGTGAATAATTATCTGCAACAATCAAACTTAAGATGAAAGGATAACGACATGTCTGTGTCAGTGGAAATCAATTATCTTGCATTCCAAGAATTGGTAGTATTAGAAAAAGACATTTTCCTTAGGCATATTTGCATTTATCCTTCATATATGCTATAGTTGTCGAATGATAAAGTATACCAGAAATCACAAGACTACGTCACGTTTCATTTAGAACTCCCAGTTGAAGAAAAAAAACAAATTTTGATTTCAATAATATCAGATACTCGCATTGACTGAAAACAGTTCCAATTAAATATTCCACGTGTGTACAATCTTATTAATTAAAATAGAATAAATGGAAATGTCTGTTTCTCAACCATAATTTTATATCACATAGGTACTGTCTCAAATAATTAATTAATTACACAGTAAATTACCTTGCAATGTAATAAAAGAATGACAATAATGAGACAACGGTAAAAATATATAATATAATGTTTCACTTTAGCAAATTCTTTAATATTTTCTTCTGTCCTTTATAATATTTATTTATTGTACTATGTACTAAGAGTACGTACCCTTTATATGATGCGCCAGCTGTTCGTCCTTCTATTCCCAAAAAATTGAGAACCTGTTGCTTCGTAGTTGAAAGCCGTAACATTTTTTGCAAATACAGTTCCAATGCTACTCGCCTTTGCTCGAGTACCTTTGGTTGGGAATTTCTTACCTTCTTCGGTGGAAATGGAGCAACGTCCGCGTTTTCCTTTTTCAGCTGAAATCATATATGTTCGATTAAGTGGCAGTAATGTTTATATAATAATAACGGAATAAAATGTAAGGATAATCATATTATATAAAATAATAATGTATTGGAGAGAATGAAATCGAATCATTTCAGGGGTCAATGCCTACATAGAAGAACTGAATTAGAAAGTTTGAAAGTGCAAAGTCCAAATTGTAAAATATTGTAAACTGTTTCGCACAAATTCGTTGCTTGCTGTATCAAAAATGCGAAAAATAAGGTATTACAAATACAGACTTTCTTAAAATTACATATTCTTGTATATGTACTCGAACAACATTTCCATATATTATAAATAGAGTTTAGTTATAAATATATTCGTACATTAAAATGTTGCCTTCTTAAAACAATTTCGTCAAAGAGCATAACAGCAAGAAATATATCGCAAAACTTGTCTGTCCGTAAACAAAATTTCTGATAAATTTTATATATATATTACCAAAGATATACATATACGGTTAAGATCAAATTAATTATCTATTACAGAAAAAAATAATACGAGAAAAGTTATTTCTGTTTAAATAATAATGCGAATGCATATACATATAAATTTTTGCACTTTTTTCTACTCCAAATAATACACGATATTTCTCGTACACTTTGCCCTGCTCGATACGTAAATATCTACACAGGCTCTCAAATGTAGAGTAATTAACGACATTGACACCAATAATTAAACCGAAACACTACTCGTGCTCACTAATATTTGATAAAGTTATAACTTACAATTTGAAACATAACTAGAGATTAATAGTTTCACAAACTTATTTTTCACAAACACTTGTTACGCTAACTCTGCTTATTTAGCGTCCGACTTTCCAAAGGTCTGGTCGCGCTCTAAAAGGACTCGAAAATGCTGGCTGCATATATGTAAGTTTGACGTATGTTTTACAATGAGTCAATTGTTGAAGAATGCCAGTAGATCATAATATGTATATCGTTGGAGCAGTGATTAAACGAGTTATCAATATGACTAATAACTAGTAATCACACACTATCGAAAAACTGTTACGATACATGTGGAAAACAAATTAATTTGTATTCCATTGTATTTTTTTTAATTTTAACATATTACTGTTGTATTGCCGAAGAAAAATTCAATATAATAAGTCGAAGTGTAATAAATTAATAGGTCTAAGATACTACTACGAATGTCACTATAATAAACACAGTGCGAACATAAATATACAGATATATCTACATGGTTTTATATAACCCATATAAATTAGCATTATCCATTCATTCACTCATCAATTGAATATTCTTATCTTCAGTTAAATATTATATTTAATATTTCATATTCTGTATATTTTTTTGAATAATCTTTTTTGTAAATAGAATTTCAGAGAAAATTATTAATTAGTTAACGAACTTGAATAAGTATACATATGTTCTAAATGCATAATATAGAAATAATACTTTCCATTAACTTTTTAAATATATCTTTTGAGAAATAGATATTATTTAAATAAAATTAAATAAATTAATAAAATTAATTAGTGGATTACAATAATTACATTAAATATATTATATTAATATTAATATACAATATATACATATTATACATTAATTCATTATATCGAACTCGAGCTAGTTAAATATTTCGTAGTACGCACAGACTCGTGGCCGCTGATCTGGATTACTACTTACTCGCTTATTCATTCGAACGAAACTGACAATGAATGGAAAAAGGAGGTATGCATGCAGTGAACTAAGAATACATATATCTATTCCTACATGTCGAATACATGTATGTATGTACGAATCCCTATTCGACAAGTATTCGTAGTTTCGTACAAGGCAGAGACACTGTAGACAAGGACAGAGTCACAACAGCCTTCTTCTCTCTTACATCATAAAACGAGATTTATGACAGATTCCATTTGAACTATACAGCTGCAAAGGAGTATTTATAATCTAGCTACACTATAGTCTATACACGCATCAAAACATTTGTAAATATCAATCATTATTATCGTACTCATTGTCAGTCTACCGTGTAATTATAGTGAGAAATATTGTACAGGGGGAAACTGAAATTCTGCTGGCACAGTAAAATCGTGCAATGGACGTATCTTTTTTACGTATTAAAAAATGTACTTTTATACATTTTTGTAAAAATGAAGCAACTTACCGTACGATGTAACGAGCTGAATTCGCTGTATCTTCTCTCGGTGAAATATCGAGCACCACTTTCTGACTCCAATACTTCAATACAGTAAACATAATAAGGCTTGCCGTGTGACACATCGGCCAAACGGTATCCGTTGATAGAAACTTGATACATTGCATCGCTAGCAACTTTCTGAACTTTCGAAACACTCACAACAAAGTTGAAATTCAATAATAATGAAGAAACCACGACACCACAAATCACCGTGCTCTGATATTCTTAAGCGCCTGTCAACTTAGTCGGTGAACTAATGTATAGTCGAATACAAGTGCATTTGTAAATGTACCACACCAAAGAAAAAAAATGCATACTCAGAGTACAACCAATCTTAGTGTTGCATATCTATTGGTGGGATATGGGGAGTTTATGCAGGTTCGGTTGCCCGTGGAGCGCTGAACCGCTCTGCTTGTGAAGAGGCGCGAAAGAATCAAACACAAGTTGTAGAGTTTAGAAAGAACGACTATTTATTCTATTATTCAGCGTAAGAGATACTGATAGTTCAAGAAATAACGAAGTTCTCATGAATGTGGCTTCTTCTTCTTTCCATTACGGCTCTGGTTCTTCTTCTTGAGTTCCTGTTTTCCACCTCTCCTTCGGTAGCGGCCAATGAGGTTGAGTCTTGTTGCGCCTTGGGTCGCCCTCGGGCGCGTGGAGGTGGCAACATTTTCGCTTTCCGGTACTGACGAAGGGGTGTGCGCGCAAAGGGGAGAAATGGGAAAAACCCGGTAAACGCGTGAAAGTCGCATGGTAACGGTAAATGGGGAGTCATGGAAAAAACCTGGAAGAAAACGCTAAAAAGTCGAAGAGTCTTACAGCGTTTTCTAAGAATACGCGTACATTAATTAACTGATGTATAAATCGGGGTAGTCCATATGTTCATCTGACTTTGAATTTCGCTCCCGAGTTCCCATTGCTATCGATAAGTGCGACTTTATTGTCGATCCGTGATTCGATGTTACTAGACATTAAGCCTGGCTAACGCGATAGCGTAACATTAGCAATGCACCTTACTCTATGCACAAAAATACTCAGCGAATTTGTACTCTTTTTAATTGCGGCATCAAAATTTATCGATGCTTTATAAAACTTTTAAGTGTTTTATTGGTTTATTGGATTCGATAGAAACTAAGTATTTAATTGTTTTGTTGCGTATCTATTGGTGGGATATGGGGAGTTTGTGTAGGTTCGGTCGCCCGTGGACCGCTGAACCGCCTTCTTGTGGAGAAGCGCGGAATATTCAAAGACAACTTATACTTTTATAAAGATTTACGTTTATTCACTGCTCGAGTTAAAAGATATTGTTTATTTCAAGAAATAGTGTTGTTTTGTACAAGTAATTTGCCGAAGCAGCTCTGTTCAATGCTAACGTTGATTTCCGGTGAGAGTTTTGATTAATAATCTGCGAGGCTTCTTCTTCTTTCCATTACAGCTCTGGTTCCTCTCCCTGAGTTCCTTGGTCCTCCTTCGAAATCGTCCTCGTCCAGTGGGGTTAGGTCTCGTTGGGGTTCCTATTCGTCCTTTCCTTTTATTCGACTACCTACGACTTGTACTAAATAATATGTAGCTTTATTTATCGCGTATGCTCATCCGGCTTCGAATTTCGCTCCTAAGTTATTATCGCTATCGATAGTTAATGTTATATTGTCGATCATTGATTCGATATCACTAGATATTAAGCCTGGACACAGCCTACTCTAGTACTAGCCGTGCTGAACAACGTGTTTACCGATCGGGAGTCCTATTTTCAGTAATGGGAGTCTTGTACTTGGGATTACAATTAACGCATTTTCTCATAGAAAATTATGTTAAAGTACACAATTCTTTATTAATTATGTCTGAGTAATATATAAATATTATAACTATGGTAAGTAGAAGTGATATTAAAGTATACTAATAGTTATAAATGTGGTATACATTTTGTGGACTCTCGGAATGGTTTGGTGATGTGATACATAAAATTGGAAATATTTTACAGTGGTTTTAAGAAAATGTAAGTATGAAGCAAAATAGAATCATCTTTAAACTAAAACGCAACATTTGAAAATGAATGGAGTGATATATAAGTTAATAGAAACCTGAAATAGACAAAATTATTGATACGAAGTCAAAGAGGTTAAGTGAGCACGGAAAGAGGTTGGATAAGTTGGAAGGGAAAGGTTGTGCAGGTAATTATAAAATCTTCACCACAAATGCATGTATCAGAAAAAGCTAAATGATGTGCATTTGATTGAATATTAATATATGTTAATTTACATAAAATGTGCTTATGATTTTCAGATTTTAGAAAATCTGATTCCAAATTGGTACCATTTATTATGGCTTTCATTGTTGCACATATATGAGTAAATAAGGTTATTACTTCTTCTGTGGGATTGGAAAAACCACCTGGTTGTAAGTGATCAAAATGTACAGTATTTATAGTTTTACCTTTATCCTCCCAAAATCAATTACTTACATATATTACAATTTAATTTTTTAGCAACGGAATGGGACCCATCACCGGATATATAAATATTAATATAATCATCTACAACACACGTGGATAAATATTCGGTATTGAAAATTTTTGAAAATCCATTTACATCGGCAGGAAGATTATGAAGATCATTAATATTATTCCCTTACAATTGGAAACATAACAACACTGTGGCATTATTAACTAATAAATATAGTATGAAACTTGTGAGTATTTCAAAAATTGTGTATGTATATAATAAATATGAACTTGTAAAAAATTAGTTATGATACTATTAAAATGTTATTAATGTTGGTTTTATCTATTGAATGAAGCCCAGTTAAACAAAAATTATCTCTTATAAGTTCTGAGAATGTATTGTGGAATAGAATGCCACTGCTTATACAAAAGTGTTCATGTTAAGAGGGGCCAATAGGGTTCGAATGCTCTACGCTTCTCTTCTAAATTCATTTGATAGAGTTCCTCCTTTGAATACGGATGTACCGTCCCTTTACAATATAATAAAGTATTCTTTTATTAAACTGAACTGTGTATTACAAATTATCAAACTTCCTCATAATCTAGTTTTCCAATAATTAACACTAAATTGAAATATATTGAATGCACAATAGCTTTTATTAAATAAATGTGCTATACACAAAGATTAAGACCTACATAGTTAATAAATGAAACTTCCCTGCATTACTGCACTTACTTTTATATTTTAAAAAGTTTCTACTGACAATAAGTACAGATTGATGTGCAAACATTCGAAAAATAAGCGGGAAAGTGAGAGGCCGGTATGGAGAAACTGAGAGTCCGGTCGGGTGGGTTGGGCTAGGTATATTGATATATATATCAATCCCGGACTCCCGCTGCGTTGCCATTTTTACCTTCAGCACGGCTAGTACCACAGCCTACTCTAGTACTAGCCGTGCTGAACAACGTGGCAACACCGCGTGTTTACCGATCGGGAGTCCTATTTTCAGTAATGGGAGTCTTGTACTTGGGATTACAATTAACGCATTTTCTCATAGAAAATTATGTTAAAGTACACAATTCTTTATTAATTATGTCTGAGTAATATATAAATATTATAACTATGGTAAGTAGAAGTGATATTAAAGTATACTAATAGTTATAAATGTGGTATACATTTTGTGGACTCTCGGAATGGTTTGGTGATGTGATACATAAAATTGGAAATATTTTACAGTGGTTTTAAGAAAATGTAAGTATGAAGCGAAATAGAATCATCTTTGAACTAAAACGCAACATTTGAAAATGAATGGAGTGATATATAAGTTAATAGAAACCTGAAATAGACAAAATTATTGATACGAAGTCAAAGAGGTTAAGTGAGCACGGAAAGAGGTTGGATAAGTTGGAAGGGAAAGGTTGTGCAGGTAATTATAAAATCTTCACCACAAATGCATGTATCAGAAAAAGCTAAATGATGTGCATTTGATTGAATATTAATATATGTTAATTTACATAAAATGTGCTTATGATTTTCAGATTTTAGAAAATCTGATTCCAAATTGGTACCATTTATTATGGCTTTCATTGTTGCACATATATGAGTAAATAAGGTTATTACTTCCTCTGTGGGAATGGAAAGACCACCTCGTTGTAAGTGATCAAAATGTACAGTATTTATAGTTGTACCTTTATCCTCCCAAAATCAATTATTTACATATATTACAATTTAATTTTTTAGCAACGGAATGGGACCCATAACCGGATATATAAATATTAATATAATCATCTACAACACACGTGGATAAATATTCGGTATTGAAAATTTTTGAAAATCCATTTACATCGGCAGGAAGATTATGAAGATCATTAATATTATTCCCTTACAATTGGAAACATAACACTGTGGCATTATTAACTAATAAATATAGTATGAAACTTGTGAATTTTTCAAAAATTGTGTATGTATATAATAAATATGAACTTGTAAAAAATTAGTTATGATACTATTAAAATGTTATTAATGTTGGTTTTATCTATTGAATAAAGCCTAGTTAAACAAAAATTATCTATTATAAGTTCTGGGAATGTATTGTGGAATAGAATGCCACTGATTATACGAGGTTTTATGTTAAAAGGGACCCATAGGGTCCGAATGCTTGACCCTTCTATTCTAAATTCATTCGATAGAGTTTCTCCTTTGAATAAGGACGTACCTTCCCTTTACAATATAATAAAGTATTCTTTTATTAAACTGAACTGTGTATTACACATTATCAAACTTCCTCATAATCTAGTTTTCCAATAATTAACACTAAATTGAAATATATTGAATGCACAATAGCTTTTATTAAATAAATGTGCTATACACAAAGATTAAGACCTACATAGTTAATAAATGAAACTTCCCTGCATTACTGCACTTACTTTTATATTTTAAAAAGTTTCTACTGACAATAAGTACAGATTGATGTGCAAACATTCGAAAAATAAGCGGGAAAGTGAGAGGCCGGTATGGAGAAACTGAGAGTCCGGTCGGGTGGGTTGGGCTAGGTATATTGACATATATATCACACCCGGACTCCCGCTGCGTTGCCATTTTTACCTTCAGCACGGCTAGTACTAGAGAAGGCTGTGGCCTGGACTAACGCGATAGCGTAACAATTTGAACCGGTAACGGCGGTAACTCGAAAGTGCATATGAAAAGGAATAAAAGTATGGAACAGTTATTAAACGACTTGTTAATTTAATTGTTATTCATGAATAACGAATAATTGCACATTATTCTTAATTTAAGACGATGTAATATTTGCCATACGTTGCCCCTCGATGCACCCGATGACAACCGCGCGCGGTGGTGCTTGGCCGCGCGCTATACGGGCGCGCTCATTGGCCAGTGTTTTTCGTTAATAACTCAAAAACGAAGCTTCGTAGAATATTTTGGTCAAGGAAGAAGTTGTTCAGAATCACCTCAGGTACGCAAAATTTAAAAATACGGCGAGACTTATGGGCCACCCTGTATATATCAGTATGTATACCTAACCCAACCCACCCTACCAGACTCTCAGTCAGTTTCCCCATACCGGCCCCTCAGTTTCTTGCTTATTTTTCGAATGTTTACACATAACTACTTACTGTTAGTAGGCAATTTTTTAAAATATAAAAGTAAGTGCAATAATGCAAGGAAGTTTTATTTATTAACTATGTAGGTCTTAATCTTTGTGTATAGCACATTTATTTATTAAAAGCTATTGTGTATTCAATATATTTCAATTTAGTATTAGTTATTGAAAAACTAGATTATGAGGAAGTTTGATAATGTATAATACACAGTTCAGTTTAATAAAAGAATACTTTATTATATTGTAAAAGGAAGGTACATCCTTATTCAAAGGGGAAACTCTATCGAATGAATTTAGAAGAGAAGCATAGAGCATTTGGACCTTATCGGCCCCTCTTAATATAAATACTTTTGTATAATCAGTGGCATTCTATTCCACAATACATTCTCAGAACTTATAAGAGATAATTTTTGTTTAACTGGGCTTTATTCAATAGATAAAACCAACATTAATAACATTTTAATAGTATCATAACTAATTTTTTTCAAGTTTATATGTATTATATACATACATACACATGACAAATTTGTTTTACATAGTTCTTTTCACAAGTTTCATACTACTTTTATTAGTTAATAATGCCACAGTGCTGTTATGTTCCCAATTGTAAGGGAATAATATTAATGATCTTCATGATCTTTCTGTTGATGTAAATGGATTTATATTAAGATTTATATATTTGGTTACGGGTCCCATTCCGTTGCTAAAAAATTAAATTGTGATATATGTAAATAATTAATTGTGGAGGATAAAGGTACAACTATAAATAATGTATATTTTGATCACTTACAAAGAGGTGGTCTTTCCATTCCTACAGAAGAAGTAATAACCTTATTTACTCATATGTGTGCCATAATGGAACCCATAATGAATGGTACCAATTTGGAATCAGATTTTCTAAAATCTGAAAATCATAAGCACATTTTATGTAAATTAACATATATTAATATTCAATCAAATGCACATCATTTAGCATTCTCTGATACATGCATTTGTGGTGAAGATTTTATAATTACCTGCACAACTCTTCCCTTCAGTAATTAATTATCCAACCTCTTACCGTGTTCACTTAACCTCTTTGACTTCGTATCAATAATTTTGTCTATTTCAGGTTTCCATTTGCATATATATCACTTTGTTCATTTTCAAATGTTGCGTTTCAGTTCAAAGATGATTCTATTTTGCTTCATACTTACATTTCCTTAAAACCACTGAAAAATATTTCCAATATTATGTATCACATCACCAAACCATTCCGAGAGTCCACAAAATGTATACCACATTTTTAACTATTAGTATATTTTAATATCACTTCTACTTACCATAGTTATAATATTTATATATTACTTAGACTTTATTAATCAAGAATTGTGTACTTTAACATAATTTTCTATGAAAAAAAGCGTTAATTGTAATCCCAAGTACAGGACTCCCATTATTAAAAATAGGACTCCCGACGGTAAACAAGCGGTGTTGCCACGTTGTGCAGCACGGCTAGGACTAGAGTAGGCTGTGGTGTACTCAGCAGTCTGTAACCTCTTTATTGCATCGAGTTTCCAATCTTTCTCGTCTATGATCAATGAGATAAAAGTAGAAGCACTATTTGTAAAATGTGCGTGGTATTGTTGTAGCATTACTATAGAAGCGAGAAATAAATTGATATAAAAAATGACATTTATATTAAGAACTGCGACATGGAAGCATATAATAAGAAAGACACTTTCACCAAAGAATCAGTTAATGAAAGTGTCGAATTTCGACATCCATACAACGAGATGTAAATATAATTATACTTTGTGAAACTTGTATATACATAAATATCCCTCGTTAGAAATAATATGAATGAATGACATCTTTTTAATTGTTCGAAGGAACATTGTTTTACATCAACAATGAACGTTTACAGATTCTTTTCATGGTGAATACGAAATGCAAGACCCAAAATGCGAAGCTGATATGTAGGTAAAATTATCACATACGATATATTCCTGTATAGAAATATAAATTTACATTGTATAAAGAAATTAACCTTGAACTACTACAGATGACGAAACTTGTGCAACTACTATAAGAGATCTTATATGTCGATAATATTTATTGTATTATTATGTACAAACAAGTTGTCAATAATGAACAAATCTAATTGTTCTTGCTTCTTGCTTTCAGTAGTACATCGTAGACACGCATAAATTGTGTATTCCTGGTTCGTATATCGGGCCAAACTCTATAGAGAAATGTGATAGATTGTGCAGCTCTATACTTTTCCATGTTAAAATAAAGTAGTTGCAAAAAGTTTATTATCCTTCACACCTTTGACCATCAATTAAGTAAACAAATAGATATATCTAAACCACCTGAGGAAACAGGTAGAACTAGCTGACCTATCCAAGATTTGATAATAATGAAGAGATTCAAGACTATAATTGAGAGGACTATGGCATGAAAAGATCATAAGTCATGCAGGAAGGGAAATAGAGATGAGTGAATATTTAGAGCACTCTCGTAGATATTCGATAGTAGTTCAGGGTTAAAATGTAAAAACCTGAGCGCTATTAGTCTTTATCATCATTTAACTTTATTCAATGTTTTAGCGTCAATTTGACCATCATTGATAAAAGCGGAAATAGAATACCTGTGAAAGGGAAAGTTGGAGACAATGTATTATATTTAGCCCATAGATACGGAATTGAAATGGAAGGTGCATGCGAAGCATCCCTCGCTTGCACCACTTGTCACGTATATGTACATCATGATTATGCAGATAAGCTTCCAGTTGCCAATGAAAAAGAAGAGGATCTGTTAGATTTAGCACCTTTTTTAAAAGAAAATTCAAGGCTAGGTAGATTAAAGTAAATGGATATTTAATGAAGAAATGGATATTTAATTTAATGAAGATTAAAACAATTTCATTTTTTCAGGTTGTCAAATTATATTAACAAAAGAATTAGACGGTGTAGAATTAGAACTACCAAAAGCGACAAGGAATTTCTACGTAGATGGCCATACACCGACCCCGCATTAACGAGCTTTCCACTTAAGATAATGTGTATATATATTTTGTTTACATACTCAATATAATTACTAAATTCTATCTTGTTATGTTTGAAATTTAAGTATAATACGAATTGTTACATTTTCTGATATTTTCAGTACCCAGTGATTTAAACAAAACAAAAAAATGATATTTCCAGAAAGTATTTTTATATATTTCATAAACTTTTAGAACAACAAACTTGATTTATATGACATGCTTTGTCATGGTACAATATATTTATTTCTTATACATTTGGATTATGATACATATCTTTAATTACAATGATACAAGATTTAAACATTTATGATATAATGAATTTGTGAATTAAAATTGTATTTGTTAACGTTGCAGCATTTACATTGTTAGTGAAAATACCCTATAAGTTTTTCGCAAACTGATAGCGTTTGAGCGCTGCCACTAATGTGTTTAAACGTTTTCCACTTCTGGCAGGCATCTTTATGCATTTTCCCAGTTTGACAACTTTCACAATAACATTCTGTATACATATTGGGATACATATCCTATGTGGGTACCCATACTTGCACTTCATTTTCACGCATTCACACTTGTCTCCCTGTGTCGATAATTATTATCACCAACATTGTCATATATAATTATCGTACAAACTATATTTATTTATATTTTCCGTTCATTATTGATCACTATAATTATAGACACGTTGTAATACCTCGGATCTATCAACGTATTCCACATTCATACGTCGTAATTAAGAGAATTTAGATAACAGTTATTATTCATTCAGTCAGACAATGCTACAATGCATACAAAACTACACCGGTGAAATTGTGATTACATGTGTATCTCTCATTTGGTATGAGTCATCACATCGGACTTATTGAGAAAATCATTTTTTGTACTTATTTGTACATAACTAAAACCATCGTGACATTTAATCCAATATATGGTACAGAAGAAACTGCCTAATGTTAGAAGTATCAATGAAATACTTGAAATTCAATGAAGATACAAAATTTCTTGCATATAAAAATTAAACTATTAATCTTTTTTATGGCAGTAAATAATCTTTTAATATTTACATATGTTACTCATGTTTAAATTAAATTTGTTCGAATTCTTGCGAATATATAATTCTACATACCTCCATATATTTCTACATAAAAATTAATTCTGACCGCTATTAACTAGTTTATAATGAACATATATTGGAACGTAGATTATACATAGATGGTTTAATTTTTTATGTAAATATGTTCATGAAGCAACTAACTCACAAAAGCAGACATAAAATTTGTTGCTCTAATACAGTTTGAAGCATTCAAGTTTGTCACATTTGTTCTAAAAAATAAAGATTTAAAAAAAAATCTAAAACGACTATCCTTAATTGAATAAAGACGAAATAAAATAATTAAAATTAAATATTAAATAGTGTACTATATGTAAAATAAATTGAACAATTTTACATTAATTGTACCAGATCTATTGATAGAGCACTTGACAATTTTAAGCACAGGGTAATTTTGATGCAAAACAATATTATTAATTAAGGCATGAACTAAAAATAAATATCATTATTGTTGCTTATTATTAGTATTCATAGTAGTAGTATTAGTATTATTATTATTATTGGACTAGAAATATAGGGCATAAGAAAACTTATTGAACAATAATAGTCAATTCTCCGCATTAATATACCTTTCTAAAACATTTCATGCTTTGCCTTTTAATAACTAAATGTCTGCAGAAGTTCTGTTTGTCAAAAGCCATTCAGTAATTAATTTACTTTGTTGCTTCAAAGCTGCATTCGACTTTATCACTTATTTATTAGAAATTGTATTTTAAAAATAACCAAAACTCTCTACAACATTTATAATATGATCATTGGTTCTACCCCTATTATGTCACTTTAGAAGCTTTAATTGAAAAATACTCATTAGTTTTCCTGCATTAATATTTCTGATCACATACAATGAACAAGAGAACAACAATGCTTTTACGTTGCACTTAACAATTCATAGTATTTCTGACAGGATCAGAATTAATTCTTCCTTAATTCAAAATGTCAATACAAAATTTAGATCCATAGGTACAGTGAACAAAATTTGAAAACCACGTACTATGATTTATAAATCTGGTTAATTACAAAGAATGCTTAATCTGATGGCCGATAAGCAGAAATATTGCTAAAAACCAACTGCATCCCCTTTTGAACAGTCGCTTAATTTTCTAAACGTTCAAATGGTATATAATACCAATCAGTAACAATACGAATATATAGAATAAAATAATAATTAAGAATACAAATACAACGGTGTATTAGATTCTCCTTACTAACGCCGAACATGTATGGTACAGAACTATAATACATTATAAAATAGAGATTCAAATCTGCAAATAAACCACAGCATTTTACAAAAAGCAAAAAATTAAGTCTGTATAACATTATTTCTCGATATAGGTACTACATCTTTCTAATATTATAAAACTCATTTTATCGTTTAGCTGTAAACTGAGAATATATTCCGATATATAATAAGCCTCATAAGTTATAATACACGTACTTAAAAGTTTCTTAAGCTTATGTTTATTGTGCACGAAGTAACAATAAGATTGATAGTACTAAAAGTACCATGCTAGTAAATAGTAAATACTGATATTATTTAGCATTTAACACTGTGCCAACGTAGTAGCATAAGAAATTCCATTTAACAGATAACCGGCTATATAAATATCAATGACAATTTGTAAATACAAAGAGCACAATGTAAAAGGGCCTTAGAAACATAATTGCATGTTAATGAAAAGAGAAATTATTTACTACAGATATTCAACATTTTTCCTAAACGGTTTTGTGTATCTTTCAAATATACGATAGAGCTTTTAAGCATTAATTTTCAATACACATTTGTGAAAGTGCAACTATTACTCAACCAGTTTGTGTCAATTACTGAAACCGGTAAAAATCTGTAAATTTCTTGTTAAACATTTAAAGTTACAAATACAAACATACATTCTGCATAAATTGTAATTTCAAAAAATGTAATTCGATCGATTGCGGTCATCAAAATGATATAAAAACCTATGGGAAAAACGTAGTCGCCACTGAGTTCGAATATACAAGTAATATACAATTTCTCACTTAAAGAACGAAGATAAAGTTCAAATAATAATCTTATATAATAATAATAATAATAAAATTTCATAATGTTAAATCCTTTGACAAAATTCAAAGCAAAAATAAGAATAATAAATAGTATTCTTAATTTATATATAATAAAATAAAAACTTTTAATTTATTTCTCTAAGATTCTCTTTCTTGACAATCGCAACAAAATTTAATCTTACAATATACCAAACAGTTTCCTTATCGTTTTCATACGAGGCGAAAACTAGCTTTCAAACTGGGAATAACAAATCATGTCTCGTTTCTTGACTGAATTCTCACAGTGTGCACCATATATCACAAATAGTTGGTCAGTCCAGATAATGTTATTATGAACCAATCATTCAGAGTAAATACTAAATGACGTTCACCCTCAAACGGTTTTAATGTACAGATGTGACTAAATAATGCATTTTGCTAATAAAATATACAAAATGTATGGAATACATATGGTTTCAGGGCTAAATGCGATAATTTGTGCTCGTACTTTTTTTTACCCTTTTGGTTTTTTAGAAACATATCATTTCAGAGATGACGCTGATGGATAAGTGCATGTACTGGAAGCTGTCTACCCCTTTGATACCTCTGACAACGGCCCATACTCAGATCATGACATTCATACACATTAGCCACAGCACCACGTGATGAAGAAAAGTTGATTGCTTTAATCGAGTATGGAGCAGAGATATCAAAGGGTTCCTCCAGTTATTCCATCGGATGGTGACGTCCTCCGCACATTCCACAGGACGTGCCACACCAATGAACAGCTCTTAATGGAGGATAAAGCCACAAGCAAGGAACGATCAGTGATAATAATGCCAAACCAAACCATCTGCGTCCACATCCATCTTCTGTGCTACAACTGCACAATTCAATAATGATTTATAATGTATTCTTAGTTACGCAATTAGGAATAATCCCAAAAGTAAAAATAGCAATAATATGATTATCGAATAACTACCGAATACATTATAGATTATTAAATATATTCTACATCTACAAGAATTTTCTATATCATGTAGCTTCAAAAATATTTGTAAAAATTCATCAAAAATGGTCCAAGCAAGTATTTACGGGAAAAAATGTTACTCACCTGCAGGGATTCTGGGAAAAATCGCCCTCGGCATCGCTCATACAGTGGTACAACATACCCTGAGCACAAGACAGACACGAAATTTTTGCGATTCCCCGTTTGACAGGATCAGGTGCATATTCGCAGGATCCCCTAGGATTGTGCTGCTCTGTGTACAGCTCTTGGCAATGTTTACATTGCAATCGAACATTACGCTTCATAGTGTTTTTAGATGGTTGAGACACTATAATATCTGGCTTCTTCAAAGAACTACCAGTATTATGTCTATTTAACCGGTCTCCTTTATGATCACCAATGATGGGATATAAATAGTCGTGGTTAAGCGTTGTGAGCTGCACATAAGGATAATTATCTGATCCAACATCTTCCGTTGGTGCCAAAGGATGTTGAGACGGTGGCACTTTTATAGATGATCCACCAATATAATGGATAGGTTTATGCGAGTCAGGGAGATCTGAACACTGGGAATGATAATTGGGCACTCGAGCCACTCCGTGTGGTGTATCTGATGATGAACGTGGTTCTGGTGGTTCCACAGGTAAATTCAAAGTCTGCAGAATAAATGTATGTTTAGACTTATTAGATATCTTAGTTATATTTATTTAATACACACCATAAAAACGTCCTCATCACCAGCATCTAACGAATTACCATATAATGTTGAGTTAGCCAACCCTACATTATTAAAGAAAATTTTGTTAGGTAATTATGAAAGACAGTAAGTATGACGATTCAATGATAGGTAAAAGCAAAGTCTAACATATTACCATTTGTACGTTCCGTTAAAAGTAGCGGCAAAATAAACAAATTGATTATAAGACGACATAGTTCAAGAAAAAGCAAAATATTAACATTCTAGTACCGCTATTAAACTTTGTATTACCACAATTCAAATAACAATTTACCTTCTAACAATTCTTCAACAGCTGTACGGACACCTTTATCAAAAGCTCTTGCGTCCGCAGCTGTTTGAAACGTCAGTCCAAATCTTTTCTCCCCTGTCCTCCAATGATGAAAAGTTGGCATTACCTTATTATATTCAAAGTCCTTTTTAATTGTACAGCTAAGAACAACCTATAAGACAAAAATCTTATATCAAGACATATATAAACCGATATATAATCTACAGTTCATTGAATAAATATATTTATTTACTGATTGATCTGTAATACGTTTCCCATAAATAAGATACTCGTGCTTCTTCTTAGTTGGGCCAGGCGGTGAATTGCTAGAAGATCCATGACTTTGGGTATTAGCAACAGCTGTAGCTGATATAGTGTGCGTAGAGTTAGTAGTAGAGGCAGTCGTACTAGAAATACCAGATCCATTGGTACTATTAGGCTGATGCCCACCTGAAGAGGTCGGTCTTCGCCTAACCGAAACATTTGCTAAACCGCCACCACTCAGAGGAACCCAACCTCCGGAACTATCATCCCTTGTCATTACTTGGGCACGAACCCTCACCAGATAGTTACCACTAAAAATAAAATAAACAGTTAGAATTACAGACTCTTGACTAATCTAATATTATACATATTGGGATTGACACACCGATTCCTTCGTTCTAACGTCATGTCGCAGTATTTTCAATAAAATTTGGGTTTCAAGGTGTTTCTCTATATGTAAAAATATTCAAGACAACTAGATACATATAATATAAAGCTGGCCTGCAATACTCAGTGTTTTTGCCCCTCAAATAAAATTTCATTTTGTGTCACAAGCGCTGTATTACAACGAAGGTACCGATACGTGTATCTATTGCAGGCTATTTAAACGATAACTTAGAGGAATAGTTTAAGCTTAGGCACTGGTTACTTGAAGCAAAGTGATGATACTTTTATCACAGTTCTTGTCATAAATACAAATAATAATTGAACACTTAACTAACAGTATTTACATGGATATAGAAAATGAATCAGTGGTGCAGAAAGTGTATAAGAAATTGTATTCGATTAACAATTTCACAGTTGACAAGAAACTTCAGAGTTAGCACGAGATCGAAATTGCTGGCAGGAAAATCTAAAAACGCGCAAGACCGTAATGTACGCGAAAGCGAGGAATCGCTATTCTATACGATATAGCAGATGTTACGCGCTGACATCGATTTAATGAATGAATGGTCACCCCTATGTGAACACAGGATAACACACCAACACTTGAACCGAAATCATACGTTTACTTGTGTAAATTTTCGTAGAGACATTCAATGAACATGACACGTCCCTGGAAGGGAGAGTATTATATTCGATGATTCCTGCCAAATTCCGGGAATTGTCGAAAATGTTGACAGGAGGATGGATAGAACGTGGACCAAGCAGAACTGTCATATGCCACATTGCAAATGTGATATCAAAGAGAACACGAAAGTTGGGCCGTACAGTCACGGATATTCCAACTCTCGAAGCGGAACAATCGTCAGTAAAGTACCATAGGCATTGGAACATTACTTACTCCTCCGACGCCTCTGTCATGGTTCGAGCTGTCGAAGCCTTTATTCAATGCCCACTTTTTCCCACACTTCACCATTTTCGTTGCATTGAAAAGACATTCGGCTGCGATTCTGTTTATGGAGCTTTTTTAGGCTAGTGCCAACCACAGGAAGCGCCCCAGTCCTCCTCCCTCTCGCATTCCCCGTAGAGTTCATCCCCACGCCCGACACGAACCCACAGTCCACGCCTGCTCCCTTTAGGTTTTACCGACCGTCGTTTGCGTTTCGAAAACATCTCTTCTTTTGCATGTTATCCAATATATATATCCGTTAATTGAAACACCAAACATACTATCTAAGGCATAATTGTATCGTACGATCACTTTGCTTGCAAATTCTCGGCTGAAATCACCAAAAAATAGTGGGCGAAACTTGCGCCTAAACGCTCACCCCGCGAGCCTAACTATACGGCAGCTATCGACACTTTTTCAATGAAAGCTACCGGTCTGCGCAACAGGATTCATTCATCGATGCTGCCCATACAGTCTTGTTAATAATTACGCGCGCTAACGTCTCTATGGCGGACAATGCACGTTGAGTTGTTGGTCGTGATCCTGACAGATTATATTGTTGCGTGTAAAACACACTTTGCAATAATCTTTACCCTCTTTTGTCGTACAATTCTTTTGTCCTTGTTTATATTATTAAATGTTTATTCTTAAAGTATCAATATTGTATAAAATTTATTCAAATCTTGCACTACGCAATGATTTGTAATGTTTCACTAACTAAAGAGGTAGAATTGTAATATGTCTATGTACTTGCACTTGTTACATTATATGTATTATGATACGATACTTACAGTTTTATAATTGATAGTATTGATAGTAGGTGTACAATTACCTACTTATTTAAATTTTAGTTTTACTAATTAGCAATATATCGCAACAAACATCATTTACTAATGTTCTTGAAATTTATAATATAGTCTTTATTTTGAAAAATTCAATATTGCCTACGGTGCTTCTATCGGCTTGCGTATCCTTATTTAAACACGTCCCTGAACTTGGAGCGTTCATTTTCCAGTACATTTATCTGGTCGACGTTAGAACGTAATTACGGATCAATAATAGCACAAATCTGTATTAAAAATACCATATCATGTTCAACCTACTTTGTAAATATAGTTTAATTATATTAAAGATCAATCAGTACGTAATGCTGGCTTATTCGCAAAAAAAACTCAGGGACAGGGGAAGGTTATTTTGAAGGCACGTTACATTAATAGAACGGTAAAAGAATTAACAATATTAATATTGAACATTACGATACAATTAAAGACTAAAGCAGATAAGAAGTACAACGTTTCAAAATAAATGATTGAACATATTTATTTTTTAAACAAGTTAATTTATACAAATTATATGCGATACGCTTTTACGTAGGGAGATTTATTATGGCTATCAATAAAATCTATGTAGAACATTTGATAGAGAAAACTAAAATTAGAATTCACTCAAAAGTATATATCCATTGCGTGCAATGAATTTAATTAATAATATTAAACAACTGTTCGATTTATTTTCATAAAATGTACTAAAATATTACGTCGAGTAATCGATAAGTGTCGACTATGCGAACATTATTGCTTCATCGTATCCTCCTACGCATAGCAAAGAACATCGATCCATATTTTTCTCGAGCTAGGTCATTTCATGTTATTTATTTTACAATGGATTGTACACCATGTACAACGTATTTTATTATGAAAAGAAGCAATAAAGTTTTACCAGCGTATTATATTTTAGTAGACATTAAAACTTCTAATTGTACCGCATCCTATTACGTTCTGGAAAACGTCTTTTACAACACCTCGGGTTACTATAAACTTACTACTGTGCGATCCAACTTGTTGAAGGTACACTTTCAACGAATAGGATTGCAAGAAACGTAGGGAAATTTGATGAAGCCAGCAACGAAACAACTTTTCGTGACAAAAGAACACTATAACTTTCAAATTTATCGAAAACTCGGCAAATTTTCGAACACAAAACACAATTATGTTGCTTCAAGAAAAGCAAATTTAAACACTGCTAGTGATTGACAATGAGACACTGACATTTATAATAACGTTTTATAAACATGCGGCCATTAAGATAATTTAATATTCAAAGAAATAATTCTTAAGAGACGTTTAGACTTGTGTAAAGTCGTGCACTGTCGCGGCAATTAATTTGACAATAATATGGCTGGTAATTTTTGGCAAAGTTCACATCAGTAAGATATATTTATTAAACTTTCTTTCATAATTTTAATTTCTAAGATAATTGACTAACTTTCGTTCTTAGCCAACAGTGGCTTCTAGATAAACAGGACTTAGTACGAGAACGACAACACGACCTTTCAATTTTTACAGAAGAAGAATATCAAAAATTATTCATCTTCTTTTCCAATCGTAAGCTAAATATCTGATAAATTTTATTAATAAAAAATGTTATCGATGCGATTTAGCACTGCAAAGAGTTATTGAATTATTATAATTCAAAGTACAATGTAACTGTATTTGTATCACCTATGTATGTTGTATGGTTTTCATTTGTACATTGGATAAGGTGAATAAAAGTCTATATTTTTCAGTAATACAAGTGTTGGGTGAACAATTGAAACTTCGACAACAAGTTATAGCCACAGCAACTGTGTACTTTAAAAGATTTTATGCTCGCAATAGTTTAAAATGTATAGATCCTTTATTGTTAGCACCAACATCAGTTTTCTTAGCATCAAAAGTAGAAGAATTTGGAGTCATTTCTCATAACAGATTAATTGCTGCTTGCCAAACTGTAGGTACGTAATTATATGTATATTCCATGTATAAGTTATATAAAGTAAATATCTAAAAGAAATGAATCTTTAATGAATAACACACATATACACTCATCAAACAGAGAAGTATACGTGTACATTAATTTATTTGATACTCCCGCAGTAAAAAATAAATTCAATTACGCCTATTCACAAGAATTTCCATATCGTGGGAGTCATATCTCGGAATGTGAATTTTATCTTTTGGAACACCTAGATTGTTGTTTAATAGTATACCAACCGTATCGGCCTTTATTAACTCTGATTCAAGACGTTGGACCAGATGAACAATTATTAACACTTGCCTGGCGTATAATTAACGATAGTTTACGTACAGACGTATGTCTGTTATATCCTCCGTATCAAATAGCGATAGGTAAGATAATAGAAAATCATGCACTTCATTAAATGTTGAATTAATATTAAGTACAGTCAATGAACAACTTGTATTACATAACAATGTGTGAGTAATTAAAATGTGAAAATATTTGTAGGTTGTTTGCAAATAGCATGCGTTATATTGCAAAAGGATTTGAAATCATGGTTTGCCGAACTAAATGCTGATATGGAAAAGATTCAAGAAATTGCACGTTATATTATTAATTTATATGAATTATGGAAAACATATGACGAAAAGAAGGAAATTCAGGGTTTATTATCTAAAATGCCAAAACCAACACCATCACCACCACAGCACTGACAGCAAGCTCTCTTATCATCTAACATGTGGGACTGATATTCTATACTGAAACTGGATATTTTTACTTTTATTAAATTTTAAGTTAGTAACGAATTGGTATAATTTAAAAATTCAGCTTCACCATTGTATTACCATCCCATTTCAACCACAATTTTCTTCTCAAAATGAATTTGTGATAAATAAAAATTAGTATTATGCAGTGTTGGAAATATCTTGTCTATTTTCTACGTTTCATACAAAATATTATCATGTTTTGTTAAACAAAAAAAATTAAAAATTGTAAACATTTGTATGTTCATTAGGATCATTTGTAGCTGTACAAGAAAACATTTATTTTTGAAGTACCTGAAGCAGCAACAAGTGGTTAATATGAACAGAGACAAATATGTTATACGTCTTCTTTATCTTGAATGGAATTTCGATTAGATTCGCAGTATTTATTTTTAATAACTTACGATATTTAAGTTCATAAATTATGAACTATTTTTGGCATATAACTCTATATTTAATAAGTCACTTATCTTACAAATATTAAAGTTGGAAAAATACATTATAATTAAAAAGGAAATTTTTACTATTTCTTTACATTCTTGCTGTACTAACTGGAACCCTTGGAGTATCGTTTCCAAAACTTTTTAACGTCGTCATGACCTGCTTTTGTAACCACCATTGTTCGTTTCCTATAAAAGCAAAATACTAGATGATGCAAGTATTTTAATTTTATAAGTATATTTGAAAATAAAATATTCAATCGAAGAACTGAACCTATCGCTTTGCCAAATTAGTACTCCAGTAGAAAGGGCATGGTCTCTCAGAACTTCAAAGTCAGTTTGCGAAAGAAACTGACTGTATAGGACTCCTTCACTGAATATAAATCTGTTTCTCTCGTTCTCCCACAATTTAATTTGATCTACTATAGTAGGTGGTAATACCGGAGGACCTGCTTCTATCATTTTACTATGAGCATGTTGCTGCAAATAACTGTTAATATAGCAAAAATGCAAATTAACTGTTTTCCACCACACCCTGAAATATAGTATAATATACTAAATATTTGGGAAAACATACCCTACAATTTGAGCAGCAGTAATTCCACTTTTTAAGGCTTGACGTACAGAATCCCTTGTTAATATTGACACAACTAAATTTGGAAATCTACAGAATAAATAACTGAGATAAGACTTTGTACAAGCACTTCATAACATCCTCATCAATATCCTCAAACATACCTATACAACATTTCACAAAATAGACCAAGTAAGGCAACTTGTAAATTTGAATTCGTATACGCGTATACTCTGTAATTTGTTTCAACAACAATATAACCTTCCTTCTCTGGATCTCTAGATAATGGTTTATTTTGTCCAGTTGCAATATTTAATGCTAATCTTGTAGGATAGAATCTAAAAATATACATGTAATATCATGTTACTATTTGCCTAAAGTAATTAGGAACAATTTAAGAAAAATATATTACATTTTACCTTCCAGCTTTTCGTTTACGTTGATAAACCAGACCAAATTCTCTTAAATGTTGTAAAAAAGTTAATAAACCCTCGGACATTCCTTCAGTACTATAATCTTTACCCAGTGTTGAAAAATTTAGTTGAAATAGAAAGGTAAGGCACTCAACAAGGTCAAGTCCTCTTGCTTCTATTGTGTCTAGGTATTGTAAAATAAAGTACCACACCTACAATGAATGTGGAATATTAAAATGCACATGACACATACATACACTTGTATTTCCATTTCATAAATCTATATGAAAATATCAATGATACTAATGAAATTCATATTGATAACTATGTTCAAATACCTGCGACGCAGTTTCCAATAATAAAAATTGAAAGCCTGCTTGCGTAATAACTGGACTTCCATCAGCTTCATCTCGCTTCATTAATCCAGCATGTAAAAGAATTCTGACAGCATCGGCAGATATGCCTAAAATATGGAATACAATGCAACATTGGTTTCTTATTACAATGATAATAACATTGAAATCAAAATATTTCATATTAACAAAATACTTTTCATTAATATTAAAGTCTATACATATGAACAATTGCATTTGTTTTTAAGCAACATAAATATACCTTCTTGCTGTTGCGATCCAACCATATAATGTAAAACACATTCCCACCTTTCTAATGCGTATGAGTCTAGAAATGCAACGTCCCTTGGCTTGCTATCAGTTTCTAATTGATTAGACATTGTCCATGGTTTTCCACCTCCCAAGAGAACAATTTTTAAGTTCTTCTTAAACGTAGTATTTAGAATCCAACCTGGCAATCCGCCTGGTATCGAAGCTTCCTTCCATACATTCAGTTCATTTAATATAGAAACTACTTTTTGATGTTCTTCGAAATAAAGTTTAGAACACCAAGAGGCGATAACTGCTTGCGGCACTGGTTGTTCGACAAATAGTAATCGCATGACATAATGTTTAGCTATTACCGGTAATTCACGAAACACAGCCAAACAAATTGGTGGATTGTGATATAATTTGTTTAACATTTCGGGTGGACGCGACTTTAAGTACTCCTGTAGATTTTTGCATTGCAATCCAGAGGGTCGTAGTAAACTTTTTCCGCTTATCGTACTTGTCATTACTGTATATGTTTGATAGAAAAAATTACATACATATGTAACATCGGGTAATACTTGTACTTTATTACAGGTACATAAAATGTATCATTTGACTTTAACCTATTTACACAGATAACAATAGAAATTATCTTAACGAACAGTACGAAAAAATATTGAGCTTTAATTACATTGCGTGTGAAATAATTTTCACCATTCAGTTTGTATTCTCTCTTCGGTAATTAAACGCATTCGCGGCACTCACTCCCTGAAGTGTGTCACACCATAATGCATAAAATATGCAGAATGTGCGCACAGTCGACCGTAAATATACCTAGTATTGTTAATAACCGTTAGTACAGCCTACTCTAGTACTAGCCGTGCTGAACAACGTGGCAACACCGCGTGTTTACCGATCGGGAGTCCTATTTTCAATAATGGGTGTCTTGTACTAGAGATTACAATTAACGCTGTTTGCATAGAAATTTATGTTAAAGTACACAATTCTTGATTAATTACGTCTAAGTAATATATAAATATTATAACTATGGTAAGTAGAAGTGTTATTAAAGTATACTAATGGTTGTAAATGTGGTATACATTTTGTGGTCTCTCGGAATGGTTTAGTGATGCGATACATAATATTGGAAATATTTTACAGTGGCTGTAAGAAAATATAAGTATGAAGCAAAATAGAATCATCTTTGAACTCAAACGCAACATTTTAAAATGAATGAAGTGATATATAAATTAATAGAAACCTGAAATAGACAAAATTATTGATACGAAGTCAAAGAGGTTACGTGAACACGGAAAGAGGTTGGATAATTAACTACTAAAGGGAAGAGTTGTGCAGGTAATTATAAAATCTTCACCACAAATGCATGTATCAGAAGATGCTAAATGATGTACATTTGATTGAATATTAATATATGATAATTTACATGAAACGTGCTTATGATTTTCAGATTTTAGAAAATCTGATTCCAAATTGGTACCATTTATTATGGCTTCCATTATTGCACACATGAGTAAATAATGTTATTACTTCTTCTGTAGGAATGGAAACACCACCTCTTTGTAAGTGATCAAAATATACAGTATTTATAGTTGTACCTTTATCCTCCACAATTAATTATTTACATATATTACAATTTAATTTTTTAGCAACGGAATGGGACCCATGACTGGATATATAAATCTTAATATAATCATCTACAACACACGTGGATAAATGTTCTGTATCCAAAATTTTTGAAACTCCATTTATATCAGCAGAAAGATCATTAATATTATTCCCTTACAATTGCGAACATAACAATACTGTGGCATTATTAACTAATAAATATAGTATGAAACTTGTGAAAAGAACTATGTAAAACAAATTTTTCAATAATTGTGTATGTATACAATAAATATAAGCTTGTAAAAAATTAGTTATGATACTATTAAAATGTTATTAATGTTGGTTTAAAAAAAAATTATCTCTTATAAGTTCTGAGAATGTATTGTGGAATAGAATGCCACTGCTTATACAAAAGTGTTTATATTAAGAGGGACTGATAATGTCTGAATGCTCAATTCTTCCAAATTCTTTCGATAGAGTTTCTCCTTGGAATAAGGACGTACCTTCCTTGTACAATATAATAAAGTATTCTTTCATTAAACTGAACTGTGTATTATACATTATCAAACTTCCTCATAATCTAGTTTCCCAATAATTAATACTAAATTGAAATATATTGAATGCACAATAGCTTTTATTAAATCAATGTGCTATACATAGTTAATAAATGAAACTTCCCTGCATTACTGCACTTTTATATTTTTAAAAATTGCCTACTGACGATAAGTACACATTGATGTGCAAACATTCGAAAAATAAGCGATAAACTGAGAGTCTCGTAGGGTGGGTTGAGTTAGGTATACAGATATATAGTATATATCTATATCACAGCCGGACTCTCGCGGTGTTGCCATTTTTACCTTCAGTACGGCTAGTACTAGAGTAGGCTGTGGTAGTACTGTTTTTGAATTTTAGCGCAGTGAATTTCTTGTTGCAGTGCCGAAACACTGGCATCTTGAAAAACACAAAACGTACCGAACTTCATATGACAATATAACAGGCAATGCACTGTGTTTATTAACCTTTACAGACAATGACTTTATAATTTATCAATTTCGTTGAAAATGTACTCGATATGTAAAAGCAGTCACCCGGGAACAGGCGTAGAACACGCGATAACGTGTTATTTCTTTAATCGCTTAGAAAAATGTCTTGTGGTAGCCGGTGCGAATATTATCAGAGTATTTCGTTTAATTCCAGACGTGGATATAACGAGAAAGGAAAAATACACAGGTACAGCCGGTTTATTTTTAATTCTTCGAGATTTCTGAATGATTTTGATTGCACAGAATGATCATTTGTAAAACTAATTTTCTCCATTTTAGAATTGCGTCCGCCGAAAATGAAATTAGAATGTTTATCGCAGTATACTTTACACGGAAATGTAATGTCAATGCAAGCCGTAACTCTTGTTGGATCCCAAAGAGATTCCCTATTGTTGAGTTTTCGTGATGCGAAATTATCAGTTGTAGAATATGACCAAGATACCCATGACCTTAGAACGGTATCTCTACATTATTTTGAAGAGGAGGAGATACGGGTAATTTAACAAATTTTAAAGATATTTCTGTTAACCCCTTGATGACCACTAATGTGTAAAGCCTACTCCAATTAAAAAGTAATGTTTGGCTGGGTCCTTAATCCTTTGACTGCAAACAGTGCTTATATGTAGGCTGATATTTTGTTTAAACTGCATAAATCTGAAATCGTGCGCATTATTGAATCTGCCTTTTACGTTCTAACATTATACAGTTATCGCTTAGTGTTTTTTTCCAATAAGGTTTAAATTAAAGTGCTGTGCAAATGACATGTTTCATTTCTGAGCATACTGCAGTTGAAGGGTTAATGATCCGAACTGGTTGCAAGCAGAAATAAAATATCATGAGCACACTGGAGTTCACAAAAAGCCAGATAGGGGATCAGACGTGAAGAAGTCATTTGATGTACTACATGTTCGATGCATGTAGCTGGCTATTCACCAAAAGTGTCTGCATTACCACAAAACGTAGTTTGCGAACTGTTGTCAAGCTGTACGTGAGCAGCAGTGTGTACGAGGCATTACAAGTTATTCTATATAAAATCCTCTTTATAAAGGCATAAGTAAATAGTCATATAGGTTTGCATTCTATATTGAAGTCAACAATAAGTAAGAATGTGGGGTCTGCACGTGGGACAGAGGCAGTCGTCTAGGGGTTAACATAGTATGTAGTGTAAGAATGTTAAAAAATTCATGGAAAAATATTATTATTTATCTCTTAGGATGGATGGACAAATCATCATCATATTCCTATAGTTAGAGTAGATCCTGAGGGTAGATGCGCAGTAATGTTAATATATGGTAGAAAATTAGTTGTACTACCATTTAAGAAAGATCCAAGTCTCGATGATGGAGATTTATTAGATAATTCAAAAATATCTTCTAGTAAAACTCCTATCTTATCATCGTATATGATTGTACTGAAATGTTTGGAAGAAAAGATGGATAATATAATAGATTTACAATTTTTACATGGTTATTATGAACCAACATTATTAATATTGTATGAACCAGTGAGGACATTTTCTGGGTAAGGTTTCGATTATTTTTAGTATTATGTATTTTCACTTGCACGTGATAAAATATATTAAATAATAAATATAAAATTTAATTTTAGACGCATTGCAGTTAGACAAGATACTTCTGCTATGGTTGCGATATCGTTAAATATTCAACAAAGAGTGCACCCTATAATTTGGTCTGTATCAAACTTACCTTTTGATTGTTACCAAGCAGTGCCAGTAAAAAAACCACTTGGTGGAACCTTAATCATGGCTGTTAATTCTCTGGTTTATTTAAATCAAAGTATACCACCTTATGGGGTTTCATTAAATAGTTTAGCGGAAACGAGTACAAATTTTCCATTAAGTTAGTGTTAAGTAATAAGTTTAATTTGTATCCAAAACATTACTTAAAATATATATAAGCTAACTAATACTTCTTTTAATTATAGAACCACAAGAAGGAGTGAAAATAAGTTTAGAAGGCTCACAAGTTGCATTTATATCGTCAGATCGTTTAGTTATTTCGTTGAAGAGTGGGGAATTGTATGTATTATCTTTGTTTGCCGATAGTATGCGTTCAGTTAGAGGTTTCCATTTCGACAAAGCGGCAGCAAGTGTCTTAACATCGTGCGTAAGTATAACTAAAGTCCATTTAATTTTAAAATATATATATAAAAGATTTCTTTGTTGAATGAAATAACATCAAAATCTGTAGGTATGTATGTGCGAGGATAATTATTTGTTTCTTGGATCGCGTCTTGGTAATTCGCTTTTATTGAGATTTACTGAAAAGGAATCCGAAAATTTACAAAGTTCGAACGATATCGAAATAACTCTCGAAGAAAATGAAACTGAAGAAACACCTGCAAAAAAAGTGAAACAAGATTTCATTGGAGATTGGATGGCATCTGATGTATTAGATATAAAGGATCCAGAGGAGCTAGAAGTATATGGAAGTGAAACGCATACCTCGATTCAAATCACATCCTATATATTCGAGGTATTTTTATACTTTTAAAACTACTAACTACTCAAAAAGAAGAAAATTTGCCTACTACTAAATACTTAAATTTTTATAGGTGTGTGATAGTTTGTTAAATATTGGACCATGTGGAAATATATCAATGGGCGAACCCGCATTTCTTTCTGAAGAATTTTCACATAATCAAGATCCTGATGTCGAACTTGTTACAACTTCTGGATATGGTAAAAATGGAGCACTTTGTGTTCTTCAACGCTGCATTCGGCCTCAAGTAAGTAATTGTCTCATACTTTCAGTGTTCTATAAATATTAAATATTCCACAATCAGCTTTAATATTTAATTCGAAAACAGGTTGTAACAACGTTCGAACTACCAGGATGCGAAGATATGTGGACGGTAATTGGTACATTAAATAATGAGGAGCAAATAAGGCCGGAAGCAGAAGGAAGCCATGCTTTCCTGATATTAAGTCAAGAAGATTCAACGATGGTATATTTCTTACATATATGCTACAGTTTCCTTTTCTGTTAATATATGTAGCGTATCTAATATTATGATACCCCGTTAGATATTACAAACTGGTCAAGAAATTAATGAAGTAGACCAGAGTGGATTTAGTACGCAAGGAAGCACAGTATTTGCTGGAAATCTTGGTGCAAATAGGTATATAGTACAGGTTACACAAATGGGTGTACGTCTTCTACAAGGTATCGAACAGGTGTGTATGATATTTGTACAATAAAACAATATTTTTGTTCAATTTGAGGAAGATTCTAGTACAAATATTTATATCGTAATTATAGATCCAACACATGCCTATAGATCTTGGATGCCCAATTGTACATGCAAGTTGTGCAGATCCTTACGTGACACTACTTTCTGAAGATGGGCAAGTTATGTTATTGACTCTTAGAGAGGGGCGTGGAACTGCCAGATTACATGCTCAAACAGCCAATTTATTATTCGTAAGTTAGTGATGTAATCAGAACTCTTATTTGCTATTCCGGTACGATTTAATTTTTAATTACACTCCTTCATCCTACTGAAATTTTAGCGCCCCCAAATAGAAGCGCTATGTGCTTACAGAGACGTTAGTGGGATATTTACAACACAGTTACCAGAGAATATAGACGACGAAGTAGCCGAAGAAGAGCATGACATAGAAGAACCGCCTGTTGTTGGTAATATAGATAACGAAGATGATCTATTGTATGGTGATGTACCAGCTTTTCAAATGCCGGTTCCATCACATACAAAATCATGCGAAGGAACATCGAAAAAAGCCCCTTGGCAAGTTTTATAACTTAAAATCGTTTTTCACTGTTTAATTTAACGATATGTTTAACATATTTTTTATTTTGTTGTCTTTACTAAACATAACATCCGATTATCGTTGGTAGGTGGCAAAAGCATTTGCAAGAAATAAAACCAACATATTGGTTATTAGTATATAGAGACAGCGGAACGCTAGAAATTTATTCACTTCCTGACTTACGCTTATCCTATCTTATTCGTAATTTCGGATATGGCCAATATGTATTGCACGACAGTATGGAGTCTACAACGTTACAAACAACACCTGTTAACGAAATCCCCAATCCTGAGATGCAGGTATTGGAAATAACACAATTGAATCTATTAATGTGCCGACGTCCATATAAAATTGATAGTTCAGTATTATTAATTGAATAATTAACACATATTTTAGGTGCGTGAAATTTTAATGGTGGCATTGGGTCATCATGGAAACAGACCAATGCTTTTAGTACGTCTGGACTCAGAACTTCAAATTTATCAAACGTATAAATATCCAAAAGGTCATTTAAAATTACGATTTAAAAAATTAGATCACAACATAATACCAGGAAATCTGAGGTACAAATTCTTCTTTACGAAGATTTGTTTATAAAAGAAAACTACTGTAATTTGTACTTATCAAGGTACTTTCCAGGCCAATAGTAAGGGATGAAGATATGTCAACAATGAATGAAACTCGACATTGTATGATGCGCTATTTTAGTAATATCGCTGGATACAATGGTGTATTTATTTGTAGTGACTATCCTCATTGGATATTTCTCACAGGACGTGGTGAATTACGTACCCATCCGATGGGTATTGACGGTCCTGTTACCTCATTTGCACCTTTTAATAATATAAACTGCCCACAAGGTTTTTTGTATTTCAACAGAAAGGTATTTCTGGAATTTCCGTCATTCGATTTTCCTAGTGCACAGTATAATAAACACTTTGGCTGTATTCTATTTTTGTTTTTTTAGGAAGAATTAAGAATATGTGTTTTACCGACCCATTTATCGTACGATGCCCCATGGCCAGTTAGAAAAGTTCCGTTGCGGTGTACACCACACTTTGTTACCTACCATCTCGAAAGTAAAACTTACTGTGTGATAACGAGTATAGCTGAACCACTTAAAAGCTACTATAGATTTAATGGTGAAGATAAGGTATCAAAAGCCAAAAATTGTTGTGTTTCCATTTATAAAAACAAAGACGATGTTTTCATTAATTTTATTATTATAATTATGATTCTAATTATTATTGTCTCTTTAGGAGTTTACAGAAGAGGATCGACCAGAAAGGTTTATTTATCCATCGCAAGAACAATTTTCCATAGTACTGTTTTCGCCTGTTTCGTGGGAAACCATTCCTAATACTAAAATTGAACTCGATCAATGGGAGCATGTTACTTGTTTAAAGAATGTTTCTTTGGCGTACGAGGGGACACGATCAGGCTTAAAGGGTTACATAGTATTGGGTACAAACTACAATTATGGCGAAGATATTACGAGTAGAGGAAGGGTATGCTTCATATTTGTATTCATCACAAAATAAATTGCATTCGATCTTATTCTTTTATTTATTTTGTAGATACTCATATTTGATATAATTGAAGTTGTACCAGAACCTGGTCAACCATTAACAAAAAATAGGTTTAAACAAATTTATGCAAAAGAGCAGAAGGGTCCGATAACTGCTATAACGCAAGTATCTGGATTTCTAGTTTCAGCAGTCGGCCAGAAGATCTATATTTGGCAATTGAAAGATAACGATCTTGTCGGTGTTGCTTTTATAGATACGCAAATATATATTCATCAAATGTTAAGCATTAAAAGTCTGATTTTAATAGCCGATGTATATAAATCTATTAGTTTATTAAGATTTCAAGAGGAATACAGAACACTGTCTCTTGTCAGCAGAGTAAGTCAAAGTCTTTCTTTCTTCTTTTTGCTAGTTTTGTAAAGCAGCCAGAGATTAACTGTTTAATATATTTTTTGCAGGATTTCAGGCCAGCAGAAGTTTATACCATTGAATATTTAATAGATAATACTAATTTAGGATTTGTCGTGGCCGATGGTGAAAGTAATGTAGCTTTATTCATGTATCAACCCGAATCAAGAGAAAGTCTTGGAGGGCAGAAATTAATTAGAAAAGCCGATTTCCACCTTGGACAGAAAGTAAATACATTTTTCCGTATAAGATGTAGAATTTTGGATCCCGCAAATGATAGAAAGCATTTCTCCGGTGCAGATAAAAGACACGTTACCATGTATGGTGGGTACAATTAAACATTTGGTGCTATTTCATTAAATTTGGTTAAATATTTAACTAATATTATAATAATTTTTTTATTAGCATCACTTGATGGCAGTCTTGGCTACATTTTGCCTGTACCAGAGAAAACGTATAGAAGGTTACTCATGTTACAAAATGTTTTGGTAACACATATTTGCCACATTGCAGGTTTAAATCCCAAAGCGTATCGGTAACTACAGTAATATACATATATGCAGTAATAATGTAGTTACTTTTTACGATTTAAGTATCAAATTTTTGCATATATTTTTCTTTTTTTTTAGTACTTACAAGAGTCATATTCGAACACAGGGTAATCCTGCAAGAGGTATCATTGATGGTGACTTAGTTTGGCGTTATCTTTATTTACCGAACAATGAAAAAATAGACGTAGCAAAAAAGATTGGGACACGTGTACAAGAAATAATAGAAGATATCACTGAGATAGATCGACAAACAGCTCATTTTTGAAATAGTGCCCTTTTCATCATTCCAAAAGCAAATACGTTTTAAAAATAATTCTATTTGCTTCATAAATACCTAAATAATTCAACAAGAGAATATTTTTTTCTATTTCAATAAAAAATTGACTTATATTTATACTCTATAATAGACACATATATCATAGGAACTTATTTAAGTATTTTGTAAGCATAATAGAAATACGATTATGAACCAATATCTATAAGTAAATATGAATATATGTATATTAACTGGAATGAATTTTGTACAGATCCAAAATGTGTTGTCGATTATTTAACTTACTAAATTCACAAGTTATATCGTGTCATTGAACCGTATACAATGTTAATTTAAAAAATACATTTTTTAAAAGACTGAATTTTTAATTTTAATTTTCCGCATCTCAATCCGCAAAGCAATCTTCTCTTAAAGTGAAAGTGTATTAAAATTGGTTATTACAAAATGGAATCATCGTCACAAGATTTAGGAAGCGAATCGAGCCGAATGAGCATTAGGCAAAGTATCATTTCAAGACGAGCGTCAAGATCTCAATCTATACGCCGTATGTATTTGTGCATATAAAAAGAGTTATAAATAACTTAAATTGTACATAATATATAGCAAATCATTATAAAATATGTGCTACTGCGAAAGAACAATAAACTTCTATGCATGTCAGCATATGTATATATTTTGTTTGCAAAACTATATTGATCAAACAGTTGTGAACATAGCTAATTTCATACACGACAGTTCACATTTATTAATGGAAATAGATGCAAAAGGCGATTAATCAGTAAGCTAATTGTTAATCTGCATACATTATTTAATATAAAAACAAATAACTATGACATACTATAATATTAGAGCATTTATTTCCATAATTAATTATGTTATTTGTGTGTAGTGTCACTACAGGAAACATCAATATTGGAGAAAAGGCTTTGCGAAGTGTTTGATGTATTTGACACTGCAAAAACTGGTGAAATAGATGTCAGAGATTTAGGAACTATTATTAGGGCATTAGGGTGTGTTGTCACTGAAGCAGAATTGCAAGAAATACAAGTCCAAGTGGAAGATGTGGAGAAGAACTGTGTACCATTCGATAGCTTTTTAAAATACATGTGCAAGGCTATCGATGAACGCAAGTAAGAAATATGTGTATGAATGTATATAGCTACATTTTAATTTTTATATCAAACGTATAATTGTTTCTATTTAGATATAAACCGGCAGAACCTGAAGATTTGTTAAAAGCATTTCAATTGTTGGATCCTGAAAATCGTGGATACATTATGCGACACGATTTAGAAAAAGCAATGATAGAAATTGGTGAACCATTCTCACAGCAAGAAGTAGATGATATGATGCTTATTGCGTGTGATCAAGAAACAAAAAGGATCAATTACGAGCATTATATTAACTTACTACTTGTACGTATCAACATCATTTTTGTTCGTCCAATAACGGTGTACTTTTTGTTACAAAGTAATTATTAATAAAATTGACAAAAAGTATAATTTGGAGTGCTTTTGCACATCGTTTATAGGTAAAAATTCCCGAAGACATAAACCTGTATTCTATTGCCGATGCTATAGACGCTGCAAAATTAGCGGCTATGCCTAAAAAACGTAGATTAGAGAGTCTTCTTCTGAGCTACGAGACATAACTTGTACAATAATTAATCATTTAATGAAGAACACGATGAATAAGGAGATTTGTTAGTAAAAAAATAGACGTTACAAGTATAAAGAAATATTTATCACAATGTGTTTGTAAAAATATGACAATTTGTATAATATTTGAAGTTCCCTTTTTAAACATGATTACCATATATATACCCTGTATAAGTAGATTTCAAAACTTTATCGTCACAGTTTCGAAAATACTGGTGGATCACTTTTAGTAACTTGTGACATAGTAGCATTCAGGAAGTCTTCGCTTTGAAGCATACTTTGATTATGTGTAGCCTATTAAAATAGAATCATGAAATATTTATATTATATATATAGAAATAAAAATAATTATACTATTACAGGTGGAAAAATATTGAGGCTTACAATATGGTCCAAACCCTCTTCAACAGAATGATCTCTCGAATAAACTAAACTCATTTTTGAGCCTTGCACCGCAACTGGACTTTTACTTGCTATCTCTTCTGCAAGTGTTATTGAGTTATCTAACAAACTGAAAACAGTAGAACATATTTTTTAGTTGAATAAAAATGGAAAAAAGGGAAAAGTTATTTATATGAAATTAAGCAAATATTTTTTACCTTTCCTGATTATCAAACAACCGACTCACAAAACCATGCTGTAGGGCCTCTACAGCTGTAAATTTCCTTGCAGTATACACAAGTTCTCTGGCTAAGCTGTCGGAACCAATAATTTTTGGAAATCTTTGCAATGTCCCAACATCAGCAGCCATACCTATATCAACCTCTTTTATTTGAAACCAAGCATCCGAAGAACAGTAACGAATATCGGTTGCACTTATCATATCTATACCAGCTCCGATGCATATACCATTTACAGCTGCGATTATAGGCTTTGGACACTAGAATGCAATATTGTAAAACAGAATCAATGAAATATGTGTATGTAAGTAACGTTAAATTTGTTTTAATATAAATTGTAACGCATCACCTTTTCCATTGCAGTAAAACTCTCTTGGTATTCCTTTATCTTCAACCGTAAGACTTTACATTTCCGTGCCACATCCTGGTGTTCAGCTACTTCCTGGCCCAAATTCATTATATCTTTTACATCAATACCTATCGAATTCATTTCATTTTAAATGTTATTTTACTAGGTAAGGTAGTAGCAAATTAAAACATGTACAAACCTGCACAAAATGCTTTGCCAGCACCTGATAGAATTATTACCCTGCATTCCGGTTCTATGGCTAATTCATTGAAGCAAATCTTAAATTCTCTGTGGTAATCATTAAATCAAAAGCATTGAATTTTAAGTACAATATAAATTACAATTTAAAAGAAAATACGTACTTCCACATCGTATCATTCATTGCATTAAGCTTATCTGGTCTGTTCATCTGTACTATATAAATATATTGTTTTGGTATCGATACTGCCAATGTCTTATATTTACCTATATTCTTCCCATTTGAATACTTCATCTTGGAATTGTACTGTAAATCTGAAATAGTTACTTTTTATGGAAACTTTATTCAACTGCTTTACCATGTAGAAACTAATTTATGAATTATTTCTTATATTCGTAATTGCAGGAACTATTTTTGTTTAAGTATGTTAATAGTTTACATCGTAATGATAGAATTACGAAGTCTTACGTGTTTTTACAGCATTCTTAAAATGACGTATCATATTTAGAGCCATGTTAACAGTATGAACTGTGATAGAAAGGTACAAAATAATTGTTACCTTTTTTTTAAATGAAATGAGACATATAAATTACTAGCTTAGTATTATTTTTCGTCTTATAAACATTAAACGCATTATTAAACGTCTTATAAACGCATTATTCGCGTTATTATTATATTTCTTTATATTCAACGTTTCGTTCGTATAAAACCATCATTTTTTTTTAAATAAATATAATAAATTGAAGACACACATTCATTTTGGACATACATTACATATATTTTTAATTAATACATTAATCGTGAAATAATAGTATAAGATATCAAAAAGTTAAATTTGAAATACTCATAAACATTACCAAATAGCAAATTAAAAATTGCAATATTGTTTGAAACATTTCAAGCTGCCTTTTCCGCCATAAATAATTAGTGTAATAAAAACAGGCATTTACGCACATTGACTATACTGTGATAGTAAAAAATTTCCATATCATATAAATTCGTTATAATTATGTCCCGTATAAATTACATATTGCATACTTAAAAAAAAATAAGCATCGAATTAAAAATATGGGAAAGTAGAAACCCCCGCGATTGTCTCCGGCTGTGATATATATATATATCAGTATACCTAACCCAACCCACCCTACCAGACTCTCAGTTTCTCGCTTATTTTTCGAATGTTTACACATCAATGTGTACTTATTGTCAGTAGGCAATTTTCTAAAATATAAAAGTGCAGTAATGCAGGGAAGTTTCATTTATTAACTATGTAGGTCTTAATCTTTGTGTATAGCACATTGATTTAATAAAAGCTATTGTGCATTCAATATATTTAATTTTAGTATTAATTATTGGGAAACTAGATTATAAAATACTAGAATACTTTATTATATTGTACAAGGAAGGTATGTCCTTATTCAAAGGAGAAACTCTATCGAATGAATTTAGAAAAAAAGCGTTGAGCATTCAGACCCTATCAGTCCCTCTTAATATAGACACTTTCGTATAAGCAATGGCATTCTATTCCACAATACATTCTCAGAACTTATGAGAGATAATTTTTGTTTAACAGGGCATTATTCAATAGATAAAACCAACATTAATAACATTTTAATAGTATCATAACTAATTTATTACAAGCTTATATTTATTGTATACATACACAATTATTGACAAATTTGTTTTACATAGTTCTTTTCACAAGTTTCATACCATATTTATTACTTAATAATGCCACAGTGCTGTTATGTTCCCAGTTGTAGGGGAATAATATTAATGATCTTTCTGCTGATGTAAATGGTTTTTGAAAAATTTTGGATACCGAACATTTATGCACGTGTGTTGTACGTGTCCCATTCCGTTGCTAAAAAATTAAATTGTAACATATGTAAATAATTGATTGTGGAGGATAAAGGTACAACTATAAATACTGTATATTTTGATCACTTACAAAGAGGTGGCCTTTCCATTCCTACAGAAGAAGTAATAACCTTATTTACTCATATGTGTGCAATAATGGAAGCCATAATAAATGGTACCAATTTGGAATCAGATTTTCTAAAATCTGAAAATCATAAGCACATTTTATGTAAATTAACATATATTAATATTCAATCAAATGCACATTATTTAGCATTTTCTGTTCCCTTCAGTAGTTAATTATCCAACCTCTTTCCATGTTCACTTAACCTCTTTGACTTCGTATCAATAATTTTGTCTATTTCAGGTTTCTATTAATTTATATATCACTTTGTTCATTTTAAAATGTTGCGTTTTAGTTCAAAGATGATTCTATTTTGCTTCATACTTATATTTTCTTAAAACCACTGTAAAATATTTTCAATATTATGTATCGCATCCCCCAACCATTCCGAGAGACCACAAAATGTATACCACATTTATAACCATTAGTATACTTTAATAACACTTCTACTTACCATAGTTATAATATTTATATATTACTTAGACTTAATTAATCAAGAATTGTGTACTTTAACATAATTTTCTATGAAAAAAGACGTTAATTGTAATCTCTAGTACAAGCACGCGGTGTTGCCACGTTTTCAGCACGGCTAGTACTACTGTTACGCTTGTTACGCTATCGCGTTAGCAGGCCTTAATTTCTAGTGATATCGAATCAACAGTCGACGATATAATTATAACTATCGATAGCGATAATAACTTAGGAGCGAAATTCGAAACCGGATGGGGATACACGATAAATAAAGCTGTACATTATTTACAGTACAGATCTTAGAACACTTCACTTGGAAGTTTCTAAAGGTTATTTATTACGGACCATAAACAATTGGCTAAAGTTTATTGAAACATGTACGACCTCCGGAGGTTGTCGGACACCGCGATATCGTATTCCGGCCGCCAGATGTTCTACCGCTGAACAAGGGGACCTTTCAAGAGCCACTCGATTCTTCAGCGCGTTATCTCTGACTTTCGCGCGTTTTCCTTAGTTTTCCCGCGTAGCATTGCCACTTCCACGCACCCAAGGACCGATAGAAACCCCAGGAGACCCAACCCCATTGGACAAGACGAAAGCAAAAGGGAGGAGCAAGGAGCCCGGGAAGAGGAACCAGAACCGAAAAGGGAAGAAGAAAAGCCTCGCTCAGCAGAACTTCTTGATATCTCACTGGAGCCAGTACATTTTAAGACTGATCTAACGAATAAATAGTCGTTCTTTTTAACTTTAACAACTTGTGTTTTATTCTTCTGCGCTTCTCTACAAGCAGAGCGGTTCAGCGCTCCACGGGCAACCGAACCGGCCTAAATTCCCCATATCCCACCAATAGATGCGCAACACGCTATCGCGTTAGCCAGCCTTAATGTCTAGTAACATCGAACCACGGATCGACAATAAAGTCGCACTCATCGATAGCGATAAGAACGCGGGAGCGAAATTCAAAGTTAGATGAACATATGGACTACCCCGATTTATACATCAGTTAATTAATGTACGCGTATTCTTAGAAAACGCTGTAAGACTCTTCGACTTTTTAGCGTTTTCTTCCAGGTTTTTTCCATAGCTCCCCATTTACCGTTACTATGCGACTTTCACGCGTTCACCGGGTTTTTCCCATTCTCCTCTTTGCGCGCACACCCCTACGTCCGTACCGGAAAGCGAAAATGTTGCCACCTCCACGCGCCCGAGGGCGACCCAAGGCCCAACAAGACTCAACCTCATTGGCCGCTACCAAAGGTGAGGGGGAAAACAGGAACTCAAGAAGAAGAACCAGAGCCGTAATGGAAACAAGAAGAAGACACATTCAGCAGAACTTCTTTATTTCTTGAACTATCAGTATCTCTTACGCTGAATAATAGAATAAACAGTCGTTCTTTCTAAACTCTATAATTTGTGTTCGATTATTTCGCGCCTCTTCACAAGCAGAGCGGTTCAGCGCTCCACGGGCAACCGAACCTGCATAAACTCCCCATATCCCACCAATAGATACGCAACACCTGTAATAAAACAGCCTTTAGAATCTTCCAAGTGAAGTGTTCTAAGATCTGAATGCTTTGACTTTCCTTTTATTCGAGTACCTACGACTTGTACTAAATAATATGTAGCTTTATTTATCGCGTATGTTCATCCGACTTCGAATTTCGCTCCTAAGTTATTATCGCTATCGATAGTTACAATTATATCGTCGACCGTTGGTTCGATGTCACTAGATATTAAGCCTGGCTAACGCGAATGGCGTAACACTACATATTAAAGTTCTTTTACAATTACCTTGCAGCTAACTTCATGTACTTTTAGGTGCTGTTCAGACCCGATCTGTGAGGTTTTACGGACGGTACAATGTTGTCGAGATTAAGTCTTCGCAACGGTAAGAAAATGTTCCATTAAAAACAAATCTGACGTACTGAATTGTAAAACATTTGTTTCATGATTAAATATATATTGTATATTGTATAATCTTTATGTCAGTATCAAATAGACATCAAATATTCAATTGCCATTATGTAATAACACAATGTCGTGTTTCTTATGATCCTCTGTTTCTAAGATACAGTTGTGGAAATGTGATTGGAAAAATTGCGATTTAAATGGTATATTTAAAATACATTATAACGAAAGTTCGTATTTGACAGTCTAGGTTACGATCAATTTTTGTTGGATGGGGTTCAATAGTCCGTTGTCAGCCGATAATATTCATGGTTCGTGGTATTTATTGTTTGTAATAATATATTTTACAGTTCCCAGGCAGCTGAAAGCTGTGGGCTGTTCTGGAGTACAATCAGCTTCAGCAGCATATAGCGTACAGCGTCCTAAACGACCTATAGAGGCACCACCAGTTAGGATGGGATTTGTTCCAGAAGAATGGTACACATTCTTTTATCCCAAAACTGGTGTAACAGGTAAATTAATGATTCGTTATATAAATATTTTGTATGTTTTTCCAGCAAAACTGTATAATTTTAGAACATTTATGAAACGTTATAATGTGTGTTTAGGTCCATACGTATTCTTAGGCACCATATCAACATATTTGTTATCCAAGGAGTATTATGTTCTGGAGCACGAATTTTATAATGCACTTTCTTTGCTCTCAATTATTTTGTACGTTAATTATAAATTTGGACCTAAGATTGCACAGTACTTAGATAAGGAGGTTGACAAGTTAGAAGAGGGCCTCAATGTATCTAAAAATGAATGCTTACAAAATTGTCTGAATGGAATTAAGGAGATGGAAAAGGAAAAGTGGCGCACAGAGGGACAGTTAATGATTTTTGATATTAAAAAACAAAATGTTTTAATGCAATTAGAAGCTGATTACAGAGAACGATTAACAAAAGTTTATTCCGAGGTAATGCGTTTATTTCTTCAGATCTATCTCTAATTTGTTTAAAAAGGTGTAACGTAATCGTAATGTTGTTCAAAGTTATTTATATTTTGATATTTGTTATAAAACTCTTCTTTTTTTAGGTTAAGAAGTATCTTGATTATCATGCCCAAATAGATTCTATAGAACGGAGGATTGCTCAGAAGCATATGGTACAGTGGATTACGAGCAGTGTATTAAAAGCTTTTACACCAGAACAAGAAAAAGCTAACCTTTTGCAATGTATCAAAGATCTTGAAGGTCTTTCTGCTAAAGCTTAAAGTTTGGCACGAAACAATATAAAATAGAAATATAACTAGAGATCCAAACTAGATCATGACAAAAGTCATAAAAATATTACTCTTACAGAGTTACTCGATTTTTATTAAATTTAATCTATTGTCTATCAATGCATTCTATATTGTGTAAACAGAATATTGCGAGACAAATAAACGTTGAAGAGGAATATAAAATTATGTGTTAACTATTTATTAACTTTGTTATGATTGTTATGACACACGTATTTTTTGTTGTATAAAAGTATTGTAATGTATATATATATTCTTTATTCCACTTATATCCGTACAATATGGCACTCTGATTCGGACTGCCTCGTCGCTCGACCGCTGTGCTCGACCACTCATCGGTCGTCGTTCTTTTGTTCACACACACACACACACATACATACATACATTCTTACAGTATTTATTTGAACAATTTGCATCGCAATTTAAATTTTCCTACATTGTATTACCTTTCAATGTATTAGCGACTAAAATACATTTCACTTAGCCATCATTTACCAAATATAAATGTTAACAATATTTTTAAGTTTGTCGAATACCTTTAACTGTAATATGCAACTCTTACAGAGTTGAATTTGTTTGTTATATTAGCAAATAATACACTTTGGTAGGTACAAAATACAAGCCAATGTTGCGTAGCTCTATGATAATACGAATCTTGATGAGATTGGAAAGACTTATTGTTAGTGATACGTAAGGTGGGTTTCGCACCTTCTCGCTGAAGAAAGTGTTCTGCAGTTCGATAAAATCTGCCTGAATAAAGAGAAATTATTAGTTACGTCATTTCATTTCACCCCAAAGCAATCACTCATGAAAAATCTATTGTACAGCAAATAATTCACCCCTTGTGCCATTTGGTAAGATAGGAAATTAAAATATTACACGATTCTAATTTCCTTTTTATGTCTTGACACTAGTTTCTTTCAATACAATTAAATTAAATTATACAATACTTCCGTAATATTTGAGAGCTGTATAATAACGACTCGTATACACCACATAAACATTCGGGTTGTTTAGCGTCCAGTTTTTTTGTAGAGGGCAATGTCCTGGAAGCATTGGTTTTCTGAAAAAAGTGCAACACAGAAAGCCGGATGCTAAGGAAAAACCACAGCCCTGAATTTGTTGGAAATGAAATCGTGGTTGCGATCGGAGACCTTCGCAGGTTTTGGGAAATTATGCGAATATCGCCGAGTGCTACTGGGGCAGGCTCGTGGCGCGCCGCGGCGCACAGGGGTGTCATTTCCCGAAAAACAGGCCAAAAATTCAATTTTTGAAGTATATAGCAGCATTTTTTTAGTATTGCATATTTGTTGTATATATGTATATCAATGCATCAAATGCCGCTTGAATTTTTTAAATATATTGATTGGTGACTGAAATATAGGCCGTCAAAGATGACGAAACCGGAGCTTGTTTAATAAACCGGAAGAAAAATAAACATGTTATTCACCGAAATTCAGGTTGGGACAACTATTAACTTCTATTAATAAATACGAGTTTTAAGTGTTAATTGTTAACTGTCAAATATATAAGCGGACACCAAATAAATGTATAAGCCGAGAAAAGGTGTTTTGTAGCCGGTAGGCAAGAAATTACAAATAAGTAATAATAATAATTAATACGAGTTTAACTAACAATGGTTTTACAATTTATGTACTTTTGATGGTGGTCACTAATGACTCTATTGTTAATGGGACCACCTTAATATAAATTCGTAATAACACAAAAAAAAATATTCATTCCAATATTCCCCACTCATATCCCCATACCTCCACCCCATACAATTGTATGGGTAATGTTAACATTACCCCCAGTACCAAATATTCCCAAGTGTATACCCTCCATCTGAAACTGACCCTTTTTCTTTCCCCTATTCCCCAGATCTGTCTTACTACCACATTTGCTCTCTTCGCTCTTTCTCGTATATGCCTTTCCAGTTTCCCTGTCCTATACAGCTGCACCCCCAGATACACAAATTCGTCCACCACCTCTATCTCCTCCCCTTTCCACTCCCATCGCACTTTTGTTCTTCTTCCTCCTCCCTTCCGGAATTCCATCATTTGTGTCTTCGTCACATTCTGTTCGAAGTCCTTCTTCTCCAAAAATCTCTCCAGCCTTCTTATCATTTCCTTCATCTCTTCCTCCCTGTTCGCCACCAGGACCATGTCATCCGCGTATTGCAGCGACCAGAATTTCTTTTCTCCTACTACTACCCCTCCTGCTTGGCCCCTTTCTAGCTCCTCTTCGAGGTCCGCTATATACAACGTGAACAGGGTGGGGTTCAGAGGGCATCCCTGTCTTACTGAAGTTTTCTACGACAGTTTTCTAGGAGCAAGTTTTCTACGGCTCTCGAGCTCTGACTGCCGATAGAGACACACGTGTCCCGATCCGCACCGTGCTAGCCTAGAGTAATATTGCTCACGCTACCCACGCCTCTGAGACCAGCGACTCCAGTGTGCCGACCAACCAAATCGTCTAGGTGACCACCACCAACCAAGGGAAACACGCCAGGCTGGCACCACCACACCAGCAATCTGGGAAAATCCCAAAAAGGACTGAATTATTTCGCCGTGCACCGGGCCCACGCCGCGGACCGGCGCTCTCTGCAAAAAATGTAGACATGCACTCCAGCATGATACTCCACTCCAACGGCGCGGACGGGCCAAGAATAAACAAGATCGAGCTAGACCTCCGCCCGGCCTCACCGGCCCTGTCCCAGGAATCCATAGATTCCGACTGCACTGCCGTTGCAGCGCCCGAGGCTATGAGCCTCACCAAGAGGAAGAGGGAATCCCCCCAAAAATCAGTCATCGGATCCAGTGCTACCACCAAGGAACACCCCCACGCCAACACCAGCAGCAGCCTGGAGGTCGAGTCAACCCCAAGCATCCCGGTCTCCAACCGCTTCTCAGTGCTGGCTGCGTTCCAGCCCTCCGAGGAGACTCAAACGAACCCAGACAGAACCACCAGGCCTGGTGGTTCCAATTCTCCAGCCGCCCGTACCGCCGGAAAACCTGAATCTACCACCAGCAACCGTTTTTTTTTTTTTTTTTTTTTTTTTTACGAGGTGGAAATCTTCCAAAGACACATCCCGCTCCGGGGGGGGGGGGGGGGGGGGGGGAAGGTGGTGTCGGATTTTTACCGACTAAAACCACCTCGGTTGCCTGTCCTCAGGCGCCGATCGGGGAGGCTCCGGGCATTCCGGAGATACTTCCGGTGCCTCCCCACGCCCTGGCTGTGTCAGCCACGTCCTCGGGAGGGTCAATAAGGACCCTCCGGTGCTACTCAGGTCCGCGCCAGGGGCAACACCCGGCGCGGCCTTCCTCCGAGCCATCCTACGAGCGACTCGGGCCCCCACCCGAGCCTGCCATGGCTCTCCGACGGCCTCGCCGTAGCGAGGGAAACGCATTCCCTCTTGGCGGGCCGCCGGTCTGCTGGTCAGCGGAGCCGCCATTCCGAGGGGCGGAGGGGGAAACACCTCCGCTCCCCGGCCTAGCCACCGCTTTTACATCACGGAAGGGGGGGGGGGGGGATGCCGCCGACGGAAACGGCCGGCGAGTCCGACCCCCCCTTCTCTCACACTCCCGCCGCTGCTTCCAGCCAGCGGGCGGCCCTGCGGGGTAACAGGAGGACAAGCGTCCTCCCACAGCAGGGCCACCCGTTCGCCGGGCGGCGTAGGCGGCCGCCCAAGGGGCGCGGAGGGGGAGCACCTCCGGTAGCCTCCCGGGCTGACGCCGATCTTACACTCCGGGAGGGGCGCGGGATCCCGCCGGCGGACGCCGGCGAGTCCTGGCCCTCCGCCTCTCTCGGCGGGCGGGATCGGACAGTTCCCGATCCCGCTCCGCTGCCTCCTTTTTGCGAAGAATTGCTTCGCAGAAGGAGGCCATCGCTGTCCAGGCCCTCTCGCTGCCCAGCATCCTGCCAACGACGCTCGGCAGCGACAGGTCCGCCCCCACGTGGGCCCTCAGTTCGCGGCGCTCCGCCGCCCACTGGGGACACTCCTCGAGTGTGTGCAGCACCGCACTCCCGACACTCCGCCGTCGCTTCCGCCCGTATCCGGCACAGGAACTCACCGAAGCATCCGTGCCCGGTCAGCACCTGTGTGACCCGGTAGGTCAGGGTCCCTCTGCCGCGGTCCAGCCATTCGTCCAGGCTGGGCAGGACCGCCCCGACTGCCCGCTGCGAAGCTCCCCTGTCTAGGAGCTCCGCCCTCCATTTGCTCCGCGCGGCCAGCCGAGCCTGGCGTCTCATGCCCACCTCTTCGTCGCCGGACACCATCGCGCCCCCCGTGCGTAGTTCGCGGAGACGCTCGTAAACGTGAGCGTCTCCCTCCGCCAGGTAGTCGAAGGGCACAGTGCCCGCCAACGTCAGAGCCGCCTCGTGGGATATCGGGCGGTACCCCCTGGCCACCCTGATGGCCATCCTCCTCAGCACGCGGCGCAGCAACAGCCTGCTGCGCCGCCTGACCATCAGGGCAGACGCCCATATCGGGGCGCCGTACAGGGCCATGGACCGCACGACCCCAACATATAGGCGGCGCACCCTCTCCTCCGGGCCCCCGAGGTTGGGGAGTAGGCGACCAAGGCCGGCCGCCGTCCTCTCCAGCCGGGGGATCAGACTGTCGAAGTGGGCTTCGAATCCCCAGTGGCTGTCCAGGAGGAGACCGAGGTAATTCATTCGGTCCCCAACCCGAACGTACTCCCCCCCTACCAAGATCCAGGACCGGGGTGGTCCCCCGCTCCGAGACCTGTGGTGAAACCACATGGCCTCGGTTTTCTGCGGGGAGATCTGCAACCCCAGCCCCCGGATACCGTCGACCACGGAGGCCAGTCCCGTCTCAGCTAGACGGACGGTCCTCCTCCAATCCCTCCCGACGGCCATCAGCAACGTATCGTCGGCGTAGCACGTTATGCTGACGCCAGCCGGGAGGGAAGCCCGCAGCACGCGGTCGTACCCGATGTCCCACAATATGGGGCCCAGGACCGACCCCTGCGGGACACCGCGGTCGACCACCCTCGAACACATCCGGCCTTCTCTGCCCGGGTACTCCACCCACCTGCCCCTCAGGTAGTCCCTTAGGACCCTCCTCACGTAGAGGGGCACCCCGTGATCTTCGGGTGCCCCCCCTATACGGCCCCAGGGGAGGGAGTTAAAGGCGTTGGTGATATCGAAGCTCACCGCCAACGCCACCCCCCCCCACCCTGGGACGTGGCCGAGTCCGAGAGGGACTTTACGCGGCCGACAGCGTCGACCGTCGATCGTCCCCCTCTGCAGCCAAATTGGGACTCGGCCGGGTCGGGACCTACCCGGGACAGGTGCCCCGAGAGGCGGGAAGCAACCACCCTCTCGAAAAGCTTCCCCACCTCGTCGAGGAGACAGATCGGCCGGTATGCCGAGGGAGAATCGGCGGGCTTTCCCAACTTCTTTAGGAGGACCATCCTGCCCCTCTTCCAGCTGGACGGGACACGCCCCGTCCTCAAGCAGCCGTCGAACAGGCGCCTGAGACGGGGCCCGAGGACGCGTAGGGCCAGGGCCATGACCCGGCCCGGTACGCCGTCTGGACCCGGGGCGGTGTTTCGGGCCCCCATCCTCCTGACGGCCACGGCCAGCTCCTCCGCCGTGACCCCCATGTCGTCGGACCAGGTGTTCGGGTCCGACTCCACGAGCTCCGGTGCCGCCCCCCCACCCCTCGTCTGGGGGGAACAGGGTGCTCACCACCGTGTCCAGGAACTCGGGGTCCAGGGTCTCCGTCACGGGGGGCGCCCATGGGCGAAGTTTGCCCATGACCATCCTGTACGGGCGCCCCCAGGGGTCACGGTCCAGGTCTTGGAGGAGCTCCGACCAGGCGCCGGCCTTCGCCCTCTTGATGGCCAGCTGGAGGGCCACCACTTGCTCCCGGTAGCCCTCGTACAGCTGACGCTCCCTCGCCAGGTCGCGACGTCGTCTTCGACGGGCCCTCTGGAGCAGTCGCCGGGCGCGTGCGCAGGTGTAGCGCATCCGCGCTATCTCCGGCGACCACCAATACGTTGGCCGTCGTTTCGGCGGGCGGGACCGGGGCATGGCAGCCTCGCATATCGCCACCATACCCCTTTGGAACGGCGCCGCTTCCTCCTCGACGTCCACGACCGGCCCAGCCGGGATCTCGGGCCAGGCCACGGCGAGGGACGCTGCCATCAGCGCGTCCTCGTCCAGGCGCTTCAGAAGGGAGACCGACAACGGCGCCGAGGCGCCCCCAAGGATTATCGCTACCGAGCCGCCCGAATTACCCACCCAATTCGGGTGGTCCGGGATCCTGTATGGCTCGGCAGCGATCGCCAATCCCACACCCCACTCAGCCATGGACTGGACTCAAGCATGTCCTGCGCCCTGGCCGAGTGGTTAAGGTTGGCCTGGAGCAGCAGGGCTATAGCCCCTTCACTGCCCCGAGGGCTAGCCTCCTTCGGTGCGTCACTGCCCCTCGATTTGCCAGGGGTAGCCTCCTTTCCGGTTTCTTTGCCACCGTCCATGGGCTGCACCATGGACGTGGTCCTCCCCGCCGGACTCGCGCTCGGTCGCGACCCCTTCTTCTTCTTCAGTGTTTGTGTTGGGAGATTCATTTTGGCAGGTAATTAAATGAACACTTCGCCCATCATGGAACCCCCACCGCAGTGGGGGCACTTCCGTGTTTAAGTTTTTCCCTAATTATAGATGCCGAAAACCGAGAAGCGGTTTGTCAGGTGGTCAGCCCTATCGACACCGAGTGTACTCTAACGAAAAATGTTATGGGATAGGCCCGCGCCATAAAAGATGTTAAAGGTTTAGCGTCACCCCTATTGAATGGGCAACACCGGATCCGAGCCGATGCCAGACCCAAGCCTCAGGCTAGACGTGCTGCGATTTAATCTACGCAGCGTCGGTTATGAGGAAATACCGACCAAGTAATCCTCCATACCTGCGCCCGAATACCCCACTTCAACCCCGTCATTGGCTCCGGACAGTGAACGCGTGAGCGGTTCTCCCACGTTTAACATACGGGTTCACGGGATCTTTGCCATGATTACAGGTCTTACGATTACCCTTATTACTACCGCAGAGGACAGGTACTAACATCACGCGCCACTCCGGTCGGGGGGCAACTACTCCCCCCTTGGTTAGTCTGCGGGGAATATCCATAGGGCATCGACCGCAGCTCATTCACGCACCACGGTGAGCCGCTGCTTAGTTTTCCCCGTTCAGCCCAAGCCCTTCCGGCATGGTTGGACCTGCCGGGAATGAAGCTCCCGCCGGCATGACCTTGGGCCTCATCACGGCTACTTAAGCCCCTACACCACGTCAAGGTGGCGGCTCCTAGTAGGGGACCACCAGCAACCGTGACCAACCCCGGCCCATCCAGGACAACCACATCGCAAAAGCAAGTACAAAACCACCACCAATATACGTCTCTAACTTCCAATACAACGTAGCAAAATTCGAACGGGAACTGGCCGTCATGTACGGAAACACATTCAAACTTAAATTCCTTCGCGACAAAATAAAAATCCAGTTCGAAAAAATCGAGTCATTCAAGCACTTCCAAACCACGCTCCGCGAAGGCAAAGTGCCATTTTTCACGTTCACGGTAAATACCGAGAAAGCAATCAGCATGGTGCTGAAAGGGCTACCGGACACCCCCACCGACGAAATCCTCAGCGATATTCGATCCAAGGGGTTAAACGCAACCTCTTGCGTCCAAATCCGTCGGTCTGGCTCAACCCAAACCCGGGACACCGTCATGTACCGCGTAAACTTGCCCCCGTGCACAACCATAGGCGAAATCAATAAAATTAGCTCGCTATTCAGCGTCCGCATCTATTCGGATAAATTCTGCTCAAATAAAAAGCACACCCAGTGCTTCCGTTGCCAATCGTTTGGGCACTCTGCCACCAACTGCAATTTACCCTCAAAATGCGTCAAATGCGCCGCAAAGCATCACTCGTCCGAGTGCAGTAAAACCCTTAACGAAGCGCCAAAATGCGCTAACTGCGGTGGAGCCCACACCGCAAACTACTCCAAATGTCCGTCCCTTGAAGCTTACCTCCGGGCACGGCAAAACAACATAAACAAGGGCCCACGTGGAGTAGCCCTACCAAGTCACACGGCTCCCCTTGCTGGAGTAACGCCCCCGACCATGCCTCCGCCAACCGCATCCCCACGTGGCACGTATGCCAACGTCACCGCTGTAATACGGCACTCCGCACCGTACATCACTCCCCCACCCAAGGGGCGACGGTTCTGAAACATTGATCGACCTGGCCGATGCCATGAAGGAGCTCAACTCACTGGTCAACATTGACCAAATGTTGAGCCTGACCAGGGCACTCATCCAACGACTTCGCACTTGCCGTACTTCTTCATTACCAACGACCACCACGACTTCAATTGCGTCACAAATGATCGCTTCGGGACCGACCACCTGCCACTTGTCCTAACTCAAAATACCGCCACCCGCCAGGGTGGACTCGACATAGTGGTGGACTGGAAACTATACTCCAATCTCACCAATATCTTCAAAATTAAATCTAAGCTAATAACTGCCAAGGCCATTGACGACTCCGTCCGCACGTTGGCCTCGTTCCTACACGCTTGTCTCTGACGTGCAACTGTCAACTCAGACAATTCAACCACCAAGCACCGGCATCTAGTGACAGACAGAGAACTGCTGTCCCTAATCCGCCACAGAAGACGGCTGAGGAAGCGGGGCTTATCCGCGACATATCAAAAGCAATCAAAAACGCATCTCGCATCTCCGTCACTGCAAATGGGAGGGCACCCTGGCAGCTTTTGAGCGCACCGATCCTACCTTCTGGGCCACCTTTCGTTCTTGCAACTCTGGACGCGAACCCCGACACCTGCCCGCGCTAAACTCAGGAGGCTACACTCTCCTCTCCGACAAAGACAAAGTCGATGCACTAGCATCGAGCTTTGCTAATATCCACAACAACGCATACCATCTGCCCTCTCCTCACAGTCATGTGGTTGATGAATTCCTGAACACCCTGGATGGAAGCACCGACAAAATCCCCGGCGGGGCATGGTTATCCCCAAACACTATCGCTGGGTTCATTGCTGAGATGGGTAACCGCAAGGCACCAGGTCCCGACAAAATTTCATCCACAATGATGAAACAATCCTCAAAAAAGATCATCTACCAATACTATTACATCTTTCGAGCATGCGTCCAGCTAAGCCACTTCCCCGAGACATGGAAAGTGGCGAGAGTCACTCCCGTCCTCAAACCAGGGAAACCACGTGAGGCTCTCACTAGCTACAGACCAATCAGCCTCCTCTCCATCCCGGGCAAGACTCTCGAAAAATGTATGCTCTTATACTTCACCAGGCATCTCTCTGAAAATAGCGTCATAAACAACCAGCAATTTGGCTTCCGGCAACGCCACTCCACAATCCATCAAGTGATTCGCATTACCCAAGATATCTCGTTTGCCCTTAATGTCCGACGCTGCCTAGCACTGATCTTACTCGACCTTGCCAAGGCCTTCGACACGTTCTGGCACGACGCCCTACTATTCAAACTGAACCGCGTTGGCTTTGGCCGCGGATTCACCTGCCTAATCCGCGCTTACCTTACTAACAGACACCTCTTCGTGCAACTCAACGGGACAAGCTCTGGACCACAACACATCCATGCAGGGGTACCACAGGGCTCCATCCTGGGGCCAGCACTCTTCAACCTATTTATTAACGACATTCCAACAGTAAGCAACTGCTCGCTGGCCCTATTTGCCGACGACACCGCGATATTCTCCACCTCCACGCGGTTACCAGTGCTCGTATCAAGGCTACAGAACTACTTGAACCAAATTCTCCAATTCTTTCACTCCTGGAAATTAACCATTAACCCTGACAAAACAGAGGCTATTCTTTTTACGCGACGACACACACGCCGCGCCTTCAGGACACAATTTCAGTTCCATATCAATTCACACCCGGTCCCATGGTCAAGCACTGTACGATACCTCGGCATTACCCTCGACGAACGCATGAACTGGAAAGCCGCCATTGACGATCGCATTACAAAAGCACTGAAGATATTTGGCTTCTTGTCACCCCACCTCCACCACAAATCCCCCCTAAAAACCAAACTCCAAATTAACATCTACAGGATGTGTATCCGTCCAGTCCTGATGTACGGAGCCCAGATATGGTGGCCCCTAGTTCCTAAATACATTCAAAAAAAAGTTCAAATCATCCAAAATAAAATGCTCAAAATCATCGTCAACAAATCAAGACTTACCCACACAATTGACCTGCACGACATGGCCTCCACCCCCCTAATCGGGGAATACATAAATAAACTAATCAACAACTACGACGTCACCAACCACACTAACCCACTTGTACGCCTCACTGCCTCCTTTCGACCCGACCAAATCCCGTTCAACACCCACATTCCTTTCCCGATGCTCAGTAACTAAATATCACCACGCCTTAAAAATCCACGAACAGATTCCGGTACTCCACCACCCCCTGCAGGATCATCCACCATCTCGACGCCTATCGCGACAACGGGGACCGGCCTCCCCGGCCCCACCCCCACAACACGCGCATTACCCTAAATATATCCACCCCCTCATCACCACTAAAATATCATCACCATAGGTTTTTTGAAAATTTTCCTATGCAAACATCACCTCCCTAACACTTGAGGTAGGTAACACCACGATACTACCCAGTCGGTAAGTGGGCCCGCGCTCACAGGTACTGCTCACGGGAGAAAAGGGGTAGCCGGAAAGGGCTACCCCCCCCCCCTCCCACTCATCGCCAACACATACAAAAAAAAAGAGGGCATCCCTGTCTTACTCAAGTTTTCTACCAGTTTCCTACCACTCTTCTACGAGCACTCGTAGGGACCTGACGTGCCGATCGTCCTCGGCATAGTGTTCGCTTGCCCGTGAGCATTCTGCTGCCTCGTTCCTTACTCACTGTACTTGTACTTATTATTGTGGTCGTCCTCTCCCTGAGTGGGGACAACCACGGCAGTGATCGTGCCTTCGGGCAAAAACTCCGACGTGCTCAGAAGCAGCCGAAAGCAGCCAATGGCTGCCAGGGCTCGTCCATCGTTCAAATTACTCGCTACCGCGGGAATTCGCCCGACCACAAAGACGTCCTACGCCAGGAAACGGGGTCTGCCACTCAACAAAACTTCCTTGACCGCGGTGGGCACACCACGAGGAAATGCACCAGCCCCCGATACAGACGATTCTGTGGGTCTGGCCAGCAGCTCGGTGAGTACCCATACTTCAGTTCCACCTACTAATAGCTGCGCACTTGATGAGGAACTCGACCTCACCGTAGTCTCCCCATATCACTCCATGGAGTCCATAAATTCTCCCGACCCGCTTGAACCTCCGTGTGAGAAAGCACCCAAAATAATCAAACTGCTCAACGTCCCTGCAAAGAAGCAAACTCAAAGCCCTTCTATCGAGCTCGAGGCTCGCAATAACATCGCGACCCCTAACGTCCCAACCGCAAATCGCTTTGAGCCCCTGGCGCGTGCCTTTGCCGCAGAAGCGGCGGAAAATTACGCCCCCGCACTCCTCCTGCTCCAACGGAGCAACCAATAGCAAACGCCATGGTGCAAATGCACCCAAATCCCAAATAATTACGGAAAATCACTTCGCGGGTAAAATAGCCATCAAGACTCCGCCTATCTACGTGACTAAATACTCATGCTCGGCGCATGTATTCGAAAAACAGCTCTCTGACTTGTGCGGAAAGACCTTTAAGTTAAAGCTCCTCAAAGAAGGAATAAGAATTCAATTCGACAACGCTGTGTCCCACTCAAAGCTCCTGCAGTTTCTACGCGCAAACAACCACTCCTTCTTTACTTTTACCCCGAGTAACGACAAAATACTCAGCCTGGTACTGGGAGGTCTGCCACCGACCCCGGCCGAGGAGGTCCTAACTGAGATACGGAGGTCCGGATTAAAGCCAGTAAACTGTGTAGGCATTAGCAAATCGGCAAGCAGGCAGGTCTTTAGGGTAAATTTTCCCGACGGAACAAGCCTAAACGCGGTCAACAGAGTAAACTACCTTTTTAGTATCCGAATCTACTGGAATAAATACTTCTCAAACAAGAACTGCACACAGTGCTTCCGCTGTCAGGCATTCGGGCACTCTGCCACAAATTGCAATGTGGCCCCCCCTTGTGTAAAATGCGCCGGGGATCACCATACATCCCAGTGCACCAAAACATTAGAGCCACCCCCAACCTGCGCAAATTGCAAGGGCTCCCACACAGCAAACTTCTCGAGATGCCCGGGAGGAGTTCCCCAAACCACTTCGTCCTCTAAAAGTGGCATATCGTTCGCGGAAGCGGTGAGGGGCGTTGGCGCGCGTGGCGGAGAGCGAGGTGTACGATCGGTTCCCGCGCCCATGGTCGGTGACGGAGCAGGTAGCCTGCAGGAATTAATGGCAGAATTCAAAAAATTAAACTCATTGGTTGACGTAAACTTGATGTTGTCTACGGTTCGTCATTTAAACAACAGGCTGGCAGCTTGCACCACAAACGGTGAAAAGTTCCAGACCTTTCTCGAGGTCCTGAGCAGCTTAGACTAAAAATGGCTTCTCTTCCCAAAATGATCCTATGGAATATCCGGTTCTTAAACCAAAATCGTAATGAGCTGTTCCTACTCGTCGCAAAGGAGCAGGCAGAAATCATCCTTCTCACTGAGACCTTGCTGTCACCCACCGACGACGTTAGTATCCCCGGCTTTGATGTCATCAGACACGACAGGGACTCCAGAGGGGAAGGTGTTGCAATTTTAGTTCACCACGCGCTGATCCACAAAGTAATCACCCATAAACTCCCCATTCCGTTTGAGCATTGCTTTATTAAACTCCAATCACCCGCAGTCTATATCGGGGTAGTGTACGCTCCGGCCAGAGTCAAGTTGACATCCACCACTCTCGACATGGTAACCAATATGGGCTCTCCCTTCGTGATTGGAGGAGATTTTAACGCTAAACATTCACTGTGGAATAACCACATGGCAAACACCAGTGGCAAAACGCTCCATAAGCATTTTTCAAATGCCGCATACGATATCATCCATCCGGATGATTTCACCTGCTTCACACCCAGACGCCGGGCCTCCACGCTGGATATATTTCTGTCATCTGTCACTACACCCTTTAACTGTAACACTCTTGAACCAGGTCCTTCTGACCATGTCCCCGTTACCCTCTCGCCCGTCCCGTCACAAACCGGTGTCGGTCTTGATCGATCTATAAACTGGAATTTGTACAGACAACATACGAACAACTTCTCACTAAAGACGGAATTCATGTCCAGCTCTGACATTGATGAAACCATTAAAGGCATCAAGACCCTCATGCACTCCTCTGTTCGCTCGGCTACTACTAAAATAAGCACAGTCTCTACTCGTCATGGCTTTCTCATGAACGATGACTGTTTGACCTCCCTCATCCGAAGAAGACGCAAACTCAGGAAATTGACCCAACGCCTTGGCACATTGCACTTCCGTGATGTCATCAAAGATCTCTCTACTACTATTAGGAAACAGATATCCTACCTAAGGAACAAAGAATAGAGGACGAGACTAGGAGCTTTTCGCAGACCTGATCCGACATTTTGGAAAACTTACTCAGCGTTGTCAAAAAAATTTGATAGACAAAAATTGCCCGTGCTCATCGACAATGGCACTGATGTTTGCTCTGCGGAGGGTAAATCAGAGCTATTGGCCGAGCAGTTCGAGTCTGTCTTTGGGGGGGGGGGGGGGGCGTACTCCCTCGACTCGCCGCACCAAACGAAAATTGATAACTTCATCTCTGCATTCAATAAAACCTCTTCTCCCTGTTCCGATGCGCTATGCTCCAACCTATCTCCTCGTTCTATTCACAAGGTCATCTCGCGACTCGGAAATCGAAAGGCGCCATGGGACGACCGAGTAACCTCACCGATGCTTAAGCATCTGTCCAATAAACTGCTTTGCCAAATCTATTATATTTTCCGCTACTGCCTGCGCACCCCTTATTTTCCTAAACCATGGAAACTAGCTCGAGTATCCGCCATCCATAAACCCGGAAAACCCAAAAACCTGGCATCCAGCTACCGCCCGATAAGCCTTCTTTCCATACTAGGTAAAGTCCTTGAATCCGTTATTTATGAATATATTAGTAAATTCTTGTCTGAAAATGACATAATCATACCACAGCAATTTGGTTTCCGGCGCGAGCATTCCACACTGCATCAAATCACACGCATCGCTCAGCAAGTGACCCACGGTTTCAATGTTAAAAATACAACGGCAATGGTCCTCCTGGACCTGCAAAAAGCTTTCGACTCCGTCCGGCACGATGCCTTGATTCTCAAGATGCATACTCTCGGTTTCGGGCACGAACTCCTCATGCCAATAAAATCTTACTTGTCTAGTCGATCTTTCTATGTGCGTGCCGATGGGTCCACATCTAGTGCCCGGCCAGTGGTAGCTGGTGTTCCGCAAGGCTCAATTCTCGGCCCCGTTCTTTTTAACTTATATATAAATAATATTCCCACGTTTATTACATGCATGCTTGCCTTGTTTGCGGACGACACCGCGCTTCTCAACACATCACGCCGACCGCGAGTGGCCCGCGATCGCCTACAGCGGTAGCTAAATCTGGTCCTTGATTTCTTCAAGAAATGTAAACTAGCCATAAACGCCAGCAAAACCGAAGCTATCCTTTTTGCACGACAGTGCAATTCTCCTCCAGCAAATCTTGTTGTAAATGGACATGAAATCCAATGGTCCAAGACTGTCACGTATCTTGGAGTCGTGTTGGACTCTAGACTAACTTGGGCCGCGGCCGTAGGCGATCGGATTGCCAAAATGCATAAGGTCTTTTCCGCCCTTAGACCGCACCCAACCCATCATTCTAGCTTGTACGAGAAAATTCGCCTGACCATATACTGTATGTGTATCCGACCGGTGCTGACTTATGGGCTGTCAAACTACTGGGACTGTCTTCCACCTGGGTACCGGCGTAGGGTCCAGACCGCACAAAACAAGGTCCTGAAGGTAATCTTGAACCTGCCAAGTAGGTTCCCGACGGTCGCGTTGCACCAACGGGCCAAGATACCGCCTGTGAAAGTCTGCATAAACAAGTTAATCACAAATTTCAAGTGTTATGACCATAAAAACCCGCTTGTTCGCCGGTTGGCCGATGTCAATATACATACAATACCCTACCGTATAAAATACAAATTCCCATTACATTCCAAGTTTGATCAATGCCTAGTCTGACCATATGTCGAAAATTTCAAAAATTACCTCTTGCTACACATCGCTGTCAACACCGTCCGTTCTCCCTGATCCTCTTCCCTTTCCCTATTCTTACCCGATTAATACTAGTGCTCCTCGGCACTAACTCCCCAGCCTAACCCTGCTGGATGACTTCTCATTTTGTTTTTCTTTTCTCCTCTTCTTCGTTAATCCACGCCCCTGACAGTTTTTTGAAAATTTTCCGTCATAATAAAACTTCATCCAAAGCAAAAATCAGGGTTTCTTCCTATCTCATGCAGTTAACAGCATGTAATTACTACGATTGCCGGTAAGCTGGCGCTTGCTAGCAGGCACGGCACACACACCGGGACGGGAGGGGGGGGGGGCACGCCATGTCCATGTCCATGGGTGCTTCCAGCTTGTACTGTCGGTGGGCCCCGCCTTCCACCCCTCCCAAGTCATTGTCCAAAAAAAAAAAAAGGCATCCCTGTCTTACTCTCTAGACGTATTTCGTCCCAGTTTTCTAGGACGACAATATTGAAGCATACAGATATTTCATGTTTTATACACATACAGATATTTCGAGTTTTCTAGGAGATTTTGAAGCATGTTTTCTCAGTTTTCTAGCAAGTTTTTCTACGGACCAGGAAGTTTTCTGGTATTTCGTTCAAGTTTCCTCTTGATGTTTTATACGACATTCAGTCTTTGGGATTTTGAAGCATTCATACGGACGATTTTGTCAAGTTTTCTCAAAGTTTTCTATGAAATTCTCTGAGGTCTGAGATATTTCGAGTTTTCTACGAGCTTTTTCTACGAGTATTCGGGAAGTTTTCTACGAGCGGATTTTAACCATTCAGTCTTTCGACTCATACATCCAAGTTCTCACGATTCTTAAGGGTCCCGACTCCAGGCGCCATGACCTGTGTGCGTGCACTCACACAAAGGAAAGCATGCACGTATACGCCACGCGCGAGAGAGAGGCTCGATTTCGTAGAATCGATCCCGCGTCTCTATAATTGCATTAATGAAACTTTCACGGGTATACCACACACGGGTAGACTTCACCACAGCCCGGTTGGTATGTTTGAACGCCAATAAATCCATCATTCGTTCAGGGGAACGCTAGTTCTGAAACTGGCAAGCTTGAGACAGACATCGATGAAGGCAACAAGATGGCCGCTGCATCTTGACACACTTCACATTTCGCAAATATTGAACGATTTAATGATTTATTCACTGCTAAAACAACCTACCGGGCTTCCTTGAACTAGCACAAGATCACAGAAATTCGATTTTTCACAATCACAAAAATACAAATCAGTCGGTAAATGTAAGTTATAATTTCACACCACGAACGGCGATTCATACGTGAATACGTGATGCGTGAACACAGACGCAAGTAAAACATATGTAGTTGCCGCAACGTATCAAGACCTCTGTCACGCTGTGCCACATCTGTTACAATTATAACCATCAGCAAAATGAATCGGTTCGGGGCGAGATGTTGATTCGAGCCGCGGAAAACTTTTTTGTAGTTTCGAGTCCCCTTGGGGTTCATTTTTTTTACATTATTTTTGTTAAATTACTAACTATATGGCAATGATCAATATGGTAATTATTCAGAAAAGGGGGGGTCTCACCGATTTTGATGATTTTTAAATATGATGTAGAAATCAACATTTTGAGTAACTTTTTCCCATACATATAACCGCCGCTCGGCCTTAGTTTCCGAGATTTTTCCCAAAAAAGATCGGTACTACTACATTGCATTCTGTCTATACGTACGCGTCCGTCGTAGCGTATGCGTAAGCGTTCGATCGGCGATTGACCACGGTTTCTTGAAACACATAGAGTCGACCGGCAATGGACGCGTATAACGGGTGCGCTTAAGAACTCGATTTGGGTAGTCGGCCGCTTTACGGAATAAAAATCCGACCCGTCACTCAAATCGAACTTTTCTACCTAGTAACTATTTTAATGGATTAAGTTCGGTTTAGGTTTGGGTCAGCCTATTAATTCCGGCCGCCGTGAGGCGGCCGGCCAGACATTCATCTTCTGTTTAATAAGGAGATCAGTGCAGAACAAAATTTGCTTTACACATTGTATAATGTTGGCGCTGGACGCTACGCTGTTATACATATATAGAAACGATGGACAATTGCCGATCAAACGTTTACGCATCCGCTTTCACGGACGCGTACGTATAGGCAGAATTCAATGTAGTAGTACCGATCTTTTTTGGGAAAAATCTCGGAAACGAAGGCCGAGCGGCGGTTACATGTATAGGAAAAAGTTACTCAAAATGTTGATTTTTACATCATATTTAAAAATCATCAAAATCGGCGAGACCCCCCCTTTTCTAAATAATTACCGCGCCTTTTTCTACCGTTTTACCAATTATGGTATTGTTTAATATTTCTAACATTTGGACGTGTATACACGTCAATCCAAACCTCAAAATGTGTAACTCAAAATTTCAACCATTTGGTGGTATGTTTCATTTATATTACCAATAAAGCTGCTATGTCAATATATGTGAAATATATTAACTATATTATACAACAATAATATAATTGTAATATAATTAAAATATATGTAAGATTATCGAAGGTGCTTGAATAGGTATTCAAATGATTATGTGGGCGTGTATGTGTTAAAAAGTTGTTTTGTTTAGCTCTCACGGCCGTAGTCTATACAACAATACAATGTCACCATGGTCCTTTTTGACCATTTTATGCTTCGCTCTAAAACATGAGAAAGCTATGCTAGACAAAGATAGATCCATCACTATGATAGACAAAGATAGAGCTATGATGTCTGATGTATAGTGCGTCCAGAGCTAAATGAAAAAAGTGGAGTGAGAGCGGCCGTTTGATGCCGCCGATCGGCAGGGCCGTAGCGCCCTGCCGATGTTGCGTTCTAAGCAATAAGATGAGACGCTTATGAATTAATTTTTATTTACACTAATAGTTCAGTTACTACTAGTATAGCTATACATTTTATTCAATATTTTAAGTATTTGATAGAACTTTAATTCTTTGCGCAGTATTATCCTTGGTTTGTAGTACAGAAACCACTTTCGAAATATAACGCTCATAGAGCTACCATGCCAATGCGACATCTTTTGTTTTAATAAACTCTAATGTTCCAAATATAGAGACAATGTTCTGGTCATTCCGTTTAAAACCACAAGCCAGGATAGCAGAGACTTCTATATACAATTTTATTTCCGTTACTATTTGTTATATTTAGACTCACATTTTGTACTTCATGACAAGTAAGGATACTTGTCACCTAGTACACTATTCTAATTAATAAAAAAATTGTAACATCAGTATCTTTTTTAAAATTAGAGATATCTATTTTGTAGGTGATCATGAGGAAATTTATTTAAATATCTGACGATTAAAACAAAAATACTTAATTATAAAGTATAACAACCACCTTCGGTCTCTCCGATATAATTATATCTTGTTAATTTATATATATTCTGTACATACTTGTACAGATATATGTGTTATTCCTGAATATTTATTAATGGTTTTGAAACATAATAAATTGAACATTAATAAACTTTGTTTTTTAATTATATGTAATAAATGCCTTACAATAAAGATAAAGATACAATGTGGTCTGAAATATATCATGTTTGGTCTCATTTTAATCGGAAGAATTTCAATAACATGTTTAAAAAAATTGGAAGTCGAAAAAACTAAAAATAAAATAGTTAAGCTGTCCTTTTTATTATAGCATCGTTTTGCATTTGTGTATCACACCGACACGGTGGCATTTAAATTTCTCGGCTTCCTCGGCTATCGTTCTATCTTTGTTTTTTCCTTTATAACCTAGCGACACCGACAAAAGCGAGCCGCGAACTTCGAGAAATTGGGGTCCGTTCTACTGACACTGTCTCAAACCATTTACACATTGATCAACAGTATATCGCATACTGTATATGTGCACCCATTTCAAATTGGCATCGCACTGCCCTGCTCTGTTCGACGAGCGGTCGAGCTTTGTAGTTCGTTTAGTGGGGTGAGAAATCCCCACACCACTTTTTTCATTTAGCTCTGGACGCACTATACCTATGCAGGACCAGCAAGACGGGAATCGGTGTGACACCGCATACTACGACGTATGACGCATGGGTCCGCGGCCCGCCAGTTGGCTGTGCATGACCTATGTCAAGCAGCAATAAGAGCCTTCTCTTATAAGTCCAAAAAATTATTTTAAAAGAAATTAATAAAATTATATATGTATGTACATCCAATATGTACATGTATGTACATATGAAATACATCCAAAATATGAATAAGACGTTCTATTGTTACACATATTAATATTGTTTTATCTGTTAGAAATTATACTTTAAGAGTATGCAAGGTAGATCTTTCCCGGACAGTTCTGGGGTAAAGACTGAGCGGTCAATCACAGTTCATTTACCAAAAGGCATAACCTTCCCCACTCCGTGGCCAGATCCTCCAGGAGCAGAGTCCCTATACCTTGGTAATACGGCGACAGGCCGATTGCCATGTTTGGTCTTTCACTCCACATTCAAATAAACAATCCTTCGACACCAGATGGTTGGAAAACCCAAAGCGGTCGCCAGCCATCGTCGGCCAACGGGATGTTCAGTCTCGTTCATTCATTCTTAAAAACCCCTAATAAACGGTCAATCCTGGGACATTCGATAGTTGAATAGCGTCGGGCCACCAGCCATCGTCTGTCGTCCAGATTGCCCGTTTCCAAGACACTCTCCAACCATACGCAGGCTAAGTCCCTATCATAAATTCTTCCCCGAATGAATAGCACTTCGCCATTCGGTCCCTTTCTTTTCGTTAAAAATATGCTGTCGCTAACACGGCCAGACTGACCTGCTTCGCGCTCTCGAGAAGCATCTACGACCAATGCACTTCATACAGCCCAAACTATTTGCATTTTACCTTTTTCACCCAAGTACCATTTACAGTCTTTCATAAATTCACACAACCCAATCATACAGTCGTATTTCAACGAATCACGCACAAGATGATCGTTCTCCCGACTCCGTACACACCCGTTGTATTACAAAATACAACCCAGCATCTTCCATTGAGACGTAACGTCCGCAACCCTGTGATACAAACACTATGTTGCCGTTACTCTCAATGATGCTGCAACCATCTCAGACGGCTCACAAAAGCTCGCCTCACATTTCAACAACCGTGACACCACAAAGTGACACGCAGCAATGGACCGTACAACCCACAGGTGTACTCCAAACCCAGATAGCATTACAAAATACTACTGTAACAGCATAACATGCCCAAATATTGTTCAATCACAATGAACAATATTCCACACACAGATAGTATTACAAAATACTACTGCAACAGCACAGGAGTACAGGTGTACTCCAAACCCAGATAGCATTACAAAATACTACTGTAACGGCATAATATGCCCAAATATTGTTCAATCACAATGAACAATATTCCACGCACAGCTAGTATTACAAAATACTACTGTAACAGCACGATGTCCTCAAGTATTGTTCAATCACAATGAACAATACTCACCAGCGTTCTGCCAAAATAAGTGCTGTACATAAACAACAAATTAAACAATTTTCAAGTCACATAAACAGAATATATTTGACCAGGATATAATGTCAAAGCAAACAAAAACAATATACGCAATCTTGCGAACAATACAATATTTTAATTATTTGAACCCGATAACACGGTTCATTCCGGACTCCCATCGTCCTCGCTTTCTGACGGTTCACCCGACAGCTCACCATCCCAACGGCGCAAGCGATCCTTAGGTGCCACTTGAGGTCTACCAGATTTTCCTATAATTTCGTAACGGTCGTTCATTAAAACTTCAGAAATGACGAATGGACCTTCGTATTTCTTTTCTAGTTTAGCGTTACGTGTAGTGGCTGGTTTGATAAAAACCGTATCACCTTGTTTGAACACAACATTTGTTCGTCGCTTTTTATTAAATCTATTATCCTGCTTTTCGGCATTTTCCAGCAGACGTTTGAACGCGACTTCCCTGTCCTGATTCAAATTAATTTCCTCAGCTGGACTTGGCAAATCTGCCTCCACGTGTACTGCGTTACCTGCACTACGTTCAATACCGAACAATAACCGATGCGGCGAGAAACCCGTACTACTCTGCACCGTAGTATTCAACGATTCTTCCACTTTACTAATTTTGCTCGGCCATTCTGAAATTTTTGATAATTCCGCGGTTAACAAATTTGTAACTGTAGCTACGTATCTCTCGGCTTGACCATTAGCTCTTGGAGCACCGGTAGCAATTAAATGTAACTGAACATTCTGCTTTTCAAAAAATGATTGCAAGGATTTATATGTGAAATTTGTACCGCGATCTAACACAACGACCCGTGGTCTCCCGAAAAGTGTCAACCTTTCCCTGAAAACTTGCAATGTCTCCCCACCGGACAAAGATTTTAAAGGGATCAGCTGCAGGTATTTCGTAAATGCATCTACTATTATTAGAATATGTTGATAACCATCCTTGGGCCGAGGGAAGGGGCCCACACAATCACAATGGATGGTATCGAAAGGAAACGGTGTCTTTTTAATAGAATATAGTAACCCTTGTTTCGGCCCGGCCTGACGTTTAGACACAGTGCAGGTAAGGCAATGCCCTACGTACTTCTTTACAAAAGGACGCATCTGCGGGAACCAAAATTTACGAGCAATACATTCGTAAACCTTTTCACTACCAACATGTGAATTCTCGTCGTGATACAGTCTTAACAAACCGAACCGACTACCTTTGGGTACATAAAACCTGTAAAGGATTCTTTGCTTGTCGCTACACAGTTTGCGACATAACAAATCGTTGACTACTTCATAGTCACTAATTATAGCGTCTTTGGCTTTCACCCTATCAATTAATTCTACCGTATCCTTGTCATTTCTCTGCGCGACTTGCAACCATGACTCAACCGATATTAAATTTGCATTGCAAGCATCTGCAGAAACTACATTATCAGGTACATCCATCGGCGGATTTCTACTAAGAAAATCTACGTGTTCTATACACTTTCCCTTACGGTATTCTATATCAAAATTAAAATCCTGTAAATACACCCACCAACGAGCGACGCGAGGTAACAGGTGCTTCTTATTCTTGGTGGCTTTTATCGCATTGCAATCCGTTACGATTTTAAATTGGATACCTAACAAATAAACTCGGAAATATTTTAACGCGTTTACAATCGCGAGGGTCTCGAGCTCGTAAGAGTGATAACGCGACTCCTCAGCCGTGGTCCTCCGACTGAAGTAAGACACGACTCGCAAACCACCGTCTATCTTTTGGAATAGAATAGCTCCATATCCAATAGCACTTGCGTCTGTATGCAATTCTGTCTCCCGAGACGGATCAAAAATTACAAGGAGCGGCCTCGATACTAAACAACTAATGATATATTGTCGCGCCTTATTCTGTTCGTCGCCCCACGACCATGGTTCGTTCGCTTTCGTTAATTTAGTAATACACGCCGCGCGCGCAGCGAACTCGGGAACAAATTTCCGAAAATAACTGGCGAGACCCATGAATTGACGAACTTGTTTTACGTTAGTCGGTATAAGTGTCTCTTCCAATGCTTTTATTTTTTTCGAGCTCGGTCGTATACCATCTGCCGACACCTCCCGGCCCAAATATTCTACGGTAGTTTGAAAGAATTTGCATTTCCTAACATTAACGGAAAATCCAGCTACGTCTAAAGCGTGTAATACGCGACCTAGAGCTTCTAATCCCTCCTCCACAGTTCTAGAGGGTATTAAAATATCGTCCAGGTATACGACCGCTATGCTAAAACGCAAATTTCCTAAGGCAGTATTTATTGCTCTTTGAAAAACCGCCGGAGCATTTGCTAGACCAAATGGCATTCGTAGATACTCATAGTGACCATCCGGTGTAATGAAAGCAGTCTTCTCGATTGATTCAGCGGCTATCGGAATTTGATGAAACCCCGACGCCATATCAAGGATAGTGAAATATTTTCCTTTGCCTAACCGGTCTAATTGATCATCGATCAAAGGCAAAGGGTAACTGTCCTTTATCGTTATTTTATTTACTGCCCGGTAGTCTACGCACAGTCTATCATCGCCATTTGCTTTAGCAACTAAAATGATTGGACTTGAGAATGGCGAGACACTATCGCGTATAATGCCATTCTCCAGTAAATCGCTAATTATTATCCTAACTTTTTCTCTTTGTGAAAAGGATAGCCGATATGGTTGATACCTGACCATCTTGTTTTCCTTTAAAACGATGTTCAACTCACCGGTGTTCACGGGTCGAACTTTGTTACCTGCCGTGAACATGTGCTCGTAGCGCCCCAATAACGCCCTCAAGGGTTGACGAACCTCGGGTGACAGTTCCTCGGCCAGGTTACATTGCGGCTCGGCAGGAAGGTTGCACCTCGACTTCGCAGGTAGAAGCGACGATCCCGTTGAAAAATACAACAATTTCTTCTCGCCGTTGACCTTCTTGACGCACAGGTTTTCATAGTCCAACACGTCTTCGCCAATGATTACGTCGTATGGTAAACTGACGTCGGGCACTACCAGAAAGTCCAATTCAGCAGCGGTATCCTCCGCCTGAATTAAAACGTTCGTACTGCCTACGGCTCGTATGCGCCCGCCACCAAGTCCACGCACTGTCGTACTACACGGTTCGACTTTACAACCCGCGCGATTCGCGACTTTCTCCCGCACCATTGACTTATCGGCGCCCGAATCTAACAAGGATTGCACCATCGTGTTTTTGAACAAGATAGGCGTCAAACCTACATCCTTTACGTTCCCCATGTTCGCCCGTAGCTTCTTCCCGTCGGCAAACGATTTTCTTCCTTGCGAATCATCCCTCTGGATGCGCTGCTTTGCCCAGCATTGGGACTCCTCGTGACCCTTCTTGAAACAAAAGCCGCAGGTATTCGGGATTGGCGTCCCCGGCATTGTACGTCGATTACCTGGCGAATCCGTCCTTCGTCTTTTCGGGCAGTCGAACTTCACATGACCGACATCACCGCACGCAAAACACCGATTACGATTTTCATTGTCCCTACGGTTATCATTGTTCTTACGATGCCGTTCGTCCTGTCTACGCGAAACATGATAAGACTGCTTATCGTTTTCGCGGTCGCCCTTCCCTAATTTGAATTGGGCAATTCCTGTCTTTAGTGACGCGGTCGTCTGATAGTTTGAATTTACCAACGATTGCCGCACTGTTGGATCGGTAACATGTCCTATCACTAAACGTATTAGTTCCTCGGGTTTAAAATTAATGCCCGTTTGATTATAATATTTCAGTTTGTTGCGCACGTATTCCGAGGAGGATCTCGCGTTGTCACTCGTATATGTTACGGCGCGAACTAATAACTCACAGAGCCTATCTCCCGAATCGAATTCCGCGCACAAATCTTCCCGGAATTTCTGCCATGTCCTCGGATGACCCTGCCACGTCGCGTACCATGTCTTCGCTGCTCCCGCCAACGCATGAGTCGCCAAATTCAACCGCTGAGTATATGGTAGTGATTCCGTAGCCTTTTCCACGATATCACACCATTTCTCCGCATTGTCTCCGATATCCGTGCCTCCGAATTCTGGTATCGCCTCCGCTACATGCGCCGGTATCGAAGTAGAAGCTCTCGGCTCGCGATTCATCGTAGCTTCCATGAACTTCATAAAAAGCGACTCGAATGTCGGTGCACTTCGCTCACTTGATACACTGGGCTCACTAGACACACTATTATAATCTTCCATCTTCAGGCGTTAATTCTCTAACACAGTAAAACAACTATGCTAGTATCCCACTTCTGATGTTAGAAATTATACTTTAAGAGTATGCAAGGTAGATCTTTCCCGGACAGTTCTGGGGTAAAGACTGAGCGGTCAATCACAGTTCGTTTACCAAAAGGCATAACCTTCCCCACTCCGTGGCCAGATCCTCCAGGAGCAGAGTCCCTATACCTTGGTAATACGGCGACAGGCCGATTGCCATGTTTGGTCTTTCACTCCACATTCAAATAAACAATCCTTCGACACCAGATGGTTGGAAAACCCAAAGCGGTCGCCAGCCATCGTCGGCCAACGGGATGTTCAGTCTCGTTCATTCATTCTTAAAAACCCCTAATAAACGGTCAATCCTGGGACATTCGATAGTTGAATAGCGTCGGGCCACCAGCCATCGTCTGTCGTCCAGATTGCCCGTTTCCAAGACACTCTCCAACCATACGCAGGCTAAGTCCCTATCATAAATTCTTCCCCGAATGAATAGCACTTCGCCATTCGGTCCCTTTCTTTTCGTTAAAAATATGCTGTCGCTAACATATCAATCTGTTTTGTTCAACATGACCCTGGAATCTCCGTCATTTACACTATTCATTATATTTGTAACAAAAATAATTGTGTGTTCTAAAAGAAAGCCGAAATAGTAGTAAAACATCCCACTGTTTGAAACGGTAGCACGAAAAGCGCTCTAAGTTCAGATTTACATACGTATATTAAATTAAAATACTTAAAAAATGTTTTTAAAATATTGGTAAGCAAATATTGAACATTGTCATATAGTTAGGAATTGAAAAAAAATTAATGTAAAAGAAATATACCCGAGGGGGATCGAACCTACAAAAAAGTTTCCAGCAGTTCAGAAGCAATGTCTAAGTCTGGCAGGAATCAAAATCTCGGCTCGAGCCGATTCATTTTGCTGATGGCCAGGATTCTAACAGATGTGGCAACAGTGCGACAGAACCCCCAAATTATGTGATTTGGCAACTATGGCCTCCCACTCTCCGTTTATAATTGTGCCTAATGACGTTAAATGTCACACCGTGAGTTTATAATTTTGTATAATGACTTTAGATGTCACCCCGTCAAATGTCGAACCTGCCAATTTTTTGTCTTCACTAATGCCCGTTTCTTTGCAATGGCGCTTAGATTGATTCGGAGTTGGCCCCAAAGGAGTCGGGGCCCTTAATGTAAATAGACCAGGGACTGCCTACTGGTGGCCCGCGTACCACACGTGGCCCTTTCCTCTACTTATATATTCCACCTCCAGCGAACTGGTCGCGCGTCATATGACAGACTAAACAGACAAATGACGCTCCACACACCTATGCGTATTGTGCTAGATGCCATATCAACGTCACATTATTATTGGTAGTGGGGACTCGGTGGCCGTTGGAGGAGAAAAGCTTGGCCGTTCCTGAAATAGATTATAGGACGAACGGTGGCGATCGGTTCCAACTGTCTCCGCTGCTCCCCACGTTCCGCGGGGCTCCCGAATACTTCGTCGCACCAAACAGATCCAAATAAGACGTTGAAGCTGAAGGACACTAAATCGAGTGCCTAGCAAAACATTAATTCGAGCGAGAAAACTGTGCCGCGTCGCGTCAACGACCAAGTCGTGCGGAGTGTTCCTTTCGTGCCGTTTCTGGTGATTGTCAAACTATCGTGACTAATTGTTAGTAAAAACTGTTCATAATAATGTCCGTACGTTCTAGTTTCGTCCTATCCGTTACACATACAGTCCACTCGTTCCAGTTTCGTCCTGTCCCCTTTCTTCTACTTCCTTACCTCCTCTACTACCTTGGGGAACAATTATCTCTCCTCAATTGCTCCAGTCCAGCAATTGAACAGTTTACCGACTTCGATTTTATGAATTTCGGAGTATCTGTACGATTTTGTGTAAATGGGGGTAGGATCGGTTACGTTTATTTCGTGTTCTATACAGTAATGTCTCGATTAGTGTATCTCGTTCGGGACCGAATGTGAACACTAATCGTGTGCAGACACGATTCTCAAGCGAGTTCGGGTCGCCTTTGATGTGTGGCAGCCGAGATACGGGGCAGCGTTCCAGGAAAAAAGCAAGTTTAAATGCCCGTGTACGTGAGACAACACTACCGCGATCAAAATTTAATATTAAAACTTGTTCAATTTTGGTCCGTTTTAAATGAAATTTTACGAAAATGTTCGTTACAATCTCCTGATTAAAATGATACCAAACACGATATGGTTTGGACAATTGTTACTTATCACGGTATTAATAATTTTATTCTCCTTTATTATTGTTTTCGATAACAACTAGATTATGTGTATATTAGTTAACAGCAATAAGGTAATTAGTAGTGAGATTGTAAATTTGGAAGTAAACTCTCCAATCGAGAGTCTCTTAATTCTCTTAATCTTAAATTGCTATATTTAGTTAATGGCAAAATATTGTTGTATCGAGAATTATTCTCGTTCCTGTGACATTACATTCGGTGTTCATAAGAGTTTATGATTTTAACTGATAAGAAACTGTAAGAATTTATATCTACTTTTTAGATAACGGAACTACGCAGAGAAGAGAGCTGGATCATTCATCGCATCAATAATAATAAGTAAATATATGTATAGTTCCAAAATCATATATTCTAGTTGCTATCGAAAACAGTAATAAAGGAGAATGAAATTATTAATACCCCGATAAGTAAAAATTATCCAAACCATATCGTGTTTGGTATCATTTTAATCAGGAGATTGTAACGAACATTTTCGTAAAATTTCATTTAAGACGGACCAAAAATGAACAAGTTTTAATTTTGAATCTCGCTTGCATCAGTGTTGGCTCTCACCGATATTCGATCTGGGTTCAGATTACATGCTCGGCGCTTCACGCTTCGCTGGTTCCAGGGGGGACCACCCCAAGTAGTGGGGATAAAAATGAACACTAATCGTAGACACAATTTTCAACACTAATCGAGACATTACTGTAGCGTCCATGGTGGTCAAAATATCGTCTGGGAAGTGGAATAAATTGTTATACTATGTACAAATTTTTATAACAGTCCTTTTATTCAGAATTTAAATGTTCGAGTCTTAAATGTTTGTTTAATAAAGATTCCTGGTTTAATTGAGATTTACTTTGGCTGTTTGATAGAAGCATTATGGTGCTTTTAGGCTTTGTTCTAACTATACAGAAATTGGTTTTATTTGCTGGTCAATTATTCGAGTGCTTAGAATCGTAGCGTAAGCTTTATTGTTTCGATTTACCGTTGTCATCGCTTTCGATAGATAGACGCCTTTCTGCAAAACCAGATCTGGAATGATGCCTTCTTTAATTTCCAGGTTTCACACTTCAGTGGTGGAACACACTTCTAAGGTGAAAAAGGTGGCGCGCACGAGCAAGCACCTCAAGGGCACCTCTTTTTTTTGCGCGCGCGAGGAGGGGAAAATGCGTTTAAGCATACCCGTCATGCGGCGGTATGTGGGACTCTGCTGCATAGGATGGCATGCGGCAACTACCCACTAAAAGCCCGTCCTTTCTCTCGCCATAGAATGGGATACGCACCCTCCCCCTTTACCCTATACATCGTAATACTACAAGGGGGGTGGCTCCTATATGGTGTATCCTACGGCGTCTCAAGGGCACCTGCGTTAGCCACCTTAGCGAGGCTGCCCTCACGGTGGGCGTGACGGCCACGGAGTTGGCGATGAGATCGGCTGCCTGGAATGCGCAGCAGTTGGAGGAGCAGAATCACCAGCTGCGCGACCGGGTGACTGACCTCCAGTAGGTACTGGTTGCAGCTAAGGCGGTTCCGGTGCCATTAGGGAAGCAGAAGAAGGAGGTGACTGGCACCCCCATTCCTTACATTCTAAGGAATGACCACTCACATCAATCATACCACTCTCATTCACGCATACACCACATTCACTCAAATCACGCAAATCGTTATACCTGTCACATTCAGCCAACACATGGCTCCAGTCCTCACGCGCAGCCGCACACACACAAGTTTCACATTCACTCAACCCACGTTCATACAAAAAGCCATTCAAACTACCGTGTCCAGTCAGCAGAAACGACGCGCTGATATTCCACTCGCATCCTCATCAGTCAAGACCTCATTCACGCCCAATAACATACCATGCTTGACCTTATATATTATCGCTCGGCGAGTACACTCAAGGTCCCAGGGTAGAACCCCCATCAGCACCTGCATTGCATCGGTAGAGACAGTCCTGCATACATTTAAACAGGCATACATTACTGCCCGCTGACACCTGCTGATGAGCCGCCGTCCGTATTCTACATTCATCATATCGCTCCACACACTCGCTCCATACATTTCACACGCTACAAACAAACCGTTATACACAATCCACATCGCCCTCTTCCTCATACCCCATTCACACTTCAACACTCTCCACATTCGCCCCACAACATTCACAACCTTCTTCCGCAAATACTCCAAGTGCACTTTAAAAAGCATCCTTTCGCTCATCCATATACCCAGATATTTCACACACTTAACATACTTAACCAACTTTCGAGGTTTCCCGTTGGCGAGGTTTCCCGTTGGCGAGGTTTCCCTTCACCAACATGGCGACCGTCTTACTCTCAGACACTCCCCCCCCCCCTCCCCCCAGTTTCATCCCACTCGCAAACCATCCTCGTCCACTCCGTGCCACCACTTTCCAGCTCCACTCTGTTCCGGCCTTCAACAATCAGCAACAAATCATTCGCATACGCTACACATTGACACCCACAATCACTCCAGCGGCACAGGAGCCTATCCATCATCAAATTCCAAATGAACAGACCACATACAGACCCCTGCGGACAGCCCCTCTCAACATCAATCCATACAGTCTCATTCACTCTTCTCATGCATGCCATCCTATTACTAAAATAAGACATACATAACGCAATTTCCTCACATCCAATTTCATTCAGAACTTCAAACACACTAGCCCATTCAAGGTTATCGAATGCGTTCTTGAAATCAACAAATACAGCATCCACGCACTTTCCGTCCATCGTCCCCCACGAAATTTGTGCTGGACCCCATTCATACTCACATTCATCTTGCATTCTAACCTCTTAATCATCATTCTCTCAAGCACCTTGCCCAGCACAGACAGCAGACTAATAGGTCTATAAGACGCAGGGTCCGACCGAACTTTATCCGGGGACTTCAGGAGTACGACCATTCTCGCTTTCTTCCATTCATCCGGGAAGCATTAATTCGTCCAACACGCATTATACATTCTCACAATCCATTCCGGGATCGCCCTCCATGCTGCCCTCATCATTTTGGTGGTTATTCGATCCATGCCGGGTGCCCGTCTCATTTTACATGCACCCACGGCTACATTCACCTCATCATTCCATTCAAAACTCCTAGCACACACCAGACCACTCATACCAGCACTTCTTTCGCACACCATACTCGCACTTGGGAAGAATCCATCCATCAAAACACCGGCACATTCTTTCCACGTACTAAACGACGTCCCATTTACCCTTAGCGCACTCACTCTATTCTTTACACTCCTACCTCAACACAATCTGTATACCGGACCCCATGGGTCCGTATTCATCGAGTCCAAAACGAACTGTCTCCAACTATCCTCTTCCGATTTCCATACCAATTTCTTATACTCTTCCATTCTCTCGGTCACATTCACACCATTCCTATTCCGTGCCCTCTGGAGCGCCCGCGTGCATCTCCTCACTCTTTTCTTCAAAGCTTCCAGCTGTTCAGTCCACCACACAGCCTTCCTTACATCCGTACCATTATTCGCTTTCATATGCCTATCCTTCGCTGCCCACAAGCATTCCCGTATAACTTCTTGCATCTCATTCACACTCATCTCATTACCCTACAACCGCGCACTCTCACTTAAATCATTTTCGTATTCTTCCCAATCCACATTTACTTGCTTCCACATCCTGCATCCACCCATATCACTAACGTCCTCATTATCATACCGCATACGCATTAGAATCACATTATGGTTGCTAACACCCCAGTCACCCTTCACCATCCACTCCACACAACACCCGGCAAATGCTGCACTAGCCAGAGTGACATCAATGTCACTCTGACATCAATGTCACAATGACAATGTCACTCTGGCCTCTCATTTTCACTACTGTGACGTCCACCCTTACTATACCATGAGGGGGAGGCCGCATTCGCATCCATTCCGTACAACACACGCTTACCCCTAGTATACCCTTTCACTCTTTCCATGTACAGCAGATACGGCTCAATATCCTGCCCATACTTGCAATTATTGACACAACATACATCTCACCGAAGTCCCCTGTTAACCACACACACACACACACACTCCATACTCATCCGTACACTCATGCACGCACACAACCTCAACATACGGATCATTTACAACAACAACCGATTTACCATTCTCACACATATACACATCACACGCAACAGGGAGTCCTCGAACACTCCCGCAAGACACATACAGCTCCTCAATCAAAGCCACACTCACACGCCGTTCACTCATCATCACACCCAAGTCACACATCACTGCATACGCCCTTTGGCAGTTAACCTGCACTATATTCATACATTCATTAATCATTACTGATTCCCATTTGCTCTCTATCTACCATACTCACATATTCCGGACACTCTCCGGCCAAAACAGAGTGGTCAGCCTTCTTTCCCTTCATTTTACAGTTTCTGTATACACATACTCCTTTTGCACTGATCTTTTAAGTGCCCCGATTCTCCACAATTCTGGCATAACCGCTCACTCAGCAGCGAAAGCAAAGCTGAAAGCAAAGCAGCGACGGCACCTCAACACATTCACAAACTCTCTCACTCTACACGCTCTCCATCCAACATACACTCTACCTTCCACAATCACATTTCCAACATCCGCGCCGTTTTTATTATTCCTACTTACGATTCTCACTCTATCCCTAATTTCCGCTTCAGTCACACTACATACATTCTTGACATTCTTTATATACAACTCATCAACAAAATCGTTACTACCCACCTCATTTGGTACATCAAAAACTATCATTTTAGACCCAACCTTTTTTGGAAATTCCACCCTGAGGTCCAACTCCGCAAATTTTTGGCAATCCCTAAGGAGTTGCATATCCTTCGCACTCGCCGCCACAATGGCCAAGCCTCCACTCCTGGTTTTACGTACTGCTTTAACTCGCACATTTAAACTTTTACTCACATTCTTCAACAGAGTATGTTTCACTTGCTCGCTGCTCATTTTCACATTTTCATTAGCCGATTTAATCACCACTGTAAACGTTTTCCCACTCTTTCTCTCATCCACACCCTTCGAAAATCCAGTCATACTCACACTCGTTCATGTCACACTCCCTCCAGTTACACTCGTATCTTCCTTCATTCACACTCACTCTCTCAGTCGCTCTTTCACACATTCTTTTCTCGCACTCAATAATTCTACCTTCCAGTCTTTCGTTTTTCATCATCATACGCATCAATTGCTGCTCATACTCACTTACACATTTAAGCAGAAATTCACTCGCAACCTTAGAGATGCGGTTCGACTCAGTAAACACAAACTTCCTTAACTTATCAGTCACACAGCTCATTTGATCAATCTCATTCACACAAACATTCACACCCTCTCTCGAACTGGCTCCAGCACTTTCGGCCACGTCAAATCGTCTCTTTGACCGGCGCATAGGGCTTGCGCTCCTTCCCCTTCCAGCCGTCGCTCGCCTCGCGCTAACATCCCGAATCTCAACGCTTTCCCCAATCCCAATATCTCCAAGTTTTATGGCTTCAGACATATCTGTTCCCACGAGAAGGGACGAATTAAATGTCATTGCCCGGGTGACGCCCTTTCCTAGGAGAAGGATACTACGCTCAAGATGACGCCAGATGTCTGAAGGTTTGACCGCTAATGACTGGTGCACCCACCAGCCACGCCCCAGTGCCCTCGACTGGGACGCCCCTCTTCGCCGCGCACCATAGCTTGGGGTTAGGGATTTTGTATAGAGGTTGTCATCCTTACGGCCCGGCCGGTTAACGCAAGACCACCGTTCCCGCGAAACACGACCACGCGATTACGGTGTGCTAAGAGCTCGGGTACCTTGGGTTCGGTAAAACCCATACTGTGTCTGTCCCTGGCCCGACCGTGGTCGGACCAAGAACAGCCACAGCCCCTGAGGGGGAAGACCAGTGCACCCAAGTCCCTTCAAAGGAGGCCTCCGCGTACGGCAGCGGTTGCCCTATCCATTAGGGACGGGGCGAAGGTGACCTACGCGGAGGTGATGGGCTCGGAATCGCGGAGGTCCGGCCAAAGAGGGCGGTAACGGGGGGCTATACTCCTGCTGGAGATTCCCGGGCCGGAGTAAGGTGCCCTCTAGTGGCGGCCAGAAAAGTTGTTACAGCCAAGACGGTGAGAGTTGGCTGGACCACTGTCCGCGTGGAGACACTAGCGGACCGCCCGCTTTAGTGTTTCCGCTGCCTGGAGACTGGGTACGTGAGGCAGCGGTGTACCAGCACCGTGAACTGCAGAGGGCACTGCCACAACTGTGGTAGTCCTGAGCACAGGGTGGCACAATGCACGAGCCCATCAAAGTGTCCCTTGTGGTCTGACCTGGGGAAACCCACTGGTCACTGGATGGGGACCACGGGGTGCCTGCCTCCCAAGAGAGGAAAGAAGCCGGGCGCCAAGAGGGAGCAGCAGACGCAGCTGACCCCAAAACTGGCCGCCCTAAAACTTACCGCGGAGGGAAAGAAGGCGGCGCCACCCGCAGCTACGGAGGTGACGAGTCCCGTGGAGGAAGGGACCATGGATTTGGAGTAGTTGGGGGCTATGGGTCTACTGCTCCAGGCCAATCTCAACCACTCAGCCAGGGCACAGGATGTGTTTGTTCAGTCTATGGTCGAGTGTATGGAGCCGTACAGGAATACGGACCATTCTAACTGGTTCGGGGACCTGGGCGGCTCTGTAGCGGTCATCCTTGGAGGGGCCTCGATGCCCTTGCCGTTCTCCCTTCTGTAGAGGGGCCAGGGCTACGTTGCGGCAGAATGGGGAGAAGTTGCGGCCGTGGGGGTCTATGCACCGCCTCGGTGGGACCTCGGGTCGTTCGAGGAGGTCCTGGACGCGGGGTCCCCTACTAGGAGCCGCCACCTTGACGTGGTGTAGGGGCTTAAGTAGCCGTGATGAGGCCCAAGGTCATGCCGGCGGGAGCTTCATTCCCGGCAGGTCCAACCATGCCGGAAGGGCTTGGGCTGAACGGGGAAAACTAAGCAGCGGCTCACTGTGGTGCGTGAATGAGCTGCGGTCGATGCCCTATGGATATTCCCCGCAGACTAACCAAGGGGGGAGTAGTTGCCCCCCGACCGGAGTGGCGCGTGATGTTAGTACCTGTCCTCTGCGGTAGTAATAAGGGTAATCGTAAGACCTGTAATCATGGCAAAGATCCCGTGAACCCGTATGTTAAACGTGGGAGAACCGCTCACGCGTTCACTGTCCGGAGCCAATGACGGGGTTGAAGTGGGGTATTCGGGCGCAGGTATGGAGGATTACTTGGTCGGTATTTCCTCATAACCGACGCTGCGTAGGTTAAATCGCAGCACGTCTAGCCTGAGGCTTGGGTCTGGCATCGGCTCGGATCCGGTGTCGCCCATTCAATAGGGGTGACGCTAAACCTTTAACATCTTTTATGGCGCGGGCCTATCCCGTAACATTTTTCGTTAGAGTACACTCGGTGTCGATAGGGCTGACCACCTGACAAACCGCTTCTCGGTTTTCGGCATCTATAATTAGGGAAAAACTTAAACACGTAAGTGCCCCCACTGCGGTGCGGGTACAATGATGGGCGAAGTGTTCATTTAATTACCTGCCAAAATGGATCTCCCAACACAAACACTGAAGAAGAAGGAGGGGTCGCGCCCGAGCGCGAGTCCGGCGGGGAGGACCACGTCCATGGTGCAGCCCATGGACGGTGGCAAAGAAACCGGAAAGGAGGCTACCCCTGGCAAATCGAGGGGCAGTGACGCACCGAAGGAGGCTAGCCCTCGGGTCAGCGCACGGAAGGAGGCTACAGCAACGGCGGTGAGTGAGATTCCGTTATGCGTCCTGAGCGACACGGAGGTGGAGACGGACTCCAGTGCGCACACCGCCACGCACAGGAAGAAGAGGCCCCGATCCTCTGGGGAGTCTGACCAGCGTCGGGCCACTACAAAGGGGAGGAGGGTGCGGAGCCCGGAGGATGAGTCGCCGTCGTCGGCAAGGCGTATAAAGGGCATGCCGACGGAGTACGAGTTGCCGGACGACCTCAGGCCGCAGCCCACGGCCAACCTGGGCGCTAAGATCTTGGCCCAGATGGACGTGGTGAGGAGGGTGGCTTCGAGGAGCGCCAACCTCAAGGGGACCTACATCAGGGACCTCAACGTGGCGGCCCTCACGGTGCGAGCGGCCGCTACGGAGATGCCGATGAGGTCGGCCAAAAATAATGCCCAGCAGGTGGAGGAGGAACCTCCTGCTGCGCAGCCAGGTCGCCGACCTCAAGTTGGCGCTCGCGGCGGCCAAGGCGGTCCCGGTGAGGTCGAGGGAGAAAGGTAAGAAGGAGGAAGGGGACAGGGCCAAGGCCCGTACGTCCCACTCCCCCTCCTCCACCAAAGGAAGGTCAGGGTCCGTCAGCGAGGAGCGCTTGGAGGCCCTCTTCGAAGCTTTCATGGGGAGGGTGGAGAGGAAGATCGTCTCCATGAGGAAGGAACTGTTCGAGGAGTGGGCGAGGGCAGCCCCCCCGCAGCAAATGACGAAGGACGAGACGCCAGGGTAGGTCCGGATCAGGGAGATAAGGGCGGAGGTGGCGGCGGCCCGCCGTCGCGGGGAGTTACCCGCGGCGACCCGGGAGCCCGGGCCCCCTCCCCCTTTCCGCAGATGCCAAGTCCCCCCCAGCCCCACCGGCGCAGAGGGGTGCCAATACTATGGCCACGGTGGCGGGGGGAAGGGACAAGAGGACGGGGGCGGCGACCCGGGCCCAGGTACGCCCGGCCCCGTTTCCGGCCGCTCCCGCGGCTGTTAAGAGGCTGCCGGCGAAACCGCAGCAGGAGCGGCAGCAGAAGCAGCTGCAACATCAGCAGCGGAAGAAGGATGGAGGAGATGGGGCCAAGGCAGCCCCCAAAATCCCCCAGAGTAGACCCCCGCGTACGGCGGCGATCGCCCTGACCATCAGGGACGGGGCAAAGATATCGTACGCGGAGGCCATGAGCTCCGCCAGTAAGATCAACCTGGCGGAGCTCAATATAACGGAGCACTGACGGGGGGCTCCTTCTGGAGATCCCCGGGCCGGAGGGGGCTGCCAAGGCGGACGCCCTTGCCGCGAATATGCGGGAGGTCCTTGGCGGGGAGGATGGGGTGACCGTGGCCCGCCCAACGAAGATGGCGGAGATGCGGGTCAGGGACCTGATGGCGGCCACTACCACCAGCGACGTGGCCGCGGCCATCGCGGCTGTCGGAGGGTGTACACCAGCGGAGGTGAGGACCGGAGAAATCCGGTCGTCTCCACTGGGACTCGGCACCCTCTGGGTGAGGTGCCCGTTGGCAGCTGCCAGGAAAGTGGTCGTCGCAAAGAAGATCCGCGTCGGCTGGACCACTGCCCGGGTGGAGGCGCTGGCGGACCGCCCGCTGCAGTGCTTCCGCTGCCTGGAGATGGGACACGTAAGGCAGCGGTGCACCGGCACTGTGGACCGCAGCGGGCGCTGCCACAATTGCGGGAGCCCCGAGCAAATGTTGGCGGAGTGCCGGAGCTCTCCCCGGTGCCCCCTGTGCGCTGACCTGGGGAAACCCTCCGGCCATCGGATGGGGACAAAGGGGTGTGTGCCCCCCAAAGGAAGGAGAAATCAGGGTGCCAAGGGGACCCAGCAGACGCAGTTGGCCCCCAAACTGGCTGCCCTGAGCCTGGACGGACGGAAGAGGGTGGCGGCGGCAGCTGTACCGGAGGGTCCTTGTCCCGTGGCAGAGAGGGCTGAGGAGGGAGGAGAGGCGCCAGCAGCGGCTCCTCCCGCAACGATGGAGACGAGGCCCGTGGAGGAAGGGGCCATGGATCTGGGGCAGTGAAGGGGCTATGGCCCTGCTGCTCGAGGCCAACCTTAACCACTCGGCCAGGGCGCAGGACATGCTTGTCCAGTCCATGGCTGAGTGGGGTGTGGGATTGGCGATCGCTGCCGAGCCATACAGGATCCCGGACCACCCGAATTGGGTGGGTAATTCGGGCGGCTCGGTAGCGATAATCCTTGGGGGCGCCTCGGCGCCGTTGTCGGTCTCCCTTCTGGAGAGCGGCGATGGGTACGTCGCGGCACAGTGGGGCGACCTGCTGGTGGTGGGGGTCTACGCACCGCCTCGCTTGGGCATCGAGTCCTTCGAGGAGTTTCTGGACGGGGTCGCGAGATGCGTCTCGCGGTATCGGCCCAGTCCGGCTATCGTCCTGGGGGATTTCAACTCCAAATCCCAGGCCTGGGGTTCTCCCGGGACGGACCTGAGGGGCGGGGCGGTGCTGGACTGGGCGGCCGGCTCCGACCTCCGATTGTTGAATCGGGGGTCCGACAGCACCTGCGTTCGTTACCAGGGGGAGTCCATTGTCGACCTAACGTGGGCCTCCCCCTCGGTGGTAAGTCGCGTAGGGGGCTGGAGGGTGGCGCAGGAGGTGGAAACCTTGAGCGACCACCTCTATATCGTAATGGAGGTGCGCGCCGCCCGGGGCCGTGCACCGCCGGGGAGGGGCTAGGGGGGGGGGGGGAATGGGTTCCCTGATTCTCCCCCCTCAAGCAAGAAGAGGTGGGCGCTGAAGCGCCTGGACGAGGACGCGCTGATGGCAGCGTCCCTCGCCGTGGCCTGGCCCGAGATCCCGGCTGGGCCGGTCGTGGACGTCGAGGAGGAAGCGGCGCGATTCCAAAGGGGTATGGTGGCGATATGCAAGGCTGCCATGCCCCGGTCCCGCCCGCCGAAACGACGGGCAACGTATTGGTGGTCGCCGGAGATAGCGCGGATGCGCTACACCTGCGCACGCGCCCGGCGACTGCTCCAGAGGGCCCGTCGAAGACGACGTCGCGACCTGGCGAGGGAGCGTCAGCTGTACGAGGGCTACCGGGAGCAAGTGGTGGCCCTCCAGCTGGCCATCAAGAGGGCGAAGGCCGGCGCCTGGTCGGAGCTCCTCCAAGACCTGGACCGTGACCCCTGGCGGCGCCCGTACAGGATGGTCATGGGCAAACTTCGCCCATGGGCGCCCCCCGTGACGGAGACCCTGGACCCCGAGTTCCTGGACACGGTGGCGAGCACCCTGTTCCCCCCGACGGGGGGGGGGCGGCACCGGAGCTCGGGGAGTCGGACCCGAACACCTGGTCCGACGACATGGGGGTCACGGCGGAGGAGCTGGCCGTGGCCGTCAGGAGGATGGGGGCCCGAAACACCGCCCCGGGTCCAGACGGCGTACCGGGCCGGGCCATGGCGCTGGCCCTGCGCGTCTTCGGGCCCCGTCTCAGGCGCCTGTTCGACGGCTGCTTGAGGACGGGGCGTGTCCCGTCCAGCTGGAAGAGGGGCAGGATGGTCCTCCTAAAGAAGTTGGGAAAGCCCGCCGATTCTCCCTCGGCATACCGGCCGATCTGTCTCCTCGACGAGGTGGGGAAGCTTTTCGAGAGGGTGGTTGCTTCCCGCCTCTCGGGGAACCTGTCCCGGGTAGGTCCCGACCTGGCCGAGTCCCAATTTGGCTTCAGAGGGGGACGATCGACGGTCGACGCTGTCGGCCGCGTAAAGTCCCTCTCGGACTCGGCCACGTCCCAGTGGGGGGGCGGCGTTGGCGGTGAGCTTGGATATCACCAACGCCTTTAACTCCATCCCCTGGGGCCGTATAGGGGGGGCACTCGAAGATCACGGGGTGCCCCTCTACGTGAGGAGGGTCCTAAGGGACTACCTGAGGGGCAGGTGGGTGGAGTACCCGGGCAGAGAAGGCCGGATGTGTTCGAGGGTGGTCGACCGCGGTGTCCCGCAGGGGTCGGTTCTGGGCCCCATATTGTGGGACATCGGGTACGACCGCGTGCTGCGGGCTTCCCTTCCGGCTGGCGTCAGCATAACGTGCCACGCCGACGATACGTTGCTGATGGCCGTCGGGAGGCACTGGAGGAGGACTGTCCGTCTAGCTGAGACGGGACTGGCCTCCGTCGTCGACGGTATCCGGGGGCTGGGGTTGCAGATCTCCCCGCAGAAAACCGAGGCCATGTGGTTTCACCACAGGTCTCGGAGCGGGGGACCACCCCGGTCCTGGATCTTGGTAGGGGGGGAGTACGTTCGGGTTGTGGACCGAATGAATTACCTCGGTCTCCTCCTGGACAGCCACTGGCGATTCCTAGTGTCCGCCGACGAAGAGGTGGGCATGAGGCGCCAGGCTCGGCTGGCCGTGCGGAGCAAATGGAGGGCGGAGCTCCTAGACGGCGGGCAGGCGGGGCGGTCCTGCCCTCAGTGAACTGAGGGCCCACGTGGAGGCGGACCTGTCGCTGCCGAGCGTCGTTGGCAGGATGCTGGGCAGCGAGAGGGCCTGGACAGCGATGGCCTCCTTCTGCGAAGCAGTTCTTCGCAAAAAGGAGGCAGCGGAGCGGGATCGGGAACTGTCCGATCTCGCCCGCCGAGAGAGGCGGAGGGCCAGGACTCGCCGGCGTCCGCCGGCGTGATCCCGCGCCCCTCCCGGAGTGTAAGAGCGGCGTCGGCCCGGGAGGCGACCAGAGGTGCTCCCCCTGTGCGCCCCTTGGGCGGCCGCCTACGCCGCCCGGCGAACGGGTGGCCCTGCTGTGGGAGGACGCTTGTCCTCCTGTTACCCCGCAGGGCCGCCCGCTGGGTGGAAGCAGCGGCGGGAGTGTGAGTGAAGGGGGGGGGGGGGGGTCGGACTCGCCGGTCGTTTCCGTCGGCGGGATATCCCCCCCCCCCCCTTCCGTGATGTAAAAGCTGGGGCGTGGCCGGGGAGCGGAGGTGTTTCCCCCTCCCCCCCTCGGAATGGCGCCTCCGCTGACCAGCAGACCGGCGGCCCGCCAAGAGGGAATGCGTTTCCCTCGCTACGGCGAGGCCGTCGGAGAGCCATGGCAGGCTCGGGTGGGGGCCCGAGTCGCTCGTTGGATGGCTCGGAGGAAGGCCGTGCCGGGTGTTGCCCCTGGCGCGGACCTGAGTAGCACCGGAGGGTCCTTATTGTAGAGTGTAATATGTGTGGTTGTGTAGTTGTGTAGTTGTGCAGTTAATGTGTGTGATGTTTGTGTGTTCAGTTTGTATATTGATTACCCATACGTTTTTGTTAATGTTAATTTGTTACTTTATTTATTTATTCACTTGGTAACGCTGTCGCAAAACAGCAACCGCCAGTCTATTCCTGACCACCGATTAAATAGGATGTAGAAGTTTTCAAAAGATAATAAAAGTTAATTTATTTCTCCTACATTATTGACCCTCCCGAGGACGTGGCTGACACAGCCAGGGCGTGGGGAGGCACCGGAAGTATCTCCGGAATGCCCGGAACCTCCCCGATCAGCGCCTGAGGACAGGCAACCGATGTGGTTTTAGTCGGTAAAAATCCGACACTACACCCCCCCCCCCCCCCCCCGGAGCGGGAGGTGTCTTTGGAAGATTTCCACCTCGTAAAAAAAAAAAAAAAAAAAAAAAGGCACCAGCAATCTGCATAACTTCCGTTGTTGGTCACAATTCTCATACCTTTGTTTCTCGTCGAGTCATTACTTCATGCTGAACTGCAGAAGCGAGTGCGGCGAGATCATCAGCCAACGCGACACACCGTACTTTGTTGTTATCATGCTTTTTAGTAACATCATCGAAGGCAATATTTCAAAGGAGTGGTCCAATGACCGACCCCTGGGGGACACCAGCGTAAATCGGGAAGTTTAACAGCGTCGCAGCTTCTTCAGCCACCACCAATCTTTTATTGAGATAAGACACAATCATATCAGTAAGGTAGGAAGGTATTTAAGGCCCTTTAGGAAGGGCATCAAGGATGTCCCTCCATCTCACGGTATTACGAGCCAATCTTTCATAGGGTTGCTGCGTAACCAGAGGTGGTGCAGTCACAAACAACTCCTTGACAATGGTGGTGACAGCTGCATCAGGGAGCCAAGCCCTTGATAGCCCTCATCATCACTTTGTGTGCTTTGCCCCAGTATTGCAGAACGTTGACCAGGCCTTCGTCTTAGCTTGCTTAATTCTCCGTCTAAAAGTTCTCTTCTTTTCCAGATAGTCGCGGCGGAGTGCCCTGATTAAGGCTGGATTGTCCGCTCGCCTTCTGTTCGCACGCTTGAGCCGCCGCCTCGCAGCCGCGGTCATATATTGGAAATCAGCTAGCTCCCTAGACCCCTCGCTTGTCGCCCGTATGTCGCCCGGTTACCGTTACCTACCTCTGGAGCACAAACAGTGGGCATGGTCATGTCGCAATCTTCCAGCTCTCCACCGGGTACGCCAGAGGGATGGTGTCAAGAACATCCAATATGGGCGCCCCCGTCCGAAGCGTTAATTCAAGTTTGCCGGCATTGACCCGGTTTGATGTCCATCGGTGTTGGGTAAGGCAATCAATGCTCCGCTCCTTACCAAAGTCGTGCCTTATGCATCTATGATCCGACGCATTGTATTTTGTAGATACCTCCGACCGGCACATGCATCCCATCAAGCCAGATGAAGCGGCGAGAAAATCTATGGTGGAAAACCTACCGGTTCGACAGAACGTGTAGGTTCCATGCATCGTCGTTCGGTGGGAAGTAACAACTCACGATCATTACTTCGTTTACAATGACCAAAACAAAATTTGTACCTAACGGTCTTCTTCTGGTTGCAGGTAGGCAGGGGCTGGCCCAAATGGCAGCGCCACGTGCTTGTCGCCGAGCCAGGAGTGACACAGCCTGTAGTATACCGCAATTGCTGCTACGTTAATGCGTCTTTGCGCTATTTCCTGGATGAGCAGGTTGTGCGCAGGAGGTCATAGGAATCGCCCTTTCTGCACACTTCTTTGGGATTTTTATCGAGCGAGCATCGGGCAGCAATGTGCCCGAGGTTGTGGCATCTGAAGCACCTCGTGATGGTAGGTAGAGGCCTCAGCCTGCATGCGACAAACCCCATTCGAAGTTTTCCGCTTTCAAGAATTCTGCGTGTTTCAGGATTGTCTTCACACAAGACGGTGGCCCGCTACATGCGTAGCGACATTACTCTAAAATCGCGCCCAGGGTGGGCCGCCGGCACAACTTCCCTCACTTCTTCCACGGTAGTGATCGATCTCACTGATTTTTAGCGTGAGCCTCCGTGACATAGCATTTACCGCCACTCCCTCACCTATAGTTGCACCTATCCGTGTCCTTATATCCACAACTATGTCGGGATTAGTATCTCTCCATTTTAACATTGAATGAACAGCAAATCGTCGTTTTCTTATTTTATTCTCTAATAATAATAATAATAATAATGATGATGATGTGGGGGGTTTGTTGTATGGATGGTGGATGCACGGAGACGTCGAGGAAAAAGAGAGGAAAGGGAGAATGTTGCGTTTCACTCGCTGCTCATTCATACCTATATACAGACATTCATTCATTTTTATATACACACTTATTATTATTACTAGTTAATAACTACGTTTATTTTGAGTTATTTACAATAATGTGATATTACTATGACTACGGCCGTTGGGTGGTTTTTTAGTTCCGGGTGGTCTCTGTTAGCCACCAGTATTTTTGGTTTTTGATGTGATATTTGTTGGTTTTGTCTTTTTTGGGGATGGTCGTATTGTATACTAATCGTAGATTAGTGTTCTGTCCGTTTATGTGGGGTTCGTACGTGATTTTTTTGTCCTTAGATTTTCGATGTATATGGTATAGTATTGGGATGTTATTTTCGTCGGTTATTCTACCTGTTTTGTCCAGGAAGGGGAAGGCTTCTGGGGGGATGTTTCCTGAATGTAGTGTTTTTTTATGGTGTTCGTCGTTTGGGTACAGATAGCGGTTTATGAGGCTGTTGTTTTCTATTTTTGGAATGTTTGCGAAGTAGTCCCTGCAAAGTTTTATTATGAAGCTGTCTATTCTGGGAGTGTTAGCGGTGTTATATATGGTTTTGTTGCTAATGTGGTGTTTGAAGTTTGTGTTTGCGTTTCCGTAGAGGCCCGTGCATGCTCTCAGGCATTTCCGTTCGAAGATGCGGAGTTTTTCCATTAGTGCGGGACTAATGTTGTACCAAATTGGGCAGCCATATGTAATTATTGGCCTAATTAGGAGCATGTAGCATATTGTTTTGATTCTATTATTTAGGTAATTGAAGAAGAATATCTTCGCGTTATTGAAGAATGCTTTTTTGGCTTTCTCTAGCTGTAATTCTACGTGGCTGTTGAGGTATAGGAGTTCGTCTAGGTGGATGCCAAGGTATTTGACTACTTTTTTGTGTGGTATTTTTTCGTTATTTGTTTCCAGTTGGATTGTTTTGTAGGTTTTTTTGAAAATTTTGCTACTGTTTGTTAGTTTGTTCCTAAAGAGTATTGTTTCTGATTTTAGGGGGTTTATTCAGCTTCCACGTCTGGTAGTAGTCGTTGATTTTGTCGAACAGTGATTGTAATTTCTTTTGAAGTCGGGCTACGTTTTTCCCCTTGATATATACTATCAGGTCGTCTGCGAATTGAAGTGATTTGATTTCCGAGGAATCTGGTATCCCAAAGAGGTTTGGTATATCTGCGTTGTAAAAATTAAAGAGTTCGGGCGATGTGACCGTTCCTTGCTGTAGGCCGTCTGACAATTGAAGTACGAGGTCTGATTTTGTTTTATTTATGGATGTGTAGAAGCTTTTTCCTAGGGTCATACTTGCTATGATCTTTAGAAGGTGGGACGGACACCCTTTTTTGTGGAGTTTATAAAGCAGACCTTTAATCCAAACTGTATCGAAGGCTTTCTCTAGATCTATGAGGCAGGCTGCTATGTTCTCGTTGTTGTGTAATGCATGGTGTATGTCTGATGTTAGTGTGTGGATTGCGTGGATTGTGCTAAGTTTATGGCGGAACCCAAATTGGGTATCAGGGATTATGGAGTGTGATTTGTGGAATCTTTCTAGCGCTTTTTTTATTAGGACTTCGAATATTTTTGACACGTTCGGTAGAAGACTAATTGGTCTGTAGCTGGCTGGGTCGTCGGGGTTTTTTCCTTTTTTTTTTTATCGGTATAACTCTGGCTATTTTCCAGGCTACGGGGAAGTATTGGTTATTTATGCAGTTGTTAAATAGGATGTTGTAGTTTAATATGAATTCGGGGGGGAGTTTTTTCAGCACTATATTGGGAATGTTGTCGGGCCCGGAGGATTTTTTTCTGTTAAGTTTTCTGAAAAGCTTGAGTGTCAAAGTGGGGTTGGTGAACAGTTCGCTGTCTGTGTCGTATAGTGGATTGCTTGCTATGTTTGTGTCGGTGAATTGGGTAAGGGTGAACGACGAAGAGTTATCTTTGTCTATATCGTTCATGATGCTGTGGTATTGTCTTTCTACTATTTCTGTCAGTCTGGGTTTGCCTAACTTTGCATTTTGGGAGTTGGATGCTGCGAAGTGGGCTCCCAGTATGTTGAGTTTGTCCGTTTCGTTGGTAATTATGTAGTTATTGTCTCTGTCTTGGTGGAGGGTGCTTGGGTCGATTTGTGCGTCTGTTAGTAGTTTGAGCTTGTTCGCCTTAATCTTTAAGCTTGGTAAGTCGGGGCCTGGCTTCTTTTTTTTGAAAATCGAATTTGGCTGTGGGAACATTTGGTGGGAGTTTAGTGGTATTTTTCTGATTTTGTTTTCCCAGAAGATGTTAACCGATTTTTGGAATTCTTGGTTAATTTTTGTTTTGCATTGTTTGATCTGGCTTTTTGCGGATTTTATAATGACTTGCGCTTGGGGAGATGGATGTCGGTATTCGTCGTTCAGTATTGTTAAGAGCATGCTTTTAGTCTTGAGAGACTAGTTCGTAGTTTATGTCTTTTTTTATTAGTATTGCTACTCCTCCTCCGTTGCTGTTTTTTCTGTCGTTTCTTATTAGGGAAAAGTTTTTAAACTTGAGGTTGTGTCGGGTTTTGAGTTTGGTCTCGTTGAGTAGGACTAGGTCTGGCTTTTTTGAATTTAGCAATTGGGTTAGGTTATACCTTCTTTCGTTAGACGCGATTGAGTTTACGTTCGCCGAAATTATTTTGAGCGTTGAGCGGGTCGGGTTATTCATTTTTGACCTCGTTTGTGTCCATTTGCTGTTCTGGGGTAGTACCATAGAAGAGGTGTTGGAGTTCTTCTATTTTTTGTGCGTTTTTCTCGATTTGGATTTCCAGTCTGGTGGTTTGCGGGAGGATGAGGTTTTTGAGATCGTTGAAAAGTTTTTCGAACGATATCTGGGTCTGGGATTGTGTGGATTCGGTCGGGATATTGGGCTGGTGTGCGTAGCCTGTTGTGGTTTGAAGTGTGGTTAAGGGTGGGCCCGGTGGGTGGGGGTACCGATCTATTTTGTGTTGTGTTTGGGGTATCTGTTGTTTTAGTGTTTCTGCGTATGAGAGCGTCTGACTAGTTTTTTTAAGATTTTGTCTGTTGTTCGTGATTGTCAGCAAGTTTAGTTTTCTTTCCGTTTTTGACGCGGTTTGGTTTTTGAGTCTACTTTCTAATTCTTTGAATTTTGGGCAGCCTTTGTATGATGCCGGGTGGCCGTATATCTTGCATCTGACGCAATATATTTCGTTTTTGTCAACTGTGGTGCCTTTTTGGATTTTGCACTGTCCGGGCTCATGTTTGTCTGCGCATTTAACGCACCTATAGTCTAGGTTGCAATTTCTTGCGGTGTGGCCTCCTCTTTGGCAGCGGGCACACGTTATGGGATCTTTTTTATACAGCCTATCCCATGATATTACCTGGTGTAGTAAAAATTTGATTTTGGTAGCTTCTGATATATCGCTTTCCGGTGTTATCTGGACTATGAAGAATGGTAGATTTCTATTGTTCTTTGCTGATTGCGGTGTGATGAAATTCGTTACTTTCATGAAATTGACATTTTTTAAATTGAGGCTCTTAAGCTCGTTAAGGATTTCGTCCGGTGCGAAGCTAGCGTCGAGTCCTTTGATGAGGAGGGTCTGAGGTTTAAGTATTTTCGGCGTATATGTGAAAAATTGTATTTTTCTGTGTTGGAGGGTACTTATTACTGCTTTGTAATTTTCTAAGCTGTCTACCTGAAGATAGTGCCTATTGCTGTTAACATGCTTAATTTTAAAGTCTTTGATACCTAAGGATTCTTTGGTGATCCTGAAGGTGGTGTGCTGCGTGCTCCCTAGGATGTTGATAATGGGTGGTTTGGCTAGGGAGCCTTTCAGGGTGTAGCCCTCTTCGTTGGAGTTCCTTTCATTAAGCGTTGGAGATCGTGCGGCGTTGGTTTTGGAGGTGTGGGTGGTGGTGGCGCCTTCTTTTGGGAGGGGTGGCCTGGGGGGTGCAGTTGAGGGGCCTCTATGGCTTGGCCCTGCTTGGCTGGAGGGGGTTTGGGCCTGACCCTGGCGCGGTCTTTTTGAGGGCCCGCTGGTCGCTTGGTCCTCTCTTGCCGTATGTGAGTTTGGTCGTGGACTTGGTGGCCGATCCTGTATGTTATTTTTTTTTGTCTTCCGTGTCCAAGGGGCTGGTGCCTTTTATTGCTGAGTGGGGCCTTTTCGCAGGTATGACCGACCATGATTCCGCGGTGCTTGCATTTTTGCTGGTGGTAAGGGAGCACGGTGGTTTCCGCTCGATCGCGGGGCGCTGGCTCTCGGTACCTGGGCCCTTTTTGTCGGGCTCTTGGGTTTTCCCCGGTAGGGGTGCGTATTTGCGCCTCTCTTCCTCGAGCTGGCGTGAGAGGTTTTCGATCGTTTTGTTCAGGTTTTCGATCGTTTTAACGAGCTCGCTGAATTTGGCATCGCTTTCTTTAATGTTTTTCCTTGGTGTAGTGAGGTGGTTAGAAGGCTTCATTTCTGGTGGCCTTTGAACAGGGTTCGTTAGAATAGTTCGCCTTGCTGGTAGCGAAGGTGAGGGGTTGATTCTCTTCGGCGTTGTCGCATGCCTGATTTGGGCGTGAAGTGAGGTGATGGTCTCGCTGGTGATTGCACTATCACTAACGGATCTTATTAGTTTGTCGATGCCGCTTTGGCTAATTTTGCTTCTTGTTGAGCCTGGTGCGGGATAGCATGATGGTGCGGGGGATAATCGCCCCTGCACGTTTATCGTTCTTCTGCTTATTTTGCTGGTTTATTTTTCCTTCTTTATATTTAATAAAAAAAGGGGTTTACCCAGTGTACACTATTTTATTCACTAGTTACGCACTTAACTATCCATAAACCTTAGCTTTTTAGATACACTTTGTAATTGTTTGCACTTTGCGGTGGAGGCTTTGGACGGGCACGTCCGGCGTCTACGAAGGTCCCGTGCTCTCGTCCGTGCTAGCAGGCCCTGCCTTAGGCACAGGGATGTACTAGCAGGCCCTTGCCTTAGACACAGGGATAGTAGGGAATGGTCGGATGTTATATATATATAGTCGCGCGGACTTATATGACCACTTTCGGGAGCCGGATCGTCCTGCTCGTCCCCTAGTGGTGTATGTGGGAAGTGCCCCAACAATGATGATCTTTTAAAGATAAATGTGAAAACATTTTTAATCGATGATCTACCCTCTACCCTTTACACTCTACGCTTAACTATACCAAAGAAATCGTGACTGCCGCTTGTCGTTGCCGAACGAGAATCTACCATCGGGGTAGAAACATTGCTTAGATTCGACAGAAATGGACCGTGTCGGATGGTATAACCACTTCTTGGTCATGACGGACGGATCGACGGTGCGCTGGGTCGGTTCTGCAACGACAGCATAAGTAGCCCTTTATGCGGGAAAGATCTCAAATTATCTTCCGCGATGGAAAAGGTTACGAAAATAATCAATTCCATCAAAGGCGGCAATTAATTTCTATTTCACAGGAAATTTATAGAATTTCTTTAAACGCATAACGCCCTCGATGTCCATTTATATTGCGAAGTACGGTGGCTCAGTGCAGCGAAATGTTCAAGTGCATTCTTTGCTATAAGAAATGAAATTCTTCATTTCTTGCAAGAACACCCACGTTCAAATGGAAAAAAAATTGTTTTCTGTTTTCCCTCATCTTGTATCATTTTCGAAAAATTCGGCAATAGGTGTGATTTCGATAATCATTTTCACGTTCTTCGATCGCTGATAGATCAGTTCGATAAGCGTTTCACTGACTTCGAGTCGCTCAGAAAAGATCTAATTCTCTTTGAGAATCCTCTACCGTAAAAATCGAAGAACAAGCCCTCATGTATCAAGAACTGTGTGATCTTCAGCACGACATTTCTTTCAAAACGAGGGAAGGTAAAGGAGCCGAATTCTTTAAAACACTAGAAGAATTGACGTACCCTAATCTCAGGAATTTCGACCTCCGAATTTTTTCAATGTTCGGGGCAACGTATTTGTGTGAATGTTCGTTCTCGAAAATGCGTAGCATTAAGACAGAACACCGCACAGCGTTAAATGATTCCACGCTCTCGTCTATGATATGAACAGCGACGTCCAGTTTACCCGCGGATATTTAAAATTTGCCCAGCACGTCTAAATGTGCGCGAAAATTTAGTTTTCTCAAACATGATTAAAATTTTGACAGTGAAAAGCATTTTCGATATTTATTTTTTATCGTGCGACACAGTGGAGTAGGCCTACAGGGGATACCACTGATAAAAAAAACGCATCGATAGTACCCCATGGGTGGTGTGGAAACCTACGGATACGGATGTCGCCCTAATTTGTACCCGCACGGTTCATGGCTACGCGCCTGAGGACCTTCCAGCCACTAAGCGATCGCGCGGTGCAAGACGCACGACGGGAGAAAGGGTGCGTTGCCTCCGAAAATCGGCCCGAAAGAGCACTTATACATAATTCCGAGCGCTGGCATAGACTACGGTCAAGAGAGCACAGTTTTAGTAAACGGAACACCTTTTTAACATTTACACGCCTACGCAATCATTGTAATACCTAATCGAGACTCCGATTCGATTATCTTACAGTAGCATACTCGGGATGTTTAAAAGAATTGATGGTAAATCTACGCAAGTGGTACCACCTCACCGATTTCGATGATTTTTGAATATGTTGTAGAACTCAGTATTCTGAACAACTTTTTTCTATGCATATAACCGCCGCTCGGCCTTAGTTTTCGAGATATTTGCAAAAAACTGTAGCTACTATTACATTGAATTTTGTCTATACGTGAACGCTCGTAGCAACGTGTGGAGCCGTCAGTTATCCAGCAGCCGGCGAAGAATCTGTATATGTATCGGATGAACCCATCAAAATTGTACCCCCGCGATTGCCCAGCGGCTCGAAGCTCCCAAGGCGCGTAGCATATGAACCGCGGTCCATGGGACATGGGACGATGTGGGATCCTATTGATACGAGTGTCGCCCTAATGCTACGCGCCTGCGGAGCTTCGAGCCGATTAGCGATCGCAGGATCAAGACTCGCGGCGGGTGAAAGGATGCGTTGCCTCTGAAAATCTGCCCGAAAGAACACTTATATAAATCCGAGGCCTGCTATACGCGACACACGCAATTCATCGCCCCGATGTGATTTCGACTCAACTCGATCCGCCCCCCCCCCCCAGCATTCACATATATTCACACAATCGCATGTCCCCAACACTACTTCAGTAAATAACAGGTCTTCAAGTGATCACTGAGCAGAGGAGCACTGAAAGAGGATTTCTGAGTCGGTATGTCAGTCACGTTGGGCCACGAAAGTCCATAAAATGTCTTGTCTATTATTATCTATCTATCTTTATTTAGTCCGTGCCTTTCGGCTTTGGACTAACTTCCGCCTCCCTTCTACATAGTCTTATACATAGTTTTAGTCTTATGGTCTTATAAACTTATATCCTTATATCTAGCACTCTTATACATACTTAACATTATCTTAAACATTATCTTTGGTCTGTCCTTTGGTGTCTGTCGGTCCTTAGTTCTCCACTTCTCCTGCCCCCGCCCTCTCCCTCTCTATTCTCTTTAACACCTCCATCCCTCTCTCTCCACCTTCCAGCACCAGTCTCATGTCCACGTCAGTTCTTGTTCTCTCGCACTCTTCCATTACATGGTGTAGTGTCTCTTCATTCTCCCCGCAGATCCTACACTTCCTTTCCTCGGCCTCCTTCCAATGTTCCCTTGCTCTTACTTCGTTTCCGCACCTATACCTCGCCAGTAATCTCCTGCCTCTGCTCTTCTTTCGTCCTTTTAAATATTTGGGCTTTTGTTCCTCACATATTTCCCTGTACACTTTGTTATATTTGGATTCCCGTAGTTCCTTTCTCCTTTCCTCACCTTCTTTTTCTTTTACCGCTCTTATTATTCCCTCTCCTCCCTCCTCATTCCTATCACCTATTCCTTCCCCGTCTGCGTTCCTTCTCCTCCCTAACTCTATTATTTCCTTTCTTTTCCTTGCCCATCTTCCCTCTTGTCCGGCTCCCCACTCTCTCTCCTTCTCCCTTATACACTCTCTCACCAGCATCATATTAGAGTTTCTTGCCTTCTCCTCGTACCTCACTGCCCTTCTCAGTGCTTTCATCCTCATTTCCTCCCATTTACTTTCCTCCGTAACTATATAATTTGGTGTCGTTAGTTCCAGTCCTAGTACCCATTTAATGTATTTTCTTGTCACCCCGTCCAACCCCTCGTCCCCACTCCACCCCCATATTTCGGCTCCAAACAACGCCACGCTCTCTACCAGCGCCGTATACATCTTCATCCTTCTCTCGTAATCCCAACTAAATATTCTTTCTCCAATACTCCACGTGTTCTTCATAGCCAACATCGCTTTCGTTTTCCTTTCCTTAATGTGTCTCGCCGCTCCGCCATTCTTCTGCAGTGTATATCCTAAATATCTTACTTCCTTCACCTCTTCGATATTTCCTTCGCCCCACTTCCATTCCCTCTCTTTGCCTCTCCCCCTGCCCTTCTCGAAGACCATCACCTTTGTTTTTTCCAGGCACAGTTCCATCTTCTTTTTCTCTATATACTTTTTAAATCTCCCCAGCATCTCCTTCATCTCGTTTTCCCTTTCCGCCAGCAGTACTATGTCATCCGCATAGGTCATGGTCCATATTTTCATATTCCCCACTGTCACGCCCCCTACTTGCCCTTTTCTCATGTGCTCTTCCAGGTCTGCCATGTACACGTTGAAGAGTTGGGCTCATCGGGCATCCCTGCCTCAGCCCCTTCGTTGTCCAAAATACCTCCGATACCTTCCCTGCAATTCTCACAACGTTTCTTGTTTCCTTGTATGTTCCCATCACTCTTTCTCTTAGCCTCTCATTCACTCCCATTGCCATCATGCTCTCTCGCAACAGACCCCGGTCCACCCTGTCGAACGCCTCCTTTAGGTCTGCAAAACAGGCGAAAACCTTCGCTCTCCTCTGACTTACAAGGGAACACCGCGAACCCTTACTCCCGGATTTGAATGAAACTTTGTAGGTTTATAGAGTGATCCAAGACAAGAATAACGGTATGCTTCATTCGTGCCCAATCGCCCTTTAAGGGCGTGAAAACTAACCTCAAAGTCAAATAGAGTTTTCACTTTTTCGCGTATATCTCTTAAAATACATGAGATGGAGAAAAATGTTCTAGGTAAAAGTTTAATGGTACAATGAGCGCTATAATTTTACATTAACAAAATTTTTTTTAAACTTTTTTTTCGTGTAAAAGAAATTTTTTTTTGCCTTATTTTAAAGAATTCTTACATTTTTATAATAACTAAAAATATTACGTGTTTTATTCTGAATTCAACCATGTACACTAATGTTACTATACACCGTCGACTTATGCAGATACACGATGAAACTTACACCGTGCGCGCGATTGCGCGCTAAAAACACGCAGTAAATTACATATTCAGATTTCTTGTTTTCGTTGCAGTTCTTAATATATGACGATAAAAAACAATAACATATTAAAAGATATTAAAATGTATTAAATATGTTAACTGTACTTGTTTTGTATGAGATACGTTTAATCATTTGGCTGTGAGTTTCAAGAACGCCATCGCGTTCCCCCGATGGTCTGCCGACAATTTCAGAAAGTGCTATCGCACTCCTGCGTTTTCAACCGTGTAATCAATTAATGGTAATTTTGCAGGGCTGTTTGTAGTGTTATTAATTGTAGTGTTTGTATGTTATTTGATAAGTCAAACAACAATAAAATTGAAAAAAATATGAATTGGTTCGTGCTATATATAATTTCGCCTAAATTTTTAATGTACGCGTGTATAAAATTCTTTACACTCACAAAATTTTATTTTGCACAAGTTATTTCTATCGTTTGATAATTATGTTGCCCTGTAAGTACACAAGATACTTCTATCTTTTTATAATTATGTTCCGTTTGTAAATATCAAAGGTTAATTAGTCAAGCTATTTTTAACGAAAAAAAATGTACTATTGGGTCCCAAGGAAGGACACAAAGACTTCGGAAATATGGTTTATTCGGTATCGACGGTCTAATGCAATCTCTAGTCAATAAGCTGGCTCCCTCGATTTTTGCACATGTAATATATACTATCTGACAAGTACAGTTGTAAGTCAGGCTGACAATGAGGTTCAAAGGTTTTGACTCCACTTTTGCTCTGCATAGGAACTCACAACAAACGGGATAGTGTGATTCACGGAGAACGCGTGTTATCCGACAGTACTTTGTATTAATTGTACGATTAATTTACTGGTAACAGCTCTACATATAACCAGTATACCGCCGTCTCCTGTTAATCATAGGGAAATCGAACTATCAGAAATTATACATACTATGGTACTTGATAGTATGAACGAAGTTTCATTTACAGCCGACTATGTTACGACCCTGGAATACGAAGATCCAGCGCGACCTCAAGAATGTGAGTTTGTTCAAGAGGGTAATATCGAGGAAAACGTTAGTAGCGATGAATTTGATGACAGGTGTGTCCCGGGTGAAAGTGGTAACGTAGACTTAAATTATAAAACTCGAGCTGTTGAGTTTTGGAGAAGCGGTAAAAAAACTCGCAGGACTCTCGTCAGTGTACAACATAAGTATAGAAAAGTTAAATCAGTTGAACAACTGTATCAATGGGAAGAAACATTGGCGAGAGGTGGTACACGCAGAGAGAAGATATTATCAATCGTGAAGTATGTACTGGACAAATTTCAGGCTGCTATGGATCAGGGCTCCTTTGTGCACGACATGGATATAAAACGATGGGCGCTAGAAGCAAAGGAGGACGTCGATCTTCCAACATTTAAAGCTGGCCATACCTGGATCATGAATTTCAAAAAAGCGCATAACATCGTTTCAAGAAAGGTTACAAAATTCGTCAGTCGTTCCACACAACGGGACCAGCAACAATTACAATTGACATCCACCGAATTCATAAACCGGGTAAAACCATACATTGCTACGTACAATTCAAATAATGTTTACAACGCTGATGAGAGTGGATTTAATTTGGAAATTCATTCTGGTCGTACGTTATCGTACCGTGGTAGAAAGACCATAGAAGCATCCGTGCAGTCAGTATCCTCAACCACACATAGTTATACGATTCTCCCTACCATTTCCGCGAGCGGTCAGTTACTGTCACCCCTATTTATGGTGTTAAAAGAAACTAGTGGAGAATTTGGACCCAGAGTAGAAAAAAGCTTATTTAGACGGGCTAATGTATTTGTTACTGCTTCAAAATCTGGGAAGTTGACATCGCACCATTTCAACATTTGGCTTACAGAAGTCTTTTTACCAAAGACTGGATCTCAAAGTGTTCTGTTACTTGATTCGTGGAGCGGCCATTGTCCCTCGACTTTTCAGCAAAGTATTCCGGCTGACAAAGAACTTATTGCGTTAACCATTCCGAAAGGAACAACAGGTTTGATACAACCGCTGGATGTTTTCGGTTTTCGGGTATGGAAAAATTTTGTAAGAACTTTTTCAGATCGGGTGTTACTATATGATCTTGATATAAATTTAAAGACCAGACCAGCAATTTGAAAATCCAGTAGATTTCTGTTTCAAATTTCCTGAAGTATATAACCTGCCTCGTTGTAGTCTGTGTGATAAGCCTGCTATTATACGATGTGCTTGGTGCAAAAAGTATCTATGTATAGAACATTTCTTTGATGCACATCACTTTTGTGAAAATTATGTTGAATAAAATACATGTATAAGCGTATTCAAACTGGAATAAAATATTAAATTAGTATGAAAGAAATGTTTATCTATGGATATATGTGATATAGCGCAATGTATGTGACATGTCATCAATCTTGATGTAATTTCTTATATTATGCTATTTTTATGTTATCATACACAATATCGTCATATATTAAGAACTGCAACGAAAACAAGAAATCTGAATATGTAATTTACTGCGTGTTTTTAGCGCGCAATCGCGCGCACGGTGTAAGTTTCATCGTGTATCTGCATAAGTCGACGGTGTATAGTAACATTAGTGTACATGGTTGAATTCAGAATAAAACACGTAATATTTTTAGTTATTATAAAAATGTAAGAATTCTTTAAAATAAGGCAAAAAAGAATTTCTTTTACACGAAAAAAAAGTTTTAAAAAAATTTTGTTAATGCACAATTATAGCGCTCATTGTACCATTAAACTTTTACCTAGAACATTTTTCTCCATCTCATGTATTTTAAGAGATATACGCGAAAAAGTGAAAACTCTATTTGACTTTGAGGTTAGTTTTCACGCCCTTAAAGGGCGATTGGGCACGAATGAAGCATACCGTTATTCTTGTCTTGGATCACTCTATAAACCTACAAAGTTTCATTCAAATCCGGGAGTAAGGGTTCGCGGTGTTCCCTTGTTAGTCGCTTGTCTATTATCTGGCTTATCACGAAAATGGCGTCTGTCACCCCCCTTCCCTTCCTGAATCCAAACTGACACTCATCCAGCTTCCCCTCTGTCTCCCGCTTCAATCTCTCGTTCAACATTCCCGCATATATTTTATACGCTGTATCCATGAGCGTAATCCCCCTGTAGTTCTTTATCTCCTCTCTCTCCCCCTCTTGTAGATTGGAGTTATAACTCCCTGTCTCCACAATTCCGGAACACCTCCATCTCTCCACAGTTTCCTCATCAGTCTCAAAACCACTTCTCCCACTTCTACTGACATATATCTCCACGCTTCGTTCTCTATATTGTCCTCTCCCGGTGCTTTGCCAAATTTTAATTTGCTCAGCTGTGTTATCAGTTCTTCCTTGCTTATTTCGTTCTCCGTGTCCTCCGTGAGCCTGTTGCCCTCATCCCTTCCCTCCAGCTTCTCTTTAAAATGTTCCCTCCACTTCTCCATTCCAATAGTCTCGTCTATTCTCTCTCTTTTCTTTCTGAACTTATTTATATATTTCCATGCTTCCTGTTCTGTTCTGATGTTTCGTATCTTCTCTTCCTCTATCCTTTCGTATTCTACTCTTCTCTCTGCACACCATTTTCTATACTCCTTCCTTTTCCCGATGTAATCCTCTCTACTGTATTCTCCCTTTTTCCATTTTCTTAGTGCTCCTCTTATTTCTCTCTTCTTCGCCTTCCATTCCTTATCGTGCCAGGGCCTACATCCTACCTTCCATACCCACTTCCTTTTCCTTATTTTGTTCTTGCCTCCTGAACCTTCTTCTTGACCTCCTTCCATAATCCTTCCGCACTATCCTCCATACATTCCCATCCCTTGCATTTATGGTGGTACTTGAGGATTCCTTCTTCTGACCAGTCTCCTCTCTCTTGACTTTCCTCTTGTCTCTTTTCCTTATACCTCCTCTCCACCCCCGACCAGCACAATCCCAGTTCTAGTGGCAAATGATCCGAGTCTGTTCTCTGCCCAACTTTTAAGAACTTTATTTTTTCTACTGCCTCCTGGTTGCCTATCACGTAGTCTATCACCGTACTTCCATTCTCCCCAATATACGTGTAGTCCCCCTCTTCTCCTTTGCTTCCATTTAGAATAAACCAACCCCTTTCCTCCAGTATATTTATTAGCCTTTTCCCTTCCATATTTAGTACCGTGTCCTTTGACTTTCTTTCCTCTTCCTCCTCCTCCTCTACTTCCCTAATTAAGCCTCCCTCTTTCCCTGTCCTTGCGTTCCAGTCTCCTCCCATCAGCAGTACACCTTCAGCCGACTCTTCCATACTTTTCGTTATTCCTTCCATTGTTTCCCTTATATCTTGGCTGTATACTGTCATTATTTTCCATGTCTTTCCATCCAGTAGCACTTCCCTTTCCACTGCGTTCCTGCTCACTTCCCTGTATCCTGTCTCTATTATCCCCCTCCTTACTTCTGTGATACCCCCCCTGGCCCTTCCCCTTCTACTTTCCCTTATCGCAGGGCAGCATCTCCATTCTAAATCTTTTGGCAAACCTGTTTTTATTCTTTTCCACCCCTTTTCCTCGATCCATGACTCAACTAATCCTACAATGTCGAACCCTTCTAAATAGTCCCAAGTTTCCTCATCCTTGTTTGTCATTCCCGCCATATTCCAGAAGCACATTCTTACCCCCTTTCCTCCTTCTCCACCCTTTCCTTCTTGTCCTGCCTTCTGCTAACAAGGGAAGACTCTCAACTGGTCGACTCGGATTTTAATGTACTTTTGCAGGTTGATATTACACAGGCTCCTGATGGTCTACGTAAAATATTAGGTGTAGTTATTCAGAAACTTTAAAGATATTAACAATTAAAGTTACATACCTTCTATGTGAGGCCATATCTTCTATAAATAGAGACGAAACTTCAAGAAGATTGGTAGCCAAGTGAGATGGTGTATGGCTTGTGCCGTGGAGGTCCCGGGTTCAATTCGCGGTTAATTGGCATTTTTTTTAATTTGTGGTTTCATTTTGGCGACACTGTGCACGTTTCTGGATGATAGTTGTCATACATGCAATTGAAACACAGGAAAGTGCGACACCACGCACACACAATAAATGATTGTTTGTTACATGGACACATTTTCTTCTTAACTTCGTCGGGAAAAGCTACTTGGTTTACGTTAAAGAATATTTCGCGGCATGGAATTAAAAACTAGTTATCATTCAGAAACGTGCACAGTGTCGCCAAATGAATCCACAAATAAAAAAAAAATTCCAATAAACCGGGAATCGAACCCGGGACCTCCACGGCACAAGCCATACTCCATTTTTTTTTTTTTTGACAATGGTTTATTCATAAGATACAATGGTTAAGAGTGGTGATTACAATGTATGCGTGTAGTGAATAATCTACTATGTATATGAGCGGTGTGTCTTAAAAAATTAAGTTGGGCTGCATGGTCATGGGGATGACGCTCACGGCCTGCGGGGGGGGTGTCGTGTGTCGCGATGGGATATTTTCGTCCATTTTGTTACTTGTTTTCTTCTCGTGGCCTTTTTTGGCCGAAGTGGGTTCAGGAGAGGGAATTCCGAAAAAAAGATGGGTACCGGGGGGCCCGGGCAAGACGGAATGAACTTATGTCTGCGCTTTCTATGCGCTGGGAGGAGGAGCTTATGGTCTAATCATTCATACTGTGCTCGTTTACGCCTATTTACAGTCATTTGCTCTCATCACGCATTCTCTACAATCATTTATACTACGCTATTTACATATTTACAATAGATTATCTTAGGCTAAGTGGTGAGCGTTGATTGCGATGGTGGTTAGGTAGGGTAGAGGTCTTGGAGCCACCAGTATTTTTTGGTGTTGTGGTGGTAGGTGTTTACTTTGTCGTATTTTGGAATCTGTGTGTTGAAGACGGTGCGGTATGTTGAGTTCCGGCTGTGGGGGTCGTACAAGATTTTTTTGTTTTTTGCTGTGCGGGGTATGTGGTATGTGATTGTTACATTGTTCTGGTCGGTGATTCTGCCTGTCTTGTCGAGGAGGATAAATGCTTCTGGGGGGATGTGTCCAGAAGCCAGTGTCTTTTCGTGGTAAAGGTCATGGGGGTAAAGTGAGCTATTTATGAGGTGGTTGTTTCGGATTTTCGGGATGTTCGCGAAGTAGTCTCTGGTGAGTTTGATGGTGAAATTGTCTATTCTCGGTATGTTAGCTGTGTCGTATAGGGTTCTGTTACTGATGTAGTGTTTATAATTCGATTCTTTGGACCTATGTAGACTAGTGCAAGCCCTCAGGCATTTTCTTTCGAAGGATCTGATTTTCTCCATTGTTTGGGGGCTTAGGTTGAACCAGATTGGGCAACCATATGAAATGATGGGTCTGATCAGGAGCATGTAGCAGAGGATCTTAATTTTTGGATTAAGGTAGTGCGAGTAGAAGAGTCTGGCGTTGGTTAGGAAGGCTTTTGAGGCTTTCTCTAATTGAATGTCGGTATGTTTGTTGTAGAGGAGTCGATCGTCGAGGTGGATTCCGAGGTATTTGTCTATTTTTTTGTGAGGGATTCTGGTGTTTGTGTGTTTTAGGTGGAACGATTTGTAGGTGCTTCTGAAGCTTCTGCTCTGGTTTGTAATGTTGTTTCGGAAGAGTATGGTTTCGCATTTTGTCGGGTTTATTTTTAACTTCCACGTTGAGTAGTAGTCGTTTATTTTGTTAAAGAGGAGTTGGGATTTTTCCTGCAGTTTTAGGACGTTTTTTCCTTTGATATAGACTATTAGATCATCAGCGAATTGGATGGTTTTGGTGTCGGGGGAATCGGGGATGTTAAAGAGTTTCGGGATATCTGCGTTATAAAAGTTAAAGAGGCCTGTGGAGGTGACTGTGCCTTGTTGCAGTCCGTCTGTCAGGTGGTGCGTTATCTTAGAGTCCGCTTTGCAGTTGGAAGTGTAGAAACTTTTTCCTAGCGTCATATCCACAACTAGTTTTAGTAGGTGGGGCGGGCATCCTTTTTTAGAGAGTTTGAAGAACAGACCTTTTAGCCAAACGGTGTCGAAGGCTTTTTCTAAGTCGATGAGGCAAGCTGCTATGGACTCGTCGTTGTGGAGGGCGTAGTGAATGTCCGAGGTGAGCGTGTGAATTGCGTGGATGGTGCTTAGCTTATGGCGGAATCCAAATTGGGTATCGGGGATGAGGTTGTTGTCGGCGTAGAATTTGTCTAAGGCTTGTTTAATGAGTACTTCGAATATTTTGGATATGTTCGGGAGTAAACTGATTGGTCTTTAGCTGGAGGGATCAGTCGGGTTTTTACCTTTTTTTTTTGATAGGGAGGACTTTTGCGACTTTCCATGCTGCTGGGAAGTAACTGTTATTTAAGCAGTTGTTGAAAAGGATGTTGTAGCAGGATGTGACTTTATTGGGAAGGTTCTTTAGGATTATGTTTGGGATTTTGTCCGATCCTGAGGATTTGTTGTTGTTTAGTTTATGGAAGAGTTGGGCTGTACGGTAGTGTGAAGTGAAGAAGGTGGGGTCGGTGTCGAGATGTGGGCTGCTGACGAGGTTGGTGTTGGAAAATTGGGTGATGGAGTTATTTGTCTGATTGTCTGAATTAATGTCTGTCATGAGTTTGTTGTGGTGTTTGTCTATTATTTCTGTTAGTCTAGTGTTTCCTAGTGTTGAGTTTTGGGCGTTGGTTGCTGTGAAGTGGGCTCCTATGACGTTAAGTATGTGCGATAAGTATGTCCGATTCATCGTTGATTATGAAATTGCCATTCTGGTCTTTATGGATTGAGTCGGGGGCTATCATGGCTCTGTCTAAGAGGTCACGGTTTGTTTGCGGGATTTTTAAGTTAGGGATTGAGAGGCTCTCTTTTTTTCTAAAAATTGCGTTTATTTTTGGAAACATTTGGTGTGAGTGGAGGGGGATGTTTTTTATTTTATTTTCCCAGTGCGTATTAATAGATTTTTGGAATTCTTTTTTTAGGGATGTTTTGCATTTTTTTAGCTGGGCTTTCGTTAATTTGATCAGTTCTTGTGAGTGGGCGCAGTGTGTCTGTAGGCGTTATTGAGGATTGAGAGTAGAGCGGTTTTAGTTCGGTGAAGTTTCTTGTTTTGTGGTTTGAGTATGTATCTGCGGAGTTATAGTCGGGGAACGGGGGGACGTTCCGGTCTATTGCTTTTAGTATTAGGTTTGAGAGGTCGGCTAGGTGGGTACAATTTCAGGGTTTGTCAGGTTTCTGTCGGGCGGGATTTCCGTTGTTAGGTTTTTATTTAAGTCTTGTCTGAATTTTGTCCAATCTGTCTTATTATAGTTTAGGGGGTAGTTGGGGGATGTGAATGGGATTTTATCGTCTTTTTGTGGGAGTGAGAGGAGTAGGAGGATCGCTCTATGATCGCTGTCCAGGTTTAGTGTGGGGATGGTTCCGTCTGTGTTTGCGTTGTCGATGATTAGGCGGCTGTCCAGTAGGCAGATGTCAATGAAGGACTTGCCTCTGGGGAATGTGGGGGTGTTTGAGTATTTGAGAGAGATTCTGTGTTGAAATCGTTTAGTAAAGAACCAGTTGGCTAGCGCCAGTCCTCTACCATTGTATTGGAGGTTGTTCCAATGCTGATGTTTGGCGTTAAGGTCTCCGGCTAAGATATAATAATTATCCGGATTGGATAGGTCGAGAGTGGTGAAGATCTGGTTTAATTCGGTTATGAACTCTGTGGAATGTGCCCCTGCTGCGTACGCCGCGATAATGATGAGGTTGTTGTTGTTGTGGAGGTTTATTTTTATGATTACTGTTTCGAGTATTGAGGTGGTGAAGTTTAAGGGGATCGGTTTGAATTGTACATTTTTTTTAATTAAGAGAGCCACTCCGCCGCCGTTTGAGTTGTTTCTATCGTTACGTATGAGGTTGTAGTTTTTGAATTTGGGGCTATGGTGAGCTTTGAGTTTCGTTTCGTTTAGGAGCGCGAGGTCTGGGTTCTCTGATATTAGGAGTTGAGCCAGGGAAAATCTTCTTTCTGTGGATGCGATTGAATTTACGTTCGCTGATATTATTTTGAGTTTGGTGGGGTTAGGATTAGGCATTGGGGATGTGGGATATGTCAATTTCGTGGTGTTCAGAGTTTATGCCGAAGTAAAGGTCGTGGAGTTTTTCTATTTTGTTGGAGTTGGATCCTATGAGGTTCTCTAGGCGGTTAATCTGGGGAAGGAAAAGATTTTTGAGGTCGTCAAAAAGCTTTTCGTAGGGGGATTTGGGGGGGATTTGGGGAGGCTGGAGGGTGGTGCTGGTTGGGTGGGCGTTGGGGGGGTGGTTAGGTGGTGCGGTTTCAGTTGGATGAGTGTGTCTGAGGTCTGTCCTCGTGGTTGTAGGTATTGGTTTTTGGCTGAGTACTTTGGCATAAGATAGTTCGGGTTTTATCATTAAGGAGTCTAAGAGGGAATTTGTTCTATTTAGCAGTCTGATTTTGTTGGTGGTCTTGGCTTCTGCAATAGTTCTGAGTCTTTGTTTCAGCTCTTTGTATTTTGGGCAGTCTTTGTAGGAAGCTGGGTGGCCGTGGGTTCTACATCTTACACAGTAGATTAGTGTTGGTTCTATTTTGGTGTCGGAGGGTAATTTGCACTGGCCCGGTTCGTGGTTTTCCGCCCATTTGACGCAACGGAAATCGAGGTTGCAGTTTTTGGAGGTGTGGCCTGTTCTTTGGCAACGCGCGCACATTATGGGATCTTTTCGGATAAGCCTCTCCCATGAGATGACTTGATGTAGAAGAAGTTTAGTTTGGGTTAGGGTGTTAGCGTCGCTTTCCGGAGCGATTTGGACGATAAAGAAAGGGAGTTTCTTGTTGTTTTTCGCGGCGTTGGGGGTGTTGAAAATCGCGACTTTTATGAAGGTCACGTTCTTTAGTTTGAGATTTTGCAGTTCGGTGAGGACTTCTTCTGGTTCGAAGCTTGCATCTAGTCCTTTTACGAGGAAGGTTAGTGGTTTGATGTCTTTGGGCGTGAAGGTGTAGAAACGGATTTTACGTTCGCGGAGGGTTTTGATCGTGGCGTTGTAGTCGTGTATGCTGTCTAATTGTATGTAATGTTTGTTACTGTTAATGTGCTTGATTTTAAATGAATTTGTACTTATCACATTTTTTAAGATCCTATATGTTGTTTGCTGGGTGCTCTCCAAGATGTTTATTATCGGTGGTTTGGAGCGTGAAGTATTGGTGGGTGCGTGGGTTTGCTCGTGGTGAGGTGGTGTTCCTGGGTGGGTTTGGGTGTCCTGGGCAGGTTTTTCCTTGGCTGGTGCAGGCGGTGATTCGCTTTGGAGCGAGTATGGCTTCTGGTCCTTCCGTGTGGTTGATGATGGCTCCATGTCTTGGGCGTTTTGAGGGGGCCAGTGACCAGGGCTCATTTTTTTCATCGGTTGGAGGGGGGGATGGGGCCAGCGTATTAGCTTTGGATGGCCCTTCTCGGTCTGGCGATTTGTGTCCTTTCTGGTCAGGGTGCGGTCGTTTAGAGGGTAGGGAGGGCCCTTCCTCGCCTGAGGGAGGGTTTCGAACTTGGCTGGTGGTGGGAAGCTCTTGCTCTTCGGCCAGCGGAGAGGGGTGTATACCTGCTAGTACGAGCGGCTCGGCGGGGACTTGGGTTTTCCCCGCCGCGATCACTTTTTGCCCTGTGGCTTCTTCCAATTGTTTTGACAATTTTTCTATCGTCTTGTTTAGGCTTTCTATAATTTTTAATAAATGTTTTTGGCTTGCCGTGTCTTCTGAGGATGTGCGGTTTTGGGACCTGCTCCCATTTCTTGTTTGAGGGGTGGTCTTCGGCTTCATGTTTGGTGTAACTGGCTGCTTTTCTTCCTTGGCGGGAATGATATTTGTAGCCGTTTTGTTCGGCTTTGGGAGATCCTTGTTTTGTTTGGGAGTGTTAATGATTTTGCTGTGTAGTGCTGTTAAGCTCTCGCGTTTGTTGGTGCCTTCAGTGACGCTTTTTATAAGGTTTTGGATGCGCCTTATATCGCATGTTTTATGTGGGCCCCGCACCTGGGCTGTGGATCTCCCTTGTGGGGGATCCGTGTTTGCACTGATGGTAGCTCCTTGACTGCCTGGAGTACCCTTTTCTCCATATCGTCTTCTTTTTCCTTTACCATACCAAAACTTTCCAGCGTCTTTTCTTTAATCTTGTTTCTGCTTCCTGTCGGTCTTCCTGCCATAATCTCCCTTTCTTCTCTCCCCTTTGCCCTTTTCCCTTTCCCAGTGCTTCACCTCTTTGGTGTTTCCTGCCTTACCGACCCGCCACTGCCACGATCCTTCGTTGTTCCCGCTACTTCTTTCTTTTTTTTTTTCGCACGCTTTCTTCCTAACCTCCAAATTATTCCTGTTTCTTCCTTCTGTGCCCGCTTTCCTTCAGATTTTCCTCTTACCTTCACTTCATTCTGCTTCCCACCAACTCTCACTTACGCTTCAACTCTTTCCTTCTTCTACACTTTCCACAATTTACTGTTCTTTCACTTTTCTTCACCCTCCTCAATTTCACCTGCGCTCACCACCAATTCTCAACCGGAAGTCTTCCACTTGTACCTGTATTTCTCATATATTGTTTTTCGTAATGCAGCATAGCGTTTAGATTGATATTGGGTTGGCCGAAAGGTATATAATATTTTCGGTGAATAAAAATGACTGTTTTGGACAAATGTGGGACACTACTGAACAATGTATTTACAATCCTTTGTCATCTCACGAGTAACGGCAGAATTTTATCTCAAAACTGTTTACTTTGGGAATCGTGATAGTATCATCTACTGTGGAAATTCGACATTACTTTTTCGTCAATCCCGTAGCTTCCCTATGATATATGGCACATGGTATTAAGTAAAACCTTTATACAAATTTTACGAAAGGTTTTGGACACCGTGTTACATTCTGTCTATTATTATATCTCGACGATACTCCGGTCGCCACATATTAAAAAATTAATTTTTCTTGTATAAAATTAATATGTTAAAAGATAAGTAGATACTAGGGCCACCTACGATTTTCTTCTATTACTAACAATAGTCATCTGCATTCTTTAAGCAATATTAACTAATTCAATTAAAGATCAGCCCGCGTATTTTAATATGTAATAATTATTATTATTGCAATTACTATTCGTCCTTAATAAGTTAGTATCTTTCTCTTATTTAACATTAGAAACACTTTTTGCCTGCTAGTAAGCCTAAGATCAAAGGCGCTTAACTGTTCCTTCCTTCCTTTTCCTCCTCTTCTGACTGGTGGTCAAAATTCCGAAAATGTAGAATTAAATTATTTCGTCTGGAGTTTCATTTTCATATAGATCGATGTTAAAAATTCGTTGAATACGCATACCTATACGTTTACGTCTGAACATTGTAATGCCCGTATTGGTTTGCGGATTAATTGTATTAGGTATAGCAAGGAATGAATATTAAACTAAAATTATTTCTTCATTAAGAATTTTTGTTATTAATGTAAAAATGGTTGAAAATGACAGGAATTTTCAATATCGATTTGTACAGAAATAAAGCTCTGTAAAAAAACCGTCCCTCTACATGTTCGATTCACTTTTTAATGTACTTATAAGATTGTTGTTAAAATTATCCCATTTTGGCTTGTACAAATAGGTCCGAAACACCCTGTATATTGCAAATACTTTCGCGAAATCGATTTCTTTACTTACCTAGCTGTAATTGTGCCATAATTAATTATTTTAAAGGGAGCTACTGTAAAAATGTACATAGCAAAGTAGAGGATATGCTGTTGTAAATTTTTTATTTATAACTGGCACTATTTTAACACTGGTCATCGCATTCGAGAATATAAGGAGGTGCACACACGCTATGTTTTGTTCCAAACGAATAGATAGGGTATGATTTTAAAGGTTTAACGTTATATTTAGGGCCAGGAGATGTACAAATTTCTTTTATAGTTGCTCTAGAGCCGAAGGAGAACATTGGAGACTGTGCTTTGTCAGAATACTTATAAGGTCCTGGCGTGGGACTACATTTTAAGGAAGCCAACCGCCGTCCCCTGCGAAAGAAGATCACAAGTATACATACATAAGTATATGTACATACATATGTGGCATACATATTTTAAGTACATTCTTTCTCGGCTATGACAATACGGCGATATAAATATCTTAATTCTATCAAAAAATCATCGATGACATTGAAAAATCGAAAACAATGACTTTGATAGAAATAAAGGTTATTAATTATAATGATCAATTATTACATTCGCCAGTCTGAGGCAAACTATTTGGTCCACAGAAATTTGTTTGTATCGGCAAAAATAACGATGATATTAGGATGTACGTTATAAACGAAACGTCCTGTATCTGTGTATGTATCGATACATGTAACTTTTAATTCACGTTATACGACCAGATCGTTATACAGTCATTTCTAAGCAAGGAACTGTATAAAATTTTCCTGTGTCGGCACAAATATGTAGCTATTTCTTTCTTCAAATATTTCAAATGGCTACTATTATCTTTCATATATTTTTAAATACGATAAATAGATAATTTTCTTGCACTTTTAATTATTTCCGAAGGAATGGTATAAAAAGATCTTCAAAAATATATTTTTCGAAATATTGGTTTGGCAACAGTACCCGATTGATTACTTAAAGAATTTTTAAAGTGAAATTCTTTAATCCAGTAATGCTACTGAAGCTTTTTTAGCATATACAAAAACAGCAACTTGATGGCCTTAGTAACGTTTCACCGAAGAGAATAAATCAAATTTTCATTAATTATGAATTATGACTCGTTAAGGAATGCGATAAAATATTATAATGTATTATACGTATATACTATACTTCCACTAATATGGAGCACATACATGGAAAAAGCTGGTCCTGGTGGCGGAAATTTTACGTTGTAAGGACCTGGTGTGGCACAGATGAATTTGCGGATCGGTTTGGATTTTATGAAAAAACCTGGGCTTTTTGGAGATGGTAGAGAGTACTTTGGTCCCGGACCACAATAAGTATCTAAGATGACGTAAAAACTTTGCTATAGTAGGCACTACGGTTATAACATAATTATGCTTAATTACAATTTTAGGCAAAAGCAAAAATGCTCAATGCTTTCGACTCTAAGGTAATTTAATATTATAAAACGATTTAAATATGTTTGGAGAGTTACGGTAAAGGGTAAATATTTTAAATCTTTTATCTTCTTCTTCACTATTCAAATAATAACATGTAAATATGCGACAAATATTAGAAAATTTTGTTATAAATAAAAAAATTAAAAAAATTATCTGCGTGCCAATAACACAAATCTTATTTCCATAAAAAAAATAATTAAAATAAACGAACGCTTAGCACATTAACACTTTGAAAAAATATTTAATTTACTTCTTGCAAGAGTAAATATTCGTGTACAAGTGAATTTCGCTAAAATTAAATTCAACACACTGATTGATAAAAGGAAAATGTTCAATTCAAGAGGAGAAAGTGGGGGAAAAAGATTACCAAATTTTTTCCAATGTACTCCAAAAGTAAAGCCTGTGCGTTTAGGATCCGGTATCAAATATTTTGGTCCTGGTCCTTCACATCCTACTGCACTAAAACTCCGTATGCCTAATTTATATGCTGGATTCTGATATTTCGAAAGACAATGATCACGATAACCCACAAGTGTTTTAAGCTGATATTTTGGACCCGGACCTAATTAATCATTTTTGTAACGTCATTATTTTTAGCGACCATTATAATTATTATATAACTTGTACTTAATATTGTCTAAATATGTATCGACTTATCTGCAAGATGCAACGTAATAAAGCAACATTGCAATATTTACTTTTAGAACCGCATACATAACTTTCCATCTTTTTCTGTGGTTTCGCAGCTGCGTTCGAAACGGGTTTCGGTGGCATTTTTGTGCTTGATAATTTACATTTTTTGAGGAATTTGTAAGGGGTAAAATTTGTGTGAAGTTACATGATTAGTACATTTTTGACATAAACAGTTGATTAAGCTGATGGATTAAACGCTTGTCCCTGAACATACTCATAAATTGTACAAATTGTTTCTGTGCACGCATACAAATATTAACAAAAGGTAAAACTATATGTATAATCCAATTAAAAGAGTCTAAGGCTCTAAGGTGTCTGAGGGCAGGTGTCAAAGAAAAATAAATGAAATTAAAGTTTGGGTAAAGATATGTTACGATTATTGAAAAGTTATCGGCGGCCTTGAAAATTCGACTAAAGCGACGTCGAAAGAAAGAGATTATAAATTACAATATTCATCAGTTTGCATCAAACAATTTGCATGTCCATGCGTCATAAATGAAACTCACTGTATAAAGACATTATACTGACTATAAGTAATATGTATTTATATGTATACAGTATAAACCTAACTATTATAGTTTATATAACTATATTATAGTTTAAATATTATCCAATAATATTATTGGAATTCGTTAAATAATTTAGAGTTTAGACTAAAACGCTTTGTAAATATACAAATTTATATTTTCAATATATAAAACACGTTATACAAATTCAACATTGTAAACATTTTAAATAATATGTACAAAATGATATAAAAAATATACAAAATCATGTTCGTTGCATTGTAACAATGTGCGAAATTGAAAATAAATTAATCCTCATCCAAGTGTGTAATAGGTAAACCAGCACATTCACTATGTCTTATACCGAACGAGTACATAGGTGAGCGTTTTCCAAGCTCATAGTCGGAGTAATATTGTGGCCCGGGAGTCGCATCTGATTCTTGCAACTGGTTTCTCCATTTCAAACTAAATGCCGGAGAACTACGTTTCACAAGATCAATTTTAATATTTCTGTAGGCCGCCGGTCCAGGGCCAATATCTTCCGTTCGAGTTTTGTGAAAACCAGCTCTGTAATACAATATAATAGAACATTTTCTATCACTTTCTATTGACGGTTTATGTCATTATAACAATTAATCGCTATAGCTATAAATTTTTCAATTATATATTGACGTTCCCGATATTGCGATAAGCATTACACGAAATTAAATTTCAAATGCCTATTCCTATTCTTAATAATATAATAAAATAAATGATCTACACCTAGTCTATTTACTGAAGTAATGTCGCAGAACAATCTACTAGAACTAAGTTGAATTATTACAATCTAAATTGGTGTGTCAGCTTTAAAACAAAACTTTTAACCATTCGATATGGAGGTTCAGTAGATATACATATATTTATATATACGTACATAGAGAAAGCACCTTGTGCTACTTTATCTGGAATTTTGGGTCCTATACATGTTGGTACACTGTATGTGTTTGGTCCAGGTCCAGTGTCACCAATTTTTGTTGTACTCCTGGACTTAATAGTATAAGCAGGAGGCCTAATACTATGATTCATTGGAGGACATAATTCTGGATAATGTGCTCCTGGCCCTGGCCCGAACTGTCTTACTGAAAGATATATTTTATCAGCTACTTGGTTAAAAAATGATGTACATTACAATCTTATAGACATACATTTTGCCTTTTGTATCCATATCACGTGAAAAACTTTCAATCAAATGTAGCTGCCAATAGGTATAGTATTATAAAAATAATTCAAAACAATAATAAAAAAACCACATGTGAAATACCAAATAAAGGTTGAATATGGAAAATGTATAAGAATATAGCATAATATTTATGATACTATATATTTAATACATCTATAATAAGCCTAAGACTTTGGCTTGTGCTCATATGTTGCTTACTTATATTTTTGCTGTATTTTATTTGATATTATATTTCTGTGATTACTTGTACCAACTTTTATGAATGGATTCCATTAAATGTGTCAACATAAGTATTCTCACTTCTGAATGGTTCTCGACCAGCTATTGTGTATGCAGGAGCACTATGTAATCCATAATTTGTCAATTTTGCAACATTATATCGTGGACCGGGTCCGACACTTGATAGATGAATTTGTGTCCGAGCACTTATACTATATGCTGGGCCTCTTGGCCTAGACAGGCAATGGTCCTCGTATCCAACTAAAGTTTGCAATTTGTATACGGGAGCAGGACCTGCAAACGCGAAATGCAATGTAATGTTATAAAACGTTTATTTATCCAATTTAACACAATCTATTTTTCATGCAGGTCTTTAGGATAGCTGGTTGTAAATATAAAACTGTATATTATAACAAAGAAGTATTATAATTGACATTAAGCAAACTATATCGAATCTTGGAAACCATATTATTTTTGTCCAAGAAAAATAGTACAAGTTTATGGTATGCTTATTTCTTTACCTGCGATATATAGGCAATGTACAATTAATTTCTATATTTTTATAAAATTGAAGTAAATATACATTTCGTGTATAATATAAATATAGGTAAATATAGGATTACATATTAATTTGGAATTTGTAAATATTATATTTCAATTAAGTAAAAAGATAATTAATTATGAAAATATATTTATGATAGACAATGTAAATATAAAAATACTGAATAACACTTATGTGAGATACATTATTAAATTTAAATGAACAGATTTTAAGGCCTCTACCTTTTATCATACAACTTAACATCTTTGATCTATTTTCTTTATTCTCCATATTTATAATGAAAAATATGTATAAAATTATAAAAAGTTACAACATAATATAATACAAAATCAAAAACGACTAATACTCTGAACTTTGAATGAGAAAAACAATGAATCCATATTCAGGGTATTGGAAGTGGCCAATCATGTAAGTTTTATGATCACATTAAGCAAAGACCTTTTCAAACTTGCTGTATAATCCAATTATACTTAGAAAAGTTATATGTATAAAACTAATTTGTATATTGTATTTTAGTAGATTTTAAAATTTATTTATATTTAACATTAGTTGCTAAATAATTGTAAATAAATATGTGTGCTAAAGATAATAAATAATTATAAATGAGTAATGAATAATTATAATCTAAAGGAATAATCATAAAGAAATCTACATTTCTTAAGACGAAACATTGAATTATACACATATACATATAATGACACAACAGTTTTTGTATTACATATCATTTATTAATAAATTGTTATAACTTACAAAAGGTAAAATCTTTATTAGTAAAGTTAATATTGACGTAGCGCCCCGCGTCTAATGGCTGGCTGACGATTTGGTGGTGTTATTGATATATCCAAATAATCACCAATGGTAAACCTGCAAATAGATAATTAATTAAATTGATCTTGTTTACTTAGAAAATTACTTTACAATAAATGTATACCTCGCTTGAGCCAATGTTTTATTATCATCTGCACCCTTTTGTCCCGAACAAGTAACACCAATTTCACGCATACGATATCCAGAATTTCTTAGTTCTGGTGTTACTAATGAAAAGTCAAAGTATGTTCCCTTACTCCTGGCATCCGGATTTACTTCTTTAACTAATCCTGTAATTTCTCTTAACGTTGCATCCATCCTGTGTATAAATTTAATCTTTGTTACAACATATTTATCTCTCGTTGAGGGGTTTAGTTTTAGGAAGCACTATGGTATGTAGAAAAAAACAAAACATTCACCATGTGTATATTTGCAATTCATTCGAGGGTACATTTCCTCGGCTGTATTCCATTATGTTATGATGCCGGCCGGTATTGCAAAATACTCGGAGTAATAGTGGGCAGGTCTAAAAATATAATAATTCAAAGATTTATAACGTGTAACGACTAGTTTTTATCAAATTCTCAAAACATTCACTTATAATCGTTATTTCTTGAAAGTGTATACCTTTTCTCTGTCTATCGGTTTCTCTGGTAATTGCTTCTCATCCACTACCATGGATTCTATTGCCGATGTCATATTTCTATCTCTTACGAATATTGTGAAATAATGAAAAATAGTTTATATTAATTGAAAAGCAATATCCTACGTACAATTCAGTGTCCGATTGTTTTTTAATGCGTATACATACAGAGAATCAAATAAGTAAGTAGAAATTTTAGGTCGAGTATTTATTTCTGCTTGTATCGCGCTCTACAGTACAAAACAAGAACTACAGAAAGGTATACAGTATACAGGGCATGTAGATAGCTTGCAATCAGTCAAACGTCCATACTATGCCACTATACTGTACACTGCACACTCTACACCATTTGTCGTAATCTTAATTAGGTTATGTTCATTATTGCATATGAAAATTAAAAAATGGTTGTACTCGTATCATAAACTTGTTATGTTCTTAGACATTAAATAACGATAAAATTATAATCGTGATAATAAAATTATCATTATAGAGTGGGAATATTATTACCAGAAATATTATTATATTGTATAATTTTAAGGAGATATCACGGTAGGAAAACCGTGCTTATACATGTATTGAAACCTATATTTTCCACTTTATTTCGAATATAAAGTAGAAAAATGAGTTCACAAAAGGGGAATTGTAATAGATCGAGACCGCAAAAGTATCGAAATCGAGCTGTTTTTAAAAATGATTTACATGATAAGTCGCATAAAACAAAATTGATCAATAACATCGACGTTGTAAATGTGTGTGAAAGGTGTAAAAGTATAATTGAATGGAAAATTAAGTATAAAAAATATAAACCGTTGAAAGCGCCTTCAAAGTGTATAAAATGTGAGAAAAAGACTGTGAAACAGGCTTATCATAATATGTGTTTACCTTGCGCTACAGAATATAAAGTTTGCGCAAAATGCGGTGATAAAGGGGAAATTATAGAAGGAAAACCTGATAAACAGGAAGCAATTAAATTAGATGTAGAATTGCAAAGTCTTCTTAAGGAATTGCCTGAAAGAAGACGTAGAACATTTATACGTTATATGAATCGCAATGGTAACTCAATTCATAGCATAGTAATACAATGCAACTATATAACTTTACTATTAATGGCATATATTACTTTTCAGCTGCAAACAAGAAAAGTAATCTCAAAAAAGATCAATGCACCAAAAGCAATGAAAACATAGAAAATGATCAAAAAGAAGAACAGGAGCAAATTAATACTGCCAAGGAGGAGCCTGTATCTAGAGAAGATTTGTTATTAAAATTACAATCATTAATAATTAAAGAAGAAGATGATGATATTTATGACTGTAATACTGATGATGATTCTGATCTAGATCCGTTCATGTAGAAGAATAAGATATACAGTGAATCCTCGATATAAGCGAAAAACATCTACACGATATAAGCGAAGAGTTTATCCCCACCACTGAGGGGTATACCCCTTGAGGCGTCAAGAAGTTCGCTTGGCGAAAAATGTAACGCGATCCGGGCTGGGGTATATCGGTGAGCTAATACTAATTGAACGATGAAACTTTGCTATTTCTCATCCCTTTCTTATGAAACTTTTACATAGCATAGCTGACAATTTTCTGATTGAAATGAGACCAAACACTACATAATTCGGAAAATATTGAGTTGTAATAACTTATTATCTTTCATTATCGTTCCTACTAAGTTAGAGAAACAAATTGTTACCCACATTTAGAATAATACTATGTCTAGAATATTGCAAATTACACTAGTATGAAGTATAAAAAGCTTATAATTAAAATTATGTAAATTCTTTATTATTTGTGCTTACAATAATTAAAACAAATAACACAGAAAGTGGTCTGTATTATTGCTACAGATGAAAATGATCACGTGAGTGAATTTATTTGTTCTGGTTAATATCGCCTAAAAAAATACCGATACCTGGTTATGAACAAAACTAGTCCACGACTGTGTGTATACTATATAAGCGAACGTGTTAATGCGTGGACCCCAATGTAATATGGTACAGTAAATATGGTCCAAATTATATCGTGTTTAGTGTCATTTTAATCAGAAAAATGTCACAAAACTGTTGGATAAAGTTTGATAAAAAAAAAAAATAAAATAAAAAAGTTTCATGTTTGCATTAGTGTTATTTCACCGATACGCTGGATTTTGTTTTGGCTTGGCTGCACGGCCCTCTTTCTTTACTCACTGTCCTTTTCTACGTTCGACGCTGTCGGCAAACTTCAAACAATGTAGGAACTACACGATATAAGCTAACGTTCAGACCCGAGGCTTTCGCTTATATCGAGGATTCACTGTATTTGCACAATTTTCTACCTTCCTTGTATGCAGTCGAACTCCAATTATATGGACGAATTTTATTTATATGAAAGAATTCCTATGTTTGTCGTCCAACAGGTTCATATAAACTGTGTTCTGCTATAAACCAAACAAATATGTACCATGAACTGTCTTGCCCGTTCTTATTACCCGTTCACATTAATTATAATTCGCAATTGCTCTGCCTTTGTACAATGAAATAAAATAAAATTATACAATAGTCCCGCAATTTTTGAAAACTGTATAGTAACAACTCGCATAGGCCACAAAAACATTCGCGTTGTTTATTATCCAGTTTTTTGTAGTGAACAATATTCTGGAAGCATTGGTTTTTCAAGAAAACGCGTCACAGAGTTTTGCACTCAAAGGAAAACTCACACTTTTGGATTCCTTGGAAATCAAAGCACGGCTGCGGCCGGAGACCTTCAAAGGATATCGGAAAATGCGAATAACCCCGAGTGCTTCCATTGCGGAGTGGGGATGGTTCGCGGCGCGGCGCGGCGCGGCTTCAGTATCAATTCGAACATCAGACCGTACGGGACTGCGTTGCAGAGTATGAAAGGTCTGTGCTATCAAAGGTTAGCGACATACCTATACGATGCAATACCGAGGTTATTTCCTTCTGTTGAAAGTTATTAAACACTTTCATTAGAGTAAATAGATTTCAATAGGTAGTTCTCTGAATTTGTACATCCATCTTCATTAAGTAATTAAAACATTTGAAATAGAACTTATAATATTGATTGAAATTACAGTCAGGAAATTTCATTAATAATCTTTGATAATTAACATATTCGAAAAGTACTGAAAATACACAGATTTTAATGTTTTCTGTTTCTTTTTCATTGTTTCAGCAGCCCCCACGGATTCGTGGGCGACGAGCTTCGAGCATCCCTGACGAGTCTGCAACCGATTAGTGGCATACGTTAAAGTTCCTGTGGTCACTCAATCATGTCGCTGGACGGAAGGTCCGAATCGACACGGTTGACTGGTTGTAATTGTAGTAGAATCCTCTGGTAAGTATTATGACAATGGATATATGAAAATATACTCATGAGCAGTAGCAGGTTGACACAGTCTCTGATCTGGTAGGCACTATTTCGCGTGTTCCACCTGTTTCAGGAAATCTAATTCGAAAAACCGACGGTGAAGCTCTGGGGCGAATGAAAATGAAATTCTTCGCGGTCTAGGTCGCGATTTAGGCCCTGAAACGAAACGTGTTACATTATGCTCGAGACAGCACATTGACACAGCACCGAGGAGATATAAGAACAGACAAGTCACCTTAGGGACTTTCGTGGCCCAACGTGACTGTCATACCGACTCAGAAATCCCACTGTGGCGGTGAAAAGAGATGGGAAAAATAAACTGTTTTCCACTTTTGCCGACTCAAATACTTTACTTATACTCGACGTACACGAACTGTCGTGGTGGACTTCGCGACCAACGTCGGTAAACCCCGGTCGCCACAATAACACCCCCCCCCCCCCCCCCCCCCGAGTGAGTTTATTCACTTCAAACTCGCGAAACTAATCATCTTAGTTGGCCTTGTGCCAGAGTACATTTTTGGCGCTAACCTAGGTGTTCCTTCCGTCTCTTCTAGGTAAGCTGGCTTTAACCGGTCTATTGAAATTACGATGAGTCTATTTCTGTACTGAATTTTAAAAATTTTGTCTGATATACGCTCTACTACTTCAAATGGCCCCTCATAGGGAGCTTCGAGCGGCTTCCTCACAGCGTCGATCCGAACAAATAGATGTGAGCACGTATGTAAGTCAGAATGAACAAAACTGCTCTTCTTCCGGTGGTGTACCATAGGCTTCGGCTTAATTTGCCTAATGGCTTCTCTGAATTTTGACAAAAACATATTCGGATCTGCCTCATCACCATCGCTTACGAAAAACTCTCCAGGTATCCTTAAAGTGGTACCATATACCATCTCAGCAGCTGATGCTTTAATATCAGCTTTATAACTGGTTCGAAGTCCCAGCAACACCGTTGGCAGAATCTCCAGCCAATTCTTATCTTGGTGGCACATTATTGCGGCTTTCAATGACCTGTGCCACCTCTCAATCATCCCGTTTGACTGGGGATGATACGCCGTTGTTCTCGTCCTTCTACAACCTATCAGTCGCATCAGAGACTCGAACAACTGCGACTCGAATTGCGACCCTTGGTCGGTCGTTATAGTTGCTGGTGCTCCGAACCTGGCTATCCAGTGCTCATAAAGCGCTGCGGTGACATTTTCCGCCGTGCTGTCGGTTAGTATCGGTTAGTATAAGCGATCAATGATTGTGAGGCAAAATCTGAATCCTTTAACTAACGGTAATGGACCAATTAAGTCAGCATGTATGTGCTCGAATCGACCCTTGGAGATCTCTATTTCCTCCGGTTGTGTCTTATTGTGACGATGTATCTTACTTTTCTGGCACGCAATGCAAGTGCGACACCACTCAGCAATTTCTCGATTCATCGTTGGCCAGAAAAAGTTTTGACCTATCAAATTCCTAGTTGTTCTTCCGCTAGGATGCGGTAGATTGTGCACATTGTCGAATACCCGCCTCCTAAGTGTTTTTGGCACATAGGGTCGGATATTTCCCTTGCAGACATCACCAAAGAGAAATTTATCAGCAGAATTTAAAGTCCAAAGTGTCCATTTAACCCTCCGACAGCGATGCTGGAGTCACAGTTTTGGGGACCGATACGCACACAGTGACGGAGCTGTTTGTGTTAGGCGCGAGCGGGCCTTTTTAGCAGTACCCCAAAATTGGAAAAACCCTGAACTCGGTTGGCTGAATGGAAACAAATGTGCAGAGAGGGATTATTCTTGCGACGACCAGCGACTTGAGCGAACCTCTCTTCGAATTCCTTTACAGTTTTCCGTTTTACTTGAGCCTAATACGTTGCGAAAGAAACTTTTTTGTTGTTATTTCTTTGTTGTTTTTATTAACGCAATGTCTGTGTTACGAACAAAGGAGCAAGTTCGTTTTGGTGATTTTCCGGAAGACCCCTACAATTCTGAAGAATCATCGAATAAATTACAAAATGTATTCCATGTAGCAATACAAATTTATAATCAATATGTTTATTACAATTCACGAAATTATTATTTTTCCCTATACGTTTCCTATAGGTAGTGAAGAAAAACATACCTGAACGCAAAGCGAATAGAATACAATGTATCCATGAGGTTCTAGGGACGAGCAACCGTCCCTGGTTAGTACAATATCGGTGAGGGTTTGGGGGCTCGGAAATATGTTGTAGTGAAATATCGGTGTGAGTCAAAATGACTCCACGTTCGCTGCCCGAGTCACCGCTGTCGGAGGGTTAAAGGGGTGAGCCAATGTGCTGCGCGTTTCAAGAATCTTCTGTAAAAATTAAGAACACCTAAGTAACGCCGCAAATCGGCTACCGTACGTGGTTTAGGGAAATCTCGAATGGCCTGTATCCGTTCGTCCAACGGGGCGATCCCTTCGCTGGAAACCTTGTAACCAACGTACTTCACCTCTGGTTTAGCCATCTGACATTTAGCCAGATTGATAATTAGCCCGTTCGTTTGAAGCTTGTCAAACACGGTGCGCAGATGCTTCTCGTGCGTTTCTGCGTCAGGGGATGCCACTATAATATCGTCTATGTAACTGTGGCAAAAATCTAATCCCCTGAGCATGTTGTCCACGAACCTTTGGAAAGTCTGCGCTGCGTTATCCAAACCAAATGGCATGACCGTGAACTCGAAAAGCCCGAATGGCGTGACGATAGCTGTTTTCGGTATGTCGTCGGGTGCTACTGGAATTTGGTAGTATGCCCGGGCCACATCTATGACCGGAAACACCGTACATCCGCTGAATTGATGTGCCACATCGTGTAGATGCGGCAATGGATATTTATCCGGCACGGTCAAACCATTTAATCTACGATAATCTCCACATGGTCTCCATTCGCCTGTTTTCTTGGGCACCATGTGGAGCGGACTAGCCCACTGACTCATGGATGGCCGGCAAATGTTCTCCTTGAGCATTTGCTCAAATTCCGCCTTGGCCACCCTGAGTTTCTCTGGGGGTAGTCGCCTCGCCCTTTCAGCAATCGGGGGTCCCTTTGTAAAAATATTATGTACGACTGAATGTTTAATATTTTTCCTGACGGTTGGATTGGTAATTGCTGGGAACTCTCTTAACAACGACTCGTATCTGTTGGTACGGTCTGTGGTCGTAATCGTCTCCGACTTGTCAGTCGTCACAGTGGCGTTCGTAAAAAGGTTTGTCTGTCCATCTACTAGTCTTTTGCGTCGCAAATCGACTAGCAGATTGAAATTGTGCAAAAAATCTGCGCCGATGATGGGCTTGGCTACGTCTGCTACAATAAACCGCCAGGAAAAATCGCGACGTAAACCAAAACTTAACGCGATTAATTTTTCTCCGAACGTGTTGATAATCGCCCCGCTTGCTGAAAAAACGTGTACTATGTGCATGGTTGCATGCACCCCTTACCAAACTCTCGTCAAGGCCGCAATAGCGCCCTCTAAGGACGCCGAGGATGAAGACGGCGTCATGACTGGAGCGGTAATGGCGTCGGTCTGCGCCACTGCTGCGCGGTCGTGCAGTTTGTCCGCCATCTTGGCCAAACTGTCGACCGCCAGCTCCTCCGGCAAAACCGCCAAGGCTTCCTGCGTGAATATTGGCAGGGCTTTGAGCCATAGCGATTGTATGACATTTCCGCTAGTCTCGGGACCTGCCATCTGAATTATTTCACGCAATAACTCCGATGGCTTGCGATCCCCGAGCTTCAGCCCCGCCAATACCTGCATCAAATTCGCTTCTTTAGACGACGTTAATCGGGAGATTAACGCACTACATACATTATGAGCGTCCCCTGCTCATGAACAGTGAACACTCGAAGACCTATTATTTACTAAAGTATTTGGGGCCAGGATTCATGCGATTGTGTGAATATATGTGAATGTGAATATATGTCATTAATTGTAGTACATGTTTTATAATGAATTTTATTTTTATTCTAGATCGTAATATTTTTATACAATGCAATGTAGTTTTACAGAATTAGATAGATTTTTTTATAAAAGTGAATTTGGTAACACTTTGTTCATAAAATAAAAATTTGAGAAGTTTTCTTCCGTTTCGTATTTTGATTTTTTTCTCAGTTGAAAATAATCACGATAGTTGACTGTTGACTTCCAGCTAGGTGGACATCAAACCTGCGAATAAGTAGCTATGATTATTATTAACATATAAAAAAAAGGAAATTATAAATGCCTTAAAGGTGGGTATAGACGAGCGCGCTGCGGCTGCAACGCGGCACGGACCAAACGTGTTTGGGCGAATATTCGTTCGTGTGGACGGTGACGTGCGGCAGTACTGCAATGCCGCGCAACGAACCATTTCGAGTCGGTTTTTTGCGCGAACACAAAGGGATTCGTTGCCGCAGTGTGGACGGTTTTCTGTGGGTTTGCCGCGTTCGAGCCCAGGCACAGTGCGGCATTTAAATGGGCGTTCCGGACAAAACTCAAAAAATGCATATAATGTATAAATAATGAACATTTTTATAGTGGAAAAGATCAAACTAGTTGTATGACATAACATTATCATAACAATAACAACAATTATATTCCTTACCTACCGATAAATGATTATTTTGGATAACAAGTTCAAAAATCAATCATGATTTTTTCGACTGTGCCAAGTACCGAACACAATAAACCGCTTTCGTGTCTCCGATGCGCTTTTTCCCGAAACCATCCTGGAAAACCCAGGAAAGGTCCGCTCGCAGAAATAAAGAAACGTGCGCGGATAAAGCGGTTTATTGTGTTCGGTGCTTGGCACAGTCGAAAAAATCATGATTGATTTTTGAACTTTTTATCCAAAATAATCATTTATCGGTAGGTAAGGAATATAATTGTTGTTATTGTTATGATAATGTTATGACATACAACTAGTTTGATCTTTTCCACTATAAAAATGTTCATTATTTATACATTATATGCATTTTTTGAGTTTTGTCCCGAACGCCCATTTAAATGCCGCACTGTGCCTGGGTTCGAACGCGACAAACCCACAGAAAACCGTCCACACTGCGGCAACGAATCCCATTGTGTTCGCGCAAAAAGCCGACTCGAAATGGTTCGGTGCGCGGCATTACAGTACTGCCGCGTGCCACCGTCCAAACGAACGAATATTCGCCCAAACACGTTCGGTCCGTGCCGCGTTGCAGCCGCAGCGCGCTCGTCTATACCCACCTTTATGTGCACATGGGCATAAGAACTTATATAGATACGTATGTGTACATATACATACATTATAGCTGTACTTGATAATGTTAACAGGATTGGCCACGTGAATAACTACACAGATTTGTATCACTAATTCACCGAGCGCTCAAAAACTGGGCGACCGAACTCAACGACCAAACTGGCAATGCGCGACTAAACTCGACAACTACAAAGTTGTCAATTTCGCGGGGACCTTTGAACATAATAGATGTCGAATACATTCTTATGTTTTTGAAGTTACAGTAAAATTTCGATTAGTAGTCAAAACAGTAGCTACCGTTAGTGTTAATTTCTACGTCACCCACTTGGGGTGGTCCCCCTCGGAACCAGTGAAGCGTCGAGCGCCGATCAGGTAATCCGAACCCAGATCATATACTATCTTTCGTCACTATCTGTCTCAATGTGGCAATTTTATTGTTTTTGGATTCAAAAGTGTACATCTCATACTACTGTACGCTCAAGTTCGTAAATAGTTCTACATCACTCATTGTCATTTGCCAGAAAATAATGTGAAGTATAACTTTCAACATTATTTCGTTTATTGATATTACAATTCAAATAAGAAAATTGGTTATAATGTATTTTTTAAATATTTTTAATTAAATTAATTGTTTGATATCCTTTGCCGCCTTTCATTGCGGCAAAGATCAAAAGAATTCTTTAAAATTATTTAATTTTCGCATCGTTTTCTATAATGTGTTAGTAACGTTGGGAGTGACACGGAAATGGAATGGGACACGGGTCACAGAAATTCTGGCCGAAAAAATACATTGCATGGCTTGTCTATTCCTATATCTCGTCTGTGGCCCGGGGTCCCAGAAATCCTGGCCGAAAAAATACATTGCATGGCTTGTCTATTCCTTTATCTCGTCTGTGACAATACCACTTTTGAGTGTAGGTAAGGCAGGGGTACGAGTTGTTTCAAGCACTCCTTTATAGATGGCGGTGCGAAACTGGGAAGGCGGACGTAACAGTCGAAACACATTCTCGGAACACGTCGTAGCGTTTTTTCAGATAAACAGTGAACAAATGAACATAAAGTTAATGAGAATACAACAAACACTTTCAATCAACACATCTGACAGCTGTAAAAGTTTACAATTGAAGTCATCGTAGTATCCAAAGAAGGTTTCTCAGTTAAGGTAAGAGTATTTAGAATTTATAAGGTACTCGTCATATTTAGAATTTATTTGCTATATTATATTTTTCAATATATGTATACTAGCACTGTTCCAGGTATATGCTTTTTGTATACATCCTTGTGATATAAGAAAAATTACAGTTTGTAAAATCCCTTTCATTTATAAATCTATCTAAAAAGACTATGTAAAATAACTGTACAAAATTTATAGGAAACGAAAGTACTGGAATTGACAGAAACTTAGTCGAAATGGCTCTTACAAATATATCTGGAATCCCTGATAAACATTGGCAACCACCTTTTGTAGCATTCGAAACAACGTAAGTACATAAAACAGTTATTTTTACTTTCTTCATGCTTTGCAATTCTGCAAAAATTATGAGCAGAATGTAAATACTTCTCTAAAAATGACAAATCATTGAGCAAATCTAGCAAGCAATAATTTCTGTCATTTGTCATAGAGTCTCTAATAGTCAACTCAAATAGTACTATTATTATAACACAATCAAATTCTCATATACATACTTGTTGGCATTAATACATTGGACATAAGACAGTGATTAATAGCAATTTTAATGAAACCCTGTTCCACAGAATGGGCGAAATCGTCATTGAGCTCTATTGGAAGCATGGGCCAATTACATGTAGAAATTTTGCCGAACTCTCACGACGTGGTTATTATAATGGTACTAAATTTCACAGAGTGATACGAGATTTCATGATACAAGGTATTGTATTATTTCTTTAACATTCATATATTATTTTTGCTTTTATAGCTTGGGTTGGAGAAAATGCAATGTTGGTTTTTGAAACTGATAAGATGTCATAAGCACTGTTTATAGTAAACTCGTTTGAACATCTGCCTGAACGACAATATTAATATATTTTAGGTGGTGATCCTACAGGGACAGGAAAAGGTGGAGTGTCTATTTATGGAGAATGTTTTGATGATGAAGTGCACGATGACTTGAAGCATACAGGTACTTTTATAATAATGTTATACTCCGTTAAAAAGCAGGTCGGAACTTCGAAAACATTATTCTCCAAGGATGTGTTTTACTAACTGTAACACGATTCTTTTAGAGCTGATTCCATTCAATTATTTTACTTACTTTCAGGAGGGAGAATCTGTTAGATACGTTTTACAAAACATAAAGTATTTTCAATTTTGTATACAAGAATATCGTTTTGCTTTTAGGCGCTGGAGTTGTTTCTATGGCTAATTCTGGACCAAACACCAACGGATCACAATTTTTCATTACATTAGCCCCCACCCAGTGGCTTGATGGAAAGCATACAATCTTTGGTGACTTACTTTTCGTCTTTCGTCAAGCATTATATTAACACGAGAAATTTTCATTATTGTCTCATTCTTGTTAACAGGTAGAGTTCATACTGGTATGACAATAGTAAAAAGAATTGGATTGGTGGAAACTGACAAAAACGACAAACCTGTTGATGATATCAAAATTGTTAAGGGATCCATAAGGAATGCTTAATAAAGTGTACATACTCTGAATTATTTATGTGTACAATCTTTGTAATATATAATGTAAGAATGTAAGATATATCTTTATGGACAATAAGAAATAAATCGTTTTCATATTGAATTTGGAATTATTTGTTTGTATCACTTTATTATATTATCGTAAAGAGTGATATTTGTTACTGCCTTTACTCTAACACAATACTATAAAGAATCATTTCTGCCTAGAGAATCTTATATACAGTGAATTCCGGTTAATTGGGACGCCGGTTAAGCGGGACCGCCGTTTATTTGGGACAGATACTGAAGAACAGAAACAGAAACTATTGGTTTTGCCTGCCTGTTGAAATTCGCTTTTTTGGGACAAATTAGTCCGGTCCCAATGTGTCCCAATTAATCGGAATCCACTGTATAAGGATATTTAATTTCTGATATCGCCTCAACATCTTATTAGACTATACGGCTAAACATTTATACTACAAGTATTGTGTGCGTGTATTTTAGAAAATTAGCAGGTACGTTAAATTAGTTACCGAGGAGTTATAAGAATGAAATGATTCGTTATCAGTCAAGCAAAATTTGATGATGCTTTACAGCTCCATGACTTTGAACATACCTATGTCGCCTATGTCTATATAAAATAGCAGTATTTCAGCGAAAGTTGAAATCTTTTATCAGTTTGGTTTCTTGAAATATATACATATATTGTGTTGCAAAAAAATGTGATGTTTATTTGCTATATACTTGGAGTTACTTTCAAGTATAACTTGATGTATATAATTTATGTACATACCATGTTCGTATTAAATTACCTATTGTAATGATAAAATTTTGAATAAGTTAGATATGTAAAAATCAGGAAAGAATATGTATTTTTATTACATAGACAATTAGAACTTGTATATATCTGTTTTAACTGATTTAGGTAACACATTTTTTTTATGTTATATTAAATCATTCTCTATATGTAACATTAGAAATGTTATAAAAGTTATACGATAAATTGGGTGGTAGAAAATTTTGCAAAGTAGCTGGCATTGCATTAAAATATGTTGTATTCCTTTCTCGAAATACTGTATCTTGTACTGTACTGGACACGTCAGCTTGAAAATTTTGTATGGTGGTACTTGGCATAGTTTGTACAACAATCGGTTGAGTAGTAGATGCATGTGAAACTGTTTGTATTACCTACAGAAATTAAAAGAATAAATGCTATGAGTTCTAACAGTTAATACCATTTACCTTGCAATTCAATATAAGTACAAAATTACAATAATCCAACTCAAAACACAGGATATACAGCATTAGTTGATGCAGTTAAATATTTCTAATCCAGCAGTCTTCTTCAATAAGAAAGATAAAAAAAATAGAGGTACGGTATACACAAGAACATTCCTCTTTTTCTGTAAATGCACAAACGGCCGGCTGCACTATTACAAACAAGTCCCTGGATTTACATTGGCCAATATTTGAGGAAAATTCTTTATCTACTTAAAATTAATTGTATATTGGACCGGAGATGACTGACGATTATATGTATGTAATAAAATTATATGGATGTTATGGCCAGTAATGCACTGCCCGTAGCAGAGTAGAGGCTACTGGTTTCATTTGCATGCGAAACTCGAACAATAGTAACGTCATTTCTTGTTTGTAACAATGATAGTTACTAAAGTTCCATTTAAGTTTTCAGGAATAACTCAACTGAATTTTTAAATGTTTATAACTAGTATTAGAGCCTGTATTACTACATCAATGCTTTCGATTGTCACCTTACTTTGTCGTGGAATGACACTCCTTAAATTCACCCCATATATCACCAATAACATTATATGTAGAATTAAGATAATTTTCATATGTTTTTTTTATTAGTTAAATAATGTTAACTTGACATCTACCTATAGCAAAGGATGAACACGATTGAGACCACGTCTTAAAACCAGGGCGCACAGATTAGAATACTCTACCAACGATATATTAAATAAGATATTGACCTTAGAAAAATACCATAATTTTCCGTACTTTGGCTCTTTGTTCACAATATATTTATCACATAAAGGTACAGAAGAAGGTCAACACTGTACATATTTTTCATCATTAGAAATATTTAACTGCATTGGGCATAAGTATACATTGCAATTAATGTGAAACCCCTTTCAAAGATATTTAATAAGGATAAGTTAATATATAACACAATTTATTTTTCCTCGATTTAAATGATTGTTATATTTTAATATTTCTTTTAGTAATTTTAATTTGATGGCATAAATATTTCAAAAATATTTAATTGATTTTGTCAATAAATTATTGGTAAGTTCCCAAATACAATCTCATATGATGTAAAACAAGTTACTTCGCTCCTCTCGACCTATTAATATACCTAGTGTCCTATTTTGATAGCACTTTCGTTTTAATGTATTAAAGTATTAACGGATTAATAAATACATTGCATCTTGAAAATTTGTACGAACATTGGACCGTTAAGGAATAGACCATTGTGGCCTGTTAAAGTAGAATTCCCTATCAGCGTCAAACGCTTCCATATGTTGTGTTCTTCTATAAGCGGCGCATTTACGGCGTACAGAGTTGTGATGTTCATATTATTGAAAGAAGGTTCACTCAACAAATGGTGGTGCACCTTGGGAAAGTCTAAAGACTCAAACAAAGGACAAGGGCTAGCCTCATCGTTTTCTTCTAGTTTAACGGCGCCAGAAGATGGTACCTGATGGTACTCGCGCCTTGTTCAAGGTTTTCCAGTTATCTTCCTCTGGAGCGGAGGACGAATATCAGATGAATAAGACTATGAAGTAACGAGTTCATTCTGTCTTCAATAAAAGGGACCAATGTTATCAGTAAACTGTGGTACTTGGGGAATGCTAGGTTTGACTAGAAGCGCACTCTAATTTCTGATTTGCGAGTTTAGTTATCAAAGCAGTTAAAAATTCCAAATGAATCGAATACACGTTTATTTGAACTTGTATAGTATCATTTTGAATTCTTCTTTGAAACAAGTTTCACACATATGTATAATGCCAGGTATACATATTAGGTACAATATTAGAATGAACAGTAATTCCTTACGTGAACTGTTGATGATTCTGTTTGAGATACAGAAACAGAATTTTCTGAAGCATTTGATTGACCTATTTGTAATTGTTCTGATGATTGCTCCTGTAACTGTTGTTGGGATTGTATTTGTTGAGATTGTGATAAGTGTTTTGTATGTGAAGTATTAATTCCATGTCGACGTTTCATATGCTTGTTATAGTTTGGCCAATTTGTAAAGTGGTGTTGGCATTCTAAACAACTATATGGACGTTCACCTGTATGCTGCCTTCTGTGTGTCTGAAAATACGTTTCAAAATAATATTGGACGTTTCCTTCTGTAGTAATATTGAACAACTTACTAACAAAACTTACAGTTAATATTCCTTTAAAGCGAAAACATTTACCACAAAATTCACATGTAAATGGCATTGCACCAGTGTGTATTCTATGATGTTCCCTTAGTGTACCTTTCTCCCTAAAAGTTCTACCGCACACAGCACACTGATGAGGTTTTGCACCCGTGTGTACTGTTTCATGTTTTTTTAATTGTAATGGCGTTTTGAAACTGCAAATTATATTAATAATTAGAAACTTAATCATATTTTTCTTGGGAACTTTATCTTTCATGTGAACATACGCTTTCGAGCATTGGGTGCAATTGTATGGCTTAACTGCGGAATGAGTTAAAAAGTGAGCTTCCAGGTTGCCTTTTTGGATGAAACTCTTGCCACACTGATCACATGTAAAATTCCTGACGCCAGAATGGATGCGTTTATGTGTGACTAAATTTGGCTTTGTAGAAAATCTGAAAACCTTTCTCTATTACCTGTGTATTCCTTACAATGTATATTACTTGAATATTTTAAATGGAGATTACAGTTTGTGTATAATCGAATTGAATATAAACATAAGGAATGTGATATTGTTAAATCAATTCTTGTACATTCTCATGAACAGTATAAATAAAATGTAGACAGAATATTTAAATTATCATAGAAGTTACTGCAAATTATGAAAATTGTATACAGTGGAGGTATTTGTCGGTATGACATTAAATTATAGACATTTGCTCTGATATAAGAGTTGGTAACAAAAACTTATTTGCACTAAATGTTCCAATAGCAAGAAGGCTGTTTGTTAAAGATTATTGCATATTGCTAGTAAACCTAAGAACCAGGATATTTTGATTCCCAAATAATCAAGACCACGAATAATTCTGTCTCAGTGTGTTATCGTATAATGCAAATAAGCTTCCATTAAGAACATTCTTTGTTCTGTGTATGTAGAAGTTTGTGTATAAGAATCTATATATAAGTTTCTATTATGTTTTTGCTACACACCTTTTGTCGCACTGATCACATGGGAATCTATTTTTCATGGTATCTGGTAAATGGCACCGACTATGTATGTATAAAGCACTTTGTTGTCTAAATCCTTTCCCACAAGTTTGACATACATGAGGTCGTTCTTCACTATGGATGGCTTTGTGAGAGTCTAATACTTTTTTATTTACAAACGATTTCCCACAATCATCACAACTTTATGCATATATGAAATCATAACATTTAGAATATCGTATAAATATCTACCTGTTTTATTAAACATGTTTACCTGAATTTCGTTTTGTTTTTATGCCGTTTAACATGAGTGAGAAAACCGTAATATTTGTCATAAACTTTACAGCATAAAACACACATATACTTTGCTTGTTGATTGTGGACACTTTCATGATGTTCCTCTAGTTTTTCTAAACTAGGCAACTTATCATTACAGTCTGTGCAAAGCCATGGATACCGATTTAATCCCTCTACTCTTTTGCGTCCAAATTTTAATGATTCTACTGTATGTGCCTCTATTATTTCTATGTCCGAATCTGTACCTATATACATAAATTATATTGTCAATCCTAATACACTGAAACATATATATGTATATTTAAAATCAATGACAAATATAAAATATTTTAAACTAAACCAAAAAACTGACATGATTGGAATGCTCCAGTGTTTTATATTTCCCAATGTCCCAATGTTACATTCCTAAATTTGTAAGAGTTATAATTAAATGTTAAATACTACCAAAATGTGTTACCAAAAGGCAACACATTTCCGTTACGATAATACAAGAAAATATTGAACTATAACTAAATGGAAAGATATACGTAATGCTTTTGTTACATTAATTGTTTCTTTCATTAATAAATGTAATACCAACGCATTGGTTGCCCGAGTACGTATTTATTTACGAGTACGTATTAGACGACAAATTTTTAAATCATTGGACGTCTAATCATACGAGATTATCCACTGTATTTTACAGTAGAATTGTAGAAAGTCTGTACTAAGACTGCTTGGTCCTATTTTATGAATTGTGTGTACATGAAAACACAATAATTATTCACCACTGCTAACTTGCTTCTGTCCAAAAAAAGGCCCCTGAGCCAAATATAAACATGCCTGTGTTAACATACAGAACACCTTTACCAAATAGAAGGCTAAAGAAGCAAGATTGAAAGCAAATATTTGTTTCAATATTTTTTTGAATATATTAATATATAGATGAGCATAAACATTTATTGCCCAATGTTTGATACTACCCTCCACGAATACTATAGACTTATATTGGGAAAATCAGATATTTCGGAGATCAATATAAAAAGGTATTCAAATTATAATACTAAATCATATAGGAAATTGTAATTAATGTTAATTAGAATGGTCTTTTGAAGAAAAGATGGAACTTCACAACTGTACGAGTTAAACACCCAATACTCAAATGTTTGCACTGTATACATCCGCATATATTTGGCAACTGTTTGCTAAAAATATATATGAACGTTCTGTACAACAATATATAATTTCAATTATTTATGTAAATTATACCTTACTGGTATCTTATGTTGTCTAAGTTATTACACATATAGCTCATTGATATTAGTAAAGTTTGTAATGTTTTGGGCATTAAGATTATTTTCATTTTTCATAGTATTGTACTAGACTGGAACGACTAATGATATGGGTCTTTTCAGATACCCATGTGTTCTTTGTTTCTAAACAACACTGCAGGCAGTGATTTCTCCTTGCTACTGTATGTCATGATTTAATTACTTACTAAAATACAGGGCCATTCTCTCTCGCCAGTGGTCTCGAACACAATGTCGCTGCCTAAACACTGCAGCGAAAACCACGTGCTTATTGACAGTTATCTGTCTATGAAAAGCCTACTGTTGCCGAAACCGATGTACGCGTATATTTGTAAATACTACGTTACAAAGTTTTAATGTACTTCTCAGTTTATGAGTACTTAGACATGTCAGTTTCGATTTTATTTGACAAAAACACGTTCCCAATATGAAATTGTTTATATCAATTAATTTGTCTCCTAATCTACTCCAGTCTATTCTTTCAGGTACATCTATTATGTTATATTATAGTAGCCCCTGCTATAAAAGTATCGCAGATAAACTCCGCAAAATTGCCTTTCCATATTGGTACAATACATTCTGACCTAATTGTTCCTATTACATCTAATATAGATATTTACCCTTAATGATGGTTGTATGGTTAATTAATCTCCAATATATGCATTTTTTTTTAGATTTCCGTTTTCTATAGAGGACAAAATATCTCTATACCATGCATTGTGTTTTCTGAAATTGTTCCAGATGGCATTAACTTTACCAAATAGCTCTTGTATTCATACTTTAAAGAGAATGATATGTTTCTTTATCAAGAATTACTTCTTAAAAATTTTATTTCAAGATGGCAAACATACACATCTAGAAATACGTATATTGTGGTAGTTTTATATTAACTTGGGACTAATAATAAATGTAAACTACCTTGTAACATATTAAAATATTTCAACGTCTAACTATGATCAAGAGCATAATGAAAACCAACATTAAATGTGAACCAGAGTTACATTAAACTCGCACCCTCAATAGTCTTTCCGATATATTTTATCGATATCCCGTGATTATTATTAACACTTTTAATGATATTATTCACTAATAAATATCATGATGTCCAATAACAATTTATTTTCGCACAATTTTAATAGAACAAAATAATTAAAATGACTAAACACATTACTGTGCGAAAGGTGTTTTTGACTTTTCTATAACAATTTCCAATGTCTGGATGCTTTTCAATGATAAATATATGAATCTACACTGCGCAAAACAATTAGAGGGTCACACATTGCAAGCATTGTCCCTGTCAATGCAACACACAATTTCTGGAATTTTCTTATTAGTTACAAATATAATTTAGAAAATTCCAGAAACTATGTGTCGTGTTGACAGGGACAATGGCTGCACTATGTGATCCTCTTATTGTTTTCAGCATTGTATATATATTTAACTATTACGTAATTATATTTACCTGTCATATAATTATCTGGAATTTTAACGCTAGCTTTTACATTTGTATTATTGTGCTCTTTCTTTAAATCCTCATTTGTATACATATCAGCTTCTTCCTTTTGATCCTGATTTTTTCTCTTCAATTTCTTTCTGGTTTGCTTTAACGCTGTTTTCTTCAATTGCACTTTGCATTTCTTTTGTTTCAGAGCATCTTCAACTGCCTCGGTTTCGTGCTTCTGATGATTATTATTTTTATTTCCCTCAATGAAGTAATTATGCGCAACACTAGATGCATTATGGATATAGTTATTCGATAAATGACATTTCACAGTTCTTGCACCAACTTCTTCTTCCTCTTTTGGAAAGGCAACAGTTTTATTAATATAATTTATATCAGATTCTAATGGCTGTGGCTCAATCTTAGGATCTATGAGCAATTGTCTTAAAGATGCTTGCGCTTGATTAGTTTTCTCAAAAAATTCGCTGCACTGATTCAATAAAATACAACAATCTATGCAAACTGTTAATGGTAATCCGTCATTTATTAATACCTGCAAGTGTTATTTCATTTCAATGCACGGTACATATATATGTGCATGAGTATGTATGTTTACCAATACAATATTGATGTAATATAATACCAATAAGCAATGTAAAAAAATTTCAAGGGGAATATTCCTCTGCCAGAATCAAAGAAGGCAATGAAATGAATTGGTTAACGAATTATAAACAATTACAATAAATGTGGAAGAAGGTGTGAAAACCAATTTCACCTGAATTTGTAAACATTTTGCGATTTTGGCTTCTATGGCTAACTTTTGTCCTTCTGCATCGTAAATTCCAATAACATTCTCTTTGGTTTCGGCGCAGAGCCGGCAGAGTTCCGGCTCTGTCATGATTCACAAATAAAATGCTGGTATAAGTATTACAATACAGTACATTGTGAAAAAAAAACTGTAAATGCAATCACATCATCTCACATTTACATTGTAATATATGGTAAATAGAAAATTGCTGTGGACGCCAGAATGAATAGCGGACATGTTGTTTCTTTTACACAAGAAAAGCATGAACTATTTTTCGATCCGCAATACAAAAAACTTTTTTCAAATATTCACTTGTTTTACTACATTCGTCGATAATGATGACAATTTTTTACATAACTGTCTGATCGGTAATAGTCTTTTCATTTTGTTATATGAATGAAATGGCACAGTTTTCTCATTGGGTTTGTTTGGAAAAAATAAAATTATATTGTTACGCTCTCGCGTTAGCAGGCCTTAATATCTAGTGATATCGAATCAATGATCGACAATATAATTGTAACTATCGATAGCGATAATAACTTAGGCGCGAAATTAGAAGTCGGATGAACATACGCGATAAATAAAGCTACATATTATTTAGTACAAGTCGTAGGTAGTCAAATAAGAAGGAAAGTCAGAGCATTCGGATCTTAGAAGATTATAAAGGCTGTTTTATTACAAAACATAAAGAATTAAGTCCATAGAATAACGTACGACCTCCGGAGGTAGTCGGATCCCACGATACCCTGTGCTGGTCGCCACATGTGCGACCGCTGAACAAAAAGGACTCTTCAACAGCCCCTCGACTCTTTGGCGCGCTTCCTCTGACTTTCGCGGGTTTTTCCGCATTTCCCCTTCACGAAGCGTTGTAACCTCCACGCACCCAAGGACGGATAGGAACCCCAATGAGACCCAACCCCATTGGACGAGGACGAATTGGAAGGAGGACCAAGGAACTCAGGAAGAGGAACCAGAACTGTAATGGAAAGAAGAAGAAGCCTCGCAGATTATTATTAATATAAACTCCCACCGGAGATCAACGTTAGCCTTGAACAGACCTACTTCGGCAAATTACTTGTACAAATCAACGCTATTTCTTGAAATAAACAGTATCTTTTAACTCGAGCAGTGAATAAACATAAATCTTTATGAAAGTATACATTGTCTTCGAATATTCCGCCCTTCTCCACAGCAAAGCGGTTCAGCGCTCCACGAGCAACCGAACCTACACAAAGTCCCCATATCCCACCATGGCTACACCACACAGTAGTACCACAGCCTGTGATATATATATATATGTATATCCACAGCCTACTCCAGCACTAGTCGTGCTGAAGGTAAATATGGCAACACAGCGAGAGTAACTAATTTTTTACAAGTTTATATTTATTATACAAATACACAATTTTTGAAAAATTCACAAGTTTCATACTATATTTATTAGTTAATAATGCCACAGTGTTGTATTGTTCCCAATTGTAAGGGAATAATATTAATGATCTTCATGATCTTTCTGCTGACGTAAATGGATTTTCAAAAATTTTCAATGTCGAATATTTATCCACGTGTGTTGTAGATGATTATATTAAGATTTATATATCCGGTTACGGGTCCCATTCTGTTGCTACAAAATTGAATTGTAATATATGTAAATAATTGATTGGGAAGGATAAAGGTACAACTATAAATAATGTATATTTTGAACCCTTACAAAGATCACTTACAAAGTAATAACCTTATTTACTCATATATGTGCAATAATGGAAGCCATAATAAATGGTACCAATTTGGAATCAGATTTTCTAAAATCTGGAAACCATAAGCACATTTTATGTAAATTAACATATATTAATGTTCAATGAAATGCACATCATTTAGCATTTTCTGATACATGCATTTGTGGTGAAGATTCTATAATTACCTGCACAACCATTCCCTTCAGTAATTAATTGTCCAACCTCTTTCCGTGTTCACTTTACCTCTTTGACTTCGTATCAATAATTTTGTCTATTTCAGGTTTCTATTAACTTATATATCACTCCATTCATTTTCAAATGTTGCGTTTTAGTTCAAAGATGATACTAATCACCAAACCATTCCGAGAGTCCACAAAATGTATACCACATTTATAACCATTAGTATACTTTAATATCACTTCTACTTACCATAGTTATAATATTTATATATTACTTAGACATAATTAATCAAGAATTGTGTACTTTAACATAATTTTCTATGAAAAAAAAGCGTTAATTGTAATCCCAAGTACAAGCTCCCATTACTGAAAATAGGATTCCCGATCAGTAAACCCGATTGCCACGTTGTTCAGCACGGCTAGTACTAGACTAGGCTGTGCTAGTACTAGAGTAGGCTGTGGCAACAGTATATGTATACGCTGTTGTGTCTACCCTAAATTAGTGAATTCTCCCTCTATCGAGCGTTATGCAAACCAGCGCGCGCGGTATTTAAATTACAATATTGTGAAGTCAAAGCAATGCAGATGGAATTTGTTTAATTGATTAAATGTCATTAACTGCATTGCTTTGACATTAAATACTCGTTATTTATTGATTAACTGTTGCTACAGCGATAACTACTTATTATTTATTGATTAACTGTTGCTACAGCAATAACAACTTATTATTTATTGATTAACTGTCAATAATAAGATATTGACCAATAGGATTAGCTTTAATTAATTTGTTAAACTAACATCAATTTTAATTGGCGACAAACAAAGTTGTTAAATGTTTTAATGGTAAGAGTTGAAAGCGAGCTTCTGTACATTCATTCTATCGTTAGCTAAGAAGGCGATAGCACACATATTAAGTTTGAAGTTTTCATAAAGTTTCTTAACATCTGTTCGATAGTTATTACAAGTTCGTTCATATTTAAATAGTTATTGGTTTATTTTCATTATATACTTAATTTTCTACCACGAGCAGAGCGCTTTAGCGCTCCACGGGCGCACGAACCAAGAATTAAAGAATTTCCTAATATAAATTCGCAACAACGCATGCTGTAGCCCTGCTAGGGACTTTGTTGTACCGGTGCGCGCAAAATTAAAATCAGTAGTTAATCCTAGTTGTCCGTACGATTATGATTTTTTAAGTATCTATGTGTACATTGCGCAAATTGTGCTTCATGATCAATATATAAGAGACTGTACAAAATTTTAATGCATTCAAAAAATGCATAATGAAGAAATGAAGATTACTGTATTACTGTACACATTTGTATTTTGCAAAATAGCAGTTCATTGAAATAGAAAGTAATGTAGGGGAATCTACGAACCGCGCATGAACTTTATTTGAAGTATTAGTTTGCGTACTAACATTCATTGTAAATGTTATAAAATAAATATTTAACCGCGCTTAATAGTACTTAATAGTACTGGTGTAAGTCCACCCTTTATTTAAAAAGCCTTATCGCATATCAAATGTTACAAAAGAATTACAAATGTTGAATTATGGTATTACTATAAATATTAAATTTATGTCACATCTCAAAAAAAGTTATATAATAAACTTTAATATAATTGTATTTCCATGCATGCCAGTACCCCGATCCTTTTTTTAAAAAGTATCTAGAAAATGCAACTTATTTCAGTTTAAAAATGACGCTATTGGAAACCCAAGACAGAATGGTATTTTTATTTATTTTAATATACATAAGTTCGATAAACTTTCACTAGTAATAAGTTCGACAAACTTTCATGCATAATATAAATATAAATATTTTGAATATTCATAAAGATCAATATACATATCTTCTTTTTTTTTTTATTTCTAGTTTTACGTCGCCTCGACCTTTACGTCATTAGCGACGGCATATTAACGATGTGACGTATCATTTCGAAATAATTTGTTAACAATGAACGAAGCTACACTCAACTACACGTATATACACATATGTGTGCATCAGAACATACACAGTTCTATACATAATAACATATACTAATCCATTAGTTTCTGCTTATTTAAGCTGTAATTTAAATGAAAATCTATTAAATGTTAATTTTATAATATCATCACTGTATAACATTGTATACGGATGCGACGCGATTCGTGTAATTTGCAATTAACAATTTGAAATTATGTCGAACCGATTACACATTGATGAAGAAAATAATTTCTTACAAATATTTTAGTAGATATTAAAAAACATTCCATACATATTTATAAAACGAATGTGTATAATATAATCGAAAACGTGTTCGTCCAATCGATATAGTACGCTTTTTGGGTTTTCAGGTCACCTACATCACCTTTTAAAATTATTTTCTAACGGTACCTGCAATGTTCTCAGGTACGCCGGTTGAAGTATTTTGGAAATATTAGTTTTAGAGACAGCACCGACGACAATTCATTTATACTATTTGGGTACGTAGTTTAAAATTGAAGTGCGTGTACATATACGTATTAACCAATTACCTAACACTTCTAACAGTAAATATTTCACCTCTCTTGACTATAGTTGTAGAAACCTAGTCATTTCTTGGTATGTAAATTAACAAATTTACGAAATTGAAGTTATGTGACATAATTGTTTCTATTTAAAACATTATATTGAAACAAGATATGCAACCATTTAAATTCAAAATACTTTTGGGACGTCCGATTTCCTACGTGAAACGTAGTTTAATAGTTATTTGTTTAATGTACGATTATGGATTTTATTGGATATTAAAACGAAAGTTGAGGTCCTAGTCTTACTTGTGAAAGTAGAAAATATTGCTATCATTTTTGTTAAGTAATTAATATATTACTCACAATATTTCAGTTCAATATTCAATTATAAATCTTAACATAAAGCTTCGTTTAGAAATTGTTTACATGCAATCATAAAGAAATAAATATAATTACATATCATATCCAAAGAAATAGAAGTATAAATCGAAAAAACAAAGCGGTTTAACTTAAACGATGAATATTGACATTCAGGATTATTTTAGCATTATAGTTGAATACAAAAAAAAATGTTAAACCGTGTTGGGAAAATAAGAAACTTTGTTATTTGTTTTTAATAATATTGAAAGGGTTTTATATAAATATGGTTTAGACATAATACAAAAACGTTATAATTAATTAACAAACTATCAATTACATTTTGACAATGAATTTATCCATAATAAAGATACAAATCGTTTTATTTGTTATGAAAGTGAATTAATATATGTTATTAATTAATGTGACTAATAATTTCGAAATATTTTGTTCTGAGTAAAGAAAGGAATACCTGGTATGCTCAAAAATGCTCGTGGAATCGTAAAAGTCTTCACGCGCTGTCCCCATTGCATATACATATATACATATGTATACATATATATGGGGGTGCTTCTCAAGAAAGCGTCACAGTTCTTTGGAGAACGTGCTCGGGTAAGCATCGTTAGCTCAACATGTGCAACAAAATAAATTGATATTTCATTTTCTTTTTACGATTCGTTTATTCAAGTGAATATCTTAGGATACATTTAATATGGGAATTTATTGTGCGAACTTTGAAATTTAAATTTCTTGTAATAATAATAAATATTCTTATCGTCACTTACAATTCTTGTCATTTAGACTTACTTTCAGTATAGATTATTCTCACTTCCATATTAAAATTATTTAAATTATAAAAGAGTTTCAGTAAATATAGAAAATGAATGTAATATAATGCTATCATTTTTAATTAATTTAAAGTTAATTAAATAATTGTAATATTATCTTGCAAAGTATATAATTTAGATGTGTCAATTTGTGTTTGAAAATATTAAGAATATTTTAAGGGCATACTCCTTGGTTTAAGAAGAAGAAAACCATGCCGATGGCCAATTTTTAAAGTTATTAATGTTGTTATTTTATAATTAATGAAAATACAATAAAAATTCTCGCGTATAATAGCGTGTTGAAAATGAGATTTCGTACTGGTATAAAGAACAAGATATAATTAAGATATTTATTCCATTGAACCGAATTTTTCTAAGCTAATTATTTAATTAAAATAAAATTCGAAGTACTTTAAATGTTAATGTTATTCGAGGTTTCCCGTACTTTAGTATCTGTATGTATTGCAAATAATGAATTGTCTTATTTCTATTAAAATATAGCCAAAAGATGATACGATTTCTTATTCTTGGAGTACTCTTTGCCTTTTCATCGGCTCAATTCCAACCTTCTGGGAGAATTTTAGAGCCACCCATACCCAGTCTTTGTGCACAAAGTAAGTAGTTTATATAAATACTAATTTGTTTATTTCTTATGAAGAATTAAAATATTTATACTCGTGTAATTTATACTTTATACTTTAGTTTATAGTTTATACTTTATTATGATATTTCATATTCTTCAGATGTTGATGTTATAATCAAATAGATATCTCAATTGTAGAAATTTAAATCAACCATTAATAAATAAATAAAACGTAATAAAAAAACCAATATAATATAATATAAACGATTAAAAAAACGTAATGGTACCGATGAATTGCCTAAAATTCTCTTTTGTACTTAAAACTTCGTAAATATCGTATATGTACAGTGGGGTATCCTACAACGATCTAATTCGCTCTAGAAGTTCGTTCGTTATAGGATACTCTACTGTATACATTATCCAATAAGAAATAGTCATTACAAAATTGCTGGATAAAACATGTTTTATTGCTAGCAGCGAGTGCATTTTGTAATTGTAATTTTTATAATCCACACTGTGAATATCTCATTTTTGTCTTTAGGTTGTACTTTTGGTTTATTTTCGCATAAATATCATCCCCTTGTTTGCTCTCTCTCTCTTCTCTACATCTTCACTTAGTTCACACCCCGAATATCTTCGAATTACTGATACTGACGAAGATTTTAAACAATAGTTCTCTTCTAAGAAAGAGGATTTTTTAAATGGAGCTATGTACTTTTTATTGCATTCATCGAGGCAGCTTATGATTGCCCATAAATCTAGCTATTTATGCCTAAGAGGCACTTTAATGTTAACACAATTGAAGTGTCCTAATTTGTTGTTGATTATTAACTTTCCTTTCCCTGATTACTATGCAGTGTGCGGAATCTCTTTATACTGATACCAAACTTTCTTTCTGCCGTTTGAGAAAGTAGTTTCTACAATTAACATACATCGTATGATACCAACACTTACGTCGTGACGACAATATCTAAAATCACACGTGACACTGCATAACTTTCCCTCTAAGAAAAAGAATGTGATTAGTGATTATCCCGAATAGAATTTGCGATTTTAGAAATATTTCGCAACAGAGAGTGACCTATTATTACGCATTGAACTAACCGTTTTAAATTTTAAGTCCGTAATGCCCGCAAGATATAGTGTACTATAATTAATAGAATGTAAACTTGATTACATTGATTACATTGATTCCTTAGTATGTAATCAATATTATACAGGGTGAGGCGCGTAAAGCGTGACAAACGAATATTTTCAAAAATGTTATACAAAGTTGATGTACTTGAGGGAATAAATTTTTCGAAATAAGTCATATTTTTGTTCTTGAGTGTCAGGAGCATTTCAAGGTCATGCATTTTTTTAGATTAAATTTTTATATATTTTTCTATGTCCATTCAATGACTATAATTTTGTATGGTCCATTAAAGTATAATCAAGGGCCCAAATGAAGAAAACGTAGTTGTGCCCTTCTAGTCGCAGTTATTTGGCATAATATAATTTTTTCACCGTAATATCACTTAATTAATTGGAGCTGATGACGTAACTTCTTCTTTCACATATCAACGAAGAAAATAGTCGGGAAGGGCCTATTGTAACTGAGAGGTATGGCTGAAAAATTGCCTCGACGCCTGAAGTTATGCAATGCGAAGTGTTTCAAGAAGCACGTTCACATTTCAAGCATCTGATTAAATCTACTTTTCTTTCATCTGTGCCGCTGATTATTGCTTGATGCACTTTGAATAATTGAATTTGAATTAATCATTGAATTTGTCGAAGTGCCAACACCATGGTGTTGGTGTATAAGTGCACTTATGCATTATAAAAATATATAACCCCTTTTTAAAAAGAGGTGAATGACGTTGAAATATCCTTGATGCATTCACAATTACATTTTTCATATCATTAATATTTTGGAAAACATTCATTGATCACGCTTCACGCGCCCCGCCCTGTATTATACACCATCATTTAATGCAAATAGTTAATAGATACTACAAATCAAACCTTAATAAACTTAAGAATTATTATTAATTAAGTTATAACGTAACCAGAATGTTTCTTTTTCGTTTAGTTTTCTTTAATGAATATTAAGGATACATACTTATTTAGGTCGAATCAATTATTGAAATGTATATTTCTTGTAATACTATATTATAGAGAATATATCAAAGAGATTGTACCAAGTACTATAAAGATTATAGTAATTCTAATATAGTAACAGAATATTTTGGTCTTTCAAAAGTTGATAAAATGTTTTAAATAATTTTAATATTACCATTAATATAAAATATTAAATACACTGTAATGTCTTAGGGGCGATTCATGAACGTTTTAATGGCAAGGGTTACTACTATTCATGGGCTGACCCAAGAACAAGTGGGCAAGAGCTTGATTGGCTAGCTGGTAGAAACTTCTGCAGGCAAAGATGTATGGACCTTGTTTCTTTAGAAACTTCTGCGGAGAACGAATTCATCAAAAGCCGCATTGTTCAAAGTATTAAAACATACAACAATCTCTCCACTTTAAACTACAGAAGTAGAAATCAAACGGATAACAATTACTGTCTACAGATAATGTAAAATACATTTGGACATCCGGCCGTCTTTGCGACTTCAAAGGATGCGATAGACCTGACCTTCAACCTCTCCATATTAATGGTTGGTTCTGGACAGCAGAATTACAAAAACTTGCACCAACTAATGATCGCTCACAAAATAATTGGTCCGAGAGTGGAGGGTAAGTACAAATTTCTTCATTTTTCAAAACTATTACAACAGTTATAATTTATTTTTGTGTACCAAATCACTTCGTAAATTTTACCATGCCTTTTACCACGATGTCTGAATAAAGATTAATCAAATACTGCTAACTTATTATTAGTACTTATTATAAGTACACCTTACATTGGTCCAATAATTAATTAATTCGACAAAATATTGTAATGTTGCACATAAATTAATCAATTAAAATGGAACAATGTTAACTCTAGCCTTGGGAAGCCACAACCTGATAACCGAGAACCAATACAACAAGGAGGTGCTCCAGAAAATTGTTTGGCTGTATTGAATCAATTTTACAAAGATGGTGTAAATTGGCATGATGTTGCTTGCCATCATAAGAAACCATGGGTTTGCGAAGATAATGATTCGCTACTAAGATATGTTCACTTTACCAATCCTAATATTCGTCTTTAGAGAAAATACATTGTACAGAGAAGTAATAATCACCTATTTATTATAAATTATTTAATTACAGTTATATTACTATTTATCTGAGTTTCTAGATTTTTGTTTTTAAATTGTTATAAATCTAGTAAAGTTTCCCAAATTTTGAAGAAATATGTATCTAAGAACCATATGCTTAACCAAATATTGCTCTGTAGCGTGCGTAAAATATTTATTGTTTCAATTTTACATTTTTTCTGACTTTCAAAGATTACCAATCTGTACATAATGTTTTTGATCTATACCTATAGAGTATGTACTATAAGTAATAATAAATATATTTGTAAATTCTTATATAATAGCACATTATTTTCGACATATTACCTTGAAAATAAATTCACTTGCCCCTTCTTATTAGTTTTACAGAGATCTATAATTATAATTTATCATAAGTGCAATGCTATAAATGAAAAAGTATGGTCCTGTTAGATTATATAACGCATTGTATAAACATTGAGCACTTACTTTAGAAATATCAATTTCGTGTAAAAGTATAAATCACTGTCAATTTTATAAAGTAATATTAAAAATGTATTTATGAACGCTATTTACATTTTACTCACTTTTTACCTTCTACCATTATAATATGATAACCAAATTTCGTTTTAACTGGCGGATCTGTATAAATTGGCGAACCAAGGGAAGAAACAGGTAATGCGAATGCAGCTTCTTGAAATGGCCCAACCATTGACCCTCTAATCATCCAACCAAGGTCACCCTCAAATAAATATTACAAAATGTTAAACATAGGTATGAGTAATTGAACAGAAAAATATGTTGATACAGTCAGAAAGTCAATTACCCCAGATCTTGCCTTGTCTTCACTATATGTAGCAGCGATTTCATTGAACTTTCCACCAGCTTTCAATTTTTCCATTGCCTCCAAACTTTTTGATTGTTTTTCACACAGTATGTGCCTGACCTTTTTAATGAAAGTAAAAATTCAAAAACGAATTAGACATAGCTATATATGACTTTTATTTTAGAAGTATAGCTAACATACTTTCACTGCTGTTCCTCCTTTTTTTTCTTCTTTTCCACTGCTACCCTCTGAAGCTTTAGATTTGCTTGTCTTTGCATTATTTGCATTCTTTTTAGGAGGCATGTTTGATTTTTCTACAAAAATGTCAAACACCTTATTTTAACACCATGTACTTTCATAATATTAGTAACTTATTGAAATATGTTTTACACAATAACATTGAATTTAAATATAAGTAAATGTTATTATTTTACATTGACTCTATCTCGAGCTACTAATTCCTTATACCAGAAAAAAAATCTTTGAGTGTAAGCAATTAACATAATCCATGACTTTGTCTCTATTTCTGGACAAGTTAACTTAAATCAGAGTCTGCCAAATGGTGGCCCGCGGGCCACTCGTGGCCTGTTCTCCTACTTATATCTTTCACCTTCAGCGAACTGGTCGCGCGGCATATGACAGACATATAGACAAATGACACTCCACACACCTATGCGTATTGTGTTAGATGCCATGTCAACGTCACATTATTTTCGCGTTTAATTGGTAGTGCTGACGGTAAAGCTTGGCAGTCCCTGACTTAAATGATCAAGCCTCGCATCATAGTTGACATACGTTACCCTACAATTACACTGGGACTTGTTTTAAATACATATATTATATTTAAAATTGTATAATTGAAATGAGTTACTATTAACCCAGTAACAACAAACGTATGCAGTAGTAAATGACCAAATATGACAAAACTATTTAAAAAACTATTTACTGCATCGGATATAATGTATGCTTTGTGTATAATCTCGAATTAATTAACGAAGTATTACATGTATTATGCTAAAGCAGAAAGGGTATTTTAAAAGAGACAGTACTTATGAGGTTACAAGTACATATTACTATATTACTACATAATTACTCTTCACTGATATAACTATTTATAAAATAAATACAGTAAAGCTAATCTTACATACCACAAAGGCGGCTTAACACTGATATTTTCTAGATGATAAATTTAAGGCATCAAAAACGTGACAGTAAGCACATCGCCGAAATGTCTGTGTTTCTCCTAAATATTAAGCGACCAAAGTGGGCAAATTTCCAACGGTTATTGTTGCTAAAATATTTGAAAGCGTGAAAAAAATGTTTGATACGATGGTTGATTCGATGAACAACATTTAGGAGAATATTTCAATGCTTCTTTTTAATTCTTATTTACAGAGATTTCAGTAGCAAGATACAGTGGGGTACCATATGACGGTCTAATTCGTTATAGAATTTGGTTCGTTATAGGATACAATTATACAGCCGATCCTCTATAACTATTAAAAACCTCTATGGTAATAGAGAATATCATGCAAATATACGTATTATAACATCGTTCGTTGTAACATATTTATTCGTTGTAAACGTTTGGTGTGAGGTCGTTTATTATAATACCCATATTCTACTGTAATTATTTGAAATAAAATACATAAGTATATATTTTGAATATAGTCTGTTTATTCTATATTTTATGGTGTATTCGAGTAACGTATATTAAAGTATTATAATTGGACGATAATTTATCGGATATTATGTTGCCAATTAAATTTGCGTAACATCATTATTTTAAAAAAATCTGTTCTCATGTGCCAGAAAGTTTTCGAAAATACTTTACTGCTTATTATTCAATCAGTAAATTTTGTACATCTATCTCATCGAATTGCTGGTTTAGATCTCATCATAATCATAGAAATCTTAATAATCTTACTATACATAGTTAATAAAAGTAAACAAAGTTCTTTACATATTTGAAATATTGTATGTATAGCTATATTATTTATAAAAAAATGTAAACGATTTTAAGGACTTAATAATTTTATTATTTGCCGGACAATTTATTCACCATTTGAATTTAATTGTGAAGGTATTTCCTTTACATAATCACGTAAACGACATTGATAATCTTTTACTATGCCATTTCCATAATTTATCGAATCGTACATTCATTGTAATATGTAATAGAAATTTTTGGTGAAAATAACCCAATGTCATCTTGCTAGAGAATATAAACATAAAATAAAATGTATAATTTATTTGAAAATTTCCGTTTAATATTGCAACATTTTATTAAATAACAGAACAGTTCTAAAATAATTTATGTTTCTCTTGAAATACAATACGTTAAATGGTACATTGAGTGCACCGCATGAGTGTAACAAAAGATGCAACAATTAATCTTCGTAAATATTTTTCTTAAATTATTCTTATACTATTGATAAAAAATACTTTATTATTCCTTGCTTGAAGCAGGGGCGAATTAAACACTTTGACGACAACTACATGCATTTTTAGCTTTAGTACAGTAATCGTTGTTCAAACATATTTAAAGCCCCATAATATCTGGCCCATAACATTAGTCCAACAAAATAAAGTGCATCAAATAAGGTCCATATGATAAAGCCCAAAAAATAAAACCCGTATGACAAGGTCATGTGACATAGAAAAGGTAAATCCGTATAAGAGGAATTCGAAAAAATATCCATTTCCGTCGTCGCTGAAATACGTAATGTGTTCTTATCGTCAATCAATAATTGTTACGACAGGTTACATTTATTCACTGCTTCATATATGTATAGTCCCACCTATTCAAATAAATGTGGAATTCTGTAAATTGTACAAAATTTACAATTGAATGTGAAATGTAAAATTCTTAATGTAGGCTTTAACGATAAAATAACTATTGATTGAAAAAAGACATTTAGCTCATTTCTTTGCATGAAAAGTGAAAATATTCATATTACATACAATGTTTTTGTTATAAAATATGTTATCTTGAATGAAAAATTCATGAAGTATTATAATTAGGAACATAAAATTGGCTCACCGTGTTTTCTATATCGTATTAAATGCACGGATAATTAATTTCGTCTATTTACTTAGTGTAATAGATTCTAATGGTATATGTATAAATCGAACAGCGTAATTTCTTTAATCCGTTGACTATTTTCGACAATTCAAATTCGTCGATGCATGTTGAATTATATGTTTTGTTAGCGCGGTATACTGGAATGTGCTAAAAAGAAATTAATTTAATTTTATGTGAAAAATGTCTTCAAAATTACTCGATACGTAAGGGATTAATAAAATGAAGGTAATATTAAAGTCTTCGATATACTTTCGTTTACAATACATACCAAAATATTATATCCACCTTGATACTGTACTATTTTATGCAAATGAATTTTGTATATTTTTAAAATGAAGGTATGTGTTCGAGGGAAACAAGACTTTAGTACAAGCTTGAATATTTGCGCACCACAAATACAACGATTAAACGCTTAGAAAATTAGAAAGAGAAACAATCAAATGTAGATAAAAATGTTACAACAAAAACTAGTGAAAGCAAAGGACACTTTTATTAGAGTGTTACATATTAAATTTAATAAAAAAATCTTATGTTTCTTCTGCAAGCAAGTGGGACTTATTATATCAATAATAACAAAACATTTAAAACTAGACTATAATACAACATGGTCGATGGTTGCTGAATTGTTCTCTTTCACAGTTAGAGATAGTGTATCAAAGCGAATTACAGATAAACATTAAACTCGAGTGCTCTTCTTCTTGTATGAATTTAAACTCAGGCCTAACGGAATAGAAACTATTTATAAGGTCAATAGAGCTTTTAGCAAATGACAGCAATGTACAACTTCCTTTTACGATGATCCAAACTTTAAACATCAAAGTTTAATTGTCCAATGAGTCGCACTTTAATTATCAAATGGATATGGAATGCTATCATTGGGAAGTCACGAATCTGTAGTTTTAATAGAATTTAACAAATAGAAACGAATTCGTGTTATTAAAATATTACAATTAATTTAAATATGTAATAGAACAATTCTTGTAAAGAGAAATGAATAATCTACCACAAGTATTTTCATAAATATCTCGCATAACTTAAAAAGTAATGTAAGGTACATATACATAATAGGTTCTTCTTGAAATTTTTGAAAAGAATGACATTGACTATATTTTTCTTTTCATTATTTTATTTACATCTTCAAACGGTTCAACTTCGCCTTATAAACATATTCTTATGCATATACCTATAAACAATATAGCAATTTCCATGACTCACCCTGTATAATAGTGTCACCTTAGGGATAAATTACTTTATTATGATCATTACACGATATACTCGGTTTAAATAAAAACGATGTACACAATAACTCGTTGCTAGTTAAAGTTATCAAAATATTGTTCTTACGAAAGTTATTCAGTATAGAGGAGGAGAGAGGGAAAGACTATTTGCACTCTGTGGTGCAAATAATTTTCCTTTAAGCGTAATACCTGTGGAGATATCAACCTCTAGTTTAATTTGTTAATCAGTGGAATCAGTGGAGGCTCGTAGCTAAATATCAAGTGGAAATTAGGGGGTGCCGTAGTTCCACAGAGCCTATACGCGAGCCGCCACTGATGTGAGTGGAATGCTATTAATTCTTATTAATCCTTTCATGCTTACAGCTAGACTAGAGCATGTCAAGTAGATGAGTATGTATATGGCCGTACTTATTTTATAGATATTATATAGATATAACAGAAAAGAATTCTTGTTAGAATGCATGCCAAAGTAAGTATGTAATCAAATACACATATACAATAAAATTTTTTATAAATTATTAAAAAAAGTTAACTGCAAAATCGAATACCTTACGGAAAAACGCTAATGCGCTAAGCAGTTTATGATATGATAACACATTTTAAAACAAATTCAACAAGTATAGTATTATGACATTTCCGCATTCAATTTCCCAGCGATTTCTCTACGATGTTACAACTTTCCATAATTGGCATAGTATATTGGCTATTATTATACGTAGTGATAACGATGAATGGGTTAGACTTTCTGATGTTATTAAATTTGAAAAAAGAAATTGTATTGAATGCTTATTCTATTTTTGCGTATATTTTGGTGGGATGTGGAAAGTTTGTGTAGGTTCGGTAGCCCGTGGAGCGCTGAACCGCTCTGCTTGTGGAGAAGCGCGGAATATTCAAAGACAACTTATACTTTTATAATGATTTATGTTTATTGACTGCTTGAGTTAAAAGATACTGATTATTTCAAGAGATGGTCGTACGACGTCGGAGATCGTACGTTATTCTATAGACTTAATTCTTTATGTTCTATAACAAAACAGCCTTTAGAATCTTCCAAGCGAATATAATTATTCTATATAATATAATTCTATTATTCAGCGTAAGAGATACTGATGGTTCAAGAAATAACGAAGTTCTCTGCGTGTGGCTTCTTCTTCTTTTTATTACGGCTCTGGTTCTTCTTGAGTTCCTGTTTTCCCCCTAACCCTTGGTAGCGGCCAATGAGGTTGAGTCTTGTTGGGCCTTGGATCGCCCTCCGGCGCGTGGAGGGTAACATTTTCGCTTTCCGGTACTGACGAAGGGGTGTGCGCGCAAAGGGGAGAAATGGGAAAAACCCGGTAAACGCGTGAAAGTCGCATGGTAACGGTAAATGGGGAGTCATGGAAACAACCTGGAAGAAAACGCTAAAAAGTCGAAGAGTTTTGCAGCGTTTTCTAAGAATACGCGTACATTAATTAACTGATGTATAAATCGGGGTAGTCCATATGTTCATCTGACTTTAAATTTCCCTCCCGACTTCTTATCGCTATCGATAAGTGCGATTTTATTGTCGATCCGTGAATCGATGTTACTAGACATTAAGCCTGGCTAACGCGATAGCGTAACAGCACAGCCTACTCTAGTACTAGCCGTGCTGAAGGTAAAAATGGCAATATAGCGAGAGTCCGACTGTGATATATATGTATATCAGTATACCTAACCCAACCCACCCTACCGGACTCTCAGTTTCTCCATACCGGCCTCTCACTTTCCCGCTTATTTTTCGAATGTTTGCACATCAATGTATACTTATTGTCAGTAGACAATTTTTTAAAATATAAAAGTAAGTGCAGTAATGCAGGGAAGTTTCATTTATTAACTATGTAGGTCTTAATCTTTGTGTATAGCACATTTATTTAATAAAAGCTATTGTGCATTCAATATATTTCAATTTAGTGTTAATTATTGGAAAACTAGATTATGAGGAAGTTTGATAATGTGTAATACACAGTTCAGTTTAATAAAAGAATACTTTATTATATTGTAAAGGGAAGGTACGTCCTTATTCAAAGGAGAAACTCTATCGAATGAATTTAGAATAGAAGGGTCAAGCATTCGCACCCTGTGGGTCCCTTTTAACATAAAACCTCGTATAATCAGTGGCATTCTATTCCACAATACATTCCCAGAACTTATAAGAGATAATTTTTGTTTAACTAGGCTTTATTCAATAGATAAAACCAACATTAATAACATTTTAATAGTATCATAACTAATTTTTTACAAGTTCATATTTATTATATACATACACAATTTTTGAAAAATTCACAAGTTTCATACTATATTTATTAGTTAATAATGCCACAGTGTTATGTTTCCAATTGTAAGGGAATAATATTAATGATCTTCATAATCTTCCTGCCGATGTAAATGGATTTTCAAAAATTTTCAATACCGAATATTTATCCACGTGTGTTGTAGATGATTATATTAATATTTATATATCCGGTTATGGGTCCCATTCCGTTGCTAAAAAATTAAATTGTAATATATGTAAATAATTGATTTTGGGAGGATAAAGGTACAACTATAAATACTGTACATTTTGATCACTTACAACGAGGTGGTCTTTCCATTCCCACAGAAGAAGTAATAACCTTATTTACTCATATATGTGCAACAATGAAAGCCATAATAAATGGTACCAATTTGGAATCAGATTTTCTAAAATCTGAAAATCATAAGCACATTTTATGTAAATTAACATATATTAATATTCAATCAAATGCACATCATTTAGCTTTTTCTGATACATGCATTTGTGGTGAAGATTTTATAATTACCTGCACAACCTTTCCCTTCCAACTTATCCAACCTCTTTCCGTGCTCACTTAACCTCTTTGACTTCGTATCAATAATTTTGTCTATTTCAGGTTTCTATTAACTTATATATCACTCCATTCATTTTCAAATGTTGCGTTTTAGTTCAAAGATGATTCTATTTCGCTTCATACTTACATTTTCTTAAAACCACTGTAAAATATTTCCAATTTTATGTATCACATCACCAAACCATTCCGAGAGTCCACAAAATGTATACCACATTTATAACTATTAGTATACTTTAATATCACTTCTACTTACCATAGTTATAATATTTATATATTACTCAGACATAATTAATAAAGAATTGTGTACTTTAACATAATTTTCTATGAGAAAATGCGTTAATTGTAATCCCAAGTACAAGACTCCCATTACTGAAAATAGGACTCCCGATCGGTAAACACGCGGTGTTGCCACGTTGTTCAGCACGGCTAGTACTAGAGTAGGCTGTGGTATAGCTTTATGTGACGTCACCTTGTCTCTACGTAGAAACTTCTCCCGGCAACGCTGATTGTAATATAAGCTCCGAATACAATTTCTATACTCAAATGTAAATACCTTGTCTCAATTGCAATTGGATTTGTTTGTCACTTTTTCCAATTTCTGTAGTATTTGCAAATTGAGTAATATAAACTGAATTGGTTGGCATCCTTGAATCAACAGCAGGGATTTTATTCGAATAAAATCAGTCAGGCCATGTTCTTTTCGGTGCATATCGTTGTTCCGGTAGAACGTGTTAAAGAGTGTGATTATTGAAATTAAATAGAAATACAAACGTAATCATGTAAGTAAGGACAGAAAATGAAGCATTAAGCTACGCACTGTATGCACGTAATGGAAAAAGTGATTTACTTTTATTATATTCTGTTATATTAATATATATTGACGTACTTCAATTCGCAACTGATAACGTTCCGCAGTAATTCTTTAGGCTTACACACGATGATGTATACATATTATCACTGTACAATATTTGTAGTTATATTTTTGTCATTTATTGTGTACAAATGATACTAAAAATAAAGTTATACTATAAAATTAGAATTTCTAATTGGATTAAATTTCGCATAACTGGAGCCCCCAAAATTGAGTAATTTTTTTACCTTCTGATAATATTTGACAAGTGATGTTCAAAAATTAAAGTGGCAAGTTTTAGAATCCACAAAGTGATTAAGAAACAAAATTTGGCATTAATTTAAAAATTAACTAATTAATTAAAAGTAATTAAAAAAAAAACCTTGTTGAAATTCAAAATACAAAAGAAATACCAGAGATATCCAATTTTTCATAGGCATAACTTTTAAACCTATGGGTTTCTAAACTTAAATTTGTACTTTTTTGTATTATTCCATTTGTCGAATACTATTGGAAGATATATATAATTGCATCATGTTGCGAAATAGTTTAGTTCAATTCATTTGCATTTATAAAACTCATTTGTGCATCCAGAAAATACATATTTCAATAGTTTATTTATTTTATAGCATGCCTCTTGCTAAGGATCTTCTTCATCCACGTCCATCTGAGGAGAAAAGGAAACATAAGCTAAAAAGGCTTGTACAAAAACCTAACAGTTACTTCATGGATGTTAAATGCCCCGGATGTTATGCTATAAAAACAATCTTTTCACACGCGCAAAGATCTGTGGAGTGCGACGGATGTCGTACGATATTGTGCACGTCTACAGGTGGAAAAGCAAGATTAACAGAAGGTTGCTCTTTTAGAAGAAAAGTCCAATGCTAAAGCAATAATGGTTAAGGCAACTGAATGTGTATATATATATTTCTCTGTATATTCAATAAACAAACGAAATTATTATTTTTTTTACAACTATTTCTTTTTTCAGAATATCATCAGCTTTATGAGCCTTAACCCCTTTTCTTAAAATGACGTTTCAGAGACGTCATAGATTTTTAATACCAATGGGACTATGACATCTCTGAAACATCATGTGATTTTAAATGCTGTGTCTCACGTTTTCTTTTTACGGAAATTTTGTTCCATTCATAGTAATATTCTGCGTATATAAAATGTCGAGCGAAAAATTAATATTTTCTGATTCGTCGCTTTCGAATCTAATTATAAGACAATGAGTAAACACGCCCAAGTCGAAGCACAAACATATCTTTTCCCTATTATTGTTATATAAATTCTGTAGATAGTTCCATTTCAAAATCTCAAGGTAACCTTGGATTCATTATGAAAAAAAAATTTTCCAATTGTTTTGATTGTTACATGCGGTGCATTCGATTCAGATGAATTTTTAAAAATAACTTTTATTGGACTATCGGAAATAACTGGAAAATCGCGAGGATTGTTACATTGAAGACGCTGTATATCTAAGTAAAGAAACAAAATATTTATAAATGGTCTTTCATTGTTATTTCTATGTAAACACTGATCAAGATTTGTTATAGAAAAGGAGCCGTTTTAAAGAGATTAAATTTCACGACTTTGTGCAATCCGCGCCGCTCTCCATTTGTATTAGATAGGTACTATATCAAACTTAAAAGATGGCCGCAATAAAATTTGGATCTCATATAAAAGAATTACGAATTCTTTTGTGTCAAACATCGAAATCTAGTCAAGGTGTTAGGTAATGGTGATTTTATTTAAAAACCAGCGTCATTAAACTCGTATAGTTATTCATAATGAATAAATAACTTAAGCTTTGTTTTTTGAAATTCTAACCCGTTTGATATTTTTAGAGAATTTATTGAAAAACAATATGTGCCACTTAAAAGAAACAACCCGAAAACTTCAGTTTTAATTAGAGAATGCTCTTCAATAGAGCCCTCTTTGCACGCAAGATATGGTAAGTTTTACGATATTATTCTATTAAGGTATTTATAGTAACCCACAAATTTGTTCCTGTAAAGTTAATACACTTATTCGTTGAGAAAATATACTAACGGGAATCCAGAAAGTATTAGTTTTAACTGACTCGATATATTTATATTCCACAAAGTATAAAATGATATAAAATTTAACGAATTCCCATAGAAAATCATATTAGTTAAATAAATTCAAGGTTAATGCTATATGAAATTTCAATATATTGTTCATTTAAATTAAGCACCCTTATTTTATGTATAATAAGGTTGAAAAATTTGAGATACAATAAAAACAGAATGACTCTGTTTAATGAAATGAACTAAACAATACTTTCCAAATTTGTTCAAGTTTTAACCCTTTGCAGTCATATTTTAACTCCTTGAACAGTTTCTTCAATGCAAAGTTGTCTTCTTATAATCTTGCATTATATTATTAACACATCGGCGATGGGGCGTTTGGAGCTCTGTTTGGATGTGGGTATGGGGAGATTTTGTGTCTTTCCTTGTAATCACGTTACGATGGAAGTAACTGGTATAACTTTTTAACTAATTAATATTTCTCAATGGAATTTTGGGGAAAGGTGTATATAACTTTTTTGCGTAAAAATGTATATTTTTTAAAGTGCAAACATCAGAGGTTCTCAACCTTTTTATTATTTGTTAAGAAATGATAATTTATTACTCTTCTTATGGTACATAAAAAAATTAATATTTTTGCTTCGTATGGTATGTTTGGAAACAGTTACCAAGATGTAACAGTACGTTACAATCTTTACACATATAACTAGTCTCTCGACATCTTTTATGTGAATAAGAGACATGTCACCTTCACAGATCTCTGAAAGGTATTCTTCCTCCATTTTTTGTATTTTTACAAAAAACGAAAAATATAAGAACCAAAATTTTTACTATACAAACACAGGATAGCACTGTCTGCTCAAAGAGATGGTTGCGAAAGGCCAAGAACAGGCTAAAAGATTTTACTGTTGCCTTGCCGATGCAGGGTCACTTTACCAACCATAAAGAAATATCTTATTCTGATATAAACACAGTTATCTGAAAACTGTCATTATGTTCTGAAGCGATGCCTAAGCGTCGAATGTGTGCCTCCTCACGCTAACGCACATACAGTCTCGGCATCAATCATCACGGAATATAATAGCATATTAAAACCATAAATACTCTTTTCTATTCGGGGAACATCTAACACGAGATTTCTGAAGAGAAATCGAACCATTGACAAAGTCTTACAAATTTATACTGGGACAACTATATGAAGACATCGATGACGCGAAACCGCGTCATCCGTCGCCAATGTGTTAATGTTCGTTCAATGAAAATTAATTCTGACCAGTCTGAGCTACATGCAACTGCAAAGAGTTAATCGAAATGAGTATAAGAATCTTGTAACAGAAATGGTAGAAGTTATTCTAAAACATAAAGAGATATGGCCGAAGAAATCTATATACTCTAAGTTGAATTTTTTAAGTAAATAAAAGAAGACAAAGCCATTGCTCTTAGAATTGAAAAGTATGGGAATGTATATGTGAATCACTATGTATAATATATATAATTGTGTATTATGCATCCACGCAATATCTTGTTATATCTACTGTGTGTCTGTCTTTTTAGAATATTTCCTTAAAAATGAGTATTGTGTTTCAGAATTTGGAGTAGAGCAACGTTTTCCTCTGGAAAATTTAAGTTCAGAAGAAATACTTAAACAGATTCAAGGAATTGCAACTAGTAAATCAAAATAATGTTTATATTGTTAGTACATGTATTTTAATTTATTAATATATTAAATAAAATAGTGAAAAATTTAACTAGACTTAATTGCAATTGTAGTTCACTAATTTTCCAATTTTTTCAATCATTATCCTAACATAGTAAAAAGTTCTATTTATGCAATGAATACTACAATCTAGTTAAACGAGTATAATTAGTTTATAAAGTGTGAAACATATTAAGTTACTTGAAAGAGTAATAAAAATGTGCGGATATTGTTACAAATAAATATAAATAAAATAATTGTGGAGAAATAGTTAATGTCAGGAGATATATTTGCACTTACTTTATTTCGTATAAAACGTAAACATATTTGTAATCTTTATAACATTTCTCTTCTTTTTTGTAATGCGAATAATACTGATTCCGCAATATTTTACAATGTACTTGCTATTTTAGGATAAGATTACTCAATTCGTGGACTTGTTACACTAAACGTGCAATTATAGCAAAGAAGCATCTAGAAAATACTTTCTTTGAAGTTAAAATGGTCGCAAATGCTTTGACCTATTTAAAATACTTTTTTGAGGAAATGGATGCAAATACAGAAATGATACCGTTATAAGTGGTTCTAATTGCTCAAAGATGCGTGTCCACGAATATATTAGGAAAGATGATAATCATTGATGACATGGTGGCTGATGAAAAGTATGTCCAATACTTTGAAGAGTATATGATTTCATTCACTTATACAATGTCATATTTAAGACCTGACTTAGCCGTGACATGTACCAGGTGTTAATCCAATAAAAGATGTTCGTTCATTACTAGGTGAAAAGGTGCGGAAAGCATACCCATCGTCACTAGAAGAATTAAAAAGAATAGATTAGTTGTCCAGTAAGATTAAAAGTAACAAGGTGACACTCGTGAAATTTCATAAATTCGATGCTAAATATACCGAGAAACTATAATACTTTCGACAGAAAGAATCTCGTGCCGTATGGCTGTTTCGTATTAGTTTAATATAATTATTGAAATTGAATTTATGAATCGATAAGATCCTAAAGATAGCAACACAACAAGCGTTTTCACCATCGCGTATCAAAAATTTATACAAAAGGGGAATGCGCCATTGTTCGTTCGTGCTTATTCATATCGTGAACTGCTTAGTTTTCGAATGTTTTCTATAAATCTACTTATTTTTTCTCCATTTTGTTTTCTAAGAAGAGGTCTAGTCTATTTTTTAAACGAATGGAAATAAATAAGGAGAAGTCCATCGAATTTACAGAAATATACTGAGAAAGAGATTTACTGTGGTATTTCAAACATTCGAATCACTAGTAACATTATAATAAGTGTGAAAATAAGATGCTGGATGGAAATTGCAAAGGAAGTGAAAAACCAATTGCAGGCGCGAATGGAGATCGTATTTTCCGCGCATCGAATCATTGTATTGCATTATTTCTAATCTATTTACTGCATATGGCGTCACAAATAAGAAATCCAAAATATATTTTAAGTTAATAATAGAAACGAATTTATTTATACTTACAAGAGATAATGCAATGTTTTTAGTTTTGTGATACATATAATTTATGAGCGATAAAAATATATTTGTCATTTTTCAATGTAACTGTAGATTTAAAACCATAATTTTTTTATTTCATCTAATGGATTATCCTGAAATGGAAAACAAATATTAATTTAGTAAGCTATAACATTAATTTATTAGATCTACAGTTAATTTATAAAGAGATGTCTACGATTAGGATATGTACGTTTTACAGAGTTTCCAATTTTAATTTATAAATGCGTATTACACAAAAACTACCCGCTGTATAAAAAAATGATTCAGAAAGAAATAGAACGGTTTCGAGGGTGGCACAATCTGGTGCAATTAGTTTTTCTGTAGATGAACGCGTAGAGGTCATATGAAGGTGATATATGTTTTCTTAAATGGTATCATAATGGTGAACACATTAATTGATGCAGCTCTTTTCATTATTGTTATGGAACTAATTTTTTTACTATTAAAAAATCTACAATTAAAAATCTCAATTTGTTATTACAAAATTAAATTTATGTGTAAATCATATAGCGAAAGAAGCGATATATCTTTTCAGTACAGTAGAATTCCAATATTCCGGCACGCTCGTAGACTTCGGAACCGCTGGATTATTGTACTATATCTGTAATGTACAAGTAAAAATAAGGAAAGTAATTTAAAAAATGACTATGGTTAATATAGTAATGCAATTTATTAACAAAAATTTAAAATATATATAAAATATAGAATATATAATGTACAAAATTAATATGTTATTTATTATGTTTAATCTATATCCATCGTCTGAATATTATCGGCAATGGATGACAATACAATGGAATATGAGGCAGTTTGATTGCTGAACGAAGGATGCAGGATTATTGAATGCCAAATTATCCGAATTCTACTGTACTGTTGAATTGGACTGTATCTAATATAATTTGTCTTCCGCCTTGTCTTTTTGAACAGGAGATTGAGATTCTTTTGAAGCATTATCACATATAGAGCCAACAGTGCAAAGGACCTCGCTTTCTAAAAAAATTTCCTAATTTTCTATTTCTTATTTGCCTTTTTTTCCGTAAAATAAATCACTTAGGGCTTAGGGAATTGATTTAAAAACTTTGCAATTCGGAATTGTAAGCAATTTGGAAAAATATTGTTACAAGGTGACTACAATACTTACTATACTTACAAAATGCTAAAGTTCGTCAAGCCATACCAAAGTTTTTTATTACGATTTTTTGTTTTGCATTTTTAATTATCACCCTTTATATAAAACGTTTTATTAAAATGAAAATTTTCTAATTGATCACTATCGTTGTCACTGGAATTGAAAAATTATTTGAAAAAATGCAATTAAATGGAGACATTATGTGGAAAGTTATAAGACAAGTAAAATGGGCAAAAGTATGTAACTTTATTTCACAATAATTATTTTCCTTAATTAATGCAGTAATAATAATAATAATAATAATAATAATAATAATAATAATGACAAATCATCACAGGCTGATTCTGCTTAAAATTATTGCGAGAAAAGCCTTCAATAGTTTATAGATGAATGAAGCTGCTGTATGCATAACGCAAGAGCATGGCTTGTCACGAATGAAAATCAATACAAATAGAGGACAAACAGAGATTTTCAACTCAGATGTAGATATAAATTTGTGTGCCAGAAATCAACGAATTGTTCATCAGAAATCAATCAATTGTTAAAGTTTAAAAACCTTGTGTCAAGAAGATAAGGCAAGGAATATGAGATTCCCAATATAAATTGGTAAACGGATACTAGTTTTAATGAATTAAAACGTAATAATAATAATATTTGTCGTTTGTACGACTTTAAATTTGAGTAAATTGCACATTTATTTTATTAAAAGAATAAATTCACTAATCACTTAACTTTTCAATTTATCAGTGCAATAGAACTCTATTTATCCGAACCGGTCGGAGGAAAAGTAGTAAAGTACATGCATATAATTGGGTAGTTCACATAATAGAAGACCATTGAATTCCCCAACACTCTATGATTTTTGGTTTAACATGATAGAAGTTAGTATCCTTAATTGTTGTTCTTCTTACTTCAATATTTCAAAACGTACAAATTTGGATATAAAGTTGCGAGAACAATTATTTCGTAATAATTAATGAATTGCATCTGGATTTATTTTGTAACAAAGATAAATGTATCTTTTATTAATTGCAAAGAAATGAGCTAGGATTCCATTTCTGCTGTTGCAGACGGTCATATAATTGAAATGACGCTCGACAGTAGTTTATATAATAAGAGGTCAGTAGAAATTCAAATAATCGGTTATTAACAAATAAAATTCGTTGTAATAAATGGAATTCTATTGTATTAACTGAATATATTCAATCAATTGATCCAGTCAGCCATATGGTTAATTTTTGTTCATCCATAGGAGAACAGGCAATGTAATTGCAAATTACTGTACAGAATGAATCGAGTTGCATAAGCAGTAGAATGACAATTTTAAGCAGTTATGCACTTCAAATACTATTATATATTTTACAGATATCAGCCAGAAAGCTGTAACAATCAAATAAAACAGAAAAAATTCACTGGAAATTGTTTGTTAAGTATTGAATAGACTACAGCTATAGGGTGAAAATAGCATTACTGATATATAAGTGTTGGCAATAATTTCAACACTGCTATATTTTCTGTACATATAATAAAACGCTTAGTTCGTGTATCAATTGTATCAAAATAACATTATATTAGTATATTTAATATACATTGAGAGTAGGATAATTTATTTAATCGTATTTATAAAACTGTTTGATCGTCGGGTGTCCTACCGTTTTTGTTGTAGAATTAATCTGAATTCAACAGTATTTTACAATTGTAACTTTACAGATGCATTCAGTACATTACATACCTTATATTGTACATGACAACTGATAATGTCACTTGAATTGTCACACATCAATTTGTATATCACTGTCTTCGGCTTCACTTTCTGTACTAATCATAGCATCTTCTCCTACTAACAAGGCTGCAGGTAAATTTTGTGGTACATTATCAATATCTAATCTTGGTGTCGAATACACATTTAATACTTGGATTGTTGTGGGAGAAGTTGAGAGACATTGGGGCACTGATCCCAAAGGATCAGATGTTAGTGAATCACAATCCAAAGATGTTGACAGTTGCAACTGTAAATTATGTAACTCAGGTATATGTGGTCGAATCTAAAATGTAACATAATATACATAAAATAGTCAGTGATATCTCTTAAAAAAAATACTTCATAACTCCAATTGAACCATTTTATAATAGGTATTATATTTTAATTGTATAACCAGTTACCTTTAACCCATCTGCTGTATGAGGATTTCTACAGCCCCTGCATCTACATTCAATGCAAGGTTTACTTTCAACATAACATGGACAACGTTGACCACAGCAAGTTAACTTTCCAGGTATTGCTGTAGCATTACCGCATCTACATCCTTTTCTTTTACTCCGAGCAGAGCTTGATCTTGGTTTCTTGAATGCTGATGACTGTTTCCAATGAAATAAACTTATTTAATTCTGACAATAATGGAAAATTGGAATAAAATGAGGATTACAGATTAACGCAGACATAAATAAAAATATCTCATGAATTGGTAATGTATTATAGAAAGCAACATAAAATTAATATCTGCATTAATCTTGGTATGGGACCTAGCAAACTATCTATTCAAATTTTAAAATAGACCTAATGTTAGTATTGGAAGTTATTGAAGAATGTTAATCTTGTATTAGCTAAATTGTTAAGTGTTATGCAAATCCATAAATATGATTACACCTTACAAATAATATTAATGAGGATGCGCATCGTTTAGCATTTAAATAAAAGTTATAGTGTAATATAATCTTTCTGTACGGCATAAAATTAACCGAAAATCTATTGAAATTACTTTGCTGCCCTTTGAAGATTTTTTCTGAGAAGGGGTCCCATATTTAAGGTGGGAAGATGGAATACATTTTACCCCTCCTACAGAGCTGTGCGGATTTCCATCCATATCCTGTGGTCCCACTTCTGTATCATCAACAGCTGCTGCTTTCCGTTTTATTGTTATTTTGTTACCAGATCCAGCATACATCACAGAGTATATAGAAGATCCATTTGATACAGTTCGTATGGCAGGTGATTCTACATAATACATATAAAAAATACATTTTATGCAATCAAATTTTATATTTCACTTGTAGCTTTTGCAATTAGTATAATTATAAAGAATATATATAATTATAATAATTGTAACATACATCTAATAATTATTAGTAGTATTTCATTTTTCATAAGTAGTTATGTACAAATTGCGAAAATGAGTCGTTAGATACGTTCCTATAGATGACAGAGAAGTGTTATATCTCTTTGCCACAGTGCTGAAACGGTTAAGAGAATATTCTCTAGCATGTGTTTCCAGCACCGTGAAATTGAGAACTTAAATGAGTTACTATCGCGAGTACAACATATCTGACAAGGTAAAGATGCACCTAGCATATTATAGGACTGTAAGTCCACAAATACTTTATTTAAATGTTGCATAAAAGAAAGGGTGAAATATAATACAAAATTTTGTTACTGTGCATTTCGAAATAGATACCCTCCCCACAACCCTCCCTTTATCGATAAAATTGTATTATGGTAAATAGTAAAGTAGTTTTAATGGTGTGTAATATTAATTTTGTAAAAAAATCAATTATCGCCTTTCGCACTTTATAAATCATTATCAACTCAGGTCATATTGCATTCGAGTATGTATGGCACAATTCTGTTTTTAATTAATATATAGCTCTTTTATTTTTTAAATTTAGATTTAGCAGTTTTAAATAAAATAATTATACTAATGTAAAATCAGGATCGGGTCGTATAAACCCGAGCACAATACATTGATTATGGAGAAAATCCCAAGTTGATGCAGCAAATCTACTATTACAGCGATTGTAGAATGTATTGATACCTTGATTAATTTTGACTAAAATTTCATATAACAACAGTTTCTTATTGTGTGCCTTTAAAACAAGTTGATATGGTCTGTTCCTAGTAAAACAGGCTACCGAAATATTGCTTTTAGTTTCAACACTTTGTCTGATAAGGGCGTATATTCGGTCTCACGCGTCCATAAATAAAAGGGTGGGACAAATAAAGCGTTATGAACGGTTTTCTCAGAAACTACTGCAGATATGGACCTAATTTTTGTTTAAATTATGTGGCACAGGAGGGTGTATTATGTGATGGGTAAATAATTTTCTTGGGTGCCTGCCAGAGGGTAAATGTGTTATTTAAAAATGAAATGACATAAGTATATGTATATGTATACATATACGTTAGACGTACATGTCGCGTAAAATCAATTTTGTTCATATTTACTTATATTTGAATAATGAGTATAGCAACGCGCCTCAGATATCCTTAGTCATCTACAGCGACTGCACGATTCTGATGATTCTTTATTAGTACCCGTTGCAGTGAAAGAGTTAACGATAGGAAACAATTTTTGCATTCAATTTTAATAGCACCAAATGACGAATTGATAGCACGAAAAAGGGTTTTATTTTCAGGCCATTTTAATCGAAGATTATTTAAGGTCATTGTACATGATGAACGTATATTCTTTCTCTTTTACATGATTTTAGTAACATTATACTGCACTCAAACAGGTCTACAACACCACTGTTAAACCATATTTGACCATCGAAATTAAAGATCATACTATTATACAAAGTTGAACGCAGTTTAATGTCCATCAAAAACATGCAAGAAAAAAAGATACATTCACTGCAGAAAAACTTTGACTAAGATCTGACCATAAAATAAGTCTTGCAATTTATTCATCCTTCAATGTTATTGAAATTGCATGCAACATTTCTCCCTATCATTAAAACTGAAAGAGATATTCACGTTTCCTGTTTTACGTAAAAGGAAACTCTAGAATACGTATCATGCAGAGAAAACAAAATCAGTTACGAAAGTAACAACAAAAATTCAGAAATTGACCGAGATAGGTGAGCAATAAGTATTCGTACAATTCTTACTTCGCACAGTTTACAACAGAGCTGACAACATAAACATCATATGCTCGCTTTCACATATTAAATAATCGCTCCAGCGTGTTGTCTTCAGCAGTATCCGAGATTAAGCATTATTGAAAACTATTATTGAAGAATTGGGCGAAAGCGTGCAGAAACTATAGAGAAAGAAAGGAAAATTATTATTAATTTACAATAATCAGAGCAAAAGTCTGGCAGAAATCTCGCGGATTATAAACATATTTTAATTCTCCATACTCCATACAAAACATAATTAAGATAAGTATAGATTGACATAAGTATGGATGACAAGAATGTTTGCGAAATAAATCATGAATTAGACGTCCGCAGAAAATTAATTAATGCAGTGGGTTGATTGTTATTAAAGATAGAGAAACGAAATCGACAGATAAGTGCAATAAAAATTGTTCGATATATTGAAAATAATTAAAATGCTAATATGTCCCCTACTACAGTTTATAATTTCGTGTAAACCGAAGATATCATGGCAAAAATATAAATTTATCAATGGAATACTTATTGCACTGATTTGAACATTTGGCAACTTTTTCAGGTAGTGTGCACAATGAATTAGAATCTTCTCGTATAATACCATAGAAAGATATAAATTTAGCACTTTGTCGGAGTTATATGAATACAACAAGTGTTAGTATACTACATGTATTTTATACATGGAATAATGAACACCGTGTTTATGTTACTTAAACCGACATCTCCATTCGAGTGACAAAAGACTGGACATTAAGGATAATTGCGTTTTGATGCAGGATAATGAAAAGAAAATGTAATAAAGCACAGCAATTATATGATGTTTCTTTTTTAAATTAATGTACGAATACTTCCTGCACGCAATGTACACAAAATTGGAATTACACATGTGATTCCAGAACAATCATACATATTTCAGGAGGAAAAATTTAAAAAAATGCAAACTGATGTTCATGATATGTCGTTTTTACAGTTGTGGCTATTTAAATACTCTAATAAGAAAATCTCAATTGTCAAACTTTGAATTAACTTTTTTTTAAAATCGGATCTATAGTACAAAAGTTACAAAAATTAACTGTTGTTTGTTATGTTGCCACCGCAGAAGATATTTCAAAAATTAGCAATAGTTCACTTTTTTTTACAACCTTTTACGTGGTGTAATGAATGATATCGAATTTAAAACGTATATTAATAATGGTCGTTACAGACAAATTTCACGTAGGCTAAATAAATCACACGATCCTATAATGAAATCTTTAAAAAACTCAATAAGTACAGGGACCACAAGAAAGAAAGGTAGAAATGTAAGCTTTTTGTTCAACCTAATCGGTTTTTCCTTAACGCTGGTAGTAATTCTATCATGTGATTTAATGAATAAAGTTTTTCTCCTTTAACGAGATGTGGAGTCCGTAAACGTTGTCCTCGAATAATAATATATTCCTATTTTTTGTTTATTAATGATTAACGTCCTGTTAAGTGCAAGATTATTATGTATTTATACAAGTTTTATTGATGTAAAATAGGATGGCCGTCTGTATACCCTTTGTTAGTTTGTAACTTCTACACCCCTTTTTTGTTTCGAATCAAATTTTTCATAGTTAACCTTTAGGACAAAAATGGGAAGAAATAGGAAAAAATCCTGAAAAAAATATGTTTGATTAACACCCTTTAAAGCAGAATAACTTTTTTAAAATTAGGCCAAACGACTTGAATTTTTTTGACAATTTGGAAGGATTAGTTTACTAAACGATGTGCAAACAAAATTTTGACTTTTTTGTCTGAGCCCGTAATGAAAATTTGAAGAATAAATTTTGTAGATTTATGTCAGTTATATACATGTTGAAAATTTCATAGATGAAATTTGAAATAACTATCAAACGGTAACAGATACGAAAATATACTTTAGGAATTGGTACTGGTAGTGTGGTATTTTGACATCAATATATAATCTAATGTATGTAATATAAATAGTGAATTACTTTTTAATCTCCGACTTGTGACATAAATAAGTTTTAATAAGAATTTTTCCTCTTTTTCATTTTACATACCATAAATATGTTGTTTATAAAACCACATGACAAAGCCGTATTTTTCGCAAAAAAAAAAAAAGATTACGATAGCAATTCGGTGATACGAGTGTAGTGTTATTCGCTATTCATTGTTTTAAGCCAGGATAGACCATTGATGTAGATAAATTGGACACAATTACAGTAAATGCACGAAAAATTATGTAAAAACGACAAATAATATGGGTCGGGAAATGGTCGAGGAAAAAGCAGTGCTGTAGCACAAAACATTAGTTCCAAATACTTACTTCACGGAAACTGTAACAAGCTCTGCAATATTCTGTACCGTAACACGATATTACACATTTTATTAAGTAGGTGATTTGTTGCTTTGCATTCGACCTACCTACTCGCTGAAATCTACTAGGGCATATCAAAATCCGCTCTACGAGATTCTCGAGTAGAGAGGGTAAATGCCATCACCAATATACAAGTAAGACCACGGAATCCATTCGCATTCGCACACATAATGCGATTATCTTATTCACTTGTATCCATAAGATTATCCATGCGGGTATACACCTGAGATATGTATTTATTGAAACACCTATGAACACTAGGACTGTTTCGTCCGTAAGTGTCCATCGTGTGCAATAGATTACAATATACGTACTACGAGTGCCCACAAAAATATCTAAACCCTCCGTCAATTAATAAACTTTTACTAATTTTAACATTCGTAACTTTCGTAACATGTATTTAAGTCTGAACTGCATAGAATTTTCTGAAGACAGTAAGCTTATTGCTTACGCTAGTAACGCTTGCTAATAACGCTCTGGTATTAACATGTTTAACTACCTACATAATTTTAACATAAGTTATTTTTATCTTGTTTATTGTTTCTTTGTAGTCTTGTGCGCTGTAGTGTATTTCTTTACACATGTTGTAAATATTGCGTTTCACTCACAAGAAATTAAAATGATAGTTTGTACAGAAAGTCCATTTAACGTTCCTTCGACGTCGAACGCCTTCTCGTAATTAATGTTGGGTCCGTTTGTACTATACGTTGCAGGCAAAAGACAACTGTGAAGCAGATTTTTATTGTTTATGTGTGAGTTTAGTGTTTTCTATTTTCTTCGTGTAGTTTTAGTTTTTTTATGTAGACAAGTAAGGTATCATAATAAAATATATACATGTATAAGAAAGAAAGATATTAGCAATTATGGACTTCAATAGTTATATTGTGATTCGCGTACTGTGTCACATATTATAGTTCAAAATAATAGATTTGTCAAAGACCTTATTATTCAAATGTACTATCTTCGTTTAATTGGAAATTTCATAAAGTCGAGCAATTTCTGACCCGCACATCAATATGTTACTCGTTTTATACGTGTATAATTATATAAGATAATGTTGAACTAGGTGTCCCACTGTTAAAATATACAGTATCAAAAAACGAAACTTGATCACAAGATTGCTATACATACTCATCAATCACATTCGAAATTTAAACGCATTTTACTTGAAACAATTTGGATTTTAAAACTACTAGAAAATACCTCAGGGACCAATAAACCGATTTAACTGAAACAATTTGGATTTTAAAACTACTAGAAAATACCTCAGGGACCAATAAACCGATTTAACTGAAAGTTCGCAAACTTATTTTTTTATACAATTGTATTGCAGCAATCGTGAGATTCCTTTTGTAAATCACAAAATCTTCGTTTTTTCTGAAGAATTTGTCAACGACGTTTACAGGAATTATAGTTAAAACTTACATCTTCAAATATTAATAAAAAGTTTTCGATAAATGGAAAAGTAAAATAACATTTTCTAAGTGCATGCAACCCCTGAGGTACTGCGTGATACGAGAAGATTACAAGGCAGAAGATTAGATAATTGTAATCGGAGAAATTCTGACTTTGAAGGGAGATTATTGCAGTGCATTGAAGAAAATCCCTCCAAAAGTATTTTTAGTAAAATTCTATGTGTTGAAGTTCTATATATTTTTATATATTGCCCATTTATTGGTGCAAAAACCAGGCAACTTTCAAAAGCTCGACTAACCCGGTTTTTGCACGAAGTTCTTCAAAAAATTCCGTAGCGAAAAAAGGGTGATTTGGCATGAAGACTAATTCTCTGCTCAAAAGTACCATACAAAATTACACAAACTAAGAATTTCACATTGCAAATTTTATATACTGGAGATTCAACCTAGGCGGAAAAAGAATCGCGTGGCACAAGTTTATATAAATATTTGGGTAGGAATTTTAAGAAGTTATAACATACATTTAAATTTGGACCATTGAAACAATAATGCACGGGCTCGATACAAGATTGTTACAAACATTCATTTAAAAGGAAAAGCAATATCTGCGGAGGCAATAACACGAGGTATGCCTGTACATATACTTCGTTGTATAGTGCTAATTAAAATGAATGAATCGGAACAAAAAAATTCAATAATATAGATACGTTTAGCAAATTTTTAAACACCGTAACCGGAAGTCAAATATGTAAAATATAAATATTTTATTGCTATTATATTTATATTGTGCGAATAATTTTTGATACATGAAAATAATTTATGCTGAAAGAATTATTTTTCGTGATTGCAGCTTAAAACAAAAATTGAAATCCTTCTATTCAATAGTTTCGGACAAAAATTTATTTGTGAAAATAGTTCTTGTAAGAAGCGGCAAAAATTGTTTACTTTGTAGACCTGTCATTTTTAAACAATATGGAAAGAAGTAAACTTATCACTTAAATTCCACTTAATTCCACATAGATTACAATATATATTTCAAGTCTAACAAAATACCTAATGTTGAGGGACAAAAGTTATCGATTTATGTAGATATATCGAAAGCTGAACAATTTTTTATGCAGAAAAATTGACAATATATGAACAACAGAAGCTGCTATGGATATTTCGTATCAACAGAAAAATACATGGAAACGAATACATGGATGTTATTCTTCCTATCCTTAAAAAAATATAATAACAAGCTTTTGCGGGATAAAAATTCTTCAGATATTCATAACAGATATTATGGCAACTTTAAGAATTTGAAACTAAATCCGTCTTTTATGAAGCATTTGTTATTTATATATGAAAAACAATAGTTATTTTAAATCTAGATTTTAACACATACATTGATCAAACAAATTTGAAGTTTACAATTCCATTGGGTTGGTAGGAAAGTAATATTGAAACTTATCGAAAAAATTCATCTTCCAAGACTCTTTGTAGTAAATTCATTGTATTAACCCAATGTTTATACATAATATTCATTCATTTGTAATATTCAAATAGCTGTAATTATTCTCAAACAAATATAGTCAATCAACCTATAGTCTGTCCAACAAGATGAGAGAACAGAAAGAAACAAGATTTCCTTGTGCTAGATAGCGGTGGCTGCAGTTATTGGCTACCACTCAACGATGTTCAGGGGTGAAACGGTACTGTGATTCTATAGTTTCTTTCTATAGTATGCGTGTTACAAACTGTGCCAGAGTTTTCTAATTTACAGGGATCTAAAATCTGTGATTCAGCCCTGCCCTGCCCTCCTCTATCTAATCTCTGGTCTCATTAAACAGACTATAGATGACAATGTTTGACAAGTTTCATGATAATTTTGTTTGAATTTATCGAAATAGATATTCCATATAATTGACTGACTTGTGAGGGAAATTATTTGAGCGGGCATTGTGACTGCCAACTAGAAAGTAGTCACACAAGATCACGAATGATCTTGCTTTATCAAAATGAACAAATTTCATTCAATGTGAATATATTATTTGAAACCTTGTTGCTCTAGTATTTTTTCATTTTGCTTAAACAAAATTGACATACTTTGACATACAAATGAAACACAAATCGGTGCATCCCAAAAACATTATTTAATGTGTCTGAACTAAGCAGGTATAAAAGAATGAGAGCAGAACAAAATATTTGCAATCCAAAACATCATTTGATAAGCTTGTTATACAATATCCCAATAATTAGGTGGCAATATTAAATTTAATTATATTAAAATGGAACATAAAACAAGTGACGTCTTCTAGATATCATTGTATGCCAAATGGTTAAGTAAATTATTTTTCAAACATTGTATAAACTGTAAAAAATAATATAGATCTATGAAATCTTGATGTTGTTAATGTTAATGGTTAAAAGGTCTACGATTCTTTCAGACAAGATTCATAAACACTACAGTCATTAATCTTTTTGTGATTATGTATGTATATACATAACTTTAAAGATTGAAAATTTGTCTATTAAATGTTTTACCCTAGTTGAATATCATAGAGAGCACAAATAAAGGCGTGTTAAAAGTATGGATTATAGTTACATATTGATATAAGTTATATACTATACCGGATATACTTTGCGGCACCGCCTCCGAATTCTGCATAGCGTTTCCTTGAGTTTGGGTCGAGGTAGTACTTGTATAAACACATGGTAAAATGCTATATGCAGATTTTGACAAACCAGCTGTACTTTTAAACTCATCTTTAAAACCAGATCCCTCTTGAATAAGTTCCATGAGGCTACTAGCACCGATCGCCGACGCATTGTTAGCTGTTTTATTAGAGGATACTGAAAGTATTAAACTTCGATAAATGTTCGTATTTGTCAGATACTCGCACAACTTTTTATAGCACTGCAACAATATTCGTAATTGAACATTTTCAATGTATTTGTCGTAATCCTTGCACCAACCGCACGAAGGTTTCAGTTTCTTACGTCCACCTCTACAACCACGGCACACATGATGTTGACAGTTCGTTTCAGTTGGTGTATGAGGCTCGATTAATAAATTTGAACACACGGTGCAACTCAGGCTTTGACGTAAGTACGGAACTAGCCTATACAAATCTGTCCATGAGTTTGGATCATCGGCGTCCGCTTGTAAAACTAACCGGCATGTTGATACATAGAGGCTTGTGGCATTCATTTCTTTTTTTTTATTCTTCTCCAGTTTTTCACTAGCAATAAGTGTAATTATATTGAAAAATTAACTAAACAAACTAATGCAACATAATCACTGCACACAAACAAAACATCAGCCATATTTCATTTCCTTTCATTTGTATTTATAGAGGGCTCTATGAATTCGCATCGACTAAAGGCTACTACTAGATGGTCAAATCTTGTGCTAAAAATATCTCGAAACTATAGTCGAAAATAAATCATAATATTGATAATATTGAAAAACAATGTTGAAAATAGTATGTCTTATTAATGCATACTGTTTAATTGTGACGTATATTTAATTTCTGACATACCTACGAACTTATTTTGTGTATCTTCAAAGTACGGTGATACATGCAAGAAGGTGGTAGCTTTAACATAATTCTACATGAAAAATGCAAGTCAAAAATTAGAAATACAATTTTTCCATATGAGGCTTTGTTTCAAAAGATAAACGACATCAAACATTCACTTAGTATAGTCTGAACTTAACGACAGAGTGTCTTGCAATTAGTGGTACAGTTGGAAATACATGTATGTGATTCTGATTCTATATAAAAAAGTACGACAAGTCTATTTATTAGGAATAAAATAGAGAAAAGGGCATACGCATTCGATTAACTTTCAAAGCCATGCTCCTCGAGAAGAAAGCCCCGTATGCAAAAATTTAACTCTTTACTGTTTTCTGATTTTGTCGTTAGAATCATTCCTCAGAATTAGTATATTGCTCGAAAGCATATATATTTTCTGCACGTCACATGTTTATAATTACGAAATTTCTCTTTTAAATTAAGATAAACCAATTTTATATTTAAACTTTAACTAAGGATGATACTGAAAGTTAAATATGCCGTTTGGGCATCTTCTATGTTTTGCGTTATACATGACCATCGAGTGTCACCATAGTGTGAACAAAAGATACGTATGTAATTTGTATAGTTACCTTAATGATTAAACGTAAAAGATGCTGAGGGATCGGTATGTTTGAAAATATTCAAATCAATCCTTTTATTAGAATGCCTAATTGAAAACACTTTTAAAACCAACTTTTAAAGGATACTGCAAGGTATAGTTATTTATTACACTCCTGACGAGTTTCAAGTTCTTCCGTCCTTTGTACAATATTTTGTATATTCGATTACATATTATTCGAACATGTTTTATAAAGTTTACTTTGAATATCTTTTTAGAAATGTAAGATATTTATTCTCTAAATTACAAACTTTCAGCGAAATTATCGATTGTTAATGTTTTAGGTTACGGTATTTACAAATGGCAGATAAAACTATTATGAAGGTATAACAGTAAATTTATTTTAAATTTTGATCAATTCTAATATTCGTAAAGCATCCTTACTTAAACTAACGATTGGTTTAAATATGTAGCAAATTGCTGAACAAAAATTGAAAGCATTTTCTATCGGCACAATGGGAAAAAGACCGTTAAGTAAAAAGGAATTAGAAGAACAACGTAAGAAGGAGCAGGAACAAGCAGCGGCTCAAGTATGTGATATTCGTAATTAAATGTTATTTAATAAACATGATCACTTATATTATGTGTGCATACATAGGCATTTGAAGAATTTGTGGCTACTTTTCAAGAAACGCCTAACAAAACAACAAGTAAAGTTTGGGTAAAAGCAGGAACTTACGATGCTGGCAAAAGGCGTAAGTTGGCTCTATTACTCAAAAACTTTGATAAGTCGAGTCCTCTACAATTCGAAAATGTTAGCTCTTCCTTTGAGCTTCGAGTTACCAAGATCCGACTGTAGTATCGTACTTCATATTTTGGTTGTATAGCATAAATAATTTAGTACTTTCATTTACACGATTTTATTATTGTATTTACTTATGCTATCATAAATATTTATTTAAGAGGAAGATACAAGAGAAAAGGGGAAGCTTTATAAACCACAGTCAAAGATATCAGAACTTGTTGATAGTAGATCATCAGCTGAACAAGCACAAGAATATGCAAGATTACTGGGATCAAACGAAAGGAAGTTAGATAGATTGGGCAAGAAGAAAAAGGAAGGTGAAAAAAAGAAGAGCAATCTTGAACTATTTAAAGAAGAATTAAAAATGATACAAGAAGAACGCGAAGAAAGACACAAATATAAAGGTGTAGTGAAAAATGTAATATCTGCACAATCAGAAGATCCAATGTTGGCGGCTTTAAAATGTGTGGAAGGTAAGTTTGCATGGATGAATTTTATTAAAAGTCTGTATAACTATACATGCTCGTAAATTCCTTTATACATGATCCCATAAAAATAGTTGCAACTTCCTATATCAAATTAGATAAAGTACTAAGGACAGTGAAGAATTATCTTTTGCCTTTATATTAACAACCCAAATGCATTAATATATAATAGGTGGTACATCCTCATATCCTGATTCACGAAAGAATAACCTACATAACCTTATTGATGACCAACGTCTCCTTGCCCTGATATATGAGGGTAAACAGTATCCCTTTTTAAAATCTCCAATACATCCTTTTTCTAACATTAAAATTATATTCAATATATAGACCGACTGTCTTTTACAGATGGATCATTTGACAATGGAGATCCTAATACGACGAATCTATATTTGGGAAACTTAAATCCAAAGGTATGAATTAATTACCAATCTTCAATTGTTGTAATTACAATATATGTACAATGTGTCGTGTTTAATTAGTTCACTTTAATATCTTTATACCTTATTTAAATGTAGATTACATTGCTGGTTGCATTTTGTATTAAATAATTGTTACGCAATTCATGGTATTGACATGGTAAACAAAGTTATGTTTGAAATTATTCAAAATATATCACTATACAAACATTTGCTTTTACGTGATAATATCGAATTAACAGTGTAATAAATTACGCGTAGTAATTAATAATCAAGACTCTTACTTATAATAGTTTCGCTACTCTTCTACAAATACTCTAATATAACATTGCTGCTTTGCAAAAAAATGTTTGACATCTTTCCAAGAGTGAAGGAGATTAAATTTTGTGCATGATGCCTTGTACATACAATGTTAATAGGTATACAATTTTCTTGCTTCATATTGAATAATGTATGTAATGATAGATTACAGAACAACAATTAATGGAAATATTTGGCAAATATGGTCCACTGGCCAGCATTAAAATTATGTGGCCACGTAGCGACGAAGAAAAGGCAAGACAAAGAAATTGCGGTTTCGTTGCATTTATGAGTCGCAAAGATGGGGAAAGGGCATTAAAAAATCTTAATGGTGAGAAATTGATCATATTATTCTAGTACCTCCAAAACAATTGTTTTCTTATGATTACTAAGGTCAGCGTTTAGAGATTTGAATGCATGTGTAATTTATACACGATGTTCGTTATAACAGTAGTTATGATTTTTCAGATACTTTCAATAATCTGATAAAAAAATGTTATAAGCAAAAATTAGTCAACAGTCAACTGCTATCAAAATACAATATTAAAAATGGCCAAATCATTTTTTCTTCGATAAAAAAACAGGATAACCTTCACCTTTTTAAGTGACACGATATAATTTTCCTATTGGAAATATTTAATATTGCACACTGTAACCGATTGAGTGCTGACTAATTTTTGTTCATAAAATTTTTACTTAAATGAAATGTCTAAAAAATCGTGCCAACCGTTACAATGAACAACATTGTTATTGCATAAACAAACAAAAATTGAATAATTACAATATAAATGAAGAACTTACTACAGAATAATAGGATAGATAACATATAGGATAGATAAGTAAATAAATTGCCACTTACAGTAACTCTTTATTTATTAATTTTAGAAATAAATAGCTTATATAAATCGTATTTTACTCGTTGTGGCACAGCAAATAACATTTGTTGGTTCTTGCATGTATTTTGCTTTTTCTGCCCTCTTCATTGTCACATTATAAATATGTTTCATTACAATATAATGTAAATTAGGTCGTGATATCATGCAATATGAGATGAAGTTAGGCTGGGGAAAAAGTGTACCAATTCCACCTTATCCCATCTATATTCCACCTGCTTTAATGGAGATTACACAACCACCACCTCCATCTGGTCTTCCATTTAATGCTCAACCACATCGCCGAGACAGGCACAAGGTATTTAAATAGGCAAAATTAAATAATATTAATACATCATTTAGTAGAAATCCCGAATTTATTTTTTACGATGTAAGTAGTGAAATTTGTTTGAGTTAGAAAAACATGCTATTCAACAATTAATCCTTTGCAATCGGAGGGCATTTTTGTGGTATAGGAAAGTACAAACTCGACATACACTAAATATAAAATAATAATGTTAAAGACCGTGCTGTATTGCGGATGGTACACAGACGAAACATATAAAATATCAAAGAGGATGATATCTATCGCTAGAAAAATTATCCACACTTCTCAATCACTATTCGAGTTTTTCTGTTAAACCAAGTAAGAAGTTAGTCTCACCCCTCGAGTGCAAAGGGTTTAGACTTTCAAGAAGAATCAGTGAAAGATCAACATTTAGCGCAATTAATTCGTTCAATACTTCCATCAGTGTATGACATGCCGGGAAGGTTTCTTTAAAATAGAAATAACGAAGAGCAATCTCAGTCTCTGTCATCATTGTAGAAGCGTGTATTCTAGCTAACTCTACTTAAATTGTCCTCGCGAATAAAGCATCCCCACTCTGCTTCACACAGTAGCGCGCTGTGAGTTCCACCACTTGCTGCAAGAATGCATGAATCGCCTTCTGTTTTAAATGTGAAATGTGCAACCCTTGGGACATGAATTAGGTTGTCAAATCAAATTCACATCGGAAAATTGTTTCTCTATCATATAAATTACTAATTGGGCATGGCGAAGAAGATATTGGATTTATCCATTTAATCGTATCCACCTTAGGAAATGAGCGCATCCATGTATTTCCACTGATCTAGAGCGGACAGTAGCTCTTTGAATCGTTCAATGGACGCTCAATTAGCAGTAAAACTGTAAAATTGTATAACATCTCATTACACGATTATAATGTCGATACTATGCTGATACAAAACAAAACTCTCGCAATTGAATGATATCTCGGTCATTAAGAGATCAAATGAAATAAAATTCGGTCAATTCCTAGCACAATGTATAATGTCTCGTCCCTCTAAATCTCAGGGTCGTACATCATTTCTACCGTGACTGATAAATGGAGCCCCTGATCTTTTTGATCAGTCCTTGTCGATCCTTGCGCTGCTGGTATTCTAGCGTGCCACCATTTGACTGTTAATTCACGCTTACATTATGTAAAACTCTCCGACTACACCTTCCACTTTATGCATCTATTTAGTGTAGATTGAATGAGTTACGTTCGCGATATAGTTGAGTTCAAGTGTTATGTATTGTTTACTGCGTCCACTGAAAAGGTTCTATACATGTAGATGGGATGGAAACGTTAATTCCTTAAAAACATCTTCATTCGACAGCACTATCTTTCTAGGGTGACAAATTTTACATAAAAAGTCGTAAATATAAATAAAGTGGTGTTCTGTTTTAATGTATTTTGCCGGCCGGGAGTTTCGTTGATTTCATGATGAAGCGTCAGACGATTGTCTGAGCAGATCTTCTGCTTTGCGCGAGAATGATGATACGGGACTTGACGCAAGCAATGATGAAAATACTGATTGACAGTTTTATCATTTATTTTAGTTCGTACAGTGTCAATTTCCAATTTGTCAGTAGTTCTCTAGCCCCTTGTATTCCTACGTTTTTCTTGTTTCTCCACAGCTTTTCCTTTGTCTTCACTTCGAAGTGTTATCGTTTACGAGTGGACTAGGTTTGGGATAAGTTAGATAATTACAAATCTCCATCTTATTAATCCCTGTATTATATTAACTTGTAATCTAATTCCAATATGAATATAATACATTTTTTATGAGTATAATAAAGTATAATAAAAATTGTTTCTCGTTCACGTAAGCACAATAATTTTAATCGCGGCACCGAAGTCATAAAACTTAAGAACCGCTATTCCAGAGTGTTTTTTCCCAATTAGCTTTTAAGTCAAATTTTCACCAGAGATATCGCTATCTTTTTAATATAACTGTATGTTTGACAATATACATAAGGATAGTTAACCATACAAGTTTGTAAAATGAAAAGAGTGGCGTAGACACCTGTCTTGGGGCTACTAAAGCCATACCTCAGATAATTCGCTTTATTAAGTTGCTTTAATAATATTTATTATTTTTCAATATTCGACAACGCGAATAAGTATTCTTTAAAAAATGTATTGTAAGATGGGATTTACAAGTGACCGGATCAGAAGCAGGTTAAAATGAAACAAATTATGAACTGCTAACTCAGTTTATTCTAAACTTAAAGAAGTATGGTTATTATACACGTCCCGGAAACTACTTCGCTCTCTCACGTCTCTGAACCTCGCTAATTCGTCTCTGATTCGTCTCTGCCTCGACTCTGACTCGTGCACGCATCATCCACTCAATATATTCTTTCACCCTTAGCTTTCCTCTTATTCTATCCTTCGTTCGTTCTCACTCATTAGGGAACACCCTTGCCACGTGTCACAGGTCGACTACGGGCCACCATGCACCCAAGGCACCATGTGCATTCTCCGAAACCGTTCGCTCTTTCTTAGAGATAAAGATGCACTCAATCCACATTCGACATTTCCACTAACACTCTTTATTCACACTTCGCGCCACATTCGATACTTCCCGTCACACGATCCATACAAAACTTCCATTCACGACTCCTACGAAATCTCGCATCCCACAGTATGCAGATAGTCATGTCTTCTAATTTTTCAAACGCATGCAATCGTTTAAAAATAAGTATAGATATAATACAGTATAGACATATACAGAGTGGGGTAAAAACTTTGCCCCCCGAAATATTTCCATTATTTGCAAGAATATGAAAAATGTTTTATACAAAAGTTGCACGACGCTGAAGAAGGCGTAATACGGTGTGAATACTTTTTGCCTGGGTGTAGGCATAGAAGAGCTTACAATTAGTATACCAGGCGTGTCCGAATACATGTTTTTGTTTACATGTATGTAAGTTTCTTATTTGTTGCATCTCTAAGTAACTGGTGAATAGATAGTGTACAGAAATAGACCAATAGCACTGTGTCCAACGATGAGTATCTGTACCTGGATAAGGGACAGTGACTAATTTGATACTACGATCGGGTGTGATTTGATCGATTTTATTCAGAGTATAGAGCAATTAGAAATGATGATTCCTAATGATATCTTCGACACGTTTAATAGGATCAATGTTAAAACAAAAAATACTATAATAGTAACTAATATAACAATATTTAGTTTACCGTTATAATGGCAAACAACTGTTTAAAATGATTTGAGTTAGTTAACACAAGGGAAACATGACAGACTATATTTTCAACCAAACTGATAGCTCTCGTACAATGTTCATGGAGAATAGATATGTAATACAATTCATCCATATACTGACTCGTGCTTGGTCCTCAAATTGCAGAAGAATTAATTTTGTATTACCCATCTAGGTGGATGTAACCTGTTACATGGTTTTCGATTTTTTAGTTGTTTTACACGTCAATGATCAATAATGCATGAATACGTTATTATTATTATTATTGATGAAAAATGAATATAAATCGGTAAAAAAAAATGAAATGTGATCATAGGTACCTCGTATTCGTAATCTTCAAACTGCAGACCCTCCGGAGAAGGAAAATTTTGAAAAGGTAATCTTTTCATATTGGTAACAGCCTGAAATATATTTATGAAGTTTGTACAGGAATTATTTGTCAAGAAAATATCATAGAGAGTCCCTATTCGAAATTGTTACGAAAAACTTAAGAAATTAACTAAACCAATTTAAAAGTGTTACACACTGTGATGTCGCTCTACTGTTATGCAGATTTTTTCGAAACAAAATAATTCCAAAAGAAAGTAAGTAATTTCTGTACTATACAAAGGAATACTACAAGATGTAATGTTGACTTTCAATTGAGACTTTTCGTAGTATATCAATTTAAAACATTAAAACTGTTGATACATGGTTTTAAATCATTAACGATTTATGAGATGAATATTTATGTTCTGTGGTTCCATGTTTATTAAAGACTATATGCATAGCACTCATAACTAACGTGAAAGGATATCACACCAGTATAAACTATTTTTGCTATTAAAATTAAATTTACGTGAATAGAGGTTTTTAAATAAAATATTCAGCACGTATCTAAATTATGGTCCAACAATTGGTTTTCATCTTCTTTTTTTCTTTCACTGATTAACTGTACAAAATAAGAATGTTAGCTGCACGGCCCAGATGGGGTTGAGTTGATAGCCAGTGTCTCCATTAACAATCTTGGCATACTTTCTTATAACTGTCGATTCCCTACAGTTTCTGCGGAATTGATTGCTTTCAGGTTATTGCCCTTGCTTGGTTGAAGTACTACCGAAAGCCAAAAAAAATAAAGGAAAACTTGACAAAAACCATTTAATACAATTGGCGCGTATTAAAATATTATGCCGTTCTCTCACACAATCTTCCTTGACTTCTGCCCGACCTATCCTATTTTTAATAAGTTTCTAGGATCTTATTCTCAACAAATTTTTGAACTTCGCCATAATCACTTTTGCACCGCATTTTTCGTACCCACGTTTAAATAAAATTAATCGTGAACCCGAATCGCGTGTCTTGAAAATTTCTCGCGCTTTTTCTATTTTACTTTTGTTTATTTTTTAATTTTACGAGATATCTGTTTTCCCTGACTCACTCTCTCTCTCTCTCCCTGAATTTCAGAAATGGAACACAGCTTGTTTCTTCTTCGCCGCAACTAGATAACAGGCCATTTGTCTTAAATATACTAATTCTACTAAGAAAAGAAAACGGAAAATTAAATAGTCACCAGTGGATTTATTCACCTAATTAGAAAATTGAGAAGCTCTCTTACTGACTAACTTTTCCGTGTGTATTTGATGGCCTGTAATCTTCTGGTGTTCTACTATGGTGGATCGTATATGTGCCGTTTATTTTCCAAAGCGATTATCTCTATAAAATAGAAAAGAAGGGTAAAATGATAAATGCATATAAATTGTTTTTTTTTACTTTCTTATAAAATATATATTAAAAGATACATTGTATGTTACGACTAGGATTTTTTAATATAATTTGCGGTTCGGAGTTGGCTTACATTCGCTTGTAAAGTAAATTATTTAATAAAGCCACTGCCATATAAAGTTTTGTCATTTAGTGACGCCAAACGTAATTATCTAGAAAATTTATTTTAAATGTAAAAAGTTATACACCAATCAAATATGCTTTGATAGCAAAACTTTACAAAATTCTAATTGTGGAATTAATTGGTTTAGCCTGTGAACGGAACCCCACATCTCAATTTCTTTTATATGTTCGGTTGTTCTTATACTCACGTTTCTCTCAACTTCGCCAATTATACCGCCCGCATGAATAGTGTACCTTGTGTTTCTCATGTTGACAACGCTAAATGTATTTTTGACTCATCTTGCCTAAAATGCCTTACCTTAATCTAATATACTTCTTCTGAAAACTTTTTTTTTTTAATTTTTCTATTTTGGGACAAAGCGCGAGCCTTATATGATGTATAGAAACAGAAATTTATCCATATCATCTTTTTTACATTATCGGAAAAATATTATGACCTTACTTCCCTAAATTAAACCATCTCACTGATGGTTAGCTTAAACCAAACATGCACAATTTTTCATAGTTGTAAATGTAATTATTAGGCAAATATATACATTTATTGGCGCAGCCCGTTACCTCCCATGCAATATTATTCGTAAATAATATTCATAAAAAGAAGTGGATTTTTATGTCATTGTGAACAAAAAAATGACAAGCAATGCATTCACTGAACATTTTTTTTTTGTTTCTACTAAATTTTTAGATCTTTAGCTAAAAAACGTTCATATCCCCACATTCGATTACGATTTTCACCCCCCAAACATGAATGCCAGCCGATACCTAGTACGATATTTCTTAATACTCTACCTGGGTGCAAACTATATTGAAATTGGAAATTGTTAGTTAAATACTGTTCTTTGTAAGCATGCTTTACTGGTAAAGCTCTCATTACTTTTTAACACCCCGTATGTTATTTTATGCGCTTTTATTTTCTATCACTGGCATGATTCAAACTAAAATAATCAGGAAATCGTAAATTGGCATTTCCACAGAAGGCAACGAACAAATACGCCCTTTCGCAAACATTTGTAATGTTCTTTATTTCACTCTTCATTTAGTATTTTATTCGTGCAGGCTTTTAACATATACATTTTTCAAAATTCGAGGAAATGATGTCTTAAAATTATTTTTCATCCATTTTAACGACAATAAAATCGTTGTTCTGTTTTGATTACTATCTCAATGGAATTTTAACACGAATTGTGAAAATATAAAAGCATTGTATTTATTATGTAGGCTATTCATAGTTAAAAGTTTACAATAATACATATATCTTCTATAAATTATATTACATAGAATCACTAATAATTATGTTCGAAGTGGATCTATTTATATTGAGACATTCAATATTATTGGGAATTGTTACAGGTTTTGCAAAATGCAGTTGTCAAGGTGGTTATTCCGACAGAAAGGTACCTCTTAATTTTTACTTGTTAAATGTGGATACTTCTTAAAATGTGCGATACAAAATTTGTTATATTGCCATAATCTTTATAAAAGATTAAAGTACAATTTTTTTTGTGAAATTCTGTATTATAGGAATTTAGTTATGTTAATACATAGAATGGTAGAATTTGTGATACGAGAAGGCCCAATGTTTGAGGCGATGATCATGAATCGGGAGCTAAACAATCCAATGTTTAGGTTTGTTCAATTTCAATTTTTTATAATTTCGTTCAAAATTCTAAAATGAATTAGCACTTACCTGCTTTGTGCTGGAATAACGATTTTTCAAATTTTAGATTTTTATTTGAAAATTATTCTCCAGCACATATTTATTATCGATGGAAGTTATATTCCATTTTACAAGGGGATGGACAAAAAGAATGGCATACTGAGGACTTTAGAATGTTTAAAGGTGGAAGTGTATGGAGACCACCACCTATTAATCCGTGGACACAGGGGATGCCTGATGAACTGATCGAAATGGAAGAAAGACAAGAACCCAGAAGGGGCAGTTTATCAAATAGGTATTTAAACAAGAATATCACTTCGCAAATTCGTGTTTTAAATTTTCTACACAAACTTTACTGAACTGATATTTCAAATACGGTGGAGTCCCATTTACCCTTCCTGTTTTGCAACATATAAATTCACTGCTCTTTTTTTTTTATATTAACCCTTTCGTTACTAATGGTGGCTATAGTCACTCAACATTAACCAGACCCTGTATGACAAAGGTGGCGCTAATCATCCGTAAAAATTCCGCATTAAATTAATAATTCTGCGTGAATATGAGAATGCTTTATGCCTCCAGAGTTAATACTTTATACAATTTTTAAGAGGCCCACCCAAATATAGGCGCATCTGGGCCTATATTTGGATTTTGTTTTCCAAATAGAAGCCAGTGGGCCTTTATTTGGGGACAAATAATAACGCGCTTTCTCGTAACGTATATCGGTGCTCTGCGCGTGGTGCTAGATATCGTCGGCCCGATATTTCATTGCAATAGATGTTGGAATATTTGGAAACATACTGTTATATTGTAGCAATATTTAAAATAAAAATAACCGTTCAGTAATCAAATAAATATTTTTTCCAAATAAACCTGTTTCGGTTAAGAAGCCCATGGGTTTCTATTTAGGGACAATATGAGGACCTTAAAAATGCAAAAACCAAATACAAGCCCATGGGTTTCCTAACGGAAAAACCCGGTACATAACACATAGTGTAGAGGTGTGTTACAGTGACCCGTACAGTGAAAGTATTTATACAATATACAATTAAATGTACAATTAAATCGATTTACAATGATTGTATAATCATACACACTGTACTAATACTTTTCTTAGTCATTAAGAATATTTTCTTTGTAGCCAACGAGACCGACTAGAAGATTTATTACGAAACATATCACCAGAAAGGATAAAAGTTGCGGAGGCAATGGTCTTTTGTATTGAACATGCTGAGGCAGCAGAAGAAATTTGTGACTGCATTTCCGAATCACTTTCAATACTACAAACTCCAGTTAATAAGAAAATTGCGAGATTATATCTTATATCCGATATATTACATAACTGCGGCGTGAAAGTAAATAATGCTACCATTTATCGGAAGGCGTAAGTTATTTTCCATTAAAGTGCTACGTATTAAGAATAATAGTACTTAATTGAATGCATTTAGCACATAAGCGTTAATTTGAAATTGATATAATTATTGAGCGATAATCAATATTAATAAATATATTTGTAACGTAGGTTTGAAACTCGACTTTTAGATATATTTAATGAAGTTCATCAAGCTTATAAACAATTTGACAGTAGATTAAAAGCAGAAGGATTTAAGGTTCGAGTAATGAGAATGTTTAGGGCGTGGGAAGATTGGGCAGTTTACCCACGTGATTTTCTTGTTAAATTACAAAATGCTTTTCTTGGTCTTGTTCTGGTAAATTTTATCCTTTACGTTATAATTCCTTTTATTTTCGTAATGGATCTGAAGGAGTTAAAACAGACATACATTGACTTTTGTAGGCAGATGAGCCAGAGCCAGAAAATGATGAAGATATCGATGGGGCACCTTTGTCGGATGTGGACGGAGATGGTGCAGAAGATTTGGATGGAGTACCATTAGACGGTGCTGCACTCCTTAAAGGTGCCATGAAACATGGTTTAACTCCACAGACAACATCGAATTACGATGATATCGATGGTGTACCTAGTAAGAATGTTTTTCAAGCATTCATCGAGTAAGCTTTGCATCTGTGTGTGCGGTATATATTGTACATTCGTTTTCAGTGGAAGACGATATAGACGGCGTTCCTATGGATGAAGATGATTCGTCGAATGTGCAAAAAGAAGATGACAAGAAATCATCGATTCCCGCGGGTTTCGTACCCTCTAGATGGGAAACTGTCGATCCGGATCAGGTTAAGATAATTATCTTACAAAGGGGGAGATCAAGATAGTGTAACTACTTTAACCCTCTCGATGCGGGGCACTTGAAGTCATCGCTGACGTTTTGCCCCAATTTCAAGCGGGAAAGAGCTCACTTGACATTGACTGTAGACAACGCCTGCGACGAGAGAGTTAAGACGCTCGTGACGACGCTGAATGCAGCATATTTGCCCTGGGGTCGAAACATTATTCTTCTGGTTCTATTCATTGAATCAGTATCTCAGTAATTACAGACATACCTGTAGTCGCATGTCAAACCAGCGTGGCGGTGCGCGCATCAACTCATACCTGTCCTACACCTGTATAAACTAACATACAGCAGCGTTCCTCGACTTTTTTTTAAAACCGCGACCCATCATATTTCCTTGTAATGATACCGCGATGTCTCTAAGTAGTGACGATAAAATTATAGAAGTATAATAGACCATTTATAGTCTAAAGTGTGATCTACCACCAAGCACGTCGTCGAGTGGGTGATAATAGTGGGTGACAATTGTAATGACGTGAAACGTGTAAAACACCAGAAATTACTGACTAACCATTTTTATGTCATGTATCTTGCCAATTTTTCTTCCCCGCGCCATCTTGCTTATTTCTTATTCTTCAAAGTAAGTTAATCTTATTGTACCAGGTTGAAGCACAAGCTATGACAACGAGTAAATGGGAAGAATTAGGGCAAAATGATGATTCAAATTCTCAAGATACTAGTATGGATTCCAGGTAATGTATAAATATATACATTATACATATATTTAATTTTCCAAAATATTTCCAAACAATACGCAAAGCGTCATCAAAGAGATATAACATTGCATTTGTATAATTAAAATTAGAAGAAAAAAGAAGTTGAATTATTTTGTTACGATATTATCTGGTTCAACAGCGGTCGAGATTACAATGAAGAAAGAAGAAGCAGATTGCGTGAAATAGAAGTTAAAATAATGCAGTATCAGGATGAACTAGAAAGTGGCAGAAGAACATTAAAATCTGGTATGACGATTCAAGGACAGGTCGAACATTATAGGAAAAAACTCATAAGAAAGGTGAAATTTTACTATTTTAGGTGTTTTAATATTTTAATAAATGTATTGTAATTGTAATATGAATAAGTTTTTGTATTCTAGAGTGAAAGAGAGTTGAAAGATGTAAAAAGTGAAGAACGCGAAGACGAACGACGAAAAGAAAGGAAACGAAGCACTACGCCAGAATCTCCAAGCCACTATAGAGATCGAAGACGAAGTTCGACAAGCCCATCGTCAAAGAGTACTAGATATAGGTAGATATCTTTCCACGTTATGTTCATTTATGCATAAGTTATAGGATTTTAACGATACAAAGAAGCGTGCAAGAGAATTTATTAGTGAAAGTGGTTAATAATGGTGAAAGTTACTGCTTTCTTAAATCCAAAGGAGGTTTCTTTTCTTTCAATTATCTTCCTTCATTAAAAACTCAACAGTTCTCTCACGTATTATTAGAAACGTTATAATCACGTTGATTACAATTTTTCGGCATGTTTGAAAACTATTACGTATTACGTTAAAAATCTGATATATCAATTTCAAGGTTCACCTCACCTTCTGAACGGTCTACATTAACTCTTTCCGGTCGTAATAATTGAAAAGACGGCTATATTTCGACCACAAATAGTTGATACCCTATAAAATTTTTATATTATTCCGTGTTAACATGTAAAAAATATATATAATCAACGCATGTTTTGTCCTACTTTTATAAAAAAAAACCTTGGAGTGGCTCAAGAGCTCCTACACAACTGCATAAGGTGGAAAATTAGAATATTGTTTCAAATGTTATTCGCGTAATATCTTATTGTACATACTTATGGAAGTGTACGTGATATATTATGTATCCTATAAATTTCAGATCACGCAGTAGATCACCTCGTGGTAAACGTAGATCACGGTCGCCGTACAAAAAACGAGTTCTAGTGACACCATCGCCACCACGCATTCGACGAACACCTTCGCCTTCCTTTTCATCCAGGGTATCTCGTAGATCACCGACAAGTGAACGGAACGACAGAAAAAGGAGGGCTAGATCACCCTCGTTATCACCACCACCTCCACCACGCGCATCAAAGCATAGAGCTAATAGCCCACCTTCTCCATCGCCACGCAAACATAGGCATAAGCACAAATATTAGACTATTTTACCTCATGTTTCTTATATCAGTAAGAAATGATCTGTTGACGATGTAACACATACACGGCAATAGAGTATCAAATCAAATAGGATTGAAAAAAAGTAATACCAACGTTATGAAAAATTGGCCAACGCAGTGCTAATTCGATATTATGGAACCCTTTTATCTGATTTAAAATATTCAGTTTTCTTTCCATTCATTCTTAAATTGATTCAATTTGTATACATATAATTGTTTATATTTTGCGATGACATATAACAGATTTGTGGCTGATAAGTACGCCAATAGGATTTTCAATGATCATAAAATAAAAAATTCTATTTATACATGTAAATGTATTTGTAACATTAATACATAATTACAGTGAGAATTATTAAAAACATGTACAGACAACAAAACTATAGAAGAACTGTTTTCTTATTCCTAATGCGTGTATAGTTTCAATACTTCGAGAATAACAATTACATAGGTTTAATTTATTAAAAATTTAAACTTATTTACATTAAGATATTTTAAAATAAACAATTTTCAACGCAGGTGTTATCCTACTTTTTGTATTTTTATACAAAATAAACATAAAATTTGTCGAATGTTTTAATTGATGGTATTTTTAATAAGGTATAAAATTAAGTAAAATTTTAAATATCATGATATATTTAACAATATGTAAGTTTCAATATATTTACAATAATTTATCACATTAATATTCTTCCTTATTGCACAAATCGATTTCAAAATACTCATTTATTTTTGCAACATATATAAACAATTAACTTTCGAACAGAAAAATATTAAAAAATACATAATACTCTTTTTATGAAAAAATCAAATGATGTTAAAACAAAAACCTTGTGTTATTAAAAATCGTGTGTAAGAGAGGGAAAAGCAAATTTTATATGTATATCTATATTATATTTATATGTATATCAGTTGCACATAATATTGAGCACATAATACACTATGAAGTAATCGTGTACAGATGTTCATAATCGTAGTTATATATAGTTATAAAAAGATTAGATACCATTACCAAAAAGCAGAAAATATCATGCAAGAAAAAATTAATTATTGAAATCCTAAAAGAAGATAGGAAATATAGTATATCTATGATGAGTTCGATATAACTAAATAACATTAACTATTTATAACAAACAATAAAATAAACATTTGGAATACATTTATAAAATTATTTTTCGAACTATAACTAACCTTATAATTGGTATAGTCAGTATCCTTCTGAGCTAGTTTGTTCTCTGCATTTGATGTATTAAAATTATATACTTTTGTATCATTCTTATTTTTTATCTGTTCAACATCTGTTCTGCCGATACTTTTTGTTGTTGAAAATTTTGTTACTATGCCCACAGATGCTGCAATGATTTGTAAATAATTGCATTGAATTGAAGTCATACGTATCAATTGATTCTACTATATGTATATCAGTTAGGGCACTAGTGCTAGTAACAAGATAATGTATCTACATTACATGTATAAAAAAAAAGATACTCAATTAAATGAGTGGCACAGATTCCAAAGTAATTTTGCAGGTTTATGTACAAGTATTAGATGTTTACATTCTTAGTTCTAATAGTTCAGCTTTAAGGAAGAAATCCCGGCCTTCAGGAAGCTATTGTAGATAATATGAGCAAATTTTATAAACATTTTAACATTTTAAATAGTCGAATGAATAATGTATAATTTCCTTCTTTTCAAATACTGAAGCTTTACTTTTAATCGTGTTTCTTACAGGTCATATTAGCTTCCATAAAGTACTATCAAACATCTTCAATAATTTCTTGAGCACCATTGCAAACACGGAAAATTTTTTTTTGTCATTGCCTAACTCGCACAAGTATGTTCTTCACTTATACTGAATTACAAATCTGCACAATTTCTATTGAACCATATCTATGTGTGACTTGTTACTAAAAAATTTATACATATATATTTATGTATGGATTCCAAAAGTTTATCCTTTTCCAACCAGCATATATGTTCGTCTGCAAATTAGGACTATCCAAGACTAGTAACACAGTACCAGATCCTCCATGCTCATTATGCTATAAATAACTCCTATAAATACATTCATAATTTTGTACGCAATTCAAAAACAATGTTTGCTATTTGCCTGATGCAAAGGCAGCAAAAATTACAATCTTTTATGTTATATTATCTTTATATAATAAAAAACACTGATAGTATTTATTAAATAGAATGCAAGAATTACATATAAATAATCTTATACAATTGTACTTTGCCTTGAAGCTGGTTTGCACATTAAGCATATGCGTATATATGTTATTTGTTATGCTTGTATTTAACCAAATTTGTACGCCTCATTTCCATTTCATGCTCACTATCTTTGTCAGCATCATCCTGTGTAGTTTGTAATTTTCCATATTTGGCTTCAAGTTTTGCAACCAATTCAGAGTCATCAAAATTTTCAATTTCGTCGCCATCCTCTTCTTCTTCCTCATATTCTTCCTCTTCATAATCATCATCATCATCTTCTTCTTCGTCTGATACTTCTTCTTCTTCTTCTTCTTCTTCTTCTTCTTCTTCTTCTGATACTTCTTCTTCTGACATTTTCTTGTGTCTAATTTCTATCTCATCTTTTTGTTTCAAGCTCTTTTCCTTTTTCTCATGTTCTTTGAGTTCTCTTTGATGACACTTGTTATTTTCATGTTTTCCTCTTTCTTCTATATCTTCCACCTCCTCTTCCTCTTCCACGTACTCTTCCTCAGCTTCTTGTTCTTCTTCCTCCTCTCCTCTGCATCCCCTAATTTGTTCCACTGATTCTTCAACTGCCTTATCATCATTACCTTTTTTTATCCTAATCATGTCGTTCAGCAACTTTGTTTCTTTCTTGGCTTCTGTTATGCATGCTGTTTCTTCCTTGCTCTGCCTGGCGTTTTTCTGTTCCTCTGTTCCATGGTTTAAAATTTATTTAATTTCCCTTGCCTTTTTAAATTATGTTCTTTTCATATCTTTCATTCCACAGAATTATTATTTCAAACTGATTCTAATCAAAGACAATGTCTAAATACCAAGAGAAGCATATGGTTAATGAATGTGTCAGTTAAAAAGTATAAGTAAATTATTAATTCCTTGTAATCTGTGATTCAGCATACAATTTAAATGAAATTTCATTGAAATGCAACATACATATACATAATACTGTAATACAAGAATCGATTATTTAACAAAACGTTACACATGGTAACAAGTGCAAAATACTATAAGTGAATATGAGCTAAAGGAAATGTGATATAAAAACACTGACTGTTGAAATTCCCATGGTTATGAACATCTTTCCATTTCTAGTGGACAACTTTTACTAAAATGATCTACACTGCTCAAAACAATTAGAGGATCATATCTTGCAAGCGTTGTCCCCAGCATATAATAACCGTCGGTTTTAGCTTCAAACAAAAAATGGATCATCCACAATCGTGTGCGATAAATCATTCAAATAAAAGTATATTTGGCAGAAAACGTTGTCGACTATTGGGGAGAATCTTGTTAAAGTATGTTGGACTCGAATGTGTTAAACTGTCACCGCACATGCATGCCTGAAATGCTGTTTATCAATTTTATATTCTATACAATTCACTGAACTTAAAATTTGCAATGCTATAAAGCATGATAATAAAATTCAGACTATAGTACTGAGCCTCTCAAAAATCTAAAGAAAAATTGGGGGCTCAACATTTTTTCTATCGAAACATGTTTTCGTATAACATGAACAATATAGCTTTTGTAGTGGTGAAAATTCTAAAAGAAGTAGTTTTTAATACTTCATTTCACTTAGGACGTACGATCCTAACAGCTTACACGACTGACTGTGTACAATGTGCTACCCCGCTAGCCAGCTGGTAACAGACTAGCAGCAGAATTGCCACAAATATTGACAGAGCCTGTACACAAATCCGCAAACACCTGTGACGCCGATTCGGTTGTGACTTGTGAAATCGATGAAGTAAATCTTAAGAAGAAAAAAAAATCGACTGCATTCCTATCACATTTATATAGTTCTCCTTATTCCCAAACACCTGTACTTCGGAAAAAGTTAGATTTTAAATTCCTCTTTTCAGATTAGGTTTGTCACACTATTCTGGTCTAGCAGGCTTTGTTATATTATAGCTGCCGGTCTGCTGCAATGACTGCATGTAACAGACAACGCATCGAATTCGTGGCAATTCTGCTTAAAAAGCCTGCCAACAGACATAGGGAACATGCAATCATGATTTTGACTACATGTACAATAATTGAAATGTTATTAATAAAACTGGGATGTTGCAACATTTACCATTGTTCCATCGTTTCACGAGGACAAAATGTGCAGCAACAACAAGTGCCACACCAACTCCAAACTTCATTGCCACTGTAACCATCAGATGTTATTTCTCATTGATATTTGAACGTTTCAAAGAAATACAACAGACATTTAAAACATTATAAGAATCTTTTGCACTTATGTTATGTTTACAAAAATAAACATGAGCATGGAGGATCATTTTGAATTGTGAAAACATATACGATAAAGCTGTTTTAATGTTCATTGATAGTTCACTTACCGCTAGTTGATTCTTCTTCTATCTCTTCTATTTCTGGTTTTTCATCTATATCGCTAACATATTCTTCAGGTTCTATGCTTTCTACCTAATCAATTTAAAGAGTAAATAAATTTGATTAAAAACAACTGATATACAAATATGAATAATGTATATAAAAATTCTTTAAAATCATCTATTTGATATCTTCCACCAAATAAAATGGATGCAATAAATACAGTAATTAGAATTAATAAATTGTAGTTTATAATAAAATTTTTAAAATGAATCTGTGAGAGCAGAAGATAATATTTTACAGCACAGATTCTCCTTCTGTTAAATTTCTTTTTTGAATTGCTTTAGAATATTACTTTAGCGCAGTACCAAAAGCACAAACATACTAGTACATACTAAGGTTCTATTTAAAATGTTTTTTAATTGTATTAATTTTACCTCTTCTAAAGGGTCTATATTATCATCATTGACTTCATTAACACCAGGAATGTCTAAAAATTTCTCAAATTTGTCTTCGTTCATTGGCATTTCTACTATCTCCTCAAAATCACTGTCGGTTTCATACGTAACAGTTTCCTCCTCCGAATTTTTATCTTTACTAATACTATATATCTCTTCTAAGACATCGTTATCATCAAAATTTTGTTGACTATTTTCTTCACTGTCCAATACATCTTCCTCTTGTTTGCTGTCTTCAAATTCTAGTTCACGGCTTAATTCTGTATTAATATTCTATGTTAGACTTATAAATTTCTATCAGTCTTTGCATAACAATGTTTAATACCTTCTTTATTTGGAAAAAACTGTCTTTGTTCCTCGTCTGATTCATCCTCCCTTATTTCATCCCCAATTGCCTCATCCTCAGCTATTTCATCCTTTTGTTCTGCAGATTCAATTAACGTTTCATCTTCTTCCTGAACTTCTTCCTCAGCAGAAGCTTCGCTTTCTGCAATTTTTTCTTCTGTGTTTTCGTCAGACTTCTCTTCATTTTTTTCTATTTGCACAACTTTTTCGTGTTCACCACCATGTGGCTCTTCGTCGGTAGAAGATAAAGAATCATCTACCCAGCCGTCAAAAATAAAGGCCCATTGTGATGACTCTAACGGTGTACTAACTTATAACATAAAATACATGGGGTAAAAACAATGTGGTAAATAGATTGTTGTGTATAACAAAGTTTGATAGAGAAATAACTTACTATCAGTACTTCCTCTGTGTTCAATGATAACTACACCAAGTAAACCAACGAGTATTGCTAATACAATAAAGAATATAATTCGAGCACACCAATGTCCACCGGTATTACTTTCTTTGTAAATATGTATACTTATATTGTCTGCTAAATTTTCACTAATGTTTCCCAAAGTGGGTGGAGGTGCAACACTATCTTCTTCATCTAAATATGATATAGCATATTCAATAATTCAACAATCGCTAATTATAAAGTAATTCCTATAATACATTGTAACATATTACAGTATTTACATGCACGTGCATGTGTGGGTAACAAATAAACTGCAATACTTTTACGTAGATAGTAAATTAAAATAATAATTAACAGTGTCCTTATATTATGAGGACAATAATTACTCTTTTCTGTACTTTTATTTGTACATTCGATTTATTAAGAAAATTCTTGCCATTTATTATTTTTCCGAAAAGAATGTAAATCTCGGTATAAGTGTTCTTTAGTAAAAAAGTTCATAGCCAAAGTCAGGCCAGTAGTAAATACATTGTCGCTAATAAATGTATTTTAGAGAGACATAAATAAAATAATATCATTTTTATCATTTGTGAAAGCCTATTTTTGTATTATCTAATATATATAAAACATGGATAAATATCAATAACGGTGTATTAAGGTGTATTAAGTATTACCATTATACATATGTACGTCAATCTTCTACATTTCTTGTTTAAAGTTAGCTAATTTAAGTGTCATTTGGCTTCATATTTTATCTATTAATTAAATTAAGAATATAAATGATATTTATATGATAGTGAAGTTAATATAATTGAAAAGTAAATAAAATGTATAAATAAATGAAAGGAAAATGTTTTTGGATTGGATAATATAGGATGATCTATTTTTGAAAGCCAAAAGCTAGGCTGATCAAGCTGCTAAGACCCTGTATTTTCTAATTTCGGCAACATTGCCAAATATGCCTCAAAATATCTGAAATTTCATATTCGATATATTATTGTTTTTATATTGAATGAGATATAGAATGCAATTTTCGAAAGCGATTATACGTATTTTATGAAGTTCCACAATTTACCTAAAATTTGTAGTAACTCCATATTTTTGTAATACAAATGAAAGACATATAGTTTTACATTTTATGTATTGTATACGCATATTATAATTTTAAGTACAGTACGATATTTCGTAACTCTTTTTATGGAATTGTGTAAAGTTTGAATATCAATAAATAAATTGCATAGTTATGATACTTAAATTTAATTCATTGGCTATGATGGAATCTATTAATTTTGCTATAAACATAGTAATGATGTGTAACTAAATGCGATTCACAAAAATATTTTATAAACAATGTATAATTTATAATTGCCAATATAGAATTGTATGGGAATTACAAAATTATTAAAGACATAATATATGTTGTGAAACACGAAAGTTGACTATATGATATGTATATATACACACACACATACTTACACGCGCATTTTAATTTTTAAATGTTATATAATGCGTAAATATAATATGCGATTTTGTAGATCGAATAATCAGCAATTAATGCACTACAAATACATTGTATTATCCATTTAATATTATTTATCAAGTATTTTTGTCGAAGGTAGTGTAAAAATAGTACTTTCAGCAAGGTGTACCAAAGAAGAATTGTCACAAAGCTATTAAAGATTTCGCAAAACTTAATAAGAAGAAAATAAGTTAATGTCCATATTTTTAATGATACTAACTTTCCTTTGATTATACAAAATTGTAAATAAAAGAAAAATACTGCTTATTAGGAAGTAATATTCCACATACAAGAAGTGAAATTATAATAATTCTCTCACACTTTCAGTAGCCAATTTTTTACCCTTTTTACGTTTCTTCTCTTTTCGTTTCCTTGCTTGTACATCGCCAGACATCTCCCACAAAAAATATACTCGAACTCTTTATAAACAGGTGCGTACGAAGAACAAAAATTTTTAAAAAGACGTACACGAAGCCGCCTCTACAATAATTTGATTTGTAATGGCTTTAACAAGTGTTGACATAATACGAAAATCCCTAGTAACTCCACTTAAATATTTCTTTCTGCAGGGTTCACAGTATTTTCTGAACCGCTGTTACGCTATCGCGTTAGCAGGCCTTGATATCTAGTGATATCGAATCAACAGTCGACAATATAATTATAACTATCGATAGCGATAATAACTTAGGAGCGAAATTCGAAACCGGATGGAGGTACACGATAAACAAAGCTGTACATTATTTACAGTACAGATCTTAGAACACTTCACTTGGAAGATTCTGAAGGTTATTTATTACGGACCATAAAGAATTGGCTAAAGTTTATTGAAGCATGTACGACCTCCGGAGGTTGTCGGACACCGCGATATCGTGTTCCGGCCGCCAGATGTTCGACCGCTGAACAAGGGGACCTCAAGAGCCACTTGACTCTTCAGCCCGCTATCTTTGACCTTCGCGCGTTTTCTTTAGTTTTCCCGCGTAGCATTGCCACTTCCACGCCCCCAAGGACCGATAGAAACCCAAGGAGACCCAACCCCATTGGACAAGACAAAATCAAAAGGAGGAGCTAGGAACTCGGGAAGAGGAACCAGAGCTGAAAAGGAAAGAAGAAGAAGCGTCGCAAAGGAGAACTTCTTTATATCTCGTTGCAACCAGTACTTTCTACGCTGACTTACAGAATAAATAGTCGTTCGTGTTAACTTTACAACTTGTGTTTGATTCTTCCGCGCTTCTCCACAAGCAGAGCGATCAGCGCTCCACGGGCAACCGAACCTACACAAACTCCCCATATCCCACCAATGGATACGCAACATAACTATTGTTACGCTATCGAATTGTTGCGTACTATTGGTGGGATATGGAGAGTTTGTGTAGGTTCGGTTGCCCGTGGAGCGCTGAACCGCTCTGCTTGTGGAGAAGCGTGGAATATTCAAAGACAACTCATAATTTTATAAAGATTTATGTTTATTCACTGCTCGAGTTAAAAGATACTGTTTACTTCAAGAAATCGTGTCGATTTGTACAAGTAATTTACCGATGTAGCTCTGTTCAAGGCTAACGTTGATCTCCGGTGAGAGTTTATATTAATCTATTTCAAGGCTTAAGTTGAACTGTTTTCCGAGGCTTCTTCTTCTTTCCATTACAGCTCTGGTTCCTTTTCCTGAGTTACTTGGTCCTCCTTCGAAATCGTCCTCGTCCAATGGGGTTGGGTCTCGTTGGGGTTCCTATTCGTCCTTGGGCGCGTGGAGGTGACAACGCTTCGTTCAGGGGAAATGCGGAAAAACCCGGGAGAAGAGGAAGCACGCCAAGGAGTCGAGGGCTGTTGAAGGGTCACTTTTGTTCACCGGTCGAACATGTGACGACCAGCACAGGGTATCGTTGGGTCCGACTACCTCCGGAGGTCGTACGTTATTCTATAGATTTAGTTAATTCTTTATGTTCTGTAATAAAACAGCCTTTAGAATCTTTCAAGCGAAGTGTTCTAAGATCCGAATGCTCTGACTTTCCTTTTTATTCGACTACCTACGACTTGTACTAAATAATATGTAGCTTTATTTATCGCGTGTGTTCATCCGACTTCGAATTTCGCTCCTAAGTTTTTATTGCTATCGATAGTTACTGTTATATCGTCGATCGTTGATTCGATATTACTAGATATTAAGCCTGGCTAACGCGATTGCGTAACAGTTGTATACCGACATAATGTAGCATGTAGCGTGCTTTTTTAAAATAGGATCATTTATTTTTTAGTCCATAGATCAATTCTTTTAAATATCCCGAATAAGTTAAATTTCGAATAAAGAGTTTGACATGTCCTGTTAAATATTAACATACCTACATAATGAACACAAAATATTCAAAAGAATGAATTGATGTAAAAAATATATACAAGTACATTTAAAGTAATATGCTCATTGTTGGAATATATTTAGAAAATTAGAGAATCCATATGAAAATAAATATCCAAAAACCATTCAATGTTTACCTGTCATTTTTGCATACTGCTATGTGTATAAAATTTCGTTTTTTAAAATATGTATATATGAATCTTTTGCGTATGCCTTATACATATATAATTATGTATCTAAAACTACATATATAAACTACTAATAATGATTAGTAGAAATTATTAGCGCAACGCATCCAGGATATTGCGAAAACTGATTCTTTAACACGTTCCGTGCCACGTGAGTCGTATGCACCACACGCAGTCAAGACCAACATTTTTGTTTACGACATATATGCGGTGTAAAATTCATTAAATTGCAAAAATGATTATGATCAAGAGAAAGGTACGACGTTTACCATGCAGTACAGAAAGCGTACACATTTTGGTTTTAACAAATTATCGTCATAATTGCTGCACAATTTAAGTCACCGAAAGTTACCGAAAATCGGTCTGGCACAGAACGTGTTAAAAGAAAATATACGCAAATAATGACTAAAGTTTAAGTGTCGGTATTACCATTTCGGTTCAGGAAAAAGCTGCTGTCTAACCGACCCGCCAAATCGGAGAGGTCACGTGCCGTGTCTACCCCGATTTGGCGGGTCGGTTAGACAGCAGCTTTTTCCTGCACCGAAATGGTAATACCGACAGGCGAGAGGGAGCTGCTTGTTATTTCTATATTCTAATCTGAATGTGGAAAGAAATTGACAGCTGTTGCGTTGTACTCTGCTGGTAGTACATTTGAATTACTTGAAATGTGCTTATGCTGCAATATGTTACGTTGCAGTAAGGAATCATAAGTGAAAAGAACAAATAGATGAGGGATATTGCATGTCCCAAAAAACGAAGTTCGTTAGGTTGGACATTTTTGTATTAGCAAAAGTTATACGCTTATTATAAGATAATTAAACGTTCTATGCAGAAAGCAGTTATTGGACAAACATTACATATAAAATTGTAGGAGACGGTACTGCATTTCATGAAGTATTATGCTGTAAACCCTGGTTTGCTGTTCAAAAATTGTTCAGAACACTGATTTTTACAACATATTCAAAAATCCCTCTTCTATACATTTACCGAAATCAGACACAATCAATTGTTAGAAACATTTGCTGCAAACAGTTTTTCGAACTGTTCACAATTGACTAGTCAGTCTCGTACACATGGTCATGTGAAAGTTCTAGAAGGAAGGCTGACCTTAGCCTTAGCCAACGCAGAGTCCGACCCTTGGCAGTAGTCATATCGCTGACTACTACCTTAGTGCATAATATTGACTCTGACTAGGCCAGGATCCGCGGGCCTTACATATTATCAGTGACTCAAGGGCAGGTCATCCAACACTAATTCAACGATGAAACTTTTTTATTTCTTAATTTTTCTACATGTAACTTTTACCAATGTATCTGTGAGATTTTTCTGATTCAAATGAGACCAAACGCGATAAAGTTTGAATTATATTTACTTGTTGATACTGACTTTGCGGTACGTATTTAATCAGTATCAAGCAAGTAAATATAACTCAAACTGTATCGTGTTAGGCCTTATTTCAATCAGAAAAATCTCGCAAATACGTTAGTAGAAGTTTCGGTAAATGTACGGAAGTGGTACTACCTCACCGATCTCGATGGTTTTTGAATATCTTGTAGAACTCAGTATACTGAACAACTTTGTCCTATGCATATAACCGCCGCTCGTCCTTAGTTTTCGAGATATTTGCAAAAAACTGTAGCTACTACCACATTGAATTTTGTCTATACGTGAACGCTCGTAGCAACGTGTGGAGCCGTCAGTTATCCGGCAACCGGCGAAGAATCTGTATATGTACCGGATGAACTCATTAAAATTGTACCTCTAGAATTATATAGATATATCATATCAGATTCGACTGGATCATTAATCTAGCACGTCCAGAAGTCAAGATAATTGAAACGTCCCGGAGTGCATTTTTGCCAATTTTTTAATTGTTTATAGCTTTGGAACTATAACTGCCAGATTGTCGAAACCTGTTGGAAACTAAACCTAAGGTACCTCAGCTTTAATGTAAATCTCAGAAAAAAACAATTGTTTAAAGTTTAAATAAACGATGCAATTAAGAAAGTTGGTTTCGAAGGTACAGAAAACTGCTCGAGGTGCAAAAACACGAGATGGCGCCACGTATTGCTTTATTCACCGTATGTGCGGTCCCAGCGCCTCAGTACCATTTCTATGTCACTCACAACATTACCGACAGATTATAAAAAGCGACGTTAATTATAAATTTTATAGCTCGGCTTCTAGTGGTTATTTGGTAATCTATGAGGTGTCAAATGAAAAGTAAAAGAATAAACTACTTGCCTGTAATTACCTCGGTTCTGTAATTTTATCTACTTTAACGTAATTATTATTTAATTTGTTTAATTGTTTATAACAACTCAACCGCGTATGGAATATTGTTAACACCTATTGGAAATTGTAGTGTAGACTAGTGTAGATCTAGCTAGTTTGAAAGTTGTAATAATTGCATTTGTCTATGTTTTCTTTAAACAAATTCAATTATCTCGTCTTCCACTCGGCCGATTTTAATCAACGATGTCTAAATGCTCTTGATTCAAGGCACAATCTCTTTCTAGTTTAGAACAGCCAGCGTGTATAGTTACTGTGTAAGTCTCAAACGAATACTCAAATTGTGTATAAAAAATAAATAATGCAAGTAGCATTCAATAATCGTGTATAGTCATGGAAGCATTCTTTAGCTTCATTTTAAGAACTCGATCATTATGTTCTCGTGTTCTCCTGATACAGAGTCCTGATTTTCGGCAGTTTTTGGCAGAATCAGTGAAATTTAATTTCTCGGAAATTGGGGGAATGACGTGAAATTCTAGGAATATCTGAGGTTCGGATACCTCCTTAAAAATCATACAAGATATAAATCGACGATTATCAGCCGAAATTTCACATATTTCAGGAAGAAAATCCTTGTCCATAATAAGACGCGAATAAAAATGTGAAAATGTCGTAAACTAAGATTAAATCCACTTCTATCAAAATACATACCATGATTATATCAATAAATTTCACAAGTACACTACACTGGTAATTGCAATCAAAATAACATCAAAATAAATTAAATCCCACCACACAATATAAACCATTTTTCATAAAACATAAAACACCTACAAATGATCGATCAATGCAACTCAACCACAAACAAATCTTCAAAACGGAGGATTAAAAAAAAAATGATACAAATCATCTTTCAACATGGGTAAGTATTAAGGTCCACATCATAGAACATTTTAAAAAGACGACCCCTTATTAAAAGAAAATCAACAAAACGAATCTATTATAAAAAAAGATGTCACCATGATCGATAATTCTGCCACAAAAAAGCACAAGCCGGTACATCAATAACGCTACACATATCGAAGATAGAATGATCGTAGGGAATAAAGGATTTAAGAAGGCTAGACGGTCAAAACGACCTTTTCGCTTTGCCGCTTTTCTCTTTCGACAGTCCACGATATTATTTCGCACCAGGGACCCGCCAATCGTGACCAGTTAGCTTCACGGGACGACGACACACACGCGGGTAATCCCCAGAAATAGTTGCCCTAAAGCCGACCCAATTTGGTGACCCGTCTATCTGCCACCTTGCCATGTTCCACTTAAAATTTGAACTGAAAACGCATGCCTAATGGATTGTCCGGTGCACGCTTTCATTAACAACGCTCTGAGGCATCGTCACGGAATTATAGATCTAAACGGGCGAGTTCGTTTCGCGATCCTTTCACGCACGAAAACTCACGTCACCTAACGTCTCCTATAGCGACTAAAAATGATTTTCAAAAGCACCGTGCAATGGTTGTTTAAAAGCTTGAAAGATGAAACGAGTTGATACAGGGCGGGGACTAACCCGTTTAAAGTCCAATTGTAAGTGAAATATTAATTACCTGCTTTGATGAGAAATTGTGCTTGCTCGTGAGTTACGCTTTTATTTTTGGATTTGGTCGTTTGAGATGGATTAAAAAGGACAGGGACGTTTTTGGATGGGGTCTGCAGGATTTAGAAATCAAATGTCATTAATATTGTAATTGATGTAAGCTTGTACGGGGTAGTATAATATTAATCTATCCCGCATTTAGTGGGATAAAATTGAAATGCAATTATCGTAGTAACCGTGTTACAGCGAAGGCGTGTATGCCGTATATATCCTGCGGTTTAGACGCATAGCACCAATATTATTGTCATTATAGTGTGTACGACAGAGGTTGTAATAATTGGAGTGTAGTGGATATACGTGTGTATTTAATGTGAAACAATAGGGCCAATGAGTAAATTATGGGATTAATCGTTGAAGATTTAATATATTATTGTAATGGTGAAATAAGGTTTCAATGTATGTAAATTGTTATCCGTAAGGTTAATCTGCAATTGATTTCTCTACAATAATTATTTGGCTAATAACTTCCTGTGAGGTGTGTTCTTAATTAGAATTATCGTGGTTCAAAGGCAACGCACGCAATACTTTTGTATCATCCTATATACGGGTAATTGCATCGCCTACGAATGGTTATGCATACTAATAACGAAATTTTCGTCTTGCAGGTCGACGAACGTAGTCAATACATTACTCTCGATGTTCGTTTCAAGCACCAAACGGTTCAAATATTACTCAAACGTTTGCAGTAAATATTGAAATAAATTGCTACAAAAAAGTATGTATATATTTTTAAAATACCGAGGAAGATACAGATATATAAAAGTTTATACAGTCATACATAAATTGTACAGAGATCAAAACCGAAAAATGTTATTTAGTATTCTCGATTTTCAAAACACCCGATTAGTCGATATGTAAATAGCATGTGTGATATTTCTTAATAACAATCAGCAACACAAAAAATCATTTATACTTGTTTTATTAATTCTAAAGCAAATAAAAATATGTATATTACGATCGACGTTTATTAAGTTACTAAGTGAATTTTCCAAGAAAATAAATAACATGTTTGTTAAGAAATCTCTTGCAAGCTAGAAAATTCTAACAGAAAACACTAAAAACAATACTAACTAATAAAAAGTAAGTTGTGATCATCCTGAGCAATAAATTGAGCAATAATTACGTCCATAAATACTTAATCGATATCACTCCTGTTCTACTACCTTTCAGGGTACTAATGAACTTCCAGTTGCTTGTCCTCTACAAAATTTCTTTTCTTCCCGATCTGTTCTATTTTAGATGAAAATTGTCGCCCTTTCAAAACTCAAAACGCAGCAATGAAAATTGATTGAGGGAGTGCAATCGCCGCGGCAATCTCCCGAGGTTAGACGCCTTGAGATGAGGTAGTCTTAATTGGAAAAGCACATGCAACTTCTCCGGTAAATGCGACAGATTCCATCAACGCGAAGAATCCGTGGGAAGGGTGGCTAATTACTAATTAGTAAAGTGAATGCAGGAACGCCGAATAATTAACGTGAGCGGGCAAGCACTGAGGATTGTTAACTACATGTCGCTCAGTTATAACTAGTTGAATTTCCAAGACATTCTGCGTTTCACCTTCGGTGAACATTTAAATACAAAATTCAGTCAGCGTGTTAAACACATTCAGGTTGTCTGACAATAATCATCTAAAGAATTTTAAGCCTACATTACAAGAAGCATAGAAATATCATGTTACACGAATTGAATGTTAATATCTACAATAGTTAAAGAATTTAATCGACACTTAAATTATCTCGATTATAACTTTAAGTATTTTAATGTAACTGGTGTTCATGAATAGTTAAACTATGTAATATAGATCGCAAAGATTTGTAAGAGGTTGACGAGGGCAGAAACTTATAATACAGATGTTCCTAATAATAATAGTTCCAATGTTGCCGTAGTATCAATGTATGCAATAAACTGTATTGCGGTTCGTTTAGAGAAAGATTACGTAGGAGAATGATTTAGATTTCTCAATTATCTACTGGGATAATAAAACACTGGTTTCGACAAAAAGAGAGGAATAAAGGTAAAAACCATTATAAAAATAAAAAATTGTCTCCACTGACTTTCACAACTGTTGAACTGGAAATATATTGAAAAATCGCATATCTTCGCCTGTATTAATGAAATATTATAACCACATGTTTATCGAAATACTCCACCTAATTAATACAAAAAAAACCAAAACCATTAAACAGTTTCCTTTCACAGTAATGTTAAAATATTCAAATATGCATAACTAAAAGTACCTAAAATCGTCACAATCCATACAGCGAATAAAACTATCAATGACAGGAAAATAAAGCATCACGTTCTCCGCCGTTTGGGAAATTGCATGAAACTACAACGTAGGAATCGCCGAAGGAACAAAAGGAAAGAAAATATGCCGTAGCCAGAGCGTCGCGAATCAAAAAACGATTCTCATTACATCATTACACATTGTACCTACATACATACATATCTCGAATTTCTATGTCGAAGAGAATTCTGGCTACAAAATGAACAGCAGAACGGCGCGGCGTTGCGCGCAAGATCTTGCAATTTTCTATACTACGCCCTTTACGCAACATCAAAGAAACATAATGCGGTACTCGTTGGAACGAAGTCAAAGCCGAAAAAATAAGCTTGCCCCGGATCGAAGTTCAAGGATGACGTTGCAACTCGATGAACGATTGGCGAAACGTGTACGTTCCAAAGGCTATAGCCGGATAAGGGGGTCAAATGTGCCCCTAAACCAAATTCGACTTGTGAGGTGTCATTCGATAGCTTATCAAGAAAACCAATTCGTACCAAGTTCCAACCCTGTAGCTCGATTGGGTGGGTAGTTGTAGCGAAAAAACCAAAATACAGTTTTTCCGCAATATGTATCTCCTTTTATTTCTTGCAGCACAGATTTCCAGTTTAAATATCTGCAAAGCTTCGACAATATCTGCCTCCATAATGGAAATGTTTCAGATTCTTTTCAAAATTTGTTATGCGCTAAAATGGGAGATATTGCGGAAAAACTGTATTTTGGTATTTTCACTGCAACTACCCTCCCAGTCGAGTTACAGGGTTGAAACTTGGTACGAATTGGTTTTTCTTGATAAGCTATTGAATGACACCTCACAAGTCGAATTTGATTTAGAGGTACATTTGACCCCCTTATCCGGCTATAGCCTTTCCACCCCGAAACAACGTGCAGTTTGTGATCGCAACGTAATGGTCTCGTTACAGCAACCCCCTTTCATATAAGGATCTTCCGTTTGGGATTGCAGTGTATATAATTTGCGTATACAGTATGGTAACAAATGTTGAGAACAATTAAAACAAATTGAAATGGGCGAGAATAGTTGAAAAAGAAATAACGCGTTCCAGAAAATGTTCGTTACATATTTCACAAGTAAGATACAATAGATATTTTAACATTGCACAGCAAATGCGACTGCACCATTGCCCAAATCCACACCAAAACCATTTTCAATTCCCCGTTCACCCTGAATGCTCCCCGAATTTTTAGTACCATTACCAGTGTACCCGTGTATCCCGAAAGTTTAGCCCCAGTTTTCACTACCATCCTGTGTGTAAGCGAACACAAATTTCGGGTCAGAATCCCTTTGAAACTCAAATGTTTCCCAGCGATTAGCCAGACCCGTGTTCCTTTTCGTTCCTCCACCACCCTGTTTCCTTTAACCCCGTTCACCGATTCTCCTTTTTCGCCACCAGTCCCCACCACACCGTAACCCCTATATCTCTATGAAACTACATCCTTATACATATATCCCTCTTCTCTTTCCACTTCTATCACGATCTATCCGTTCTTCCCCGTTCCGTATCATCGACTCTATCTATCTAGGCATTCCTCTCACCGCCTTGTGCTCGCGTACACCCATATTTCTCTCTCTCTCTCTCTCTCTCTCCCACACACTCGCTAGCCACCTGTTTCTCTGTCTCTGCCTCTGCCATTGAAAGCCCTGCAACACGTTATGACTAAACGCCAGTGAATAAAAGCTCGAAGCCAGCGAAGTGTATACGCTTCGTCACTTCTAATTTTAGCACAAAGGGTGCGGCGGGCCTGTGTACACACACACAAACATATACGTACGAGGAGGTTCGAAGCTTGTGCGCCATATCAGGGGTGTAAGGTAGAATATTCTTCCTATGGATTTCCACTAGCTCGATGGCGTTTGCCAGGCCATTTTTATAGAGCCTCACCGCCCTCCTCTCTTCCCTCTTCGGCATCACTTCGACGACCGGCCTAGTCCGGCGCGGCGCTGCGCGGCGCTGCCATGCCGCGGCGGTTCGATTGAAATACGATTTCCGTCTCGCTGCGTATTGGCGGAACGCGGGCGTCGTTTAGTTGCCAGGAGAAAATTGAACTTTCGCGAGATAGGACGATAGGATCTGGAGAGATCTCGTAAATGGAAGCAAATTACCTATTAGTTGGGTTAATGTGGCGTTAAAGCGGACCGAGGAGTATGAAAGGCTCGGGATCGCGATGATTTTTCTTTCTTTTTACAATGTGTCATGAAAACACATGTCATTGTCCTTGGTAACAATGAGCAGTTTGGTTACCGCTGGCTGGTATTTCATTGTTTTCCTCCGGACTTGTCTTTGGAACGAAAAGCCTCTTTATGCGACGTATACCAAGAGAGAAGTGGAAATAATCGACGCAATTATTTTCATTCTTACGTTTTGTTGCCATGGGGTGGTAAGTTTATGTAATTCGCATCCGTGTTCTTGATTATTGCTAGCACTGTTAATTGTGGATAGCGTTATTAATGAATCTTCCAATAACTTGTCGAATCGATAAAAGGTTTGATTCCCTGGCAAACTTGAGAAAGCATGAGTGAAGAAAATAATAGCTATTCCAGACTCTAAATATTATCTCTGGAATTGCTTGAACATAGATATTAAAGAAAAATAAATGTACCAATAGGTCACGATCATTATTGAAAGCTTCATTCTGTTGTGAAAAATCAATTTCTTCAATAGGTACCATTAAAGGAAATCGCGGTTTTGAATGGTAGAAATGTATTCTGCCCATTTCCCATTCTATACGCCGTTTCAGAAAATCTTTTTTAAATATTCCCAATAACAGACACTTCAACGGCATTTATTATTTATATTATATTAAGTTTTCGTTTCCATTCGTTCATGGAGAAAAGTTATTTCGATAATGAAGAATATTTGAAGATCTGGTTAATACCAACCTTCCTCATTTGATTTCTGAACATTCTTGCCTTAAAAGAATATCTTATTTCTAGTGTGTATTGAAACCAATTATTCGTTAATTGACCTAAAAAAACCAGTTGGCAGTCCCTGGAGTGTTGGAAATGATGTGACACGGAAATGGGCACGCACATTACCGAACGTAGGCATCATTGTAGTGCAAACGGTCATGGCACGCAGAACACGGCAGCAAGCAGCCGATTTCTGGTTTCCACGTTTAGTGGAGAATCGGTGACAGAAACCGATCACACAGGGCGGCATCGGCCCTTGATGCCGTGTTCTGGGTACAGCGTGATCGATTGGTCACGGGAAGACCTCTGATGCGCCATGACCGTTTGTACTACGATGACGCCTACGTTTGTTAATGTGTGTGGCATGTGCGTGTGAAAACAAGTGCGAATCAGATTTGTATCGATCGCCGAGACGTGCTTTCCGTGGCATAAAATTGTTAAGATAGGTCAGGATCGGTACAATGACCAAGTGCCAAGGACCCACTTCCGTCGAAGCAGGTAAATTCGTGGACGAATGGGTAAGTTTATTTAACTACCCTTTTCTAACATTAATTATCGGAATACTTTTTTCATTATTAATAAAACACTTTATTCGTTTCGGATAACGAATAAAAGTATCGAACAGTTATTAAACAACTTGTTAATTAAATTGTTATTCATGAATAACGAATAATTACACATTATCCTTAATTTAAGCCGATGTAACATTTGCCGTACGTTTCCCTCGATACACCCGATCACGACCGAGCGCAGTTGAGAGATACGCGCCTGAGCGCATGCCATGCGGGCGCTCTGATTGGCCAGTGTTTTTCGTTAATAACTCAAAAACGAAGCTTCAAACAATATTTTGGTCAAGGAAAAAGGTGTTCAGAATCACCTCTGCTCCCCCCCATTTCCGGATACTTCACTAGTTAAGAGACACAATGTATATCATAAGACTAATACAGATATATTGGAGGCGAATACATTACAATTGAAAGAAAAGGCAAATTACATTAACTTTACATCGCTGATAGTTATTCAGGGATCTAGTTAACATTCCCAACATTAATTCTTTCTAAGGAATTCTCGTTTAAGAAAAACTTACCACCCATGGACAGACTACAAACTTATCAAAGGTAACGAACCTTTTCTTACGTACTTACAAGTCTGATGTTTTCGTAAAAGAGGAATCAACAGCATCAGTGTTCTATGCAAATTAATTCATACATTCAGGAACTTCTAAACAACACAAAAGCTCTGTTAAAAATTGCCGTATGCCCAAGAAAACTTCTAGTTTCTTTCCTTTAGAAGTGAAAATGCATGTACATTCCACGTACGTGCAGCTAAAACACCAACGGAAAAGACCACAATATGTATACAGGGTGTCCCGTAACTACTGCAACATACAGGCGCTCTAATTGGGCAGTGTTTTTGGTTAATAACTCAAAAACGAAACTTCAAACAACATTCTGGCCAAGGAAAAAGTTGTTCAGAATCACCCCAGCTACCCGCCATTCCCCGATGTTGCAGTAGTTACGGGACACCCTGTATACTTCCGACCTTTAAACTAATTACATGTACACATGGTATGCCGGTATTATACATATATTGACATTTGTAAAAATAGGTGGAGAAAGTAGAGCTATGTGTGTTTCTCATTATGTTATTTGTTGTAATTTAAATTAATACAATATTTAGATTATTGAATAAATTACAGTAATATATTTAACAGTATAACATAATACACTATAATATAAAATAATATATTTTACCGACAGCGTATTTTTTAAAGAATGGAATAGAATCGGGTGGCGAAGTGCTACGCACCCTGTGGATAATTTATGATGGGGACACAGTACTACGCGTGGTCGAAGAGTGTTTTGGGAATGACCGAGGATTGACTATGTTATTGCACGTCTTGGAAGTGAATGAATGGAACCAAACATCCTGTCGGCAGGCGGTGGCTGGCGACCACTCTGGGTCTTCCAACCATCGAGTGTCGAGGGATTGTTTATTATATAGAAAAGGGAGAGAGAGAGAGAGAGTTTAAATATGGCAAGCGACCTGATGTCACATTGCTAAAGAATAGGGACTTCCTGGAGGATCTGGCCACGGAGTGGGGAAGGCTATGCCTTTTGGTAAGAGGACTGTGATGAACCCCATGGCACTTACCCCAGAACCACCATCGAATAAGCATTCTTTTAGTAAACCTAACAAACTTATTGAAGTAATCATATTATTTCTAACATATAATTTAATAAAATATAATAATTGCATATACAGATGTAAGACTAATTTTAGGGTAGAATTAGCCAGTGATGATTAAACAACTATTTATTCGTACTACTCGCTACTGATACAATATTCTACGGATCGCTATCCGTACGTTCTCGACGCTGGCGTTCTATAGAGTGCCCGACGCTCCATCATGGGCGCCCCCAAAGGCGGGGTCGTCGGGCCCACAACGTAATATGTTCAAGGGCCTGCTTTATGGCACCCCCAAATGTATACCGATCCCGCTCGCGTATCGGCCTCTCGGTGACATATCCCAGATGGGCATACTGGGCGCTCCGAACCCTCGGATTATCTTACACAGAATATGCTAAAATATACTAACGTATACGATACATATCTATTATGTGCTATAAGTTCCAAAAATCAAAACAAATTTCTGTCCACGATCTACTTCTTTATTTATTTTCTAGAAAAATATAAAGATATTCCAAAATAATATTCTTCGTCCATTAATTAGATTGAGGAAATTTCATTTTGCCATCCTACGTTTCATGCAAATCTTAAACGAAAGTGTATCACGTAGTAACTACTTATATAATTTTTAATACATAATCCGCATGTTCCGCGGCACACCCGCGGAACCAACGCCTGAGTACAATCGTTACCCTGATAAAAACGCAGCTAGCAATCTGCACAAGGAATAACCTTCGACGTGCAGATGACTAACGAGTGCATTTATGACGCGCATGCAGCAGAACTGCTTTTGAGGAAGTCGTTTTATTCTCTAACCCGACAAGGATCAAGAATTGAAGCATACACGATCTCAACAATTAATTGCATGCGTCATAAACGTAAGTTTCCAAAAGGGTCTCACAGCTGGTCCTCAGCAGACACGACCAGGCAAGCTGTAGGACCCCAGCGGAAATTCCGCTCCGTTGCCAAATAAACTACACCGTTCAATGGCGTACCCACTCCTTTAGGAAATGCGCTTCGGGTGCTAAGGAAGGGCGCGTCTACACCTTCAGAACACGCTGATTGCCAACTAGACGGTTTTCCTAATGTCTAATCAGCATACATAAAAAACGCTTCCGAGTCGACGTGATACAGTACACTCGATGAGAAAGTCAGTCTAAAGCAGGAGAGTCAAAACTTAATTCGGCAGCTAAAGTCTTGAATCTAGAAGTCAACAAAATTCACACTTCCAAGGAGAACGCCTCCTCTAAAGGCGGATCCACACTTGTTACCTCGCCTTACACTGTTACCGGGATAAGTACCTAGTCAAGTGGTCTATTGTGACCCGCTCCAAAGGAGCCAGTGAGCTGTCAGAGATGTGTGCACTCGTCCTTGCGCCACTGCCAATGTGTTAGCTCGCCTATGAACTGCCGTCGATGTGTGAACTTGTCTGTACGGCGCTGTCCCTATGTATTGTAGACTGTTTAGTCTTTATGCGATAGGGCTCATTTGGCCTATGCCTACGAGATAGACCAGACCCCCTTGATGACGTAGGGCTGTTGTGAGTGCATGCCGAGTTCGGCCCTCGGTCAGGTTTATGACGCGGTCGAAGCATGGTCGAGCCATGCAATTTCAATCGACACATCACTTTCCCTTTTTTAATACAATTAACGCCATTAATATTAATTGACGGACATGTAAAAATCAATGCCGCAAAAAGTTCTTCGTGAAATATTCGTATAAGTATTTTTGTATTTTTATAAATAATGAAGATTTATTATATACGACTTAGAAATTATTCTTATACTAGAATCATCAATTTTAATCAACCTAATGTAGGATTATTTTCCAGGGGAAATTATGATTGCCTTTTTCTTCTAATATAAAACTGCTTTATTGCTAAATGTCTCTTAATTATTCTCTTTCTTTACTTTATCTCACACGACAACTCTCACTCGACTCTGTCTCAACTCTGACTCTTGCACGCACCATCCACTCCATATATTCTTTCATGCAGTTTCCCTCTCATTCTATTCATCATTCGTTCTCACTCATTAGGACCCACACCTATACATACACTCTTACCACGTGTCACAGTTCGACCACGGGTCACCATGCACCCTAGACTCCACGTGCATTCCCCGAAACCATCCACTCTATCCTCGAGATAAACATTCACTCGTTCCGCATTCGACGTTTCGACTAACACTCTTCATACACACTTCACCTGATTCATACGAAGCCCTCGCATACCATTTCCAGGAATTCTTGGATCCCACACTAATACGGCCAAAGGTAGCCAGAAAAGATACAAATTTAAAGAAAGCTATAACTATTCAAGAGCGACTCAAGTACCTTCTTTGGAGCGAGTCACAATACCGACAGCGCATGGAACGGCCGAACCAAGTAAAAAGTAACGCTATGAGGTATCAAGACACACTTCACATTTCTTCCCAGACCTTTTCTAGACCACTTGACTAGGTAACAAATCCCGGTGCGGTAACAAATGTGGACGCACTTTTACGTGCCGAAGAATAGGAAATGGGTCCCACACCAAACCTCGTTACCAAAAACTGACGTAACGGGTGTCAGTAACGGGCCGAGGTAACAAGTGTGGACCCGCCTTAAGAGTTTTCGAATTGCTTGCGCTCTAGCTGGGCAACTGGGGAACATCACGGCGGAACCCGATAGCGCACGTACCCATTGGACACAGATGCTAAGTACCCTGCTGCCGATTGATTCCTTGTTTGGATTATCGGGCAGATGACGTCGAGCTGGCAGAGCCATGCTGCTAACCGAACGAGCAACATGAATCGTGCAAACGCAGAATATTTCAAAATGTTCACACGTAAGAACAGTAAATTGTTTTTAACTATACCCAAATTTCACAGTGGCAGGTGCAAGCGACCGTCAAGTTAAGTTATCGTGAAGTGAAGTGATCGTTCTTGGATACTAAGCCGGCCGTAATATCAGCTGTTGACCGTTGCCTAGGTCAGGATTCGCACAATGTTAAGCAGGTTAATTCGTGAACGAATGGGTAAGTTTAACTAGCTTTTTCTAACATTATTTATGCAAATCGTTTGTCTTAAAACATAATTTATCCACCTGAAAACGTACTGATAAAAAAAATATTTTTTTCATAAGTAATAAAACAGTTTATTCCTTTCGGATAATGAATAAACGTATCGAACACGGTTATTACACGACTTATTAGTGTATTTCTTATTCACGAATAACGAATAATTCCACATTATCCTTAACTAAGACGATGTAACATTTGCCGCACGCATCCCTCGGTACCCTCGATGCCCCCATCACGACCGACCGCAAGTGATCGGTTCGAACCTGAGCGCGCGTCAGCCGATGCCCAGCGGGCGCTCTCATTGGTCAGTGTTTTTCGTTAATAACTCAAAAACGCTACTATCCAGGACATTTGGGTCAAGGAAAAAGTTGTTTAGAATCACCCCAGCTACACCTTATACCCCGATGTTCCCTGAGTGTTCTGACACCCTGTATACTCAGTCAGGGATTGACTTCTTAAAGTGTCTTAAACGACTGCTTGGACAAGGCTTTTAGTAGGCATAAACCCACCCGGTGTATGCAGTTGAAAGAAAGTACACGCAACTTCGAAACACAATGGAAAGAGGAACGAGCATTTAAGCAGGTGAATTTTTAAGACTTAAAGGATTCTGTTCCTTTATACTTTCCTTTTCCCCCATTTATTATGTTTATTGTACAAGAGTTTGATTAACCCTTTGAGTACTGTTGGCTTATACATAATATGCTTTGTTTGAAGGTACGCAGAAGTAAAGAGAGTAGTAACATTTTTTTTTGTGAATGGTATTTTGTTACAATGATTAATTTTTATTTTAATTCCATGTAAGAAAATCCGAGGGTTGGGAGCGCCCAGTATGCCCATCTGGGATATGTCACCGAGAGGCGGATACGCGAGCGGGAACGGTATACATTTGGGGGTGCCGTAAAGCAGGCCCTTGAATGTACTACGTCGTGGGCCCGACGACCCCGCCTTTGGGGGCGCCCATGATGCAGCGTCGGGGCACTCTATAGAAGGCCAGCGTCGAGAACGTACGGATAGCGATCCATAGAACATTGTATCATTAGAGTAGTACGAATAAATACTTGTTTAATCATCCCTGGGTAATTCTATCCAAAAATGACTCTTACATCCACTTGTATGGATTTTTAATAAAGTATGAAGTTCCTTTATAAATTCAAACAACATTTCAAACAACATTTTGGTAAAGGAAAAAGTTATTCCGAATCACCCCTGCTACCCCCCCCCCCCATTTCCTGGTGCAACAATAGTTACGGGACACCCTGTATATATATTCTAAGTACTTTCAAGAAGAGTTTTATTCAGTTTGGTCCAATCGGTATTTTGACAGAGGTTCCGCTCTTAAGCTCTGGGAAACTGATTCTGAATGCCATTGACATTCCGCCACTATACATATATATCGTATTGTTTAGGGGGAATGGCTGACCTTAGCCCTTGTTGAGTCACCGTAGCCAATGCGGAGTTTGGCCCTTGGAATCGATGACTACTACGTTAGTGAATAATATTGATTCTGGCTAGGGCAGAATCCGCGGGCCTTACATCATATCGGTGACTGAAGGGGTTAGTCATCGATCAGTATTTGTACCACCGTAAAACAAATCGTCAAATATTAAATAACCAAAAGTGTTAAATTTTGATCGTATAATATACATCTATTGTTTCCCTATTACCTTGCATAATTTTTTACTTGTTAACCTGATCGATATTTAATCTGTTACTTTTTTCGAAATGTACTGTAAGATAATCCGAGGGTTCGGAGCGCCCAGTATGCACATCTGGGATATGTCACCGAGAGGCCGATACGCGAGCGGGATCGGTATACATTTTGGGGTGCCATAAAGCAGGCCCTTGAACGTACTACGTTGTGGGCCCGACGACCCCGCCTTTGGGGGCGCCCATGATGGAGCGTCGGAGCACTCTATAGAACGCCAGCGTCGAGAACGTACGGATAGCGATCCGTAGAATATTGTACCAGTAGCGAGTAGTACGAATAAATACTTGTTTGATCATCACTGGGTAATTTTACCCTAAAATTAGTCTTACAGTACGTTGAAGTAATAAAAATAATTTGCTATATTTTAGTATTTACAAATTCAAGTTATATAATATATTTTTATGGTAAATGTAAAGGTGCATTAGACATATTCAAGGATTTTTCATAAATCAGGTATTACGTCCAAAATATTGATAACCTGGGTAACGACTTAACTCGAATTCCCAGAATATCAGGTTAAAGAGTATTAGACTGAAAAGAACCTTTCGATCGATAGTTATGAATCACTTCTTTATATCGATCGTCAAGTTCAATTTCCAAGTACATATACACGCATCTCCAATACAAAATACATCCAAGCAACGAAGAATTCCATCAAAACAGTGTTAATATTACAAGAAGCTTCCGCTGCATTGTGACCTAGTTTAACCCTCTGTAACCCCATGAGACTTTTGAGTCCCATATTCAACATCCTCTACATTTATTACATGTCGGTACATTCTTTTAGCATAATTTACCGCGGTATCCCGTTATTCTTTCATTATAACAATAGCATTCATTATAACAATTGCATTTGTTACGCTATATTCACAATTTTCCGCTTGTAATATAAATAATTTGTAATCTCTGTAAGTGCAAAAAAATATTTACACCTGTGCCGATTAAAATACAAAATAGAAAAAGGAAGAACCAGATTTAATTACTTTATTTTCTGCACTGGTAGAATTAAAGCGCGACTTGGCCTCTGTATCTGACAGAATTTAATCTGTTAGGAATAGATATCAATAATTTCAGCAATTAGTAGATTAATAGGAAAAAGACAGGCACACAAGAAAAGTAACAAGTATTTCGTCACTAATTAAACACAAGATTAATCTACTTGCAGTATCGTTCGTGTATTATTTTTAAAAAAGTAATTTGCCGTTGAAATTCCATTTCCTGCATAAATTCGAATCAACGAGGAAGACAGGCGTGTCCTACACCGGTAACTTTATTTTAAGTTAGCAATTAATTTCAATTTTCCGCATAACGAAGCACCATCCCTGGCGTGGGAATGAATGTTTTAAGAAAACAGACTTGAAACAAATAGACCCCAATAAATACGGATAAAACAAATGAATTCTCTACTACCAAAGTGTAAACTCTAGTATCGAGCATTCTGACAATGAGGGAGAAGAAAATTATGAATATTTACTCTAAATTCCATTTTCTCTGTTGACTTCTTCGGATGACACTCTTAGCTTTATTTGTTGCCAGTGCCATCGTCGTTTTATTAATCACGTCGTTCTATTGTGAATATTAAATTGAATAATACATTTATTCACTTCTGGCGATTCTCAATAAAGGTCAGTAAAACAATATATCCACAAATTATAATCAGACTTGTTTAATAAAGATTATTTTATTAAAACAAATATGTAACTTTTGAAAATCCATTCAAAGTTGTAAACGAAAGAAGTAAATGTAAAAATATTCTCTTCTGCATTTCCAAAGCTAGGTTACACATGAGGAAGATTTGATAGGATCCCCTAAATACATATGTATCAGCCAAGTGGATAATCACAATTTGATCAAAATGATCCGTCAACAATATTCCACACTACTTTCATTTATTTCTACATTTTCTGTCAATTAGGAGGGAAGATATTACGTCCTATTTATATTTTAATTCTATCATATTTATTTTCGATTAATGTTGAACAAAACGTGAGAGATATTAATAATTTATATTTTCTTTGCTTTACTAACTTCAGCAAACATTGGTCCAGGTTATAATGAAAAACAAATAAATTAAGCCATACAAAAAATGAGATAAAAAATAATAAAAAATCAACGACGCTTCTTACAATTCAGAAGTCTGTATTTCGCGTCTAGTGATTCAGGTGTACGTTGAGCGATAAGCGGCCGTCATAGAGCACCACTGCCGCCGCCACGTGTTTTGCCGAACTTTTTCGCTTTGATATTGAAAATGAAAATGATTTTGTAACTTCCGTTGGCGCTTTCCTTTGCAGAAAGGTCTGCTCTATCGCGTGGCATAGTTAGATTTTCTCCTGGACCCTTAGTTTTTGATATAAATTGAAAGATATCAGCCAAAAAGAGGTATTTTCGGTGTCCTTTTCACTTTGATCATTATTTAAACACATTTAAATGTTTATAATTTAATTACTAATTATATCATTTTGTTCGTGAAACTGTCAAGAATCATTTGGTACCAAGCGCAACTGAATAACTATTACCGCAAAAATACAAAACACTTCCGAAGTTGAAAATTTGCGATTTTTTTCAAAATGGATTTTTTCAAATGTGGTACGTTGTGGAGCAAAACGGATTGCAGATTCGTATTCAGCACATTAAAGTCTACAAGAAACGCCTATTGAAGGTTACAGAATCAGACCCGTGTTGAACAGTGTAAGTGGTTTGCTACCGGCAAACAATAAAATTCGTATAACTTTGAAATACACGTTGCGATTATGTATGTACATATGTACACAAACCACTACTCCTATGCTGTTGTCTTTATCGTCAAAGAAATTCTCGTGCGTACACGCAGTATGCACTTGCGTGACATTTCGAGCGCACACGAACACGAGGGTGAGATAAATATATTCGTGCGAACCAAGCGACCCGAACTTACACTTCCAACACAAAAGACAGGTTGACGTAAATCGATTCTTATCCCCTTCGACCCTCTTTTCTTCTGTTCGCCAGTCACACGGAAATACCTGGGGCCTCTATGTATACGCTGGATCGTGTTCTTCTTTTCCACCGTTTTAAATTATACAGTCGATCTTAAAGGATTGAGCCCTTCCATTCTCCCTCCTTAAATTACACAGAGAATACTAAACGGTTCGAGTCTATCTTCCCCTTTTTTCTTTTTTCTCTGCAACACAGCAAATTTGGGACACTCGAAGCTAACTCCTTGCCCGTTCTTCTTTTTAGAGTTATACAGCAAACGTTAAAAGTTTAAAAATGGAACAAACCTACATAATGGATATTTTCTACTGCCTCATTCTAGGTATATGCATACGTAAAACATGAAAAAGTGACGCAGGGGTTAATGGTACTTGTAGATGGGGCCATAAATATGGAAATTCGTATGCCATTTCCTTCAGGAGTATAGGTAAGGGGACAGGGTCACGAGTCTGTTGTTGGTGAATAGATAGCACACATGTCATAAAGCAAACCCCTGGAAGGTTTTGCACTATTAAGGAAAGGTTTTCTTGCTTATTAGCAACGATTTGCGAGGAAGAAATTAGTAATACTATTGTGAGACAAAAGAAAATGGATAATACCACAAAAAAAAACTATATTAGATATTCTTCTTTTAACACAACGTCGCGGACCGCAGCTACTAGTACCAAAAAGAGAGTTCTGGCGGAACTTCTTCCTATTATATACCCCCTCTCTCTCTCTCTCTCTCTCTCTCTTTCGTAATCCATTCGCTCTCGTCATTCGCGCGCATTTACAAAACCTATAACACTATGGCCCATTTTTTATACATACAGGCGATGTTCCAAGTAATAAATGTAATTTTTTAATAACTTTTGGGGTGTTTCAATATCTTTGAATGTTACTATATAAATTAAGAACTGTAATAAATATTATCACATAATAAAAAATGTTAAAAAGTTGTGATAAAGAAAGCACTCACCTTATGTCATCGTGTAATATAATAATGCCTGTAAACATTTCATAATATAAGACAAATTGATATCGCTATTTTAACATTCTTACTGTACAAATACATTTATTCCACGCTAGGATTATTTTATAATCAGAAAATTCTCTAAAGGTGTACGTATTTGGAAATCACATGTACATTTCAGAGGAAAATCGAGAAAATAAAGTGCCCAAAAATATGTTACTTAATTATCTCAAAAAGGTTTGGGTCGATGTCAATAATTTAACATGTTTCGGCTAATAATTACTTTCTCTAAAAAAACAAAACCTAACCGAATGTCGAAATAGATAAAAAAAAACGGAGTTGAAATAATATCATTTCGAAAGTTAAGAAAAGACAATTGATTTATTTCCGACCACCGCTCGTGTTTAAAAATGCAACACCGCTAAACGTTAGAAAGGCGTAAATTGCGCCGCTAATGGAAGATATAAACGACGGTAAAGTAAATTAAGGCGGAAGATTGAACTTGGAGTAAGTCCAGATTATGCGGGATAATATTATACGTTTTTGGAAAACTGTAAAAAAAAAAAGAAGAAAACTGTATGTATATTCTCTATGCTTTTTCCCCATTGAAAATTCACAGCGTAATGTCTCGACATTATTTCACATAATACCGACAAATTACTTCTTTCTTTTTTATATTCGCATCAATTGCAAAGCTGGTCAGGTTCTCTCGAACACAAATCCTCCATTTACATCAATGTGGGCAACACAAGTATCCTATACATATGAAAGGAACCTGTAAAATTTACGTTTTCGATGTCTGAATCCATTGGCCCTTTACGATGCCGTCACTTTCTATTCCATTCCACGAACAACGCATATACATAGGTGTACCCGGCCGACAGTGTGAACTTCTCAACAAAAGCGTTACATTTCCCTCAAATCGTTTTGCTCCACAAGTTTACGATCTTCCTCTTCACCTATGAAATACGTACAGTTGTATGTGAGTGCAACACGGATCCGTAACAGAAACAGGCGAACGGAATGGGCAACGATGAAACAAAGGCGGCCAATTTATTTCACTTCGGCTTCAACGTTTACATCTAAAACTATTATCGAATTCGGAAAACAACTTTTATGTATGGCTGCTGTTGCGTTTCAATTCGTAAAATGGAACGAATTATATTACACCGTGAAGTTTAAAATCGAATCTACTGCCAGATCGAGTCGGAGCGAAAATAGAATAGTCGGAGATTGTTGTGCGAGATGAAGTTTATTCCGACGTAACAGTAACGATTGCTTGTGGACGGGGATTAATTAAAATCGTCGTGAATAAATAAGCATCTTAATTGCGACTAGAAGTATGTATTTCCAAACATGCTCCTTTAACTAGTGATTATTCCTGGGAAACAGTTTTTTTATAAATTAGATGATAATGAAGTGCAATCGTTCCGTCTGATATAAATCATGAAATCGGTAAGCCTCACCTGAGTATAAAATATGTCTAAGAAGAAATGGACGGTAAATATAGTTTCAGGAATACTTGCACACTCTTGCAGAGAAATTAGTTTGAGAGGAACGATATTTTATGGGTACATAATAAGATAGTTACAGTTAGTACAGTTATCGGCAGTGAAATCGAAACTGAATATTACTGATGATGATAATGGTCTATTAATGTACTGATCCGTTTATTTCAGTTGGAATCTATTGTTACAATATTGTCACAGAACAAAAACAGACTGACAATCTTGACTAAAATTTAATCTCTAACAATTCGTATTAAAAGAAAATAATCCCACCGAATGATCTCAGCTTAATAACTAATTCCTTGAGAAGAAGAAAAATAAACAATTTTTATTTCACTCGCGATATAGCAAACATACAATTCAGATCGATTGACATTTAAATGAACCGATTAATAATCCCCTAAACTGTCCTACTCATATGTCCTTAAAAGACATAATTACGGTTAATTGCGATCCATTTGTAGTTAATTACACTTGTCGTGAAAAACATATGAAGATTTCCTACCATTATTGAATTATCCATAATATCTGATACTAGAATACTAGCCCATTGAAAAGAAACAAGCATGTAATTATACAGAAAATAATTTCAGCTATTTAATAAGGCTTTAATTAAACGTCGGTGTCACTCATGCGTTCATACCGCTTTGGTAATATACATAAATAAAAGAAACTATGAAACATCTGTTACGTCGTTTCAAAAAGGGATGCTCAAGACTAGTGTTCAGGAAACACTCATCGATAAGTAGCTCGATAACCACTATCCCCGTGATTCTAAGTTTGAAGTTAGTCAATACGTGCGATAACGCGATACATATGTACTTCAGTAATATCAAGATCAATAACGCGGCACTTGCAACACTCGAAACCTCTCTAACGCCTCGATCGTTCGATAGTTGTACCAAAGTTAAAAGAAGATGCTCGACAGTGGAGTGTAACATAAAGATGAAACAGACGAACTCATTTTTCAATTATCACCAATAAATCCAATTATAAATCAACGTCGTTGATTGACCGATAATAATGGGTATCGACATTTGCAAGGCAGTCGAAGAGGGCGAAGATTGTCCCAATCACGTTTCCAACGTTGAATATGTGTGCATATATGTATCTTGCTCGACTACAAGATGATACTCGTCGTTTCTCGTGAGACTCGGCCGTGTAATTAATGCCCGCGCAGCCAACGTACACGGTTTGATTAAAAATGTAATAGTCACGATCGTGGCGCGATTGAAATATTTACATCGACGTAAATCAATAATCGCACACAGAACCACCTGCACCGTGTACCGTAATACTGAATAAACTATAACGTAACGGATACGTATTTATTAAATTTAATGCACATCGATAAGGTTTCCCTGTTCACGAGTGGAATATAAATATCGATTGCGCGCAAGACTATGTATTGGGTATAATACGAGTTTATTCAATGATGTATCAGGAGTTTGGATTGACAGTAGCATAGGCAATGCAATGCCCCCAGCATCATCTCTTCAGAAACCGTGGGATCGATTGGAGTTCCTTGACGAATCGAATTTCACTTGGGATGGATGGAAGTGGTCGAAATGAAATCACTTACTGTGTGACGTTAATGAATAATTCCATGGGGCAATAATGTATAATAAACTATCTACAATAATAATGCGCCGTGAAAGTAATCGAATTTACAAAGTTCCATCTATATTATGTACAGGTGCGATACAAAACTTTCCCGATAAATAGTGAAAGTATTTCTTATTCAAGATTAATGAAAAACGGCCTTTCCACAACTAATTTACTACAATAATATACATGAATAAAATCCAACGTTAGATGCATCGTTCTGATCAATCCTAAATAATTTTCGAACCATACTACACGCCAGTGAACAAACTAATATTAATAAGCGTTGTTCTTCAAACATTCATTTATTACAGCTGATACAAATACCGTTCCGACAGCGTCGATGGATAAAACGAACTTACTACTCGGCTAAATACTGATCCCCTATCTTTCCTTCCCCTGCCGAGGCATCGAAGCAAGAACACTTCGCACTTTATCCACGTTTGTTCCATGTAATTAGTCCGAGCAAAGCTACAAAAGAAACTCTACGATCAAAGCTCGATTGTCGGTAGTAAAACCGCGAATAATCACTCGTGACTATCGGACTCTGTGTAACGAGTACACTTAGGAGATTAAAGTTGTCCCGTGAATAGCGTTGGATTTTATTTAATCGCAGAGTGGACTTGATTATTTCTCTTTCTTTCTTTCTTTTTCTCTGCAGTCGTTCAAAGTTGTTCAAAGCGAAGAGGAAAGAAGCGACGACGGCTCTATTGTTCACTGTGAAAATCCGTTCGTTCGTTGCGAGTACGATCAGGTATTCTGCGTGGAACGGGGCTGTGACTTTACAGCCAGCACGAGGAACACGGATCGCAGTGACACAGGACCAGGGGAGGTTTTGACGGTATTGATTTCCCAAGCCCGGGACCTCGTACCATCTGCAACTCAAACAGCTCGCCTGAGATAGCCTTACGTGCCCTAGCCGTGCCGTATAAAATCGTACGTGCAGCTATCTCTATATCTCTTTGATGCCACGGGGCGTCTTACAAAAATGTTCTACCTAATTTTGGCCGGGCAACTAACGATTTTGCTGTCGTATTACGGCGTGCCTACATTCCAACCGGGAGGACAATTTGGACGAATGGTGGACCAATGGGGAGGAGGTGAAATATGCATCAGAGGCGATTGGTTGTTTGACAATTGTTGTGGGGAGTGGAAAGAATAAATAGTTAATTGTATAAGGGAGGAACGCTGTGTAAGAATGGCCTAATACTCGAATCAAAGTCTCGATTAGATATTAGAATAATTGCGTAGGCGTATATATATTAACAAAGTACATTCCGTTTATTAATACTGTGCTCTCTCGACCGAAGTCTATACAAGAATGCCTTCCTTTGGCAAAAGCGTCGGTCGTGAGGACGCCTACGTCACCATGGCCCTCTTTAACCATCTTAGGGTTCTTCCAAGAACCAGCTACGCTAGATAAAGACAGCATGCATCTACGAAATGCACATGGCCCGCCTCGGCCGTTCCTGTACCTCGAATATTCCAACAGCTGTGAAGGACTGAGAGTGTACGTAGTAGTATGATACAAGTTTGGAATTAATCAATTCTGGCTGTGTCTGTTGATCTATTTGGATTCACTGTGCAGTGTCCTTAAACTATAAACGACGTAATGGTCGCTGCTGGTGAAATTGTTTACAACCCATGTATTGTATAGATTGTTAAAGTATAAATGTTACAATATGTATCCACGCACGATGTTAACGCAACGCGATCACGAACGCAAGAGAGTGATCGGACCGGACGGTCCAAACTCAAGCCGTTCTGAACAAACGGCGATCGCTCGCCAGGCTCGTAGTGTACGCTGACGGAACCTCGTCTTAACATAGATCATGGAGGATTAATTTGTAAGAGGCAAATTCTATGGAGGCAACTTCTGAATTATATATATTGAAAGAATCGTGGTGGTGTAAAATAATTTCAAGGTGAAATAAAAACGCGCTCGATTCATGCATCCCTCCTATTTCCTTGAGACATAGAGAAAATTAATTCGTTGAATCTTTCTTCCTGTACCACAGATACGATTTGAATCGCTTTACAAATTTTTCGATGATGTTACGGGAATACTGATTCCCGAAACGTTATCGTACATCTTCTCCATCGACTGTCCCCTTTCATATTTAAGATAGCTATCGCCCAGAGGAAGTTTCAAGGCCGAATCGATGCTTTGTTAGATAGCATTTTCCTTCCAAAAAACGTATTAACATCATTCGTGTAAGTTATTACAACATCGTGGCATTGCCATATAGTATTTCTCAGTTAAACGCACAAAAGCATATATCATAAAATTATTCTGTTACACAGTACAATATATTAATGTGTAACGAAAATATTCATGTATTTTTATAAGAAAATAGATGAAAAAAACAACTCAAATAAATTGGAAAATATATATGTGAAGCGTACAAGGTAAAGGTGACACATAAGAAATACTCAAAAATAAGGAAACTAATGGTTTATTATTTCGTTTAACACAGTCTACCTATCTTTGGCGTTGGTTTCCTCTCGTGTTTTCTTGTCTCATCGTCGAAACAAAAGGAGACCAGTTACTGGGTCAAAGGTGTCGAGCCACCAATTCAGAAGATTGGCCTGTTAATACATCCATGCAAAACACACGCTAGTACATTCATTCAGAGTGCTTATAAAGCATCATTTGGGCATGACCTTTCTCATTCAATATTAATGTATATTATATCTAAGAAAATTGACAAAATTAAGTGCAGGGTTACAGAAATTAATATTAAGTGGTCACGATAAAATAAAGAAAATGTGATTTAATTAGACATATAAATTGAGAGTTATAAAATTAATAATAAAAGGTCGATATATACAGGGTATTTCACCTAACTTGACCACCTTAAATATATCGCTTATTTTGTATGATAGAAAAAAATGTCAGGAGGAGAAAATATTCTGTTCGAAGGCGCCATTACAGTGATGGGCCGAATTTTTTCCCAAGGTCATTTTTGTTCGAGATTTCAAGGTCATCGTATTTTTTTTTAATGGGACTGCATATTTTCACTACAACAGTCTTATAGCTTATAAAAAACGAATCCAACGAGGTGCAATATGTTGACCTTCACGTGACCTTTAGCGAGGAAATTATGAAATGTTTGTCAGTAACTTCAGTACGCGTTCGGGGACGGTAAATGAAGGAATTTCAATTTCATTGAAACAGTCTTATGTTTTATCTTCATTTTAGAAGGTGTTCAAAATGTGCACCATGAACCTGGATACATTTTTGAAGGCGGTAAATAAATTGTTGCTGTACATTTTTAAGTTGTTCTACAGTAATAGACCTACATTCATGTAGAATCCTTTGTCGCATGTTTTCTAGTGTTGTGGGAACATCATTGTAAACTTTACATTTTAGGTGTCCCCACAGAAAGAAATCCAGTGGCGTAAGATCCGGCGATCGAGCTGGCCAACAAATTTTTGCACCACGTCCTACCCAACGATCGGGGAAAATTGTGTCTAATACATTGCGTGCGACGAGTGCATTATGAGCTGACACAATTTTTCCCGATTTATTTAGCGCCTTCAAAAATGTATCCAGGTTCATGGTGCACATTTTGAACACCTTCTAAAATAAAGATTAAACTTAAGACTGTTTCAATGAAATTGAAATTCCTTCATTTACCGTCCCCGAACGCGTACTGAAGTTACTGACAAACATTTCATAATTTCCTCGCTAAAGGTCACGTGAAGGTCAACATATTGCACCTCGTTGGATTCGTTTTTTATAAGCTATAAGACTGTTGTAGTGAAAATATGAAGCCCCAGTTTAAAAAAATACGATGACCTTGAACTCTCGAAAAAAAAAAAAAAAAATGACCTTGGGAAAAAATTCGGTCCATCGCCGTAATGGCGCCTTCGAACAGAATATTTTCTCCCCCTGACATTTTTTTCTATCATACAAAATAAGCGATATATTTAAGATGGTCAAGTTAGGTGAAATACCCTGTATATTGTATATTTCAAACGCACAGGAAGAATAATTAAAGCAATAATTACTTTTCTGAACAGACCAGGTTTCCTTCTTTTTCTTAAGAGATCAAAAATTTAGTTGAACGTGGGTACTTACATATATGTATACATACATGTGACATATGATATTTGCTTCACGCTATTGGAATCCTCATCACGTACAAGTGTCGCTAATTTACGTGCGGATAAACTTGATTTCTGAGAGACAAATCTCTCTGGAAGCCAGAATTGCTCACGCGGAAAATGTTCTTAATTAATGGCACAACACTAATCAACAACAGCAGTTACTGATAAACTGACGTTTGCGAGGAAAATAGGAAACAAGACGTATACATATTTGCACCCCAGAGCCAGAGTATATTAAGTTACACTCTTCAGACTTTGGGAGAGACAAGCAAAGATGCAAAAACCTTGTAACAAGATATGGACACTAATATCATTTTTGCACTGTTATATTAAGAACTATACAACATAGAACGAACTTATTTTTACCCCTGGAAAGATTGAAAATGTTGATACGAGAAACATATCTGTAACTATAATTAACTACGTTACAATACTAATAGATGTTTTTAATTGAACAAATTTTAGATGAAAAAGACGGTGACGTTATTAATTATTTTCTATTTCTGAATAAAATGATTTCGATTTGAAGATGAAAGTCATGTGAAAAATAAGAATTAAGTAATCGAACAGCTGCTAAAAATTGGAATTCAAGATTCATTAAAATTTCTTATTTACTATATTCAACTCGTAATTCTATACTATCTTGCGCGCCAAGTTCGAGGTTCGACAGTACAATTACACTTCAGTGAAAGGTCAAAAGAAAATTACATTCCTCCCTCGTACGTAAGTCGCAACGCGTGACAACAGCGAAATAACGGGGCTCGCCATGCTGATCCAAAGAACAGATTGAAAGCAACTAGCAAGTGTAAATGGAATGAAAAGAAATATGCACAAAAGTAACCAAAATGTGATAGCAGAGTAACTTTCTTTTGCTTATGCAATTTGCTATTGATAGGAAAATTAGAAATCACGGATTGCAATAAATAACTCCCCCTGCCGTCAGAATAATGTTAGAGATGAAATAAGAGAGTCTGAAATGCTGAAATTGATTTTCTATTTGAAAATAAAATGTTATTATTGTAGACGTAAACGTTGTGAAAAAATAATGGTCTATGAAAGTTCAGGAACTATCATGTATTTTCACATCATAATTTCTATTTGATGCCAGATCTACGTATTTTTATTAACGACAGACAAATCAATTACAGTAGAACCTCGTTTATCCGAACATGTTGCGGGACAAGACAGTTCGGATAACCGAGCAGTTCCGACAATAGAGGTTCACTACCTATCCCCACCAGCTGTTCTTATTAGTCCGGATAATATAAGCTGGCGTTCGAAAAACTGAAGTTGATTATGTCGTTTCTAGACAACCGCTTCTCCTTAATCTGTTACGAGTTCGTGTAACAGACTAACAGACGCTGAGCATTAACTTGTTCGTATAAACGAGGTTCTACTGTATTTCAAGTTTCATTCATGTTTTTACTCATTTGAAAATAGCCGCGGGATTGAATACTGTTCTACTTAATGCAAGCTTTTAGACCTCATGATTTAAATGATTAAATAATTTTTTTATTGTCCTAATGGAAAACGGAAAGAGTGCTGCGTTTACGAATCCTAATCCTCAAATGTCTGCTACATTATACATGTAGCTGTATTAATAAACATGTCTAGCGGTACAGAAAATGTAATACATTCTCGATTCATAATTAACTTTTAAAAGAAGATAATAATTAATGTCTTTAAAAACAGTCGTAATACATGAAGTGGAGTCATGCTGGAGTATGGCGTCTGTGACACAATTTCATAACCCAGATAGATCAGTTTTTCCACAGTAATTTATGCTACATGTCACCGTGCGTCGTTTTGCAGTAGCATTGGTCTCACGCTATTAACCAACGACAGCTACAATTGAGAAAGTTCTTCATTCAATTTTTATTGAGCTCAGCGGAATATTTTTCAGCAATAATAGTTTCCACCCTGTTCCAGCCAGTTTTGACTTACAACCTAAGTTCCAATTCGGACTGTGACAATAGTTTTAATATGATAGGAATAAAATGCATTAAAAAACAAACAATTTATATTATTTAAAAACCAAAGCTAATAATTCAGTAACAAACAAGCATAATAAAACGAATCAAACATAAATGTATATACAGCGGCTTGATGAATTGGAGGTAGGAGAAAAAATACAGGTGAATTTTGTTACATTTAATAATTTAATGAGATTCAAATAAATTTAGTTACCCGCTTTCTACTTCCGACATTGTCTCCAATTTAATTATCTTTTGTCACGTGGAACGTGCTTCGCCTTTTCTTCATTAACACTTCAAGGGTTGTTCTGTCCAGGTTCTACGACCTGGAGTCATACTGCTCGAGGTTTCACCACCCTGCAGTGGTCCCAGCCGAGTTCCACCACTCCGAAATTCGGGCCTTCGGGGTCGCACGACCTCGGAGTTCTGTTGATCAAGTTCCACAATCCCTGTTATTAAACCTGTGGACAGGTGGCAGCAGACTGTCAACAATAATGCCAACTATATTCTTAACTAAATAAAATAGTAATATATTTTACAAGCACAGTGTGTTATAAATGAAACTCCAATATTCCCACTATTTTTGCATTGACCCAACAATGAACCGTTAATATTTCATAGACGGCTAGGTCGTGGCACCACAAAACGTGTCATCAATTTATCAGCATAGTCGATCCTGTAAGCAACTAACAGTCTCGTACGATTTAATGCGAAGTAAGAGGTAAGATGTGATAAAGTACAAGACAGTAACGTGGGCAGTTTTCGTTATGTGCGACGCGTATATCCTAGACATTCAGTAAATGAGCCTCCTACCCTTTGACTTTATTTCTGTACGCAATCAATAGGCGTTCGATCGGGTCGGTATATTTCCGAAGTAGCATCTCGGCGCCCACGGGAGAGCCTCCTCCTTTATCGAGCTTGTTGGCGCAGAAACCAGCATGGAAGGGGTGCCTATCGGCAAAAAGAAATTGACAGAAGTGTGCAGAGTCACTGTGTGCTCTTCAAGAATTACTGGCACGATGTATAAATAGCCAACTTGCCTATTTATCGTTCTTTTTTTTTATCGAAAAGGACACTGGAGAAGTAAAAGTAGAAGCCAAACGATCGATAATTGTTAGATGATTGACAATGATACGCGTAGATGAGGGTGACCGTTTGAATTCACTACAGATTATTAGTAAAAAATTTGTATGACAAATTTTTCTACCGTAAGACCTTTTATTAGCCTAATTAGTTGTTCGAATTTGTGTCCAAGGAATACAACAATTTTCCATCTTCGAGGCTGAGGTATTCTTTTTAAATAGACTGTTAAAATGCACTGCTCGCGAAAATTAATTCTAATTAATATAACTATTATAACCATATATGTATGTATGTATTTTTGGTACATATTTTTGGACATTATATTTTCAATTAAATGATACCAACGTTGGATCGAATTTTATACTTTTGAAGTACATTACTTTGAGATACTATATTTTCAAGTAATTACTTAATTAAACATAAATTTAAGATAACTTATTTAATTTGTCATAGATTACTTATAAAACATTTGAAAAGTAACATTTATTGATCAAATTTATGTTCGCTTAATTTTGTTCCCACTTGTAATTTCATTAACTTTTCAACACTCCTTCAATTAAATACTGTAATAGCCACAAATATTCAGCTCCATTTCAATAAATAACTCTTATGGCCAAATTTTATACTTAACTTTCTTCGTTATGCATACTGTCTTTGCAGATATGTCAGACTGCCCCTGGGAAACAGAGTGGCTGTTTCAATGCTGGCAACTTTCGAGTTTCATTGGGGAGAACGTTATGGATAGAATTAATGATTTCCAGGGCGGAGGGGGGCTTATATAAAATAATCGGATGCATCTTGAAGAAATTGACTGGCTTTATTCGAATAGATATAGTAGATATTAGTGTTTAATATTTATCATCTTCGGAGAAGCAGTTTTTGTGTTAGGTACCGTTGGCGTTGAATAAATTTCTGCTACAGATCGTTGCTGTTATTTACTTCACCTGCTATTAATAATGCCTTCTGTAATTGATGTAAACGATATTTTTCTGGCAAACCATAACGAGTAAGCTTTATAAATAACCAACCACTTGTTTATCGTGCATCTCTGATGAAGACAGGAATAGTTTAATGCATACGTGTACCGATTTTAGATAATTACACTGATCCAACGGAAGAAATCAATTATTGCGAAACCCTGTTCTATTTTCTATCATTGAATTATTATCTATATCGATAATTTTATCATATAGCTATGAAAAACTGAAAAATAGAAAAACTGGATAAAAATGATAAATGTTCATGATCACTTCTATAAATTGCACCTTAATTAATCAAAGACAGTAGCTACAAATTTACAATAAATTTTTGGCTCGGTAAAAAGTTTCATGCACCTAGATAAACAAAAAATGAATCGATATCCCAAATTTTTCTATGGAAATATTTACCGGCTTTTGCAATATTATATTTTCAGTTCCACAACTACAGTTACTAAAGGTAATTCATTGCTGATTTAAAAAAAAATCGAATATTTTTAATTATTAGTTAATTAATCTACTAACAATAAGCGGAACGAATATTACTCTATAACACTACTATTCTACTATAGCAATTACAGTTTCTGTTCCGAATATTTAACATATTTGAAAATAATATTTAATATTTGAATATTTATCTCGTAGTTAACAGCACGATATTTTTCCAAAAAAAGGAACAACTTGTTAAATTATCCTCGAAATGAATCAAAATACTAAAAGATTGATCGAAAGGGAAAATGTGAAGGTTCAAGTTTTGTTTATTATAAGATTCGCATAGTAGCACATGTTTATTAATAATACAACGCATTTTCCTTGAAAAGCGCAGGCATAATACATAAATAGCCGGCTTATTTGTCATAGCCCAAGGGAAAAGAGAGGATCGTTATCGTCGTGTATTTAAAAAAAACGCAAGGGGTAGCTGGTGCTGCTTTTTACAAAACGTCAGACGATACAGACGATTTAACATCGCTATGACAACGGAAGAAACGCTCGATTGTAATTGTATTTGTGGTTACTCTTCCTCGCCAAGCAGCACAGCAACCAATCGTTTACCACAGCAACAACAAAAATAGAAGAAAATAAATATACGGTGAGTTGACTTCGACAGAAATATCTCATTAAAACTAGATTTTGAAAAGAAGATACGATATATTTCATTAAGATCCCAGTGTAGCATTTCAAGGGGTTACGAATAAGTCTTTTCTCAATTCACTTATTTAGTCATTTAATGCAGCAATTAACTTAGTTATTAAACTAAAAGTCGTTTTATAAAATTCACCTTTAGATATCGAATGCGCGGCTTTAAATGTTACGGAACAGTCGAGAAAATTTGAACACTTTCAATTTAACGATAATTCAAAATTTATAACGGGCATAATGTGTAATCAGAGAGGAAATCGTCGGCGACGATAGAAGGGTGCCGCTGAAATCTATAAATAATTGGACGCACAGTTATAGAATTCATTATTTATCCCGGTTAGAGGGTGAACCTAATTTCTGTCCCCTTGCGTGAATACGGTCTGTCATTAAAATCTGCTCCCGCTATATACAATATGTATGTAGACATGTATGTACATACCTATAGGAGCAACGACAATTTTCTACTAGTAAGCGATAAGAGTTCACCAATTGCCTAGGCGTATTTCAGATTAATTTTCTCTTCCCCAGGCAAAATAATATATATATTATACACGTATGTATAAATACCTCAAAGCGATGCGGCGAGTTTGCGGTTCGCGTTGCACGAGGTATAAACGAAACACCGATGAAAGATGCGGTTCTTTTAACAAAAGTAGCAGGGTATTATGTATTTTTTCATTTTATTTATTTCTTTTTCTCACAGAACGAGCAAAAACAAAATTGAAGCATTTCAAGTGACAGAAAACGTTTCGTTATTCGCCCGATAAACCCGTTCCACGTGGTAAATCGAAAACCGAAACATTTCCATTTCGCGTAAAGTTTTTCGTGTGCGAACCGATAGGTACATGAAATATCGTCGAGATATCGTGCTCGAACGCAACCTTGGAATTTGCGGTCTTAATAAACCGGTAGCTGTTGCGACAAAGGCACGTATTCACGAAACTAACGAGCGGCCGGCGTGATTCGTGGGTTTCGAAGGAAAATAAAAAATGAAACGCATTTCGCCGAGCGTGCGCGGGTCACTCTGCACGAAGTTCGGGCACGTATCGCGGAAACGAAGGCGAATCCGTAACGAAATATGTACATATACACACGAAACAGGTAAGCTCGCGCATAAATATCATTGGCAATTCCACGCCTGTCGATCCTTCATCCTCCTTTTCCTGGCTGGAATTAATATCGTGTCGTGAACGTTAAAACACGAGCGAACGGTCCCTTCGCGTCGTATTGATCAACGTGGTTGAAATATTTATAAAATCCAAAGAAATCCAGCATCGACCTTGCGGGACGAAATCGTCGTGGCGCGACGTCGCCGACACGTTCTAAGGTGGCCTGAAATAAATGTCCGTAGGCGTACGAAAAGCTTAGAGAAACGAGCAGCGCACGTAACATAACGTGACACGGTCCGATGAAAATATCTACCGTGGGGGATTAGTTGCCAGAGATGTCCAGTTCCAGTTCGATATTATTGGAGACGATAATACGATTGCACGATTAAAGGCGCACGGTACGATAACACGTGTTAATCGGACGAGCGACGGATGGACACAGCATGGGACCTTGGGGATGTATCGCGAAAGCCGAAACGAGTGAGGAAGCATAGGGGTCGGTGGAAAGAGGGTGGGCCCAGAGAGAATCTAGCTAAGATTGCAAGAGAAGCTTACCAGGACACGGTCTGATTATTTTCTCATTCGACGCAGCATATTTATGTTCGGCGGCGCCTACTTAGGCCCTGCTCTCCGTTTCATTTTCCATTAAGTGCTCCTCGAATATCTCGTTCATTGTTGCGAATGATATATCAATGAAAACGTGTGAAAAGGATTGTTTCTTTCGATAAAGTGCTGGGAAATTCGGTGGATATGCTTGGAAAGTTTTCGGAGGTCTCAGCGATCGCCTTGAAGAGTTGGACGGGATAACGATTGTGTATTTTTATTAACGCTCGCGCGTGAGGAAACACGAGGATGGAATTATTTTTGGGACACTTTGTGGTTTCGTTTTCTGTGCATATAGGTTCTTGGTTAGAGGAATGATACGCGGGCCAACGATAACGCGTACGTAAGTTCTTTCTTGGGGTAGTGCGTTTTAGGAGTAATTTTTTCTTCTTGTAAATATTTGTTTCCAAAGTTCTTGACGTAATTCTAAATTATTTCTACTTTATTAACAGACTGCTGACTGAATTTATATCATACATCTAACTTGTTACAACTAAATAGAATCAATTCAGAAGCAGATTTTCTTTGTATCAACTTCCAAGCCAAGTATCCTAATATTTATCAACAATTCGAACTCCTTCGCACAGCCATTTTGACTAAAAAATAATATTTTCATCGTCGATTGAAACCCGGGAGTGCACCGCATTTCCATCTCGAAACAGTTTAAACAAATAAATACATACACCACGGTACAGAGTGTACGTTTTTCACATTATACAAGTCGATCGCGATTTAACCGTCAATAAACCATCCCGCGAAATATAAACAGGAATGCTCCTTCGATTTTCAGAAAGTTCCAAGGAATACACGCCGACGAGATGCGTCCGTAGGTATCGAGGGAAGTATGAGGGATCGAGGTGGAGCACTTCAAATTTTCCATTCTAGAGGAAACGTCCCCGATCGCCTTGTTCACCTCGCTACTTACGCGAAAGGCATGACAAACAGACCATTGGATCATCCACGAAGGAGAAACGGGTTCAACAGCACAGCCGAGCCCCGTGTGCACACGTGTGCTCGCGTGTGCCCGACGATTCTTCGGTGTCTGCTTTCCACTACCCTGTCCCGTTTCTATATTTAACGTCGACAACGGCCGACCTGTTCGCTTGTTTCCACTAGAACGAGACCTGAACAACTTCGCGAACTAGGTCTCGGGTGTTAGGACTAGGGCAAGGCATGTTTCGCGGTCCTTGGACCGGCTGCCCGGCCGAATTTAGTTTCCTGTACAGATAAATATATTTCTTACGCTGTTGGATAGCGCACGGGACGAGCGAGTGTCTGCGACTTTGATTAATTGGAACTTTGAAACGCGCGAACTCGAGACTACGCTTCGCTTCGAGGGTTATTTTTTCATTTTTTCTCGTTTCTTTTTTTTTAATGGAGGAAAAATTGCAAATTGGTACACTGTAAACGACCCATAAGTTAGATTAACGTTACGGACGAGCGTACGATCTGGATATAGTCGAATGGCCAGTTTAGAATGAGTAACGGATAGTTTGCAGGTGTTAACAGAGATGTTTTATTGCACCTTTCTGTTGCATTTATTTCAGAAAACGGTTCGAATATTTTTTTTAATGAAAATATGCGTGAATGTATTTTTGTTAGATTTTTGCTTAAATAGAGATACAGTTCTAATTAATTATTATGGAGATTATTAAAGATGTCTGTGTTCGACGTGTTTTCATGTTGATAGGAAATTATCAATAACCGTATTCTTATATCTGATCGGAAGAGCATTTGATTTATCAAAGTGATTACAATAAAAAGTAAGAGAAAAAAGCAGAAGATATAACAATATAACACGTCCATTAACCACATACACACTTATATTATACATATAAGAGAGGTATGTATGTTCTAATGTTCTTTTATTTTCTTTTTAAGAGGAACACACTATACTCGTATATTTATAATTTTTTTTCACGCACTATATCCGTTACGAGACAGATTTTCAAATAAATCAACCAGACCACCGTTTTTCAAACAAAAAGCCATATTAATCATTGCTAGGGGGGCACGCCTCTCTCTCTCTCTCTCTCTCTCTCTCTCTCTCTCTCTCTCTCTCTCTCTCGTTCGCAAAAAAGAAAAAAAATTATTCGTCGAATCACGATGAGAATAGTTTCGTCTCTCGCGATAACTGTCCGAAAGTTCGGCGAAACTTTTTCAATAAATGTCAACGAACGCGTTAATCTCCGTGATCTAAATCCGTTTTCAGGCGTCTATATAAAGAATAAAAGTGAATATAACAATAGACCACCAGTTACGGATTCGATCGCGACTATATCGTATGTCAATTCACGGGGACGGTTAAACCCATCAGAATACTTATCGAAACGCGACAGGCCATATTGAAACGTGCACAATGTGTATATGTACATGTATGCATTTGCGGTCTACCGGATATTCGCGGCTATCGGTGATATCCGGCGACATCCTTGGCCTGATAAACGGATACCTGTTTATCCGAATAACCACGGTTCTATCTCTCCGCTAACGCCTCAGTCGGGTCTAACTACATGAAGAAGATGCCACATAAATATTCGTACCCTCGCTGTCTGGCATATAGGAGAAATTTATTGAAATTAATTGTCTAAATTCATCAATTTCTTTGATTAACCACTCAATTTTCAACTAAAATTTTATCTAAATAACCTTTACCTATATACTCGTTTATAGTAAAAGAATTTGTTGGAATAACTAAAACGCATCGCACAATTTTAACAAATTCTCTTACGAGTACGGCTACGTATGGGACTGACTGTATCCGTGCACGTTTAGTAAGAATTTCGTTTCAAGAACAACTATACTCTTTGAAATATTTGCACAATTTCTTCCCCAACTCCCTGCAATTTTATTTTGCGACCATTTTCATCCTCGCTCCCACTTTCCATTTCTTGTCTCATTCCTTGGCTTCTGGATAGCGAAATGGGATATATCGTACCTTCTTGCTGCTTGTCAGGTGTAAGGTGAAAGTAAGGCAACGCGGAAATGCCGAATGGAAAAAGTGAGGAATGAAAGAAGCCGGGAACGTGGAAATATTGAAGGCACCAGATGGCCCTTTTTACCTTTTACCGTTGTGCAACAGGGTGCACATTACCTTCCCTATGTTAAGAAAAACGAACTGCGGATACCTAGTGCATTATCGATAATAATATATGAAATGACGAGTGAAGTTTCGCGGTTTCAGTTTTAAACTGAATAGGCATTTTGCACGATGAATTGTACGAAGTCGAATTTCGTAAAATATCCACGGCCCATCAAATCGATCTTGCTGTATAAAAATATTCCTCGAATAACGGTACAAAACAGTGCAACAACAATTAATAGAAATATTTATAAAAATTAAACTTCTTTGAACAAATTCCGCAGAAGTACACAGAAATTCAAAATTTCATGATTATTCTCCTTCACACAACAATCCGTGTAGAAAGAGCACGGTAAAGATATCCCATGGATCGTGAGATTAGTCCTAGGACAACACCCTGAGTCCGTGAAGACCAATAGATGTGATTCTAGGGTCCCAAATTCAGTCTCGCAACAGCTCTGAAGTCTAGACCGTGTTAGCTGTATAGGATAACAACGAAATCCATAAGTTCAGCACTAGAACAGCTCAAGTTCGGATCATGGAATTACTTCCAGGACAGCCCTGAGTGGATGCATCTCAGCATACATGATGTTAGAGTCCTGGATCCAACCTCAGAACACTCCGAGATCAAATACCCAATGACCTACATTTTTAGTACCTATTTATTTTGATAAGGTTACACCAGCGTATTTTATTAACGATATAATGCTAATTATAAATGAGAGGAAGGAATAATAATAAATCTTTAACATTTGTAATGCGGATCTTCTTTATCGTATTAAAGAAGAATGGTAGAAATTGGACAATTTAGGACCTGGCTGAGCATGAAAACATTTTATGAGATATGGTTCTGCATGTCTCAGGGAACTCGAAACGCATAATTATTTACCCTGAAGATGATGGGAAAGTTTTAAAAAACTGGCCTAAATTTCGGAATATTGTGGTTAATACAACTCAGCTTTCTAATCGTCATTGTCTTCTCCTTCAGATGATGATATCTCGGTAAAATAATAATTCAGGAATTATGCAGATTCAAAAATTATAAAATTATTGTCACGCGAAGGCCACAATCGACAACCCAAGCACCGTCTTTATATTCGCAATCGCAAACAATGCTCGAATTAAATATTTAGCAGAAAGTTAGTAATGTTGTAAAACCGGGGTAAATAATTATTCGTTTCGAGTTCCTTGGGACATGCAGAACCATATCCCAAAATTTGGCAATTTATGCCATTGTCGACGCAAGGGTGTCGCGACCCAAAGTTTGAAAAACACTAAAAATATATATATTATATACATATATAAGAAAAACATATTCGAGGATACAGTGCTCTATCTACTTACAAACTACTATTTTTCACTGATCGATTTACCTAGAATTTTTCCTTTCAGCTAGCTCGTAATGAGTGCAAGTAAACAACATAAAAATAGATAGCACGCAACTTTTGATCAGCCCTTGGGTAGTAAAAAAAAAGGTCGTCGCGTTTATACATTGTGTAGTCACAAAATAAAATAATCTCCCTACCGTTATACGCTCCCCATGAAGTTCACCACTTCCATTCCCATTAATTTTCCTCCCGGTTGAAAAGCAACGTAAACAGCCGTTAATCGAGACAATTATCGATTGCAAATAAAAGATGTTAATAGCTATATATTCATTTAGAGGTCATCCCGGTATTGAAGGGACCAATGCAGAGACACGGAAACGGGGCAACTGATAATATAATCGAATCTCATTCAGACACGACAGTCTTGGCACCGTCACGACGGTTGAAGAAGTCGTTAGAAATCCCGGCGAGGTTCCGCCATTGATTTACTCCCGAACTTCGTTCAGTTTCGTTACAAATAGACGCGAAGCAGTGTTTAAATAGAAGCGGGAATATGTACATCGTCGTGCGAGGTATACGAAGACACGGCACGGGTCCGAACCGATCGCTGCCAATTATTTTTCCGCAAGCCGGGTTACGGTTTTGCTTTATCGTTTCGTGGCGGTAGAGAAGCGTCAGTGACGTCACTGGACCCACTCACAATCAGCCGATAGACGGAAGTCACTGGGGCGATAAACATATTTATTAAGTGTGTTAAGAGGGGACCTTTGGCGCAACCGGAGGCGTTCTTGCGCTTAATGTTTACCTTATTATTACCTTTTTGCTTGTGCCCCAGTCTTTCGCCTCGTGAATATTAGAAAAATCCCACCACTTTGCCTCCCCTTTTACGTTCGACGTTCTCTTTCACCGTCGCGCTTAAAATGTCAACGAAAACGTGGCCTTCCTTTTTGGGAGAAACCAAGTCCATCAGCCTCTTTTTTTTGTTGTCGCTGAAAAGCTTCAAGTACCGTGTGATTAAAAAATATAAAAATATAAAAAATATGTAGATATTGAAGTTCATGTAACGTATATTATTGTAGTGAGGGGGAAAAAAATGGAATTAGTGCAAGTCAATTGCAAATATCTTTTATACTGCTATTTTGGGAAGGGAATCATGCTCTCTTCGTAATTTTTCGTCGAATTTTTTCAGTTCGAATGGCATTCTAGCTTCCTTTCGGATGTACATGAAATTGGGCCTCTGAAGTTAAATATTTACCTTGGAATACTTTACTGGACCTTTTCTTCGAGATTTTGCTGATTTCCTTCCGGAATGTGTCCCGTAGGACCCTCCACTTAGTTTTCACTATTACAACTGAGAATAATAGCAATGTACAATAAATTACATTTTTTACATAAACAATGACATGTAGGCATGTACAAATAATAATTGATTCTACAATACATATAAAGGATGCACGTTTCTTGCAGATTTCTTTCAACCGACCTGTCATTTAGATCACTTAGCTTTTCATATAGAATTTCACACTGTGCAATAAGACAAATAGTTTACGAGACGTGTCTTTCCATATGGAATTGTTTCTGTGAAAGGCACCTGCCTGTACCTAAAACCAGTGATTTGAAAAAGATCGCAGAAGATTAATTTACACGTTGGAAATTTGGTTCTATAGATGGTAAACACATTCGAATTAAATGAAACGAGAGGAATTAATTTTTGTACGTCTACAACACTGTCCATGGCTATTAAATTTCTCAGCGAGGTACTACGAATCAAACTCGTTTGATTATTGTAATATGTTCTGACGCCTTCGTGCAGTCGAAAAAAACAAAATAATGCGGGCATATATATAATTATTATCCTCAAGAATTTATTGATTTCAATAGTTACTATGGTAATGTTTGCTTCATATGTGGTAGCTGATCGAATCGTTACACACCATTACATGGAGAGATAGAGTTCGTACGATCTATCGGAATATCAAAGTGTTGTCACGAATTCGTGCGACATCGGAAAAGAAATTGCATGTAGTGTAACCACTCGCATAAGAACTAATGCATTTGATTGTTCGGACGAATACGCATCCACCGTAACCGTAGCCTAAGAGTAGAATCAAAATCAATCGTAATTTCTTTTCCCTTCTGTAACAAAAACATGATTTTTTATTACAAGATGTTGTAAATTTTGTTATTTAGCAGAATATTGCAACGATTTTGCAACGTAGTTTCAGTATTTCGTTAGTTTGTTTGAATTTTGAAATGCAGTTTTTTTCTGTGAATAATGCGCCGTGGCGATTGCCAACAATGTTGATTGGACGTAACGTCTGGCGAATTTATATTCGATCTGGGTTGTTTTAATTGAACGGATCTGTGGAACTGAATTTAGAACGTACAGTCACCGAGTATTTTCGAGCAGACTAGAATTGTACATGATTAATTATTGGCGTGGGATCATATTAAGAAATCATTGAGAATGAGAGAACTAATTTATATACAGGTGTAAATGGCTCGATTCTTTGACTAAAGAAAGACTTTATAGATAGCATTTTTAACGGTGTATAATACGAATATTTGTGATATGTGATCAATATGAAAACAAAACTGATAAACATGTGTAGAAATCAGAAAATTCGAAATAGACATTTTGCGCGTAAAGAAGAATAAACGAATGGTATTCTGTTCATTTATTCTATTCAAGATTTTTATTCATTTTGTTGATTGCATATTAATAATTATAGGTATTCGGTATAAAATGCGAAAAAAGATTAATTTTTTTATGATTTCTGTCAAAAACTAAAAAATGTATACATGCAATGGCACTTAAAACCATTAAGTAACTGAACACAGTACATTAAAAAAAAAAAACCAACAAACTCACAAAATAAAAAAAAATCAGTGGAAGTTAATACTACAACGATGGAAAAACGTGTTAGAAAATGTCTTTCTAAAATACTTTTCTGCACAATGAGAAAAATTTGTTTGGTATAAGTTCATTCAAATTATATTATTTGCTCATACGTATGTATTCTGAACATCCATAACTAGGAAAATGTCACTTCATCAGCCCGCCGACAAATTTTTAGCACATGCTAATGCGTCTTCTTGCACCTTTGAACAATTTTTAACATCATCAATATTTTCTTAAGCGTCACGGCAAACTCTACATATACGACTCGACAAGCAGAAGGTAAACGCTACATGCGTGTTAACCCGTTCTATCTACAAGTGACTGACACTTCAAGGCGTTACATTGTATCCGCTTGAATCGAGACAATCGAACTACTATCGACGATTAATCGTTGTCGTACAATCCAAACTATGGATAGAGATTTTGTAATGGAGACACTGTCATTTTGAATTCTCCAACGTTTTCTTCTTTTTGCTTCTCTTTTTGTTTTGTTTGTTAGAAAAAAATATTTCTCGTTTGGTAGAATATTTATCTGCTGTGGAATACAACGTGTCTATTCTTGACGCGCGGCTCATACATTAAACTCTTATTCTGTATGTACTGACCCATATACGTTACAAGCAATGTCCCGTATAATATCCCATATTCTGATAAAGTAGCGAGTGCAACCACCACCATTTCTATTCGACGATGTGTTGCAATGTTGTCATAAGCTTGAGTTTGTATTGTTCACTGTTAAAAAGTAAATATTTTGTAACAAACATCACACGAAGTAACAGAAAACGTAGTCTGAATATTAAGATCCATTGTAATTCATCGATCTTTGTTTATTATAAGCTTTTATTACTTTTGTTTGTACCGGGGTATTCTGCTCATTAGGAAAGGATGTAAACAAAATTCATACAAAATAACTCTCTTCTGTATAAAAGTACAAAATTATTGTACATGATTTCATAAAATTCCAACCTTGCGAAAGCATTGTCTTCTTCTTTTTTTGTAGTAGTAGTAGTACATACTTACTTTTTAGCACCTGAAAATAAAATTTATTTCTGGCAAGGTTAAACAAACAGCTTTTCTAAAGTGTAATTTACAAATTGTTGAGAATTAGGACATGAATAATGTGACTTTGAAAGCATATAAAGTTTTTCTAAATAAAGATTATAAAGTTGTCTCATTTGATAATCTACGAAAATATTATATTATTCAATTGACAGTTTATGTTTTATTATACAATCTTTTATTTCAACATTTCTGTAAGAGCTACTTTTCCAAAAGAATAATAAACCACCTCATAAAACCTCAAATACACAAAATTAATTATATTCAGTGTCGTTGAATTTCTTCAAATTCGCTGAAAAGAGAAAATCGAACTTATTATCCCGTTCGTTCAAATATTTACCTACCTCGAGATTAATAACACGAATCAAAACATTCAACGACGCATACAGGGGTTGTTTTATAAAACTCGGGATTGTCGTGTTGGCATTTCGCTTACCGGCGAACGTTGCCGCAGAAAGCGAAAACCACGTATTAACTGAATTGCAACGCAGAGCCCGCTTAAATCCGAGTGTAATCCACCTGATGAAGGCCGTGAATATACAAATTGACATCGACGAAAAATACGATCTAATTGAAAAAATACATGGTCACTAATATCACAACAAAGAAAACAAAAATATACATTAAACTGGATTGTCTGAATAAAAAAAGTGTTCAATCAACAATGAATATAAATAATTATTTAATCGCACGTGAATAATGCTACACAATTTCTCAGTAAATTGTACACTCTACTTGTAAAAATAACTTTTCATACTGATGAATTTGACACGTTCGATGGAAAATTGTAAATATAAAACGATCTAAATGTATTGTGCATAGGTACACGTAAAAGAAGTTCTTATAAATTGTTATAAATTAATTCACAACTAAATTAGGCATATATTTCTATTTTGACGTGAACGAAAATTGTCTCTATTCATTTTTGTCCGAATGAAAATAACAAATACTAAAGTTAATTCAATAATTCTAAATAATGAAGTAATTATATTTAATATCACTGTAATATTTGTTTATTATATACAAGGGTGCCATATTTATAGAAGGAGGAGAATTAGCGTGCAAATTTTACAACGTTTATATCTCGCATACCTGTGTTAAAATTGACTGCATTTACCTATAATGTAAAAAAAAAAGGCGTGGGGGTCAGTATCAGGTCCAATCAAATTTCTGAAACCCCACTTTGACCTTCGGTTGACATCTTACACCTGTATGAACCTCAAGATTAGCATGGATTTATATGTGACGCAAGAATGACGATGCGGATCAAGGATGAGCGCGTCGAACCGGTTCAATAGCGTCCACAGGGTTCAGAAGCAACGACACGTTCTATGTATTCCTTTAACCATATCATGCAGTATTGCACGATGCAATATAAAAATTGCCGCACACTCTCAGTTAATGGAATAGAAGTAAAATGAACAATTTCTTCACAATAAGATGAAACACAAGAATGTTTGAAAACATGTACGTACATACAATTATTTTCTTTCAATAAATATATATACATAGGAGATAAATAATTAATATTGGAAAACTGTAGAAGACTTTTCAATCGAACGTATCTTTTTATGATTAAATAAAGATTTCCAATATACTATTAAGGCTAATTCTAAATAAAAAATCTTCTCACTCTTATGTTGCACCCTATTTTTTTCTTAATTGTTATACTCCATTTTTGGAAATCTTATATAAGCTATAATTAGAAATACAGTATACTTTGGAATTCCTTATAAGTTGATCCGAAAATTTTTCTGAAAATATTCTGTCAGTAACGATAAAATATAAGGAATAATATGATTAACGACATTTATTTCAAGACGAGTTCTTTCTTACAATAAATAACGGGATCTAATTGAAGACAACAGAAAGACTCGATATTCAAGCAAATGAATATTATAGCTGAGTAAAAGAAACATTGATTTATGTCATATTTGATGTTAACGTTTTAAGTATTTCCATTGTCAGTTGAATAAAATACCTCTAATAAAGTACAATTTATTTCAGTTGATTAAATGACACGGTGCGGTTAAAAAGTGTCAATGATCTCGCCTCGTCCCCGAGCAACTTACGCATTATAATCGAGCCGTGTACTCGTACGTACGACCATGAAAAATTGACATTAGTCCATTACACGATACCTTCGACGAGGTTAATACCCGTTTAATCGTCTCGTTGCCATTGCCCCCGCTGTTATTTCGGTTCGATAATTGCACTCTCAATGCCATCTAAGCCCGTTGAACGTAGCCCCACGTAATTACAGGAAAATTTACACCATTACAAACAACTCCAATCTAATGTACACTAGGATTTGAACTTTCCTTTCCCATTCCGATTTCACTAAGCAAAATAGAATTAATAAACAAAATCGTATCCTATCGACGAAAACTTAAAATTGCCTATGCATTCAATTAAACCAGCAAATTCAATTTCATTTATTATCACCTTTTCCCTTAGATTAAAATACACCTTGAACGACACTAAATAACAGAGCGAATAAATATTTGAACAACGAATAAAAGGTAGTTGTAGTAATTCCGGATCAAAGTAACTCAATATTCCCACTCTGAAAAATTGCAAACAATACAAACGATCAGCGTCCCGTTTTAACTAATTTACTCTCTTGCCCGTCCTTCCAACCGATGATAGAATAGCGGGCCCACGATACACGCGCTTCATTCATCGATCCCGGCTTTGAAATGTACTGAAACACGTAACATACGATCGCGTCGTTCCCATGCATTGCGCGAATCGTGGTTTAAAAAAACGTATAAAACATACGAGCACATCGATTGCCGGTCGCGTGATTTTTAAAATGCCTAGAAATATCCCCAGCCGCTTCTATACCCCGTGGAAGAATTCGAATTTCGATAAAACTTCGATAAAACAAACAAAATACCACGGAATGCGTGATGAACACTTGCACTCTTTACACACGCGAAAACTTTGTCTCCGAAAGGAGCGAGATATTTTTCAGGAAAGATCATTGCTGTCCAAACTCGGGTACATACATACACGACCGCGATATCACGGTTAGACGGGAAAAGGGAGAAACTGTGTTGTGATCTATGATCGCACGTGGTTGTCCTCGGGACACCTGAACGATTTCGATGGATGGCAATCACCTGATGGATACGATGAAGTCGACTGGCGCAGGACCTCATGAGAGTCTTACGATGCTCCTGCACGAGCCCAGACATCGATCCAACTTTGGCCTTTGGAATGAATCGTGGCGTTATATAATTGCGTGAAACGTAACGCTACATCGCATCGTTACGCAAGTAAAGGCCCGTGCCACGGACACGACCGTCTCGCTGGCAAACGAGCTATCAGCTGACGTGAAAGGTTTTAAACCGTTGATTCGAATGGACAAAATTACCACTGCAAAAATTTCGCCAACTATTGCAAACTTTGGAAGAGTCGTTGACGTTTTTTTAAATAATCATCCGTTTTCGAAGAAAAGTCGCCGACTTTCAATGAAATTCGATAGTTTTGCCCGCGGTTTCTGGAACTCTCATTCTGCAACGTTGAGGAATTTAATCTAATACATCCTTCTGAATGCAGAGTTTGGCAACGGAATCAATTGTTGGGAAAAATATTGTATAGGTTGTAATTTCGAAAGTGAGAAGAATTGAGTTATTCGACCTGCAATAACTGTAAGTGTAGATATTTATAATGGAAACCAAACGACAGAACGAGAAAGATTTGAATGCCGACAAAATTTCGTTTCAATACTTTTAGTAGGGATACATTTTTCTTGGTGTACATGAACAGCAGAATAGCTAACTGTTATGTTAAAAACTTGTACGTGTACTTTATATGAAGTTCAGAGAAAAGTACACAAATAAAATCTTTGAATCTCTGTATGAATTATATAGCAGTGAAAGATACAAAATATTAACTATGGAGAACAAAGGTGTGAAGTAAAATATAGAGAAACTGGATGCTTTATCAGAATAAGAGTGAAAGACCAGTGTAGTAGGATCTTGATTAAACAGCTTAATCGTAACCGAAACAGGCCGGATAAATCGAGTCCTGACGAGTAATAATGAAACATATGTTTGCGTGCACAACAGACTCCTCATATTATGACATGAAATACAGTTCCTTTGCAAAATATGTGCACATAATGTTTTTTCTTCATTTGGGCGACAGTTGCGCTATGGCTTCTTTTTTTACCATTAACCAAATGTCTCTTGTCAAGTTCTTTTTTCTTTCGGATACCAGGAAAAATTCGGAATAATTTAATCCTCGTCGAATTATTTTAATAACCCTTTGCACTCCGAATTATGTTACCAATACCTCCCTAGTATTTTAAAGGTTTTATTTGAAATCGAGAGTGACTCGACATAGGAGCTCCTGTGATCAAACAGGAGCAAACAGGAGAAAACAATTCTTTATATTTTATTAATTTCTTATATCGAGAGACATAATTGCAAATTTTTGGAAAAGTATAGCTCCAGACCGGGCTTGCATGCAGCGACATTTTTCGTTTCGTAACAAAATATCTTTTTCGCAAAGGTTCGTGTTGAATAAGTAACATCCGGAACACCAGGTAACACAGTGCAGCAACGTCGTGGAATTGATCGATTCTGCAATTAATAAACTATCTGTTACTTTTCTTCATCTTATATACTAATTGAAAAGTGTAAATGTTATTAATTAAATTAAGAATGTAATATAATATATCTCTTCAATTACATTAGATACGAAACTATATGTATATTAGATTTCTTTTCCCTTCTTTTAAAATATATTTTTAAACCGGCAATTAAATTTAACATTACTTTTAATCATTCATTTATTCATTAAACATGTTTTCCTATAAATAAACACTAAACACAATCCAACACTTGCTCATCTGTGGATTTCAACGAATAATCCGCCATTATGGTAATTCACCACGCCAAACGGTAGAACTACTCGAATGACAAAAATGTCTCTGAAAAATCCCGTAAATTGCAAGGTTTCTCTAATTTATCACCACAAAAAGGTGACGACAGGAAGTGTCTCGTATGAAACAGGTCTTAAATAGCGACCGCGTAAAACGACCTGCTTCATCAGCTAATAGATCGATCAGATTTTCTTCATTCGATTCGATTTACATCTGATTGCAATGTACGGGATACGAAGTTTCATGGGTAATCGACGTCGAAGAGACGTACGAACGACTCGTACTGGTCGATGCAGCAATTAATGATCTTCGCGGTCTCGACGGAGAAACTGGCTTAATTGAAGAATTACTTTAGGTAGGAGCTCACCGCTCACGCTCCACCTTGAGACGATCATAAGATGGCTTTAACATCTTCCGATTGCACGTTCAGAGCTACCCGTCCTAAGTTAATTTTTAGTTTCATTGGAAAGACAGATTCGTTTAAATAAATTTCAGGAACAATAAATTTTACGATCACGACTGATAAAAACGATTTAAGTTATTATTAATGACTCGTGGTATACGCGCGGGGATTAATTAAAGCTACTTTTATGGTATACTTTGAATTTCCCACTTGTCTCAAGTACAATTATATTCGAAACTTAATAATCGCGAAGAATTCATTACCGAACGAAGATTTACAGCGTGCGTTGGAGAAATCGGTTAAGTGGGAGTAAATAGAGCAAGAACTCAGATGTTATTAGATTCGCGCATAATTTTTCAGCTGATTGTGTGAACTAATTGCCCAGTGTGATGTTACGTTAATAAGCATAATTTAAATCGAAGTTAAAGAGAAACTTGAATATCGGATTCGAATATAAATTAATGTCCATCGTTAATCCTACCTAGTATGCATGAAAATATCTGTTTGCACGCGGTAATTGATAATAAACTAACTTTGCAGGAATACCATTTAATTGAAAACAAAACAAAGATGGGAATGAACAAGAAAGATATATCCCAAATAATAATCACTCACATAAAATAAATTTATTACGCTTTAAATAATGAATTCCTCAAACACTCGACACTTTAATTCTACAACTTTGTCAACGAAAAATCATTAAAGAGTGATAAGCACTACAGTTTGTTTCCATTGGATAATATCACTTGACACAGAAACCACAAGATATTACTCTGGGATTATTATTTAACCAGGCGTATGTAGCGGATGTGCAACTTTCAATTGTTTGCGAAGCAGATATAACACAATTATTACGCTCACGCTTCAATCTGTGCAAAGTTAATACGTCTATAAGTCCACGATAAAACCGCATCGACCGACGAGCACACGCTGCCGAAGTAAACGTACGTTTCTATATGCAACCCCTTTGTGTACTGACTAAATCGAGTTGGTGCTCAATTTCAAGCTAAGTTCGATTCACGTCCGCGCAGAAACTCGGATGAGCATACGTTTAAACAATACTTGCGCCATTCAGAAGCGTGACATCGTTTAAATACCGGTTGTTCCGAATACTTCCACGACTCTTTAACCAGTAATGTCAGACCAAATGAAAAAAGAAGAGCTCGCTTTCGAATTAATTAGCTGCCACAAACACGAACTTAGAGAATGCACGATTTCGTTTTCTATTGTCGCGGATTTGCATTTTCTTTCCAATTCATTGTTTCTTATTACTGTGAAGTGCAAATTTTCTTCAGCATTTCTTTCGATAACAAATGGTAGAATAAATTATTGTTAATTCAAATCACTTACCTGTTCGATTAAAAAAACGTTCTTATATCCTAGAATGGAGAAAAAAGGAGAACAAGATCCTGCAAATAATTCAGTTCAATGTCTCGCAATGAAAAAGACAGGGCAACTATGTAATTAATTTATTTATATTTATCGTATAATCACTCGTAAGTGCTGGGGATACGTAAACAATCAGCTCAAATTAGTTTAAATACAAATAGCCTAAAACACATCTTCGTTTACATACTGATATTATATTCACAGACAAACTTAGCCACATCTCGGTTTATGATTTAATAATATTATCTATATTTATACATATACAATTGACCCGTATTGTCTCGGATCATAAACGTCAAAGAGGCCGAATTTCAACGAACCTCGAGTAAATCGGCGACTTCGATCCGCACTTAAATTCTTTATTATTTCTTCTTCGTTACATTTATATCTATATCTTTATATATATATATATATCTTTATATATACATACAGTGGATTCCGGTTAATTGGGACGCATTGGGACCGGACTAATTTGTCCCAATTAAGAGGCTGTCCCAAAAAAGCGAATTTCAACAGAATTATACAATAGTTTTTGTTTACGTTCTTCAGTATCTGTTCCAAATAAACGGCAGTCCCGCTTAACCGGCGCCCAATTAACCGGAATCCACTGTATTATATATATACAATTTAATCTGTAGATACATCCTTACAGGCAAATCAATAGCTGCGAATCGAAAAGAAACAGCGAAACGCGACGAGGAAACGGTACGAATTAATATACCATTCCTTGCCATTTAATTATTGCTTTGAAAACTAGTTTAATATTTATTGTATTCACTAAAGGCTGCTTCAGCGATCTTTTAAATGATGCCTCGTGTTTTTTTTATCCTTCTAAGTTACTTTTGTTTGCGCATCCAGAACCACGGATTTGAAGTAGCTGAAATAGCCGAATCGACCAGGCCCGTATAACATAGAGTTTATATACTTGTTCAGAATATTCACGATGCCCGGACTGGTCGTCATCGAATCACGTATATGTATGTAATGTATGTACGTATGTAAGTACAAAAACATCGTTTCGTGGCTTCTTTTCGGTTCCGGTTTTGCGTCTGTTCCACGTGCCAAACAGCAACAGCAACAGTAGCCTGGGCCCATACAAAGGTACCTTACACGTTAACACTTAAAGGATAGGGTCGCGATAACGATGGAACGATTCAGGAGAACACTAAAACGGGTATAGCATTCTTTCTTTTTAAACAGTCTGAAATGTCGTTCGTGTGTGGAAACATTCGCCTACTGCGCACAATGGACGATCTACAAACCAACTGTACGTACTGATCTGTTCTTTGTTTACGTTACACAACGACAATTACGTTCTCCAATATCAACCACTTTAGACACCGCAGAAAAATATATATTTACTTATGGCTTCGGTTCCACCCTCGACGTTTTCTACTTCTGTTCTGTCGTTATAATACGGTATCGCGATGATAACACCTGTCTCTAGATGGCAACATTTTTGTGCACCGCAACGTGGGTAGATTAGTTGCAAAGTAACCCAGCGGTTGAGCCAATCAGCACTCGATTCAACAGGTTCGATGAAAACCCATTGGCCAGTCCCATACTTTCGGAGGACCAATTCGTTCGAGTCACTGCTCGAGTCGATTTAATCAGAAGCAACCGCGGATACATTTTATATCACGTTGATGCGCAAATTTCGTTCCGTTCGTGGGAAATTCATTTGTTAATTCATCGTGGGTGAAATGTGCAAATCGACCGATTTGTCAGTCATTGACGAAGCATTTGCTTGCTAAAAGTAAAGAAAAGATTAAATCGAGTCAAGCTGAAATTCGCGGCGGATGGACCGATGAACAGCGCGAAACAGTGTACAAGACGTAGCAAGACAAATGGGATTAATTACTTCGGACTGGTATCGACATCACAAGGATAACAGCACAACACATTTAACGACAAACGCACCGGCTGCTGGTCGCTGTAACGAGCCCCGACGAGCGTTATTAACGGAAATCACGTCTCAAAAGCCTGCAGGCAAGTGGGACTTAACAATTGGCAGGTCACGCAAACTCGTTCTATTCGAACGTATGCCCGAATCATCCGAATCGTCTTGCTTTTTTCGACATTGCGTGCGTTGCCTACACGTGCATAACTACTGCGTGCGGAGATGTGAATCGAAAAACGATTCGACGAAAACTTCCGGCAGACACGCTTCGAGTCTGGAGATAGTTTTCGATATTCTGGCAGCGACGAATTTGCGAAGATATTGGAATGTACAAGCTTATGGGTCACGTACGCATATCGAAGACATCTAAGTGTCAGTGTGACAAGTGGTTCAGAGCTGAGTAGAACGATGTATAGAAACGATTCAAATCGCAGGAATCCTTCGTGACATATATGTATTATTGGCCTTCTATTTATGCGGCAGAGAAATGTTCTGCGAAGTCGGAGAAATTTAATCTAATGTTCGTCCTTTTTAATTTTGTATGTATGTCTGTGTGGTTATTAATATAAGTGGTATAGGTTCGATTGGTACCTATAAGCTGATAGTTTCACAAAATTCGGAAAATTTCTCTCCTCTCATAAATAAACAGATGTAAGAAATTGTTTAGATAAATTACGTAGATATTTAAGACGATTCCATAGCACTCAGCTTTGAACCACGCGCGTGTATGGTTTCTTAAATCGTACAAGGTTTTGAAACGAAGTAGAGCAAAATGTATTTGGAATCACTTCCGATTAAACTTAATTAGTTGTTGATATATTTCGTGTTGTTCTTTCATGCCTGCCATAATCAGAGGGAAATTGAAACTGGTTGTTCACCGTTCAGAAACATCCAATACGTGAAACGCAATAATGATATATTACAGCATTTTTAATTCCCCTTTCATTGTTCTATTATAACAAGCCTGCTCATCATTGAACTTGGTATCAGCAAACTGCCGAACGAAATTTTTTATTGAAGAGTTTGCCAGGGAACATAAATTTTTACAATTTTAAAAGCAATCAATAAGACGACCGATTTTTCAGCTAAACTGCAAGAGTTTTTAATACCAGGTAAGACAAAAATTGTAAACAGCTTTCGCTCGAATCAATCCGAATAATAGCAAGCGGTTTACCCACGTATATACAGAAGACCAACAAGATTGTCCACAGCATACATTTACAAATCGATTTCAATTATTCCAGGATTCAAACGCGACTATTTCTTGTAAAGCATACATGCCTGTCTACTGGAAACAATCCTTATTCTCACCTCTTCTTCGCCACGTTTTCAACTCAAAACCAAAGACACCACCTGCCACTTGTCCAAGTTTTAATTCGATCATCTTCGTTCACACTCTAGATCGTTTATTCAAATTCGTTTCACTATATCCGACAACTGTTGGACAAACTTATTATTTGCCACCGATAGACACCCAAGACATCGACGCGACGAAGTGGCACACAATGATACTGTCACCTTAATCGAGGATACCTTCTCCTTCATTTTTCTCGCGCAAAGTCGGTAAATATAAGGTATCGCAGCTTATATGCTCTAGTTTTAACGTGTATGTACAGATAAGCCTACGGTAGGGAACCACTTGAGGTTAGAAATAGAAACATGCTCGGAAGGAGACTTGCTAAAAATAATGAGAAGTAGTACATAGCTTCAAACGTGACAGTAGAAACTCTTCGCGCAATCGGGCCTGTAGCACACTGTCCTGAGAAGTACGAAAATTTTCACGTCGATCGTATGTTGCGGGTACGCCACGAAAAGTTTATTAGCCAGACAGAGCTATTTATAATGCTTTCCAGCCGAGCCAGAGTATTAGCTATTAACGTGCTTGGACCCGAGCAGCTCTATTCCCGTTCCCCCATGCCCTGACAATATAGCAAGTCGACTGCAAATTAGTATCGTACAATTAACTAGAAACGAAACCAGCGGCAATTTGTACTCGTCCTGGGCAACGAAGCTTAACGAGTGTCTTCCAAAGACTATGGTACCTCGTCGTAACAATGAAAACAATGCGCAGTATAAATCGTTCTAATGATAACAATTTATAGGCACAGACAATCCCATTTTCTTCCCATTGTACAGACATTTTGCTACATTTATTTCCTTTGTGACCGTAGGTAGATCCGAGTCGTTGCGTAACGCAGTAGGAATTGTATTTTTGGCCTTTAAATTAGTTAAATGTATATTCCACTTGGTTTCAATGGTAGTGTAAAACGAGTTCGTGTTCAGTCGTAACAAAGTTCGTCTCAACGTTTACCGTGCCCGGCATGGAAACCGCGAATCTCGACATCTTAATTTTTTGTTTAACAAGAATATGAACTTGAATATACATTTTCAAAACGAAAAGTCTTATTTGAATACGGACACCTGCAAAGAAATTGCACGAAATTTTATCTATAGAACTATCTGATTGTAATTTAGGTTCGATTGTAAATTTCCATGATTTATCAAATTGCACGTTCACAGTATTGGCATAAAGAGGTCGACAACTATTTATGAACTAAACAAATAAAAATTTCCACGAATAAGACTGAATGAGCAGTCTATTTTTCAGTTGTTTCTTTTTATGTAATGTAAAGCGAAAAACAAAAATGAATGAAAATCACTTTCCATTTTACTTCTGCGTTAAAAAGCCATTAAGTTTAACTTCTAATAAATGTCATTCACCAAAACCACATTACGAAATAGTCTTGGACAATATTTGTCTTTATGTCTTTGCGTTGCAAAGCTATTGCTACAAAAAACAACTCGCGAACCATTTTTTAACAGACGGTTTTGGAAAAAGAAAGGAGGAAGGTGTTATGTAAGAATTGCGTGTCGATAGATATCTTTCCCCGGTTACCGATACTCTTACATTTTCCGGATGGAACGATTGCATTTCGGTGAGCGAAAAATGTGAATCACCGTGCAAATATTGTCCAAAACTCAGTGATAATCTAAAGTCACGTGATAACACGTGTCACATTAACATCTGTGAACCAGGAATATCCACCAACTGACGCCTATCAAAAAGATAACAGCGGCATGAGGCGCGGCCCCTTAACTTCTTGCAACTCACTGCACGTGAACCGACCCCGTCGATTTTCCCGGCAACGCGAATTATTCAAGATTGCGACGCCTACTATTCGCTATAAAGTCAATGATCAATGACGTCCTCGTGACGAATGAAATACGTGTTGCAATAAATAATCAGTTAAACACCCGATTTTCTTGCATCGAAATCTTACCTTACCTTGGATCAGCATCACACAACATTGCATTTCTCGTGCAGAAACGCGATACCTTTACTTTCTAAGTAACAACACACCGTGTGCGATCAGCGAACATTTTCCAATGAGAGCGGCGCAATGATACGGACCCAAGTGGTACGCAACGGACGAAAAGCATGATAACCGGTGATGATGACGGTGACGATGACGGCTCAAAACCCCGTGCTTTGTCAAAGAATAAAGGTCTTCAAGTTTGCAAGAAAGCAACAGCCCCCTTTTCAGACTATGCAGAGAAGACAGCACCCCTTACAATAGAAGTGTTAATCCCCAGAAAAATTCACCTGCAACATGAACAGGACTCTATGAGACATACTTGCCACACACACTATTTCTTCTGAGGTTCGAACACTAAGAACACATGGTCCATACCAATTTATGGAAATGAAGAGCAAAAGAATATCATGGGACAAGGGTCCTGCCCAAGTGAGACACAACGCTTTCCCTTAACAAGACCTCCAGCCCCAACCTGCAGATAGACATGGTCTACAGAGAGCATCGTAAAGGAGCTTTACTGCATAACAAAATCAACCACAGTCACTCAAAAACACAGACAAACACCGTCCTCGGATGAAAAATCTCTTATCCATACCCAGTGGGGGAAAGGTTCAGCTAGCCTACCAACAGGAACTGCAGTGACATGGGCACCACAAAAGAATATGGAACAAGAGTATACTCAACGATACATAGGATCTGTCTTTATAGATGAAAATCACATGGCAGTACCTCGCTTAGAGGAAACTAAGATATTAGGTACACAGTTAGAGAGTGATTCCATAGAGAAATGGAAAACAACAGAGGGGTTTACCATCAAGATTTAGAATGCAGAGGTAAGAAGGACTGGAGAAGAAAAATGAAAACAATTTCTGCCAATAAATTATTCGTCAGATTTGCACGCTTCCGTTTATTAATTAACATGACAATAATTTCGTTCCGAGGACGAAGAAAATTCAAAGACTGATGAGAGCTCGTTTTTTAAAACCTGCATCGTGCCGGCATTTGCATTGCGTGAAAATCGTTTTGCGATACGAAAAGTAAGATCCATTTACCTGAAGTACCCCAGTTTTTTTTCCATGTATGTGTGCGTGTTTTTTTTTGGAGCATCTGTGATCGATGCACCGTTGCGGTAATATTATGATTGTGCGTGCACACGGGAGTGGTGCTAATTTAAACGCCGCAACAATCTATAGATGAGCCAAGGTTGTGCCGTTGGCTTTTCCACACAGAGCCGCACCTCTCGACCGTCATTCTATTTCGAGGATTCTCTAAAATTTATCGTCCGGCACCAGCAATCATTATACCGCTCTAATACATCGACGCCATCAATCTGATGGTATATGGTAATAGGGTACACAATGGTCCGATAAGTTGTTCCATGTATGTACATGTTCGAGTCCACCCCAGTTACATTACCTCGCGTAAATTTGCCTGCGATAAGAGTCGTGCAATACAATTCACAGATCGAGCCAGTCCCAGTAACACGGCTCTAATGAACAAACATGTGTAGTATTTCATTCTTGGAATTCTTACACTTGTTCGTGGAAAAGAAAATGCGTCTGGTAATTCCAGTGAAATAAATATGAAAATTGATGATTATTTTTATGAAACAATTTGCAATAATACGTTACTACATTGAATATTGCATGATTTCTTTATGGAAATTATAATCCGAAAAATTGCAACTACGATTTTCATTCACATATCTTGAACGTGCTCTAGAAGAAAACGTTCATTCATTGTTGTAAAATGATTCCATTTAATTATGCGGAGGATTTCCAATCGAACGGCAATACAGGTATCACGAGATTACTGATTACTCGATATTTAACTTTTTACATAATCGGTTCATGTTTATCCTTGTTACGATGGGCAACGGTGTCTTTAGTGAAACATTTTTCAAGGCTTGCGCGATGCGATCGTTTGTAATTAATACGTCTCGAATAAGTTATGTATTTTTGCAACGAATTTTTTGTGGATTTCCAATATGGCGTATAATTTTGTCACGCAACATCCGGACGACTGTCAGAGCATTCGGATCGGGTAGAAACAACAGCACCGTTGACGAAATATACTTTTCGAAACAACACGATTTACAACGAAACGCTCAAACCGCGGTCAATTGTAATTATTCATTGAAATTTGTATCGATCCAGTTAAGTTCATTTTAGACATCCTAATCCTTACTTTGGGAACCACTGATTTATTCCGCATATCCTGTCTAATCATGATACGTATATATATAGACTGCAGAGAGCCAAGACTTGTAAGGAAGTTTAGGCAATCCGAAGATTCAGAAACCTATGGAACGTTGCATACAAGTGTGTCATTCATAATGCAACACTATTTTCCGTGCGTACCGTAATTCAGTTTTAAGGGGTGAAATCATCCCTTGAAAAAATTCAGAATGTTCTTTTTCGTGAAATATTTTTCAAGAAATTTGTTTGCGCAGTTGTGTAAACGCAATAGTGCGATGCAAGCTTTGTTTATACTCTTTTTAAATACCTCTCACCGCTCTCGAGATATTCCACAAAAAAGAACATTCCGAATTTTTTTCAAGGCCTGATTTCACCGGATAAAACCGAATTATGGCATGAACGGAAAATAGGATTGTATTACGGATGACATACTTTACTTGCATGCAATGTTTCATACGTTAGTGAATCTCCCCGTTGCCTTACCTTCCTTGTTAGTCTCCCTTATCAATGGTAATCACATACCCTGCTGGTATTGGTGAGACCGTTATTGATCACTCATAAATCATACGGTGATCTTGTCAGTGGATATTCGTGTAAGTAACTGCAATTGCAACTTGGCCCGATTATTTCATTTGAACGTTACCAAAATAATATGCACTCAATTTTCATCAATGGTACATGTTAAAAATTGTTTCTGACTAATAAGAATTTAAAGGGGAAAAAATGGTCGATTTTAAGAACCTAGCAATTCATTTCAATTGCAAAATGGAAATTAACGCCGGATTGCGCGGTAACGATAGTCTGGTACCTGCAGTTACAGACACTAACGGTATTACGTGAATTATATAACACTCGATATATTCCTTCCTCTTTGATGAATGCGAATATTACATTTTTCACGTTCTGCAGAAGGAAATTCGCGACAAAGTATTGTACAATGATTTAGAACGTCTATAAAACGCGAAAGAAGAAATAGGTTCTCTGTTCGGTACAGTAGTGGCATTTGTACCCAACTGCTTCCACTTTAGTTAGTTCTACTGTGCGGTGATTAAATTTAATGATAAAACTGTGCTTGGACGTCCCGCAAAAAGAAAATATTGTACATACGTTGGAACTTCCTAGCGCCATTTTACTCTCAATCCAATCAAATAAATTAATATATTGATAAAAGTATACAAGGAATCCGCTATATTCGTAATATAATCTTGAATTCTGAATACTAGCCCCGGAATTTCTTATTCATTTCCATCCTTGAAAAGTAAAAAGCGTTACTTAATAAAAGATATCGCGTTACATTTTAATTAACGTAATATGAAGACGTGAAAGTTTTACGATCGTCGCTACAAATTATATTTATTACATAAACAAAGATTCATATCCTTTCTCTTCATCGCGCGAAAACTCGTTCGTGACTATTTACAGAAGGAAAATCGTACAATGCGTACGGTAAACCCGGGTTACCGCAACTAACAATCATAATAATTATTCGTTCTATTCAGCCCTTTTATTTCTTTCTCGTTCACACGTACACAAAGTGCATGGGGGAACAAGTTTCATGCACCATCGTAGGAACAGAGCAAAAAAGAGAAAAAAAAAGCAAACGGATAAAGACAGGATCGAGAGGAATACGTGCAGAAAACGATTGTCTGAGAAATCAGTAAACGTGATGGCGTTTAAATTATACAATCTTTACAATAGGATTTATTCTTTAAATTAATATTTACAAAAAATGAGATTGGTATATTCATCAATGAAACTCGTTAACTCATCATCGAGTGCTAGGTAAAATAATACAAGTCCGTTCTCGAAGTGTCTACATACATCGTATTATAGGAATCATAAATCGGCTACAATTTACAAACATAATCATCACAAGGCGAGAAAAGTTTCTCGTTTTACAATACTCCTGATGCAAAATAGATATAATATAGATTTCTTCCCTATAACCCCCCAACCCCTCCTCCTAACCCCTTATCCAACCACATTCCCAATCTTTACACATACCTTTAATTCGTCATATACCACACAGAGATTTCTATCGTGTACCTATTACACGTGCAAATAAATACTTCCACTCGATACGTACTTCCTTTGGCGCAACAATTTTATCAACGAACAAATCATTATTCACCCTTCTATTCTTCTTTTTTTTCAATTGATATATATGTATAATGATCGTCGTTTCTCCCGACACAATACAACAAACATGGTGCTTATGCTTTCGTTCGTTCTACGCATGGCTAAAATATGTTGCCGCGCGGCCATCGATACGTAAAAGAGAAGACTCACTCTCATTGTCAGGTGCGAACGACGGACGAGTCATTTGAGCCTACTTATTACGACATAGGTATTTACCCGAAAAGTTTGATTGGTGCGGCTGTGGTAAACGCGACAACAGAGGGATAGATCAGATCCAACCCGATCCCATTCACGAAAATAACACTTTCTTTCCGCAAAGTATTTTTTTCTCCTTCGTTATCTACATCCACCGAGCACGCCCGTTTTCGCGGCGCTCCCGAATCAAAAGAATTTGTCTGCGGGCAACGCTTTTCGAGGCGACGCGTTCGAATTCCGTCTCGTTCGAAATTCGATGTAGATATCACACGGGATTATCGATTGAATATCCACTGGTCTGCCTTCGACAGGAATTCGAACATCACGGGTTACTCCTACTGAATACATCTGTAATACGCGAGCTAGCCAGGCGAATCTTAAAACTGACGTGTTCAGTCGACACACGCACACGCACACGCACACGCACACGCACAGATAGAGAGAGAGAGAGAGAGAGAGAGAGACTTTTCTTTTTTCAAATAACCGAGTAAACTGATGGTACATTCGATGTTGGACATTCATTGGAGAAAAAAGAATCCTGCGACTTAGCCCACATGCGCCACGAGCAACGACCCGCGTTCATCGAATCGCCACGAGCGTACACTTACTTCTGTAATACCCTACGAAGTGCTCGAGTTCTGAATTATTCTTTCGATCTATACAAACGCCACCGATGGGACGAACATACGAGCTAACTACAATGGGCCCAGTGCGTGCAAACGAATGCATAGCCGCTCCACACAACGCACAACCTAAACGACGTTTCTGTTACGAGAAATCAGTCTGAGTTTAATTCCTTTTTGTGGAAACAATTAGCAGGCGATGAATAATCGAACGATGCACGTGTTCGGAATTCGGGGAGGAAACCGTGGATATTCGAGCATATTCGATAACTTGCTAGGTTTCGATACGTTTTTGTGTGGTATACACTTTTTTGTCGACCAGTGTTTCTATATATATGTCTTAAATAATTTTGATAAATTTGATTATCTTCATAATTTCGATATTTCAAGTCTATTATTACAAACATTGTTTGGTTCATTCTATTAATTATAAATCGAGTGACGGATTATATTTTTCAAGCATTCTGAAAGACCTATGTTTTCAGTTACGAAACTTCGCCTCGGTTGATGTGCAAGTTATTGGCAAGACTTTATCTTCTCGTTACGTCACTGTGTTCGTTAACGTTCGAGACACGTATCTGGTGCACCTTATCGACGACGAGGAATAAAAAGAAAAAAGACAACGAATAATTGCGATCGAACAGTGGCAGAAGCTATTATAAAAGCATCTTGCATTCTGCACGCATTTCGTTTACACGTGCACGTAAATATTTCGGATAATCGTGTTTACCCACCTCTTACCGAGTGCCAAGAAAGTACGCAACAAGACGTAATTAATCCACCTCTGCATCGAACCATAAATTCGATTGGCTTGCAGCATTCGATCAAAATAAAGAAAGGTATGTATGCCTTTTTACGCGTTCCCAATATTCTCGCATCGACGAATAAATACCTCGAAGAGATATAAATTGGTACGTCACAAAATTCTAGTAAAAAATAAATTAATATCGGTAAACCGACGTCGAGAAACAAAACGACGAAACAGATTGCACTAGAAATTGCAAATTTTTAGTGCCCTGGGGAGAACGAATGCCCATGATAAATTGAAAATGATAAGTCGCTGAAATGATTACTCCAAAAAATATGTAAAACGAACACTATTAAGTGACTTTTGCAAACTTCTATCTCGACTGTCGCATCAATTCATCGTATTGATCCATTTTTGCACGACTCGGAAGTTCTTGGACGGTGTAATCCTCTCCGTGGTAGATAATTTCCTATTAGATACACGTTACATCTATTCGAGGTTTACAAGGTTCGCATCTATCCATAATATTCCATCACGACTAGAAATAGGAGCGATATAATAGAATTGCCTTTCAATTTTAGTGTTACGTACGCTTACTTAATGTATAATAGTTATACGTATATTTATATACATATGTGTGTGTGTGTGCGCGCGCGCGCGTGTATGCATCTGTTTCATGTACAAGGTTATAGAAAAGTAAATCGGATGAACACGATGGAAGGACTATACTGTCCCTTGCCCTGGCACCTGAGATTCTCGATTCTACTGATAATGAGATTTTCGTTACAGATAGGAATTCGCATGCCACTGATACCAGTAAAGGCCACGGTAAATAGAAAATAAATATTAGTTTAAATAGATTACGTCAATGAATCTCTAATGTCAGACGTGCTCTAGTCAAATTATAATTACGTAATTCTACGTAAAATTCAATACACTAATATTACAAATGTACTACCTATTCTCTAATGAAAACCTAGAGCGTTCTAACGTTCATTGAATACTCTACTGGCGATTAAATAGGATAGATTTGTGGATAGAGTCTTAATAATATACGCGTATCAAATGAGAAATTCAATGAAAAATAAGAAAACTATCGGTTTCTTCTGAAATAAAGATATGAGAGAAATCGAAATAAAAAAATTCACGGCTATTCCTCCATTTCGCAGCTCTAAATTAAATTCAGGTTGTAAACTGTAGGTTCTCGATAAGAACGAAACTCTGTTGCGTTTCTTCGAGATTCTTTGGATCGGTCCCGTAAGTATGTGACGCATCAAGTCCAGAAAAGAAAGGCGAAGATCAGATGAACGGCATTGGGACCGTGAACGAAATCGAAAGTGAGAAACGAGTTCTTTTTTCAATGCTGCTGCGGCACGAAAAAAGGCTCATAGTTTTGCAGCTCAGCATCTTTACGGCCCATTGCTTTAAGCCTTTGAAATTTGAGCGTAATATTATTCACTGAATTCATTGAATTTTCAGTATAATCGACGTATGAGTTGACAATATATTTATTAAACATTTCGACGAAGGTTTTATTGCACGCATAAAAACTGTTACAACCAATCATTTTTTTTACCTTTACGTTGCTATCTTTTTATGGATGAGTAAAGTCAACGTTTATTCAATGTTTCTTATACACCGCAAGAGTTATTGTTCTTTACAGTCGTATTTACAAGTGTTGTTAAGAAAGAAAACCGATTTCACGACTATAAATAAAAATCGTGAGGGACAGATTCACCTTAGAAACTCTGGACTACTCACACGTCAGACATTTACTTTCAAGTTCGAAAGCAAGAATGTACTGAGATAGCTCGCAGGCTCGCGGCCAAAATAGATAACCTAAAGAAAAAAAAGAAGAAATCAGCAGACTAAAAACGGGAGACATCATTCGAATCCAACAATTCACTTCCGTAAAATAAAAAAAATAAAAAACGGCAAACACCTTACAATGTGCCACTAATCACTCTGTCTCCTTGTTACGAGATAGCACAGTATATCTAATTTTAACACACTGCTAGATCTCGCTGTCGAAACTGAATTTTACAACCTCTGGAAGCACACGAAACTCGAATCGAATCAGCAAATAGTTAAACTCGTTTAAGACTACTTATCGAATCATTAACATTATTCTCGATACCCAAAGACGACTAAAAGGGCGCAGCAAAAAAGAAGAATGGAGAAAAGATATTATGCTTCTTAGAAACGACCAAAGTTTTCTCCCCTGATCAAATGGAAAGAATATATCCCGGTTACTTCAACAACGGGGAGACATTCCTTGACCTTATGCGCGATCCCCTTCAGAGTTGCTCTACCACCCGAGGGAATTAGAAATGTGAACAACGCCGGGGAGTCTCCGCAGAATGACACCCCACAGCAAATCGTCAGGTGGTGGAGATCCTGTTATAGAACTAAAATGCCATTAATCATTCGTGGACAGATCTATGGCATTCTGAGAAGCTAAAAAATATGCTGACGTATATAAGAAGTGGAACTTCTGTGTGCGATTACTGTTATTCTCCTTGTTAGATAGAACAAGATAGCACTGCGATATGAGACACGACCAAAGTACCACTTCGTGACAGGTCTCGATGAATCGTTTTCATTTGCATTGAGCGACTTTTACCCTCGAAAAGTCCAAGCATTTAAGTACATGAACGTTTGTCGAACTAATAGCCGTCGAACTAATAGCCATCGAACCATGTGCGGGTACACGATTGCCGAGCATGCATGGCTTCGTTTGCCAACCGATTGCAGAGCTTCCAATCGAACAACCTTCGATTATTTCATACCTGCGAAAGTCTGTACGTGCCTAGCGAACGAAATTCATTGCACGAACGTTTGAGCGATTCGCCCGACGTTTTGGGAAACTTTGGTTCGGCCGTAAATTAAACTAAAATTCGACTAAAATTCCACTATAATTAATTGAGTGAAAGGGGAAAGAAGGCGATTTGTATATTTCGAGGCGACGTTCAGAGTAAAGTAACACGTTTAGTGCTCTACGTATGATGTTCACCGTACTTGATTTATTGTTAGACGACTCCAGAAACTGCTATACCTCGTGCAACACTCTGCGGGAAGTGTCGATGGATCGATCGGGACTAAAACGTACAAGGGCCAATATCGATATGTGCATCATAATTACAATAGTCGTTCGATACTGCGAGTGTCGCATCTGGACACCAGACACGACAACGATACGTGAGATTATAGAGGATAACGACGGAGCATTGTAACTATTGGTTAAGTTAATGCACATAATTAACGCTTTAACTCGGAGCCTAATCATATCGTCATTTAACGAGATAAAAATTGATTTCCAATTTCTCTAATGATCAAATTAGCATGAAATGATGATTATCAACGAAGCACAATAATTTGTAAATCGGTCATCTAATATATTTGCATTAATTAAATAGGTCGACTATATTCTTTCGGTCGAATTGTATTTTTTGTTATATCATTAAAAGTCGCATTATACACGGATCGAGAAATTTCCTTAAATCTTATTCCTCGTGCATGACATTAAAATATTCTGTTTACGTAATCAATGCAAGAGATTTAAATAAAAAGCGAAATAAATTTATTCATGCTTTAATTTCCCAAATCCTGCAGAACAGTTTTATACGAGATAAAAAAAGAAGAAGCAAGGTCGTAGAATGCTAAAAATTATCGTCGACTAACAATAAGTATGGAGCTAAACGTAAGTATTCTAGCAGCGATTGCGGCACGATATCTTGGGAACGATAAAAATTCCAATCGACTCTCGCGTTGTACGTTTATTCGATACAGAGGAACAAAGGCATCGACAAAAATAGTTGAGAACAGTTGAACGGACTGCCCTTTCTTGTGTCCAAATTGGGAAGGAAAGATTAACGATGCCAGAGAAACGACTTCGTCTGCCGCTGATGACGAAAAAATTCTGCGGGCGGCTGAACGTCTAATGAATGCAGGCAGCCTTCAGAGGTCGAGACATTGTGTACGCAAAAGCAACGAACTTTATCAAGGCTAGCTACTTTGTCTATGTACAGGTACCGGCACAAAAGTGCTTTCCATTATACATAACTGTGCGTCGCGACGTGCGTCAGACCACGTCTCTGTTTCAGACAAAAAGCAATTTTGTCTCGATGTAGCCCAATATTAGAAAAGCTTAGAAAAATAACACTTTAGTACAATCGATCATATATAAACATTTAAAAAGCATAAAGAAACTGACCGACCGATTTTTTTCAAATTTTTTAATAGGATGAAACTCCACCTTTCACATACTAAACTGTTTGCATTGATAACAAATGTTTGCAAATCATGATCCACTGTTACAAAAAGAAATGTTATGTTAACCTGGATTCACGAACACTGCGTCAGATCCATCAGTCTGATTACCCGAAAACTTGTTAGTTTCTATAGTGATCGTTTTCAAAAGTGAACGGCTAAGAAGATTCACGAAAGTGTTTCTCTACGCATCCATTTATTATCCTTATCCGTTTATTAATTTGTGTACCAGATACCATGATATCGTGCAATAAATCTTTCGGTCAAAACTCATGTATTCCCCGCTCTGGCTTCCTGCGTAACAAAATTTGACGGCAACAATCAAGATACCACACTATTGACCCAGCTTCCGGATACGGTCAGCTTTCTGTAATAGCTATCGGACATTCCAAACGAAAATTCTACCAGCGGGGATTCAACGCTCGAGGACTTGGCATACTTGAGCAGATGGTAAAGCCAACTCATGTGAAGGATTGTTCTGTACGTACGTAGAAAAAAAAAGAGAAACAAAATGTTCTTAAGAAAAAAATTGCAAATCAAAGAATGATAATGCTAGATTGCAGAAAATATTAATTCTACCGAAATGTAAACAGAAAAATTAATAAAACAAGACTATTAAGGATGTATAGTGCAAGAGAGTGTAGACAGCAAACACACGATTAGCTCTGGCGTCATTGGAACTTTTATAATTCAATTATAAGAACAGGTGACAGTGATAAATGAGTATCTAATCACTTTTCATTATTAGTTGGCAGACTGTTGTTGATAAGAATGCTCGTAGTATATGTAGTTAGTCAGCGTAGGGTTCACAGAATTGTTTCGCAACGACAGCGAACAGCTGAGTGAACACGATGGAATACAAATTTATTCAGATGCCACAGCAATTCGCAATCGTGGCGACAACCTTGTTGGAGCATTGATTCACGTTGTCCAACAGGCTTGGTATATTAACATTGAAGTGGTGTAGGTTGGAGGAAAATTGTATGACTCTTATTCCTAGACAAAATACGAATATGTATGTATGTACTTTGAAGTTACAATAGAACGTTGTGTATCATCATGATTCTTTCACGTGGACAAGAATAAAAAGTAGTAATTATTGAAACGGGTTTGTTGCGAAAAGTTGGGCTTATAAAAACATTGAATATCATAGCTACAGAATATCGTGTAAGATCTTTTAATTCATCGGTTATTCCCGAGGCTCTATTCTCGAATGCTTCTGAACATGAAATAAAAGGGATGAAATTGTAACTTCACAAACGACTCGTTGCGCAGGTAAATGCATGCCTCTCAAAGAACATGTACAGGAAGGCGAAAAGTCCTTTTAACTTTTAAGGAACGAGCACGATACCAGTGGCCAGTCTGTTAGAAATTAGAACAAAGTATTTGTCGAGGACCGTTGTACATTTTCCGACTTTGGCACTCGAAAATTACGGTAAAATCAGATTTAGTAAGAGCGCAATACTATTACGACATTAATTATACGTATGAAGCGAACAAGTCAATGAGCATGATTCCGATAACAGGTTACATACAAATTAACTGTCCGGCATAAAAATAGAAATCAACCATCACCGTTTGCTCAGGCGTATCTAGTCACAAAAAATTGCAATTTATTATCAGTCTATATACCAAAAACGTGTAATGTATTAATCCATCCTCTTAACAAAAAATCGTGAAGTCTGTGTCGAATTATAATTCGTGCCCAAACATTCGAAGAACATATTCCAGAATTAAGAAATGCTTGAAACAAATATTTTGCTTCATCACAACTTGGTATATGTATATGCGAGTTAGATTAGGAATTATAATAATGCTAATAAGTCCTGTGTTGATACATAACTGTTTCTAGCAGTATAGTTTGAATAACGTATCAGAGTATGGCATTAACATAGAGAGGAATAGACGTAATAAAAAACGAGTTTGAATTTTCACAAGTCTAGAAACTGAATATCTAAATGAAGATTACATAATGAAGGTATATAAATTCTGCGTTCCGAATTCGGGACGTATCTTTTCCTGGCCTCCCCGGTTTGTTGAATAATAAATGAAGTGTCCACCTGAGACCTAAAAATCGTCTGCTTCTGCTTCTGCTACAGTAACGATTTTCAAAGATGAACGAGAGGGCGTGATTCTCGAAAATATTTTTAGCACAACGTTGCCGTACTTTATTTGCGTTCTTTCGATAAAGAAATCTATGGAGATAGTTCGTACACCTAACAGGACAATATCGTGTAATCAACTTGCAAATGAAAATTAATATGTATATTTCTTTGATTCCTTGACGTGGCACCATGGTACCCTGGACAATCTATGCTGACATGTAACTTTCAAGTCATGTACCCGAAATCTACGTTGTGCACATCGTATCATCTTTTTTTAAATAATCTTATAACATTTTTTTCAAAAGTTTTGTTAGTTGTACCATTCTATTGCAATTAATAATCTGTCCATTTCATTCCATCACTCATTATGGATTCAGTGCCACAAACTTCCTTCTTATAACAAACCGTGTAAAATTTTTCAAATGAAAATAAACCAAGCCACAGAGGTTTAATAAAGCACCGTAATCGTGGACAAAATATCGATGCTTCTACTTAAACGTTAAACATTTTCTCTAATTTTCTCTCAATTAATAAAATGTCCAAGCACGATACGTTGGTCACGTTAAACAGCAAGTTCCCGGTTCGGTCATTTCAAACGGACAGTGAACGACATCCCTACGCTCGAGATTTCTCGTGAATCAAGGAAATTTGCGATCGAACGCTCGAGCATGAAATAATTCAACAGGAAAATTCCGAATCTTCGTTAATTTGATTTCTTGTTCGTGAGGAATTTCAGGGTTGATCGGGAAGGATAGAAAGCCGGAGGAGCGTTCATCGCGCTCCCATTCTCTCTGGCCGGCATGGCAGATCGAACATGTCGTGGAACTACATCTGAAGGAACTATTTGGCTTCGAATCGAAGTCGTCTTCGCTTCGATAGAAGACAGCCGTCGCTATTCAAGTTGCATCACCATACTAAAATTACGCGATACGTCAATAGAGTGCTCGACAGATGGAGAACACCGTTACAATTGCGTCGAATATTTGCAATCAATGCCGTTTCTCGGCCGCTTCTTACACGGAAACAAATCTTATTGTCTCGTATAATTGGAAATCGTGACCCCTTTACGAACTGGTTTGCTGTTACTCGTGTGTTTCCGCGGATAGTGACCAGAGTGTCACACGTTTGTCGGTAAAAACCCCTTAGGAAGGGATGTAGTATAGATTGTGCTTTGGTAATCGATGCAGGTAGAAAAATATTTTCATGTACGTAGGAGGTGATTTGAAAGCATCATAGTTTCCCCAGACCTTCGTTGGACCAGAAGCGACGATGCGATGATAATTGATTGACCCTGGTCTGATTGGATGGTTTTCTTACACTTTTATATCTGGCCATGCAAGAACGACACGATTAAATAATATTAGATTGGTTTTTTTGTAATGTTCCATTTGAATTATAATTATGGGAGAGAAGTTAACGCAGAAACTGAAACATAATTCGATTAGAAAAGTTGTTTGGGCGTGACAGAAACCGGTTGCGTTTGAACGAATAACTTATCTATGCCATTTTAACATTGCTTCATTAAATATTTGCCAACTCTTTATCAGCAATAATCGTAAATTAATTCACGGCCCGTTTGATTGCTACGTTTTATATTGATTGATGCCAAAGTGTTTGAAGATACAAATTTTGCGAGGCTCTTGTTGAACATGAACAAAAGTATAAATATATTGTATAGTAAACTATTTTTAATAAATTCATAATTATTGAAAAAATAAACTCATTTGTATAGTGGGCTACACGAAAAACCAACTATCTTATTCAAGAAATATAGTGCAATCTCTCTACAGAGATGAAAAAGAAATATACTTCTGAAAATAATGATCGACTTTATTTATATTGTTCAGTTCAGTTTGTACGTCCAAAATCGCTCATAAATCGGGGCTACTCGATAAATAGTACCTTTATCTGTTACTCAATCACAGAATGACAGGCAAAGTAATTATCTGATAACTAGTAATGGCAATACGATCGAATCGGAGAAACATGCGAATCAATACTTAAGCAGTGTTCCTAGGCAAAGAGTAAAATCGTCGATACTAGAATACTCTATGCATACTACTGATCAAATCAGGGCATATTTGTACATACAAGGATTTAAGATTGTACTTGCTATGTGTACCCTAAAATTACGACAAAGTGAATTCACGTTAAACTCAACAATATCAGACTGATTAAAATTTCAGAACAGATCCCTCAGTAATATTAACCAATACAAAACAGCAAGATAGATAAATTAGAGATAGATAAGTAAGACTAATAAATTAGATTTCATTAATTTTCGGCAACTGATACATTCATGGAAAATTCCCGAGCATACATTTTCATCGGAAGAATATATAACAAATAGAGCAAACCAATTCGATGTTCGAATAAATCCTCGACACAAAAAGAGCACATGACAAATTCCAAGGAATATTATATACATATATAATATCAATATCCTACCTCTACAACATCACACATCCGACAGAGAAATAGCCTAGATCGTGTCATCTTGTCGTTACACCAACTATGTATCTATATCTCGCGCTTGATTCGTCATTAATTCCTTAATATTACAATTATGTATCGCAAAAAATATTTGCCTCTGTTCTATATCCATGAAATATGTATCGAACGATCACGTGCACACGTTTTTCAAAATACAGACAGTACGATCGCTTAACTAATTAACGAAACACCTGCCGCGCAGAGGTGGTTCGTCCTCTCGACTCCGATCTGACAAAACACCGCCCAGAATGATCAATCCGTCAAAATCACACGCAGATTGCCATTGCTGATTTTCGAGACACACCTCGGGCACATAATCGAGTACGCGACACGAAAGCACGGGCTATTTGTGAGATATGGCGGTTTATTCTCGTCGAAGACGTCGCGAGTGACTATCTATGTATCAGGACGAGCGGCGATAACATCTGAGAAGCAGAAATACTATCGCGAGCACAGCCACAGATGAGGAACGTCGGCTGAGGAGCTCCGACGATTAATTTACTACGGATGGTCCTTCTTTGCGCGCTTGATAACGCTGCTGATCAAATGAATCGTAATTATGTATGTATTTATACAATCCGGATCAAATTATCTTGTGCTTGATATAAAAAGTGGAAAAAAAACTCGAGTCTCTCTTGGAGAGGCATCAGCTGGATCAAGGTACAAAGTGAATTTCATCCCGTAATTCCGGGGATAAGAAGGAATAACGTAGTTTAGAATTGCATCTACAGTAAAATTGATTCGAGCTCGGAAAAGCTCTTACGATTTTCAATTTCGGAAGATTAAATATGAGTGGCGGATCAGATTTACGCGAAAATTCAGCCCCCTCCTTTGACACGGCTTTTTCCAATGGAACAACGATAAATCTACGTGAACATGAAATCGATGGGCTCGTGAAAAGGTAAACGGCGTACTAATTGGCTTTTGTTTGCACGAACTTTAGAGAGATTTTCGCAACGAAAACTTCCGCGTTCGATTTAATAAGACAAACTCTCGACTCACGTTCGAAGAGAGTTTTAGAATGGGGATTTGAAACGTTAGAAATTGCAATACGTATTATTCTTTAGAAAGTAAAATCCTAGAGGTATAAAAATTAATGTAAATATCCTTTTATCCTCGAAATTACGGAACGCTCTATTCGTTTCAAAGTGCACTGTGGGCATTAAAGGGAACAAAGGTGCCAAGTTGCGAGAATTAACTATCAGAATGCCAAATGTGTTTCGCAGTTTCAGAGGAAACAATCGAAAGCGAACGAGTTAGTAAATGAATTTAGGTCTCTGAATTTCTGATTCTTCTGTAATTGTAGACACTGTTGTTCATTTCGAAATTCTATTCTCCTTGGATTCCTTAATTTCTCGCATGTATTTAAGTACGAGATGAAAGAGAATAAAGCGGACCAGGGTTACATACGGGAAATACGTACATCGTACGTCGTATTTCTACAATTCTCTGTGTTACAGAGAACAAGAGGTACGTAATCCTGCAAGTAGGCGACTAAAATGTTCACCGTCGCAAAATAAAATTCTGCGTGGAACAATATGGAGTAACGAATAATTATCAAAGAATTACCAGACGAAGTACCAAATGGAACGCTAAATACGTGACGCCGCATGGCAATTGCATAATAAAAGACCAGCTCTCTTAGTATCTGACTTTATTTATTTTTGAGCTGGCGTAATACTCTTTTAAAATACACAGCATTGATTTGCAAGACAATTCACAGCAATATTGACAACGTATAGGCCTACTTTACCAAAAAACGAATTTTATAGTGAAAAATCTCGGTGGAATGACGATATCATATTTTGCAATCTTTCCAAGAGGAGAAGTTATGGTACAATTGGAAATCATTTAAAAACCATTGAATATCAAGCTTGATTGCAAACGTTCGATGCAAAGTTATTTGTTAATTATGTGTTAACTGCAGTGTTGCGGAAAAATTGTATTCCTATGTTGATCAATTAAAACGTCATCGAGTTTTCCTTATTTGAAATTATTATATGGAAAATAGAAATCTGTTGATAGACGTTATCCTCTATTAACAATTATATTCGCTGGGAACGAATATATTAACCATTTGGCGAAATAAAAGAAATCGAGTAGTTTTTGTTTGGTATGAAAATAATCTTGGATCGTAGATTTTTTAGGAAAAATTATCACGCCGCAAGCTATTTCTGAATAGTGGCACTGCATAGTTACTACCCTACTTGACTTGTCTCAAACTAAATTGATCGTTAATAGCCCAATTATAACTTTTACGACCGCGGTTGTTGCTGCCATACTGTACGAGTTATACCTACTGCTTTACTCTGTAAGATGATTGTTGAATAAGATGAAAAGTAGGCGAAATCTTCGAGAATCACGTTTCTCGTAAAAATATTTCTACGGCTTTTTTGTGTTTGCAATAGTCGTCAAATAATTCATATTTTCAACGGAACTGCATTAGAATGGAATATACGAATAATGTAACTGTTTATTATTGTACAAATATTCTGGTGGGATTTGGTGAGCTAAAAGCACATCCATTGATTTTCGATAGTGTCCCTGACAGAAGAAAGGACAAAGGTAATATCAATTAGCGTTGCGTTTGGTAGTTGGTTAAACTATGAGGATAGTAAAATTTCCAACGTCTGTATATGTATATTCAGCCGCGGCCCTATCGTAGCTGGCACGATATTATCGAGTACTCTTTTAACCTCTACCCCCGTTCCTTCTCCAGTGATTCACTTATTTCCAGCGCCGTAACGATTTATCTATATTGCATGAATTAGGAAAGATCCACTGCCTCGGTGCATGTATGCTCTGTGTGTCTGTTTCACCAATATTAAATTTATTAATTTGAAAGTGAGCAACCTCGGAAAATCTAATATTGATTATCGACATTCTCTCCAAACTTCCTTGAAGATGTTAGCTTTCTTTTTGATATGGAATATCAAAATATGAAATTATTAGAGAATGACTTATCGTTGGACGTATTTCATTCGCATTTACTGACATTCCGTTTTCCTACAATGCCAAATCTCTTCTGAACCGATCCAGTTAAAGTGTTACCTCAGAATAGATGTCTTGGAACAGATTGAGAAAAGCACAAAATTATTCCCTACTTTTGTATCGACATTTAGACTCATAATGAAATTGAAATTGCACAGGAGAAATATAAACCGAGTCATTGAATTAGGTACAATAGAAAAATAATATCAAATCGATTGCATCAAATAGGCACAGAAAAAAAGAATGATGGAATTAAACCTTTTTGATAAAGAAACTGAACAGAACTCGGTTAACGTAACGTAAAAACGTCGAAATAAATTGTGTCACAATGCATTATAATTTTAGTATGCCCACAGGATACCGCAAGGTTGCAAAGATGTTAGAGTACCTATTTTTGAGACATGAAGCCAGCGTAACAGCACCGTATTCATTTTACACAGTGGTTCGAGCGTTACTTTTGGAAGAAAGAATTAATAATAAAATAATACCAATTATATTCAATCCAATTGGGCCAAATAGCGATTGACCGTTAATCTTTAACGGATCACATTCCTGAACGATGCGTTAGGACAAATCTACTGTAACAATTATATATAATTGAAAATCTTTGCGATATAAATATGTATTCAGATTCACTGATAAAACAGTTAGAAAAGACGATTCTCTAATTACTTCGAAAAGTTCATATCTCTGTAAGAGAAAAATTAGGAACGACCAGACCTGGTTCACCGAAAAATAGATCTGTCCTATATTTATCTGAACTACGATTCACACCTGCCATAACGTAGCGGTAGTCTAGCAACAATGAAATATTATTATTTTAGGAATACAAAAAAATTAAGAAATTAATTCGAAGTAGGGGTCCAGATGTCTTATTAAATATAATTCACCCTCTGCGCAATATCTAAACAAGATAAAACCGTGGATGTAAGAACGTTGCGACTATTGTGCTGTATGCAACGATATTAATGGTCACTGAAGGCGAAACGTTACATGACAATGGATGAAACAATAAAATAACGCAATTGACCGCTTTCCATGAGCGGAATTGCACTTGATCTTCGTTCAATAAATAATTAATTCCAATTCGAGAACGTAAAAGCGACAGGCGGAAAGTAACCATCGACATGTGTATCACTGTCAGCCATAAATTCAAGAACATCTTCGCTGTATTAAGTGCAAGTAAGATTGAGCCTGCCTTGGATGTCGGCGAAAATAGTTGAACAACGACTTAAATGCTCCTGTTCTATCGTCAGCGAACTATCGGTACAGAGATAAAGGAAACGAAATTATTTGGCAATCAATAGCCAGTCGCGAAACAGCTCCATCCCATCGTTGGACGACGTGCAAAATCATCTACTGTAGCTGGCAGACAAAAGACAAACGTAAACGTGCTAAACACAAAGAGGAACAAAGTGCTATTACCAGCATGCATGTGTCTGTAACGGATGCAATTTACCACTTACGATATGAACTTCAACGAAGATGCTTTCGATACCATTACGTAAGTATTTACACATCTGAATACTTAAAATTATAACGACGCACGTGGGTGGGAACGATTGCATAACCGGTTGATCACTGAACCAAGGGATAATGTATTTATGAATTGAACAATAGTGGCACGTTGTTAATCGAATTGACGAGGAAAGTGGAATTTAATAATGTACAAAGAACGACGTTTCATAGCGAATTCACGGTACCGGTGGAGAATTACTTAACGCAGCAACACTACAAATATAAACGTGACCACAGAATATAGCTTTAAAACGATCAACTTACAGCTAATATTTACAAAAAGATCTTCGTGCACCTACACTGCCGAACACGTCCTCTGTCAAAGATTTGCCCATACGTCGAAATACAAAAAAACTATCATCTGTGAACTTCAATGCCACATACATGTACACGACTCAATATCAATTATTCACCGGTATTAAATATGCTCCGAATGGATTACCATCACATTAAAGCGCCGTAATCTGAGACCATTCATACACGTGCTATTGTCGTATCCACAGAAAATAATGTCTGCCGTAGAGGAGGTCTTATCTTTTGCAAATCCTCATGCTGTAGCGATAAAGCTTATACGATAGCCTTATTAGTTGCCCTAGGACAGTTATGAATAATCAATCATATATGGAACCATTGCACGAAATACAGTGTACACTATACAGCACCCTTTCATTGGCTAGATTATCTCGTTCAATAACATTTCTTCGTAATCGATCGAAAGTTTCTCCGATAGCACGTTCTTCTCGCCAAAGCCAGATAATCGTACGAAGAAACAACTTTGTGCTTAAAGATGGTTGAAGTATGAGACTAATAGTTGTGTTTACATGAATTCAAGTATCCGAGGCAATGTAACGCCCGCTAAATTTAGCGCCTCCAATCGCAATGATATATGCGCTAGATAATCCGTAACTTTTCGCGAATAGAGCTTTTATGCGAGTCCCAACGATTTTTTAGAATTGTAATCCACGATGCATCAATAAACTATATTCAAACTCTGTAAATTACTTTTAATGCACATTTACCCTTTTTCATTTGGGTATATCAAAAGAAAAATACCTAACCACAGATATTTAGGAAGAGATATCTTTGCAAAATCTGGGGACAATAGAGAATCACTGACGATTAACAAGCAGGGATCAAAATAATTTCAACGTTAGCAACGCCGAATCGTCAAATATCAGCGTAACAATGTTACGTGTATATGCGGATAGAACGGCAGCCAAAAACTTTGCGATCCGAAATCGCATCCTCGCCAAGAATTTCACGTTTCTTTGTACGAACTGAGCCTCCTATCCTCGTCCTTGTTTCCCGAACGTTGCGGCACTACGCGAATGATCGGCCCTCGCATCTATTCTCAAGGCAGAGACGAAATATACGTCGTAGAACGTACGGACCCGACGAAAAGGAGCGACATATTGCTTCGGCTGTACAAGTTATTTATGCCCCGTTTTACCGTGGCGTGCTCGTTTTGCTGCAACGAGTGACACAATTTCACGTTTCTTTCAAAGCTGGAAGCCTTAAGCGTGAATTCTTGACGGAGCCAGGTGTCCCTCGTTATTATTTAGTAAGCCAGTGTATTCCATTTTAACAGCAACCGTAAGTATAATCATTATTTTTATGCCAGCCGTGAGAAATAAAATGTTACAAACAAATTTGCTGAGAAGTAGATGCATGCTTTATAAGTTGTATCACTCGTATAGCGTATTGATGCGATACGCAGATATGAACACTGTCACCGTACATGGAACAGTAAGCTTCGTAATGTAATTTTACTTGCATTGCCTGCCACGATCTGCCTTCCCTGCTCACTCAGCCTTTGCCTTGTTAACTGCACCATCGATCGTTAAGTTTCGTTTCATTTGGAAAGACGGCCGAAAGTCTCGACAGGAAAGTGGTAAAACCGCAATTAGTTGTCAGATATTACCGCAACGTGGACCATAGATTTATCCGCATCATTCATTCCCACTATTTCGCCCTCCGCCCCTCATTTATTCTCTATCTATTATTCTCTCCCATTCTTTCGCTCGCCGTCACGTCCGATCAGCTGGTTGATTTAAAGGCTTGACCAAGCCACCAAATCGAATTGATTCGACGCCCCCGTTACTTCTTCTAATGACCTCGTGGCAGCATTCAACCGCACGAGTTGTTCTATCGCGTAAGACTCGAGCAACCCTTTCAGCACTCGGATCAGAATGGACAACGCGTTATGTCACCTCGAAACCATTCGCAGGAAAGTTCGAAATATCGTGTGGCATACGCACACCGTGTGTGGATTTGACGAGGGTATGCGTACGTTCTTGCGTGTTTCGTCGTAAAATCGATTCTCATTATGCGATCGACGCGTATGCAATCGGTGTCGCACAGGGCTCGTCGGTATTGGTGTTACTTTCATTCTCGCATTTCTCGTGATAAATGGTCATCGAATTTCATTACCTTCAAGATATGATGTATATACGAGGGCAGTTTGAAAAGTTCTCGGCTTAACAATGAAAGAATATGTTTTATTTTTCAATATAATCTTCATGTGCCAGGCCGATAACTTTTCAGACTGACCTCGTAGGTAAATGTATTCTATATATGTTTGATATCGAAAGAAAGTTTCAGTCGATCTAACAGAAAATAAAAATCGTCTTAACAGAAATATGTATGTCTTTGTGCGATAATATTCTCACTTTCGCTACTACTGCTGCTACTACTGCTGCTGTTACTGTACTGTATATCCATATCTGATACGGTTCTTCTCTTTTGCTTTTGCTCATTATTTTCATTTCTCTTGTATACTTCTGTTTCATCGGTTGTTTGTTTTTTCTTTCTTTTTACCTAAACAATCCTTTCACTGTTCTCGGTGTACGCGCTGTATTCTTTCGTTCAACGAAATTTCAATTTCACGATGCATTGATACGCACAGTTTCCTATGGCTATTTCACATATTATGCACCGTTCGTGCTTCTTTTCCCTTACGCGAATCAGGAATGTTCGTATGTTCATATTCCGTACTAAAAGTGCAGCTCTATATAAAAGATAACGTTGCTCCTTTCACGGGCAGCAACTTAAGGCGATACCATGTATGTACGAATACACTTATAATGTATCTATGCACGAACGCCGATGGTCCTCTATTAAAAACGTTCAAAAAATGAATCCTTGTTTTCCTCGTAACTCGGTCGATCGTAGTTTTCATAAATACTCTCCTCTCTCGTTTCTTTCGTTCTCCATTTTGTGTCGCTCTGTCATTTACATAACGTACAATAATTCAACAACGACCATCTGCAGCCGGTATGTATATAAACGAGTATTTCTTTTCGTTTACATTTTCGTTTTTAATAAGATTCACGATATACTAATAATAAAGGTCTCTCTTTCTCTCTATCGTTCTCCCTCGCTGTTCCACTCCTTCCTACTACTATTATCTCGTACCACCCCCCATCTTTCCCTCGCACTTTTTTTCTTCTTATTCCTCTCTCCCGGCAAGTCTTTTGTAAACTTTTGTACGCGCTACAAGGGGCAGAACGATGAAGGGTGGCGTGGTGTAAAGTGGGCCCAGGGAAGGGGGGACATTCATAAATATATAGCGACACTATATGTACAAAATAACTCCGGCAAAGTGACGTTTTCCAATGTTAATAATAATTATCGAGAACAAACTTTACACACGCCTCCTCTGTAAACCGAATAATAATGACATATACTTATACATAAAAATATATGTCATTCGTATGTGGTATCGTCAGTCTCATACGTCAATAGATCAGTTGCTTGATTGGATAAAACGTAGTTGCGGTGGCATTAAGTGATACTGATGGCGAAAATTCTGTTTGCTGTTTATATTTATGTATGAATGTAAGTGTTATGTTTATCTGTACGTATGTTCATATACGACATCCGTGTATGCAACAACTAAAAGGTCTGTCTCTCTTTTCCTTTCTCCCGGTACGCGCGACGGCACCGTTCGCCGTGTATCTTTTGCATTATACGTACTCCTTTCGTTTCCATTTCTTTTTGCGATCCCTTTCGTTTACCCTCATAAGATCGGTGACAAAGTATAACAAGGCGTAAAATATACCCATGTGCTTCTTACTTGCTTACCTATTCCCGTTCTTTCTTCACCTTTCTTTTCTCTATTTCCTTAATATTCCTTCTATACACATTGCATCGAGCATGCTCGCACACACCCATACAATATCATACACGCACGCACATACGTATACGCTTTCTTTCCGCCTTACGTTCCATCTTTTACCCCTACGTACCCCCCCCCCCCCCCCTCTCTATACACATTCCGTCTCACTCTCACTCTTTCTTACTTTATCTATCTCTCTCGTTTGAGAGAAAAAAAAGGCGACCAACGAACGACGATCCATCGCGTTTAAATAAATACGCGATACGGTGGAACCATCTTCCGATCAATGAAGGGGAATTCAAAATTCGGCGAACTCCTTGGCGCACTTCTCCGTCACCGAAATCCTCAACGTCTCCTCCTCGTAGTCGTCGAAGTTGCTCGTGTCGCCGGGTCCTTTGCATTTCGGCACGAACGGTGCCTCGATTTTCTTTTGGAAGACTGCTATCCAATCGGTACTTGCGAACCATTTGTGCCCCTTGATATCATTCACACCCGCCTTCAAATTGCCATACCTTTTGGTAAGATCAACCTGCAGCAAGTTACGCAGCAAGTCTTTCAAATCGGAACCGAAGTGCGAGGGGAATCGTGGCTTTCCGCTAACGATCTTCTCGTAAATTTGTATAGGTTGATCGGCAAAGAACGGCGGATAACCAGCGGCCATCTCGTAAACAAGGACACCAAGTGCCCACCAATCGACCGCCTTATTGTAACCTTTGCTGAGAATAATTTCAGGCGCCAGATATTCCGGTGTGCCGCACAAGGTCCATGTTCTACCCTGTACCCTTTTAGCGAAGCCGAAATCCGTAACTTTCAGATAACCCTGAGAATCGATCAACAGATTCTCCGGCTTGAGGTCCCTATAGATTAAGTCGAGGTAGTGTAGATACTCGAACGCTAATACGATTTGGGCCGCGTAAAAGCGCGAGTGCGGCTCCGAGAAACGACCAACTTTTCGTAGATGGCTGAACATTTCACCACCTGGCACGTACTCGAGTACCATGTAGAGATACGAATTATCCTTGAAGTGAAACCGCAAGGAAACCAAGAACGGAAAGCTGATCGCCTGCAGTATCCTTTTCTCGTTAAGCGTATGCTCGACTTGTTTGAGTTTCACGACCTTCTGCTTGTCCAATATCTTCATGGCGTAATATTCTTTGCTCGTTTTGTGCTGGACTAACATAACACGACCGAACGAGCCAGTACCGAGTGTCTTGATACGCTCGAAATGGTCGAGACCAGCTGTATTCGTTGGGTTCCTCTTCCACTTGTCCTCGAACTCTTTCTTTGCCTTGTCGAGGAACTCCTTGACGCTCTCGGCAGCGTCAACCTTTTTGTTCGCGGTTGCGGCATTGTTGCCCATCTTAGCAGCCGCGGTCGTACCCGAGCCTGCCAGGGCTCTACGCAGCTCGAGGAGTTCCAGAAGACTGCGTCTTCGTTTTCGTTGATCTTCCCTTATAGCCGAGCCTAGCAAGGCTCTGCGAAATTTTGGTCTTTTCAGAATTTTTGCTATATTCTGTATACTCTAATTGGTACCTCCAGTACCGTTCTTGATTATTTCGTGTGTTTTCCTCCGTTTGTTGGTTTATACCGTTTCTCCCTTTGATTTAAAATGAGATTCTTCGATTCACGCGTTATAACGGCCTACGAATATTATCTATTCGATATACTCCTTCTAATTGGTGGTCCTACCAGAGCTATATATACACGCCAAGAAAGCACTCACACTTGCACAAGAACGGGCACGCGCGCACCGCACGGTGGATAAACTCCTACCGATGTCGGGGCTATTTCTGAATTTTTGTTTATCTTTCTTCTTTTGGTTCGATTAATTTAAGAAGAATCGAACTCCTTTATACACATTGTTGGAACGTTACCCTGGTCCCTTAATTGCACGACAAAGCAAGACCAAAGCGATTTCGCGCGGAAAAATGGGTCAGCATTAATCCTCGTCCGCACCTCGCGCCATCTTCCCTGTCAATTGTACTGAGTCCGTCGTTGCCGTCGTTCACTAGAGCCGTCCCAGTCTTTCCTTTCGTATTCCTCTTTTTATTTCTGTCTTCGAAGGTTCGTACACTGCAACGAGAGGCCCCCCTCGTTGACGTGCCTGCCCCGCTTGTTTGACAAATCAAAACACTAGAAAACACTGGTCGGTTCACAGTAACCGATGAACGTATACAGAGGCGGCCGAATGACCAAAGTCAGAAGCGACAGTTTGAACAAGGGTCGAACAAGAACCGAGATGAACGATGTCGGTTCGATCCGCTTTCAACCCTTCGAACCGCTTGCGAAACGTCGTCTGCTCAATTTACACGACACGCACCCACCAACTTTTTTTGACTTGTATGTATTTAAATGAACATCGCAAACGAACGTGTATCGCGTCTTCTCGCGATTGGATACAAAATACGCGCTGTCACACTAAACACCAGTAATACCTTTTATTATACTCGCGGCGACTGACTTTTAAGCTGTTAAAACGAAACAGGCGGCGGTAGCGGAGACAGTCGGCACCGTTCCTAAAGATGGCGACGCGACTCTCTCTCCACTTGTTCGTTCGGGATTTCGCACGGATGCGAAAATGACGACGCGCCACTCTACGAAGCGAGAGAGCTACTGTACTGCACGGACCGGCTATTGCTTCAACTTGTCGCCGATAGATGTAGCACGGGATGGTTTAAGGACACACTCGATACGTGCTGCCACCAGGTGTAAGCGTCAACGTACTTTAAATTCAAAGTATAAACTGTTCTCTCGCTACCGAATCATCAAGGTTTCGTACATACTGGATCGTGGAATGTTTTGTTCGTTCAACTGTTTGTGTCACATTTCAAGGGAGAATGTGACTCTCTGAGTCATCGAGGAGGAAAAAATTGCGATATGTTGTGAATAACTTGGCGGGATTTGTTGCCAAAAGTCAGTCATTTAGACAGTAACGTTAAAGCATCCTCAACGTTAGAAATTCATCAGTATATTGTACACTATATTTCCTGTATTGCAATCATGTGATACAATAATTCGGGAGCAAAGTTATGTGGGGAAAACTCTTTTCTTCGCGAACTTGCGATGCTTTCTCAATATAAGTAAGATACAAAATTCTGATACATTGCAGGGGGAATTTAAATTATTTTTATAACTATCCACTAGAAATATATTTAAACGTGATAACAGATGTAATAAAAATAAAACCTTGTCCTTATTAATTACTAAAGTTATCCTTCATTCCATGTGTTGCCAATACAATTTTTAATAACGTAAAAGAGTTGAAAAGATATCAGATAGTTCTATAAAATTTTACATTTTTTTTCGTTAGCACACTGTACTATGGTCATTTTGATACAAGTTAAACCTGTGATGAGTTTATCGTCAATTTGGTAGTTTCATTGCTATTAATAATAATCGACCCGTTTTGTGATATTGAACCGTGGTACATGCACGGAAGGTTGGACACTCGCTGACCTGTGATAATCCTTTGACGATTAGTTTCTAACTGTAGACAGGCATATAGGCACAATTTTAGAGCGGCAGATGTGGTTGAGAAAGCTAGGTGGAGTCAATGGGGAACGGAACGAACCGGTTACGATCAAGTCAAAAAGGTACGATCAGGTCAGGCCTTTCGGATACACACAGTATTTGTGTGTGCAGCCCCGGTACATTACACGCCATACTGAATAAAAGTAGCAAAAGACATTCCATCGAGGTTACGTTCGTATGTGATTCTTGTATTCACTTCAGTTTGTTTCTACCCTATGGGATGCGCGCGACCACGCTCTGTATTGATTCCATGACCTGATGCTGAAAGTGGTGTGCCAATTTTTCCAAGGAAAGTAGAATCGACTTTTTGCTTGTATCATTTCTGCGATATATTTTTTATTCGATCAATTTTTGTAATTCTCATGCGTGAATAAATTCAACTAATTAATAATACTAATGTATGTGTCTAATATAATGGAATAGTAAACGGATAGATGGGTAAAATCGGACTACATTTGTAAATTTGAATTATAATACTTGATGCATATATCCCAGTACTATAAACATTGTACAAGTTATCGTTACTTTCTCATGTTTATATTAATAGTTCTTATACATATTTCTCCTAAGTAGAAGCCAGCTTTGTTTATTTTTACACCTGCCGCTTTCTAATACGCAAAAGTAATGACACAAGCATAATGAGATATAGCGTGACGAATAAGTACACATCAAGAAAAGTAGGAATTTAGTCCAGCGAAATGAAAATTTAGATGTGTTGCTATCTTTAGTTTGACACTGCAAAGCCAGTGGAAATATAGGTTACTGTCATCGAAATAGCTTGTCGCTGAACGCTTCCACTGACCCACTAAAACGAAATTTAATTTTATCAAGTAAAGCTGTATGTCATTGAATACTTGGTTACTTACAATGACAAAATATCATTCAATATTAAGGGAATTCTATTTTAGTTATCTAAATATATATGTATGTATGTATATACATTTCGAGGAAATTGGCATATTCGAACTACCTTCATTTAAAACAATATTTAATTGAAAACTTTGTTAACAGAAAAGAAAGCATACATATGAGCATGCTTCCCCTGTGAAAAGTTGGCCTAATTATTCACAACATTTGTATCATAAATGGAAGTGTACTAGAATAATAGAAGCGTCGGGCATTACTTTCCTTTCGGATAGTTTTATTGAAGAGTTAACTCAATCTGATATGAATGCGTGCTTAATATTTTACCATATAAAGAATATTTAAAAAGAAGCATCTGCTTTGCACGTCTTCACCTGCACCATACATAGCAGCTGCTCGGTGTTATCTTCTTGCTTACGTAGACCTCGGGCACGTGGCATATAGGGTAGGGCAAAAAATTCTCTTCCGAACAAGCTAAACTGACACGTTTGCATGATTTTTACGGATATGAAGATTTATGAATCACCTAGCACTCATTACGAATTCACAACGAATTAATCAAAGCTGATACTTTCCATTCGATTTTAAAACTATTATTGAACATTGCTACATTACATAATGAATTATTGTACCCGAACTTTCTACAGCGTGATACAATAAATTTTAGAGACACAATTAACGTCTACTTTCCCTTATCTTTCATATAGGGGAAGGAACAAATATGATTTTACATTGCATATGTATGGTACACATTATATGTACAAAAAAGATACCAATTATATAGCACCGAAAGAGAAATAAGATATATAGTATAACCACTATACTTAAGTGTTTTAGCTGTTTAAATTGTTCAGAAAAGAAACTTGACGCTATCGTGAAAAGGAAACCAGATTGTAGCGAGGATGAAAAACGATGTTTTACTATTTCGCGGTAAAGGCAGCCTGTAACATGGACGCAAGTGCAGTGGAGCCTTTCGGTTGGGTGCGTGGATCAACCTGAAAGCATCGCGCACCTTTTAATATACACCGGAAATGAAGCCATACGCGAAACTTCTAGAAGCTTCCAAAGCTAATTTCCGTTGGTATTTGGCATATTATCCTCGAAACATAACAAATCTTGCTGGAATCTAGCCGACACCTTAAATCGTACATAAGATTTAATAACTATTAAACATTGAAGGCGAAGCGGAACGAAATACGTGTTCCCCAAACAATACGTAACTAGCGCCGGAAGCGCGGGGTTTTTTTATGCCTTTCGTAAGACAGGATCCAATTGGCCAGTATACTACTTGGAGGGGCATTAACAAAGCAATAGTGGTGAAGCCACCGCTACAACAAGCCTTTAACCACATAACCGTTGATTGCTTTAATGAAATATATTATAACTCTTGTTTGTAGTTTGTTGCAATGGAAAGGAACTAAATTTAATTCTATACTGAATTACTTGTACTTTTTCTTTTTTAACGATGCTAGTGTATTTATATGACAAACATTGAACCATGCCGTATTCATGATTAAAATATAGCGGCAAATTTATCTACTTTTTCAATCGGTTTTTCTCGAAGAATAAACAGAGAATAGTGAATGCTCATTATTATTTTCTTTTATTAATAATCTTGCGAGGATTGCACAATTTTGTAAGGAAGATGTAATTTTTCGATATTTTAAAATTATATTTACATTTGGTGCTTAATGAGTGACCGACTTGTGCGCCATCTGTAAACGAGCGGGAAAGAAAAGTGTTTGAAGGCCGCCGGCCTGCCGGCCGGGCCGAAGTAACTCGGGTCTCGAGCGAATCAGTGTGCGAGTCTCTCTGCCATTTGCGCGTCGGTACGGGGCTATGCGACAGTGGTGATATCAGAATCTACGTCTGCTTACCAGTGCGTAGAAAACACAGGCATTATTAAGTGCGTTTTGTACCTAAGTGTTCTATCAACTTCACAATTAAATCGATTACCATGGCGGATACAGGAACTAAGTGAGTAACTACAGATTTTTTCAATTGATCTAACTGTAAGAAAATCGCACATTTTCAACGAACGCTTCTGTTATGTTTCTCGTTACCCAATACAGTAACGGCGGGCTAACAGTACTAGCGTTTCATAAACCCTATTTCTATTCATCTCATTCAAATGTTTGAAGTTTGCGAATAATTTTTCTGATTTCGCAAATATTGTTTCGATCATAGTTGTGTTGTATACTTTTGAATGCGTACGTAGTTTGCCCGGCCACACGAAAGGGACAACAGGGGCGGGAGGGGGTTATGCCCTCTCTATGTGATATTCTCAGCTTGATTCGCAAGACGCGTTACGTTCTCAGGATTACCTGCTTTTGCCACGATTCGTGCTCTACTTGCAGGGCCGCTTTTCTGGCGGCATCTCTTACCCCCTTTCATTTTTCCCCACTTGTTCTGGTTTCGACTACACGAGGTAACGATAAAGTGTTACAACGCGTGTTTGTCATTCGTTTTTGTTTCTTTTTTTATTGCTATCGCGATATCCATAAATATATCAAGCGTTATACTTGGAACAAACATTATTTATAGTTTTGCAAATCTGTAAAGTTATTTGACGATAGTAATTGATATCCAAGAAAAATATTTAATGACTGAATTGCAAGACCACGATGTTAATATTGTTATGTATTGAAGGAGAATTTCAGTTATTCGTATATAAAGAGGAATTACAAATATTTTACTGGTGAATTGTTCGAGCATCATCATAAAAAGAGCTTGGACAAAGTATCGATTTGTTGCTCTCTTTAACGACAAAGATGCTGACGATATTAATGTACTTCGATCTTAATTAACATTTTTAAGAAGTGTACAATGTCTATAATAGTAAATGTCGGTGCTATATACGTTTATTTAAGTTCCGACACTGCGGGAACAAATGTACATACATACATGTAACATGGATGTGTATTTACGGTTCACGCATCCACGATTTGCCGCTCGCTGAACATTCTGTGTGTGTTGCGTACATGTACGTGCCTCTCTTCTGTGAGACAGGGATGGTTGAGAGAGGGGAGACGAAAGCAGGATAATATTAACATCGGTAGGTGCCGCCACAGTTGGCGTCCTGTCTCTATTTCTTGCCCTTGCCATTCTTCTATCCTTGTCCTGTAACCGTAAAGTTTAACCGATACCGCACGGAGAAAAAGAAAATATTATGGCAGATCTTAACTTCAAATATATTCTATCATTCCCTATATTATATGACGTTCTAGTTTTCGTAATATATTCTTTTCCAATTACAACAATCATATAGTATATATTAACTACTTAATGATTGTAATATTTTGAATTTTTATTTCAATAATATTATACTTGTCTTTACATAAATCAATTGACAAGCAATTAAAGTATTTGTTTATACTGATTTTTGTAGGGACACCAAAGTCGCTACAACCCCTGAAAAGAAAGTAGTTGAAGAAGAAAAAGAGGAGAAGAAAGTGGTTCAAGAAGTTGAAGAGGATTCAAAGGCATCTGAGAATGGAGAAGCCAAAGAAACCAAAGAAAATGGCTCAAGTGAGGAAAAAGAGCCAGAGGAAAAGGAAACAGAATCAGCGGAAAATGGTGATTCTACAGGTAATATTATATATAATATATTATTGTTATATAATAAAAATAAAATTTCTATAATTGAGTGAAATGTTTGAGAACACTTAGACAAATGTTTATATAGCCCCCCTTTTTTTTATCGAAAATAATAATGAATTCGGCTATTGTTTATAAATTTGCATATAAAAACAATATTAAAACATTGTATTCACTTGTAGATACTGCAGTTGACAGCTGTTGTATAAAGAGGAAATCAACAGCATTAAGTGAAACAAAAGAAGAAGCTGCCACTGATGGTGCAAGTCCTGAAAAGAAAAAAAGACTCGAAGACAAATCTGCCGAAACAGAAAGCAATGGAGAAACAGAAGCTGCTACGGCCTAATATTTTTTTATGTTTTCCGCAGACTTAATCTAGAGAAGCAATTTTAACAGCTAACTAAGAAGTCAGAACACCTGAAATTTGTTACAGGTGCATTGTTGCGATAGACGAGCATTACAAACGAAAACTTTAATATTGTATTAATGACTTTTTGTGTTCAAACATTTATGTGTGTTTATTGCAACCATTTATTTTTTTTTACGATTCTGGCCAAGAACATATATCCACAACATCTTCATAAAGTACTCTTACATCACCTTAAATTTTAACGATTTATGTGTCCTATGTTTTCTGCATTGACAAATTTTACACACATAAAGTGCTAAACTTAAAGAATAAGATACAGATAATATTAAAAATAATATATTTCTGATATATGAAAATAGATGACGGTGTGGTGCTTGAGAAAGATATTTGTGGGAAACGGTTTGTACAAGATTCTCATTCTTTCTGATGCACAACGTGTAATACTATATATCAACCACCTCATAAGACAGATGATAAAACATTATTTTTTTGTTGTTAAAAATACATTCCTACCATACCTTGAAACTCACAAAGTAATTGTTAATATTTACTGACGAAAATATAAGAAATCATTCTATTTGTATACTTTGACAAATATTTGTTTCGTGATATGTACACATGACAAGAAATAGATAAATTATTATATGCTCGAATACATTAGCATTAATGCAATATAAAAATTACAATGACTGACAATGGAAACTTAACGTATGTTGAATAAAAACTATGTTCTTAACCATGAAATCTAACTATTTAGAAGAAAAGTATGCTATTACTTTTCAACAACTTTTTTATTGCAATAACATAAGATATGATTTATGAATATGTATTTGGAACAAAATATATGTAATAACATGTATGTACAGAGTAAATACTGGTGAGCAAAATCCTTTAATGTTATATTTGCAATAGCAGCGATGCTGCATTAATAGCCTTACTTTAATAAAAAGTTACATATCAGAAATTTTAAGTCTATACATAATACAATTATATACATTTAAACAATACGAACGGTGCAAAATTGAAAGCAATCTAGTGTATTTTACTAATATGGGTTATTGACTTGTAATATTAAACATAAAAGTGCTACTATACATATATGTATTAGTTTTTTTAGTTACTGCCTAGTACATATTTTCATATAAACACAGTATCGTACAGTTGAAATGACTATGTAATATTATTTTTTATGTATTAAATCTAAATTGCCAAAATTGTACAAGAAGTGAATATTAAAATATATTTGATGAAGACATAAAATCAATTTAAAATTAGTGTTATATTTATGTTCGATTTCTGTATTCTTACAACTTAGAAAAGTACAAGATGGTTGTTATTAATAAAACTGAGCATCAGACTATAGTACCCATTTTTCTATGACATACATCTACTTTCATTTAGTTTGACATTTTGAAAATTTTAAGATAGTATTTAATAAGTGCTATGATAATAAGTAATTATTTTAATCAGTTATGTATTATTTATTGGTACGTCTTTGGTGCTTTCGGACCTCGAGGGTGTTTTAATCAGTTGTAGTGAAATTATGTTCTTGCGAGTTATTTATATTTTTACAATTTATACATTACTTTTTGGTTACATGTTTACGCCAGCTTAAGTTATTTACATGATAATTATTTGATAGTTCGATAATTATTGATAGTTTAATGTTAACACATTGTTGACCGTCAATTGTGGGCATGACTAAACACGATGAACAAAGCTTTTGCAATATTCTATATTGACCTGTGTTTCAAAAAATTGAAATAGCTAATGCAAGTGCAAACACGAGTTAACTCGTGACCGGTCAACAATGTGTTAATAGTATCACATTGTTTTCTACTTTGATTTCATACACGTTAAAACGATTTAATGAATAGCTTTAAGACGGTATTCTCAAATTGAAATCAGACTAAAGTATTTATTTACATAAGATAAATCGTATCCTCTGATTCGTCCAATTTAAATGAAATGGTTAAAAAAATCTTTAGCGATTAAACAATGTAGCGAAGAAATTGTAGTAATTATATTATAAATTATGAGTAAAAGAAGAATTTGATAAATGTTTCTAAATATATTAAAATAATTAAACCATATATACATACTATGTTAAAATATAACAATATACAGTGTCATCTATAGGACAAATGGAAAGTTTAAAGGGCTACGACACATGCATGCTGTATGCGTATAACTGAGCGCTATATCGTGTTTATTTGAATTATGTGATCAGCATTTATAAGTTAAGTAATATATTTATAAATTAATTTTATCTGAACGTGTGGGTTATATATTTATACAAAATGAATACAAAACCGATTTTCTCCAAACCTGGTGAGTATAATTCTATTGAACGTACTATATACACAAACACGTAAAAGTGTTGCTTCTACAGTTTTCGAAGATTAATTTTTCTTTCGAGTCGTAAATGTTCTTAAAATGGTATTGCAAAGGCTCTTACTGTGTAATATGTACAAATTCCATTTGTTACTAATTTTATTATTGTAGAACGTAACCTATTCTGCTAATCTTTATTTTCCTCTTTTCCATGTTTGTATATGGTTATGTGCATTATGTGTGGAGAGCAAATTAATATACATCTATCATTTATTAAAATTACAGGAGACAGTATGTGGCAAGAAGATAAACCAGATATAGAAGCCCATTCCTCTACACAATTTGTCTATAATGCGCATCATTCTCTTGCACTAGACATGCAACGTCAACGATTACCTACATTTAAATATAGGAGTCATATTATTTATTTAATGGAGAAATATCAATCATTAGTTTTGATTGGAGAAACAGGGTGTGGGAAGAGCACGCAATTACCTCAGGTATGTACTATCTATTATTATTATTTATTGTTACCCCTTTTGTCCATTCGGACCTCGAGGGATGGTATGTACTAGTCAGAGTTTTTTTTTAAATTATGTACTCGTATATATATGAGAAGGTTATAATATAAGATTACAATATAACATTGTATCTTAATCCTATAAATTTTACTGCAATATAAATAACGTTTTTATACTGTTGCATTTATTTAGTGCATGACAAATATTCTTCATATATGTACATACTTACATTTGTATACCATAATGTAATTATGATTTCCACATTTCCTATAATATCTAAAATAGATTTCTCATACTTATAAAATATATACGAATGTGCATAATTTGACACCCGTGAATTTTCGGCATATTAAATATATTTGTGGACAATTTTGTTTGTACAATGTGTACATAGACAAGGAGCAAAATTCATACTAAGTATAAATTTTCGCGAATTATAAAACCGCGCACGCGCGGATGTAAAGATGGGTTGCATTGCACCGCCATTCCATTGTAGGCACAAACAACAAATCGCAGTATTCTGTTGCCCATTCAAAGTACAATGTTTATTAATAAGGTTTGCCGGTAACAATAATTACCGTGATATTAATGAGAATAACTTGGGTAAACAATCATGTTTCGAATGAAAGAAAATCTCGGGATAATAATTTTTATAAACGACTGTTTTATTATGTAGCAGTTAAAAAAAAAGAAATAATGTGACAGTAAAATGTGAATGAAGTTTCGCTATCAATAAAAATTTCGGTACTGTGACAAACAGCCAATTATACACTGGACAAGATATTCAAGAATATTTCTGATACATTATTACAATTTAATCGATCAAAATAGAGTATTCGGAATCTGTAAGATACGCGTAGCCATGTGGAGTCGCACCATGCAAGACATCCCTGAATATCGTAACATTTCTAGTTGCGGAGTGAAGAACTGTTAATTATAATAGCAACATCAATATATTCGAAAACATGTAAAACGATGTTGCGTAAAAAAGCATCGCGAAGCAAGTAAATTAGTCACGTGATAGGTTCAGAAATTAAACGACTGTATTTTTTAACTGTGATACGTGACTCGTCACACTGAAGAACGGAATTTTGCAATAATTTCGTTTTAAAGTAATAAATGAAAAGAAATATATTCATCAATTTCTCTTTTTTTATGTAACACCAAAGATATATATATATATATATATATGAAAAACAAAAACATTTATCTGGCAGTTAACAGTTAATTGCAGTGGATATTTCTAAATGAAATCAATGACATGTATCTGTCCATTTGAATCCATTGTGATGGAAGAATATAAACAGCACAGTACTAGAAATATCATATGAGGGTGTACCAAAGTATATTTGTCAATATATAAAGACGTGCCAAAATTATACACAAAATGTTTGGTACAACAACGCTAGTAAGCAGGTCATTCCTAGCAATTTTGATATTACTTACAATGTACATCCTTGGGATGGACCTCTTGCTATATTCTAGAATACAGAATTACGATGTAAGACCAACATTGAATGGTACACGATATGTATCAATCATACCTTGTGATTTTAATCCGTTGTGTACAGTGACTGTGAAAGGATTAATGCTTGATCATCCAAACCATTTTCTATTAAGTCCCCTGGCAGCTATCATGGACAATTTGTTGCATATTAGCAGCTCTTGGACATGGATAACACCAAATGGGATCAGTTGTTTTCATGTGTTAATAGCAGTGGCAGCTGGTAAATGTGTGTCCAGTGATTCACTGTCCTATAGACGCTTAGGCGTCATACTTTTCCAAGCAAGGACGTGGTTGGATGATCTAGATGGACATGTCGCTAGAAAAAGAGCAAATATTGACGGTGAACGATCAGATGTTGGTTCGACTGGTTACATTGTTGATGGTGTTTGCGATGCTTTGGGTTGCGTCGCTCTAATTATTGGCCTATATCAGTTTATTGCACGTAACTCGGGCAGACGCGGAGGATACGATAAGCTGCCGCAACTGCCTGTATCTTCGGTTCTGGAACCCGGAAATGTAACTTTGAAAACTTCAAATGCTGCACTTCGTAATATATTACTTATGACCGTCCATTTGTTCCTTACCAGCGCTGCCTGGAATCGATATATATCTTTGTACCAAGATCTGCTTGAGACTGAATATAGAACACCTTCGATTAGTAAAGAACATCTTTATGCTAGGCAGACGACTATATTCAGGAGCTTGTCTTTTTGGATAATAATTCTTTGCTGGAAATTTATCAATTTTCATGCAGTTATGGATTATTTGCTTTTGGCAATATTTTTCGATCGTATTCGAGAGTACATCAGACTTATAAGATGGTCTTCATACGTTATTGTATTGTTACTTGTTTATGTAACTGAATTTCACTTTCTACGGGCCTATACATATGTGCAAGATGTACCATCATTCATTGATGAGGAAATATCTTCGTCCGATGACTACACCCAAGGATGACACTCTGAATATTGGAAGACCTTATCTACAGCTGAACGGTGATACACAATAACCACGAATCTCTTGCAACTGAAGTTTGCAAAATCATTTGTCTATGAGGAGGATAATATCTTGATGAAATCTTTTGTATTTTCTATTTTTCTGCGTGTATTTTGTATAAATATCAGACTGATGTAAGAACCAAGTGCATAACTCTTTAAATGCAGAAGTAATAGTATTTCATTTAAATCTCACTTTGGAATCTCATATTGTTCACATATTTACATGATATTTTATGATATTGTAGCCTTCTTCTAGCTGAAATTGTCAGAAGCGTAAACGTTTTTATCACTTAGGTTGTCTATCAGTATCAAATGATATTAGCTCGTATATTATCTTTATAAAATAAGATGCATCTTAAAAATTAATGCAGACTCATATAATTAAATACTTTGTAATATATGTCTTCCTTTTTAATCATTACGATATTGTATTGCATAATTAATTCTCTATGTATGTGTTTGATCTGGTTATTATATATAATTGTAATATATGTTATAAATATTATAAGTTCTTAGTTTTGTTGGTGTCACCTGTGATCTTTAAATATTGGCACGATACTTAGTATTTGCTTCTTAATGCATTTAAGGGGTTCATGTACAATTATAAAATAATGAACAATAATATATACTGGTGGAAGATAATTAAATAGATCCGTGTTTATCCAGTTCGTATAATTCCTTTTTTTTAAATAATTTTGCATCCGCAATTTAACTCAAATTATAAAAATGAAATTTGTATTTCAGAATTCAATCAGTTACTCTGAATAATAATGCATGATGCGACACGTAACCACTTCGATAAATTCGTAAGTAATTTTAGCGGCTATTAATTCAAATGAATGTTGTATAGTTTAAAGGGGACCCCATGTAATGCTCCATTCGGTTTCCTCTTATCACTCGTATTTTTCGAGTTCTCAAGGTTATCTGCAGTTATTTACAGTTGTAATGAAGATTATTCCTAATATTTTTTAATATTCAGTGATGTGTTTTACTATGATCATTAAATGATTTATAGAGAAACTCTAACAATGTATGTATGGAAATCTAGTGATCCAGATATGATAACTGTTTTAAGAACTCATAGAATGACATTAAACATTAAACATTAAACAAACTACCGTTCTGCAATTGTCTCTTATTCTTCAAAAACTAAAAATGATCTTAAAATTTGGAAAAATACAAATGATAAGAAAAAATCTAACAATGTATTATATGAGCTCCCCTCCAACCATACAACATTTATTTCTACCAATTTTTGATCAATTTAATATTCACATAATATTCACTATTAAAGTGCTTTACAGTTACGTGTCTCACCCTGTATCTGTATAGGTTGTATGAATTATATATAATACATGGTATAAGTATGTATTTATGTTAAATATACGGGTTACGTAATATGTGTTGATATGTGATAATTATTATTACAATAAGTACATCAGTGTAAAATTTTTGTATTTTTTTACTCATAATGTTTGGTTAAAGACCTTTTGCCTTCACCTGCATATTTTGATGTGATCCAGTACCTCGAATTACCTACTTATAGCACGTGTAAGTTTTCCGGAATCACATGGCAGGCTTTTAACATACATAAGCTGTTGTAACGAGCTTTCAATAAAATCCGATACAGATATGACATTAAAACACAAAGACATAGATTTGAGAAGGTAGAGCTTCGCGTTGAACTTGAAAAGACGTGGGTACATTTAACAGTGTACTAATCGAGTTTGTGTGAAATATAAGCTTTGCTTACCTGGCACATGGTGTTAATTTACTTGGCCTTGCTCTAGAGTACGATAAGACTGTTAGTCGTGCCCGATATTTTAGATAAAATGTTATGCTATTCAAAGCTAAATATACCTCGCCCCTTCGATGTATGGTGCAGCAATGTTAAACTTCAGTTTATCTGCGTTAGCATAATCTATTTTTTACGGGTTTTCATAAACATATTTGATAATTGCTTGAAGTATGTATATTGGAGTTGAGTGGCATTATATCATTAAGCCAAATAAACGAATATTAAATGTAGCTGCAGGCATATGAAGCATACTTATTGTTAGTAATCTTTTCTTTTATTTTTCCATCTCTTTTCATTATTTCAAGGTTTTTCAGAGTTTAATCTGAAGTTTATATGCACTTCATGGCAATTATCGAATCCAATAATAATTTTTAATAAAAACAAGCGCAACGATTTAAAAAAGAAATGAGTATTTTGTATGTACACGGAGATGTGAATTAGTTAGTTTAATTAATTCCATACGTTTAACTACAATGAATACGTCTAACTGTTGATATTGATATTTCTGAAAGATTTTCTATACTTAAAATGGAAATTATAATTTTATCTGTAATAACTGACGAAATAATTAAAGGCCACTGATTATTATTCAATAATAATGATCTATTTCAAGCTTGCACATCAATTATTTTAAATAATACGTATTAGTAACAAATGTTAAACAAATACTATTGCATACTTATTAATAGGCATTTACTTTGAATAAAAGTATTTTTGTAAACAAATATGTGTTTAAATATTATAAGCCTTGGAAATTTTTAATTATGACAGATAAATATATATGTATATTCAAATTATTATGATATAATGTATAGACGTTTGTTTTATAAAATGATTACAGTATCTTCTTGAAGCAGGATGGTGTACAGATGGAAAAATTATTGGCATCACGGAACCAAGAAGAGTTGCAGCTACTTCGTTAGCTAATCGCGTTGCTGATGAACGTAACTGTATTTTAGGAACGGAAGTCGGTTATTCCATACGTTTCGATAACTGTACAGATGAAACGACCAAGATTAAGGTATTATTTCTAATGTTAATTGAAGTAGGAAAAAGATAAAGATGTTATTCTTATTGTAATAACATAACTAAATTTCTATACTTCAATTTAGTATGATTTATGATCCATACATATTGTGCAATGAATGCAATTAAATGCATTGCAAGATTAAAGATAGGAAAGAAGTAACATTTTATTCTAAATGTTAAATGTGTCATAAAATAAAAAATAGAATGAAAGTCTGTACAGTGTAAAAACCTGTATAAATGATGCAAAAAATTGGCTGGTTAAGTAATGGGTGACTATCCCCTCCACTTGGGGGATCCCTCCTTGGCGATAGCGACGCTCGACGAGGGAGCGGTGTAAAGGTGGGTATAGACGAACGCGCCGCGGCTACAATGCGGCATGGAACGAACTTATTGGGGGGCTACAGTAAAACGTGTGTAAATGAAGAAAAGAATTGCATGGATAAGTGTTAGGAGACTATCCCCTCCACTTGAGGGGATCGCCCTTGGCGTTAGCGATGCTCGACGAGGTGATCCGAGCCGAAATATCGGTGTGACTAATGCTAATTCAACCATGAAACTTTTTTATTTTGACTTTTTTGAATGAAACTTTTACTAACGTATTTGCGAGATTTTTCTGATTAAAATGAGACCAAACACATACAGCCTGAATCATATTTTCTTGTACTTTGTGGTACGTATTTAATCAGTATCGACAAGTAAATGCAAGTTTTTACCACGAACACGCGTCACGCATGGAACGAACCATGAATTTCAACGCGCATTCGCTATCAGTTCAGTTTCGGCAAATCCGAAGAAGACCGTCTGCACTGCGGCAGCGAATCCCTTTGTGTTCACGCAAAAGACCGACTGAAATTGGTTCGTTGCGTGGCATTACAGTATTGCCGCGTGACATGTTCGCGCTACCGTCCAAACGAACGAATATTTGCTCAAATACGTTCGTTCCATGCCGCGTTGCAGCCGCGGTGCGCTCGTCTATACCCACTATGTATTATCCGAGCCGGAATATCGGTGTGACTAAACTAATTCAACCATGAAACTTTTTTATTTTCTCTTAATGAAACTTTTACTAACGTATTTGCGAGATTTTTCTGATTAAAATGAGACCAAACGCGATATAATTTCAATTATATTCACTTATTAGAATAAGAATAAAAGTAATAACGTCTTCCACTTAACGATACGCAGACTAAGTCCTTATCATAAATTGTCCATTCTCGCTCGGGTGGAACTGCATGTGACCTCAGATTCGACACCTCGCTTAGGTGAATGCCACAGAGATCGTACATTTAAAGGTGGGTATAGACGAGCGCGCTGCGGCTGCAACGCGGCAGTAACGCGGCATTGCAAGGTGTGCGCGGTGTTCCGTTTCTACCACCAACACGCACCGCGCTTGGAACGAACCATGAATTTCAACGCGCATTCGCCGAAGACGATGAAGCTCTGATTATAGCTAGTAGTGCAGTGATAATTTTAGCTTACAATGAGTTATGAGTTTTCCTTTCTTTAAAAAATACGCTGACTGAAGAAAACACACGAGTCATTCGTGTCCCCGATGCGCTTTTTCCCGAAACCATCCTGAAAAACCCAGGAAAGGTCCGCTCGCAGAAATAAAGAAACGTGCGCGGATAAAGCGGTTTATTGTGTTCGGTACTTGGCACAGTCGAAAAAATCATGATTGATTTTTGAACTTTTTATCCAAAATAATCATTTATCGGTAGGTAAGGAATATAATTGTTGTTATTGTTATGATAATGTTATGTCATACAACTAGTTTGATCTTTTCCACTATAAAAATGTTCATTATTTATACATTATATGCATTTTTTGAGTTTTGTCCCGAACGCCCATTTAAATGCCGCACTGTGACTGGGTTCGAACGCGACAAACCCACAGAAAACCGCCCACACTGCGGCAACGAATACCTTTGTGTTCGCGCAAAAAACCGACTCGAAATGGTCCGTTGCGCGGCATTGCAGTACTGCCGCGTGCCACCGTCCAAACGAACGAATATTCGCCCAAACACGTTTGGTCCGTGCCGCGTTGCAGCCGCAGCGCGCTCGTCTATACCCACCTTTAATATAGCGGGGTGTCGAATCTATGTTTACATGCGGCTGGAGCCGAGCGTGAATCGTCACCTCGGCTGGTAAATGTTGTGTTTGGGTCAACAAGCTAAGGTCACGCTCTATTATTATTTATTTTAATGTATTATTATGTAGTTTATTATTTCACATTATCCTTTCATTATTAATTTAATAAGAGCAGCGCGTTTTTGTACTTTGTACGTAGTACGTATTTAATCAGTATCCACACGTAAATATAATTTGAACTATGTATATCGTGTTTGGTCCCATTTTAATCAGAAAAATTTCACTAATACATTGGTAAAAGTCACATTTAGAAAAGTTAATAAACGTAAGAGTTTTGTTGTTGCATTAGGATTGTCTCACCGATACGTTTCGGCCCCTCGCTTTGATTCTTCTCCCCCTCTCCCTTCGCTTCTCTCTCTCTCTCCTCCACTGTCTGTCCTTTTCTACGTTCACGCTCGGCTCGAGTCACTTCTAACAAGCCACTTGTAAGCCACGATGAAACATGCTGCGATGCATGCATCGACTCCTAGGTTTCATGAAACCTGCATCAGTTTCAGCTCTGCATCATGCAGCCTCCACACTAACGATTTCTCTCAGCTTGTCGTGTGACGCCAACGCTGAAGCACGTGCGTGAAAATGTCGGATTCTCTTCCAATTCTAGTGTTATTGACTATCGTAGGAGCTATGTCAATTATAAAAAATAAACAATTGAAGACTAAAAAGAAATGGGCAAAAAGATGGTTAATCGGGAGAAGCAGATTTTCTAATTGTGCATTGCTAAAAGAGCTGAAAGCAAATGAGCCTAGTGATTATAGAAACTATTTGCATATGTATGATTCTGCTTTTAATTATCTATTGGAAAAAGTTCGAAATATATATTATATTATGAAATATAATTAATGTTAGGCTATTCATGGATAATTTGGTTCTATACGTGAATTCGCATTTAACGTATCCAATTTTGCATAGAAGATCGCGTCTTGCATCATTTTTCGGTAGAAATTTATTGTTCCACAAACACTCATTAATTCTATATTTATTTATAAATTCCTCCCAAAATAGCTTGTCACTTTCCATTTTGACTACACTGCACACTTGAGACACTTGAGACACGCAAAGGTCAGGACTCGGGCCTTGCTCACCAACTACGCCGGGACTCTGATTCCTGCTCTGATGCTGAACTATACGTACATATGTATATTGCAGTCACCCATTGGAACAGTTTGTCCTTTTTAGCAATATTCAAATTTGCCTAAACACAGACAGGACAACCTCAGGGATTTTACGGCTATAAAGTACCCTTCTTCGAAAAATCAAACTTTCTCTGCAGCGACACTTCCACCCTTATTAAGATCAATACAAATTACAATTTCCATACCCTCGTAATACTAATAACCAGTAGAATTTTGTTCGCCGTTTACATTCCTCGCCGCGTAGCGTATGAAGTTAGGAGAACAATGAAATTAGCTAGAAATTCAAGTTGAAATAAATTAAAATCTATAAAAATATATTTGTTACATAGCTATAATTGTATTAAATTGCAATATGTTTCATCGTGTAGGGGGCCCTTAAAGAATAGATTTGACACCCCGTCTTTCTAAAAGTTACATTTGGATCCCAATCTTTTAACACTTACGCATGTTTTACTGTATTATTAAGGTCTCGATCAGCTATGTCCAACATGCGGGCCGCATGGGGACCAATTGAAGATTTCATGCGGCCCTTTTCAAGTCTGCTGCAGCTACGTATATTGTACATACATATATCGAGCACTTTCTTAATAATAAAATAAAAAATATATATTGCCTGTTAGTAGATTTAGCGAGTATAAAGAGTGTTCTCTATTCCACATTTGTTTGCTATAGCCTCTCGCTCACGAAACATGAAGGATCAACGGCGTTCCGCGTTAACTAAATTACAAGTTGATATTAAAAAATTAGCAAATGATATAAAAAAACAATCTCCACATCAAAATTTAATTGAAGTTTGTTTTATAACTGTATTGATTATATTAAATGAATTATATAAAGGAAATAAAATATAATAGTGATTAATATTCCTCTTTGTATGTGCGGCCCACAAGAGACCAGTAAGATTTTTGTTGGCCCTGTAAGCGACTACAGTTGGACATCCCTGGTGCCTAGATTGATCTATAAGCATCACTAATTACTTACTTCATATAATGTAAGAAGAATAATAATTTTGTTTATTCAATTCACAGTACATGACAGAGGGTATTTTGCTTCGCGAATTAATGAGCGACCCATTGCTGACAAGTTATTCCGTAATCGTTGTAGATGAAGTACATGAACGAACCCTTCTTACGGATATTATCATGGGACTTTTGAAGAAGATCATTCGGGTAATTAAATATCACAAACTTATATACCTTAATATCAGAACATTAATTATTTAAATTAATCACTTCCTTTCAGAAACGCAAAAGTTTGCGAATTGTTGTTTGCTCTGCCACAGTTGACGCAGAGCAACTTCGAAATTTTTTCAACACCAATACAACGAAAGATTCAACAAAAGATACCTCGGTTATATTGTCTGTGGAAGGTAGACTCTACCCTGTAGATATTTTTTTTGCAAAAGGTATACGTATGTTTTAAAGATATTTTACTTCTATGTTATACATAAATCGCGTTATTTATAACCATTTCTTCATCTGATTTATTTAAAATTCATTTTATTTGATATACCCAGTGATCCTTTCGATCCTTGATTACATTTTTGTTCGTATTTGAAATTATTTATGAAGACGATCTTCAATGATTTGAATACTAATCCTTAACGCATTGTTAGCCTGGCGCGGGCGAAATTCTAGCCGCCGCGTAAGAAATTAGACATTTTTAGAAATCGCTATAACTTTTAGATTAACCAATATGTATACTTTATTGAAATTTTGAATACAAACTCACATTATACAGCACTAGCCAATGAAGAAGAAACACGGACGAGGCTCGTTTGATATCTGATGTAAAGTTGCGTTGATGTTGCCCATACAAGTTTTTTTTTTAAATATATACGGTAAATGAAATAAAAATGTGTTGTGGAACTGTCACAAAGACGATGGTTACATAATGCGTCGTTAAAAAACCCGTGTAAATACGGGACGCGACTTCCACCAGCAGACAATGAAAACGGATTTTTACGTGTCCCGCAAATCACCACCAGTCTAAAAAAACGGATTTATCCGTGTCCCGACAACAATGTGTTAATATAATTATATTGCAGAACCAGTACCGAATTATGTGACAAGCGTCGTAGACACTGCCTTGAAAATTCATGAAAACGAGGAACCTGGCGATATTCTGGCATTTCTTACAGGTCTGGATGAAGTAGATCAGGCAGTGTCTCTTTTATCAGAGCATGCAAAGCTTATAAAGGAAGGCAAGTGTGAGTATAATTCAGAATGATGTCCTCCTCGTTGTCGCTGGTCTGTTACATAACTGCTTAAGGCTTAAGATAGTTCTTATCGTTGCTTTTGTATTGTCCTTTTTTAGTGAAACTTTTACCCGTGGCCATGTACGGCTCCCTTCCCAACTCAGAACAACTGAAAGTATTTTGGAGGACTGCCAAAGACACTCGTAAAGTTATCGTGGCAACGAATATCGCAGAAACATCTATTACTATTCCACACATCGTTTATGGTACAGATATCATAAAATACTTCATACGATCTTTATTACCATAAATTTTATCACTTATGGTTCTAAATTCTGAATGAAATATTATTTTATTTTGTTGTTATTTCTACACGCTAATAATAATTTATCAAGAATGATCAATATAAAGGGGAGATAAAATTTTTGTTTAGTTATCGATTGTGGTTTTGTCAAAATTCCATGGTTCGAGGCAGAAACGCAGACAAATTCTTTAATAATTGTTCCAATATCTAAAGCTTCCGCCGATCAGCGTGCAGGTCGAGCGGGCCGTGTTCGAAGCGGAAGAGCGTATAGGTATACAATTGATATTTTTGGAACTGAAATTTTTGTAATGTTTGATCAAAATTGATTTGCTGTTCCTTTCTACATAGATTGTACACGGAGGAAGCATGTTCGGAATTGTTCGAGGCAACGCCACCAGAAATGCAACGATCGGATCTAGCACCGGCTATCTTACAGTTGAAAGCATTAGGGATTGACAATGTTTTAAGATTTAATTTTCCATCCGCTCCACCAAGTAAAAATCTTCTTATAGGATTGGAATTACTTTATGCGTTAGGTGCTATTGATAGGAATGGAGAGTTAACCACACCATTGGGCATGACAATGGCAGAAATGCCATTGGAACCTGTTTTGGCTAAATCTCTCATAGTATCAGGTAAACATTTTTATTATTTTTATTAATGTTTATATTATGTCGTTACGCGCAATATTATGTTCCTTTAGATTGCGTTAAAGGGTTAGTTAATAATTCGCCTATTACGTCTAGGTGAAATGGGATGTTCTGAAGAATTATCGACGATCCTAGCTATGCTCCAAGTCCAAAATGTTTTCATAAAACCGGCGGGTGGCCAAGCTGCTATAAAAGCAAGAGTAGCTCATAGAAAGTTCGAAGTCGAGGAAGGAGATTTGTTAACATTACTGAATGTATATGCCGCTTATGACAAAAATAAAACACCGAGTTGGTGTCAGAAACAGTTCCTTAATAGTAAAGCATTGCGTAGAGCTACAGAAATTCGAACGCAAATGCACTCTATGATGAAACGATTACATATACCATTGGTTTCATGCAAGGGTAAATTAATACAAAGTTCCAGTTTGCATACACAATGAAAACATTTTGATTTTTCCACGTTTCTTTTAGGGAATGTATCACAAATCTTACAATGTATAACCGCTGGACTTTTTCCAAAAGCGGCTTACCTACATTATACAGGAATATACAAAACAGTACGTGGAAATAGAGATTTATATATACATCCGAACAGTTGTCTATATACACTACAACAACCTCAATGGTTCGTTTATGAATTATTTCAGTACTTCTGACATTACTGTGAGAATGTTGTATAAAAGTTTTAACTGTTCTGTTTTAACTGTTTAAGGGTACTATTCTGTGAAGTTTTGCAAACGAACAAAACATATATGAAGGATATAACTGTGATACAACCAGAATGGTTACTAGAATTGGCACCCCACTTTTATGAAAAGACATCCCTCGATCCAATTTACCATAATCTTTGTACATAAATAAAATATTAATACTGAGACAAACTGATTTTTTATTTATCTAGATATTCAAATTAACAGCACACAATACAGTAATACTAATTCATTTACATGTTATGTATATTATGTATTGTTTCCAGTTTGATTTTTAAATTATTACAATAGTGGAGCCACGTATCGATATGTAGTAGTATGCTGTTTTTACCATAATTATACTTCTGATACCTATTAAGTTAGGTATAATAGCTTACCATAGAAATGCAATGAAAGCATTAGAATGTCGACTATATGGGCAACAAATTTACTAACTCTGGGTATGCTGCTCCTGTTACTTTCCCCGAATAAACTATATATTGGTGGGAGAAAATCGTCAATTATTCAGTACCCATGATTAAATTATGCACTTTTGCAATTGTAGAATAAACTATAATACGGGCTTTCGGAAACTTTCTCGTACATAATTTTTCAACATTGTGCGCTTAAATAAATAAATACTAACAATTATTTATCGTGTTTGTTGTACGCTTACTACTTGTACGTTGTTACTTACCGGCAAACATACTAATTAATTATTCGATAACAATTGATATACCACTTAAATTTTCATTGCTGGAAGCAGGTTAATATATTATCATTATTACGATTCTTGCTGCTTGTATGCATATCTCGTCCCTAAGAAAATTAAAAATCAGACTTCTTACTTAATCGATAACGCTGTTCGTGGCACACGAATGATAACAGGGGTTACATATGTAGTTCCCGAACCGCATGATAGTAATGTACATGTAATTATTAGATCAGTAGAGGATACGTCTGTACTCCTCGCCTGCGAATAAGGTCTATCCCCTATCCCTATGTCGTTCAGGATTGAACAATATGCGTACATACAATTAGTATATGTTTCTACCGATAGTCTCGACTTAAAAAAAGTCACGTTTTAAACTTTTCGATAGTCTGTAACGTTCTTAAAGTTGTAATTATGATAAAAGAAATATAAACGAATAATTTTACGCGTTAAAGGAGAAACTTAAGATAAAAAAGGAAACTGAATTCTCTCGATTTAATTCAACGTGATAAACAATTTGATATTTTCGACATACGTATGTCTGTATTTTCGGACGTGATATTAACCTTAACTTTGTAATACTTGTTAAAATTTTTTAAACTTAGCACTATGGCTAAAATAGTCGAATCGTTAAAGAAGTTAAATGTCGAACGGTGTACAAAAAAATATAATGGCAATCGAACTGTCAAAAGGAAAGGTGAATTAATGTCGACTGTAGAAGAAACAGTATCCCCTGATCACAATTATATCCTCTCTATTTGTGGAACGCAAAGGCAAATATTGTTATTTTCTTGTGGAACATTTTACGTCCAATCGATTTCATCAAAATATGATATTTCATCATTCTTATTGATTCACAATTGCCTTAATGTTCGTTTGAAATATACATACTTCATAACTGTTTATTTTTACAGTGCTGTACAACTATTCTAAACTATTATGTATAAGTATAATAATTTTGCACATTGCAATTTTCATTATATCAATTAGAGACCTTTTTTTGTCATGTACAATTTAGTATTTTTTTGCAGCAGATTAAACATAAGTATTTTGGATGTTTTTCATTAATTATAAAGTACTTTTCACTGCTTTTATTTAGCGAATGAAACATCTGTATCATTACGTGACGTGAATTTTCCAATAATCTTCTTTTTGGTAGGAACATCTTTGAGATGTATCATTATTAATTTTTATGTACAGCGATCCAGAATTTAGACTTGGAACTGCTTTGGCTGACCATACATGTGTAATATACTCTGTTGGAGAGAGTTTAAGTCGAAGAATTACACTATCTCATAATCGAACGCCCATCGTTGATATTAGGTTTAGTCCAACTTCTAAAAATATTTTGTATACAGCAACGAACAAGGGGCTAATTACAGCGTGCGATTTGCGAGCAAAGGGAAAAGTTATTGCAGAGTTTAAAGGTATATGAAGAAGATATATTGATGCAGATATAACATTTCATGTACATTACTTTTGCATTTCAGACAATACCGAAGATGGAAAGATGAAACCTCTCTGTAGCTTTGATGTAAGTTGCGATGAAAGACTTATAGCAGGTGGTACTGAACATATTGCAGGAGACACATTTATTTTATTTTGGGACACTAGATATAATAATTCAAAATCGAATGATAAGAATTATTTTCTTGGTGGGTATTGGGAATCTCACACGGAAGATGTAACTTCTTTGGCATTTCATACTAGTAAACAGGATGTCTTAGCATCTGGTAGTACAGATGGATTGATTAATGTTTTTGACCTTACAAAGCCAACCGAAGATTCAGCGTTAACTTATTCCTTAAATACTGAATCATCTGTGGTGAGTTTACGGTTTTAATAAAACTTTTGATGTAGCGAAATTATGTGGTAGATTGAAATTTTTATTTTCCAAATAAAAGGATAGGATGGGCTGGTTGAATGATAATAATCTTTGGTGTACAACACATACACATTCGTTACAACTTTGGGAGCATGATGGTGCTACTCCATATGCTAAATTCGAGCGTAATAATTTAGCAGTTTCTCAGGTTGCTAATAATTTATAATGATATCGATGTTTATAAGATAGAGAAACTTTTAATAATTTAATATATTATTTTTTAGAATGATGACCCAGATGATTGTTATGTAGTTAAATTTCATGCTTCGAACGCACTTGAACAACCATTTCTTCTAGCTGGTTCTAGTAGTGTTAAAGGGTAAATTATTACATAACTTAAAAATTTGAGTCAATGATATTAATAGTAACATCAGTTACCTATTTGTACATGTGTTTGATTCTGGTACCTAAGGTTTCAAATATTTGCAATATTTCAAAATATATATTTATATGTATATTTCTGCAAAATATTTTAGGGAAAATTTGAGATGTTTAAATGTCACGAACGATGGATTAGAAATATGTTATAACATGATAGGGAATAAACAACTGGTACGTGACAGTTGGTTGCACGAAAAGGTATGATATTATACAACCAAATTTTAATGGAAATTCAATTTATGAGCAAATAACTTATGTGATGTTTTAATATAAATTGCAGAGTGGTTCCTTGATAACAGTAGGTGAAAGTGGACTTATAAATATTTGGAAGCAAACAGAAACCATGTCTATTCAAGAAAATTCTAGCCATAAATTGGTGGCGAAAATTGGTACGGGTAAAGGACGTGATCGTCACCACAGGACCAAGCCATATTAAAATAAAAATGATGGGATAAAAATTTATAAATGCGACAAGTGTTTTTATAAGTAAATATAATAAACAGAAGAGAAATATCACGTAACATTAACATAATCGAACATTTCCCTCACGTTCTTCTTTATTATAATAACAGTTGTATGTACATTTATAATAAATAGATATTATTTCTTTATGCGGTTAATGATTTAACGGCGATTCATGTATCGATTGAAAAATGTAGCACATGTGTATATGTATAAACGTTAAGGAATGTAAATCACATACCAGTGTGTATATATCCGTATAGAAATGAAACAGGAAGAAAAATATCGTAAATATTTGTTTACTCTTGCCAAATAACAGATTAACTTTCACGGATCGCCTTGCGGAAAAATTATTTCGCTTCGAAATATAATGGATTCGTTAAAATAGGAGTTTGCGGCGTGCATTTGGTTATAAAATGTACCCCCATTGGGCGTATCGTGTATAAATGATAATCTTGATAAAGTAATTAAGCATAGATAACACTATTAATAACAATTAATGTTAAATGTGGTATTAGTATATATAACCGATGTAACGGCCCTCAGTTTAAAATCGTTCGACTCTAAAGATAATTAATGCGTATGCATCCAGCGAACGCGTTTCAAAACAAATACGCGTTCACTTATTAGATATAGATTTTACATTAACGTTTCCAAAGACGATCGCATTAGCGAGTATCACAATGATAACAGTAGATATAGTTTTAGAGTAAAATAGTATAGGTACAGAGTAAACGTACAAAAATACTTCCCATGAGCGTCAGGGACGTAAAGATTCACTAAAACGTGGAAAACCGCGTTGCTAATAATTCTTTATATCCTTTCTTAAACTTATGCTATCGAATGACATCGGATAACTTGGATGCCACAAGACGCATGTAGGCCGCCCACTACTGCCTAGTTGTTATTCCACTTTGATTCTTCGCGTTACCCTGATGATAGTGTGCGACTTCATTGCACAAGGATAATACTTAATAACAATAAACGTTAATTGTATTAAGCTGCATCTGAAATAGTGCAACATTCTTAATGTATATAAAGAATACATTTCCTTTTTTCTTAATAATGTATATTTATATATATTTATTTATTTTATTAAATATATATCTGGAATTATATTTTGGAATTACGTGTCAGTGTTAAGACTTACTTTTCATATATGTTTCATGTTCTTATAATGAGCATTTATGACATTAAGAATTTGTATGTAAGTGTTCTTGGAATGAAGTCGGACACTCATCTATAAAGGTTACTAACAGATGAATACAATATCATTTACGAGCTGGTACACGCTCGGCATTTGTTTGTTTTTTTGTTTTTTTTTTGCAATAGTTTGTGGAACTCTTTAATTATGTTATTTTTCATTCTCGCACTTTACATCTCACGGAAATACTTTTAGAACTATTGTCACCACGATTGATTGAGACGAATTGATAGCATTACTTATACTTCCTTATGAGGATAAATTAATTAAATAGTCACATGTTTTATTTATCATCGTGCCTCGACGACGCTGTCCTCTTATTCGATCATATTGCACGTTACAGCATCTTGTGAGGCAAATTTAAACATATACACATATTAAAAAAGAGAAAAATTTTGAATTTACAATGACAGTCTACAATCTAGAGCCACACCTCCGCGTTTATATTTCGGTCGTCGGTTCGTTATATTAAATAAATGTATGTATGTATGTATGTATGTATGTATGTATGTATGTATGATGTATGTATGTATGTATGTATCTCGCGTATAATTTTGTTTCACAATAATTAATAAACGAACTATAAAATCGATTCATTTTAAACGTGCATTATGATCATTCTTTATGTAATACTTTTCCTGAAACGGGTTCCATTACGACGAAATATTCGAAAATTTTCTTCACCAAAACAAGCTTTGTATAAATATTTTTATCGATCGAGAGTTATCACTGGTGTTATATAATGCAATAAATAAAATAGCATGTATGTAAACTATTAAAAGAGAACAGACAAAATAGAAAAAGATAGAAAAAGGTTAGAGGATAATAATAATGGCAGTGAATAATCTCGAAGGAAAATATCAAATATGAAAACGTCGCGTGAATTAATGTGGATCTAGTCAAATTAAAAACAATTTATCTTTGTTAATGGAATGATGGAATGAAATTCGGGAAATTAACAACTTCGATCTGTGGCTTGGCACACGTAATAGCAATTCATTAAATGTTAATAATAGATCTTACCCGTCGTTTTAGCACGTATTAAAATAGTTTTTAAAGTTATGGTATAAGAATAGCTACCGCGGTTCACTCATGCATTCGTACGCATAAATGCGTACCACATTTATTTAACGCGTACGTTGGTTAAACGAAATTATACACGTACGCGTGTGCAATCATTAAATTTCATTCACATGCACGTGTTATATTTTCGCACATAATCACTCTCATTGTCAAACATACGTACACGTGATGTCATACATATGTATATGTCATGAAAAAGTATATATAATGTATATATACACATATTCATATGTATATGCAATCCTAATATAATGTATTTTCTCTACCTTGCATTTTCAGCAAGCTGAAACAGATTTGCTTAAAAGGTTCTTCTAAAACTGTCAGTCGGCTTAATAACATAACGAGTAAGGATTCTACAAGATCGGCTGATCTAACTCACTAAGCCGACCGTTTTAATACTTCTTGTTTTTTCTTCTCGCAAATATATCTAAGCACTAATCGTTATTTCTCTGTTCATCCATGTTATTTTAGTTGTTCCTTCCTATATAGGTAGGTTTTGTGAGATTTTCGCATAAAAATTATATTATTGCCCTCAGTAGCAGTTGAAAAGTAACAATATTCTTCATCAATTTATCGAGTTACTATATATGTACGATCTTTCTTTTATCCTTCTCCTTTTCTTTTTTTTATCATGGACACGTTAAATGCATCTTTTATGTACTATGTTACAGTTCGACGTCAAACAATGATAAAATTGTTAAGGGTTGAATAGAAAGAGTGAAGAAATGATTAGAAATAGGGACGTGGTGGAGGTATGCATAGGCAGGGGAACGAGTATGAATAGCTCCGAAGTAATAGTACCCATGGCGATAATGTTGAAAGTAATGCAAGCTTCTTACCGAGAGAATGTTGAAAGTCAAAATGACTTTACGCGACTTCTAGGTTGAGCGTCTTTCGATTGATTTCGGGAGGGAGTTAACGTAGAAGCCGGGGTAGCTTCGCCGGTTGCGGGACGAGATCGAGGATGCTTTCGACCAAAACGAAAGAAACGTCAGAAAAAAATTACCTCTTCTTCCAAAGGTTGCTGCTGCTCAGTTCGCTGATGTTGTTGCTGATGTGAATACTCTGGAGGCGATCGTGTGATTCGAAGCGAACGATTGGAGGAGTGAGTTTGACTTGTACCGGCGTGACTGTTTCCCAATTCTGGTGAGGAATATGCAGAACTTGTTACGATTGCCGGACTACTTCCTGTCCGTGAATGTCGGTCTGGGCTGTTATTGCTCGCGCTTCCACACCTGTTTTTTTTTTAAAGAAATAAGTAAATATATTTGTATTTTAACGACATGTAATTGTTCATAATTATTTAGCCTGGTATTTTATACCTAGAGTTGTTGTTGCTTCCGCTAGCAAGTTTTAAAGGCAATTGCTGCTTAACTGGAAGATTGCTTTGCACTTTTTGCTGATTAGTAGCACTGATTAAATTTAACGGTATCCGTTTGGCGTCCGGCTGGGACTTTCGTGGCTGCACTGTATCAGTTCCCTGTGTAATGTGCGATAAGTGAATAGTTGTAGAACTAGGCGCGGAACCTGTAACCAATGTCACTCCTTGTCGTTCCAATGCCTCGAGTCGTCGGTACAATTGATCACGCTGCTGCGTTACGTCTCTCTGTTCAGCCGCCAGTTGTTCTCGCTGCCTAGCCAATTCGGCTCGTTCCTCTTCCAGTTGCTTTTGTTCTTGCTGAGAAGTGGAACGGAAGGCTGCTTTCTCGCGACTTAATTGATCTTGTAAATTACGCAGTTCTTCTAATTGCCGATTTGGATTAGGTCTATTATTTGATTTGCCCATACTTCCTTCCTTACACGCAGCTAATTGAGCCTGTAGGCTATCGATTGTCGTCATCTGATTACTAATTATACAGACCAACCTATAAACGTGATGCGACAAACGAATCGCTGCCCACTGTTGATCTTTATTTACATCTGAATCCTGACTTTCTTTCTCTTCTGGACTCTCCTTCGTGAATTCACCAACTTTTGGAAGAGAGATTACGGAATGAATCGCGGAATCGCGCAACGGATATTTTTCCTAACAGAGAGAAAAAAAGTCAGGTTTAATATTTTAGCCAGAACATCCAATGCAATACCTAGATATATGTATATATATTTACTTTGTTATGATCGAAACCGGCGAATGTTTCAGCTCTTCGTGGAACGCAAAGAGCAGGTGGAACATAAGCCTCACTGTGTCGTTCTCCAGCAGAGCTTAAACTTCTTGAAAGGGTAGCACCACCCGCAGTGAAAGACAATGAACTAGCAAGTTTTGTTGCTTCTTGAACAGCTGCAACTACCTGTAGCGAAGAATTATTTTTTGAGCTATTATTCAGATAATTAATTCTAATTTTATATAAAAGCGTATAGAAAAATAAAGGATTATTACCTCTTGTCGCATCTGCGTAGTATCTGTTCCTTCGGAATGAACCAGTCTCGTATAATCTGGAATCTCTTTATCAGCTTTTTCTATTCTCTCATTGTCACTACCCTCGTTTCCACACCAAATGTTTGCAGCATGCAAAAGTTGTATTTGTAAATTGATTTTTTCTTCAAGTAGCAATGCCTGCTCTGCGTCCTTTTTACGTAGTTCACCTAATTAAGTAACAAAAAATCATCGTCATTAAATAAGTTATTACATATTTCATAAAAGAATACAACGTTAATGATCAAATACAAGACGTACCAACTATCTTTAGGACATGCGATTCCTTAGTTTTAATTAAACGTTGCCTTTCTTCGACTGAAAGCAACGATATAGAAGACGAACGTGTATCTCTTAATTCGTTATTACTATTGTTTTCAGTTAATACATCCGTTTCATTTTCACATTCCTGCGGGCAGGCCTCAACTGCTGATCTAATCGCTTGTATCCATAAATGTTTATCTTTGGGTTTCTGAATTTTCAATTCGAACATTTCAGGTTCCGCTGGATTACTACTTATTAAATAGATCCCCCTCGACTCTTGTCCCGCTTTTTCTCGTACCAGTAACTTTTGAAGCGATACTATACCAGCCTTATTGTCAGGCACAAAAAATGCATACTTCTGATCCCTCTCGGCCAAGAAAAATAAAATGTCCGAAAGAACAACCACTACAATGGCAGTCATTTTTCCACGACCTTGCATTAAATATGCCGTCCCCTCGAACTTTAAAATTCTATTAAACGCCAGGATATCTGACTTTTTGAATTTGGCACCACGATATGTCGCAAAAGATTTCGCATCAATCCTGAACAATCATAATAACAGAACAAAATGAAGAACAATAGTAAGGCAAAGAAAATTGGAGGGAAAAAATAAGTTATAATAATGCGAATTTCTTACTTATTATAGATTTCTAGCTTCCTATCTTCCCTTTCTTTATCTGCCACACAAGCATCCACATCGGCCAAGATTTCTTTAACAAGAACCAAAGCTTTCCGTAGGTCTTCACTTTCTTCTTGTATGATACCCGTTTTTATGAGCGGTTCAACCAACAATGGATACTTGGTCAAACGTTGAGTAACAAATAATATACACTCTGGTATTCCTTTTTTCTTCAACAAAGGATGTGACTGCACAGACATCGATTACACGCGTTTATTTATATTTTTCTTAGAAAAAAAAGAAAGAATCACTGGTGAAGAATACACTCAAGTTCTACTATAGCTACCTGACATTGACGCACGAACCGAGAAAATCGAGGATCATGACGCAAGTAATACTTGTAAGCTTCAACGGCATCTCTGTGGCGGCTACAGAATTCTCCATAGGCACTCTTCATACGTTGTGCATTCTCTCCAGAGAATTGATCAACTAATATATCGACGATCGTAGGGACAACAGGATTTGTGTTTTGACGTTTGCGTAACTTTTGCAGAAACCGTAAATGAATATCAATGAGATCGCGTAATCTGGGAAACATACGCTCCAAATCAGGCTGACCCAAACGAAAATGACGTCGTAGACCTTCCGCGAATATTCTCTCCATAGCAAGAAGCACTAAACAATGATGTTTCTCCGTAAGGACAAACTCGTAAATGTGTTCTTGTCTTTTTACTTTTCGTTCGCAGTTATCGGCTAGTCGTAATGCAACATTGTGTCCAATGGCTGCGCTCCAAGAGTCAAGTTCTTCCTTAGCTAGGCCTAATTCAGGATCCAAACCTTCCAGATCGCCCACAGTAAATTGATAAGTGTCATCTCCAAGATCGAATCCTTCTATCCCGCTAGATAAGATTATAGTATAAAGATTGCGGCTGTAACACATACACAGCTGTGCATTAAGAACTTAGAAATATAGATTTTTACGAACCTGGATAAATCACGATGCTGTCCATCCCCATCCCTCTCCTCATTGATTGTTTGGCTGAAAAAATAATGGAATTTTGTACATTAATATATTTAATAGATTCTTTATTAAAACGGGAAATTGCATTTGCTGTTGGTTCGTAATTAAAATTAGCTTTGTCTTACGTGTTGCTTTTTTTTATGGTACTTTGAATGTAGAATTGAATAGTGTTACAATATTATATTACATATATTACTTACTTACAAATAAAGTATACATATAGAAAATACATTCATATTTTTATAGTTATTCTAATATTACCTTATATATAAGCATACTCTGAAATGCTGCACCTATGTACTTTTTTAATCAATATGTTTCTGTATATATTCATTTTCTTTCCCTAAATGTATCAGTGAGCATCAAGAGTTCAGGAGAAAATATGTGCAACTGAAGATGCACTTTTCTGTAACTGCGTCACACAAATCCCTGGTGTCATTTGTAGATTTAGATAATAACACAGAAATTTGCAGCGTAAAGGATTACTATATACAGTTGAATGTTTAACAGGCATACTTGTATTTAGGTCGGGTACGAAACGTCCCAGCAATAGTATCCCTAAATTTGTTTATCTACTGTACAATTATATCATCGTTAATAAAACATATCGAGAGAAAAGTGGTGGGTTGAACCACAATATTAAATAATACACTACAATTGTTCTCAACCCAACCCCAAATTGGCATTCTTGGTGTGTTTCCAGAATATATGTTGAATGTGTGGATTTCAACGTACATTTTACATGAAGGAAGAGATAGTTAGAAAATGCTACAAATTCATACCATGAAGAGAGAGTCCATGTAATACGAGAATGCTATATGGATGATCATTCCTCATAATAGTTGATGAAGAGATTTCTTGATTCTTTAACCCATAGTAAATTGGATGTTATGAGTCGTGTGTAAAGTTACAACAAGATGTGTACACAAAATATATCACTGAATAAATGCAAATAATAGAAGCAAGCATGTCAGAAGCATAGGCAGGGGCAAGGTGATGTCTCTTGTCGGTACAACAGAAAGAGGCAAACTCAATTGCCATTTAAACAATGTGTGCGAGAAAAGAGTCGAGGAACGAGAGACGCGGGCCATCCTACTACTGTGTAGGATTAATACACGAACAGAAACGTACGAACGCTTCGATAGAATAGGAGGAACACATCAGACATCTGAGACTTACTTGACTCCGAGCTTAGTAGCAACTCGCCGCCAAGGGCTGTAGCTTGTCACGGTTTTCTTGTTGTTAATTTCCCTTTAATCGTCGAACAATCGATCGGTTTGTCGTTGCACGAGAGGGAATGCACGGGGGAAGGAAAAAGCATACACTGCATTAGGGCAACCTCATTTTGCCTTTCGTTTCCCTTCTTTCTTGAGTTTCCATACTCTATCATGTTTTTTCTTTTTTTGTTCAGTTTTTATATATCAGTGATGTGTATATATATACAAGGTCCCCCGGAATCTCTCATCCCGCTTTTAATGGGGGAAAAATAATTTAATCAACCAAAATGTTGGTTGAAGCTTCGTTTTTGAGTTATTAACGAAAACGAAGGTACAAACAACATTTTGGTAAATGAAAAAGTTGATCAGAGTCACCCCAGCAACCCCCCATTAAAAGCGGGATGACAGATTCCGGGGGACCCTGTATAATAAACATTACCGTTTCAGAAATATTATAGATTTCATCGCTGTATACATACACGTATGTATACAGCGCGCAGATATGCAATATTAAAAACTCATGTAATTTATCTTCTATTTTTATCTTATTATAACTGGTATAAAATTGATAAGAATATTGTGTGAACGATTGAAGAAGTTGGGTGTGGTATTTTGTATGTTAATTAATATGTGCACATAAAATGTATTTTTTAGTTTACGTTAGAAAGGATAAACACGCCGAAGCTTGCCATACTATTGACGAAATTGCAAAATTAATTAGGAATAATAAGCTTCCGAACCAGCCAAAAGCTTCTGAATAATAAGCGCAGTCCCCCTTCTAGCTAATTCAGTTTTCACAGTGTATGTAGAGATTGAATAAGACTTTTCAAACTAAACGAGGGATGTTATAGATTGTTTGAATTATTGAAAGATAGATCTACGAAAGATACTCTTTTAAGAGATAATTTTATCGTATTATTAATGTAAAAATGACGGTTAGTGAAATGTAATAATACTATCGTACGACAAGTTTTTAGGAAATCTAATAAACAAAAAAAAAAAAGAAGAGAATCAAAATTTCTTGTTTGACGCTAATATATCTGCCCATTTTCTAATTTATACGATAACTGTGTTGTAAATGAGAAGAGTTTATAATCAACTCTGAGATTAGGCCTAGCCATGCCAATTGCGTGCGAATCTTGAACCACAGATACGCAGATCCAGTGCAGGAATTCTGTTACTTTAGGGATTGAAATTTATTTACCTTCCACTCCCAGAAGATGCTGGTAGAGGTAACGATGCAGTAGATCCTCTCTTGGCATTATAGTTAATAGAAGTTGTAGATATGCTTGATGTAGATTTGATGGTAGCTTTGCTAGAATGATGTTTCGACTTAATGCACTCCACCACTAGTTGATCCTTACATCCTTGACTTTGATGTATAGATACTCCACAGTCTGATGTAATTGAAAAGAGTTATATTTCCAATAGGCTTACACAATACAGGGTGTCTGGTAACTCAGGGAACATCGGGAAATGGGGGGTAGCTGGGGTAATTCTGAACAACTTTCCCATTAGCAGCAATGTTGTTTGCAGCTTCGTTTCCCCACATTTGAAATGACCTTAAAGTGAAATTATCCTGAAGTGAAGCGATCGTGCTAGGATACTAACCCGGCCGTAACATCAGCTGTTGAACGTTGCCTAGGTCAGGATTCGCACAATGTTAAGCAGGTTAATTCGTGAACGAATGGGTAAGTTTAACTAGCTTTTTCTAACATTAGTTATGCAAATCGTGTTTCTTAAAACATAATTTATCCACCTGAAAAGGTACTGTTAAAAAAAATATTTTTTTCATAAGTATTAAAACACTTTACTCCTTTCGGATAATGAATAAACGTATCGAACACGGTAATGACACGACTTATTAGTTTATTTCTTATACACGAATAACGAATAATTCCACATTATTCTTAATTAAGACGATGTAGCATTTGTCGCATGCTTCCCTTGGTTCCCTCGATGCCCCCATAACGACCGAGCGCAGCTGAGAGGTACGCGCCTGAGCGCGCGCTCTCATTGGCCAGTGTTTTTCGTTACTAACTAACAAACGAAGCTGCAAACAACATTGCTGCCAATGGGAAAGTTGTTCAGAATTACCCCAGCTACCCCCCATTTCCCGATGTTCCCTGAGTTACCGGACACCCTGTATACTAGGAATATATTAATATAATTAAATACTTACTATCACAGTGCAGAAGTGGTTTATTTGTTGACTGTTTCATACAAACATCACATAGTAAACTTCCCTGAGATCCTGCCGTTATTGTCGTCCATAAATGCTGTTGTTGACTAGATTTTTTACCACTCTTATCCTATAAAACCATTATAATTTTCTAGGGTTTTTTTTCAAATATATGTAGACTGTGTATCAAATTGTAGTTGTTTCGTTACCTTTTTTTTACGGAAGAATATAGAGCCACGTTTTCTTCTAGTTTTTTCAGAATGATGATCGTCATATGCAGCTCCGCTATGAATTTAATATGTACGCACATTTATTAAATTTATATGTACACTAATATTATATGTATATTGATATGCTATTCTATAAAAATAAGTTATACGATGAAACAATAGCAAAACAACTAGCTATAAGTATCTACACGTGCTGCTATCGTGTAATTTACATTATACGATCGAAATACATATACATGAATGCATACATCGCGACCATTTTAAAAAAGAGGTATATTTAGGAGATGTACATATACGGAAGCAAATATAGTATCATAGTATTATCATCAAACGTTAGCAATATAAAAAGATAATGATAAAGCTGATACAAACCAGTCATCTTATCCCTTGCGCCTTGGCGGAATTTATTATATGTACACGAGAAATTACAGATGAAAAGTACTTACTCAGTCAGTAATTCATCAAGGGATATCTGAGTATTCGAAGTGCCTTCTCTATCTTCGTGAAATTCGTGGCTTCGCGAAGTGTGAAGATCCTCAGTTTCAGTCTCGCTTCCGCTACCCTTTTCGTTTCTTTTACGTCGGCTGTACCATGCAGGATCATAAGTAATTATCAAGTACAAACACAAAGTATGGAACTAATCGTGTAAAAGATGGAAAAATCAGATATCCTCGCAGCGGTGTGCCACTGATTGTAAGATACAAGTGCCGCAAAGACGTAAAGTTAAAATGCATGGATCATTCAGATATAGAGGAACGTTTAAATTTGATTCGATAAGAATGGAAATAACAGTTTCATTGTTATACACAATGAATGTGAAATTCAAATCTTTTCGACAACCCTAGGACTTAAACACTATGACGGTAAATTAATACTTTAAATTTTATATAAGGTCTCTTCACAAAATTACTGAAATAGAATAATAAATGGTGCAACCATGCTACAATACTTTTGTCTACGTGATGCAAATTAATGCAAGCATTTTTAAGTAAGGGCAAATTTTCAAACTGTTTTTGAATATATTAATAAAGCATGCATTACTTCTTTTTTACGAATAATTTAATCCTTATATTAATTTGTATTTAAAGTTAAACACACACACACACACGCGCGCGAGAACAAAAACATATAGTAGGTATCAGATAAGTGATTATATTTTTCGCTTTTTATTGCTTCGAAATACTTGTCAAAATATCTCATTATCTGCATTTTTCATTAAATCTCTCTAAAACCAGTACCAAAAAATTGTAGAGATTCAAGTATGCATGTAGGTATTTATACATAAATTAGAGTAATTTTTGAAGTTTTGCAAATAATAATACTAGAATTTACTTTAAGCGGATTCCGCGATCACTCGTACCAGTCGTATTGTGTATATGTACATGTATAAAATATGAGTATTTTCTTATGTTGCTATACGTATGTATTGCAACGTAACGACCGCAAGCTAGATCGTAAATATTATCGTATGTAGTATGTATTGAGTTCATGCAGAAATTATTTATTCTAAATACTACTTTAATTCATGTAATAAATTCAGTGACATTTGAAATTGTACTGCTTTTACTATGTCCCAAAAAAATGCGTGAAAATGAATAAGATTCTGTTTAATGATCTAGCTCTACAATCTAAAACTATTTGTAATCAACTTACGCTGTAAGTGATGGTGTTGTCCTTGTAACAACTTCTGCCAAATGAGCATTAACTTGAGGTGTAACAATTGAAGGTGTTGATATAGATTTTTGAAGAGGTAAGCGAGAGCCTGTGAGGCCAGGCATTAAATCACTACTTTCTGCTAATCTTTGACTACCTTTAAATCGTTTTGCAACTATCTTCTGATATTCACTCTGTTGAAGAAAAAGTTTCAGTGTACTTCGTCACTAACACGAAAGACTTCAACAAATTTGTGAACGAAACATCATTTTAAATTACCTGTACAAGATCGGCTTCGTTAAGAGAATGAGTACTTGCTTGTGATCTGCATGCTCGATTGACAACCCCTACAGATCTGGTACAAGGTTTTCCATGTAATTCTATTTCCATTTCACTGTCTAGGCTACTTAAACTAATACTGCGTTGTCGCTGAAATTTTAATGGATAAGTGTTGAACATTATAAGGGAAAACAATATTAAAAAGCAAATGAACAAAGCAAAAGGAAAGAAGCAATAAAAGCAGTAATTTCCATGCTACAAATGTACAATGAACAATGCATATTTTTAAAAAGAATGGGACAGAAAATATTAACCATATTTTGTGCTTGCAAATGATTCTGCCCAGAATATCTCCGACGACCACATTGAGTGTCCTCCAAGTCAGTCCAGCTGCGTCTTCTGTCTATACCCTGTGCATTCTGTGAACGAGGACCTACCAATGGAAAGTGTGTGGGGGAGCTGTTGGTGGAACAGTTAGCAAGGAGATCTGGATCAGACCCAGTGTCATTATTACTTGAGCGTAGTGCAATTTCAGGTGAATTTACAGGACACAAGGAAGGACACGATGAGGATAAACGCTGAGGTACATCGTTGTGGGATGTGCGATGATTATATCCCCAGTTGCTCAGTGTCAGATCTCTCATACGCTGAATACAATCATGGATTTCATGCAGATGTTGCAAGTTGTCCTCTGGAAGGAGGTGAATGAATTGTTAGCCACAAAAGCACGAAAATATTTCGTTATGTCGAGGGGTACTGTGTTCAATGAAAATGTAACGCATAGTGTAATACAAATTAAGGAAAACAAAAAAAAAGTTTACCCAGAACAGGATAGTTCTTAGCAAGACCAGGTGAATGGGGCGTGACACTGATAATTGGCACCAAAGGATTAGGCTGCATTTGACTATTAGTGCCAAGTGTTAGCAACGAATGCTGGTGTTGTTGTTCATCAGTCCCTTCAGACATTGTGATAGCCCTTTTCTCTGTATTGTCTTTGGTGTAACTGGATTCAGTAATTATATTCCCATGTAGATTTAAACTGCTAAGATTTCCATTAATAATAGCTATGCGATCACAATCAGATTGCGATGACCCCAAATAATCAGTTATTACATCTTCTTCGCTATCTTCCCCGCTGTTTGGACACTCATCTATAATTATATTACAAACAGTAAAGTTAATTATTTATATCTATATATTCAGTAGTTACGGTATGTAATAAAAGTACGCATTGTATGTCGCAATATCAAAAATTGTTTAAAGAACATCAAAATTATTGAAAGAAGATCAGTTGTTCGACGAAAAAGACGATACTCGCGTAAGTAACAAGGAATGTCACACTTCGGGAACTGCATCGCGATATGAGAAAACCGATATCTCGATGTCCTCACGTCTATTGACTACGAAGGGAACAAATAGGACCTGTTCGCGACAATAGCTGCAGCCTCCTGCTCTCGTGTCATAGCAATGTATAAAGACATATTCAATGAAAATCAGGTCAAATTGTCCCATGACATATACATCTGCTGCATTTTCAACTTCGCAAACGTACGAACGTTAACGTGACAAAATTTAGTTCTTTCGGTCGCTCTATCAGATGAGATCAAACAAACGAAAGGCAACTGATTTTATTTCTCTAAATTAATAGCGATTACGAATAATCCAAGGTTCACTATCTAGATGTCACAGTTCGGTCTACGAGGATAATTTGTTAAATCGATCTAACGTCAATCGTTGTTAGATAAAAACGATGCGAGCTCTTTTTAATCTTATCACTTCGTTTGAACGCACAATTTCTCCCAGTTCTGTTTAATGGAACAAATCTTCACCTTCGGCTTCAGATTAAAGGAAAATAATGTAAAAGACGATTATATTAATCATTCGAGTTTTATGTAACGACACTGCTGATGAAAATGTTTAATCGACGGACGTATTCTAGTTTGCCTACACTTTGATTAAATAAACCGTTCATTGTCTTCGTCGTATCGAGAGTAAATAGAGATGTTCAAATCGTAGCAAGTACTTCTCTGGGAAGCAGGGGGTATGACACACTGTTGCTTTTCCCAGTAGCTCCAAGAGCGAATTGATCCGCTGGCCCGCGCGTGCCACCCCACCACCATGCACCCCCGATCATCAACCGACCCCCAACCTTCAATCTGTGTAAAATACCTTTACTACCACCCTCTTCGATAACTTCATTCTTTGCTTCCGTATTCGTAACTCATCTTTCGCTATCGAACGTTGTTCTCAAGAATGATCCAAATCGAATTATTTTTAACTATAAACTGTTTATTGAAATTTCATTTTAAGCCAGCTATGCTATTATTTCATATGTATAATTTTTTTCTTATTATTTGACCGTATTTTTAGTACTTTTTAAATGCAAAATATTTCTTGAATAATAAAAGGTTTCCACCTTTGATTCTTTTTATTGGTATAAGTATGCATCTGTATATATTTTATAGTTTTTCAACAGTATAATCTTGTTACTTTTAATATATATAGTATTGATAAAATACAAGTAATTTTAGAAACACGGTGTTCTCTTTTTATTAGTTTTATATTCATGAAAGCACTGTATTCATTCAAGTGTAAATTGAAGGTGCTTTTCAAACATACAATTCATAAATATGTAAAGTAACAGTTCCTGGTTAAGCAATTGTTAATGTTAGTGGGTTTGTAAGGTGTAAAATATTAACTAAACAGGAATATCTAAAAAATTAAAAGAAATAGATTTTGTAATCGAACAGTGGTCAATAATATTTGTTATATCTAGAGGTATGAGTAAGACCAAAATTCAATTGGCTTTACCAATAACACAAAAACAATTATAGGAGTCCTTTGTTTTTTAAATAAAATATAAAGACAAGCAATAAAATTATAATCTATTTACATTACAATACTAATTCTAAAAGAGATCAATAATGGAATAACAAAAAAGTACTAGGAATTGTCCTGTAGGACAAATTGTAATTTAAAAAATATGTTACAATTGAAACATATGAAAAACTATTTATTATCAATTTACACATGGTTCACTTTGTACATTCAAATTTGATCAGCGCAATAATACACTTCTAAATGTGTCAAAAAGTATATTTATGTAAGCTGTACAATTATATCTTGGCAGATTTTTAATACAAATATTATTTAAGTGCAAAGCCATATCTACACATTTTAAATAAAAAATAGAATAAAAGGGAATTTTAATAAATGAAATGCAGGCAGGTATATTAACTCTAAAGAATATTGTGTTTCTTTCTTTTAATATTTTATTGTTTACAGAGGCTGTATGAATGAATATATGTGTATGTGTGCGTGTTTATGTATACATATCATATGTCGTATATAATATTTTGACAGATAAAGGAAAAATATTTTATAATTTCTTTGTCTGTTAGTAACTTACCAGAAGAAAACGGAGCCAGTATTTCCTGCCGTTTCTCCATCTTTTTTTGTTTCGAACGTTTCGATGAATATTTACTTTTTCCACAAACGGAAACTGAAACATTTATAAACATTGTACATTGCGTTAAATCGGATTTTTCACAACGATAACATATTACGAAAGTGTATATAATTTTATATAAACTCGATGACCAAAAAAATTCAGTAAAAAAACTTTCGAATAAAATATATACACTGCAGGTGCAATATTTAAAATTTTTATTCGAAAAGAAAAGAACGGTTATGCATGTATGTACAGTGTTACGTACTGTGATAAGACCGAAGTGCACATTTTGTTGCCAAAAGAAGCCGTATTGACAGGTGGACGCACGACTTAATTGTTTTACTTATTAACAAATATTACTTAATATAAAAGGGACATACATACCAGAAATATAATAGTGTTTATAAATCCATTAATGTTACACGCGGTTTATCATATCTAGCTTCTTCATAGAGAAACAAAACGTATCTACCAATCTGTATCATACAGTCAAGGCACGTCGACCATTTTGTACTAGTCGAAGTATAGGCAGTAAGAAATCGTGGAGATGCGGTAGTTATCGCATGAATCGCCTGGTGGGAATAACAGTACACGGCGTATACATTGAGCGCGTACTTTGGAATTTAAACAGTGAAAAAGTATTATCCATAGGGAATTGATATTAATCAAAAATCCAAATAATATTAATAAATGAAAATAAAATCTTTTGTTTGAAGAATATTGGATTTTAAGTTACTTGCTATTCTGAGAAAAATTTATTATTTTTATTGTTTATATTATAGATACAAATAAATATTCTTAACACATTTCGTAATTTATTTGCCTATCAGTTTTTTCAAAATTTCAAAATTTCTTATTATATTTAGATATCATTATTTCATATATTATAAAATATAAATATACATTAATTTATATTTATTATATTCATTAATTAATGAATGAAAATATAAATGAGTCGTTCCTGTTTGTTTAGAGAATTTTTAGATGTTTAACATTGATGTTTTATTATTTAAATTATATACAGTATCATATTATTTTATATAAATAAATGAGAGGATAATTTAGAATTTTACAGCAAACAACCACTTGTTAAAAAGAGTTTACGCCCCTTACAAATATGTATATTAGTATTGGACTTTAAAGTCTGATTTTGAATAAGCGTCTTCTTAATTAATATACTGCACGTTTCTGTGATTAAAAAAAGATGTTATTCCTTGTGGATTTTACTTCAGAACTTGTTTGCACATTCAAATAATATATTAAATAACATTACATGTAATGAAATTTTTGAATACTACTTTGACCCTGAAGTATTTCGTTCAAATTGTCACGAAAAAATGTAACTTCTATGTATAATCGCAGAGGAATTAATACAATAAATCATCGTTTAACGTTATATTTTTATCGTATCGATAAAGTTTATTGTTGGGAACTACAAAGAAACTTAAAATTTTGTTGTATGGCCGTACTGAAAGATCTGAAGATCTGGATGCACGCCGAAGTGCATACATACATAAGTGTCAATGTAAGAGGAACTGTCAAACTTAGAAAATCATGGATTCTTACGATGGATTTATACGTAGTTAAAAACACAATCATTGTCAAAATAAAGGGAATAACTAAGATATACATTTTATAGAAGAGGAATATCGCATTCCATATTGTTTGCCATTGTTTACTTAAATTTTAAGAGAGTATATATGTATGTATATATTTCTTTCTATATAACCTAAATGCACATTATTATTACGAACAGTAATTAATTTTCGTCAAGGATATTACACTCTGTATTTAAATAACACTCGTTTTTTTAAATGATATTGTTTGTTAAGTATTATGAAGGTATACAATGGAGGTTTCGGAGACCAGAAACTTTGTTAGAGATTTGGATTTAACTCTGCAACCTCGTATCGTTCCAAGATATAAAACTTGGCTTCCTCTTGCTACACAACAGGTAATTAATTACATAGATTTGATATCGTATTGTCAATTTATTTTTTCTATCATTTTTTGTACTGAAATATATATATATAAATAGCAGTAACGGTTAATATATTTTATGTTTAATATAAAAAAATGGCGATACGTTTCAATTTATATACAATACGAGTTGTTTTTAAATATATAATATCATTGTTCTTGTTTGTTATTATTCATTTCTATATACATGCCAACTTATATGACATATATAATTTTCAGTTAAGACTTCGAAATCTTATACAAGTAATAGGATGCAATCTAAAAGCAAACATGAATAACAAAGTTTGTTGGTTTTATTATACTTTGCATAGTACAAGCATGTCTTCTCCTTTGTATACAAGCCAAGCGATCGACAATGTAAATCCAAAGTGGTCAAGTCTTGAAGTATCAACTATATATGCCACCGGCTATTCTACCGCCAGTGGTGAGCTTTATAGTCTGTTAGTACCTTAAATGTAATCACGCGTTTATATGTATAATTGAAAATATGACTTTGCAATTAAGTACACAATATATTAACCTACTGCGTTGGAAATTGTTTCGCCAAGCTGAGCAATAAAATCATTCATAGTAATTTTCCGAACACTGACTTAAAACAGTTAGAAATATATAGAAAGGAGGAAACTCTTGAGATAATTGCACATATCTATATAGGATACTGTATTGAAATTAGTTAATTGGATGACATACTGCTTTCAAACAAACAAAATAGATATGCAGTCTACGTTATCTACCTTTCACGCAAATGACATACAGCATGTTATTGTCATTTTTCAGAGAAATAGTGGTTGAACCATTCCAATGTAAGAGGTTAATCGAATTTATTGCTCTATCTAAATTTATAACCCAGTGAACATAAAAAGTACATGTTATATATTCTTTTATCAGAAGTCATTATAAGGCTATGGAAGAGGACGATTACAGATGACATATCGACTGATGTGACTGCGTTTACATGGGTCATATCTTTTACTGGCTTGGGGTATATTGGCCCAAAGCTACCAAATAATATAGAAACTATTTTGAAAGAAGATTCCTTGATCTTTCATTTTCATGGTGGGTTTTTTACACCAGTATACTGTTTTGCAGAAACTCCAGATCTGAAAAGGTACTTGCATATAAAAGTGAATACATCCGAAATAAAAGATAGCTATACAGTGAGCAAGCTTAGTAGCTTGAGAAATAAAATGCAAGCACTAAGGCAGCAGATGGAATCAGTGCAAGCGCTTCGAGTTCGAATTGCGTCTGGCGATAGTTTTCATACACCAAAGTATCCGCAGTCCTCGTTAAATAGATTATTTCAGCCTCGTAAAGTAAATAGGGAGAAGAAAGCTGAGATATTAAAAATGCGTAAGGAATTGGAGATGGCGAAATTTCGAACGAAATTGTTGGAACAGGAAAGGGCAAGAAAAATGGGCGAATTAAGAGTTCTAAATCAAATGCATTCTAATATTATGGAAGAAAATCAAGATTATGGTATGGATTGTGGTTGATTAATCGAATAATATGTCGTAAGATATGGGTCATTCCATGCCAAGTCGATCACTTTTGGACGTCATCATCGGCGATTTTGCTCTAAATGAAATATTTTGTAGTCTATGTGAAATTAGGGGGGGTTTAAGTCATCATTTTCGCGGTTGACAATTTGTTTAGAAGATATAGACATTCAAAGTTTGTAATTTTTACCATTTTTGCGAAAACGGGCTGTACGCAGGAATTTTTATCTCAGGAACTGTTTACCCGATCGTACTACTTTTTTTTTTTTATTTGTTCACAAAGGATGGGGCTATTATAAAATAATTTTTTCAACCTCGATAATAAACTTTATAATGTCGAAAAATATAACACAAATTCTTTTTTTGCGTTTTTTCGATGATGGGACGCACGGACCTAAATCTTGAAAAAATATGTCCATATTCCTTGAAGTTTCCCCTTCAAAATGAGACTTTCAAAATAATGGACAATTGAAAATTGGCCCGTTTCACGTGGTAGCCCGCTATCTAGTGGCAGCGGGGAGCGGGGATGATGCCTACGGGTGTAGGCAACCGACCATAATAGCGTGAGCGCGCGACTCACCTACGTGAAACGGGGGTCGCCGCGTCCTTTTCCAGCTCATTGTGAAGCCAATTTTCAATTGTCCATTATTTTGAAAGTCTCATTTTGAAGGGGAAACTTCAAGGAATATGGACGTATTTTTTCAAGATTTAGGTCCGTGCGTCCCATCATCGAAAAAACGCAAAAAAAGAATTTGTGTTATATTTTTCGACATTATAATGTTTATTATCGAGGTTGAAAAAATTATTTTATAATAGCCCCAGCCGTTGTGAACAAACCAAAAAAAGAAGTAGTTCGATCGGGTAAACAGTTCCTGAGACAAAAATTCGTGCGTACAGCCCGTTTTCGCAAAAATGGCAAAAATTACAAACTTTGAAGGTCTGTATCTTCTAAACAAATTGTCAACCGCGAAAATGATGACTTAAACCCCCCCTAATTTCACATAGACTACAAAATATTTCATTTAGAGCAAAATCGCCGATGGTGACGGCCAAAAGTGATCGACTGGGCATGGAATGACCCATATGTTATTATAAAGTAACTTAATTCTTATATTTTTATTTATAGGTTCTGACTTAATGGAAAGGTATAGAGAACTCAATAAAGATATCGAAAGATTACATGAATGGCGACAAAATCAAATAGATACAAGAGAAGCGTGCATTCAGATGAGTAGTCAACTTGCTCATAGAAGAAGACAATTAATCTCAGAATTAAGCTTAATATATCCCATATCACAAGTACGTATATGATATTTAAATATAAATTAAAAGCTACTACAAATTTATGCTATCAAAAAATTCTATTTAATTTTTAATACATCTACTTCTATGGTAACAGGATGGAAATGGAAAATTTAGAATACATGACGTTCATTTACCTGATAGTGAGGATTTAGAGTTATCCAACGATACGGAAGTTGCTATAGCATTAGGTTTTGTTGCACATACTACACAAATGATTGCCAATTTTCTTAACATACCTACTAGATATCCCATTATACAGTATGGATCGCGTAGCAAAGTTATAGATCATATTACAGAGAACTTACCTGATAATGAAAGACAGTAAGTATTTAATTCTTACTTATTTTTTTATATTTGTCTACAAAATAGTATGCTTTCAGATTTCCACTGTTCGCTCGAAGTAAAGATAAGTTGCAATTTCGTTATGCTGTTTACCTATTAAATAAAAATATTGCTCAACTAAGGTGGTACTGCGGGCTTCCAACGACGGACTTAAGAGCAACCCTGCCGAACCTTGCGACGTTAATAAATATTAAACCAAATCAATCACAGTTAGTGATATTACTATATAATGATATTATTTACTATGATAATTGTAAATCGCAAAATTGTCTACATTTTTTAGCTTGGACAATTCGAAACGGACATATTCTACTTCATCTTTGGACATAGACGTCGGAAATAGTAAACAAAGTGTAACACCACCGATACAAAAAATAATATTTGAAAAGTGTCATCGATCGTCGCGATCAATGAGTCAATTGAGAGGCATCAAATCCTCTCTCGGTTCCTCGTTAGATCAAGGTTTAGATAAGCCTTTACAGACTCTCGTTTTAAGCAATCACTCAAAACGAATTTGTAAATCGGAAGAAAGTGCCATAGACAATAAAACATTGGTTCTAGCAAAAGATAGATCAAGTAATAGTAGTAATGAAACGTTAAATAATGCTATTATAAGTAACATAAGTGCTGTGAACGTCGAAGACCGTTCCGAAGTAAATAACAAAATTGCAGTAGAAAGTAATATCGAAATCATGATACCGACATCAGTCTCAAAATCAACTAATGCCACGGATAGTTTCGATGGTTCAGCAAGTGTAAGAGATAGAAGTTCAAATTCTATAAGTAGTTGTGAAATGGCGCTTACTAGCAGTCAAAATGAGGATGACAGTTCGAGTGATAATAACATAATTAGAAAAGACGAAAATAGAGAATCAGTTTCGGTTACTAATGAAGTTGCAATAAATACGAATTATGTTATAGATAATGCTTTAAAGAACGGAAAGCATATTGAAGAATACAATTCAGAAAATGAAAGTCAACAAGATTATGATAACTCTAGTATGACAGCTAGTGAACGAATTTGCAAAGTTTATGAAAATATAGAAGTGACTACAGAAGGCACATCCTGCAATAAGGAACATTTCGCTAAATCATGCGTATCTTTAGATGATATAATGTCGTGTACTTATGAAGGGTCAGAAAGAAAGCAAAGAACAAGCTCTATTTGTAACTATCAAGAGGAGTGTCTTTCATCTAAAGGCGTTACGTTACGACAGCAATATAATTCTGAATCGAAGTAAGTATGTATTAAAATATTTAGATGATAATCAAATAAATTTTCGCACAATGCTCACTTTTCTTTTCTATAGAAAAGATGGTGCAGAGTCCCTTCATTCTAAAAATAGGTATCGTACTGATACGAACAATGAGTCGGTATGTAAAATTAAATAAAAATTTTAATTAAGATGATCAATTTCATTATTGACATAAATATTTTTATTATTTCAGTTGGAAGTAGTAGCAATAGAAAAAGCGCAAAAGTCAGACTGTTATTTGCGCGATGAAACAAATAAATGTGACTTTCAAGCGTCAAGCGAATATATAGACATTATTAGACGTAGTTCAGAAAATGTATATGCACGCACTGAAGCTTTAGCTAACAAGAAAACCAGTTTTAAAGTTATGAAACCACGTCTGTAATATGGAAATTTTAGGATATTTATAAAATACTCTTATTGCTTTGGATAGGTGATGTATAATAAATGCACCAGTCCCAACGAATATTCAGTGCATGTTGAATAGAACAAAATTCTATACTACACAGAAATGAAAAAAAGGTCTTATACATCTTTTTTTACCTACTGAATGGATAAAGATATGTATTTATCTAACATGCAGGTATTTATTTTGCTAAATGAAAAATGGGTAAATTATGTTTGTTGCGTTAAAATATTGGTTATGAATGTATATGGCACTTTATCGATTCCTAAATTCAATGAAAATTTAATATATGATGTACGCTTCGAACATTATTATTTATGTGCAAGAAATTTAAGTATGCGTGTGTGTACACTCGATTTTTTTGTGCATGCGTGCGCGCGGGCGCGTGTGCATTGTATGGTGGGCAGTACATATAAGAGTAATGCTTTTTTATTGAGAATATCGTAAATTTACTAATAGAACGGCAAATGTAAAAAAGTGTCATAATAATGATTCCTATATCCAATATCAAGATTAGCATACGTTTATATTTTTTTAATTGTGATGTTAATATGTAAAATTTGGTGTTGTTAATATCACCTGTACGCAGGCAATATGAACAACTTGACTTAACACCCATGTAATTCAAAATAATCTTTGTATACATATTTAACGGATTTCAATGTAATTGAAGTGTCTCAACTCGAAAGTATTGATTTATATAAATTTTGATTCTTAACTATAGTTCTAATATTTTTGTTATTAAGAATCTTAATACGAGTGCAAACCACGCGTAAGAGGACCAATTAAAGTAGTAAAGATGGTATAACTGGCATTTAACAGAAAAAAACAAGAGACTTAGATGACTCCTGTACAATTTTCGTGAAATTAATTAGTAAAAAGCCTGTTACATAAGTACAACTACAAGATTTTCATCAAATTCCTGTTTATGTCTTAAAATTCTTCGCACCGAATACCCAATTTAAGAAAATGTGTCAAGGTTTCTTGCTCTTTTATCTGATTTTATAATCGACTACTTTATGTTAATTGCGCATTACGTACATGAGAAATGTGATTAATGAATTTTGTCCTTCTATAGATGTTTAAAATTTGTTTATTCTTATTGTAGTTTTAAGTGTATTGAATAGAATCTGACATTTTCAAAATTGTAGCATTTTAAAAAATTATACAGTGTGATATTTTATTTTTAACAGTGCAAACAAAAATATGTTGCTATTTCATTTCTTTTTATAGGATCTATGGCAATAATTTCTTTAGCATTACTATATCATTACCTTATAGTATTTACATATAAAAGTAAATATTAAATGGCCACTGAATACATTTGAAGAAAAAATAATATGTATAATATTCATTAAAATATTCACTTCAAAGCCTCGTTAATTCTAGTCAATTTTGCACTCACATCCCACAAGCGTAGTGCTACATCAGGGTCTAGTTTCTTCTTTGAAACATAAAGTTTACAATCACGATAAATATTACCACTTTCGTTAGATAAGGAAGGTTCTACTGCACAGTGTAATACAGTTTGTGCTCCCTGTAGTAAAAAAAATAAAAATATCAATATAATAATGCATCATTTAAGACATATTACAATTTATGGTTTCGTAAACATGTATGTAATGCTTAAAAATCTTTACCTGATTTGCAGTACGTAAAAACAATAAAGCAACTGGTGAGAATATAATGTAGTGGAACCAACTCCTTTTAACATTTCTGAACAATCCTGTGTAAGTAAAGCCTGGGCAAACCATGTAGACATTACAACCGCTAATTTTATTTCGTTTTGCAAGTTCAAGACCAAAATAAGTATTCGCCAATTTTGAATTGCAATAAGCAGGGTTCATACGTCCCTTAACAGTTAGTCCTTTCTCACCATTTAGATTAGAAAAGTCAATTATTCCAGATTCAAAAAGTTTGGATGTTACGATAACAATCCTGTTACACAAGGAATTACATAAAAAACCAAACATGTATATTTACAACTAAATATTGCATATTTCAACGAACCTGCTAGGCGCATTTTGTTTCAAATGTTCTGAAAGCAAATTTGTGAGCAGAAAATGACCTAAATGATTTACTCCAAAATGAATTTCAAATCCATCTTCGGTCAACGCGTGTTCTTTAAACGGAACATATACTCCAGCATTATTAATTAGTACGTGAACTTCTGCAAAATTCTTTACTACCTCTGTAGCAAATTCCTTTATCGATGAAAACGATGCTAGGTTTAATTTCATTGGTACCTAAAAAATGTAATAATTTTGTGCATTATAGAAGAAACACACCTAAGGTTTCGTTTATAAATGACGCTTTGTGTTCATTAAAAATTATCAGAAAAATAACTGTAAGATATTATTTACCAATTCTCCCGTCCATATTTGAATACGTATATCAGATATAGTATCTCGAGCATTCTGCAAATTTCTACACGCTACTATAACAGTGGCATTTCTTTTTGCCAATTCTTTGACTGTTTCTTTACCAATGCCTGAATTTGCACCAGTTACAATAAAGACTCGACCTTCCAAATTATCCGCATTTTTACATCTTCCCCAAGTACGTTCGCGACACTTTCGAAGTAATCCAATGAATAATATTACCGGTAAAATAAAATAACACCACGAAGAGACCATGTTCGTTTGTTAGGAACTATGACATGTGTATACTTTGAGTATTCGAATAGAATATTTGCACGTAGTGACTAGTCGAAATGAAAGTACACTTATTAATGCATATTTTAAACGCACGTTGTAAGAATCACAATGTATGAAGAACGTTTCTTTTGTTCAAAGTAACCTTGCTTTATCACATGCTTTGGTATATTACATTTATATTTGGCAAATTATATCGTGATTGGACATTCGTGTAAAAACGTGTACAATGCTTTGCATTATACCGACCTTATTTTAACAAAATGGTTATTTAACATAAGTCATGGTACTTTTATACTTGTTTCATATGTTGTGTTTCGCTATCACGTTAGCAGGCCCACAGCACAGCCTACTATAGTACTAGCACAGCCTACTCTAAAGGTGGGTATAGACGAGCGCGCTGCGGCTGCAACGCGGCACGGAACGAACGTGTTTGGGCGAATATTCGTTCGTTTGGACGGTGGCACGCGGCAGTACTGCAATGCCGCGCAACGAACCATTTCGAGTCGGTTTTTTGCGCGAACACAAAGGGATTCGTTGCCGCAGTGTGGACGGTTTTCTGTGGGTTTGCCGCGTTCGAGCCCAGGCACAGTGCGGCATTTAAATGGGCGTTCGGGACAAAACTCAAAAAATGCATACAGGGTGTCAGAACACTCAGGGAACATCGGGGTATAAGGTGTAGCTGGGGTGATTTTAAACAACTTTTTCCTTGACCCAAATGTCCTGGATAGTAGCGTTTTTGAGTTATTAACGAAAAACACTGACCAATGAGAGCGCCCGCTGGGCATCGGCTGACGCGCGCTCAGGTGCGAACCGATCACTTGCGGTCGGTCGTGATGGGGGCATCGAGGGTACCGCGGGAAGCGTGCGGCAAATGTTACATCGTCTTAGTTAAGGATAATGTGGAATTATTCGTTATTCGTGAATAAGAAATACACTAATAAGTCGTGTAATAACCGTGTTCGATACGTTTATTCATTATCCGAAAGGAATAAACTGTTTTATTACTTATGAAAAAAATATTTTTTTTATCAGTACGTTTTCAGGTGGATAAATTATGTTTTAAGACAAACGATTTGCATAAATAATGTTAGGAAAAGCTAGTTAAACTTACCCATTCGTTCACGAATTAACCTGCTTAACATTGTGCGAATCCTGACCTAGGCAACGGTCAACAGCTGATGTTACGGCCGACTTAGTATCCAAGCACGATCACTCCATTTCACGATAACTTCACTTCACGATAACTTAACTTGACGGTCGCTTGCACTTGCCACTGTGAAATTTGGGTATAGTTAAAAACAATTTACTGTTCTTACGTTTGAACATTTGGTAACATTCTGCTGGTGTACGATCCATGTTACTCGTGCGAAGAGCAGAATGTCTCTGCCAGCTTAAGCATTTCGTGGGTCCGAGGTGGCGTTTGTTAGGGATGGAATATTTTTTCAATAGAACGGAAAAGAAATGTGTGGTATAATATTACAGCGATGCGTGTGTAAGAGTTTTCGAATTGCGTGCGCTCTAGCTGGGCAACTGGGGAACATCACGGCGGAACCCGATAGCGCACGTACCCATCGGACACAGATCCTAAGTACCCTGCTGCCGATTGATTCCTTGTTTGGATTATCGGGCAGATAACGTCGAGCTGGCAGAGCCATGCTGCTAACCGAACGAGCAACATGAATCGTGCAAACGCAGAATATTACAAAATGTTCAAACGTAAGAACAGTAAATTGTTTTTAACTATACCCAAATTTCACAGTGGCAAGTGCAAGCGACCGTCAAGTTAAGTTATCGTGAAGTGAAGTGATCGTGCTTGGATACTAAGCCGGCCGTAACATCAGCTGTTGACCGTTGCCTAGGTCAGGATTCGCACAATGTTAAGCAGGTTAATTCGTGAACGAATGGGTAAGTTTAACTAGCTTTTCCTAACATTATTTATGCAAATCGTTTGTCTTAAAACATAATTTATCCACCTGAAAACGTACTGATAAAAAAAATATTTTTTTCATAAGTAATAAAACAGTTTATTCCTTTCGGATAATGAATAAACGTATCGAACACGGTTATTACACGACTTATTAGTGTATTTCTTATTCACGAATAACGAATAATTCCACATTATCCTTAACTAAGACGATGTAACATTTGCCGCACGCTTCCCGCGGTACCCTCGATGCCCCCATCACGACCGACCGCAAGTGATCGGTTCGCACCTGAGCGCGCGTCAGCCGATGCCCAGCGGGCGCTCTCATTGGTCAGTGTTTTTCGTTAATAACTCAAAAACGCTACTATCCAGGACATTTGGGTCAAGGAAAAAGTTGTTTAAAATCACCCCAGCTACACCTTATACCCCGATGTTCCCTGAGTGTTCTGACACCCTGTATAATGTTGTTGCTGTTGCGTATCTATTGGTGGGATATGGGGAGTTTATGCAGGTTCGGTTGCCCGTGGAGCGCTGAACCGCTCTGCTTGTGAAGAGGCGCGAAATAATCGAACACAAATTATAGAGTTTAGAAAGAACGACTGTTTATTCTATTATTCAGCGTAAGAGGTACTGATAGTTCAAGAAATAGAGAAGTTCTGCTGAATGTATCTTCTTCTTGTTTCCATTACGGCTCTGGTTCTTCTTCTTGAGTTCCTGCTTTCCCCCCTCTCCTTTGGTAGCGGCCAATGAGGTTGAGTCTTGCTGGGCCTTGGATCGCCCTCGGGCGCGTGGAGGTGGTAACATTTTCGCTTTCCGGTACGGACGATGGCGTGTGCGCGCAAAGGGGAGAAATGGGAAAAACCCGGTAAACGCGTGAAAGTCGCATGGTAACGGTAAATGGGGAGCCATGGAAAAAACCTGGAAGAAAACGCTAAAAAGTCGAAGAGTCCTACAGCGTTTTCTAAGAATACGCGTACATTAATTAACTGATGTATAAATCGGGGTAGTCCATATGTTCATCTGACTTTGAATTTCGCTCCCGAGTTCTTATCGCTATCGATAAGTGCGACTTTATTGTCGATCCGTGATTCGATGTTACTAGACATTAAGCCTGGCTAACGCGATAGCGTAACATTGCGTATCTATTGGTGGGATATGGGGAGTTTATGCAGGTTCGGTTGCCCGTGGAGCGCTGAACCGCTCTGCTTGTGAAGAGGCGCGAAAGAATCAAACACAAGTTGTAGAGTTTAGAAAGAACGACTATTTATTCTATTATTCAGCGTAAGAGATACTGATAGTTCAAGAAATAACGAAGTTTTGATGAATGTGGCTTCTTCTTCTTTCCATTACGGCTCTGGTTCTTCTTCTTGAGTTCCTGTTTTCCCCCAATGAGGTTGAGTCTTGTTGGGCCTTGGATCGCCCTCGGGCGCGTGGAGATGGTAACATTTTCGCTTTCCGGTACGGACGAAGGGGTGTGCGCGCAAAGGGGAGAAATGGGAAAAACCCGGTAAACGCGTGAAAGTCGCATGGTAACGGTAAATGGGGAGTCATGGAAAAAACCTGGAAGAAAACGCTAAAAAGTCGAAGAGTCTTACAGCGTTTTCTAAGAATACGCGTACATTAATTAACTGATGTATAAATCGGGGTAGTCCATATGTTTGTTACGCTATCGCGTTAGCAGGCCTTAATATCTAGTGATATCGAATCAACAGTCGACAATATAATTATAACTATCGATAGCGATAATAACTTAGGAGCGAAATTCGAAGCCGGATGGGGATACACGATAAATAAAGCTGTACATTATTTACAGTACAGATCTTAGGACACTTCTCTTGGAAGTTTCTAAAGGTTATTTATTACGGACCATAAACAATTGGCTAAAGTTTATTGAAACATGTACGACCTCCGGAGGTTGTCGGACACCGCGATATCGTATTCCGGCCGCCAGATGTTCTACCGCTGAACTGAGCCACTCGACTCTTCAGCGCGCTATCTCTGACCTTCGCGCGGTTTCCTTAGTTTTCCCGCGTAGCATTGCCACTTCCACGCGCCGAAGGACCGATAGAAACCCAAGGAGACCCAACCCCATTGGACAAGACGAAAGCAAAAGGGAGGAGCAAGGAGCCCGGGAAGAGGAACCAGAGCCGAAAAGGGAAGAAGAAAAGCTTCGCTGAGGAGAACTTCTTTATACAGTGAATCCTCGATATAAGCGAAAAACTTCTACACGATATAAGCGAAGAGTTCATCCCCACCACTGAGGGGTATACCCCTTGAGGCGTCCGGAAGTTCGCTTGGCGAAAAATGTAACGCGATCCGGGCTGAGGTATATCGGTGAGCTAATACTAATTGAACGATGAAACTTTGCTATTTCTCATCGTTCTCTTATGAAACTTTTACATAGCATAGCTGACAATTTTCTGATTAGAATGACACCAAACACGATATAATTTGGGCTATATTTACTGCCTTAATTAACGATAATAAGTTTCGACCGTAGAAAAGGATAGCTAGTGAAAAGAAAAGAGAAGCTGCGATCGTGGCAATCGGCAAAGATCAAAGGCCCACTACACTGTTTAACATACCAATGTCATAGTAACATTTTTATTTTCAGTTCCTTTTTTATACAACTTTTACCGATAAATTTGTGACATTTTTCTGATTAAAATAAGACCAAACACTACATAATTCGGAAAATATTGACTTGTAATATCTTATTATCTTTCATTATCGTTCCTAATAAGTTAGAGGAACAAATTGTTACCCACATTTAGAATAATACTATGGCTAGAATATTACAAATTACACTACTATGAAGTATAAAAATCTTATAATTAAAATTATGTAAATTCTTTATTGTTTGTGCTTACAATAATTAAAACAAATAACACAGAAAGTGGTCTGTATTATTGCTACAGATGAAAATGATCACGTGAGTGAATTTATTTGTTCTGGTTAATATCGCCTAAAAAAATACCGATACCTGGTTATGAACAAAACTAGTCCACGACTGTATGTATACTATATAAGCGGACGTGTTAGTGCGTGGACCCCAATGTAATATGGTACAGTAAATGTGGTTCAAATTATATCGTGTTTGGTGTCATTTTAATCAGAAAAATGTCACAAAACTGTTGGATAAAGTTTGATAAAAAAAAAATATAAAATAAAAAAGTTTCATCTTTGCATTAGTGTTATTTCACCGATACGCTGGAGTTTGTTTTGGCTTGGCTGCTCGGTCCTCTTTTTTTTCTCGCTGTCCTTTTCTACGTTCGACGCTGTCGGCGAATTTCAAACAATGTAGGAACTACACGATATAAGCGACCGTTCAGACCCGAGGCTTTCGCTTATATCGAGGATTCACTGTATCTCACTGGAACCAGTACATTTAAGACTGATTTAACGAATAAATAGTCGTTCTTTTTAAACCTTAACAACTTGTGTTTGATTCTTCCGCGCTTCTCTACAAGCAGAGCGGTTCAGCGCTCCACGGGCAACCGAACCGGCCTAAACTCCCCATATCCCACCAATAGATACGCAACATGTTCATCTGACTTTGAATTTCGCTCCCGAGTTCTTATCGCTATCGATAAGTGCGACTTTATTGTCGATCCGTGATTCGATGTTACTAGACATTAAGCCTGGTTAACGCGATAGCGTAACAATGTATAAATAATGAACATTTTTATAGTGGAAAAGATCAAACTAGTTGTATGACATAACATTATCATAACAATAACAACAATTGTATTCCTTACCTACCGATAAATGATTATTTTGGATAAAAAGTTCAAAAATCAATCATGATTTACTAGCCGTGCTGAACAACGTGGCAACACCGTGTGTTTACCGATCGGGAGTCCTATTTTCAATAATGGGAGTCTTGTACTAGGGATTACAATTAACCCTTTTTTTCATACAAAATTATGTTAAAGTACACAATTCTTTATTAATTATGTCTAAGTAATATATAAATATTATAACTATGGTCACAGCCTACTCTAGTACTAGCCGTGCTGAAGGTAAAAATGGCAACACTGCGGGAGTCCGGGTGTGATATATATTTCAATATACCTAGCCCAACCCACCCGACCGGACTCTCAGTTTCTCCATACCGGCCTCCCACTTTCCCGCTTATTTTTCGAATGTTTGCACATCAATGTGTACTTATTATCAGTAGACAATTTTTTAAAATATAAAAGTAAGTGCAGTAATGCAGGGAAGTTTCATTTATTAACTATGTAGGTCTTAATCTTTGTGTATAGCACATTTATTTAATAAAAGCTATTGTGCATTCAATATATTTCAATTTAGTGTTAATTATTGAAAAGCTAGATTATGAGAAAGTTTGATAATGTATAATACACAGTTCAGACTAATAAAAGAATACTTTATTATATTGTAAAGGGAAGGTACGTCCTTATTCAAAGGAGATACTCTATCGAATGAATTTAGAATAGAAGCGTCAAGCATTCGGACCCTATGGGTCCCTTTTAACCCTTTTATCCCACAATACATTCCCAGAACTTATAAGAGATAATTTTTGTTTAACTGGGCTTTATTCAATAGATAAAACCAACATTAATAACATTTTAATAGTATCATAACTAATTTTTTACAAATTCATATTTATTATATACATACACAATTTTTGAAAAATTCACAAGTTTCATACTATATTTATTAGTTAATAATGCCACAGTGTTGTTATGTTTCCAATTGTAAGGGAATAATATTAATGATCTTCATAATCTTCCTGCCGATGTAAATGGATTTTCAAAAATTTTCAATATCGAATATTTATCCACGTGTGTTGTAGATGATTATATTAATATTTATATATCCGGTTATGGGTCCCATTTCGTTGCTAAAAAATTAAATTGTAATATATGTAAATAATTGATTTTGGGAGGATAAAGGTACAACTATAAATAATGTACATTTTGATCACTTACAAAGAGGTGGTCTTTCCATTCCCACAGAAGAAGTAATAACCTTATTTACTCATATATGTGCAACAATGAAAGCCATAATAAATGGTACCAATTTGGAATCAGATTTTCTAAAATCTGAAAATCATAAGCACATTTTATGTAAATTAACATATATTAATATTCAATCAAATGCACATCATTTAGCTTTTTCTGATACATGCATTTGTGGTGAAGATTTTATAATTACCTGCACAACCTTTCCCTTCCAACTTATCCAACCTCTTTCCGTGCTCACTTAACCTCTTTGACTTCGTATCAATAATTTTGTCTATTTCAGGTTTCTATTAACTTATATATCACTCCATTCATTTTCAAATGTTGCGTTTTAGTTCAAAGATGATTCTATTTCGCTTCATACTTACATTTTCTTAAAACCACTGTAAAATATTTCCAATTTTATGTATCACATCACCAAACCATTCCGAGAGTCCACAAAATGTATACCACATTTATAACTATTAGTATACTTTAATATCACTTCTACTTACCATAGTTATAATATTTATATATTACTCAGACATAATTAATAAAGAATTGTGTACTTTAACATAATTTTCTATGAAAAAAAGCGTTAATTGTAATCCCAAGTACAAGACTCCCATTACTGAAAATAGGACTCCCGATCGGTAAACACGCGGTGTTGCCACGTTGTTCAGCACGGCTAGTACTAGAGAAGGCTGTGCTATGGTAAGTAGAAGTGATATTGTTGCGTATCTATTGGTGGGATATGGGGAGTTTGTGTCGGTTCGGTTGCCCGTGTAGCGCTGAACCGCTCTGCTTGTAGAGAAGCGCGGAAAAATTAAACAGAAGTTGTAAAGTTAAAAAGAACGACTATTTATTCGGTAAATCAGCGTTAAAAGTACTGGTTGCAACGAGGTATAAAGAAGTTCTGATCAGCGACGCTTTTTCTTCTTTCCTTTTCGGCTCTGGTTCCTCTTCCCGCGTTCCTTGCTCTTCCTTTTTGCTTCGTCTTATCCAATGGGGTTGGGTCTGGTTGTGGCTGGGCATGTGGCGGTGGCAACGCTTCCGTTTCCGTGTGACGAGTCAGGGTGCGCGCGAGCTAAGGGAAAAGAGCGGGAAAACCAGAAGAAAACGCGCGAAACTCAGGGAGAGCGCGCCGAAGAGCTGGTGGGGGTTATCAAGGGCTCCTTTGTTCCGGGTACGCCATGTGGCGACCAGTACCGGGTATCGTAGGACTCGACTTTCCAAGCGTTGTACGTGACTTTTTAGACTGCAGCAAGTTTACGCCTGTAGTAAATAAACTTTGGAGTTCTCTAAAGTGGATTGTTTTGGGGCCTGGATTCTCGGACTTTCCCTTTTCTCGGCCCACCCATGGTCGGTACTTAAGTAATATATGGCTTTCGTGTCGCGTACATTCCTTTTCCGGTTTCGAATTTCGCTCTTAAGTTATTTATCGCTGTAGATGGTTACAATTTATATTGGCGGTATTTCATTTGGGATTACTAGGGAATTGAAGCTCGTTTCACGCGATAGCGTAACAATACTAATGGTTATAAATGTGGTATACATTTTGTGGACTCTTGGAATGGTCTGGTGATGTTATGCTATCGCGTTAGCAGGCCTTAATATCTAGTGACATCGAATCAACGGTCGACGATATAATTATAACTATCGATAGCGATAATAACTTAGGAACGAAATTCGAAGCCGGATGAGCATACGCGATAAATAAAACTGTACATTATTTACAGTACAGATCTTAGAACACTTCACTTGGAAGATTCTAAAGGTTCTTTATTATGGAGCATAAAGAATTGGCTAGTCTATTGAAACATGTACGATCTCCGCAGGTTGTCGGACCCCACGATGCCCTTATTCTGGCCGCCACATGTTCTACCGCTGAACAAGGGACCTCTCAGGAGCCACTTGATTCTTCAGCGCGCTATCACTGACCTTCGCGCGTTTTCCTTGGGTTTTCCCCCGTTTTGCCTTAACACGCGTGTACTGTGCGTTCGCAGAGAGATGGCGAGTGACAGCATATTGCGTTCTCACTCTGCTGCTACACGTGCGTTGCTGTTATTGGCTGAGGACGGTGACAAAGAACGACGACGAGCATATCGAGACAAAGTGAGATAGAATGATGACTTTAGGGCATTGACGTAGCCTTCCAATCAAAGTGTATACTATGTATTAAGAAATTGAATGATTTCCTGAGGCTACGCCAATGCTTTGGAATCATTCTATTTCACTCTGTCTCGATATGCTGATCATCGACCTTTGTCACCGACCTCAGCCAATAACAGCAACTCACGTGATAGCAGCAGAGTGAGAGCGTAAACTGTCACTCGCCAACTCTCCGCGAACGCACAGTACCCTGACGCCCTTGCCGAGAAGCGTAGCATTGCCACCTCCACGCGCCCAAGGACGAATACAAACCCAAGGAGACCCAACCCCATTGGACAAGACGAAATCAAAAGGAGGAGCAAGGAACTTGGGAAGAGGAACCAGAGCCGAAAAGGAAAAGTGAAGAAGCCTCGCAGACGAGAACTTCTTTATCTCTCGTTACAACCAGTACTTTGTACGCTGATTTACAGAATAAATAGTCGTTCTTTTTAACTTTACAACTTGTCTTTGATTTTTGCGCGCTTCTCCACAAGCAGAGCTGTTCAGCGCTCCACGGGCAACCGAACCTACATAAACACACCATATCCCACCAATAGATACGCAACACTGATGCGATACATAATATTGGAAATATTTTACAGTGGTTTTAAGGAGGTACAAGTATGAAGCAAAATAGAATCATCTTTGAACTAAAACGCAACATTTGAAAATGAATGAAGTGATATATAAGTTAATAGAAATCTGAAATAGACAAAATTATTGATACGAAGTCAAAGAGATTAAGTGAACACGGAAAGAGGTTGGATAACTAATTACTCAAGGGAAGAGTTGTGCAGGAAATTATAAACTCTACACCACAAATCCATGTATCAGAAAATGCTAAATGATGTGCATTTAATTGAATATTAATATTTGTTAATTTACATGAAATGTGGTTGGTCTAGGTAGAGGCATTGAAATCACGTCTTACTAGTACGGTGTCTTTATTATACCTGAACGTACCGCGTCTCCGCGATACCACCCTACGTCGCCACCAGCTCTCGTGCCTGCGGAAGATCACTAGGGACCTATGGATACGTGTAGGTGTCCCCTACACTGCGCTTTGCTTGTGGAGAAGAGCGGAACATTCAAAGACAACTTATACTTTTATAAAGATCTATGTTTATTCACTGCTCGAGTTAAAACATACTGATTATTTCAAGAAATCGTGTTCATTTGTACAAGTAATTCGCCGAAGTAGCTCTGTTCAAGGCTAACGTTGATCTCCGGTGGGAGTTTATATTAATCAATTCAAGGCTTAAGTTAAACTGTTTAGCGAGGCTTCTTCTTCTTTCAGAGTCATTGGTTTGGAGACCGATACGCACACAGTAACGGAGCTGTTTGTGTTAGGCGCGAGCGGACCTTTTTAGCAGTACCCCAAAATTGGAAAAACCCGGAACTCGGTTGACTGAATGGAAACAAATGTGCAGCGAGGGATTATTCTTGCGACGAACAGCGACTTGAGCGAACCTCTCTTCGAAGTCCTTTACAGTTTTCCGTTTTACTTGAGTCTTATACTTGAGTTGTTATTTCTCTGTTGTTTTTATTAACACAATGTCTGTGTTACGAACAAAGGAGCAAGCCCTTTTTGGTGATTTTCCGGAAGATGCCTACAATTCTGAAGAATCATCGAATAAATTACAAAATGTACTCCATGTAGGAATACAAATTTATAATCAATATAATGTTTATTACAATTCACGAAATTATAATTTTTTTCTATACGTTTTCCTATACGTAGTAAAGAAAAACCTACCTGAACCCAAAGCGAATAGAATACAATGTATCCATGAGGGTCTAGGGACGCGCAACCGTCCCTGGTTAGTACAATATCGGTGAAGGTTTGGGGGCTCGTGAATATGTGGTAGTGAAATATCGGTGTGAGTCAAAATGACTCCACGTACGCTGCCCGAGTTACCGCTGTCGGAGGTGTAAGAGATTTCGAGCTGCGAGCGCTCTAGCTGGGCATCTGGGGTATGTCGGCGCGGGACCCGATAGCGCACGTACCCAGAGGACACCATAGGCCGAAGGGAAAACGTGACCGAGGCCCTTGAAGCCATGGCGCCGGGAAAAACCCAGACAGGGCGTCTTTTTGGCGATCACGGGCAGAGAGGACATTCTTGTATCGATCGCCGATCGGAACAGTCCTGACAGTAGTTTAGCAGAACATTTAATAAAGAATAGCTGATATAAGCGTCTTAAATAGAGAAGCCTTGTCTATTTATGTGCAGCTACCTTCTCCAGCGTGTTATTATATCGTTATATTGATTGAATAATTAAAGAGAACTCTTACAGAGGGTTAATGTCTAGTAACATCGAATCAACGATCGACAATAAAATCGTAACTATCGATAGTGATAATAACTCGGGCGCGAAATTCAAAGCCAGATGAACACATGCGAACATATGTGTGAAAGCCAGTGCGAACGTTTAAGCTGGCAGATCCATACTGCTAACCGAACGGGCAACATGAATCGTACAAACGCAGAATATTACAAAATGTTCAAACGCAGAAACAATAAATTGTTTTTAAATATTCCCACATTTCACAGTGGCAAGTGAAGTTATCGTGAAGTGAAGTGATCGTGCAAGGCCATGGCCTTCCGAGTTCGTTGCTCTCTTTTAGTTTGTTTGTTTCGCGGTATGTATTTTCCTAGAGCCGCTCCGGCCGTTGCCCTCCTACACTCGGCCGTCCTGACAAGGTTTCGAGAGGACCCCCGTGATTGCCGATTCTTCTGACTAGGTAACGATCATTGCGTAGTGCTTTCGTTATCGTATATGGGCCCAGATATTTAGGTGTGAGCTTGTGACCTGGACCTATCTGCGTTCTTTTTAAGGCCACTAGGTCGTTTTCTTTGTATACTTGCGCTTTTCGTCTTTTCTTGTTGTACGTCTTTCTATTCTCCGTCTGCATCTTCATAATTTGTTCCCTCGCTTTGCATCGCAGCTCATTTCGGTCCTGTTGGAATTTGTTGACCTACTCCGCCAGCACTAACTCGGTGAGAGGTAAGTCCTCGTTCGTTCTCATGCGTGTTCCAAACAAGAGGTCGCATGGAGTAGTACCAATGCTGCGATGATACGTGGAATTTAGGCATCTCTGCAACGCTTCAAGGTGGCGGTACCAATTTTCTGGCTTCGGTGCGCTTAGTTTTGTCAGTATTGGGATGAGGGTTCGGTTGACCCTTTCAACCTGGCCATTGCCTCTTGGGGTGCCTGTTGCAATCAAAATGTGTTCGATATGATGTTCGCTGCAGTAGTTTTGAAATGCGTTCGATGTGAACGCGGTGCCTCGGTCGGAGATGATACGGCGCGGGTTTCCGAATATTTTTGCTTGTTTCGTTAAACGTTGTATGACTTCCGTCGAGTCGGTCGTTTTGGTCGCGTAAAGCCATACAAATTTTGTGAATGCGTCGACAACTGCTAAAATGTGACGGTAGCTTTTTTATGTGGGTACAATTGGTCCGAGATAATTTATGTGGCAGGTATCTAATGGTAGTTCGCCCTTATCAATCACGTGCAATAACCCTTCCAGTTTTCCCTGTTTTTTCTCTGTCAGGATGCACCCGACGCAATTTTGTATGACATTATCTACCTTCCCTCGCACATTGGGGAACCAGTAGTCTCTTTGCAGAAGCCACTCAGTTTTTTTCGTTTTGCATTTGCATTGATTTCGGAACTACTAGTCCCACGTCGCCTTCGAATTCTTTAAATAATAATCCGTTCCGTACAACATGCCCTTCCATGCTCTCTCGCTCACATGCCTCAAAGAATTTATTTAAATCACTATCCTAATGCTGAGCTTTTCTTAGTCGCTCCGTTATGCTTTCTTCGCTTTCGTCGATGATGAATTCCGAAGGAACAGGACTGCGGCTCAGGGCATCTACGTTTGCCATTTGTATACCCGGTCGATGTACTATGGCATGGTATAATTGAATTCTTCTAGTAAAGGGGCCCATCTCGCGATCCGGACACTCAGGTCCGTCTTATTCATTGTGAATGTGAACGCTCGACAGTCTGTGATTATTTTGCACGGGATGCCCAATAGGTAAATCCTGCATTTCTTAAGCGCCTTTATTATAGCTAAGACTTCCAACTCATACCTTGTATATTTTTCTTCTGCCGCAGTCGTCTTACCGCTCGCATAAAAAAATACAGAGTGGAATTTCCCATCGTCCTTATCCTCGACGCATCTGTATGCAGTTCGGTTTGTGTATTTAACTGGTATAATTTTAAAATGATTAAATGCTTGCTCTTCCTCGTTCCCGAGGCGGAATTTGACGTTTACTCTTAATAAATTCGATAACGGTCGTGCGATGATCGCGTAGTTTGAGATAAATTTTTCCGAAAGTACCCTGCTAGACCGAGAAAACTTTGTAGTTCTTTCACGCATGTTGGCTTCGCAAATCGCATAACTGCTTCCGTTTTATCCTCCGACGGGCGTATGCTACCATTTTCAATAATATGTCCCAGAAATTTGACTGGTAAATGTACGGAAGTGGTACTACCTCACCGATTTCGACGGTTTTTGAATATGTTGTAGAACTGAGTATTCTGAACAACTTTTTCCTATGCATATAACCGCCACTCGGCCTTAGTTTTCGAGATATTCGCAAGAAACTGTAGCTACTACTCATTGAATTTTGTCTATACGTGCACGCTCGTGGCAACGTGTGGTGCCGCCGCTTGAACTAATACCGGGTGAACTAATCAAAATTGTATCTCTAGAAATATATAGATATATCACAGGGCTCGGAATTAAGTGAACTTTCGGGCCGATTTTCAGAGGCAACGCCTCTGTGATATAGAAAAGGGGGCGTTGCCTCAGTAAATCGGCCTGAAAGTTCACTTAATTCCGAGCCCTGATATATCATATCAGATTTGGTAATGTCCGTCTGGGACGGTAAATGCGGTATATTTCCTGCTGTCCTTCTCTATGGGTACCTGAAAAAATTCGTTTTTCAGGTCGAGCGTCGAGAAGATTTTTGCGCCTTGCAACCTATTTAGTTGGTCCTCTATTAGAGGCAGAGGATACCGGTCGTTTATAATTTTTTTTATTTATCTTTCGATAGTCAACACATATTCTCGTGGTACCGTCTTTTTTCTTTACCAGTACCACGGGACTTGCGTGTTTTGATAGTGATGGCTGTATGATTCCGTCACGCAACCATTCGTCCAATTACTTGTCTAATTCTGTTTTCTCTGGTTGAGACAAAGGACGCGCTCTCTGAAAAACGGGGGGGGGGGGGGGGGGGGGGCTATTGCTATATACGCGTCTGCTCACATTAACGATATATCGCTGCCTGTATCAATTAACGCGTTTAATTCGTGGCAGTTTGTTATTGTTTTTTATAATATTTGCCACTTACGGGAGGTGTTGCAGCACGCTGGAACTCCGCCACGTTGCAACCGTTTTCGTTTCTCGTCTTCATTGGGCCGTTTGCTGATATATGCCCGTATCCGCGACACTCGAAGCATTTCACGCCCTTGTCCTTCGTAGGACAGTAAGGGAGGGAATGGTGCTTGGATTCGCAGCTAGGTCATCGTCTGATCTTTGCGCCGCTCCCTCCGTCCATTTTGCCTACTCCTTAGGTAAGGTTTTTTGATTCGTACCGCTTCCGGTCGCCGCGCTTCGTGGGAAATTTTGTGGACAGCTCCATGCACACCTTGTCAAATGCGGCAAGTAGGGCCATCCGAGTTTCAAAACGTTGTATGTGCGCCTGGTTACGCAGCATGATGTCTGGACTACCGGCGATGATTTCGCCCACCATTTCATCCTCCGGTATTGGCACGCGGTTAGCTAGCAGCACCCTGTTGTGGCAGTACTGGAATGTCTCGATTAGTGTACCTCGCTCGGGACCGAATGTGAACACTAATCGTGTGCAGACAGGATTCTCGAGTGAGTTCGGGTCCCCTTTGATATTGTGGCAGCCGAGATAAGGGGCAGCGTTCCAGGAAAGAAGCAAGTTTAAATACCTGTGTAGGTGAGACAACACTAACGCGATCAAAATTTAATATTAAAACTTGTTCATTTTTGATCCATTTTAAATGAAATTTTATGAACATGTTCGTTACAATCTTCTGATTAAAATGATACCAAACACGATATGGTTTGGACAATTTTTACTTATCACGGTATTAATAATTTCATTCCCCTTCATTACTGTTTCCGATGACAACTAGAATATGTGTATATTGGTTGTTAGCAATAAGGTAATTAGTAGTGAGATTATAAATCTGGAAGTAAATTCAAATCGAGCGTCTCGGTTAATGTACCTCGCTCGGACCGAATGCGAACACTAATCGTGTGCAGACACGTTTCTCGAGCGTCAGGTCACCTTCAATGTTGTTTACATGCACGTCTAAATCCCCTTGTACTCGTGAGACAATACTAACGCAATCAAAATCGTCTATACAAAAATACTTTTCTTGGCAAATGCGTCAGTTGTGAGGACGCCTACGTCACCATGGCCCTGTTTGACCATTTTATGCTTGGCCCTAAGGCAAAGCTATGCTAGACAATGATAGTGTGCATCGACGAAATGCATATGGCCTGTCTCAGCCGTTCACGTACTTCAAATATTCTAACACTTGCCAGCTTTTTGGTAAGAGATAACCGAACCTTCTACCCTGCACGTCCACAGAACACCTACCTGAAATGCCTCGGAGATCCCCAGGCCCGCGCACATCTGGCTAAAGTAACCATCCTAATCTTTCGTCCTGGTAAATACCAGCGGCTGATCTTGCGATCGTTCTGGGTTTGTTGGTAATTTGCACGAGGTGTGTGCCGACTAATGTTTGTAGGTTGTTGCTTCTCCAAGGACCAGCCGGAATGTTCAATTCCCGACACGTGTATAATTGCGGAAGAAAAGAGAGTTGTTGTTCGTTTCGTAGTTCCTTGTGAATAATGCCTTTATTAAAAAGATGATTGCTTATATACTAATAGTGGGCACGTAGTGTTGTCCAATCAGAGGCCTCGTTGGCAAGTTTGGGGTGGCAAGGCATGCTCGCCCCGGTTAACGGTATCGGCCGCGTGGGCCCAAGGGTTGGACGTGGTTTTTTCCACTGGAGCGGCGTAGGTTTATGATACGGTAATTTCTATTCAGAGACGGAAGGCGTAAAAGGTGCATACTTTTTGGCCTAGGGTTGCTTTATTAGTAAAACGACCGAGGAGCGCAGGTTAATATACCAGATGTCTCTGAATAGAATGGTCAGGTATCGCATCGTAAAGCTAGAGGCCGATGATCGAATCGCCGATGTCTTAACACGTCCTTTTTTTATAACACGAAACTTTCTCCAAAATCATACACGTTCTCTAGAACTCAACAACCATAAATTACCTCCTTCCCAAAAAATCCTAACACTCCTTCCAGTACCACCTCCACCTTATTAACTACCAATACGAAATCCTATTTTCACTCCCTCACCATAATAACGTGCAATAGTATTTTACCAATAGTTTACATTTTTTCTTACGCCACATCCTGAAGACAGAATTTAGCTAACGTTCAAACTGTACGCATCTAAGGAGAAATAAAGGCGAATTATACATTACTTTTACAATTATAATTGGAGTATTTGAACCAACGGGTTCACGACATTATTCGTGTTAGTGACATTGACTTTAGTTAGTGCATAGTATACATAGTAATAAGTGACATTAGTAGGCATTAATATATGTGTAATTGGTGGTTACAATGGCTTCTAGAAAGTCAAATGTCATTTTAACAATAGAATAGAGACAGACAATTATTGGTGAATTGGAAAGTGGTGTAGCTGTGAAGAGAAGTTTCCGCCACAAAATGCTTCAACACGTATTGACGTTTGACGGGGGCGTGTCAGAGTTCTACAAAAATGACAATATAAGGCACTGCATCGAACATTTGTCGGAAGCATGGGAAAGCGTTACCCCGTCAAACATTAGATATGTGTGGAATCAATTATTAGGCGACAATAAAGAAGCAGAAAACACATACGACCGTGCCGAACTCCGAGAAATGATAAGCATTATAAGCGGGGGTTGTGTATCGGAAGAAGAATATTTACGGGAATGTGAAGAAGAGGAAAGGAGAGTGACAGATGACGAAGTAAGCGAGACGGACAATATACAAAACAGAGATGAGAGCAATAATAGTGACGAAGCAATAAAGATCAAGAGGAAGCCAGCCTGAGTGGGCGAATTAAGGAGTTAGAAGAATTAAAATATATACATGAACGGTTGAAGCACTTATGTGCTACAGATCCACCCCATATTCGGGAATTGTACCAAGTTTTAAGACGATACCATTTTCAAGAATACGATAAAATAATAAATCCATATTACTTACATCAAATTGCACTATTTAGTGCACCGGTACTTTAGTTACCGGTACTAGAACACCCCCACCTACATGCAGTACTAAAAACGGCGGACAGTCCACGGGCTGGGCCATAGCCCCCACCAAAAAGCAACGGCAAAACCCAACGCCTAGCCCTCCCCCCACCACAGATGACACCGCCCCAAGAAAGCAGGCAACCACCGTTGCCCACGTGCAGGGAAATCGCGGGGCCAGCCAACCAGCCAACATGCCGAGGACCGAAAACCACTCCAAGCCGCCAATAATCAACGTAATAGACAGCACGCAACACGCGACCTACAGAATAATTAAGCAGGCACTAGGTATAAATAGCTTTAAAATTAAACACATTAACTCCACCAAACATTACGTCCAACTCGACAACCTAATAGACTATAACAACACGATCAGCGCACTATCAAACCGACAAGTTAAATTCTTTACATACACCCCAAAAGACATCAAACCCCAAACGTTCCTCATCAAAGGCCTAGACGCCAGCTTGGACCCGGAAGAAATCCTAAATGAACTAATAAACCTCCGCCTGAATAAGGTAAATTTCTTAAAAGTTGCAAACTTTACAACGAACGGTGCATCCAAAGACAAGAGAAAACTACCATTCTTCCTGGTACAAATCTCCCCAGACAGCGACACGAACGAACTAACAGAGACGAATAGACTGCTCCACCAAGTAATCTCCTGGGACAAGCTCCAAAAGAAAGACCCCACAATGTGCGCCCGTTGCCAAAGAGCAGGACACACTTCTAGAAATTGTAATCTAGAATTTAGATACGTCAAATGCGAACACAGCCATGAGCCGGGCCAGTGCAAAATCCCCAAGGATTCGAAGCTCCCCGCGGCCCAAATTTACTGCGTTAGATGCAGGGACTTTGGTCACCCAGCATCTTATAAAGGATGCCCAAAATACAAGGAACTGAAAGCCAGACTTAGAAATGCAGCAACTGCAAAATCATACACGAGGATGGAAAACCTAAATAAAGCCAAAAACATACTTGAGAACAGTAAGACAATCCCTAACATCTCCTACGCAATGGCCCTTACACAAAAGCAACACCGCACACACCCAAGCATCGCCCACCACCACCGCATCCCATCCACCCCCCCAACGCAACCGCAAGGAAGCAACCAAACCATTCCCCCAAACCATCCCATCCAAAACCCCACACAAATTCCGTACGACAAACTGTTCGAAGACCTGAAAAATTTTATACTACCCCAGATAAACAGACTAGAAAATATAATAGGAAACAACTCCACCAGAATAGACAAACTACACGACCTCTACTTTGGCATCCCCACAGAACACAACAATATAGACATGGATACAATTACCAACTGCAATGCATAACCCACCCACTGCAAATCTCAAACAAATTTCAGTAAACGTCAACTCCATCGCCTCCAACGAAAGGAGATACAATCTATCTCAACTCCTAAAAATAGAAAACCCAGACTTCGCACTCCTCAATGAAACAAGACTGAAAATACAGCACAACCCAAAATTTAAAAAGTACAACCTTATTAGAAAAGACCGAGACAACAACAGTGGAGGAGGCGTAGCAATACTCATTAAAAGACACATAGCATACGAACTCATCCCCCTAAACACAGACACAACAATCCTAGAACACATTATCATAAAAATTAAACTACAGTCCAATAACAACCTCTTCATCATAGCAGGATACGCAGCGGGAACTCAGTCAACTGATTTTATAAACGAACTCACTCATATCTTCACCTCCCTCTCACTCAGAAACCCAAACAATTACTACATACTTGCGGGTGACCTAAACGCCAAGCACCAAGACTGGAACAATACCTACTACAACAGCAGAGGCCTTGCTCTCGCAAAATGGATAACAAAATACAACATTGACCATAGAACCTCTTTATTAAGCACCAACACTCCTACTTTCCCAAGAAGTAACACATTCATAGACATCTGCATCCTAGACAGTAGAATACACGTACTAAACAGGAACACAGACGACACTATCCCCACTCTAAACTTTGACAGTGACCACAGAGCAATAAAGATCCACTTCACACTCCCCGAAAGAGACAACCAAATTCCCTTCACCACCCCCAGCCACCCGCTAAACTACAAGAAAACTGACTGGTCGAAACTGAAAAAGGACATTAACAAAAACTGGACAACAAAGATACCCACCAACAGAAACCTCTCAAATGAGGAGATAGACAGCCACCTCGACAACATAAACAAAGTAATATTAAACACAATACACAGAGTAGTACCCATACTTCCTGACTACAATTCAACAGAACTTTATGTAAACAACAACATCAGAAAACTACAGAAGACCAAAAACATACTATTAACAACGCTACATAATGAATACAGACTATCTGAATTGGTAGAAAAACACAATACCATCCACAGCAATGACAGCAACACAAATAATATAACAGTCAATACCCTCACACAATTCTCAGCCACAAATCCAGCCTCCAACCCAAAATACGAAGCAGACGATAAATACTTCACAACGCCCACACACACAACACAACTATTCAGAAAAACGAACAATAAAAAATCCTCAGGTCCTGACAATATCCCTAACATAGTATTAAAAAACCTACCCACCAACCTCCTCTCCAGCTACAATATCCTCTTCAACAATTGCCTGAACAACCATTACTTTCCCGATGCCTGGAAAACGGCACGAGTAATACCCCTACAAAAAAAAGGAAAAAACCCATCCGACCCATCTAGTTACCGTCCGATTAGCCTACTACCAAACATCTCAAAAATCTTTGAAAAACTCATCAAAGGACCCCTAGGAAGATTTTTCACAACACATAACATTATCCCAAACACCCAATTTGGATTCCGTCCACAGCTAAGCACATTACATGCAATACCTACACTAACATCCGACATCCAACACGCATTACACAGCAACGAAAGCGTAGCTGCCTGCCTAATAGACTTGGAGAAGGCCTTTGACACAGTCTGGTTAAAAGGGCTCCTCTACAAACTATCAAAAAAAGACTGTCCACTACACTTAATAAAAATAATTACAAGCATGACGCAAAACAAAAAATTCTACACATCCAACACTAAAACTAACTCAACGTTAACACTACATCTGACAGACGGACTACAACAAGGGACAGTCACCGCACCAGACCTCTTTAACTTCTATACCGCAGACATACCAAAATTATTCCAAATACCAGAATCCCGAGATATAAAAACACTACACTTTGCAGACGACCTCATAGTTTACATCAAAGGTAAAAACATAACAAAAATACAGGAGAAAATGCAACACCTCTTTGACAAGATAGACGACTATTATCATACATGGAAGCTCAAGATTAATCCAGGGAAATCAGAAACCAACCTATTCCGAAGGCCAATTAAAAACCAGTCAAAAAGTTTCCTAGAAGCATACAAATCGTTCAAAATAAAACACAGGACCACAGCAATTCCACACAAAAAACCAGTAAAATACCTGGGCATAAACCTAGACGAATTCCTCTTATTCAACCAGCACGTAGACATTCAACTAAAAAAAGCAACAAAAACCTTTCTCAATAACGCCAAACTATTCTACTCAAAATATCTAAGCACAAAAATAAAAGTCATATGCTATATGTTACTCATAAGGCCAATAATATCATACGGCTCCCCAACTTGGTTCAACATAAGCCCCTCAACCATGGAAAAGATCAGGATCTTCGAGAGAAAATGTCTCAGGGCGTGCACGGGTCTAAACAGAAGTGAAAAGTACAGCTACAAACAATACACAAACAACAAAAAATTATACGACACTGCAAACATCCCAAGAATAGACAGCTTCATCATAAAACTAACCAGAGACTACTTCGCCAACATTCCAAAAATAAAACACAACCACTTTATAAACAGTTCACTATACCCGCACGCCGAATTCCATAAAAAAACCCTAGCAACCGGCAATATCCCTCCAGAAGCCTTCCTACTACTCGACAAAACAGGCAGAATCATGGACCAACACAATATCCCAATAATTTACCACATACAGCGCACAGCCAACAACAAAAAAATACTATGCGACCCCCACATAAATAGCAAGGACACCAACCACCGAATAGTATACAGCACGGACATACCTAAATTAGACTCAACAAACAAATATCACCACAACACAGACAAATACTGGTGGTTATCCAAACCTTATACAAACAACTAATAAATCCCGTCAACAAACCGCATTTTTTGTAATACATATATAAACATATATATATGTACTGTGCGTTCGCAGAGAGATGGCGAGTGACAGCATATTGCGTTCTCACTCTGCCGCTGCACGTGCGTTGCTGTTATTGGCTGAGGACGGTGACAAAGAACGACGACGAGCATATCGAGACAAAGTGAGATAGAATGATGACTTTAGAGCATTGACGTAGCCTCCCAATCAAAGTGTATACTATGAATTAAGAAATTAAATGATTTCCTGAGGCTACGCCAATGCTTTGGAATCATTCTATTTCACTCTGTCTCGATATGCTGATCATGGACCTTTGTCACCGTCCTCAGCCAATAACAGCAACTCACGTGATAGCAGCAGAGTGAGAGCGTAAACTGTCACTCGCCAACTCTCGGCGAACGCACAGTACCTACATATACTTCCCCTCTGTACATAATGTAAATAACCTAGATATAAATTCCCTAGTCTTAATTGCCTGCCAAACGGGCAGGAACGCACGAGTGAATGCACGCGGTATGTATGTGTAGAGTGTGCATGCTTTAGCTTAAGCTTCCCCCCCCCCCCTCTTTTTCTTATCCTCTTATCATAAGAAGGAGCGATACCCACCATCTCGGTTTTTTTAGTGCTACCCAGCATTATCTTTTTCCCGAAATCCAACTACCAAAAACACAGTCTATCCAATAAATAGACCAATTAAACTAAGAACAAAATAAAATAAGGGGAACAAAGCCCCTAACGTTCGCGTACAAAAACTCCCCCCACAGGCTGCGAGCGTCCCACTCCGACCATGCAGCTACATACACCTAGACCATTAATTAAATAGATTATTCACTATAAATTATCAATGTAATCATACTTTTATAAACATTGTAATTCTGAATAAAATACCATCTACCATCAGTGCCTAGTAATACGATGGTCTCGGGTTCGATTCCCGATGACTCCCCTTCATTTTTATTCTGTTCCTACAATAATTTGTACTGATAAGAAATTATAACTATTTATATCTACTTTTTAGATAAAGAAACTACGCAGAGAAGAGAGCTGGGTCATTCATCGCATCAATAATACTAAGTAAATATATGTATAGTTCCAAAATCATATACTCTAGTCATATCGAAAACAATAATAAAGGAGAATAAAGTTATTAATACCCTGATAAGTAAAAATTGTACAAACCATATTGTGTTTGGTGTCATTTTAGTCAGGAGATTGTAACGAACATTCTCGTAAAATTTCATTTAAAACGGACCAAAATTGAACAAGCTTTAACCACACATCAGCCAAACCTGCAATAGCAGATCCTGCCCAGATTGTGTTAGCGGGTTTTGTAAACAGAATGGCTGCAGATTTGATATAGAACCTGCTCAACAGAATCTGATGGGTGATTGGCAGCAGAAACTGAGCAGAACCTGCAACTTGAGCCATTTAAATGGCCATCTAAATCCATTTGAATGGCTCAAGTTGCAGAATCTGCTCGGTTTCTGCTACCAATCTGCTTTCAGATTCTGTTTAGCAGGTTCTATTTGCAGAACCGAAGACAAATGCGGACGCAGATGGCTACGGATCTTTAGACAGAATCTGTCAGTTCTGTTGCCAATCTGCTGTCAATATGCAGCTAGATGGCTGTTAGGGAATATTAAATTTTGATCGCATTAGGATTGTCTCACGTACACGGGTATTTAAACTTGCTTCTTTCCTGGAACGCTGCCCCTTATCTCGGCTGCCACAACATCAAAGGGGACCGATCTCGCTCAAGAATCGTGTCGGCATACGATTAGTGTTCACATTCGGTCCCGAGCGAGGTACACTAATCGAGACATTACTGTATGCGGTGTTACACCGATTCCCGTCTTGCTGTGCCTGTTCTAGATACAAGCTCTATCTATGTCTATCATAGTGTTGGGTCTATCTTTGTCTAGCATAGCTTTCTCTTGTTTTAGAGCGAAGCATAAAATGGTCAAAAAGGACCATAGTGACATTGTATTGGTGTATAGACTACGGTCGTGAGATTTAAACAAAACAACTTTTTAACACATACACGCCCACATAATCATTTGAATACCTATTCAAGCACCTTCGATAATCTTACATATATTTTAATTATATTACAATTATATTATTGTTGTATAATATAGTTAATATATTTCATATATATTAACATAACAGCTTTATTGGTAATATAAATGAAAGATACCACCAAATGATGGAATTTTTGAATTACACATTTTGAGCTTTGGATTGACGTGTATATACTTACAATATTTGTTAAGAAATATTGATCTTTGCCATATACTTCGTAATTTAAAGAAATTAATATAAAAAAAAGAACCCCAAGGGGACTCGAACCTACAAAAAGTTTGCAGCGGCTCGAATCAACATCTCGGCTCGAGCCGATTCATTTTGCTGATGGCTATAATTGTAACAGATGTGGCAGCAGCGTGACAGAGGCCTTGATACGTGCCGGCAACTATGTTTTACTTGCGTCTGTGTTCACGCATCACGTATTCACGTATGAATCGCCGTTTGTGGTGTGAAATTATAACTTACATTTACCGACTGATTTGTATTTTTATCGACTCTGACGATAATGTGGTCAAATTTACTAAAATGTGCTATAACGCCTCCGACGGAGAATCACTAAACTATTCTTACGTTGGATACGTGCAAATCGTATTTTACCTTTTCCGCCTTCCAGAAGTGATAAATTTTAAAAATCGAGTTACTTTGATTGTGTGCTAGTTCAAGGAAACAGGAGATTGCGTTTTATCAGTGAATAAACCATTAAATCGTTCAATATTTGCTAAATATGAAATGTGACAAGATGTCTGCAGCCATCTTGTTGCCTACATCGGTGTCCTGTCTCAAGCTTACAGTTTCAGAAATACCATTTTTCGCAACGAATGATGTTTATTGGCGTTCAAGTGTAGCTTCCGGGCTGTGGTGAAATCTACCCGTGTGTGCTATACCCGCGAAAGTTTCGTTAATGCAATTATCGAGACGAGGGTCCAATTCTACGAAATCGAGCCTCTCTCTCGCGCATAGCGTATACGTGCATGCTTTCCTTTGTTTGTGTGAGTGCACGCACACAGGTCATGGCGCCTGGAGTCGGGCCTTTAAACCTAAACTATTCGTTACTCATGAATAACGACCACGACTATGCGCGATTGATGAAAAGAATAATTAGTTTATATCTTATTAATGAATAACGATGTAACATTTGCCGTACGCTTTCCTCGATACCCCCGTACACGACCGAGTGCAGTAGAGAGGTAGGCGCCGGAGCGCACGCTCTACAGGCGCTCTAATTGGGCAGTGTTTTTGGTTAATAACTCAAAAACGAAGCTTCAAACAACAGTTTGGTCAAGGAAAAAGTTATTCCGAATCACCCCAGCTACCCCCCATTTCCCGATGTTACAGTAGTTACGGGACACCCTGTACAGTAAAACCTGCTTATATGTATTCACAAAATTTTTCTTGGATATAGGCACGTTGACTATCCTTTCCACTTGGGGGGAATCCCCTTTCGCGATAGCGACGCTCGGCGAAGGAGCGGTACAATATGATCCGAGCCGGAATATCGGTGTAACTAATACTAATTCAACCACTAAACTTGTTATTTTCGAGTTTTTCTTAATGAAACTTTTACTAATGTATTTGCAAAATTTTTCTGATTAGAATGAGACCAAACACGATATAGTTCGAATTATATTTACTTGTGGATACTGATTAAACACGTACCACAAAGTGCACAAACGCGTTGCTCTTTTTAAACTAATAATAGCAGAATAATGTAAAATAATAAAGCACATTATAATAAATATAATAATACATTGAAATAAACAGGATACAATTTAAATTATATTTATTTATTAGAATAAAAATAAAAGCTTAATGCAAAATAGTAACGTGCATTACAATAAATACTAACATACATTGGAATACATATAATAATACATTAAAATAAATAATTGTTGGAAATGGGTTTATTAAATAACTCTCCTCGTTTGTGATTTTATAACATATTTTATTATCCACGCACTGGGAGTGACTTCCTTACTATATCAATGGTTTGAAGGAACTAACAGCATCCAAATTAACAGACTGACCTAAAGCATAGACGACTAATCTCGTGTGCGTGCGGGACCCAATCGGCTCTCATATAAAAAACAGTTCAAACCTTATAAACAGAATGAAAGGAACAGTATAAGGCATCCCCTTTCACACGAGAATGAAACGTTAATTTTTGTATTGATTTTCATTGAAAAATCTAACAATAATAATAGAGCGTGACCTTAGATTGTGACCGAAGTCGCATGTGACAGATTCGACACCCTGCTTGGTTATATGCATATCTTGGGTCCCAATCTTTGTGCATACAGGGTGTTCCGTAACTATGGGAACTCCGAGAAATGGGGAGTAGCTGAGGCGATGCTGAACTACTTTCCCATTGACAGTGTTACGCTATCGCGTTATCCAGGCTTAATGTCTAGTAACATCGAATCACGGATCGACAATAAAGTCGCACTTATCGATAGCGATGGGAACTCGGGAGTGAAATTCAAAGTCAGATGAACATATGGACTACCCCGATTTATACATCAGTTAATTAATGTACGCGTATTCTTAGAAAACGCTGTAAGATTCTTCAACTTTTTAGCGTTTTCTTCCAGGTTTTTTCCATGGCCCCCATTTACCGTTACCATGCGACTTTCACGCGTTTACCGGGTTTTTCCCATTTCTCCCCTTTGCGCGCACACCCCTTCGTCCGTACCGGAAAGCGAATATGTTGCCACCTCCACGCGCCCGAGGGCGACCCAAGGCCCAACAAGACTCAACCTCATTGGCCGCTACCAAAGGAGAGGGGGAAAGCAGGAACTCAAGAAGAAGAACCAGAGCCGTAATGGAAACAAGAAGAAGATACATTCAGCAGAACTTCTCTATTTCTTGAACTATCAGTACCTCTTACGCTGAATAATAGAATAAACAGTCGTTCTTTCTAAACTCTATAATTTGTGTTCGATTATTTCGCGCCTCTTCACAAGCAGAGCGGTTCAGCGCTCCACGGGCAACCGAACCTGCATAAACTCCCCATATCCCACCAATAGATACGCAACAACAGCAATGTTGTTTGAAGCTTCGTTTTTGAGTTATTAACGAAAAATACTGGCCAACCACAGCGCTCGAGCGCGTGGCTCTCAACCGCGCCCGGCGAGATCGTGAACTGAGGCATTGGCACAGCTGACTGCAGCGTGGGTATCGAGGGAAGCGTGCGGCATATGCTACATCGTCTTAATGAAGAATAATGGGGAATTATTCGTTATTCATGAATAACAAATAAATTAATAAGTCGTTTAATAACCGTGTTCGATACGTTTATTCATTATCCGAAAGGAATAAAGTATTTTATTACTTATGAAAAAAATAGTTTTTTCAAGAGGACGTTTTCAGGTGGATAAATTATGTTTAAAAAAAAAGATTTGTTAGAAAAAGCTAATTAAACTTAGCCATTCGTCCACGAATTGTTGACATTGGGTCAATCTTGACCTTTGTAGGCAACCCCCGACAGCTGATGTTACGGCCCGGCCCGGCCGGGTCGGTGAATCATATTTGCTATTGACTTTTAGGTGCGATTCCTCATATTGGTATTCCATATGTCCAGATTGGTTTAATAATTGTTGTGTTGATTCTTGGTTCCTTTTGTATGACGAGCTTAGACTTTCGACGTATTCAACCGTGCATCTGGCTTCATTTTATGCCTATGTTTTTTACTATTGTTTTAATATGGTGCTTCCACGTAAGCCATGAGTCCATGTATAGGCCCAAGTATCATATTTTATTTATTTTGTTTGTTGAATGACCATGTTGTTTAGTTTGATTTCTTGCGACTTTTATTTGTAGAGTGTGAACATGATGTGGTTGCATTTGCTAGGATTTACTTTTATTTGTTTGACGGCGAAGCATTTTTCTATTTTCGTAATATCAGCCAGTCTCGCTTGAGCCGTCGCAGTTGTGTTATTAGAGTGAGTAAAGGGAAAAACTAGATTGGGTAATCTTGCCCCCTCTCTTTGGTATTCACTCCCCCTCTACTTCCATTCTCTACTCCCTTCTTCTTAGTCCTAACTGCTTTCCCCATTCTCGACCTTTTCCCCCGACCCCAACAACTCCTCGATGCTTCCTGTTCATCTAATCATTTCCACACACTTCCATGCCAAATGTTCCAACTTCTCGCTCGCCCACCGCACAGTTCGTGCCATATCCTGCCCTCCTCTTCCCAGTATCTGCTTGCCCTCTCCGCATTCCCACATTTGAACCTTGTCATCTTGGTGCCAATCATGAACTCCTCACTTTTCCACCTCTTCCCTGTCTTTGTGCCTCACTGTCCCTTGCCATCAATCCCTTTCATGCTTCCTCGTTACGCTCTTCCCTTCTCTCGTAATATTCTCCCTTTCGGTTCCCCAGCTTGTCCATTTTCCTCTTTCTTCATCCTTTCTTCTTCCATCTCAATATTTTTTCAATAAAGAGCTGACCTTTCCCCTCCTTATTCTTTCGTCATATTCCGCGTACTCTTTCCAAACCACACCCTTATCTTATCCCTGTTCATTTCATCTCTCACCAGGTAACTCGGCGTGTTTTTCCTCACTCCTAACACCCATCTTAAATAAACTTCTCCCCTCCCGCCCCACACTTCCACTACATAGCTTGCTGCACTCTTTACTAACGTGTCAAATAGTTTTGTTATCAATAAGGATCGGGAGAAATCGAACTAATTCGGTTTAATTTCGTGTCTGGCTTTATTCTGATTTGAGTTGCTTCTTGCTTCGACGCGTGTTCTCTGCGTACTACTTACTTCACCGCCTTTCCTTTGTTCCTTTCGACTCTCTCACGCATACCCACATGCATACATTACGCGCGCTTTTCGCGTTTGCTGCGGCGTCGCCGCTCCATCTATCTTATACTTGCGCACCTCCTCGCAACGCGATCCGCGTGCTACGACATCCTTCCCCTCCTTTTGAGAAAAATACAAAACGAAAACACAATTTATTCCTTTGTAATAACGCACACAAACCCTGATAATAATACAAAATAAATGTCGGATTCTACATTGTACAGAAAATCTAAATACGGTTAATTGGAAAATCGCTCGGGTTTCTTAAAATACGTCCAAATCTTGTGGTCACGACGTCCTGTTTGAAGTTTGGTACCTCACAATTTTTTTCCTTAGCTATATCACTCGTCGGTGTCGCGTTACAATTAGATTTATCGCCGCGCTTCCCTAACCTCGCTCGAGCTCTCAAATTTTCCGCAATATCTATTTCTTCCCTTGGTATTTCCAAAGGGTACAGGTCTCTTAAGGATTCCATTTTTCGTTTTCAACATAAATACTCTGCTTTCACCATCGCGACTTGGAATCTTATCAACTACGCGTGCAAGTGGCCAATCTATACGTCTGTTATTGTCATCTCCGATTAAAACAACATCGCCAATTTTTATATCCCGCGTCTCCTTCTTTGTCTTTTTTAGCATTAATTGACCCAAATATTCACTACGAAATCTCGCTCTTAAATCCTCGAAAACTCTTAGCCTATTTCTAAATTTTGTATTTAGTTTTCCATGCCATAGCATATCTGAATCTGGTACCCCGATCTCCCGGATTTCTTGAAGAAATATTGAGGGTGTCAATGGTTTGAGATCACTTGTCAATGTGTCAATGTGACGAGGGAATAAGATCTCGGTCCGCCTCATTAATGCCTATCTGCAAAAACGCCTTTTTTATGTCCGACACTAGGCCTATTTCATTCTCCCGAAACCTATTCAACGTCGTGGGCACCAACTCAATTGAATTGGGTCCCTTCTCGAGGCACTGATTCAGCGAGGGATGTCCCTTCCTGCATGCCGACGTAACAAAAACGGGTCTAATTCGTGTCGTACCGTACGACTTTATTACCGGACGATGTCGCAAGTGCTGACTGAAACCCGCCCCTTCTGTCTCCGCGATTTCCTCGATGATACCTTCTGACATCCATTCACTGAAAACGTCATACGCGTGGAACAAATTTTGAGCGTTAAGCTTTTTTACGGTTCGCGCTAACCTATTGCGTGAAATCTCGTAATTACTGGACATGAGTGCATGATTCTCCCTGAGCGGCAATCTAATTTCGTATCGTCCGTTCTCTTGCGTCTCCTTGTTTCGGAGCGCTGTGTCTACTTTTTCTATTGGATCTGTAATACCAACAACATCTAAACGCCACAGATCGGATAAATCGGCCTCTTGCACGTAACTCGACGCCATCATGACTTCCGTGTCATTTCGAACGGTTTCATTCGGCAGCTTCCCCATGATCGTCCACCCCAGGTTGGTCTCGAGTGCAACTAGACCATTCTGCAGATCGTACTTTTTCCCGGATATCAGCTTTCCCGCTACGTCCGCCCCAATGAGCAGATCTATGGCACTGCTCCCTCGTCCAATATCTGTTAAACGAATGCCACTGCTACGCAATTCCTCTACCCACGCTTCGTCTTTGACACTAGGAATAGTATCACAAATCGTATCCTGATTCATGGCCGAAAAATTACAAGCGTAAGAATTATCTAAACTCCTCATGCGTATCAGAAACATATCGTGTTTTTTACACTCTGTTCTAACGCCGCCGAACAGCGAATGTGTAACCTCTTGTTTGTCTGCAGGCACATAACCTAATTCCCTCGCGACGTCTGTACGAACCTATGTGCGCTGCGACGCGGTATCTATAACCGCTCTGACGGTCTATTCTTTTGAATCAGAAAACAACTTGATTTGTAACGTTTGTAGACAGACCGACGGAGACTCGCAAAAGGTAGCCAAATTATGCTCGTTAGTTGCCCTATCAATCCCGCTCGCCTTTGGCTCACGCGCATTTCCGCTCGCTTTCGGCTCACGCGCATTCTCTCTTGAAACGAAACTGGGGCACATGAGCAAGACATGACGCCGCGCGCACCAATCGCATTTGACTCCAACCTTACACTTTTTCGAAATGTGACCGCACTTCAAACAGTTAAAACATGCATTTTTTCTCTTAACCGTATCCTTCACCTTTAATCTCAATCTAGTTTACGCGCTGCATCACAGTCTTGGCTTTCGTGCGTCGATTTACAAAAGATGCAACATACGCTTTTCTCGTAGCTCTTACAATTAGATACAAAAAGCGCTCGGCGTCTCGCGCGCGTGTTCCACCTTAGCGTGTTCGGTCTTCTCGCTCGCTTCGGATCCGTGGGCGCTCGAAACCCCATCAACGCCATCTCGATGTGCTCTTCGTTCTCGACTTCAAGCTGCAAAAATTGGAGAAGCCGCGCGAGCCTGTCCTTTGTTTCCCTTTGTCCATTGACGTCATTGGCCTCCCGTTGCGCGTCACTGCGTTGCCACGCGCGTATGGCATCTTCGGGCAGGGACGATTCCACCAGCGGATACATCATGGCCGCACATTTATCCGCTGTTACGCCGAGCGTCTCCAGTGCGCGAATATAGGACTCTACTTTGTCGTAAATGTTAGCTAACAAAGACCGCTCGCTACCCTTCGCGCCGACGGCGTTTTGCAGCACTTGCTCGAGCAGCTCCCGCACATAAAATTCTACTACCACATCGTCGCGACCGACCCGATTTTTTAGCTTCATGATCGCTTTATCATAGTTGTCGGCCGCTAATGGAAAACTGCTCACTATTTCGTGCGCTTTCGAACCCGGAACGGCGGCTCTCAGCAAATACAGGAATTTGTCCTCGCTGCTTATCGTCACGTCGTGGTGTATTTTCTTGAACTGCCCCCAAAAGGGCAACCATTCCTTGACGTGACCGTTTATTTTGGGCAGCTCGATGGTTGGCAATTTCATTGTCCTTTAAACAATCTCTGGTCTCGGCACTGCTGGATCCGTTCGTGGTGCTACCTTCGTTAGCTCCATGGATTTCGCTCTAGCTGTTAGAAACTGTCTCTTGTAACCATCGTCTGACTCCAGCTCTTTCGCGATCTCCGCGTCACTTGCATCCGTTGCAAACAGCTCCTTGTTGTATGCGGCGCGCACGATGTCCACCTCTGCCATTTTGATTTCCAGCAACTGGAAATCCACCAATTTCTCCTCTACCGGACTCACGGCATCCACGTTCCCCAAGAAACTATACAGGGCCTTCGTAAAGGAAGTGCGAACCGCTCTCCCCTGTTTCTTTGCCGCTTCCATTTCGCTCTTTCCAAAACCAGCCTACACAATTCGTTCTGACACGAAACTTCGTTTCACTCTTTACCGAAATATTTTTCACCCAGTCCTATCACGGTCGCCAAATGTTATCTATAAGGATCGGGAGAAATCGAACTAAATCGGTTTAATTTCGTGTCTGGCTTTATTCTGATTTCAGTTGCTTTTTGCTTCGGCGCGTGTTCTCTGCTAAATTAATATTTGATACAACTCGAACTGTAAAATTGTATCAGTGTGTACGTTGTTACTAGTATGCAAGTATTACGGGGTAAATATAGGTTTAACGAATCTACTCGGTTTGTAAGTGAACGTAATAAAGTTTATATTCTGAGTATCAGTATAAACAGAAATGTTTCTGTCGCGATGAAATTATATAAAATGTGTAAGTTACCTAAGTATTTGCACGGTGTTGACGCACTGGCGATGCGGGGTCTGTGAGCCGTTATTAGCGTATACCAAAAAAACTTCAACCGGACTAGCGGATTCTAACGGGTTAATCTATGATTCGAAAGGTGCACTAAGCCCAATCTCACTTGATATAACTGACTCTGGACGAGCGTGACACGACGTGACTCTACGCGTGACTGTGTAATTCTGGACCAACGAGGGTAGAAATTAAAGGGTTTATATAGTCCCAAAATGCGCGAGAACACAGTAAAACTTTCCATATAAGGAAAAGGAGTCTCCGCCGTGCGGCGCCCGTCTCGGTCATGATGCTTGTGCTCAGGCCCCCTTCATTTGTTTACGATCCGAAAGAATTTTAGGGCGTTTTCTCTTAACAGACGCAAGCTCGAAAACGCGTTGAGAGCGACGTATGGATAATATTCTCCATACGTAACAGGTACATTGCTTTTATGCCTTCGTGTAGTGTGGAGAGTGGGGTTTGCTTTTGTCCTAAAACGTTTACGTCGCTTTTACTGATGCAAGCGTTGGTCGCGGTGTTATGCCTGGAACTGGGCGTGGGTCCTCATTACACCCCCCTTCCTAGATTCGGCTTAGTCCTACAAGACGTCCTAGGGATGGTTGCCGCGGAATTTGATCTTTCGGGTCCTTTCGATGATTGGTTTTATTTCTGGAATTGGGATGTCCTGGGGCGGTGATATGGCGGCGGTTTCTCCTTTTGATGTATGATGTGCGCCGACGGGTGTGGAGCCGTAATGGTGTCGATCTGTGGTGTTTGAGTTAAAACAATTATTAAATACACAGGGTTTACATGAACATAAAATTATTTTCCATAGTTGCAATTTACAGATTATGTATACCGTTAATCCTATTCCTAAACAATCCATTAGCGTTTGGAGAACCATCCAGGTGCTTTCGTTTCGTAATATACTACAGGTGTGCGTGGAGATAGCGTTTGCTTCTGTAATAATTTGATCTAATGCTTTAGCTTTTGTTCGGAAGTCAAAGGGATGTTAATATTTCATCTTTCCATTCTGGTATTCGTGCGTAGGTAATTGTGGTTTCGTTAATTCTGGGCACTGTTATGTTTGTTAAACGTAATTGTAGTTGTAGTTTTCGATTGTCCGTCTCGTCGTTACTGGAGTAAAGTGTTACAGATCCCGTTCTTCCGGTGCATCCTGGACGAATTTTTGCAAAGTTTGGCCCGTTTATGTGTATGGTGATTACGGATGAGGTGTCTGGACATAAGATATGTAAAGCTATTAAGCCGTAGGTCGGCGAGATCCACCCATGTTTAGAATATAGTTGAAGCCAGATAGGTTTTGTATGTTTTAGGACAGCTATTGGACATTCTATTGAGTTCGCAGGCAGGTTATTAATTGCTCATTAGATGCAAGAGTCTGTTAAGTCGGTGTCGAAAGCGGGTGTATTGCGTTCGCAAATACGCAATTCGGAAACTTTGATACAAAGATCTATGTCTCTTTCGGATAAGGTACTGTGTATTCGGGTTTCCTCGTCTACTAATACAAATTTTTCTGCTATTGAGAGTATGTGAAAATGATGTTCGGTGACAAGTGGTATCATGACCATGGAGTAGAAGGCGTACATTTGTTCTGCTATTATTGGAATATTCAACTCGAAGTTTACTATTATTTAAGACGAATACGTTAACTTTTACCACCCTGAGAAATTTATAAGTAAATTCACCAGTGTCCTCGAATATCATGCAGTTAGACCCGAATTTAAGTTCAATTGTTCTAAGAATTTTGTTCAACTGTGGCCTTTCAAGTAATACAGGATCAATCTTGCCTTATTCCCCATTGACGATTAAAGAGCGCAAGTTATTTATTATTTCATTATGTTCGGATATTATTTCCGAGAGTTCAAACAAGCATTCGAGTGTTAGTTCCTTTTTCTGTATGTTTGCAAAATTTTGGTTCCTCGTTTTAGAGATCCTTTGACCGTAAGCGTCAATTTTCGATTGAAACTCTCCGTTGTTTTTTAAAATGGTTCTCACAATTGTCGTTTCGTTCCTAACCAGAACGCTCAAATATTTGTTATCCCTATACAAATTGTTAATTTCACTATTGTAATATTCTGCGTCCTTCTGACTGAGTGTACCAACAAGAATGTTTGCCAGATCTCCTATCGGATTAAGCCATCCTCTTTTTACGCGCTGATGCAAGTCAAAAACAACTCCAAGAAACATTCTCGCCAAGGAAGATAACCACACAGATATAACAAACATGAAACCGAAGACAACCCCCCCAACAAGGAACGAGAACAAGTTCCAAAACAGCACAAACACAGATGACGAGACCAGTCAAAAACATCTTCTACAAACTATTGAAAGTTCAAATAAAACGATTAAAAAACTTTCAAAACAAGTCGAAGAAGCGAGGGAGCAAAAACTGAACGCAACCGGGAAAACCCAAGTCCCCGCTGAGTCACTTGCCCACCCAGGTACGATCCCCGTTACACCAGCGGAAGAGCACGTGTCCCCCACCACCAGCAAAGTCCGCCCAGGCGAAGCCGCCATACACGAGCCCAATAAAATCGCAGTACAGACCAGCCCAAAAAAACCAGGATCACACACCATACCACAGACAAACCCCAGTGACCTCCATCTCTTCACGACCCAAACCGCCGATCATCAACATCATGGAGAGCATTCAGCAAACTACATACAGGATCTTAAAAGGATTGATAAGTACAAACTTCTTCAGAATAAAACACATAAACAGCAACAACCACTACGTACAACTTGACAGCATACTCGACTACGCCACGATCAGAACTCTTCGTGACAGAAAAATCCGCATCTACACCTACACACCTAAAGCCATAAAACCAATAACCCTCCTTGTAAAAGGACTAGACGCAAGTTTTGACCCCAAAGAAGACCTCGCCGAATTACAAAACCTTAATTTAAAAAACGTGTCCTTCGTCAAAGTCTCGAACTTTAACATTCCAAACGCTACGAAAAGCAAAAAGAAGCTCCCTTTCTTCATTGTACAAATCGCTCCGGACAGCGAGGTTAACACGCTTACTCAATCCAAACTCCTTTTACACCAAGTCATTTCATGGGAAAGGTTGATCAGGAAGGACCCCATAATGTGTGCACGCTACCACAGGACAGGCCATACCTCAAAAAACTGCAACCTCGATTTCCGTTGCGTCAAATGCGCGGAAAAACATGAACCAGGCCAGTGCAAACTACCCTACGACTCGAAGCTTCACCAATCTATTGCGTAAGATGTAGAGCCCACGGCCACCCAGCATCCTACAAAGGTTGCCCAAAATACAAAGAGCTAAAACATAGACTCAAAATCGCCAACAAAACCAGACTTCTAACCAGAACAAAATCCTTCCTCGACTCCGCAATAACAAAACCCGAACTATCATACACAAAGGCCCTCAGCCAAAAACCTACCCTCACACCCACAACACAGCCCCCACGTATCCCCACGCTACAGAGCTCGTACACCCTAGCCTCCAACGTCACTCCCACCAAATCCAAACCGCCCGCAAGCCTCCACAACACCCCTACGAAGAGCTCTTTGATGACCTCAAAAAGATGACCTCCTCCCACAGATTCTCCTCCCCTCAGATATCCTCCCATAGGAAAACTGCACGATCTCTACTTCGGCATTAACCCTGACTACACTGATATCGACATCGCCGATAACTCCGATGTATAACACAAACCCTACCAAAATCAAAATAATATCAGACAACGTAAATTCAATCGCATCCAGCGAAAGAAGTTTTTCTCTGGACCAACTACTAAAATCGGAAAACCCAGACCTCGCGCTCATAAACGAAACGAAGATCAAAGCATACCATAACCCCAAATTCAAAAACTACAACCTCATCCGAAACGACAGAAACAGCTCAAACGGTGGCGGATTGGCTCTCTTAATTAAGAAAAATATTAACTTCAAACCGATCCCCCTAAACTTCACCACCTCAATACTCGAAACAGTTATCGCGCGCCGCCGAGACCGAAGCGTCGAGGCCCTCAACTCCTCCTCGCGATCCCGCGGGACGCCATCGGCGGACGCCCTCGCCGAAGCGTAGTCAGCCGCGGCTACTCCCGCCTGGGACCGGACGCGCGCAACGGCGTCCAATGTCGACCGTCCCCTTTTTTTTTTTTTTTTTTTTAACGAGGTGGAAATCTTCTAAAGACACCTCCCGCTCCGGGGGGGGGGGGAGCGGGAGGTAGTGTCGGATTTTTACCGACTAAAACCACCTCGGTTGCCTGTCCTCAGGCGCTGATCGGGGAGGCTCCGGGCATTCCGGAGATACTTCCGGTGCCTCCCCACGCCCTGGCTGTGTCAGCCACGTCCTCGGGAGGGTCAATAAGGACCCTCCGGTGCTACTCAGGTCCGCGCCAGGGGCAACACCCGGCGCGGCCTTCCTCCGAGCCATCCTACGAGCGACTCGGGCCCCCACCCGAGCCGCCCATGGCTCTCCGACGGCCTCGCCGACGGAAACGCGTTCCCTCTTGGCGGGCCGCCGGTCTGCTGGTCAGCGGTGGCGCCATTCCGTGGGGCGGAGGGGGAAACACCTCCGCTCCCCGGCCACGCGATGGACCGCACGATCCCAAGATATAGGCGGCGCACCCTCTCCTCCGGGCCCCCGACGTTGGGGAGTAGGCGACCAAGGCCGGCCGCCGTCCTCTCCAGCCGGGGGATCAGACGGTCGAAGTGGGCCTCGAATCGCCAGTGGCTGTCCAGGAGAAGACCGAGGTAATTCATTCGGTCCCCAACCCGAACGTACTCCCCCGTAGTACGTTCGCGTAGACCCCCACCACAGACCTGTGGTGAAACCACATGGCCTCGGTTTTCTGCGGGGAGATCTGCAACCCCAGCCCCCGGATACCGTCGACGACGGAGGCCAGTCCCGTCTCAGCTAGACGGACGGTCCTCCTCCAGTCCCTCCCGACGGCCATCACAACGTATCGTCGGCGTAGCACGTTATGCTGACGCCAGCCGGGAGGGAAGCCCGCAGCACGCGGTCGTACCCGATGTCCCACAATATGGGGCCCAGGAGCGATCCCTGCGGGACACCGCGGTCGACCACCCTCGAACACATCCGGCCTTCTCTGCCCGGGTACTCCACCCACCTGTCCCTCAGGTAGTCCCTTAGGACCCTCCTCACGTAGAGGGGCACCCCGTGATCTTCGAGTGCCCCCCCTATACGACCCCAGGGGAGGGAGTTAAAGGCGTTGGTGATATCCAAGCTCACCGCCAACGCCCCCCCCCCCCCACCCTGGGACGTGGCCGAGTCCGAGAGGGACTTTACGCGGCCGACAGCGTCGACCGTCGATCGTCCCCCTCTGAAGCCAAACTGGGACTCGGCCAGGTCGGGACCTACCCGGGACAGGTTCCCCGAGAGGCGGGAAGCAACCACCCTCTCGAAAAGCTTCCCCACCTCGTCGAGGAGACAGATCGGCCGGTATGCCGAGGGAGAATCGGCGGGCTTTCCCAACTTCTCTAGGAGGACCATCCTGCCCCTCTTCCAGCTGGACGGGACACGCCCCGTCCTCAAGCAGCCGTCGAACAGGCGCCTGAGACGGGGCCCGAGGACGCGCAGGGCCAGGGCCATGGCCCGGCCCGGTACGCCGTCTGGACCCGGGGCGGTGTTTCGGGCCCCCATCCTCCTGACGGCCACGGCCAGGTCCTCCGCCGTGACCCTCATGTCGTCGGACCAGGTGTTCGGGTCCGACTCCCCGAGCTCCGGTGCCGGTTCCCCCCCCTCGTCTGGGGGGAACAGGGTGCTCACCACCGTGTCCAGGAACTCGGGGTCCAGGGTCTCCGTCACGGGGGGCGCCCATGGGCAAAGTTTGCCCATGACCATCCTGTACGGGCGCCCCCAGGGGTCACGGTCCAGGTCTTGGAGGAGCTCCGACCAGGCGCCGGCCTTCGCCCTCTTGATGGCCAGCTGGAGGGCCACCACTTGCTCCCGGTAGCCCTCGTACAGCTGACGCTCCCTCGCCAGGTCGCGACGTCGTCTTCGACGGGCCCTCTGGAGCAGTCGCCGGGCGCGTGCGCAGGTGTAGCGCATCCGCGCTATCTCCGGCGACCACCAATACGTTGCCTGTCGTTTCGGCGGGCGGGACCGCGGCATGGCAGCCTCGCATATCGCCACCATACCCCTTTGGAACCGCTCCGCTTCCTCCTCGACGTCCACGACCGGCCCAGCCGGGATCTCGGGCCAGGCCACGGCGAGGGACGCTGCCATCAGCGCGTCCTCGTCCAGGCGCTTCAGCGCCCACCTCTTCTTGTTTGAGGGGGGAGAATCAGGGAACCCATTCCCCCCTCCCCGCCCCGGCGGTCCACGGCCCCGGGCGGCACGCACCTCCATTACGATATAGAGGTGGTCGCTCAAGGTTTCCACCTCCTGCGCCACCCTCCAGCCCCCTACGCGACTCACCACCGAGGGGGAGGCCCACGTTAGGTCGACAATGGACTCCCCCTGGTAACGAACGCAGGTGCTGTCGGACCCCCGATTCAACAATCGGAGGTCGGAGCCGGCCGCCCAGTCCAGCACCGCCCCGCCCCTCAGGTCCGTCCCAGGGGAACCCCAGGCCTGGGATTTGGAGTTGAAATCCCCCAGGACGATACCGCGAGACGCATCTCGCGACCCCGTCCAGAAACTCCTCGAAGGACTCGATGCCCCAGCGAGGCGGTGCGTAGACCTCCACCACCAGCAGGTCTCCCCACTGTGCCACGACATACCCATCGCCGCTCTCCAGAAGGGCGAACGACAACGGCGCCGAGGCGCCCACAAGGATTATCGCTACCGAGCCGCCCGAATTACCCACCCAATTCGGGTGGTCCGGGATCCTGTATGGCTCGGCAGCGATCGCCAATCCCACACCCCACTCAGCCATGGACTGGACAAGCATGTCCTGCGCCCTGGCCGAGTGGTTCAGGTTGGCCTGGAGCAGCAGGGCCATAGCCCCTTCACTGCCCCAGATCCATGGCCCCTTCCTCCACGGGCCTCGTCTCCATCGTTGCGGGAGGAGCCGCTGCTGGCGCCTCTCCTCCCTCCTCAGCCCTCTCTGCCACGGGACCAGGACCCTCCGGTACAGCTGCCGCCGCCACCCTCTTCCGTCCGTCCAGGCTCAGGGCAGCCAGTTTGGGGGCCAACTGCGTCTGCTGGGTCCCCTTGGCACCCTGATTTCTCCTTCCTTTGGGGGGCACACACCCCTTTGTCCCCATCCGATGGCCGGAGGGTTTCCCCAGGTCAGCGCACAGGGGGCACCGGGGAGAGCTCCGGCACTCCGCCACCATGTGCTCGGGGCTCCCGCAATTGTGGCAGCGCCCGCTCCGGTCCACAGTGCCGGTGCACCGCTGCCTTACGTGTCCCATCTCCAGGCAGCGGAAGCACTGCAGCGGGCGGTCCGCCAGCGCCTCCACCCGGGCAGTGGTCCAGCCGACGCGGATCTTCTTTGCGACGACCACTTTCCTGGCAGCTGCCAACGGGCACCTCACCCAGAGGGTGCCGAGTCCCAGTGGAGACGACCGGATTTCTCCGGTCCTCACCTCCGCTGGTGTACACCCTCCGACAGCCGCGATGGCCGCGGCCACGTCGCTGGTGGTAGTGGCCGCCATCAGGTCCCTGACCCGCATCTCCGCCATCTTCGTTGGGCGGGCCACGGTCACCCCATCCTCCCCGCCAAGGACCTCCCGCATATTCGCGGCAAGGGCGTCCGCCTTGGCAGCCCCCTCCGGCCCGGGGATCTCCAGAAGGAGCCCCCCGTCAGTGCTCCGTTATATTGAGCTCCGCCAGGTTGATCTTACTGGCGGAGCTCATGGCCTCCGCGTACGATATCTTTGCCCCGTCCCTGATGGTCAGGGCGATCGCCGCCGTACGCGGGGTTCTACTCTGGGGGATTTTGGGGGCTGCCTTGGCCCCATCTCCTCCATCCTTCTTCCGCTGCTGATGTTGCTGCTGCTTCTGCGGCCGCTCCTGCTGCGGTTTCGCCGGCAGCCTCTTAACAGCCGCGGGAGCGGCCGGAAACGGGGCCGGGCGTACCTGGGCCCGGGTCGCCGCCCCCGTCCTCTTGTCCCTTCCCCCCGCCTCCGTGGCCCAAGTATTGGCACCCCTCTGCGCCGGTGGGGCTGGGGGGGGACTTGGCATCTGGGTCGAGGGGGAGGGCGCCCCGGGGTGCCGGGTCGCCGCGGGTAACTCCCCGCGACGGCAGGCCGCCACCACGTCCGCCCTTATCTCCCTGATCCGGACCTCCCCCCGCGTCTCGTCCTTCGTCATTTGCTGCGGGGGGGCTGCCCTCGCCCACTCCTCGGACAGTTCCTTCCTCATGGAGACGATCTTCCTCTCCACCCTCCCCATGAAAGCTTCGAAGAGGGCCTCCAAGCGCTCCTCGCTGACGGACCCTGACCTTCCTTTGGTGGAGGAGGGGGAGTGGGACGTACGGGCCTTGGCCCTGTTAGCGGCCGCTCGCACCGTGAGGGCCGCCACGTTGAGGTCCCTGATGTAGGTCCCCTTGAGGTTGGCGCTCCTCGAAGCCACCCTCCTCACCACGTCCATTTGAGCCAAGATCTTAGCGCCCAGGTTGGCCGTGGGCTGCGGCCTGAGGTCGTCCGCCAACTCGTACTCCGTCGGCATGCCCTTTATACGCCTTGCCGACGACGGCGACTCATCCTCCGGGCTCCGCACCCTCCTCCCCTTTGTAGTGGCCCGACGCTGGTCAGACTCCCCAGAGGATCGGGGCCTCTTCTTCCTGTGCGTGGCGGTGTGCGCACTGGAGTCCGTCTCCCCCTCCGTGTCGCTCAGGACGCATAACGGAGTCTCACTCACCGCAGTTGCTGTAGCCTCCTTCCGTGCGCTGCCCCGAGGGCTAGCCTCCTTCGGTGCGTCACTGCCCCCCGATTTGCCAGGGGTAGCCTCCTTTCCGGTTTCTTTGCCACCGTCCATGGGCTGCACTATGGACTTGGTCCTCCCCGCCGGACTCGCGCTCGGGCGCGACCCCTCCTTCTTCTTCAGTGTTTGTGTTGGGAGATACATTTTGGCAGGTAATTAAATGAACACTTCATGTCGACCGTCCCCTGCGGAAGCCAAATTGACTCTCGTCTAAGTCGGGTCCCACCCCGGAGAGATGCTCGGCAACGCGGCCCGCGATAATCCTCTCGAGCATCTTCCCGATCTCGTCCAGCAGGCATATCGGCTTGTTCGCGACCGAACACGACCGGGACGCATCCTCCCCGCCCCCGGTTGCAGGGAACAGAGCGTCCAAGACGCCCCACAGCAGTTGGGGCTCCATCGTCTGCGTTAATGGGGGCGCCCATGGTCGCATCTTGCCCATGACCATCATTTACGGGCGCCCACACGGGCTCCGGTCCAACGTCCCCAGGAGCTCGCGCCAGGCGCGGGCCTTGGCCACCGCGATAAAGCGTCGCAGTGCCACCCGCGCCTCTCCGCCACCCACAGCACGGCACCCCCGGCGTTGCGCCCTCGTGTACCGGCGCCGCGCGCGGATACATACCGCCCTGAGGTCCGCGATCTCCCGCGACCACCAGTATACCGCGCGCCCTCGCGGAGGGGGGACACACTGTCTTCATTGTGCCTCGGAACAATTTCACCTCTCCCTCCGCGCTAACCGGCTCCTCCGGACGAGCGTCGGACCACGCGACGGCATGCAGCGACGCCGCCAAGGCGTCCCTATTGATCTTGCCCAGCACCCATCTTAGCGGGAGCGGAACAGCCCCCCCCCCAGACCGGCTTTGCGTGGCGGGCCCGCCAGTGGCGGCCACCTCCATGATTACGTGGAGGTGGTCCGATAGGGACTCAAGGTTCTCCGCCACTCTCCAGCCCGAGATACTGTGCACTGCGGCAGAGCTGGCCCACGTAAGGTCCACTATGGACGTACCCTGCCACCGCACACAGGTCGCCGCGGACCCGCGATTCACCAGTCTGAGGTCGAGACCCGCCGCCCATCCCACACAAACAACGGAAAGCATGCACGTATACGCCATGCGTGAGAGAGACACTCGATTTCTAATTGTTCGCCCCCCGTCTCGATAATTGCATTAATGAAACTTTCGCGAGTATTGCACACACGGGTAGACCTCACCACAGCCCGGAAGTTACATTTGAATGCCAATAAACACCATTCGTTGAGATGAATGGTTTCTAACATTTGGACGTGTATACACGTCAATCCAAAGCTCAAAATGTGTAACTCAAAATTTCAACCATTTGGTGGTATGATGCATTTATATTACCAATAAAGCTGCTATGTTAATATATGTGAAATATATTAACTATATTATACCACAATAATATAATTGTAGTATAATTAAAATATATGTAAGATTATCGAAGGTGCTTGAATAGGTATTCAAATGATTATGTGGGCGTGTATGTGTTAAAAAGTTGTTTTGTTTAGCTCTCACGGGCGTAGTCTATACAACAATACAATGTCACCATGGTCCTTTTTAACCATTTTATGCTTCGCTCTAAAACAAGAGAAAGCTATGCTAGCCAAAAATAGATACATCACAATGTTTGACAAAGATAGAGCTATGATGTCTGATATACCTATGCAGTACCAGCAAGACGGGAATCGGTGTGACATCGCATACTACAACGCTTGACGCACGTGGCCTGCGGCCCGCCAGTTGGCTGTGCCTGACGTATATCAAGCAGCAATAAGAGCCTTCTCTCATACGTTCAAAAGGTTATTTTAAAAGAAATTAATAAAATTATATATGTGTATACATGAAATACATCCAAAATATGAATAAGACGTTCTATTGTTACACATATTAATATTGTTTTATCAATCTGTTTTGTTCAACATGACCCTGGAATCTCTTTCATTTACACTATTCATTATATTTGTAAAAAAAAATAATTGTGTGTTCTAAAAGAAAGCCGAAATAGTAGTAAAACATCCCACTGTTTGAAACGGTAGCACGAAAAGCGCTCTAAGTTCAGATTTACATACGTATATTAAATTAAAATATTTAAAAAATGTTTTTAAAATATTGGTAAGCAAATATTGATCATTGTCATATAGTTAGGAATTAAAAAAAAATATATGTACAAAAATATACCCGAGAGGGTTCGAACCTTCAAAAATGTTTCCAGCAGTTCAGAAGCAATGTCTACGTCTGGCAGGAATCAAAATTGGGCACACGGACTTAAATCTTGAAAAAAATATGTCCATATTCCTTGCAGTTTCCCTTTCAAAATGAGACTGTGGGTTATGGTGATATGGTTTGAGAAAAGGATGGAATAACTTCCCCCTCAATACTTTCAACTAGCTTTATTAGACTGAGGTGTGGTACACGCTCGCGATACTCGCAACTACACGTATTCGATTTCTTACCACGACTCTCTTTGAACTCTGCTCAAACTCTGACTCGCGCACGCATCATTCACTCCATATATTCTCTCGCTTGCAGCTTCTCTCTCATTCTATTCCTCATTCGTTCTCACTCATTCGGACCCACACCGACACACACACCCTTGCCACGTGTCACAGGTCGACAACGGGTCACCATGCACTCGAGGCTTCTCGTGCATTCCCAGAAAGCATTCGCTCTTACCTAGAGATAAACACTCGCTCGACGTTACCACTAACACTCTTCATTCGCACCTCACGCTACATTCAATACTTCCTGTCACACTACGGTTTTGACCCAAACATAAGGCGGAGACGTGGCGCCGGCTTATCGCCGCCACAAGACTTTCATAATGATGGAGAATTGAAAATTGGCTTCACAATGAGCTTGAAAAGGACGCGGCGTACCCCCGTTTCAGGTAAGTGAGTAGTGGGTTATTATAGTATATTAATACTAAGGAAAGTCTAAATCAATCAAGTACGCCCGCAGGGCATACCTTGCATCTCCCTGTCAAAAGGAAGTGCAACACTGCCAACATGGTTATCGACGAAAACAACCAAATCGAATCTAACATAGACTGACGGCGACCAAAAAAAACACAAAAAGTAACCACAACACAACAAGAGTAAACTCACAATGCCATTCACACCAACCAATTTAGTGCCCTCAATGCGGGCAGCAATGCCCAAAAAGAAACTACAGTTACAAGGGCAGAACCAAAAACCCGTCCAATCTTTGTACAGAATGTAACAAACTACCCTTCAATGGTAAACAATATAAAAACAGTAATTACATACAATGAATTTATGTGCAAAAAATATGCCTGAAGCATACAGGAAACTAGTACATCACTTTAAACAAAGGCAAGTGGAGTTTTACACCCACAAACTAAAACAAGAGAGAGCATATAGAATTGTAATTAGAAATTTGAACCCGTTCATACCAACAGATGACATCAAACAGGAACTACGAAACAGAAGCTTCGAAATCCGCAACGTAAGCAATGTACGAAGCTCGAAAACAAAAGAACCCCTACCAATGTTCTTCAGTGACCAAGACCTGAAAGAATGCAACAAACAAATATACGAAAATTTTCCTCGCCTTCTGGCCACGAAAATTACAGTTGAACCCCCACGCAGGAAAAAATTAATACCGCAATGCCTTTGGTGCCAAGACTATGGTCACACTAAAATGTATTGACAAAACCGCACCCATTTAAAATCTCAGCTATCTCCTGTCCTCTTGGGCATACCATCACAACTGAAGAATACATAACGTTTTTCATACCTCGCGGACCTAAATTCATAATAGGCGGCGACTGGAATGCTAAACACGCTGAATGGGGGGCAAAGCTCATAACACCAAAAGGACGGAACCTATTAAGGGCAATTACCAAACTAAACTGTATATACATAACTACCGGCGAACCTACGTACTGGCCAACGGATTCCTCCAAAATACCAGACCTATTGGACTTTTTTATTCTCAGGGCAGTAAATCCAGGCTAATCGAAAGTCGAATCTAGATTCGGGCTCTGATCGCATCATTCCCCAGTAATTGCAAACATAAATACACATATAATAAGAAAGCCAATCACACCAAGACTTTCTACAGCAAAAACAAAGTGGGAGATATTTCGTACATACATTGAAGAACATATAAAGCTGAATATAGGAATAAAAGAACCTGATGAAAATATACCCCTTCACATACGGGAGCTAGTAGCTGCAAAAAGAAGTGCACGAAAGAAATGGCAAAGAACGAGAAACTTCGTTGACAGACACTCATACAATAAACTAAAATGAAAACTACACAAAGCTTTAATAGATGCACGAAACCAAACATTTGAGCACTATATCACCGGCAACGGATGGGCTGAAAGTGATCATGAAAAGGCTGCTGCATTCGCTGATTATCTCGAACAAGCATTTACACCTTTTCCTGACGTAAACTCCGACGATAATGAAATTGAAAATACACTCCAGATTCCGCTTCAAACGTCGTTACCAAGCACTTCGCACTCAAAGAAGTGATACATGAAATTCACAACGTGAAATCGCAAAAGGCACCTGGTTATGATCTATTTACGGGTACAATTCTTAAACAACTACCGAAAGAAGGAATGATATTACTAACGGCCATCTACAACAGTATGCTCAGGTTATCATACTGCCCACTAACGTGGAAATTTGCCCATATTATAATGATACATGACCAAAAATTAACCTGGCAGAAGCATATTAAAACAAAAAGACATCAATTAAATCTAAAGCTACGTGAGATGTTCTGGCTCTTGGGTTGTAAATTCAAACTTTCGCTAACCAATATTGTCTTACTTTATAAATATATTCTAAAATCCATATGGACTTATGGACTACAGTTGTGGGGCTGTACCAATGTCTTGTCATTAGACTACCATCATAGAAACAAGGACCATAAAACCCCATTGATTGCAGAGCTAAACAACTCGCCAAACATCAAAAGCAGAGTAACGAAACAGTGGCCAACTCACTTACAAAAGGCGCCAGAAGGAAGAAATCCAAACTAATAATTAAAAAAAGTCATACACCAATTTCGACAATTAGAACAGTATCATCACTGGATGATGACTCTACTCATGTCAAATTCAATCAATGTATTTAGTTAATACCCAAATTATAGGAGTAGATTGTAAATTAGCTGTAAAAATAAAAAGCAAATTCTTGCGACTATACTGATGTTATGTGTAGGAGCAAAAGGCTGTTGGGATGACAATTAAACACAATAAGCGATAGGTGTAAAATAATACTCTATTTAACAATATGTCAGGACTATCTTCAATGGGCGATGAACTATGAATGAACACGCCTAACTCCAATGAACGACAACCAACGAATACACGACTGACTCCAATGAACGATGAATAACCAATGCCAATGCACGAATGCACGTCCTCCTCTCGACGACGATCGTCCTAACCGATCGGCCCTTCGCAACGGCGACGCACAACTCTAGAGATGGTTTACATTAGCTGGCGTCCGATACGAACCTTTGTGGTATAGACGTGACAATCTCACGCCCTAACGTAAACCATGATGGCCCGAGCCAAACCATATGTCTTACGTAAAATCCCCTACATATGAAAGGATAGGTGTTACATAGATGTACAGGGTGGTACAAAAGCCAGCGAACATCGGGGTATAGGGTGTAGCTGGGGTGATTCTAAACAACTTTTTCCTTGACCAAAATGTTATGTATAGTTTCGTTTTTGAGTTATTAACGAAAAACAGTGGCCAATGATAACGCCCGCTGGGCATCGGCCGACGCGCGTCCAGGCGCGAAGCATCGAGGGCACCGAGGGAAGCGTGCAGCAAATGTTACAGTTACATCGTCTTAATTAAGAATAATGTGGAATTATTCGTTATTCGTGAATGAGAAATTCACTCACTTTTTCCACTGTCTGTCTCTTTCTACGCTCACGCTCGGCCCGAGCTGCTTCTGAGAATAGATTCGACACCCTGTCTCATTAAAAGTTTTGTTTGGGTCCCAATGTTTTAACACTTACGCATGTTTTACTGTAGTAGGTTTTCGCCCTCGCGTCGTGCTATATAGTAGCGCGAGGGGTTTGAATAACGGAGGGGAGCGGTAAAGGAAAGCGTACTCTTGCTGCCGCGGTGTAGCGCTGGGCGCAGAGTTCGTGAGCGACCTCCCGGTACGCGCCAATTGTGTCGAATTCCAAACACATTTAGACCATGTTTATTATTCACAATGCATTATACACCACTTATTAAATAATGTAAATGTGATCCAAAGTTTGTCATGTTCGACTCATTTTAATCCAAATAATGTCAACAATGTCTAGGTAAAAGTTTCATAAGAAAAAAATGAGAAATAGCAAAGTTCAATCGTTGAATTAGTATTAGTTGACCGATATTACCGATCCAGGATCACGTGACACTAATTGACAATAGAACTTATGGACGTCTCAAGGGGTATGCCCCTAGTGGTGGGGATAAACTCTTCGTATATATCGGATACCACTTTTTCGTTTATATCGAGACTTTACTGTATTGGGAAGTTTCAAAATGTAAGAAGTACTTGGATACAAAGTACGTTTTCACATACACAGCGGTTCAATAGTTGGGGTCCATTTCCACAGCGGTATAAATATTTTGACCTAACCTGTTAAAGAAGAGTTATTTCAAGGTTGGAAACTATCGTCTTCAATTTTATGAAGGGGGAAGCTGTCAGATGTATTTGATGATAAACTACGCTAAGCGAAATATCACCAACGTTCTCCCATGTCTCGAACACAAGGCTGAATCATCATACACCTCAACTCTCGTGACCAACCGATCATGCTGCACGCAAAACACCGCATCAGGATCGGCATCTGGTTTTTGGGTAAGTTTATTTAACTACCTTTTTCTAACATTAATTATCCAAACACTTTTTTCATAAGTAATAAAACACTTTATACGTTTCGGATAACGAATAAAAGTATGAAACAGTTATTAATCGACTTGTTAATTAAATTGGTATTCATAAATAACGAATAATTACACATTATTCTTAATTTAAGACGATGTAATATTTGCCGTACGTTGCCCCTCGATGCACCCGCTCACGACCGCTCGCCATACGGGCGCGCTCATTGGCCAGTGTTTTTCGTTAATAACTCAAAAACGAAGCTGGTCAAGGAAAAAGTTGTTCAGGATCGCCCCAGCTACCCTCCATTTCGGGGAAGTCTCGTAGTTACAGAACACCCTGTATACAAAATATATTTCCCTTATGTGATGTGTAAGGAAAGACAATTGTGTAAAGTAGCGCAACAGAATAGTAACACATTTGGACATTTTCTTAAACATCCGACAAATGCGTTTATAATCCATAGTTCCGTTTTCAGTTTTGGTTCTCGTCAACAAGTAGTCACAAGTTTTCATGACTTCAAATTTTCACAAAAACGGTTACACGACACTCGATAGCTATCTGATCTTTGGTCATCATGTAATATACTTGTTTATTTTGAATATTATCATAGAACAAAACTGCATTGTCTTTTAATTTTTGAAATGTACTTTAAACTTACTTGCAAGATGGTACATTAGTAGTCCTTAATTTAATGTGTTCTCTTGGCTAACTGCCAGGTTATAATTTGTTTCCAAATTAATGGTATTTACATAAACTTCTTATTGAATTTGGTGCATCAACTATTCTAATATGAAATTGTCAAAAATCTGTGTACTTACCGGGGTATTATAGGATGAACAGGTGAAAGAATTGACGGTTTTTGCTTTTTTTTTAAGAAGATGGTTTCAAAAATACAGGGTAATTCTCACACCAGTGTACTGGAAAGCAATGCTGTCGCTTAAACACTGCTGCGAGAAGAGCTCCAAAATAGAAATTGAAACCGAAGAAAATGCAATTTACACAGATCCGTGCACAGCCGCCTCCGCTGCAGAAGGTTCTGTTTCGACCGTACGTCACTTATTATTTTAATAGCAACGATGGCGCGCGTCTGACAATTGGAGGTTGCCTAGACCGCGCTTCCCGACGCCTAATTAATGGCGGCGCGGCGGGAACTTGTAGACGAATTATGGAGACTTTGAAACAACTGTAAACACAGTAGTTCCTATTCAGTATTGTATAATATATTGAGAAGATACAGCTAATCGTGGATAGGTAACGGTATTGTAGAAAGGCTTTACAACTTGTTCTTACGCTGGTTAGTGGTAAACTAAACTAAACGTCAACATGTGACATAACATGGACTCCGTGTGGGTGGAGTTCAATACGTTTTTTAAAACGCTGCAAGATTATTAAATAGACAGAATTGATATATTACTTTTTACAATCAGTTTTTAGTGGTATTAGGAATATTTCATCTGCTAGGCAAAAAACGCCAATATAAATTGTGATAGCTAGGACTGAACAATTTGCCAAAACGACGAAGTGGAGTGACATGTATCTTTTAAAACATTGCAATAAGATAGTTCAGAAAAACATATTAAAGATGTAATTCTTTACCGACAATCGTACATAAGGCGCTGAAAATCGCTTTCACAAATTAAAGGTACTAAACATATTTTGTTAAGTAGATTGATGTATAATATAATCTGAAATAAAAAATATGGATAAAAGGGAATCTTGTCCTTCGCAAGATAAAAAGATAATTATACTTTCTGTTGGCGTATACAGGAGATTCTCTTATAACGCGGTTAATACGTTACGCGTTGTATGAATTCGCGTTATAGAAAATCGTGCTTGACAAGAACTCTTGTCATACAATACGAAGTAATATGTTTCGAATGATTATTGCTACATCAACTTTTATTTCTTATGTTTTATCAAGTAGGGCAATTTAAACAAAAAATATAGTATATGTATATATTCTACTAATTTAAAAAAATCACATATTGCTAATGTATGTAAACATAACCTTTTTATTGTATAAAATTCATCAGAAGATGAGGAATTCCCGCATTTTATTATACAGGCTGTTATACATTACTATGGGAACTCCCGGAAACGGAGAGTAGTTGGGGTGATTCTGAACAACTTCTTCCTGCACCAAAATGTTGTTTGAAGCTTCGTTTTTGAATCATTAATGAAAAACACTGGCCAATTAGAGCTCCAAATATACAGATCCTGTTGTTGGTTATTGTGGACACAGCAAATGGCGTTGGTACCGGTGAATTTGCAGTTATTAAACGACTTATTAGTTTATTTGTTATTCGCGAAGGGAAGCGGTGTGTGCTGAACAAGACCCCATCAAGATTCTGGTAAAAGTTTTTCAGTTTAGAAGGAAAAGATGTAATTGATACTAACAAAAGAACATCTGAAAAGTGAAGCTAAGGTAGTGGAAGAAAACAATAATATAAAAAAAGGAATAGTAATGTAATGAAATAGTAATAAATAGCTGCAGAGACGAGACGAAATTCGAGGGCGAATTTCCCTGCGGGATGGCCAAGTGTGAGACGAGCGCCTCCATCAACGGGGGTATTTTAGTGTGACACGCGATATTTTCCACTATTTTTAGGAATCTTTTTTAAGGTCTTATAGAAAGATTTATAAACTGAACTTTTTACTGTGTTTTTACTACATCTTTAACTGTAATGTAACTTGTTTTTCTTATTAAAAATATGAAATAAAGATGACGTTGCAGCGCACAGAAGTAGATCATCTCGAAAAAAATGGCTTCGTTGGTTACCATGATTCAGCTCGGTCTGGTCATCGGAACTAAAAAATTCAAAAAGATTCTGAAATTATATGGCTCTGACTATCGCAGGTATCAGATTTGGGTCGAAATATTAAAATTTCTTCAAAGGGCAGTAATTTGAAATCGATTTTTCGCTTTTTTCTACTTTTTTCGTCCTTTTTGGCCTGTAGAATTAAAACGGAAAAATATTTTGGATTAATTCTGGTAGGGGCGATAGCGACACATCTACCGAGGATGTGTGTAAAAGATGGTCCCGATCGGTTCTGTACAGTTTGAGATACAGTAATTCTTCGCTTGGCGCTCGCTACTCGGGACCGGCCTTGAGCGCCAAGCGAATTTAGGTGAACTTTGGGTTCGTAGAAATTTCGGCGGAACTTGAGAGCCCGGCTACTGTGGAGGCACCGATATCGGCGGCCACAGAAAGGGACAGCGAGCGAAAGAAAGAGAGGAATGAGAAGTCGGGCGACAGTAAAAGATTAAATGCTTCGTGTCGGTGAGACAACACTAATGCAACGGCGTAACTTTTTTATTGTTACTTATATCGCTATAATTTTTTTTTTGAAATATTGCTGAGATTGTGGTGATTAAAATGAGACCAAACACGATAGAATTTGGATTATATTTACATACTTACTTAGTAATATTGTACGTGATGGGCAAGGATCCTTACAAGAACAGCTTGCGAACGGTCGTGCTCAGTTTTTAATATAACTTTACGGGCTTAGAGAATAGTTCAAATCTAAACATATATTCCAATAGGCTTCCTCAAGATAGGATGCACATTTATTAGTATGGTTTGATGGTTTTCTGGAAGCCCATGCAAGCACATAATAATGAAATGCCACATGCAAAACTGAAATCATCAGCCGCAATTGAATACAATAACGAAACGTGTGGTATGGTTGAAGCGCCGAAAACAGAGCCGTCGGCTGGGTCCTCACTCGAGAATCAGGTGGATATCACATTCGTCGTCTATGCCTTCCCGGCGCTCGTCGAATTCGTTTCGTGGTTCCTCGAGGAAAGTAAAGTCTCAATCATTCCGCGGCTTTCAGTAGCCGCGGCCGTCGCTGTTAGAGAAAAAAAAAAGATTTTTTTTATCCGTCACACTAGAATACACACTTAAGAGGAACATAAGAATGACGAAAATGGGGAAGGGGCCGCGGCGTAGATGGACTGATTAGTGCCTTCCACCAGAAGATCTCGGGTTCGACTCCCGATGCCTGCCCATCCTTTTTATTCGGTTCCTACAGTAAGGTCTCGATTAAGAAAATTGCAATGAACCACGAGGCAGCTGAATGTGAGGTTACAAATTACGAATAAACAAACTGACAGCTGAAGGAATGGCAAGGAAAAAGAGTAAAACCCGTGCTTGTACTCCAATATGAAAAACCAGCCGGAAGAATCAAGAAAACACTTAAAACACCAATTAAAGATAATTACGAAAGGAGACAAATACACCTCAATGGGAATGAACAAGAACAAGTGCAGCAACTAAAAACACAAAATATCAAACACAAGATAATTGGGAAATAAAAAAAAAGAATTTTTCCGATAATAGACCAAACGGAGATAAGAGACATGGAAACCTCAAACCACGAACCAACACATGCAAACATTGAAGTAAGCGAAAAATGTAAGAAAAGGAAGATTCATAATACTGCGGACACAGAAAGAAGGAAAAGTTCATCATCACCCAGTACGACGAGACTATCCAACTCAGGTAAATCATCCAAAATTATAAATACAGTAGAGTGTCAAAAAATAGATACAAGCTACTTGAAAATCAAGATAAAACACCCAAATCACCACCAATATTTATCGAGGCAGACACACTACACCCGTTATTAAACGTTATAAAAACCTAACTGAAAGTTACAGACGACACAAAATACATGTGGGATCGGGCGCCTCCATCAAAGAACAACGTAAGAGGAACAAACGATGAGCTAATGCCAAGAAGGGGCCGTGGCGTAGATGGACTGATCAGTGCCTAGTAATACGATGGTCTCGGGTTCGATTCCCGATGACTCCCCTTCATTTTTATTCTGTTCCTACATACAAACAAAAAATATTGAATCGTACCGTAAAATCGTAGCGATCTTAAACGTAAGCAACGCTAGTTACTACACATCCCAATCGAAAGACGCTAGAAGATATAAAGTAGTCATAAGTGGACTTCATCAGTCGATAGTGGAACAGCTCATCAAGGAGGATCTACAGGGGCTAGGACATGACGTTGCCATTGTAGCACAGCAACAAGCAACTCTCTTCCATTGCATCTAGCAGAACTTATTGGAAAACTAGATTATGAGGAAGTGTGATAATATATAATACACAGCTCATTCAAGTCCTTATTCAAAGGGGAAACTCTAACGCATGAATATAGAAGAGAAGCATGGAGCATTCGGACCCTATCGGTCCCTCTTAGTATAAACACTTTTGCATAAGCATTGTATATTAACTGGGTTTTATACAAAACATAAAACCAACAGAACTGCTTCCAGCTCAAAGCAACAAGGACGCTATAAAATCACAAGACTAGTTAACACTGTCATCAACGTAGAGCCACCAAAATCTGAAAGGTACATCCCACAATGTACACGATGCCAAAAACACGGGCACACGAAAAATTACTGCAATCGCAAACCATGCTGGTTAAAATGTGCTCAATCACACCTTTCAGCACAATATCCTAAAGGAAAAGGAATCGACGATGTAACCTACAAAAATTGTTGGGGGCAGCACCCAGCAAACTACAAGGGATGTAAAATTTGGAAAGAGGTACAAGAGTCACTATTTCCCACACTACGACATAAGCAACAAACAACGATGACGACGAATATACTACTAAAATTAACTGCTCTTATAGAGGAAAATTCAAGCTCAAAATAATGTATGGAACTGCAATGGGTTACAACAGAGAAGCACTGAACTACAAGAATTTCTACACAGATATAATATTGGAATTTGTCTCCCACGAAAAATACATGAAACAGAAAGAAACCATTAATTTCGTGTCAGAAATGGCTACCGAATATCTGCAAGGTATTTTCTAAGCAAACCACATTATACAAGATGAGGCGGCACAAGCAACAGCACCAACTAGTAACTAGAACTTTTGCTTGCAGACTACGCAACGAGAGATACAACAACATATTAAACGACTACATCATAAAAAAAGGATCGAGATACAACCTAATTACAGCACAAATACTAAAAAAGGTTCCACCGAAAGCAGTAAGATTCATTGCGATACTTTTCAACTCGATCCTAAGAGTAGGCTACTTTACCGTAGCCTGGAAATGTGCAAAAATTATCCTTATCCAAAAAACCCCAAAACCACCAGATATACCTCAACCTTTTTTTTACAACACTTGTCTCGAAACACTCATCTAAAAGAACGTGGAAACATTACGATTAATGCTCAGTCGTTTAATAGCTGTTCCATACTTTTATTCGTTAGCAGAAACGTAAAAAGGGTTTTATTACTTACGAAAAAAATGTTTGAATAATTAAGGTTAGAAAAAGGTTAGAAAGAACCACACGTGCTCTGTGGTTACCCCGACGTACGCGTTCGATAAAGCGGCGAAGAGACGAAAACTTGGGTATACCGCCACATACGAACTGATACTCACACTTACGAGAGAGGACGGTGAGTAACAAAGACAAGCTCGCGAATACGTTCGCGCGACACATATACAGTGTGATAAATTCGTACGACTGTACACGGAATCATGGGTGAACTCCAACTCGTTATAATCGAACAAGAACGTACGATCTCTCAGATCAATCGCGCCTTGCGCAATTTAAAGAAAATGGGCATGCAGAATTACACGGCTGCAAAGGTACAAAATCGAAAACAAGCCTTGAAGAAACTGTGGGAAAGTTGTCAACAGCTTGACGCACAAATCCACCAACGAGCGAACGATGCGAACCGCAAGGAGGTGGACTACTTGGCAGTCCCTTTGGCAGTCCGACTACACAATTAACGATATTTGGCTGGATAATCTCCGGGCCCTCTACCGGTGGAGGGTCAGACACGCATCGGAATGTCGCGTCTATCCATACGGTCTCCACGGAAGCCGACGAGCTGCTAAAGCGGTTCTGCCTGCGGTACTGTTAGGTATCCGGACCGTGGTCAAGGAGGACGCGAAAGTGTCGGCGGCGGAGATGGTTTGCTGGAAACCGTTGCGGCTTCCTGGAGACATGTTCGAGGGCGATTAGCGGCAGGAATTGTTGCAATTCGTGAATCAATTCCGCCGGCACATGCGAACCTTGCGGCCGGTTAGGAAAGGCAGTCACGGGCGGAGAGCAATACTTATTTTTAAGAATCTGGCGACGGCGACACACGTGTTTATACGGAACGACGCGGTGAGAAAACCGCTGCAACCGAATTATAACGGACCGTTCGCGGTGGTGCCGTGCGGTAGCAAGAATGTCCTTGTTAGAATTAACGACCGTGAGGTAAACGTTTCGACAGACCGTGTGAAGCTGGCGTTTATGTTAAGCGAATTAGAGTTTAAGGAGTCTGTGGTACCCGACGGGTCCGGAAGTTCGGTAGAGAAATGCGTTTGATTTAAGGTATAGCGTGCAGTTGATTGTAAGTAGATTTATTTTAGTTTTAACGCGCGGTTAGTTATAAGTATCGTATATGTGATTTAGTCTTAGTATGCATATTTCTTGTTATTACTCCGTCACAACTCAGGTAGGCTTAGATCTAATAGCCCATCAAAAACTCTTTATCGACCACTTTAGGTCATATCCCGTCAAGATAGGAGACGCGCTCACCTGCACGAAGCGATAGGATTCACCCCCCACGGGCTGGTGTATGGTGTTAAAGCCCTCATTCTCTCCGAATTCGCCGAAGAGAAAATACCGCGGACATTTAACGACTACATTGACGGGCTATTTTCAGAAATAAGCACCACCCAAGCCACCGCCACATTCAACCTAAATCAAGCGAAAGAAAAAACCAGGTTAATTTACGACAAAAATACAAATCCGCGTAACTTACGCAAAGACGACCACGTTTATTTACTAAAAGAACCGAAGACGTCGAAATTCGATTCCACCTGGACAGGGCCTTACCGCGTATACGAAGTATACAATGACCTCGCGATCCAAATAGCGCTAGGGCCAAGCAAATACAAGACCGTCCACGCCAACGAACTTAAGCTGGCATTCATAAGATCCGACCCTAAGTCATCGAACGCGAGCAAAATTGTAAAATTGAACCTCACACCCGCCTGACGCAAATTGTAATACAATACAAACCATGTATCACTAAAGCTGGAAAACTCGTCAATCCATGCACGAAACCGCATTTATACGTATAAAATAAGACAACAGAAAGGTGTCACCATAGGTAAGACCTTTTGATAAGGGGGGAGGTAAAGTCTAGTAACTTAGTGTCTAGTAACATCGAATCAACGATCGACAATAAAATCATAACTATCGATAGCGATAATAACTCGGGAGCGAAATTGAAAGCCAGATGGACAATTGTGATACACCGATATGTTGCCTGCAAATCGTGTAAGATATACACTCATCTCGGGGCGTCTTGTACACAGCGCACTGGCCACCATTTGGTTGATGACGAACTCGTTGGCTGTAAATAAACACCTACTAACGCGGCATCTAACACCAACACCTTCAACTCGAATAAAAATAACGACGTTCTTCTAGATGCCATGCAGCAGCTGATAAGACTCGAATTCACTCATTTCAGAGATGAAATGAAACGAGAATATAAAACAGCTACAGATCAGCTTACCGCTAGTATCTCTTGCTTTACGAAAAGGCAGGACGAGATGGATTCAAGGATGAGAAAACTTGAGCAACTAGGAATGACATCTCCAAACGGTGTAATCATCGAAATCGAAGAAAGGCAAAGAAGATCGTGTAACGTGATTATTAGAGGTATTCAAGAACCTGAGTACACACCCCACGGTACCTCATCTACTAACGCCTGTGCGCCGGTTAAAGAACTCTTCCAATCTATATCGCCATCTAACTACGAAACACTCCGCATATTTAGACTTGGTAAGAGAATTGAGGGCAAAAGCAGGCCGGTTTGTGCAGTACTCCCGTCTCCTGCAATGGCCTTGCAAATAGTTAAAAACAGAAACAAAAGCAATAGCACCCGTCTAAAAATCTCTGTTGACCAGACAATAAATCAGCGCGAGCACCTGCAATCGTTACGATCCGAATTAAAAACTCTACACGAATGAGGCGAGACTAATTTAACGATTCAATACATAAGAGGAATGCCAATAATTGTAAAAAGCTCCGTGTCTTCCCCAAAAAACTGAAAATCAGCCTAATCTACTACCAGAATGTTCGGGGGCTGCGTACAAAACTGGCCACATTGGCATGCTCTGCCTTCTCTACCGTTCACCTATACGATGTCATAATACTTCCTGAAACATGGCTCACCGATAATATATTATCCTCTGAACTTGGACTGTCTGAGTGTACCATCTACCGCGTCGACAGAAATGCTCTCACTAGTTCCCATACGCGAGGGGGAGGCGTTCTCATGACAGTCAAGAATACGTTTCTCAGCACACAATTGCAAGTAAACTTCAATCACATAGAACAATTATTCGTTAAAATAAGTCTGGGGACTGAGCACTACATTCTTGGCGCGGTCTACCTTTCACCTGCTATGCATCCGCAACTATACGGGGACTATTGTCAGACCGTCGACTATGTATCCATGGCACACCCACATGGCAAAATGCTACTATTTGGAGACTACAACCTTCCTCACATCACCTGGTATGTCGACATCCTTGGCACGTTTGTTGCGTCAACTTGCGGTATTGTATCTACTGCTCAAAGTGACGCTGTAAACCATTTACTACAGTTACAGAATTATCATAATTTATACCAATGCAGTAATGTAACAAACTCCCATAACACTATGCTAGATCTGTGTTTTAGTAATATTAATAATCTAACTCTCGAATTAGCAAATGATGAGCTTATCCCTTGCGATTCTTATCATCCTGCTATTTGTATGCGCTTATCCCCCCCCCCGAACTCAATGTCTTCCAACAACCACACTAACATTAGGTACAACTTCAAACATGCGGACTATGCATCTATTAATAACTTCCTTAGCTTAATTGATTGGGACAGTGCTATGCGCGATCTTACAATAGATGAATGCGTAAACATCTTGTATGGAAAGCTATACTTGGCTATTGAACAATATGTACCCAAAGTTACTAATAGAGCACATACTAAAAACAAGAAGGCTCGCTCGAGGAATCTTCCGACCACTGCTATACTTGGAAACGACACTGCTGTCACCAGTGTTGAAATCGCCAATTTATTCTCCAAACACTTTCAATCGGTTTTTCAACCTGCATATGGGACCCTACCCTCTAGGACCGGACAGAGTCCCATCGACATTGACAACCTTTCCATATCGATTGGCGAAATCTTTGAATCAATCTGCAAGCTCAATCTAAACAAAGGCCCAGGCGACGACGCCATACCCTGTTCTCTAATAAAAGACTGCAAGTTTATTCTATCCCGCCCACTGTGGAACATATTTACCAGATCACTTAGCCTTGGTTACTTCCCCCAGCGCTGGAAGTCTAGCTTAATAACCCCTATACATAAGGCAGGGGACACCTCTGAGGTACAAAACTACAGACCCATCTCTATCTTAAACATCATGCCAAAATTGTTTGAGGGAATTATTACTAGTATACTTTTCTCAATAGTCTCGAATATTATTTGCGTCGAGCAACATGGTTTTTTCCCAAGGAGATCTGTGACCACGAATTTATCTACCTTCTGTGGCTATGTGTCCTCCGCACTTGATCGTAACTATCAAGTCGATGCCATTTATACTGATTTCAAGAAAGCATTCGGCACAGTTCACCACGCGGTGTTAATATCTAAATTACCAGCAATCGGAATTTGTGGCTTCCTCTTGAATTGGCTTGAAAGCTATCTGGCAGATCGTACCGCCAGCACAAGGTTCAAGGATGCTCTTTCAAATCCTATCCACATCACTTTAGGAGTTCCTCAAGGATCCCATCTTGGACCATTACTTTTTACATTGTTTATAAACGATATCCCTGACATATTCACACATAGTAACTGCTTATTGTTTGCCGACGATTTAAAAATATTCCGTATAATTAACACTGCACAAGATGCATTACACCTGCAAACTGACTTATTAAGATTAGAGACCTGGTGCCGACCCAACAAACTGTCCATAAATATAAATAAATGTAACATTATCCGTTTCACGCGCCCGAAAAATTCCATACTATTTCCTTATACCCTCCAGCAATTTCCTCTCTCAGTGGTCAACACTATTCGTGATCTAGGCGTTATTATAGATTCTTCGCTATCCTTTTCAAAACATAAGTAGAGCAGTTTCCGCAGCTAATAAAGCCCTTGGCTTTGTCATCAGGTCCTCCTCAGACTTTAAACACATCGGCACTCTTAGGTCACTGTTTTTTAGCCTCGTCCTTCCTCATTTAGAATTTGCATCAAGCATCTAGTCCCCGCATTACATTCAACACAAGAGACAATCAGAAGCGGTGCAGCATAAAATGCTTAGCCATATAGCCTACAAATTTGTCCAACCAATGGCTATCATCGACCACGACTATTCGGACATCATGAGTTCTTTGAACTTATCCACCCTAGAAGATAGGCGGCTTGCATATGACCTCATCTATTTTTACAACATACTTGATGGGCAAATATATTGCCCTCAAATCCTTGGGAGGATTAATTTGAATGTGCCGAATAGAATGTTCAGACACCCTTCTACATTTGCACCTCAAGTTTGCAGCTCCTGATTTAAACACACGGACACCATTACTAGACTATCGGAATTTGCTAATAAATTCACCGATAGACTCAACTTCTTTGAAGGCTCCTTACTCCTGTTCAAATGACAGGTAAAGAGAGTCCTTCGCGACTATTAGATTAAGCATACTGTTATCATTACCTTGTGTATTATTCTCTATCCAGCGTCAGTTAATTAGTTTGTATTATATTTCTGTAACCTGCGACATTTAAATACTGTTTATACTATTATTTTGTATTCTGCGACATATTACCTGTGTAAATTTATACCAAAGGGCATTAGGTAGTTTTATAATAATAAAAAGAATTACTTGGTGCGCCGTCTGGTTCAATGGACTTCAACGCTTGCTCCATACAAAACTATCGACTAATTACTATTTAGTAACGATATACTGTCGATTAGTTTTTAGTCGATGGTTTTTAGTCGACTGAAATTTCGCTTATTGGTTATGTCTGGAGTCTGAACTATGTCATTAAATATTGGTGTATTTACTTTTTGTAAATTTATTAGTTCATAATTAGAATTTCAGAAATATAAAAGGTCGACAAGTTCACATATATCACAGCCGGACTCTCGCGGTGTTGCCATTTTTTCTTCAGACGGCTACTACTAGAGTAGGCTGTGGTAGGGTGTGAGAAAAGAGTGCTTGTGTGTGAATACATATGTGAATCTATAATTGAATGTACCTGTGTGAATGAAGTCGTTAAAGACAAAGAGAATGAACGGTCTTCTGTGAACAGCGCATTTTGTTATTGTTTATCAATTCACTTGGTAACAAGATTGCAAATTGAAAAGCGGTCGCCATTAAACGGTCATTCTAATATTAAACGTTGTAATAGAAACATCTTTATAATTTAATTAAACTTATAATTCCTAACAAAAGCAATACCACTTAATAATATTCCCACAATAGCTACATCTTTTTGGTGACAGCGGTGGGATATTCAAAATAAGGAGGATAGTTTAGAAATTCATCCTCTGCAGCCGGCTTGTGGAAGACGCTTCATCAACGGTGCAATCTCTCTCCCTTCTGGGTTTTGCACGGTTTCCCCAGGAGCAAGGATAAATATCGGAGAGAAGTGGTAAACTACGGCCGTGCCGAATACCCTGGTTTATCACACGCACGTTCAAGACAGCCGGAAGGAAGATCACGGGAATTCCGTCAGCGTCACTACAACACGGCCAGTGGACAGCTACTCCCTTGACCTGAAATTCATCGACCGAGAAGACAACAGAGGAACGTCGCATCGTCAGCGAAGGGGCAGTGGAGTGGTAACACAGTGGCAATTAGAGAGATATAAGTAAAGTAGTAAGCATCGTCTTTCCTCCCAGGAATCCAGCAAGGAGTAAGTCCGTAATTTTATATTAATCTCGAAACTCAACGTTAGCAACATGTTTAGGAACATGTCTCCCAAATCGATCGCATCGCGGAGGCGTAAGAAAATCCGTAGCATTGCCAGTGGCGGTAGTGGCTCCTTTTCAATTCAAGATTTACCTGTAGTACCGGTTCCAGTAGTACCTTCCCCCGCCGTACCCCCGATAAGCAACCCTTCTTGCGCCGGATTGCACCTAGTTCCGCGTCAGACCCGCGAGATCGACGCGTTCGGCCTCCCCGGTAAGAGCGGTTCTTCCAACCATAATAAATTCACCGGCGTCGAAGCATTCTGCGCCAAACCTGCGGAAGAGCAGTACACATCACTGAAACTAGTAGTCGATACAATTCCCCGATTCGACGGGTGTTCGCTTACCCGCTTTATAAAGGATTGCAGAAGAGCGTCCTCGAAATGTTGGGAACCACGGACCTCCAAGACTCTATAAAAATAGCGTCGCGCGCAAAAAAACCCACCGGCAGTTCCATCCCTAGTCTCCTTGCCCCGGCACAAATATATACCTGCCGGACGTGCAACCAGACGGAATTTCGCGATCCCCCGTCGTACCGATCATCCGTGACTTCTTCGAGAAGGTCGTCGCCTTCTTCCTCGTCGACACTGGCGCCGAATTGAACCTCATTAAATTAGAAGGATTAAACACCCACGCTAAAATCGACCCAAACGTTGTATACGAACTTGTAGGGATAGGATCAGGAATGCCCCGCACACATGGGCAGGTAATCTTAAATCTGTACGACAACCCGGTAGAACTTCAGACTGTTAGCGACGACTTCCCTCTCGCGGGAACGGGAATTCTCGTGCTAACTTTCTTGAAAAAAACTGAAGCTGCGGTGGTATTCGGAAAAACCGCACCCACCATCGTGCAGCTTCGCGACCGCAGATTACCCTTTCGCCCCTCTTCGCCTTTCGAGCTACCCCTGCGTAACAAAACATTAATAACGTTACCCGTTACACAAGACAGGGAATTGGGTTACATTAAACGCGTTGACGCTGCACAGTGGGGAAAAACGCCGATTTAGGAGTGCAAAAGTCGGAAAACAAAACACGGAGTAGACGTATAATTTTATATCCAATATCAAGGTGGATGTCCGTAGCAGTTAAAAACGACATTTCCGTTTCTTAAATCCATTGCTCTTAAGCGTCGTGTTACGAGCCGGGCTGTGTAGCAGCACGAGAGCTCGGCGAGGGGTATATTACCCAGGAATATGGTTAACAGTTTGTTAGTTAGGTGCGCGGACGAACTGATGCGGAATCAGGGACCGCTAGGATTATTGTACGAGAGGACGAACCCAATGCGAAATCGGGTAGCTGCTAGGAGGTTGGATTATTCACAGACGACGCTGGCGCTTGACCAGGGAGCTGTTCGGCGATTGGGAGACTTACGGACGAACCCGATGCGAAATCGGGGAGCCGTAGGACACGGCCGAACCTGGTGCGAAACTAGGGAACCGTAGGAAGGGTTAGTTTTCGTCGATGAACCCAATGCGAGATCGGGGAGCCACTAGGTTGTTACTACTACACTAGTTGTTAATTTGCCTCGTAACTCTAAATTAATATTTGATACAACTCGAGCGGTAAAGTTGTATCCGTGGGTACGTTGTTACTAGTATGCAAGGATTACGCGGTAAATATAGGTTCAACGAATCTACTCGATTTATAAGTGAACGTATCGAAGTTTAAGTATTTGCACGGTGTTGACGCACTGGCGACGCGGGGTCTAAGAGCCGCTATTAGAGTATACAGAAAAAACTTCAACCGGAGTAGAGGATTCTAACGGGTTAATTTATGATTCGAAAGGTGCACTAGGCCCAATTTCACTTGATATAACTGACTCTGTACGAGCGTGACACGACGTGACACGACGTGGCTCTACGCGTGACTGTGCAACTCTGAACCAACGAGGGTAGAAACCGGGTTTATATGAGAAAGGGTTTATATACTCCCAAAATGTGCGGGAACGCATTAGAACTATCCATATAAGGAAATTTAGAAGTCTTCGTCGGGCCACGTCCGTCTCGGTCATGATGCAGCTGGTCGCACTTGTGCTCAGGACCCCTTTATCTGTTTACGATAACCGAAAGAATTTTAGGGCGTTTTCCCATCAAAGACGCGAGCTCGAAAACGCGTTGAGAGCGACATATGGAATATTCTTCATACGTAACAAGGCGTTTTCCCTTCACAGACGCGAGCTCGAAAACGCGTTGAGAGCGACCTATAGAAAATATTCTCCATACGTAATAGTCGCAAGGGATACAAGCGTTCAAAATTAAAGATAACTTAAAAATGAAGAATACTATTTTCACCTGTTATCTAATGCTCAGGACCTTAATCGTAATTCTATTTGCAGGAACTGCATCAACAAGGATTAGGAATGTGTAATAATAAAAAACAAGATTTACTGGCTATAGTATTCGTCGTAACCCAGTCTCGACCTTAAATCTACGGTCAACAATTTACTCTCGTTACCGACCATCGGCCGATAGTTTGGTTAGACAACATAAAATTACCTACATCGAAGATTATGAGGCGGTGCATTAAGCTCGAAGAGTACGATTACAACATTGTATATAAATCCGGAAAAGTAAACGCCAACGCAGACGCGCTATCCCGAAACCTTACCGACCCTCAATCTACCACATTACTCCAGTCACCAACACCCAGAAAACCTACAAATCCCAGGGGGAAAAATGCGCGTGTGGCACTCGCAGGCGCGCCGGCGAGATGTCGCCCGTGGGTTCACCGGATCCTGATCCTACCCCAATAGAAAACGAAGAATTGATAGCCGCCGTTTTCCTAACGCGTGGGAAAGCGGTAGCAAAACCGGAAACTAGACATGAACCAAATACAGACCCAAAAACCCAAGACGCAGATTCCGACGAATATCACAGCGCGGAGGAGGAAGAGACATCTACACCCTCTAAGAGAACACCTTCAAGAGGAGTAGAGTCACTCCCTTACGCGACCGGGAATAGCTACGCAGAAGACGTAGATCGCGTAAGGATTACGTTCACCAGCATCGGAGCTGATGTTCGAAACAGGAGGATTTGGAACCGGATAGGCTGTAGTACTAATGATTCCTTTTTTTTTTTTACGAGGTGGAAATCTTCAAAAGACACCTCCCGCTCCGGGGGGGGGGGGGGGGGGAGCGGGAGGTAGTGTCGGATTTTTACCGCCTAAAACCACCTCGGTTGCCTTTCCTCTGGCGCTGATCGGGGAGGCTCCGGGCATTCCGGAGATACTTCCGGTGCCTCCCCACGACCTGGCTGTGTCAGCCTCGTCCTCGGGAGGGTCAATAAGGACCCTCCGGTGCTACTCGTGTCCGCGTCGGGGGCAACACCCGGCGCGGCCTTCCTCCGAGCCATCTTTCGAGCGACTCGGGCCCCCACCCGAGCCGCCCATGGCTCTCCGGCGACCCCATTGACGGGACCACCGGTCTGCTTGCCAGTCGTGGCGCTTCTCCGCGGGCGGGAGGGGGATTACCTCCAGACACCCCACGGACCGCCGTCCGTTTTTTACGCGGCATAGGCCGACGAGTCCTGCCCCTCCGTCTCTCGCGTCGGGCGGGATCGGACAGTTCCCGATCCCGCTCCGCCGCCTCCTTTCTGCGAAGCACATCTTCGCAGAAGGAGGCCATCGCCGTCCAGGCCCTCTCGCTGCCCAGCATCTCACTGACGATGCTCGGCAGCGAGAGGTCCGCCCCCAAGTGCGCCCTCAGTACACGGCGCTCGGCCGCCCACTCCGGGCACTCCTCGAGTGTGTGCTGCGCCGTGTCCAGCGTAGCACCACACTACCGGCATTCCGCCGTCACCTCCGCTCTTATCCGGTACAGGAACTCACCGAAACAACCGTGTCCGGTGAGCACCTGTGTGACCCGGTAGGTGAGCCTACCCCTGCCACGGTCCAGCCACTCATCCAGGCTGGGCAGAACCGCCCCGACCGCGCGCTGCGCGGCTCCTCGATCTTGCAGCTCCATCCTCCATTTCTGCCGCGCAGCCAGCCGGGCCTGACGCCTTATACCCACCTCTTCCTCGGCGGACACCATCGCGCCCCCCTGGCGGAGTTCCCGAAGACGCCCGTATATGGCAGCGTCTCCCTCCGTCAGATAGTCGAAGGGCACGGTGCCCGTCAATATCAGCGCCGCCTCGTGGGATATGGTGCGATACCCCCTGGCCACCCTGATGGCCATCCTCCTTTGCACTCGACGCAGCAGCATCCTGCTGCGCCGCCTTGCCATCAGGGCAGACGCCCATATCGGGGCGCCGTACAGGGCCATGGACCGCACCACACCGAGATACAGGCGGCGCACTCTCTCCTCCTGGCCCCCAATGTTGGGGAGTAGGCGGCCAAGGCCGGTCGCCGTCCTCTCCAGTCGGGGGGCCAGTCGGTCGAAGTGGGCCTCGAAGCGCCAGTGGCTGTCCAGGAGGAGACCGAGATAGTTCATCCGGTCCCCAACCTGAACGTACTCCTCACCTACCATGATCCAGGACCGGGGCGGTCCCCCGCGCCAAGACCTGTCGTGAAACCATATGGCTTCGGTCTTCGGCGGCGAGATCTGCAGCCCCAGCCCCCGGATACCCTCCACTACGGAGGCCAATCCCATTTCCGCCAGCCGGGCAGTCCTCCTCCAGTCCCTCCCGACGGCCAACAGCAGCGTGTCATCGGCGTAACACGTCAGGCTGACGCCGATCGGGAGGGAAGCCCGCAGCACGCTATCGTACCCGATGTCCCACAGTATGGGGCCCAGGACCGACCCCTGTGGGACACCGCGGTCCACCCCCCTCGATCACATCCGGCCACTCCTACCGGGGTACTCGATCCACCTGTCCCTCAGGACCCTCCTCACGTAGAGGGGCACTCCGTGGTCGGCGAGTGCCCCCCCGATGCGCCCCCAGGGGAGGAAATTAAAGGCGTTGGTGATGTCTAGACTTACCGCCTACGCCACCCCCCCACGGGACGTGGCCGAGTCCGAGAGGGACCTCACGCGGCCGATGGCATCGACCGTCGAGCGTCCCCCCCTGAATCCAAATTGGGACTCGGCCAAGTCGGGACCTACCCGGGACAGATGCTTGCCCAGCTTCCTGAGGAGGACCATCCTCCCCCTCTTCCAGCTGGACGGAATACATCCCGTCCTCAGACACCCATCGAACAGACGCCTGAGGCGGGGTCCGAGGACGCGCAGGGCAAGGGAATGGCCCGGCCCGGTATGCGGTCTGGACCCGGGGCTGTGCAGCGGGCCCTCATCCTTTTGACGGCCAGGGCCAGCTCCTCCGCAGTGACACCCATATCGTCGGACCAGGTGTTCGGGACCGGTGCCCCGAGATCCGGTGTCGGTCACCCCCCCCCCCCCCCCCCTCGCCTGGGGGGAACAGGGTGTCCACCACCCTGTCGAGGAACTCGGTGTCCAAGGTCTCCGTCACGGGGGGCGCCCACGGTCGAAGTTTGGTCATCACCATCTTGTAGGGGCGCCCCCAGGGTTCACGGTCCAGGTCTTGGAGGAGCTCGGACCATGCCTCCGCCTTTGCCCTCTTGATGGCCAGCTGGAGGGCCACCACGTGCTCCCGGTAGCCCTCGTATAGCTGGCGCTCCCTCGCCATGTCGCGACGCCGCCTTCGACGGGCTCTTTGGAGTAGTCGCCGTGCGCGAGCGGATACATCGCGCAGCTGCGCTATCCCCGGCGACCACCAATATGTGGCCCGTCTATCCGCGGCGCGGGATCGAGGCATGGCAGCGTCGCATATCGCCACCATGCCCCTCTGGAATCGCGCCGCTTCTTCCCCCACGTCGACGACGGGCCCAGCCGGGGTTCCGGGCCAGGCCACGGCGAGGGATGCCGCCATCAGCGCGTCCTCGTCCAGGCGCTTCAGCGCCCACCTCTTCTTCCGATCTTGGGGAGTGTAAGGGGACCCATACCCCCCACCCCACCTTCCCCTTCCCGTTGGTCCGCGACCCCGGGTGGCGCGCAGCTCCATAAGGATGTAGAGGTGGGTCACTTAACGTTTCCACCTCTTGCGCCACCCTCCAATCCCTAACGCGATCCACCACCGAGGGTGATGCCCATGTCAGGTCCACGGTGGACTCCCCCCGATAGCGGACGCAAGTGCTGGCGGACCCCCGATTCAGTAGTCGGAGGTCGGAACCGGCCGCCCAGTCCAGCACCGCCTCGCCCCTCAGGTCTGTCCTAGGGGAGCCCCAGGTGTGGGACTTGGCGTTGAAGTTCCCCAGGACGATGACCGGACGGGGCCGTTGTCGCGAGACACATCCCGCGACCCCATCCAAGAACTCCTCGTAGGACCCGAGGTCCCATCGAGGCGGTGCATAGACCCCCACCACCGTAAGGTCTCCCAACTTCACCGCGACGTACCCATCACCGCTCTCCAGAAGTGAGAACGGCGAGGGCGCCGAGGCCGCTCCCAGGATGATCGCTACCGAGCCGCCCGGGTTTCCCACCCAATTGGGGTGGTCCGGGATCCTGTACGGCTCGGCAGCTATCGCCAACCCCACACCCCACTCGGCCATATGCTGGACAAGCATGTCTTGCGCCCTGGCCGAGTGGTTAAGGTTGGCCTGTAGCAGCAGGGCCATAGCCCCTTCACTGGTCCAGGTCCATGGCCCCTTCCTCCACGGGCCTCTTCTCCTCGGTCGCGGATGGTGTCGCCGGTGGTGGCATCACGTCCTCCGTCTCCTTCCTCTCACGGCCGGGGGTCCCCGGTGCTGCCGCCTCCGTAGTCTTCTTCGCCTCCAGGCTCAGGGCAGCTAGTTTGGGGGCCAGCTGGGTTTGCTGCACACCCCCCGTGGCTCCCTGCTTCCTCTTCCCTTTGGTCGGGGGCGCGCACCCCTTGGTCCCCATCCGGTGTCCCGCTGGCCTGCCCAGGTCGGAACACAGGGGGCATTTCGTCTCTCGCCCATCCCGTCGCCAGCTCCTTCTTTAGGGAGACGAGCCGCCTCTCTACTCGCCCCATGAAGGCGTCGCAGAACGCCGCCAGACGCTCCTCAGTAATTGAAGGGGCGCTCACGGTGGAGGAGGGGCGAGCATTCCTCGCCTTCTCCCCTTTCTCTTTGTCCTTGCGGGCAACTCCGCTATCCTCCCCCGTCTCTATCACTGTTGTTGCTGGGGCCGTCCTCGCCGTGGCGAGTGCCAACTCCAGATCAGCCACCCGCCCGCGCAGTCGGAGGTTTTCCTCTTCTATTTGTTGCGCGTTTGTGGTGGCCTCTTTGCCATCTCGGTGGCTGCGACGCTGACGGTGAGCGCGGCCACCTTCAGGTACCTTATATAAGTTCCCTTGAGGTGGGAACTGGTCAGGGCCACCTTTCTGACCGCCGCCATCTGGGATAATATTTCGGCCCCCAGGTTTGGCGTGGGCTGCTCACGGAACTCCTGCGCCATTTCCACCTCCGTCGGCATCGTTTTTCTTGCCGAGGAACGCCTCGGCGGAGATACTTCCTCGTCGGGGCTGACCATCCTCCTCCCCTTGGTGTACCGCCGTCTTGCCTCCGCCTCCCTCGAGACTCGCGGCCTCTTTCTTCCAGTGACGGTGGACCCGCTGGACTCCGTGCCGCACTCGTCGTCTGATATTGCGCAGGTCGCTTCCAAGACCTGCGGCGCCTCCCTCCTTCTTGTGCTACCCCTCGATGTGCCTGGGGTAGCCTCCTTATCTCCGTCGCACCCCACGGGTTTCCCTATGAGTGCTGCCCTCCTGGCCGGACTCGCGCTGCAAGAGCGCGATCCCTCCTCTCTTCGTATATGTTTTGTACTAATAATTCCGGCCCAACCCCAGTTAGCGTACGCCCCATGTCGCGAGGTGCTGTTCTGGATTCAACACCGTCAGCACCTGAAAAAAAGAGTGAGATGCGTAGTGAGACACTTGTTATTACGAACGCAATCCTAGCCAAGAACGATAGAAACAGAAATCAAAAACCCGCAAGTCACCCGCGAAACCACAGAACGAAATATTTTGCTAATTAGAAGCACCTCCAATAAACTAAACACCAACACCTCTCCTTTACCAACACTGAGGTACTCTAAAGATCATCTCTTTATGCGCCATGACAACCTCGTAAACTTCATACCTACCGACTGCTCAGTCACAAACCAGACAGGAATAAATTTAGTAACGCATAGGAAGCTCATTATCGACCACCATGAATCATACCCCGCTGAAATAGGAGATGCCCTGACCTTCCTCAGCACCAAGTACTATCTTCCACCAGTTCATCAAAGCTACGCCTGATGAGACACCTAACCTCCAGGGTCTCGCAACTTCACTAATCGTTAGAAAAGAAAAGCACACACCGCCGAAGAAAGGGCGCAGAGTTTAGTTGAAAAATATAATTTTTACTAATACTAATTTCATGTTTACTACTATATAAATTGACTGTATGCGAAGTAAACATAGGTACACATTTTGATGATGCATTAAAAATTAGAGGGCCGCCTATCGCATAAGCGCTAGCTCTAATTCTTTTACTCTATTATACAGGGTGTCTCTTAATTCGTGAAGTATGCGGAAATGGAGGGTAGCTGAGGTGATTCTGAACAACTTTTTCCTTGACCAAAATATTGTTTGAAGCTGCGTTTTTGAGTTATTAACGAAAACTACTGGCCAATGAGAGCGGCCGTATAGCGACACGAAGACCTGCGACGCGCCATGAACGTTTGCACTACATTGACGCCTACGTTCGTTAATGTGCGTGTCGTGTGCATGTGGAAACAAGTGCGAATCAGATCGGTATCGATCGCCGAGACGTGCGTTTCGTGGCATAAAATTGTTAAGATAGGTCAGGATCGGTACAATGACCAAGTGCCAAGGACCCACTTCCATCGAAGCAGGTAAACTGGTAGACGAATGAGTAAGTTTATTTAACTACGTTTTTCTGACATTAAGGATCCAAACACTTTTTTCATTCGTAATAGAACACTTTATTCGTTTCGCAGAACGAATAAAAGTATGGAACAGTTATTAAACGACTTGCTAATTAAATTGTTATTGATGAATAACGAATGATTACACATTATTCTTAATTTAAGGCGATGTAGCACGCTGTGTCAATGCGTTGGTCGCGACCACGACCCAGCACAGTTGGGAGGTACCGGGTTTTTCCGTTAGGAAGCCCATGTGCTTGTATTTGGTTTTTGCATTTTTAAAGTTCTCATATTGTCTCTAAATAGAAGCCCATGGGCTTCTTAACGGAAACAGGTTTATTTGGAAACAATATTTATTTGATTAATGAAAGGTTATTTTTATTTTAAATAGTGCAACAATATAACAGTATGTTTCCAAATATTCCAACAACATCTATTGCAATGACATCTCGGGCCGACAATACCTGGCACCACGCGCAGAGCGCCGATATACGTTACGAGAAAGCGCGTTATTATTTGTCCCCAAATAAAAGCCCACGGGCTTCTATTTGGAAAACAAAATCTAAATATAGGCCCAGATGCGCCTATATTTGTGTGGGCCTCTTAACAATGCCAGAAACATTTTCGCCCGAAGTAGCTCGACCTCTACTGAAAGCAATGCCGAGGCAGCGGAAATATATGCGTCGTTGAGTTAGACAATCTGCTGTCTTAACTGACACGCCGGAAAAAGATGGCTTAGCTGAAGAGCAGACAAGGACTAAAGACAAAGAGAAAAAGGAAGTGAAATGGAAGGGTAAAGGCACAGTCAAGCGAAAGATTCTCGAGAAATAGAATGATATTAGGTCGATTCGGAGATTATTGTTGTTATACCAAAGATAATTTATATGATTGTTATAGTTTGTTGATTTCCTTTGAAAGATAATATACTTCCGTTGATCCGAACCTTAATAAATAAACATTATTAATAAAATTGTGTTTTATTTCATTCAAAGTGTTACGCGGAAAACCCTCGGTACCAACACGCGAAATCAATTGCCCATCCAATAAAAAGTCGGCGAACAATCTGCAGAAAGAACAACCTTCGACATGCAGATGGTTAAGGCGTTTATGACGCGCTAGCAATAGAACTGTTTTTGAGGAAGCCACCTTTGTCCATAATCCGTCAGGATACAAGAAATTAACCATATACGGCCTCAACAGTCAATTGCATGCGTCGGTTACCATTCAGAACTCAGTCAGTCTGCGATCAGAGTCTTAATAGTCCACGTTCAAAGTCTAACACGGTTTCCATCCAGAGTCTAACACTCGTCTTTAGAAATCGATCACTTTACATTCAGAGTCTCACATTCTCCAGTCAGAATTGTAAACAGTTTAACTTCAGAATCTAAACAGTCCTACAGCCTACTTACCACAAGGCGGGAACAACTAGCCACGCGACGGGGCAAGAAGTTCCGTCTCGAGCAGCCACAAATAAATAACTTTCTATGAAAAACCTATTACAATAAATTAAATATAAGCTTAAAACCTTGAAATATAATAAATTTAACAACAAATTAGTCTACAGTGCAGAGAATATTTACATTATTTTTGAGTAATTTATTATGTTTTCTTAAAATCGGAACTTTTAGCCCCGGTCTTCCCTATACAGCCGAGTGACATATTAGCCGAGTGACAAAACCAAATAGAGAGCAACATCCAATATGTTAGATATAGTAGTCTATATATTTATGTCAAGATAATTAAGCTCGAGATTATAAAGTAACGACTGCAATGTTCCAAGGTTCTGGGGTAAGTGCCACAGTCCTCTTTCCGAAAGGCATTTCCTTCCCCACTCCGTGGCCAGATCCTCCAGGAACAGAATCCCTATTCTTTAGCAATGTGTCGTCAGGTCACTTGCCATACTTAAAGTCTCTATCTCTTGTATATATTAAACAATCCCTCGACACTCGATAGCTAGAAGACCCAGAGTGGTCGCCAGCCACCGCCTGTCGACAGTATGTTGGGTCCCATTCACACACTTTCAAGACATGCAATAAATTAGTCAATCCTAGGACATCCGATATTTGAATGACGTCGGGCCACCACCCATTGTCTGTCTCCTAGGTTGACAATTGCCTAAACACTCTTCGACCACTCGTAGGACTGCATCTCCATCATAAATTTCCCACAGGGTGCCTAGTACTTGACCATCCGATCCTCTTTCTTCCATTAAAAATACGCTAACGCTAACAAATATATTGTACAATTCGTTCAATTACGACACCTTAAAACGTCTCCGAGCCTTTTCGTCACCGAACTCCACTATCCGCGCGTGCTTTTCCTAAACCGCCTACCAGCACCCGAAACACTCATGAAAAAAATATTTTTTTTATCAGTACGTTTTCAGGTGGAAAAATTATGTTTTAAGAAAGACGATATGAATAACTAATGTTACCCTTACCCATTAAAGTTAAATTAAAGTTCAACTTACCCATTCGTCCACGAATTAACCTGCTTAACCCTCCGACAGCGGTGACTCGGTCAGCGAACGTGGAGTCATTTTGACTCACACCGATATTTCACTACCACATATTTTCGAGCCCCCAAACCCTCACCGATATTGTACTAACCAGGGACGGTTGCCCGTCCCTAGACCTTCATGGTTACATTGTATTCTATTCGCTTTGCGTTCAGGTATGTTTTTCTTTACTACGCATAGGAAAACGTGTGGGAAAAAATAATAATTTCGTGAATTGTAATAAACATTATATTGATTATAAATTTGTATTGCTACATGGAATACATTTTGTAATTTATTCGATGATTCTTCAGAATTGTAGGCGTCTTCCGGAAAATCACCAAAAGGAACTTGCTCCTTTGTTCGTAACACAGACATTGCGTTAATAAAAGCAACAAAGAAATAACAACAAAAAAGTTTCTTTGGCAACGTATAAGACTCAAGTAAAACGGAAAACTGTAAAGGAATTTGAAGAGAGGTTCGCTCAAGTCGCTGGTCGTCGCAAGAATAATCCCTCTCTGCACATTTGCTTCCATTCAGCCAACCGAGTTCAGGGTTTTTCCAATTTTGGGGTACTGCTAAAAAGGCTCGCTTGCGCCTAACACAAATAGCTCCGTCACTGTGTGCGTATCGGTCTCCAAACCAGTGACTTCGGCATCGCTTTCGGAGGTTTAAACGAGCGCACTCGTTTCCACACGCACAAGCACACACACTGTCTCCAAATTTAGTGGAAATGAGCGGCAGATACCGATTGCACAGGGCAGCATCGGCCCTTGTGTTGCTGCGTCGCAGGGTGAGAATTGGCACTACAGTGTCATCACATTAAAGAACGTGTGCGGGTGCGTGTTGAAGCGAGTGCGAACATGAACCGTATAAACGCAGAATATTACGAAATTTTCAAACGTAGGAACAATAAACTGTTTTTAAACATCCCCACATTTAACAGTGGTAAGTAACAGTGATCGTGAAGTGAAGTGATTCTGCAAGGATACTAAGCCGACCGTAACATCAGCTGTTGAGCGTTGCCTAGGTCAGGATTCGCACGAGGAGCAGAAGCTGGCGCGGGACTTCCTGGCGGCGACTTCGCCGGGTCAAAACCCTGATGGAACTGATGTTCTCCTATATCCTGGCCGCGTTTATCGCTGCTAGGTGCGGAGAACTTCGGTGAAGTTGGTGGGCCCAAACTGGCTAAATCCACTCACCTCACCTCCACGTGGGGCTCCCTGGGTCCCTGCAACGGCATTGCCGGTGCAGGGGGCGAAAGAGTGAGTGGTAACCGGACGGAATTTCATACGACGCAAGGGCAAGAGAAGAGTTTTATACAAATAAACATTACAGACACAACTAACGGAATGGAACATTACTGCTCAGGAGGCCTCGGAATCTCCAGGGCCGGCCTAGCGGGGGTGGTCAAGCAGGCCCCTGCTGCGTCGTCATCTTACGACTGCGGGGTGTCGGTAACGGAAGACCAGGCCACCGCACACCTTCCTACTACTGGCGGAAGGAGGGGCGCACCGCGAGGAGGACCGGAGGCGCAATCCGACTCTGTTCGAGCATCCAGAGAAGGAGCAAAAGGAACAGTGTGGGAAGGAAGAGACCCAGGGTCTGGGCTTCCTCAGATTCTCCGAGTCCGCGGCGGAAGGGTCTCAACAGCGTCTGAGTTCGAGGAGGGAGCAGCCGGAAGACACGGGACCATGGGCACTATCAAGTTCAACAGGAGCTCAGAGCGGGCCCTACCGAAGGTGGAGGATCTGCGCCAGGAGGCGCAAAGAGAATCTAACGGGGGGTTGGGTGAAGCGGTCCTCGACCAGATGCGGCAAGTCGAGAGGATCTCCGCTTGCTCCAAAAACCTCAAGGGTAACTTGGTACGTGCCCTGAGGGTGGCCGCCAGAGAGACCTCTGTGACGGTCACGGAGCTAGTGCAGCGCTCCTCTGACTCCACCGAGGCGCGGTGGCTGGCAACCGAGAACTCCCAGCTGAGGGTGGAACTCTCCGAGATAAAGAGGGAACTGGTGGAATTGAAGAGGGGTCTGCGAGGGGATGCTGCCGGGCGCGAGGCGAGCGGCCCGCATGCCGTGTCGACTCCGGCTGCGAAGAAGGCAGACGGAGGAGGAGGGGACGTGCCTCGGACGACAACAGTGGCATCGAGACTGGAAGAGGTGCAGCGACGGCAGCGGCAGCAGAAGGAGGGGGGGGGGGGGGTGCGCGCGTAGGTCACTGCGACACCGGCCCTCGGGGCCCGGCCGGTGACCGCGGCTGCGGCGCCTGTGGCCCGCGGCAAGACGGCCTGCAACAAATTGAAGAGGGAGTTGAAGGGCAGGGCGGAGCAGGAGAATAGGAGGTGGACCGCGGCCCCATCTGAACCTCAATCCCAAGGGGCAGCGGCGAGTGGGCGAGGATCGCGGCAGCGGCGGGCGCAGCAGCATGTGGACAACAGCAACACCGCAGGGCGCCAGAAAAAGATACAGCAGCGCCTGAGGCAAAGCTCACATAAGCCCAGGCGATGGCGGCGGCCAGAGAGAGGATCAGCTTGGCTAAGGTTGGCATCGAGGGTGTCAAGCCAAAGACCTCCAGGACTGGCGGGCTGATCCTCGAGGTTCGGGGGCCTGGCAGCCAGGAGAAGGCCCAGCAGCTGGCCGACAAAATGGAGGGGGTACTGGAGTGGTCTGGAGTGAGAGTCTCCAGACCCACGAAGACGGCCGAAGTCCGGGTGAGGGATCTGGATGTGTCCACCAGGCCCCAAGAGGTGGCAGTCGCAGTGGCTGCCGCCGGAATGTGCCCGGAGGGAGACGTGAGGGTGGGGAAGATTACCTTCAGCCCGTCTGGGCGGGGGGCGGCCTGGCAGCGATGTCCGCTGGAGCCGGCACACCGAGTGGCGAGGAAGGGGCGGCTCACCGTTGGGTGGTGCAGCGCGACGGTGGAGCCCCTCCAGGCGTGCCCGCTCCAGTGCTTCAGGTGCCTGGAGATTGGGCACACGGGGAGTGGGTGCACCAGTGTGGTCGACCTGGAGCAGCGTGTGCTACAGGTGCGGGGGCAGTAGCCACCGGGCGAGCAAATGCTCGGCTGCCCCGCGGTGCCCGGTGTGCAACGACCTGGGCCGACCGGCGGGCCACAGGCTGGGGGCCCCCTTCTGCGCCCCTGGTCCGACGAGAGGAAGGAAGGAGGGGGCAAGCGTCTGCACCGCGCCCTCCCCCGACACCGACGGTGGCGCCTGCGACGCCGGCGGCAGAAAAGGCACTGGCTCCTGAGCGGAGACCAGCTCGGGAGCCAGGAGAAGAGAGGAGCCCAGACTGCATGGTCAGGCAATGCCCTATGGAGGAGGGTATGGATCTGGAGTAGCCTTCAGTGCCCGGCTGCTCCAGACCAAGCTCAACCACTCTCGCAGAGCACAGGATCTGCTCGTGCAGACCATGCGGGAGTGGGGAGTGAGACTGGCGGTAAGCGCGGAGCCATATGCGGTCCCCGTTACCCCCTCCGACACTTGGATGGGGGATGTGCGTGGCTCCGCGGCGATAGCGAGGGGGGTAGGTCAGGTCTCCCCGACAGTAGTCCCACTGGAGCGCGGCGACGGATTTGTCGCTGTGCAGTGGGGGGACCTGGTGGTGGTGGGCGTACACGCCCCGCCCAGCGAGCGTGCTCCGGCGTTCGGGGCCTTCCTGGACCGGATCGGGGCGTGTATAGCGCGGTGCCTTCCCCGACCGGTCGTGGTCTTGGGGGACTTTAACGCTCACGCTACTGCGTGGGGTTCCCCTCGGACGAGCGCCAGGGGTGATGTGCTGCTGGGATGGGCGGCGGGGCTTGACCTCAGAGTGGTGAACCGCGGGTCCGTGGCGACCTGTGAGCGGTGGCAGGGTACGTCCATAGTGGACATTACGTGGGCCAGCCCTGCTGCAGTGCGCAGGATCTCGGGCTGGAGAGTGGCGGAGAATGTCGAGTCTCTATCGGACCACCTCCACGTCATCATGGAGGTGGCCGCCACTGGCGGGCCCGCCGCTTAAAGCCGGCCTGGGGGGGGGGGGGGGGGCTGTTGCGCTCCTGCTGAGATGGGCGACGGGACATATCAACAAGGACGTCTTGGCGGCGGCGCTTCATGCCGTCGCGTGGTCCGGCGCCCGTCCGGCGAAGCCAGTTAGTGCGGAGGGGAGGCGAAATGGTTCCGGGGCACAATGAAGAAGGTGTGTGACGCCCCCATGCCCCGGGCCGCCCCCTCGCGAGGGCTCGCCGTGTACTGGTGGTCGCGAGAGATCAGGTACAGGAGGGCGTGGTGCCGGGGGCGCCGTGCGGGGGCTCGGCAGCTCTGCTGTACGGGGAGTACAGAGAGGCGCGGGTGGCATTGCGACGCTCTATTGCGGTGACCAAGGCCCCAATGCCTTCAACTCCGTACCCTGGGGAGCGGTAAGGGGGGCACCAATTCGTCACCGAGTGTCCCCCTACCTTAGAAGGATTCTCAGGTCCTACCTGTCCGGCAGGTGTATAGAATACCCGGAGAGGGACGGAGTAGAGATCAGGAGCTTGGATTGCCTGGTCCCGCAGGGGTCGGTCCTGGGCCCGTTGTTGTGGGACCTTGCGTACGACTCCGTCCTAGGGGTTGCCCTCCCCCCCGATGTCAGTGTCACATGCTACGCGGATGACACGCTGGTGCTGATATCGGGGAGGGACTTCAGAAGGACCGCGCGTCTCGCCGAGCAGGGCGTGGCCTGAATGGTCGCGGGCGTGGAGAGGCTCGGCCTGCGCGTGGCCCCCCATAAGACCGTTGCCATGTGGATGGTGGATCGGCTTCGGCGGGGGGAGCCGCCCGTGACTGGGCTGTGCGTGGGCCGGTCCTGCGTGGGGGTGGGTCGGCGTCTCCGATACCTGGGACTCACCCTGGACGCCCACTGGAGCTTCGAGGCCCACTTTGAGCGCCTGGCTCCCCGACTGGAGGGGGTTGCGGTCGCGCTTGGCCGTATACTCCCGAAGCTTGGGGGCCCGGCTGCGGAGGTGCGTCGCCTATGAGGCGGCGATGATCCTGGCGGGGCTCCTGCCGCTCGACATCCAGGCAGGAGTAGCCGCGGCCGACTACGCCTCGGCGAGGGCGTCTGCCGGCGGCGACCCGCGGGATCGCGAGGAACATCTGAAGGCCTCGAGTTTTTTCGACTTCCAACTTTTTTAAACATATTGTTGAAATTCTTCCGATTAAAATGGGACCAAACATGATATATTTCAGACCACATTGTATCTTTATTTTTATTGTAAGGCATTTATTACATATAATTAGAAAACAAAGTTTATTAATGTTCAATTTATTATGTTTCACACATTAAAAACTGTGCGCAATTAGCACTCCCGCACACTTAGTGCTCTTTGAAATGAGAGCAAAGACAAGATAAAGGTTCGGAGACACTACGATGAGAAACGATGAACTTTCACGAAACTTGGACTCCACAACGTTTATTTTAAGACACTACACAATACGGTTATAATACAGACTCAAAGTAAGAATATACGTGAAGTTCGCTATTTGATTCGCTTTCGCTCTTAGATTCACTCGGAAAATTCACGGAGAAGAAGGAAGACACCTTATGCTCCTTAATTTATACTTCGATCCCCGACCTCCGGAGAGATGCCAGAGCAGGCTATTTCCTGCTCTAGTTAAGGGCCTCTCCGGAAGGATCTAGACCGTGGCGGCCAATCGCGAGGACCGATCGATCGGTTGATCAGTTCTGACCCCGCTAATTGGCGGGCGAACTCGCGATCAGCGCCGCGCTTGCTGCCGATGCGCGAGAAGGCCCGCGTCGAAACCATACCTACGCGCGCATCTTGAACAAAAACCTTAATAACTATTTTGAAATAATACATATATTTGTACAAATATGTACAGAATATATATAAATTAACAAGATATAATTATATCGGGGAGACCGAAGGTGGTTGTTATACTTTATAATTAAGTACTTTTGTTTTAATCGTCAGATATTTAAATAAATTTCCTCATAATCACCTACAAAATAGATATCTCTAATTTTAAAAAAGATACTGATGTTACAATACAAATACAGATGTCTATTTTCTTTTTCTTATTAATTAGAATAGTGTACTAGGTGACCAGTATCCTTACTTGCCATGAAGTACAAAATGTGAGTCTAAATATAACAAATAGTAACGGAAATAAAATTGTACAGGGTGGCACAACACTCAGGGAACATCGGGGTATAGGGTGTAGCTGAGGTGATTCTAAACAACTTTTTCCTTGACCCAAATGTCCTGGATAGTAGCGTTTTTGAGGGGCATCGAGGGCTCCGAGGGAAGCGTGCGACAAATGTTCCATCGTCTTAATTAAGAATAATGTGGAATTATTCGCTATTCGTGAATAAGAAATACACTAATAAATCGTGTAATAAACGTGTCCGATACGTTTATTCATTATCCGAAAGAAATAAACTGTTTTATTACTTATGAAAAAAATATTTTTTTTATCAGCCGATGCCCGACGGGCGCTCTCATTGGTCAGTGTTTTTCGTTAATAACTCAAAAACGCTACTATCCAGGACATTTGGGTCAAGGGAAAAGTTGTTTAGAATCACCCCAGCTACACCTTATACCCCGATGTTCCCTGAGTGTTGTGCCACCCTGTATATAGAAGTTTTTGCTATTCTGGCTTGTGGTTTTAAACGGAATGAGCAGAACATTGTCTGTATATTTGGAACATTAGAGTTTGTTAAAACATGAGCTCTATGAGCGTTGTATTTCGAAAGTGGTTCCTATACTACAAACCAAGGATAATACTGCGCGAAGAATTAAAATTCTATCAAATACTGTTACATATGGAGAATATTTCCCCAATAGTCGCTCTCACGCGTTTTCGAGCTCGCGTCTACGAAGGGAAGCGTCCTAAGAATCCTTCGTTTATCTCAAGTAGATAGGGGGTGTCCTAAGCACATGTGCAACCAGCTGCACTATGATCGAGGCGGGAGTGACCCGACGAAGACTCCCCGAATTCCTTATATGGAAGTTCTAATACATTTCCACACATTTTGGGGGTATATAAACCCTTTGGTTCTTACCCTCATCGGTTCAGAGTTACACAGTCACTCGTAGAGTCACGTCGTGTCACGCTCGTACAGATACAGTCAAATCTAGAAGTATTGGGCTTAGTGCACCTTGCGAATCATAGATTGGCCCGTTAACATCCGTTAGTCCGGTCGAAGTTCTTTCGGTATATTCTAAAGCGGCTCTCAGACCCCGCACCGCCAGTGCGTCAACATCGTGCAAATACTTAGGTAACTCACACACTATATACTATTTTATCGCGACAATTACGTTTGTACAAACGACTGATATCAATATATATATATTGTTCACCACTAAATCGAGTAGATTCGTTAAACCCATCTTTACTCCGTAATCCTTTATATTAGTAGTAACGTTCCCACAAATACAACTTAACCGCTCGAGTTGTATTGAATATTAATTTAGAGTTACGGGACAAACTAACATTTCCTGCGGCTCCCTGATTTCACATCAGGTTCACTCACGAAACCTAACCCATCCTACAGCTCCCTGGTTTCGCACCAGGTTCGTCTGTATCCTACGGCTCCCTGATCACGCATCAGGTTCGTCCGTACGTCTACCAATCTCCCAACAGCTCCCCAGCTACGCGCTGGGTTCGTCTGTGAATAAACCAACCTCCTAGCAGCTCCCCAGCTACGCGCCGGGTTCGTCTGCAACTTCTTTTCCTAGTGGCTCCCCGACTACGCGCCGGGTTCGTCCACGACGATATCACCCTCCTGCGGCTCCCTGATTTCGCATCAGGTTCGTCCGCGCACCTTACTAACAAATACAAACCATATTCCTTGGGTAAATATCAACCTCGCCGGTCAGGGCGTAGCCCATAGCCCTGGCTCGTAACAAATACTTAAAATATTGAATCAAATGTATAGCTACACTAGTAGTAACTGAACTATTAGTGTAATTAAAAATTACGCGCTACGGCCCTGCCGATCGGCAGCATCAATCGGCCGCTCTCACTCCACTTTTTTCATTTAGCTCTGGACGCACTATAAATCGTACCATGAGCGATATACAAAATATTACTAAAGCTACAAGCTGTCTTAGATATCATATCATTGTGGCGGATACGCAGCCAGCGATATATTGTAAAGAATGTATTGAAGAGTATTTAAATATAACACCAACTGGCCTGGAAGACATACGACATACCAACAGAATAGTTCCGGTCATCACAAGATGGTCAAAATATCTCACAGGAGCTAGATCTTGGCAAGGGGGCGGGGGGAGGTGGGATCTCCAAATCAATATAAGCAAAGATAAAATAAGAATGGACTTTCGAGACGCAACCGAAACGTGAAGTCAAAGGCGCAACTGAAATACAAAACCAAAGCCGCAGCCGAGGGTCAATATAAAAGTTCATGGACAATACGCATAGTTCTTATTTAGTTAACATCAAGAGCATTGAAAACATCAAAAACATTTAACATCGAAAATTTCCCGAAAGTATGCTAAACGGCAAACCTAACCTTGGCGTTCACGCCCGGCCATTACTGAACGCTCGCTACCGAGCTTGCTTGCCGCTAAGACTTATCGATCAGGTCTAACATATCCTATACTACGATAGTTTACAATTTAGTACATTCGAGACCAATTGTGGTTTATTGTTGCCAATTCCAGTACTTCTGCCGCCAAATATTCCATCACGATTTGAACGAGACACCGCATTACCCTTAGCTTTTGCGCTTTTGACGCGCCTAGACATGTTGTGCGTAAAATAAGATATAATGAAATAAACTATAAAGGAATCAAATATATGTTTTTATTCTATTCTATATTTAAGTGCAATACAAATTTTGATAATTTTATGTAATTAATCATATTTTTTTGTCTTATGTATATGTATGTATTTATAGTAGAAAAACTTTAACGCATAAATAATTGGTTTTCTTAACAATAAAATGCTCATATAAGGCTAAAACCGTAAAAAAATAATTTTGCCCAGTTAGCACCACGTATAATCGAACCACTGTGCGACGACTCGCCGCCCGCCGCCGGATGAACCGGCCAGCCGGGCACGCCACTCGCCCACGGCGCGTAGACGGAATCGAAGCCTCGATGCCCTCATTTACTCCTCATGATCCCGCGGGTCACCCTGAACCGGCGGCATAGTCCACCGCGGCCACTCCTGCCTGGATGTCGAGCGGCAGGATCCCCGCCAGGGTCATCGCCGCCTCGTACGAGATCGTGCGGTACGCTCGCGCGACCCTGATAACCATCCTCCTCGTGACGCGGTGCAGCATCTCTCGGCTGCGCCGACCAGCCATCAGGTCGCAGTTCGATACGGGCGCCCCATACAGAGCCATGGATAGCACAACCGGCGCGTACAGGTGACGAACCCCCGCCGCCGTGTCCCCGAGGTTCGGGAGGATGCGATCCAGGACGGTCGAAACCCCTCGAGTCAGGGAGTCAGGAGCTCATGTTGGACCTTGATACTCCAGTGGGCGTCCAAGGTGAGTCCCAGATACTTCATCCGGTGACCCACCTTCACGCAGGACTGACCCAGCCACAGCCGGCATGGGAGTGACTCGCCCCGCCGAGAGGCGTAAGGTCCTCCCGTAATCCACTCCCCTGGCCAGCGTGTCATCCGCGTAGCACGTGACGCTGACCCCGTGTCGATCCTGACCTAGGCAACCCTCAACAGCTGTTGTTACGGCCGGATCAGTTACCTGCGCGGGAGTTTTCTTGCACGGTCACTTTCACTTGCCACTGTGAAATGTGGGAATATTGAAAGCCGATTTATTTTCCCTAAGTTTACAAAATTGTTAATCCGAACATCTGATGTTACTGGGGGGGGGGGGGGCGCTCGCTTCATTGCACGTTCACTTTGTTACGAGCCGAGGGCAAAGGGGCACGTCATGCGGAGCCGAGGATCGGTTGTTTTATAGAATTTGTTAGTTACGGACGAACCAGTGCCTATTTCATCACCGGGAGCCACAGGAAGGTATTCGTGGACGAACCAGTGCCTATTTCATCACCGGGAGCCACTGGAAGGTATTCGTGGACGAACCAGTGCCTATTTCATCACCGGGAGCCACAGGAAGTTATTCGTGGACGAACCAGTGCCTATTTCATCACCGGGAGCCACAGGATTGTTAGTTATGTAACCCCGTAACTTTTCTACTTCGATACACCTCGAGCGGTTAAGGTGTATCTATTTGGTGGGACGTTACTGCTAATAATTGGTATAAGAAGTTAATTGTTATAATGCGTTAAGTTCAAGTAATAAAAGTCTATATTCTCTATTTCTTCCCTATTCGCAATATAAAGATTGCCGCAGATGCATCTTTACGGATACATGTACAATATAGGTTTAAAGATCCCTAACAGTAGATTTATGTACTGTGCGGTAATAAATAAATAGTAGTTGCTCGAAAGCGACTAAAACCCAATCTCGCTGGGCATCAGTACGGCTAGCTGGCACCGACATAGTACGAAGCTAGTGGATTTCATACTGAGCCTCGACCGTGATTTCCATGCCCTTTTTATACTCGAAAATTAGTCTAAAAGGATGGCGGGGGCATGGAATCTTCCATGGGAGTCCAAAGATTCTTCTGTAGGGACTGAAGCATTGCGTCATCGCGGAAGGGGCGGTTCGACTGCATGCACTCACGCCCCGCAGGGGGGACCCAGGAGTGGGCAAGTCCAACTCTCCTTGGGGTGTCCTTAGGGGCGTAGCGACCCCTCGTACCCGAGCTGGCCCACCCAGGAACCGAGGCTGCAAGGACCTCAAATGGGTAGTGACGACCGCCGAGTTGCGAAGGGTATGACCAGTATGGCCCTCAACACTGGTACCACGGGTGATGTTAAGGCCCAGCGGCCTGGTGTGCCCGCGCACCTTTTCGGAGGGCGACGGGCCCCCATCGGACCCGCTAACATCTAGGGTTGGATTCGTGGTGGTAGTGGTAAGCCCGTATCGAGGGCTAGAGACGCGTGCACTTCGGGGCGCAGTGCGTGCCCCGTAGTGCGTGATGACTCGACGTGTGAGTTGCGTTTGAACTCGCGCACCGTCCTGCAGAGACGGTAGAGATTTAGAAAGGTCTCGGCCCTGCCTGAGGCGATTCGAGGCTTGCAACTCGAATTAATAGGTAGCACCCTTGGAGGCGTCTCCTTGGGTGTGCGTTGATTGGGCGTATCTCAATTCCGCGCCCATGGGGGCCGTGTTGGTGAGGGCCTCGGCCAGGTACAGCACGTTAAATCTCTGACGACTTCTGCATGCACTCACGATTGCTACATAAGGGCATAATGAAGAAACGAAGGAAATGAAGGCTTCCTACGTAACAACTTTTACTTTCTACTGTAAGATTTAGGGATGATTCGACACGACTTAGTCTTTGAAAAGTTGAAGAAAGCTGCACGTGGGCAACCGATCACGCTGCGATACCGGATATGGCATCAAGGGCCGATCCCGCCCTGTGTGATCGATTTCTGCCACCGGTTCTCCACTAAGTTTGGAGCCGGTGTATGCGCGTGTGCGCGTGGAATGCTTGCGTGAGAATGACGTGCCTCGATCGCGTTTCCCGGATCTACTTACGAGTGGCAATGAGTCGCTACAACACTTTTTTTTTTTTTTTTTTTATTTGGGTGTTTAAGGTCACATGCACCTTCTGAGGTTATTAGTGACCACGGTGTAATTGCTCAGTGCAATAACCTACCTACAGCAGGTGGTATAAACCAATGTCTTTTAAGAAATTTAACACTTTCCTACAGGAGTCCCTTTTTTTTAACATGTTAAGTGAATTTGGTAAATCGTGTTGCAGCCTTTTACTGCTGTATTTAGGACAAGTAACTAGGATGTGGCTGATGGAGTTTGGTATGTCGCATGTGTTACAAGAATTTGGTTCAGTTTTTGTAATAAGGTAGGAGTGTGTCCAGCTAGTATGTCCTATTCTTATTCGCGTTAGAATCACTTGTTCTTTCCTGTTTAACAGCATGGCTGGGTTGGCATCATTTATGTTGCTTCTGATTTTGTGCAGTTTGGTAGGTCTCGAATTTCTCCATTCTTCGTTCCATAACTCCTGTGTTGCCTTGACGAGGTATTTTTGGAGATCTTTGTGGACTATAGGCACCTGGTCTGTTGCAGGTCTATTGCTAGCCAGCCTTGCTGCTGAGTCGGCTTCTTCGTTTCCCCTGATGCCAATATGTGTTGGAATCCAGGAATACATGATCACTTTTTTGGTACACATGAGTGTTGAATTTGTTTCTATGATGTCGCTGATAATTTCGTTGCTGGACTCTAAATTTTGTAAGGATAATATGACACTTTTCGAATCGGAGAAAATGATAAATTTGTTGTGTACCGATTTTTCTATATTCATTAGTGCTTGTAAGATGGCATATGCCTCACTGCTGAAAACTGTAAATGCTTCTGGGAGTCCAAATAGGAGCTTATTTTCCGGAGAACATACTGCGCATCCAGATCCTTGTTTGGATTTTGAGGCATCGGTAAATATTTGTTTGTGGTTTGGATATTCGTCGGATAGTTCAGCATATAGAGTTTCAAAGACGTCTGGATTTGTGTCTTTGCTTGTATTAAGGAATTTGGCGATTATGGCTGGAGTGTTCATTTTCCATGGTGGAAGTTGATGTTGTGTTCTCGGTATAGTGAGGGGTATATCTATTTTTAGTTGTTGCAGGTATTCCTTGAACCGAAAATTTAAGGGTTTCGGTAGATTAGGCTTTTTTGCGAACTCGTTGAGAAAGGTGTCGGCCCTTAATAAATCGTGGATGGGGTTCGATGGTATTGATAATTTGGATGCTGCGTATGATAGGCTCAGTTGTTTTCTTCTGATTTCCAGTGGTGGAACGTTGGCTTCACATAGAATTGCAGCAACCGGGCTTGTACGGTAAGCCCCTGTCGCTATCCTAGCTCCGGCATTGTGAATGGGTGATAATATTTGTAGGGTGCGTGGTTTGGCAGAACCATATACGATTGATCCGTAATCCATCTTAGATAGAACTAAGGCCTTGTATGAATTAATTAGAACCTGAAACTCTGCGCCCCAGTTTTTTGATTCTATGACTTTTAGTATGTTTAGTCTTCTGGAGCATTCAATTTTAAGATTTTTGAGGAATGGAAACCACGTGTGTTTCCTGTCGATTGTTAGACCAAGGATTTTGGGTGTGTCGGCTCTCTTAAGTTGGTATTGACCTAGGTTTAACTATAGTTGGTAGTTTTCTGTTGATCTGTCATTTGGGAAGATGGTTACTGCGGTTTTATTTTTGGAGAATTTAAAACCAGTCTGTAGAGCAAAATTTTGGAGTTTGTTTAGACTATCTTGGAGGATTTGTTGGCTAGTGCTTAAGTTCTTTCCAGTGATAAAGAATGTGCAGTCGTCGGCGAATATGGTATATTTGATTGGTTTGGAAAATACCCCCGTAATATTATTTATTGCAATCAAGAATAAGGTTACGCTAAGGACTGACCCTTGCGGCACTCCATTGGTGATTTCGGTTTTCTTTGATAGTTTGCCATTGACACGGACGTATATGAATCTGTCCATTAAAAAATTGGATATAAATTGCAGTATATTTCCATTTATGTTCCACTGTTTGAGTCGTTGTATAATTCGGTGTCTCCAGAGCATGTCATAAGCCTTCTCAGTGTCTAGACATATTGCTATTAGATGTTGTCTATTTAGGAAAGCTTCACAAATGTTTGAGTCGAGCATTGTAAGACTATCGATGGTTGAGCGATGTTCTCTAAATCCGTTTTGGTAACTTTCTAGTAGGTTGTTGGTTTCTAGGTACCATCGTAGTCTTTTATTTAATATTTTCTCTAATAATTTGCATAAACAACATGTAAGAGCGATGGGTCTATAGCTATTCGAGTAGTCTTTGTTTTTTCCTGGTTTTAGTATGGGGACGACTATTGCTTCTTGCCATTTCGCAGGGAAGACGCTATTCAACCATATGCAGTTGTAAAGCTCTAACAGATAGCTCAGTCCTGCTTCAGGTAGTTGTTGGATAAAAATATAGGGGATGTTATCCGGTCCCGGGCTAGAGTTTTTGACAGATTTCATTGCGGATTTCAGTTCAGTGATTAGGATTTTTGTGTTAAGAGGGTGGTTATTTTCTGGACATATGTAGCATCGTTTCCTGAAGTTTCCTCTACTCTTGTTTTGATCTTGAGAAAGGTTGGGTGAAAATTTTCATTGCTTGAGTTGTTCGCAAAGGTATTGGCTAGTAGGTTCGCAATTTCTGTGGGGTCAGTGATAGTTGAGTTATTTGTCCCTTTGATCGCAGTTATTTGATAGTTCGTTTTATGGCCATTGATTTTTTTTAATTTGTTCCACATTTCATCACATTTTTCTTGCTATAGCTCTTGTTCGTTTGAACTCTATTAAATTTCTATCAGTGTTTTGTTTTTTATATACGTTGAAAGCATGTTTCTTTTCCTTTATTGCGTTTTGACATTCTTCACTCCACCATGGAAGGCCGTTTCTTTCTAAGTTTTTTGATGTTTTAGGTATAGATTTTGTTGACGCGTCGATGATTAGTTCATCAAATTCTTCCAGTATCTGATTTATTTTTGTACAATTTGTGGAGTTTGGGGTTTGTAATGATGGGAGATTTTTATCGATTTCGTAACGGTATAGTGGCCAGTCAGCTTTTTTCAATTTCCATCTAGGTTGGTTTACAGGGTCATAGTTATGCCTCCCTGTTAGCTCCATAAATATAGGGAAATGGTCACTGTTGTATAATTCTGACGATGTTGTGTGTTCAATAATGTTGTAGAGACTGGGGCTACAAAAGGCTAAATCGATTGAGCTATAAGAGCCGTTTGACATGTTGAAGTGGGTGGGTTTTGTAGTGTTAAGCAAGGTTATTTCAGATTTGAGCCATAAGTTTTCAACTTTTTTTCCTCTGTCATCAGAGTTTTCGGATCCCCACATCGTATTATGGCTGTTGAAGTCTCCCATTAATATGAACGGATTGGGGAGTTGTTAAACAAGGTTGATAAGCTCGGTTTCTCGAAATTGGTAGCTATTTGGCATGTAAATATTGCATATACTTATCTTTCGTTGGTTCAGAATGACGGAGACAGCTACTGGTTCGATATTTGTTTTTAATGGTATTTCACCGTAGCTAATATCCTGCTTCATGTAGATTGCAACTCCGCCGCTTGCAATCAGAGCCCCCGTTCTGTTTTTTTGAACTACGTTGAAACTTTTTACGTTAAGAGATTCGTTTTCTTTGAGGTTTGTTTCCTGGAGGCACAGTATACATGGCCTATGGTCTTGGAGTAGTTTTTGCAAGAATTCAAACCGTGTTTTGAGGCTGTTTACATTCCACTGCAGGATTTTGTTCGACATTGCAGATGACTATAGGTATTTCTAGATTTGTGTTAGTTATTATGCTCTTCTTCGGACCACTGGGAGGTTTCAGAGCATTCCGAAGGGGCTGGGGAGCACGTTGAAAAATCGACTTTTGTCGACATCACGAGTTTCTTAATTGTTCTAGTGAATCGATTTTTCATGATGCGATCTGTGAGATATGGGTAAAGTTCTCTCATGAAGATTGCCAGAGATTCTGCATCTTCTGCGTAATCCATAGCAATCTCTTTAATATTGGTCGATCCAAGTGCTTTTTCAAGGAAGCTTTTAAATTGGTTAAAATTTAACATTTTTCCTGGCTCTTCTAATATATGTTTCACTGTCTCTAACAGTTCTTCCATGGTTTTTTCGTTGCGCGTTGGTGTGTTTGGTTTTTTTTGGGTTGTTTGTAGCATGGCTCCTTGGTTGTGGGTTTTTGGGAGCTACTAGTGCCTACAATCGTGTGACTTGGGTCTTCTTTTTCTTCTGTGGTGAGGCTTGAGTCCTCGGTTATTTCGGATCTTGTGCGTTTTAGTGATATAGGTGGGATATCAACATCCATGACGTCTACTATTGTATTACTAGTAGGATTTCCTGTTTCCTTTGATCTTTCTGTGTTTTCAATGTTAGTTATTAGCGAGGTAGTTGCAGCTATTTGTGCATTTGTGGGGGCACTTGTTGGTGGTGTGTCGAGAGGCGCGGTTCGATTTTCGTTAGCTTTACAATTCTTTGCAAGGTGCCCTTCTTGCTTACATATAAAACATTTTAATGTGTCTGTGGAGGGATAGATCCAGTATGTGGTTTGGTCGTATTCGATTCTGATGGTGTCGGGAATTTTGTTTCTGTCTTCTGGGTGGATAAAAATTTGTCGTCGGAAGCTGAGGACATGCGTGAAGCCTTCTTCCGCCATGCCCGCCCTCAGGAAAGAGACGGCTGACTCTCTTCTGACTCCCAGTTTGTCAAAAATTTCCTCGATTGTTGAGTGCGGGATTGTTGGGTAAACAGTTGACAGTATTATGCGTTGGGATTTAGTAATAAGCGGTCTCACGGTAAGATCAGTGTCGTTGACAGGGATGTGTTTGTGTTTGTCGGTCAGGTTCTCTGCGATTTCTTTGCTCGCTAGGAAGACACATATTCTGGCGTTGGATACTCGAGAAATAAACCTTATATTAGCTGGGTTAGTGATTCTGCCTAGTGCATGGGCGTAATCCTTAAGCTGAATTCCATCTTTGGCTTCAATTATTATCGCCTAGTCCTTTTTGGGAAAGCAGTCGCTTTGTACTACGTTTTTGTAACTTCTTTTTTGGTGTACGTTGGAATCATTGCTGCTGAGTTGTGTTGGGTGGTTCCCATGATTAGCGGCCATTTCGGTGAAGAGATTGCACCGAAGTAGAAAGGCTTGACTTGGATTCTAGTTTCTTGTTGCTCACTATTTTATTAATTATTTTCTTAGAAATCACAATAGACAATACACAATACACAATACACAATACATTAACTCTTATAGGTAGATGAATTCGGATCATCAGAGTGTACGGTACTCGCATTCACGGTCACAGCACTCACAATGTTGATAAACACGTCTGCTCGCAACAACACTTTGTTCCTTTCGGATAAGGAATAAAAATATCGAGTTATTAAACGACTTATTACTTTGATTGTTATTCATGAATAACGAATAAGTCCACATTATTCTTAATTCAAGACGATGAAACACACTGGGGCGCGCGTTGTACGGACGCTCTGATCGGCCAGAGTTTTTCGTTAATAATTTTAAAACAGATCACTTTATATATTCTTTGTGAAGTACTATATATGTAACCAAGCGTAATCCTCAGTGCAATTTAATTTGCTTTCTACACCTAGAACAATGAAATCCTTAACTGAAACTTTGAATAACTAATATCACTATCTATACTCAAATATCATCGCAATCGTGTAATGTATGTTATTGTAATTTGTGAATAAAAAATATAGCAGAGAAAATGTAAGTTCTATACCTTTGACACCAAACATTTTGTTTCGGATGGATCGGTGGACGCTGGGCCGAAAGATAGAGTGCAACGAGTACGGTATTTCCAAACGTGTATTTGACACTCCAGTACAACACAGACAAGAGACGGTTCAGTAACAAAAATGACAAAAATGACGAATACGGAATTGATAGTCGATGTTCGGATTACTAGAATTTGTGCGGGAGCACGCAGGTGTTAACTCTCGAGCGGTTTTCTGAATTCTGACTACCCAGAGCGAATGCTTTCTCGCAAAGGCTCGTCGCAAGTTTTTTCCTCCTCTTTTTTGGGGGGTGATGCCCAATTGGTCGGAAATCACGACAGGGCATGACTCGAAGCTTTTATTGGGCCATGGTGTCGCCAGACGATCTCGAGTCAAAAAAATTGTTTTCGACTAATGTCGCCGGTTGCGAACACCGCCGCCGCTGACGCCCGTTTGAATTTCAAACACATTTGCATACAGTAGACTCGCTCTTAATCGGCGTGTATATGATCAGCCCACTAGTTGGATAAAAGAATGGTCGATTAATTCAACAGTATCATTTATAGATTGCAAATAAAATTTAAAAAAAATATGTATAGTATTTATTACTTACATATAAAACCTAGATATAATATAATATTATCCATATCATGTAACAACATACAATAAGGCAATGATGCTTATTGAACATTTACCTATACTGTTATGTTCATTCCGTGAAGACCTTGTGTGGCGACCCATCGCCATTCCACGAACGGCGCTCTCAAAGTCTCTCGACCGAGGCAGATATCGAGTGCCGAAGGATGTTTATCCCGTGGCGCCGAACTAGCCGAACGCACATCTCCAACAGATGTAACCGTCACCTCTCGACTTCTACGAATTTTGGTAGAAGTCAGGGGTAAACGGAGGACATCGCGGACGGGGTAGCAAGAGTGGGGTTTCGAGGCGGTCAGCCCGTAGCCAGAGCTCGAAGCAAACAGATTATAATAAAGCATTACCTCCAACAAAGTCGACTCGGTCATTCCGTCACCCGTCGCACACACCTTGCACCATTGGCCTACGTTGTAAAGTGCTCCAAGAATATACGATATAGATATGTAGCTAGCTAACGCGACATTTACTGTACGAGACCGATCTACCTCACAATAAAAAATAAAAACCCGACCGTCTCGCCATGCGTCCAACCTTCGCTTGTTCTCTCTACTTGCTGGATCTCGGCCCGTTCTACAGAGAAAAATAACGTTCATTTTTCGTAGGATACCTTAACTTCTTTTTTCGTTCAATCAGTGGAATCGGTTGCAATATATCATTATACCCCTAATTTCACATAGACTACAAAATATTTCATTTAGAGCAAAATCGCCGATGGTGACGTCCAAAAGTGATCGACTTGGCGTGGAATGACCCTTCTATAGAAACGACAAATGTTGACCGGTTATGCAACCGGTTATGCGACGGGAAAATAATGTGGAGCAGGTGGGGTTTAGTACTATGCTGCTAGCGGAATCATCAGTAAGGCTTACAACTTACAATGAGACGCGAGGACAGTGAGGAGTGGTCGTAGGGCGATTTCTGGATCCACAGTCACCAAAATCTGTAGCGAGAACGTCCCCGTATCATCGCCGCCACTACTCCCCTCCAGTAGCGACTCAAGTCAAGTGGAGGCCCCATGCAGTAAAAATTTTGGGGTCCTCAAACTCAAGTTAGAAATAGAAGTTGCAAGAAAACATTCATAAACTTATTAACAAAAAAGAAAATCAATACAAATCTTCATACAGTTACACATTAAATAAATTTATTTACAGAATAACAAATATTCATGCAAAAAACATGAATTTTCGTCTTGTTTTATTTCTGGAAAAATTTCGTCCAGACTGCAGGCTTCTCCAATTAATAATGTTGCCGTTTGCCCATTAGAATTAAGTAATGGAAGTAGTTTAGACCTTAACATAGTAGCCTACAACGTTCGTGGTACTAAGAATAAGCATAGTTCGCAACGGAAAATTGGAAAAGTTGTTTTAATGTTTTCTAAATAAATTGTATTTTTTTGTAAAAACATGTATGCTGTGAAATTTAGGGCTCCTATGGTATCGGGGCCGCACGCAGCCGCTTAGTCCGCTTACCGTTAAAGGCGGGTCCACACTTGTTACCTAGGCCCGTTACTGACACTCGTTACCTCACTTTTTGGTAACGAGGTTCGGTGTGGGACCCATTTCCTATACTTCTGCACGTAAAAATGCGTCCACATTTGTTACCGTACCGGGATTCGTTACCTAGTCAAGTGGTCTAGAAAAGGTCTAGGAAGAAATGTGAAGTGTGTCCTGATACCTCATGACGTTAGTTTTTACTTGGTTCTGCCGTTCCATCCGCTGTCGGTATTGTGACCCGCTCCAAAGGAAGTACTTGAGTCGCTTTTGAATAGTTATAGCTTTCCTTAAATTTCTATCTTTTCTGGCTACCTTTGGCCGGATTAGGTTGATTAAAGTTGATGATTCTAGTATAACAATAATTTCTAAGTCGTATATAATAAATCTCCATTATTTATAAAAATATAAAAATACTTATAAAAATATTTGACGAAGAACTTTTTGTTGGTATATTGCGGCATTGATTTCTATTGTGTCTGTCGATCAATACTAATGGCGTTAATTGTTTTAAAAAGGGGAAACTGATGTGTCGATTGAAATTGCATGGCTCGACCATGCTTCGACCGCGTCATAAACCTGACCGAGGGCCGAACTCGGCACGCACTCGCAACAGCCCTACGTCGTCAAGGGGGTCTGGACTATCTCATAGGCAAGGCCCAATGAGCCCTATCTCCCAAGACTAAACAGTCTACAATACATAGGAACAGCGCCGCACAGACGAGTTCACACATTTACGGCAGTTCATAGGGGAGCTAACACATTGGCAGTGGCGCAAGGACGAGTGCACACATCTACAGCTCCTTTGGAGCGGGTCACAATACCGACAATTTCCCGATCAGCCGAACCAAGTAACGCGTTACGAGATGAGGGAGCAAGAAACACTCCACATTTGCTCCCAAACCTCTTCCAGACCACTTGACTAGGTACTTATCGTAGTAACGGTGTGAGGCGAGGTAACAAATGTGGACCCGCCTTAAGAGGGCCGACTCGGTGTGCCACGACCTATACGCCATGCGCGAGAGAGACACGATTTCTAATTTTTCATGTTTCGCCTCGATAATTGAATAAATCAAACTTTCGCGGGTACAGTACACACGGCTAGACTTGGGTCCGTTTGAACGCCAATAAACACCATTCGTTGAGAAAACTGGTATTCTTTAAACTGTATTCTTGAGACAGACAGATGTAGGCAACAAGATGGCTGCCGACATCTTGTCACACTAGTGCAATATCCCAGAAATTCGATTTTTCACAATTTATCACTTCTGAAAGGCCTAAAACGTAAAATACGATTTGCACACATCGGGCGTAAAATTAGTTCAGGGATTCTCCGTCGGAGGCGTTTATGGTATATTTTAATCAATTTTACGACGTTATCATCGGGCTCGATGGAAATACAAATCAGTCGGTAAATATAAGTCGTAATTTGACAGCACGAACGGCGAATCATACGTGAATACGTGATACGTGAATACAGACGCAAGTAAGGCATAGTTGCTGCAACATATCAAGACTTCTAGTATACTATCACCTTACAAAAAGTCGCTAAAATCGAGATCAAACGGTTCGGGTTCTTCGCTTGTAAAAGAAAGGCGAAATAGTAGTAAAACATCACACGAGTTTTTGTGCACTCCATCTACGACTGTTCAATCTAAGACATGTGAAAATGCACCTCATATATTACTTTAATGTTAGAAATATTAAACAGTATCATAATTGGCAAGATACATGGCACGAAAAACGGTAGCACAAAAAGTGCTTTAAGTTTATATTTACGTACATTAAATAAAAATATTTAACAAATATTCTTAAAACATTTGTAAACAAATATTGATCATTGTCATATAGTCAGTAATGAAAAAAAGATTGGTGTAAAAGGAAATAAAGCGGGGGGCACTCGAACCTACAAAACGTGTCCAGCGGTTTAGCAGTTATGTCTATGACCGGCAGGAATAGAAATCTCGAGCCAATTCATTCAATGAAGTAGTTTGGCAACTATGCCTTTTGACTTTCCGTTTATTATTCTGAATTATGACGTTAGATGTCAATTGTCGAACCTGCCAATTTTGTGTTTTCACCCGTTTCTTTACAATAGCGTTTAGATCGATTCGGAGTTGGTCTCAAAGGAGGTCGGGGCCCTTAATACCTTCATTTGTTAAGAAATCTGAAACACTACACATGTCACAAAAGTATTAGCGACAGTCATATAAGTGCACGTGCAAAGGTCGTTTGACTGACAATGAGGAAGTAAGCACGTGGAAACGCTCCTTACCAATAGACCCAGTTGTGCTTAACTGCTTTGCATGAACACATCCTACAGTTACCACTGGATTCCGAAATGGTGCTTCATAGGATCTCCAATGTAATCACGAAGATATCCATATTCAACAAACATATCCTGTGACCACACCTGATTATGTCTGCAGCTAAGGCCTGAGGCTACGGCTAGGTAGTCTTGCTGGTGAATACCTCAAATATGTTTAAAACGAAATGCATAACCACTCCTATTTCCAACCCTTCTAACCTAACCCAAACCTAACCCACCTTTTTTTCATGGAGATGGAAATCTTCAAAAGACACCTCCTACCCTGAGAGAGGGCAGGAGGTAGGGCCGGATTTTTACCGGCTAAAACCACCCCGGTCACCTACCTCGGGCGCTGCGGCAGTCGTTCGAAGGGTGGACACCTCCGCACCCCTCGGCCCGCCCCCGCTTTTACACCACGGGAGGAAGGATCTCGTTCCAAGACCTCTGATTGCCCAGCATCATTAGAAAGATCTTTTAGCATATTTCGCCTTCGATTCGTCGATTCCGCCGTCGATTCCGCCGTCGATTCCGCCTTCGTCCGGCACAGGAACTCACCGAAGCATTCGTGTCCAGTGAGAACCTGCGTGATCCGGTAAACCCAAACCTAATCCAAACCTAACCCTTCTAATATTCTTTGTCCTTCATCAACCTAAGCACCGCAACTTCATATACAGTAATTCTTGGCATGACGCTCGCTACTCGGAACCGGCCGGGAGTGCCGAGCAAATGTAGGCGAACTTTGGGTTCATAGAAATTTCGGCCCAACCCGGCTACTGTGCAGACACCGACAACGGCGGCCACAGAAAGGGACAGTGAGCGAAAGAAAGAGAGGAATGAGAAGTCGGACGGAACTTTTTGTCTTGTTACTTATATCGCTATAATATTTTTTCTGAAATATTGCTGAGATTGTGGTAATTAAAATGAGACCAAACACGATAGAATTTGGATTATATTTACTTAGTAATATTATATGTAATGTCGTGTTCATCGAGGAACCTCGACAAGACCTTGTGTGGGCCCGACAGTCGTGGCTACTGAAAGCCTTTGCATCGGTGAGACAAGACCAGCCGCGACTGTCGGGCCGACACAAGGGCTTGTCGACGTTCCTCGATAAACACGAAACGAATTTCGACGAGCGCCGGGAATGCATGGACAACGAATGGGATCCACCTGATTCTCGAGTGTGGGCACGGCCGACGGCTCTGTTTTCGGCGCTTCAACCATACCACACGTTTCGTTATTGTATTCAATTGCGGCTAATGATTTCAGTATTGCATGTGGCATTTCATTATTATGTGCTTGCATCGGCTTCTAGAAATCCTATCGAACTTGCCTTCAGACTAGGAATTATCAACTGTGCTTAATTGCCTTTCGCAAAGTACGTTTGGCAATAAAACGCGAAAAACATAAAACCATGCTAATAAATGTGCATCCTATCTTGAGGAAGCCTATTAGAATATATGTTTAGATTTGGACTATTCTCTAAGCCCGTACAGTTATATTAAAAACTTCGTGCTCAGTTTTTAATATAAACCGTTCGCAAGCTTTTCTTTGTAAGGATCCTTGTTCATTACGTATAATATTACTCAGTAAATATAATCCAAATTGTATCGTGTTTGGTCTCATTTTAATCACCACAATCTCAGCAATATTTCCCCCCAAAAATTATAGCGATATAAGTAACAATAAAAACGTTCCGCCGTTGCATTAGCGTTGTCTCACAGATATGAAGGCATTTAATCTTTAAGTGATTACCGCGGCCGTCCTCCGCCGTGACGTGTCGGCTAACCAAAAGGTGCCGAATTGCTCCTTCCACTCAGAACTAGGGGGCCCCTCCAGTGGTGGGCATGACTCACGAGCGTCCTCGCTAGAGATCGTGGCAAGCGTCAAGCCAGAAATTACTGTAATAAGCATATTATTGTATTCACTATAGTTGGATAAATAATAACCTTTTATAGTAGGTAATAACAAGTATTGAATTTCTAATATTGAAACAATTCAGAGATTATATTTGCATTTAACATTCTAAAACTTTAAGATACAGTTAACGTTTAATGAAAGTTACAGATCATTTATTAAATATTGACAATTCACATAACACATAAATATTTTGATGCAACAAAAAGTGTTCATTGAAATGTATCAATGGGGAAATGTTGATTGTACATTATATTCTTCTACTGCTTTAAGAAGTGACTATATTTTACGGTCAACACCAGTTTGGTATCTCTGTGTCAAATATTCTGCAGCGTATGTCATTTTTAGTATGTTACGGTACACTTCGCGTAAATGCATTTTGAAAGACAAAGCAGTAGCATTCGCGGCATCTTCGGTATCGAATTGCGAATAATTTTCAATTACCACATCAGATTCTGAATCGGAAGAAGCAGAAATACTTTGTACGCTCTGAATTGATGCACTGCTCAAGCATCTACCGCGTCTGAATCTCTGTGATGGCACAAAATTCTCCCGCAATTCTTGAAAATTGGTCATATGCTCCTGTGACCATAATAACTCAACTTTCATTTGACTAATAGTATTAAAAAGCTGATATAGATCTGTATTAGCTAATGTTGTTTTAATAATAGAACCCCGTTCTCCTTCTAAATTATCTTCTGAGTCGCCAACTGTTAAATCCAAGAGGCGACTGGGAACCAAAACTGTTTCTTCCATTTCGCTCACGGTTCGAATAAAACGCTCCATGCTGTTGAGAATAGAGGCATTGCTGAATTCTGATTCACCATGCTGCATTAGACGTCGAAGATTTTTCCTGAAACAGAGATGTATGTAATTGCTAAAACTTATTTTTCGTAAGTGGTCATCTAATTTGGAATGCATGCGATAATACAAAAAAGTCTGTTATTTAATACACTTGAAAGAGGAAACGGAATTTTTTGGGATCGGTAGAGACGATCGTCGTCATAGCATTTTAACAAAGAGTCTTTTTCACACTCATCGTGGAATTCGCATCATTGTTCTCCCCACAGTCTTTTACTCCTACAGTAGAATAGTAATTCGAGTGATTTTTCGCAATATTTTCCAGAATCACGCAAACCGCCAAAAATAGCCGGGTCACGCTAGATGAAATGTACCAAATAGCTCTCACGTAATGTGCTGACAGCGTATTAGGTTAAAAGGTAAATAAATAAAAGTGATAATATTTATTCTTTAATGTTATACATGTATCGACGAAGCTGTAAAGGTATCATGGGATAGTGCTCATAACACATAGTTACAGACGAAATATAAGAATAGACAAATCACGTTATAGACTTTCGTACCCCAATGTGACTGCCATACCGACTCAGAAATTCAACCGTGATTTGAGCCTCCTTTGCTAATGAACAGTGATCACTTGAAGAACTATTATTTACTGAAGTACGGTTGGGGCAGGAGTCATGCGATTGTGTGAATATATGTGAATGCTTTGGGGGGGAATGAGGAAAGCTATTTCTCAGACGTTTCGATAGAAAAAATAGCTACGGTCCTTGTATACTCTTGGTATACTGGATAATCTTCGGTTCGCGGTCGAGTTGAGATTAAGGGCCCCGGACTCCAGGCGCCATGACCTGTATGCGTGCACTCACACACACAAAGGAAAGCATGCAGGTATACACCATGCGCGAAAGAGAGGCTCGATTTCGTAGAATCGATCCCTCGTCTCGATAATTGCATTAATGAAACTTTCGCGGGTATACCACACATGGGTAGACTTCACCACAACCCGGAAGGCATGTTTTTTTTTTTTTTTTTTTTTATTTGGGTGTTTAAGGTCACATGCACCTTCTGAGGTTATTAGTGACCACGGTGTAATTTCTCAATGCAATAACCTACCTATAGCAGGTGGTATAAACCAATGTCTTTTAGGAAATTTAACACTTTTTTACAGGAGTCCCCTTTTTCCAACATGTTAAGCGAAGTTGGTAAATCGTGTTGCAGCCTTTTACTGCTGTATTTAGGACAGGTAACTAGGATGTGGCTGATGGAGTCTGGTATGTCGCATGTGTTGCAAGAATTTGGTGCAGTTTTTGTAATAAGGTGGGAGTGTGTCCAGCTAGTATGTCCTATTCTTATTCGCGTTAGAATCACTTGTTCTTTCCTGTTTAGCAGCATGGCTGGGTTGGCATCATTTATGTTGCTTCTGATTTTGTGCAGTTTGGTAGGTCTTGAATTTCTCCATTCTTCGTTCCATAATTCCTGTGTTGCCTTGATGAGGTATTTTTGGAGATCTTTGTGGACTATAGGGACCTGGTCTGTTGTAGGTGTATTGCTAGCCAGCCTTGCTGCTGAGTCGGCTTCTTCGTTTCCCCTGATGCCAATATGTGAGGGAATCCAGGAATACATGATCTCCTTTTTGGTACACATGAGTGTTGAATTTGTTTCTATGATGTCGCTGATAATTTGGTTGCTGGACTCTAAATTTTGTAAGGATAATATGACACTTTTCGAATCGGAGAAAATGATAAATTTGTTGTGTACCGATTTTTCTATATGCTTTAGTGCTTGTAAGATGACATATGCCTCACTGCTGAAAACTGTAAATGCTTCTGGGAGTCCAAATAGGAGCTTATTTTCCGGAGAGCATACTGCGCATCCAGTCCCTTGTTTGGATTTTGAGGCATCGGTAAATATTTGTTTGTGGTTTGGATATTCATCGGATAGTTCAGCATATAGAGTTTTAAAGACGTCTGGATTTGTGTCTTTGCTTGTATTAAGGAATTTGGCGATTATGGCTGGAGTGTTCATTTTCCATGGTGGAAGTTGATGTTGTGTTCTCGGTATAGTGAGGGGTATATCTATTTTTAGTTGTTGCAGGTATTCCTTGAACCGAAAATTTAAGGGTTTCGGTAGATTAGGCTTTTTTGCGAACTCGTTGAGAAAGGTGTCGGCCCTTAATAAATCGTGGATGGGGTTCGATGGTATTGATAATTTGGATGCTGCGTATGATAGGCTCAGTTGTTTTCTTCTGATTTCCAGTGGTGGAACGTTGGCTTCACATAGAATTGCAGCAACCGGGCTTGTACGGTAAGCCCCTGTCGCTATCCTAGCTCCGGCATTGTGAATGGGTGATAATATTTGTAGGGTGCGTGGTTTGGCAGAACCATATACGATTGATCCGTAATCCATCTTAGATAGAACTAAGGCCTTGTATGAATTAATTAGAACCTGAAACTCTGCGCCCCAGTTTTTTGATTCTATGACTTTTAGTATGTTTAGTCTTCTGGAGCATTCAATTTTAAGATTTTTGAGGAATGGAAACCACGTGTGTTTCCTGTCGATTGTTAGACCAAGGATTTTGGGTGTGTCGGCTCTCTTAAGTTGGTATTGACCTAGGTTTAACTATAGTTGGTAGTTTTGTGTTGATCTGTCATTTGGGAAGATGGTTACTGCGGTTTTATTTTTGGAGAATTTAAAACCAGTCTGTAGAGCAAAATTTTGGAGTTTGTTTAGACTATCTTGGAGGATTTGTTGGCTAGTGCTTAAGTTCTTTCCAGTGATAAAGAATGTGCAGTCGTCGGCGAATATGGTATATTTGATTGGTTTGGAAAATACCCCCGTAATATTATTTATTGCAATCAAGAATAAGGTTACGCTAAGGACTGACCCTTGCGGCACTCCATTGGTGATTTCGGTTTTCTTTGATAGTTTGCCATTGACACGGACGTATATGAATCTGTCCATTAAAAAATTGGATATAAATTGCAGTATATTTCCATTTATGTTCCACTGTTTGAGTCGTTGTATAATTCGGTGTCTCCAGAGCATGTCATAAGCCTTCTCAGTGTCTAGACATATTGCTATTAGATGTTGTCTATTTAGGAAAGCTTCACAAATGTTTGAGTCGAGCATTGTAAGACTATCGATGGTTGAGCGATGTTCTCTAAATCCGTTTTGGTAACTTTCTAGTAGGTTGTTGGTTTCTAGGTACCATCGTAGTCTTTTATTTAATATTTTCTCTAATAGTTTGCATAAACAACATGTAAGAGCGATGGGTCTATAGCTATTCGAGTAGTCTTTGTTTTTTCCTGGTTTTAGTATGGGGACGACTATTGCTTCTTGCCATTTCGCAGGGCAGACGCTATTCAACCATATGTAGTTGTAAAGTTCTAACAGATAGCTCAGACCTGCTTCAGGTAGTTGTTGGATAAAAATATAGGGGATGTTGTCCGGTCCCGGGCTAGAGTTTTTGACAGATTTCATTGCGGATTTCAGTTCGGTGATTAGGATTTTTGTGTTAAGAGGGTGGTTATTTTCTGGACATATGTTAGCATCGTTTCCTGAAGTTTCCTCTACTCTTGTTTTGATCTTGAGAAAGATTGGGTCAAAATTTTCATTGCTTGAGTTGTTCGCAAAGGTATTGGCTAGTAGGTTCGCAATTTCTGTGGGGTCAGTGATAGTTGAGTTATTTGACCCTCTGATCGCAGTTATTTGATAGTTCGTTTTCTGGCCATTGATTTTTTTTAATTTGTTCCACATTTCATCACACGGCGTATTTTTTGTTAACGAAGAGATATAGGAAATCCACGAGTTTCTTTTTGCTTGTTTGAGAACTTTTCTTGCTATAGCTCTTGTTCGTTTGAGCTCTATTAAATTTCTATCAGTGTTATGTTTTTTATATACGTTGAAAGCATGTTTCTTTTCTTTTATTGCGTTTTGACATTCTTCACTCCACCATGGAAGGCCGTTTCTTTCTAAGTTTTTTGATGTTTTAGGTATAGATTTTGTTGACGCGTCGATGATTAGTTCCTCAAATTCTTCCAGTATCTGATTTATTTTTGTACAGTTTGTGGAATTTGGGGTTTGTAATGATGGGAGGTTTTTATCAATTTCGTAACGGTATAGTGGCCAGTCAGCTTTTTTCAATTTCCATCTGGGTTGGTTTACAGGGTCATAGTTATGCCTCCCTGTTAGCTCCATAAATATAGGAACATGGTCACTGTTGTATAATTCTGACGATGTTGTGTGTTCAATAATGTTGTAGAGACTGGGGCTACAAAAGGCTAAATCGATTGAGCTATAAGAGCCGTTTGACATGTTGAAGTGGGTGGGTTTTGTAGTGTTAAGCAAGGTTATTTCAGATTTGAGCCATAAGTTTTCAACTTTTTTTCCTCTGTCATCAGAGTTTTCGGATCCCCACATCGTATTATGGCTGTTGAAGTCTCCCATTAATATGAACGGATTGGGGAGTTGTTGAACAAGGTTGATAAGCTCGGTTTCTCGAAATTGGTAGCTATTTGGCATGTAAATACTGCATATACTTATCTTTCGTTGGTTCAGAATGACGGAGACGGCTACTGCTTCGATATTTGTTTTTAATGGTATTTCATCGTAGCTAATATCCTGCTTCATGTAGATTGCAACTCCGCCGCTTGCAATCAGAGCCCCCGTTCTGTTTTTTTGAACTACGTTGAAACTTTTTACGTTTAGAGATTCGTTTTCTTTGAGGTTTGTTTCCTGGAGGCACAGTATACATGGCCTATGGTCTTGGAGTAGTTTTTGCAAGAATTCAAACCGTGTTTTGAGGCTGTTTACATTCCACTGCAGGATTTTGGTCGACATTACAGATGACTATAGGTATTTCTGGATTTGTGTTAGTTATTATGCTCTTCTTCGGACCACTGGGAGGTTTCAGAACATTCCGAAGGGGCTGGGAAGCACGTTGAAAATTCGCCTTTTGTCGACATCACGAGTTTTTTAATTGTTCTAGTGAATCGGTTTTTCATGATGCGATCTGTGAGATATGGGTAAAGTTCTCTCATGAAGATTGCCAGAGATTCTGCATCTTCTGCGTAATCCATAGCAATCTCTTTGGTATTGGTCGATCCAAGTGCTTTTTCAAGGAAGCTTTTGAATTGGTTAAAATTTAACATTTTTCCTGGCTCTTCTAATATATGTTTCACTGGCTCTAACAGTTCTTCCATGGTTTTTTCGTTGCGTGTTGGTGTGTTTGGTTTTTTTTTTGGTTGTTTGTAGCATGGTTCCTTGGTTGTGGGTTTTTGGGGGCTACTAGTGCCTACAATCGTGTGACTTGGGTCTTCCTTTTCTTCTGTGGTGAGGCTTGAGTCGTCGGTAATTTCAGATATTGTGCGTTTTAGTGATATAGGTGGGATATCAACATCCATGACGTCTACTATTGTATTACTAGTAGGATTTCCTGTTTCCTTTGATCTTTCTGTGTTTTCAATGTTAGTTATTAGTGAGGTAGTTGCAGCTGTTTGTGCATTTGTGGGGGCACTTGTTGGTGGTATGTCGAGAGGCGCGGTTCGATTTTCGTTAGCTTTACAATTCTTTGCAAGGTGCCCTTCTTGCTTACATATAAAACATTTTAATGTGTCTGTGGAGGGATAGATCCAGTATGTGGTTTGGTCGTATTCGATTCTGATGGTGTCGGGAATTTTGTTTCTATCTTCTGGGTGGATAAAAATTTGTCGTCGGAAGCTGAGGACATGCGTGAAGCCTTCTTCCGCCATGCCCGCCCTCAGGAAAGAGACGGCTGACTCTCTTCTGACCCCCAGTTTGTCAAAAATTTCCTCGATTGTTGAGTGCGGGATTGTTGGGTAAACATTTGAGAGTATTATGCGTTGGGATTTGGTAATCAGCGGTCTCACGGTAAGGTCAGTGTCGTTGACACGGATGTGTTTATGTTTGTCGGTCAGGTTGTCTGCGATTTCTTTGCTCGCTAGGAAGACACATATTCTGGCGTTGGATACTCGAGAAATAAACCTTATATTAGCTGGGTTAGTGATTCTGCCTAGTGCATGGGCGTAATCCTTAAGCTGGATTCCATCTTTGGCTTCAATTATTATCGCCTGGTCCTTTTTGGGAAAGCAGTCGCTTTGTACTACGTTTTTGTAACTTCTTTTTTGGGGTACGTTGGAATCATTGTTGCTGAGTTGTGTTGGGTGGTTTCCATGATTAACGGCCATTTCGGTGAAGAGATTGCACCGAAGTGGAAAGACTTGACTTGGCTTGTAGTTTCTTGTTGCTCACTATTTTTTAATTATTTTCTTTGAAATCACAATAGACAATACACAATACATTAACTCTTATAGGTAGATGAATTCGGATCATCAGAGTATGCGGTACTCGCATTCACGTTCACAGCACTCACAATGTTGATAAACACGTCTGCTCAATACCGCGGTCTCCGACCGACTCCTAAGAAGGCATGTTTGAACGCCAATAAATTCATCATTCGTCCAGGAGAACGGTATTTCTGAAACTGGCAAGCTTGAGACAGACACCGATGTAGGCAACAAGATGGCGGCAGCATCTTGACACATTTCACATTTAGCAAATATTGAACGATTTAATGGTTTATTTACTGCTAAAACACTCTTCCCGGCTTCCTTGAACTAGCACAAGATCACAGAAATTCGATTTTTCACAATCTATTACTTCTGGAAGGCGGAGAAACAGTATTACGATTTGCACGCCTCCGGTGCAAGAATTGTTCAATGATTCTCCGTCGGAGACGTTTATGGCACATTTTAGTTAATTTGATCCATTATCGTCAGAGTCGATAAAAATACAAATCAGTCGGTAAATGTAAGTTATCATTTTACACCACGAACAGCGATTCATACGTGAATACGTGATGCGTGAACACAGGCGCAAGTAAAACATAGTTGCCGCAGCGTATCAAGACCTCTGTCACGCTGTGCCACATCTGTCCCATTAGCAAAATGAATCGGCTCGAGCCGAGATGTTGATTCGGGCCGCGGCAAACTTTTTTGTAGGTTCGAGTCCCCTTGTGGTCCATTTTTTTTAAATTAATTTTTTTAAATTACTAACTATATGACAATGATCAATATTTGTTTACAAATGTTTAAAAAATATTTGTTAAATACTTTAATTAAATATACGTAAATATGAAGTTGAAGCGCTTTTTTCTACTGTTTTACCAATTATGCTACTGTTTAATATTGTAAGCTATAGTATTCTTTATTAGACCTTTACAATACAAAGTCTGTAACCGAACTGCTTGTCGGGCACTGTCGTAGAGCGACAGTGCTCTCCCCAAAAACAAAAGTGCATCGCTACGCAGCCACGTCGATGGCTGCACCAACCGACCATATATAGTGCGTCCAGAGCTAAATGAAAAAAGTGGTGTGGGGATTTCTCACCCCACTAAACGAACTACAAAGCTCGACCGCTCGTCGAACAGAGCAGGGCAGTGCGATGCCAATTTGAAATGGGTGCACATATACAGTATACGATATGCTGTTGATCAATGTGTAAATGGTTTGAGACAGTGTCAGTAGAACGGACCCCAATTTCTCGAAGTTCGCGGCTCGCTTTTGTCGGTGTCGCTAGGTTGTAAAGGAAAAAACAAAGATAGAACGATAGCCGAGGCAGCCGAGAAATTTAAATGCCACCGTGTCGGTGTGATACACAAATGCAAAACGATGTTATAATAAAAAGGACAGCTTAACTTTTTTATTTTTAGTTTTTTCGACTTCCAATTTTTTTAAACATATTGTTGAAATTCTTCCGATTAAAATGAGACCAAACATGATATATTTCAGACCACATTGTATCTTTATCTTTATTGTAAGGCATTTATTACATATAATTAAAAAACAAAGTTTATTAATGTTCAATTTATTATGTTTCAAAAAGATTAATAAATATTCAGGAATAATACATATATCTGTACAAATATGTACAGAATATATATAAATTAACAAGATATAATTATATCGGAGAGACCGAAGGTGGTTGTTATACTTTATAATTAAGTATTTTTGTTTTAATCGTCAGATATTTAAATAAATTTCCTCATGATCACCTACAAAATAGATATTTTTAATTTTAAGAAAGATACTGATGTTACAATTTTTTTATTAATTAGAATAGTGTACTAGGTGACAAGTATCCTTACTTGTCATGAAGTACAAAATGTGAGTCTAAATATAACAAATAGTAACGGAAATAAAATTGTATATAGAAGTCTCTGCTATCCTGGCTTGTGGTTTTAAAAGGAATGACCAGAACATTGTCTCTATATTTGGAACATTAGAGTTTGTTAAAACAAAAGATGTCGCATTGGCATGGTAGCTCTATGAGCGTTATATTTCGAAAGTGGTTTCTGTACTACAAACCAAGGATAATACTGCGCAAAGAATTAAAGTTCTATCAAATACTTAAAATATTGAATAAAATGTATAGCTATACTAGTAGTAACTGAACTATTAGTGTAAATAAAAATTAATTCATAAGCGTCTCATCTTATTGCTTAGAACGCAACATCGGCAGGGCGCTACGGCCCTGCCGATCGGCGGCATCAATCGGCCGCTCTCACTCCACTTTTTTCATTTAGCTCTGGACGCACTATACATCGAGGTTTAGGCTTCACACACACACACACACACGCGCGCGCGCGCGCGCGCATATACTACAGTTCGGCTATCCTGACCCAGAGATCGGCTTCGATCTCCGACTACAACTAAACAATGTTACAATGTATGACTTACAACTTACAAACTTACAACTTAATATGATTTAGTACTTGAAAAGGAAAAAAAACTTATACTAATTAGAGCTATTAGACTTTCGTACGCTTTTAACTTGACTTCCGTAAATTTACATTCAACGCCATTTTTCAATAAATCGTACAATGGCTTAGCAATTAACGCGAAACCTTCCACAAATTTTGTGAAATAAGAACACAGCCCAAGAAAACTTTGTACCTGGCGCACGCTTTGCGGGACTGGAAATCGCGACACCGCTTCGATCCCAGTTTTTGACGGACCAATACCTTTCCCAGAAATAAAATATCCTAGATATTCAATTTCCGTCGACAGAAACTTACATTTATCGATCCTTAAATCTAACTTATTCTCTACCATTAATATAAACACACGCTTAAGCACTTATAAATGATACTCTATAGATTTGGTGGCTATCAAAAAGTCATCTATATATGCGATCACGTCACCCGAACGAATTAATTCCGCTAATACCTCATTCACAAACCGCTGAAATTTCGTAGGCGCTGGTTTCAGGCCAAATGGCATTTTTACAAATTCGAACTGACCGAAATGAGTAATAAACGAGGTATACTTAACAGATTCTTCGGCAACTGGTATGTGGTAAAACCCATCTTTCAAATCAAGCAGGCTGAAACAAGCTTTTCCTTTTAAAACACTCAACTGATCTTCAATTTGTTTGTTTAGTACTCTATAATCCACACACATTCTATATTCTATATTCTATATCTATATTCGCCGTTTTTTTTCTTAATTAATACAATAGGTGAAGTGTATTCTGACTCACTTGCACGAATTATTCCCTTTGCTAGAAGAATATCTAAAATTTTCCGTAAACTGGTTTGCTCAGTATATGAAAGTCTGCGCGGAGAAAAATTAAATGGTTTCAATTCTGTCGCAACTATTTTTAATTCACTTTTAACTTTTGGCAGTTCAGGACGTTCAGGCCGTAAATATTCTGCTGCAAAAATATTTTTAACGCGTAATTGATCAGACTCAGGTATTTTTTGATCAATTAACAAGTTATCAGTACTGTTCACTTCAGTTTTCCCAGTGTCAATGTTTAAAATTTCTGAGATCGCCTCATCTACAGAATCTGTTGCCGGTACTATCAATTTCATGTTGAACTTTTTCATCACATCCCTGCCCAATACTACCGAAACTGTCATGGTATCATCGGGTACCACATACAAAGTATTTCTTTTTGCACCATTTCATCTAATTCGATATTCACTACTACGGACCCTGAAATAACCAATCTACTACCATTCAGACCACAAAATACCTTGTCAGAAATACTCGTGCAATTGATCAGATGTCGCGGAACGAAGGTTTCTTTCACAAAACTAATCGGGCTACCCGTATCAATTCGCGTATCTAAGAATAATGTCGATTTCACGTCAGCGTCGCATATTTCTAATCCAATAGTTTTTATAAAATCATCCCGCTGCTCGGATACATTGTCTACACATGCTACTTGTTGTGTTTCGAACTTACTTTTACAATCCATATACGCATGACCCACCTTGCCGCATAGGAAGCAGGAGCCCTTCTCTCGTCGAGGCTGCTTGCAGTCGTTAGCCATGTGCCCGCATCCGCTGCAATTGTAACACCTTATCTTCTTTTGATTCTCCTCCTTAAGAGAAACGCTTCTAGTTTGATGTTGTCGTTTATTTTCTTGCGCTTCTATCTTGCTTCCGCACGCCAACTCTCGATTCATCGGCTGCTTTCCATCCGTCAGTGTGATGCTCTCGAACGCCGACAATAGATCCGATGCCGACTGGAAGTCCTGAATCCGTGCCTGATTTCGCATTTGCCGGTCCGGTATTCCATCGACCAGATATTCAATCATCTCCTCTTCGCCCACCGGTACATCATTGCCCAAAACAATTTTGTCATGGTAATATATTGCGAAGGGTTCACTTGATTTCCAAACACGCTCTTCAAACCTTCTTCTTAATATTAATTTGCTTTCCCTTTTCTCGAACATTTTCTTCATTTCCTGCAGCAATCGGGTAGTATCTATTTCGATATGCTCTGGACGAGACTGAAACCACCGAAGAGCTTGTCCCCTCAGCCGTGTGCCAATTAAAATTTTGGCAGCGTTGTCGTCCAGTTGCTAAACACAACACTCACACCGTCGAAGTCGCCAAGCAAATCACTTACGGCTTTGATGCCAATTCTTGTATCAATCGTGGTATTGCTGGACCGGGATGAACTGCGCAACAATTCGTTCTCCCTCTGCATTACCCTGAGCTCTCTTTCCATGAGTTCCCTTTTAACAGGAATTCGTAATTGTAAGCTGACCTGCCAGTTTCTCTGCTTGTCGCTATGGACGTCGCGTTGTCCTGCGATACACCGGGTTGTGGCACATCGTCCGGCAGCAGCATGCTGACATTCCTCATCCATTCACCACAGGGATCTGCTTCCTGAAGTCTGCTGATCAGTTCACTCTTTGATCCCGCAGTAGTCAATCCCATTTTTTGCAGTGCCTCCTTTAACTGCACGACTTTAAATTCATTTGGATGCACCATTTTGTCACTAAATAATGCCACACGTACGGAAAACTCTACTGTCTACAGTCAGTTATACTTAAGGCGAGCGTCGCACGTTTCAAATAATGATTGCTTAATGTCAATCTTACTTAAAAATCACTTAAATTGAGTTCAATCTATCCCACTTCTGAAATTGTAAGCTATAGTATTCTTTATTAGACCTTTACAATACAAAGTCTGTAACCGAAGTGCTTGTCGGGCACTGTCGTAGAGCGACACACACACGCACGCACACACGCACGCACGCACGCGCGCGCGCGCGCGCACACACACACACACACACACACACAATTTCGGTAATTATTTAGAAAAGGGGGGGGTCTCACCGATTTTGATGATTTTTAAATATGATGTAGAAATCAACATTTTGAGTAACTTTTTCCTATACATATAACCGCCGCCCGGCCTGAGTTTCCGAGATTTTTCCCAAAAAAGATCGGTACTACTACATTGCATGCTGTACGCGTCCGTTGGAGCGTATGTGTAAGCGTTCGATCGGCAATTGTCCACGGTTTCTTGAAACATCGAGACGGCCGGCAATGGACGCGTATAACGGGTGCGCTTAAGAACTTGATTTGAGTAGTCGGCCGCCTTACGGAATAAAAATCCGACCCGAACCTTACTCAAATCGAACTTTTCTACCTAGTAACTATTTTAATGGATTAAGTTCGGTTTAGGTTTGGGTTAGAGTATTAATTCCGGCCGCCGTTAGGCGGCCGGCCAGACATTCATCTTCTGTTTAATAAGGAGATCAGTGCAGAACAAAATTTGCTTTACACATTGCATAATGTTGGTCGCCGGACGCTACGCTGTTATATATAGAAACCGTGGACAATTGCCGATCGAACGATTACGCATACGCTACAACGGATGCGTACGTATAGACAGAATTCAATGTAGTAGTACCGATCTTTTTTGGGAAATATCTCGGAAACTAAGGCCGAGCGGCGGTTATATGTATAGGAAAAAGTTGTTCGAAATGTTGATTTCTATAACATACTCGAAAATCATCAAAATCGGTGAGACCCCCCCTTTTCTAAATAATTACCCAATACAGTAATTCTTCGCTTGGCGCTCGCTAGTCGGGACCGGCCGTGAGCGCCAAGCGAATTTAGGTGAACTTTGGGTTCGTAGAAATTTCGGCGGAACTTGAGAGCCAGGCTACTGTGAAGGCACCGATATCGGCGGCCACAGAAAGGGACAGCGAGCGAAAGAAAGAGAGGAATGAGAAGTCGGGCGACAGTAAAAGATTAAATGCTTCGTGTCGGTGAGACAACACTAATGCAACGGCGTAACTTTTTTATTGTTACTTATATCGCTATAATTTTTTTTTTAAATATTGCTGAGGTTGTGGTGATTAAAATGAGACCAAACACAATAGAATTTGGATTATATTTACATACTTACTTAGTAATATTGTACGTAATGGGCAAGGATCCTTACAAGAACAGCTTGTGAACGGTCGTGCTCAGTTTTTAATATAACTTTATGTTAGAAAATCTGACACCACTCAGCGAACGAGGCGCAGACGCTTGTGGATGTTTATCCATAAGGCGAGCACGACGACGCAGGGCCCGGACAACGTGACGCCATGCCCGTAATAAATTAGATAGGGCCTTAAGGAATTTGGACGGTGTTAACGCAAGGACTTCCCGGACCATGCAGGCAGTCTTGCACAGACCTCCAAACGTATATATACGTTTCACTTTTAAGCTTGTACCGCCATAGCGAAATACAACTTCTTTTTATACCTTCATTCCGCTCCTTCCGTGGTTTTGAATTCTTACATTTACGGGCTTAGAGAATAGTTCAAATCTAAACATATATTCCAATAGGCTCCCTCAAGATAGGATGCACATTTATTAGTATGGTTTTATGGTTTTCTGGAAGCCCATGCAAGCACATAATAATGAAATGCCACATGCAAAACTGAAATCATCAGCCGCAATTGAATACAATAACGAAACGTGTGGTATGGTTGAAGCGCCGAAAACAGAGCTGTCGGCTGGGTCCTCACTCGAGAATCAGGTGGATATCACATTCGTCGTCTATGTCTTCCCGGCGCTCGTCGAATTCGTTTCGTGGTTCCTCGAGGAACGTAAAGGCCCGTCTCAATCATTCGCGGCTTTCAGTAGCCGCGACCGTCGCTGTTACTCGAGGAACACGAAACGAATTCGACGAGCGCCGGGAAGGCATAGACGACGAATGTGATATCCACCTGATTCTAGAGTGTGGGCACAGCCGACGGGTCTGTTTTCGGCGCTTCAACCATACCACGCGTTTCGTTATTGTATTCAATTGCGGTTGATGATTTCAGTTTTGCATGGGCTTCTAGAAAAACACAAAACCATACTAATAAATGTGTATCCTATCTTGAGGAAGCCTATTGGAATATATGTTTAGATTTGGACTATTCTCTAAGCCCGTAAAGTTATATTAAAAACTGAGCACGACCGTTCGCAAGCTGTTCTTGTAAGGATCCTTGCCCATTACGTATAATATTAGTAAGTAAGTATGTAAATATAATCCAAATTCTATCGTGTTTGGTCTCATTTTAATCACCACAATCTCAGCAATATTTCAAACAAAAAATTATAGCGATATAAGTAACAACAAAAAAGTTACGCCGTTGCATTAGTGTTGTCTCACCGATACGGAGCATTTAATCTTTTAATGGTTAACGCGGCCGTCGCCGCCGCGACGTGCCGGCTAATCAAAAGGTGCCGAATTACTCCGTCCACTCAGAACTAGAGGGGCCCCTCCAGTGGTGGGGATGACTCGTGAGCGTCCTCGGTAGAGATCGTGGTGAGCGCCAAGCGAAGAATTACTGTAATATAATTGTAATATAATTGAAATTTATGTGAGATTATCGAAGGCGCTTGAATAGGTATTCAAATGATTATGTGGGCGTGTATGTGTTAAAAAGTTGTTTTGTTTAGCTCTCACGGCCGTAGTCTATACAACAATACAATGTCACCATGGTCCTTTTTGACCATTTTATGCTTCGCTCTAAAACAAGAGAAAGCTATGCTAGACAAAGATAGATCCATCACTATGATAGTCAAAGATAGAGCTATGATGTCTGATTACCTATACAGGACCAGCCAGACGGCAATTGGTGTGACACCGCATACTACGACGTATGACGCACGTGGCCCGCACTATGTCAAGCAGCAATAAGAGCCTTCTCTCATAAGTTCAAAAAATTATTTTAAAAGAAATTAATAAAATTATATATGTATGTACATGAAATACATCCAAAATATGAATAAGACGTTCTATTGTTACACATATTAATATTGTTTTATCAATCTGTTTTGTTCAACATGACCCTGGAATCTCTTTCATTTGCACTATTCTCTTTTATGTACGGGAAAAATCGAAACCTCAACTTGAGTCGAATTTATTGAAGTTTTCCTGAAAAGCAAAACTGTAATAGATATACAGTACCAACTATGTCTCTGTATTTTTCGTTTGTCATTCTACACAATGACCATAGCAATGAAAAAGCGAATGAAATGAATTAAAGATTATCAATGTATGCATATTCGGTACTTGAATAAAATATCGAAAAAATAAATATTTTATTTTATTTCTGATGGTACAATTGCATTCGCAAGAATAATTATTTGTAAAAAAGAAATAATAGTGTGGTCTAAAAGAAAGGCGAAATAGTAGTAAAACATCACATGAGTTTTCCTGCACTTCATCTACGACTGCTCAATCCAAGACGTCTCAAAATGCGCTTCATACAGTATACTTTAATGTTAGAAATATTAAACAGTACCGTAATTGGCAAGATACATGGCAAGGGAAACGGTAGCACAAAAAGCGTTCTAAGTTCAGATTTACGTATCTCAAATTAAAATATTTAACAAATGTTTTTAAAATATTGGTCAGTAAATATTGATCATTGTCATATAGTTAGGAATTAGAGAAAAATTAATGTAAAAAAGATATGCCCGAGGGGGATCGAGACTACAAAAAAGTTTCCAGCCGTTCTGCAGCTATGTCTATGTCCGGCAGGAATCCAAATCTTGGCTCGAACCGATTCATTTTGCTGATGGCCAGGCTGGTAACACATGTGGCAACAGTGCGACAGAACCCCCAAATTATGTGATTTGGCAACTATGGCTTCTCACTTTCCGTTTATCATTGTGCATAATAACGTTAGATGTTACACCGTGAGTATATGACAAATGTCGAACCTGCCAATTTTCTGTTTTCACTAATGCCTGTTTCGTTACAATGGCGCTCAGATCGATTGGCCCCTAAGGAGTCGGCCCCCTTAAGGGGGTAGACACGCCACGTGACCTCTCCGATTTGGCAGGTCGGTTAGACAGCAGCTTTTTCCTGCACCGAAATGGTAATGCCGACAGGCGAGAGGGAGCTGCTTGTTATTTCTATATTCTAATCTGAATGTGGAAAGAAATTGTCAGCTATTGCGTTGTACTTGAAAGAATCTAAACCGAGTCTGCTGGTAGTACATTTGAATTACTTGAAATGTGCTTATGCTAGAATATGTTACGTTGCAGTAAGGAATCATAAGTGAAAAGAACAAATAGATGAGGGATATTGGATGTCCCAAAAAACGAAGTTCGTAGGTTAGACATTTTTTTGTTAGCAAAAGTTATACGCTTATTATAAGATAATTAAACGTTCTAGGCAGAAAGCAGTTATTGGACAAACATTATATATTAAATTATAGGAGACGGTCCTACATTTCATGAATTATCATGCAGTACACCCTGGTTTGCTGTTCAAAAATTGTTCAGAACACTGATTTCTACAACATATTCAAAAATCCCTTTCTATACATGTACCGAAATCAGACCCAATCAATTGTTAGAAACCTTTGCTGCAAACAGTTTTTCGAACTGTTCACAATTGACTAGTCAGCCCCGTACATATGACTAAATGGTCACGAGATAGTTCTGAACAATACATTGTATTATGAAGACAAAAATGCAACAAAAGAGTGGCTGGAGAAATGGACTATCCCTTCCACGTGAGGGAATCCCGCTTGGCGCTAGCGACGCTCGGCGAGGAAGCGGTGTACAGTGAATCCTCGATATAAGCGAAAAACTTCTACACGATATAAGCGAAGAGTTTATCCCCATCACTGAGGGGTATACCCCTTGAGGCGTCCAGAAGTTCGCTTGGCGAAAAATGTAACGCGATCCGGGCTGGGGTATATCGGTGAGCTAATACTAATTGAACGATGAAACTTTGCTATTTCTCATCCTTTTCTTATGAAACTTTTACATAGCATAGCTGACAATTTTCTGATTAAAATGACACCAAACACGATATAATTTGGGCTATATTTACTGCCATAATTAACGATAATAAGTTTCGACCGCAGAAAAGGATAGCTAGTGAAAAGCAAAGAGAAGCTGCGATCGTGGCAATCGGCAAAGATGAAAGGCCCACTACACTGTTTAACATATAGTGCGTCCAGAGCTAAATGAAAAAAGTGGTGTGGGGATTTCTCACCCCACTAAACGAACTACAAAGCTCGACCGCTCGTCGAACAGAGCAGGGCAGTGCGATGCCAATTTGAAATGGGTGCACATATACAGTATACGATATACTGTTGATCAATGTGTAAATGGTTTGAGACAGTGTCAGTAGAACGGACCCCAATTTCTCGAAGTTCGCGGCTCGCTTTTGTCGGTGTCGCTAGGTTATAAAGGAAAAAACAAAGATAGAACGATAGCCGAGGAAGCCGAGAAATTTAAATGCCACCGTGTCGGTGTGATACACAAATGCAAAACGATGCTATAATAAAAAGGACAGCTTAACTTTTTTATTTTTAGTTTTTTCGACTTCCAATTTTTTTAAACATGTTATTGAAATTCTTCCGATTAAAATGAGACCAAACATGATATATTTCAGACCACATTGTATCTTTATCTTTATTGTAAGGCATTTATTACATATAATTAAAAAACAAAGTTTATTAATGTTCAATTTATTATGTTTCAAAACCATTAATAAATATTCAGGAATAACACATATATCTGTACAAGTATGTACAGAATATATATAAATTAACAAGATATAATTATATCGGAGAGACCGAAGGTGGTTGTTAATACTTTATAATTAAGTATTTTTGTTTTAATCGTCAGATATTTAAATAAATTTCCTCATGATCACCTACAAAATAGATATCTCTAATTTTAAAAAAGATACTGATGTTACAATTTTTTTATTAATTAGAATAGTGTACTAGGTGACAAGTATCCTTACTTGTCATGAAGTACAAAATGTGAGTCTAAATATAACAAATAGTAACGGAAATAAAATTGTATATAGAAGTCTTTGCTATCCTGGCTTGTGGTTTTAAACGGAATGACCAGAACATTGTCTCTATATTTGGAACATTAGAGTTTGTTAAAACAAAAGATGTCGCATTGGCATGGTAGCTCTATGAGCGTTATATTTCGAAAGTGGTTTCTGTACTACAAACCAAGGATAATACTGCGCAAAGAATTAAAGTTCTATCAAATACTTAAAATATTGAATAAAATGTATAGCTATACTAGTAGTAACTGAACTATTAGTGTAAATAAAAATTAATTCATAAGTGTCTCATCTTATTGCTTAGAACGCAACATCGGCAGGGCGCTACGGCCCTGCCGATCGGCGGCATCAATCGGCCGCTCTCACTCCACTTTTTTCATTTAGCTCTGGACGCACTATACCAATGTGATACTAACATTTTTATTTTCAGTTTCTTTATTATACAACTTTTACCGATAAATTTGTGATATTTTTCTGATTAAAATGAGACCAAACACTACATAATTCGGAAAATATTGAGTTGTAATAACTTATTATCTTTCATTATCGTTCCTAATAAGTTAGAGAAACAAATTGTTACCCACATTTAGAATAATACTATGGCTAGAATATTAGAAATTACACTAGTATGAAGTATAAAAAGCTTATAATTAAAATTATGTAAATTCTTTATTATTTGTGCTTACAATAAATTAAAACAAATAACACAGAAAGTGGTCTGTACTATTGCTACAGATGAAAATGATCACGTGAGTGAATTTATTTGTTCTGGTTAATATCGCCTAAAAAAATACCGATACCTGGTTATGAACAAAACTAGTCCACGACTGTATGTATACTATATAAGCGAACGTGTTAATGCGTGGACCCCAATGTAATATGGTACAGTAAATATGGTCCAAATTATATCGTGTTTAGTGTCATTTTAATCAGAAAAATGTCACAAAACTGTTGGATAAAGTTTGATAAAAAAAAAATATAAAATAAAAAAGTTTCATGTTTGCATTAGTGTTATTTCACCGATACGCTGGATTTTGTTTTGGCTTGGCTGCACGGCCCTCTTTCTTTACTCGCTGTCCTTTTCTACGTTCGACGCTGTCGGCAAATTTCAAACAATGTAGGAACTACACGATATAAGCGAACGTTCAGACCCGAAGCTTTCGCTTATATCGAGGATTTACTGTAATAGGCTGACGGCCTTAAAAAGATTTTACACTTTGGAACGCAAATTGAGCCAGCAAGCTGAATTGAAGTCAGAATATTGCAAGTTTTTGAAGGAGTACGAAGAGTTGGGTCATATGAAGTTAGTACCGAACAACGAGGCGGCGTCCTTTGATGAGTGCTACTATATGCCTCATCACGCAGTTGTGAAACAAAATAGCTCAACGACAAGGCTAAGAGTGATTTTCGACGCGTTTAGCAAATCTGAAACCGGTGTTTCTTTCAATGACGCGTTAATGGTAGGACCGAGCATTCAGCAGGACCTGTTTTCAATAATCTCCCGCTTCAGAACGCATGCATACGTTATCACCGGTGACGTTGCCAAGATGTATAGACAGATTTTGGTGGACGATTCGCAGACTAACTTGCAACGCGTACTTTGGCGCGATGACGAATCAAAGCCGATAAACACGTACGAGCTTGTGACGTCACATACGGCACAGCGTCCGCTTCCTTTCTGCAGCATGCTGGGGTCACGTGCCTTCAGCACGAAACCCAGCAGATATAATTTCGAGGGGGATGACTCCGGCGGAGATTTTGAACTGCGCGTTATGGTGGGAGGGCCCGAGCGCCTTCAGTTGGAGACACGATGCGATAGTGTCTGCTTAATCAGGAGATTGTAACGAACATTTTCGTAAAATTTCATTTAAAACGGACCAAAATTGAACACGTTTTAATATTAAATTTTGATCGCGGTAGTGTTGTCTCACGTACACGGGCGTTTAAACTTGCTTTTTTCCTGGAACGCTGGCCCGTATCTCGGCTGCCACAACATCAAAGGCGACCCGAACTCGCTCGAGAATCGTGTCTTCACACGATTAGTGTTCAGATTCGGTCCCGAGCGAGGTACACTAATCGAGACATTACTGTACTTGAATCTGCTGCAACAAAGGCCCAGGGGAGCCTCCAGGACTGATCAACCACTCCAGGAAGGCACCTTGGTGGTGATATGCCATGACCGCCTACCATCTCTAAAATGGCTGGTGGGCAGAGTGGAAGAGGCGTTACCAGGCGGGGACGGGGTTGTCAGAGCTGCAATGGTCAGGACCGCCAAGGGGACCGTTAAGCGACCAGCCGCGAAACTTTGCGTTCTACCAGTAGAAATTTAAGAATTCATTGTATTACTTTTGTTGTATTTACTCCGCATCATGGATGTTTCGTTTCGTTCTCACGTGCCGAAGCTCCGAGAGTATAGTTAATAAGTTTGGATTGTTATCATATCACCTCTTCTTAATAAATTGAGTTTTACGTTGGAATGCCGGGCCTCTCAAGGAGGGCGGCATGTTGTGGCGTAAACGGAGGGCCGTGATACCCGGTAGAAAATCGGCCGTTTCTTTGTTCAGCGGCGGATCTCGCGCGACGACTATCGGTTTTATTTGGTGCTAATTAGGGGAGTCTCCAGCGGGAGCAGCGTTTTGCTGAAACACTTGCATAGCAACTGTGGCCGAGCACGGTATGTCGTAGTTGCTCACGAGGAATAACAAAGAACATATTCTAAAACGTATAATCAGGAAGCGCGTGCGCGAGAGCGTGCACAATTACTGTAGTTCAGATTCAGTAATAAACAATACATAATAATAAACACAAAATATTTAAAAGAATTCATTGATGCATATACATTTAAAGTATGTAATATGCTCGTCGTTGGTATATGAGTGATTTAGAAAATTAGAGAATTGATAAGAAAATGGATGTCCAAAAACCATTCAATGTTTAACTATCATTTTTGCATAGGATGTAGAACAGACTGTTATAATTATAAAGGTACTTTCAAAAAAGAAATTTTTGTCTTCTACTTTCCGTTAAATACCTTTAACTTTCTATTTGAACACATCTGGAAACCATAATCCTCTTAGTTATCTACCTCGGACCTCCAATCATAGAGTCTTAGAATGGGTGAGATCCCAAAATATCTATTTAATCCTTATTTAGTAACACTACTGTATTAATATTTATAGATCTACAGTTAAGGTGGTAGACACGGGTAATGCAGCGAGCTCTATACCGACAAAATATGGCCCCAAAACATAGGTTAGAAGGATTCTAATTATATCCTTATATGAGAATATTTCGAGCTCGGTGAGGGCTCATTCGAAAGAGGAAGGATCAACGCAGTGCGCCAGATATATGGTTGAACAAGATTGTGTTGATATCTAATAATATGAGTGTTCAAAGTGTAAGCAAAAATCAACAAAATACACCCGCAGAATAACAGTATTTTTAGGTCACTAAAAGACACAATCTCGTTCAACCATACATCTGGCGCACTGCGTTGAACCTTCCTCTTTCGAATGAGCCCTGACCGAGCTCAAAATATTGTCATATAAGGATAAAATTAGAATCCAACTAAATGCATTCCCACAAACGAGTTCCGCCGTCCGCTGTTAATATTGCCGTTAAGGGGGTAGACACGGGTAATGCAGCGAGCTCTATACCGACAAAATATGGCCCCAAAACATAGGTTAGAAGGATTCTAATTATATCCTTATATGAGAATATTTCGAGCTCGGTGAGGGCTCATTCGAAAGAGGAAGGATCAACGCAGTGCGCCAGATATATGGTTGAACAAGATTGTGTTGATATCTAATAATATGAGTGTTCAAAGTGTAAGCAAAAATCAACAAAATACACCCGCAGAATAACAGTATTTTTAGGTCACTAAAAGACACAATCTCGTTCAACCATACATCTGGCGCACTGCGTTGAACCTTCCTCTTTCGAATGAGCCCTGACCGAGCTCAAAATATTGTCATATAAGGATAAAATTAGAATCCAACTAAATGCATTCCCACAGACGAGTTCCACCGCCCGCTGTTCATAATGCCGTTAAAACAGAGCACGTGACGTCACAAATTTAGTTGAGGTAGTTGTGACGAGATGGCACCTACTTAGGAGGACTGGTATCGTAGAATCATAGCAAAACTGAAGCGTTGGCTTGTTATATACGTTTCGCATTTTCCGTTGCAGGCATTATCCATGGTCGCATATTTTTGGCTTCCCAAACGCCTTGATATTGCCGCTGAGTGTTTTGAAAGCCATCGACATCAGCGACAATGTATCTGTCGTTTCTTAATACTCGCTTAATAGTATACGGCCCTTTAAACGTCGGAATGAGTTTCTTTGATGCTGCCGGAGTGCTATCAAAGTTGTGTAGCATAACTAAATCTCCTTCTTGGTACCGAATAGGTGGCTTGTGCCTTTTATTAAAGTATAACGTGTTGTATTCCTGCGACGCAACAGTTTTGTCATGGTAGTAAAAGCTGAACGCCTCATTATATTTCTAGGTTCTTTCCTCAAATTTTCGTCTTAACATTAGTTTGCTCTCTCTACGATCAAACATCTTCTTCATTGTTTGCAGCATGTCCGTTGCACTATATTCAATATATTCGGGACGTGACTGAAACCATTTGAGGGCTTGCCCCTTCAGCTTCGATCTGATTAATATTCTCGATGCATTATCGTCCAAATCATATGTGGAACGTAATAATTTTACTTGCTTCTCCCAGTTGCTGAAGGAATCCTCGCTACCACTAAACTCACTGAGCAACCCACTAACCGCTTTCACACTGGTTTTCGTGCGCATTTCGTGCGTATCGTTCACAGATCTCGGAGATTCGCGCAACATTTCGTTTTCTCGTTGTAGCAGTCTATTTTCTCTTTCCAGAAGTTGCCGTTCTCTTAACAACAAATCGTAATCACTCGGAATATTGCTCGGTACATCGCGACCGTCACTTCTGTCGTCACGTGTGCCTTCTTGATGCGTATTGTCCCGCACTTCACCTTCTGCACCTGCACCAGGAGCATTCATCTCACTTATCCACAATCCATTGGGATCCGCCTCTTGCAACCGGCTGATTAATTCATTTTTCGAACCATAAGTCGGCAATCTCAATTTTGTCAGGGCTTCCTTAAGCTGAACCACTTTAAACTCATTTGGATTCATTTTGTTAACTGAAGTTTTTGTCCACTATCCCAATTCTGAAGTTTGCAATGTATATATATTCTTTATTCAACTTGTATTCGTACAATATGACACGCTGCGATTCGGACTGCGACTGACTCGTCGCTCGACCGCTGCGCTCGACCACTCATCGGTCGTCGTTCGTTTGTTCACACACACACATACATAGATACATTCTTACATACTGGAGGTATTGATGTACTGTTATCATGTTTCCAGAATGTGGTAGTTACAGCAATTATTTGAAATTATTGCTCTTATTATTATTCTTTCTCACTCTTTTGACTATTTTGTATAAAACATATAATAAGGAAATGTCTCCAAATCAGTCAACAGTTGACTCCCTGATTTTTTTCGTAATCCTGTACGGTCATATGTAGTATCGAACGGCGATTCATACGTGAATACGTGATGCGTGAATACAAACACAAGTAAGGCATAGTTGTCGCAATTTATCAAGACTTTATTCAGTCAACAATTTATTCAGTCGCGCTGTTGCCACATCTGCTACAATGCGGATCATCAGCTAACTCTGCTAACTAAATGATTCGGCTCGAGCGGAGATTTTGTCTCGAGCCGTCGCAAACTTTTCTGTAGGTTCGAGTCCCGTACGTGTTCATTTTTTTTTACTTTTTGACTTTCTCTTAATGAAACCTTTCCTAACATGTTTGCGAGATTTTCCTAATTAAAATATAGCCAAACACGATATAGTTTCAATTATATTTACATGCTGATACTAATTAAATACATACCACAAAGTCTGTATCAACAAGTCAATATACTTCAAACTATATCGTGTTTGGTCTCATTCGAATCAGAAAAACCTCACAGATACATTCGTAAAAGTTACATGTAGAAAAATTAATGAATAAAAAAGTTTCGTCGTTGAATTAGTATTAGTCACAACGATACTCCGGGTCGAATCCACACTTGTTACTGCTCCTCGCACTGTTACCGGGATAAGTACCTAGACAAGTGGTCTGCAAGAGGTTTGGGAACAAATGTGGAGTGTGTCTTGTTTCCTCATACCGTTACTCGTTACAGTAATGTCTCTGCTGAATATTTGCTGTTGATAGTAAATATAATATATTATGCTAGAGCAAAATTGTCTCAACGTTCTTAGAAATGGCTTTTTAACAGAGATAGTAAGAGAACCAGATGGGTCTGTACTTGGCGAGTCAAAAGGGCTTAGGTTGTAAAATGAGACGATGCGCATTCGTAGGTATAAGTAGACCCCAGTTCTTCTGGGTGTTTTCATTCAGTTCTAGAGAGCATTTCATGGTGAAAGGACATTCCTTCAGAGCTATTTTAAATTTACGGATTGAGATAAATATAATAGTTATTTTATTTAACACACCATATCCAATTGTCTCGATTAGTGTATCTCGCTCGGGATCGAATCTGAACACTAATGGTGTGCAGACACGATTCTCGAGCGAGTTGGGCCCCCTTTGATGGTGTGGCAGCCGAGACTCGGGGCAGCGTTCCAGGAAAGAAGCAAGATTAAATACCGGTGTACGTGAGACAATACAAAACGCGATAAAAAATTTAAGATTAAAATTTGTTCATTTTTGGTCCGTTTTAAATGAAATATTCTAGTCGTTACCGAAAACAATAATAAAGGAGAATACAATTATTAATACCACTATTACGCGGCAATCCCGCGGAAGCCTCGCCAAAAATAAATGGTACCCCCATAAAAATGGGGCTAGCAATCGGCACCTTCGACGTGCAGATTGCTAGGGCGTTTATGACGCGCATGTAATAGAACTGTTTCTGAGGAAATGGTTTTATTCCATAATCCGTCAAGTCATACGAAATTAAGCATGTACGACCTCAACAGTTAATTGTATGCGTCATAAACATGAGTTTCCAAAAGGGCCTCGTATCTGGGACCCGGCAGGCACGACCAGTTCAAGCTCTAGGACCCTGGTTCCGTGGCGTTGACAAACAATCTGCAACATTCAAGGACGCACCCCCTCCCTCAAGGAAACGTGCTTCGAGCGCTAAGGAAACACGCTGATTGGCAATTAGTCATTTTTCCTAATGTCCAATCAGCGTGCGTAAAACACGATTCCGAGTCCATGTGATGGGGTACCCTCGGCGAGGAAGTCAGTGCAAGTCAGTGCAAGTCAAAGTACAAGTCCAAGTCAAAGACCAAGTCGGTCCAAGACAAGGTCCAAGACAGAGTCTAAGACAAGATCTTATCCAGTAAACTAGAAAGTAAGAAATGTTATCATCTTCTCATTCGTTAATTTGTCTTCACTCAGAAGCAGGAGAAGCCATTACACTCTCCTACTTCCAAACATACCGGAAACATTATCCTCTCTCAAGTTTGTTCACGTTATAGTACATTACACACGAATACTAAGGCTCTCATTGCATCGAAGCCGCGTATTACGTAAAAACAACCACGATAAGTAAATATTGTCCAAACCATATCGTGTTTGGTGTCATTTTAATCAGGAGACAGTAACAAACATGTTGGCAAAATTTTATACATTTAAAACGGACCAAAACTGAACAAGTTTTAATTTTTAATCTTGCTTGCATCAGTCTTGGCTCTTACCGATATTCGATCTGGGTTCCGATTACATGCTCGGCGCTTCACGCTTCGCTGGTTCCAGGGGGACCACCCCAAGTAGTGGGGATAGAAATGAACACTAATCGTAGACACCATTTTGAACACTAATCGAGACATTACTGTACTCGGGTCCGGCCGTGAGCGCCAAGCGAAGAATTACTGTACAGTGATGTCTCGATTAGTGTACCTCGCTCGGCGAACTTTGGGTTCGTATTTCATACATTTTCAACGACGGCGGTGGTCCTGCGGTTAAGTGTCCGTCTGCTAAACCCCTACAGACTTTTTTGTAGGTTCGAGCGTCCTTCGGGTTCATTTTTTTAACATTGTTTAACATTTAACATTTTAACAATATTTTAAACATATTTGTTAAGTATTTTAATTTAATATACATAAATATGAACTTAAAGCGCTTCTTGTGCCACCGTTTCTCTTGCCACGTATTTTGCCAATTAGAGTACTGTTTAATATTTATAATATTAATGTAATATATGAAGTGCATTTTCAGATGTCTTGATTGAACAGTCATAGATGGAGTGCAGGGAAACTCTTGTGACGTTTCACTACTATCTCGCCTCTCTTTTAGACCACACAATTATTTCTTTTTTACAAATAATTATTGTTGCCAATGCAATAATTTATTATTTATCGCATGCTTGGAACCTGTTAAAAATTGCAACACCCGCAGAAGTACTTAACAAGTCACAAGTAGCACCAATAACACTGTTCGACAAATTTCAACTTTTTTTTGATTTTTTAACCTTCAATAGGCGTTTCTTAAGGCGGGTCCACATTTGTTACCTCGCCTCACAGCGTTACCACGATAAGTACCTAGTCAAGTGGTCTGGAAGAGGTTTGGGAGCAAATGTGGAGTGTTTCTTGCTCCCTCATATCGTAATGCGTTACTTGGTTCGGCTGATCGGGAAATTGTCGGTATTGTGACCCGCTCCAAAGGAGCTGTAGATGTGTGCACTCGTCCTTGCGCCACTGACAATGTGTTAGCTCCCCTATGAACTGCCGTAAATGTGTGAACTCGTCTGTGCGGCGCTGTTCCTATGTATTGTAGACTGTTTAGTCTTGGGAGATAGGGCTCATTGGGCCTTGCCTATGAGATAGTCCAGACCCCCTTGGCGACGTAGGGCTCTTGCGAGTGCGTGCTGAGTTCGGCCCTCGGTCAGGTTTATGACGCGGTCGCAACTAACGCACTTTTTGCGGTGTAATTTTTAGCTTTTCGACCATCTAATTGCAGGATTTAGAAGGTAAGGATTAGAATAAAAGAACACATGGTCAAGAGCCATGCAATTTCAATCGACACATCAGTTTCCCTTTTTTAATACAATTAACGCCATTAGTATTGATCGATAGACACGATAGAAATCAATGCCGCAATATATCAACAAAAAGTTCTTCGTCAAATATTTTTATAAGTATTTTTATATTTTTATAAATAATGGAGATTTATTATATACGACTTAGAAATTATTGTTATACTAGAATCATCAACTTTAATCAACCTAATCCGGCCAAAGGTTGCCAGAAAAGATTCAAATTTAAAGAAAGCTACAGTAATGTCTCGATTAGTGTTCAAAATTGTGTCTACGATTAGTGTTCATTTCTATCCCCACTACTTGGGGTGGTCCCCCCTGGAACCAGCGAAGCGTGAAGCGCCGAGCATGTAATCTGAACCCAGATCGAATATCGGTGAGAGACAACACTGATGCAAGCGAGATTAAAAATTTAAACTTGTTCATTTTTGGTCCGTTTTAAATCAAATTTTACCAAAATGTTCGTTACAATCTCCTGATTAAAATGACACCAAACACAATATGATTTGGATAATTTTTACTCAACGTGGTATTAATACTTTTATTCCCCTTTATTATTGTTTCCGATGGCAACTAGAATATGTGTATATTAGTTGTTAGCAATAAGGTAATTAGTATTGAGATTATACATTTGGAAGTAAATTCGAATCGGCTGTCTCGATTAGTGTACCGAATGCGAACAGTAATCGTGTGCAGGACACGTTTCTCGAGCGGCCGGTCACCTTCAATGTTGTTGTTGTGGCAGCCGAGACTCGAGGCAGCGGCGACCAGGAAAGAAGCAAGTTTAAATACCCGTGTACGTGAGACAATACTAACGCGATCAAAATTGAACATTATAACTTGTTCAATTTTGGCCCGTTTTAAATGAAATGTTACGAAAATGTTCGTTACAATTTTCTGATTAAAATGACACCAAACACGATATGGTTTGTACAACTTTTACTTATCAGGGTATTAATTATTTGATTCTCCTTTACTATTGTTTTCGATAACAACTAGAATATATGATTTTGGAACTATACATATATTTACTTATTACTATTGATGCGACGAATGACCCAGCTCTCTTCTCTGCGTAGTTCCTTTATCTAAAACGTAGATATAAATTCTTACAATTTCTTATCAGTAAAAATTATAAACTCTTACGAACACCGAATGTAATGTCACAGGAACGAGAATAATTCTCGATACAACAATATTTTGCCATTAACTAAATATAGCAATTTAAGATTAAGAGAATTAAGAGACTCTCGATTGGAGAGTTTACTTCCAAATTTACAATCTCACTACTAATTACCTTATTGCTGTTAACTAATATACACATAATCTAGTTGTTATCGAAAACAATAATAAAGGAGAATAAAATTATTAATACCGTGATAAGTAAAAATTGTCCAAACCATATCGTGTTTGGTATCATTTTAATCAGGAGATTGTAACGAACATTTTCGTAAAATTTCATTTAAAACGGACCAAAATTGAACAAGTTTTAATATTAAATTTTGATCGCGGTAGTGTTGTCTCACGTACACGGGCGTTTAAACTTGCTTTTTTCCTGGAACGCTGCCCCGTATCTCGGCTGCCACAACATCAAAGGCGACCCGAACTCGCTCGAGAATCGTGTCTGCACACGATTAGTGTTCACATTCGGTCCCGAGCGAGGTACACTAATCGAGACATTACTGTATAACTATTCAAAAGCGACACAAGTGCTTCCTTTGGAGCGGGTCACAATACCGACAACGGGTGGAACGGCAGAACCAAGTAAAAAGTAACGCCATGAGGTAACAGGACACACTTCACATTTCTTCCTAGACCTTTTCTAGACCACTTGACTAGGTAACGAATCCCGGTACGGTAACAAATGTGGACGCATTTTTACGTGCAGAAGTATAGGAAATGGGTCCCACACCGAACCTCGTTACCAAAAAGTGAGGTAACGGGTATCAGTAACGGGCCTAGGTAACAAGTGTGGACCCGCCTTTATAGACTTTAACGGATGGTAGAACGTACCATTTTTAAAAAAATAAATTTTGACAAAAATCGCAAATTTTCAAATTTGAAAGTGTTTTGCCAAACTATTTCGCTTCGGTATTAAAAACCAAAATGATTTTGCAACTTCCGTTGGTGCTTTCCTCAGCAGAAATGTCTGTTCTATCGTGTGGCATAGTCAGATTTTCTCCTAGACCCTGAGTTTTTGAAACAAATTGAAAAATATCGGACAAAATGGGTGCGTTTTCGGTGTCCTTTTCAGTTTGATCATTATTTAAACATATTTAAATGTTTATAATGAAACAACTATTTATATCATTTTATTCGTGAAACTCCAAAGAATCATTTGGCACCAAGCGGAACAGAATAACTATTACCGGAAAAGCACAAAACACTTTCAAACTTAAAAATTTTCAATTGTTTTCAACATTGATTTTTTCAAAAATGGTACGTTCTGGAGAAAGACGGATTTCATATTCGTATTCAGCGCGTTAAAGTCTACGAGAAACGCCTATTGAAGGTTACAAAATCAGACCCGTTTTGAACAGTGTAATTAACCAAGACAGCGGTGAAGATTAAGAACTTTGTTGTAACGCTTTTTTTCCATATCAATCGAAAAGATAAATATCTTTCAAACAATTACTTTAGTGTAGGAAATCCCAAACAGTACCATAAATGACATGTTATATGACAAAAGAAACGGTAGCAGAAAAAGTGCTTTCAGTTCATTTTTATGTATTTATATTAAATGAAAGTATTTCACAAATATTTTTAAAATATTTGTAGGCAAGTATTGATCATTGTCATATAGATAGGAATTAGAAAAAAAATTAATGTTAACAAAAATGAACCCGAAGGAGGCTCGAAACTACAAAAAAGTCTGCAGCGGATTAGCAGGCGGCCACTTAACCGCAGGACCACCGACACCTTTCGAAAGATTTTATGTACTTTATAATGGGTCACTCCACGCCAAATCGATCACTTTTGGACGTCACCATCAGCGATTTTGCTCTAAATGAAATATGTTTTAGTCCATGTGAAATTAGGGGGGGTTTAAGTCATCATTTTCGCGGTTGACAATTTCTTTAGAAAATACAGACCTTCAAAGTTTGTAATATTTGCCATTATTGCGAAAGCGGGCTTTACGCAGGAATTTTCATCACGGGAACTGTTTGTCCGATAGAACTACTTTTCTTTGGTTTGTTCACAAAGGATGGGGCTATTATAAAATAATTTTTTCAACCTCGATAATACACTTTATAATGTCGAAAAATATAAACAAATTCTTTTTTTGCGTTTTTTTCGAATCGTAGTACCACGATTCCTTCAATACAAAATCGGCATTTTTCAGCATTTTTCGACGTTTTTTATTTTTTGCAGCTCGGGTTTTGAATTTAAAAATTTGCAAGACTTCTATAATATGTGCCTCCATAGTAGAAATGTTTCTGATTTTTTTCAAATTTTTTTGTTCGTTAAAATGGGAGATATTGGGGAGAAACTAGATTTTGTTTTTTCCCTGTAACTACCCTCCCAGTTGAGTTACAGGGTTGAAACTTGGCACAAATTGGTTTTTCTTGATAAGCTATCGAATGGCACCTCACAAGTTGAATTTGGTTTAGGGGCACATTTGTCCCCCTTATCCGAGCCTTTTAGGCATGGTTTCTTATATGTATAGACTAAATTTTGGAATGCAAATGAATTGCCTCAGGGCACTGGTTATTGCCTGAGACACCTTCAGGGGGGTGGGGGGATGTCTACTTTAGAACTATCCCATTTCTTTCTGAATTTGCTATACTTTGCGGCGCTATATTTTTTTACAGAGTGGAGCTGACTGAAATCCGTTTGTATATTTTTAAAGAGTGTTCTTCCAGCTACAAGTGCATATAACATGAAAGGTATCTACGTGTTTATACCCCTTGAAAAATACCTTTTCGCGAATCCCTATTTTTCCCCCGTTTTTCCACTTTAATGTCGTTTATAAGGGGGAGGTAAACTCGAGAATTTGATGAAATTTATATGAAAGTATTTGTCAGAACCTTGTGAAGAAGGCTGCATAAAAAAATTTGGCAAGTTTTTGCAACTCCGAAAGTTATAACAATATATGTGCAGTCAGCACGCCGTTTTTCCACTTTAATGTCGTGCCCAAAGTGCCCTACATAGAAGTAAAACCATTAATAATAACTATGTAATGTAAAACTAGTCATAAACTTTTTTCTTTTTTTCAAAAATTTTTTACTTGACTTAATTTTTTTAAATAATTTTGTATATATTTTTATTTTAAATCTTTTGCTAACATTCGTTTAATTAAATAACATCAAAAACGCGCATTTGGATGCGTAGATTCTACATCCCATTATCGAACTATTTCCATATTAACTATATAATTTCAATAAAGTTTTTTACAGATTATGAATCTCAATGATGAAATCAGTATTGTAAGAGTCGTTATATCGGCTGTAACAAATTTTATTTACTGCTAGCTGAGAGATAACTACACATCACAGAAAATATCAGAACCAAAAAATATTTTCGACCGAACAACATTTTATCAAATATTATTGTTAAAATAATTATGATAAGAGAATCTTTAAGGTAAAACTACGGAAGTGGTACTATCTCACCGATTTTGATGATTTTTGAATATGTTGTAGAACTGAGTATTCCGAACAACTTTTTCCTATGCATATAACCGCCGCCCGGCCTTAGTTTTCGAGATATTTGCAAGAAACTGTAGCTACTGTGGAATCGGTGGCGCGGCGCGGCGGACTCGCGGAACGTGCCACCGAATGGCTAGTGATTGTGTTTTGTTTGATGTGTGAGAGAAAGAGAGAGGACGCGTGTATGTTCGAGAGAAAGAATGCATGGAGGAAGCGTTTTGGCGAATGTAAGTCAGATCGTGGAGAGACGTGTACGAGAACAGGTTGTAACAGAGACGTCTGTAATAAATAATTAAACTAGAGCAAGAAAATCCTACAAACTTGGGGGCTCGTCCGGAATATAGATTAGAGTAAAGTTCAGTGGAGTAATTGTGAATAGCGATAAATAGCGAGAAACAGCGAGAAACAGCGAGAAACTGCGAGAAATAGCGATAAATAGCGATAAATAGCGATAAATAGCGATAAATAGTGAGTTAATACATAGCGAACAAAGTACATTGTGTGTAGCGTGTGAATATAGCGAGTGGAATTTTGTTGTGTTTAACGAAGAACAGATTTTTGCATTAGTGACATTGAACCGCGACTCTGTAAAATGAGTGACTTCACTGTGTATGAATTGAAGAAAAAAGTATTGGTTCGTGGATTGAATACGGTCGGCCTAAAAGCTGAATTGCTGCACAGACTGATGGATGCAGACCCGTCGGGCAGTTGGCGGCACGAGACAGAAGGGGGTGAGTGGGATGTATGTGTAGAAGGCGCATCTTCGAGGCAAGCGAACGCGGCAGAAGCGGGTGCGTCCGAAATCTAGATTATGAAGCGCGAAATGGAAGTACAGTAATGTCTCGATTAGTGTTCAAAATTTTGTCTATGATTAGTGTTCATTTCTATCCCCGCTACCTGGGCTGCCCCCCCCCCCGGAACCTGCGAAGCGTGAAGCGCCGAGCATACAATCTGAACCTAGATCGAATATCGGTGAGAGCCAATACTGATGCAAGCGAGATTAAAAAGTAAAACTTGTTCATTTTTGGTCCGTTTTAAATGAAATTTTACCAAAATGTTGGTTACAATTTCCTGATTAAAATGACACCAAACACAATATGATTTGGATAATTTTCACTCATCGTGGTATTAATAATTCTATTCCCTTTTATTATTGTTTCCGGTGACAACTAGAATATATGTATATTAGTGGTTAGCAATAAGGTAATTAGTATCAAGATTATAAATCTGGAAGTAAATTCGAATCGGCTGTCTCGATTACACTGTTCAACACGGGTCTGATTTTGTAACCTTCAATAGGCGTTTCTCGTAGACTTTAACGCGCTGAATACGAATATGAAATCCGTCTTTCTCCAGAACGTACCATTTTTGAAAAAATCAATGTTGAAAACAATTGAAAATTTTTAAGTTTGAAAGTGTTTTGTGCTTTTCCGGTAATAGTTATTCAGTTCCACTTGGTGCCAAATGATTCTTTGGAGTTTCACGAATAAAATGATATAAATAGTTGTTTGATTATAAACATTTAAATATGTTTAAATAATGATCAAAGTGAAAAGGACACCGAAAACGCACCCATTTTGGCCGATATTTTTCAATTTGTTTCAAAAACTGAGGGTCTAGCAGAAAATCTGACTATGCCACGCGATAGAACAGACATTTCTGCTAAGGAAAGCATCAACGGAAGTTACAAAATTATTGAAATTTGTCAAACAGTGTTAGTGTACCTCGCTCGGACCGAATGCGAACACAAAGCGTGTGCAGCCACGTTTCTCGAGCGGCAGGTCACAACCTTCAATGTTGTGGCAGCCGAGACTCGAGGCAGCGGCGACCAGGAAAGAAGCAAGTTTAAATACCCGTGTACGTGAGACAATACTACGCGATCAACATTGAAGATTATAACTTGTTCAATTGTGGACCGTTTTAAATGAAATTTTACGAAAATGTTCGTTACAATTTCCTGATTAAAATGACACCAAACACGATATGGTTTGTACAATTTTTACTTATCAGGGTATTAATAATTTCATTCTCCTTTACTATTGTTTTCGATAGCAACTAGAATATATGATTTTGGAACTATACATATATTTACTTATTATTATTATTGATGCGATGAATGACCCAGCTCTCTTCTCGGCGTAGTTCCTTTATCTAAAAAGTAGATACAAATTCTTACAATTTCTTATCAGTTAAAATTATAAACTCTTATGAACACCGAATGTAATGTCACAGGAACGAGAATAATTCTCGATACAACAATATTTTGCCATTAACCAAATATAGCAATTTAAGATAAAGAGAATTAAGAGACTCGATTGGAGAGTTTACTTCCAAATTTACAATCTCACTACTAATTACCTTATTACTGTTAACTAATATACACATAATCTAGTTGTTATCGAAAACAATAATAAAGTAGAATAAAAATATTAATACCATGATAAGTAAAACTTATCCAAACTATATCGTGTTTGGTGTCATTGTAATCAGGAGATTGTAACGAACATTTTCGTAAAATTTCATTTAAAACGGACCAAAATTGAACAAGTTTTAATATTAAATTTTGATCGCGGTAGTGTTGTCTCACGTACACGGGCGTTTAAACTTGCTTTTTTCCTGGAACGCTGGCCCGTATCTCGGCTGCCACAACATCAAAGGCGACCCGAACTCGCTCGAGAATCGTGTCTGCAGACGATTAGTGTTCACATTCGGTCCCGAGCGAGGTACACTAATCGAGACATCACTGTATTTTCTTTTCTTCGCGCACGCAATCGATTTGACAAATCTCCGGAACATCAAAGTTCTGTCGTTTACAAATGGAAATCTTACCCTCCGCCATGTTTACCTTGACGGTGTCCAATAAGTCAGTACCGATTAAAAGTGTCTGAAACTACATACAGTAATGTCTCGATTAGTGTGCCTCGCTCGGGACCGAATGTGAACACTAATCGTGTGCAGACACGATTCTCGAGCGAGTTCGGGTCGCCTTTGATGTTGTGGCAGCCGAGATACGGGGCAGCGTTCCAGGAAAAAAGCAAGTTGAAACGCCCGTGTACGTGAGACAACACTACCGCGATCAAAATTTAATATTAAAACTTGTTCAATTTTGGTCCGTTTTAAATGAAATGTTACGAAAATGTTCGTTACAATCTCCTGATTAAAATGATACCAAACACGATATGGTTTGGACAATTTTTACTTATCACGGTATTAATAATTTTATTCTCCTTTATTATTGTTTTCGATAACAACTAGATTATGTGTATATTAGTTAACAGCAATAAGGTAATTAGTAGTGAGATTGTAAATTTGGAAGTAAATTCTCCAATCGAGAGTCTCTTTTAATTCTCTTAATCTTAAATTGCTATATTTAGTTAATGGCAAAATATTGTTGTATCGAGAATTATTCTCGTTCCTGTGACATTACATTCGGTGTTCATAAGAGTTTATAATTTTTACTGATAAGAAATTGTAAGAATTTACATCTACTTTTTAGATAAAGGAACTGCGCAGAGAAGAGAGCTGGGTCATTCATTGCATCAATAATAATAAGTAAATATATGTATAGTTCCAAAATCATATATTCTAGTTGTTATCGAAAACAATAGTAAAGGAGAATCAAATAATTAATACCCTGATAAGTAAAAGTTGTACAAACCATATCGTGTTTGGTGTCATTTTAATCAGAAAATTGTAACGAACATTTTCGTAACATTTCATTTAAAACGGGCCAAAATTGAACAAGTTATAATCTTCAATGTTGATCGCGTTAGTATTGTCTCACGTACACGGGTATTTAAACTTGCTTCTTTCCTGGTCGCCGCTGCCCCGAGTCTCGGCTGCCACAACAACAACATTGAAGGTGACCTGCCGCTCGAGAAACGTGTCCTGCACACGATTACTGTTCGCATTCGGTACACTAATCGAGACAGCCGATCCGAATTTACTTCCAAATGTATAATCTCAATACTAATTACCTTATTGCTAACAACTAATATACACATATTCTAGTTGTCATCGGAAACAATAATAAAGGGGAATAAAAGTATTAATATCACGTTAAGTAAAAATTATCCAAATCATATTGTGTTTGGTGTCATTCTAATCAGGAGATTGTAACGAACATTTTGGTGAAATTTGATTTAAAACGGACCAAAAATGAACAAGTTTTAATTTTTAATCTCGCTTGCATCAGTGTTGGCTCTCACCGATATTCGATCTGGGTTCAGATTACATGCTCGGCGCTTCACGCTTCGCTGGTTCCAGGGGAGACCACCCCAAGTAGTGGGGATAGGAATGAACACTAATCGTAGACACAATTTTGAACACTAATCGAGACATTACTGTAGATTTATGTTGCGTTCCGGCGGCCGAGCACATAGTTCTCAAAGACGACGAATCATCGGAAAGGGAAATCGAGGAGTGTAAGTTAAAGCGTATGCTTTCCCAAATAAATCAGAAAGGTTGTAAGTGTTTTGCGGCAAAGTGTGGTATGTCATCTAAAGAAGTGGACAATGATATTCGGGTGGTGAAAATGACGAAGACATACGAGGACATATGTAAGGTTAGGAGGGCCGAGTGTGGAATCGGCGGCGCGGCGGACTCGCGGAACGTGCCACCGAATGGCTACTGATTGTGTTTTGTTTGATGCGTGACAGAAAGACGGAGAACGAATGCGTGTGTGTGAGAGAGAAAGAATGCGTGAAGGAAGCGTTTTGGCGAATGTAAGTCAGATCGTGGAGAGACGTGTACGAGAACAGGTTGTAACAGAGACGTCGGTAATAAATAATTAAACTACAGCAATAAAAGGTAATTATTTAGAAAAGGGGGGTTTTTACCGATTTCGATGATTTTCGAGTATGTTGTAGAAATCAACATTTTGAACAACTTTTTCCTATACATATAACCGCCGCTCGGTCTTAGTTTCCGAGATTTTTCCCAAAAAAGATCGGTACTACTTACATTGAATTCTGTCTATACGTACGCGTCCGTGAAAGCGTATGCGTAAGCGTTTGATCGGCAATTGTCCATCGTTTCTATATACAGGGTGGCCCACAAGTCTCGCCGTATTTTTAAATTTTGCGTACCTGAGGTGATTCTGAACAACTTTTTCATTGACCAAAATAATCTACGAAGCTTCGTTTTTGAGTTATTAACGAAAAACACTGGCCAATGCGAGCGCCCGTATAGCGCGCGCTCAGTTACAACTGCGATACAAATCATAATGGTTATTGATACCAAATCTGATATGATATATCTATGTAGTTCTAGAGGTACAATTTTTATGAGGTCGCCCGGTATACAGATTCTTCGCCGGCTGCCGGATAAGCGGCGGTCCCACACGTTGCCACGAGCGTGCACGTATATACAAAATTCAAGGTAGCAGTAGCTATAGTTTTTTGCAAATATCTCAAAAACTAAGGCCGAGCGGCGGTTATATGCACGGGAAAAATTTGTACAGAATACTGAGTTCTACAACATATTCAAAAATCATCAAAATCGGTGAGGTAGTACCACTTCCGTAGTTTTACCATCTTTAATTGCAATTGCATTTTATAACTCAAGAACTACCTAAAATCTTTCTATTCATAATGAATAATGTGTAAATAACAGTACTATGAATTTAGTTTGTGTTTTTACGATTTCGGACCACTGTGCGTCGGTACCTCAGGTACCCAGTAATTCGGGCCGCAAAAATGCATTGGGTGATTTGTCTATTCCTATATCTCGTCTGTGGCATAGTAAAGTAAACGGTAAAGAAAATTCGAATCAAGAGAGGGAAAAAAACACCAGGCGCAAGGAAAAGTCAACAAGTAAAAGAGAAACAACAAACCGATTAAGGGAAATAGAGGTAACAATCATACAAATCTAAAGAGCAAGAAAAGCAACAAAATATCGGGCTTATCAATGATTAGGTTAGATAAGAAAAAACAGAGCTCAGCAAAAAACGATCGATGGAGCGGATCGATAAAGTACAAAGGCTGAAACAGACATCTAACGGCGAAGCTTGGAGTTAAGGAAGTAAGCAGATACACTAATGCCGAAGGAAAACGACACCCCGTTCACTACCGTGATCACTGTAGGCAGCAAGTTGCATGGTTTGTCCTTTTCATTTCTATATTTTCCAGACAAAGCAAAGTGTATCTGACTTCAAAGTATTAAATCTGCTCCTCTTTGTGAAAATCACTCCATACAATACTCTATTGATATACCGGGTGTCTTTTAACTACACGAACATCGGGAAATGGCGGGTTGCTGGGGTGATCATGAACAACTTTTTCCTTGACCAAAATGTTGGTTGAAGCATCGTTTTTGAATTATTGACGAAAAACACTGGCCAATCAAAACGCCCGTAGAGCGCGTGGCTCTCAACTGCGCTCGGTCGCGGTCGTGAACAAACACATTGGCACAGCGTGTTACATACTCTTAAATTAAAACCAATGTGGAATTATTCGTTATTCATGAATAACAAATAAACTAATAAGTCGTTCGCATCGTTCATCTGAGATATACGAAATTAATTTTTTTTGGTAGTTAAACTTGCAGTTCCTATTTAAACTAAAAGAATTATATGAAATTCAAAAATTACAGAAATGGCAGGCTAAAAACCAAAAACGTGAAATTTAGTATAATAAATATCTGTGCCAAGTTTGAATGAAATCGGTTAAATAGTTTTTGAGCTATCTTTCCCACCAATTTGAAAAGTACAGGTTTCGGGAAAACGCATTTAAAGTTTCGAAGACTGCCGAGTGCCCAGCGGACGTCAGTGACGCTTATCAGCTGTAGGACCGAATAGAGCTGGAATTTCGCTATACAACTTCAGGATTCTATTTTTAAGATACTAAACTATCATTTTATAGAAAAATTTCCGTTTTTTAGAAGATTCTAATTGAGTGCCGTGGCCCCCCCCCCCCCTAATAACGGTGTTTGATACTTTTATCCGTTATCCGAAAGGAATTGCGATCGCGATGTAACATTCGACGCGCGCTTCCTTCGATACCCACGCTGTGTCAATGCGTTGGTTCACGATCACGACCGAGCGCGAGGGTCTTGAGGGTCCAGCAGAAAATCTAACTATGCCACGGGATAGAGTAGACCTCTCTACTAAGGAAAGCATCAACGGAAGGTACAAAATCATTCTCGTTTTCAATGTTGAAGCGAAATAGTTTGGCAAAACACGTGGCGGCGGCAGTGGTACTCTATGCCCCCCCCCCCAAGGGTCCCAACTTGTATGCTCATTGTCAGCGTAGCGGAATCCCTAGGCACGTAATACTTCTGCTGATTGTGAGTGTCACTGCTGCCGGCACGTGTTTGGCCAAACTACGTAGGCAGTGTGAAAAGTTCTCGGCTTAACAATGAAAGAAAATTTTTTTTACGTGAAATATGTTTTATTTTTCAATATAATCTCCTGAAACTTTAATACATTTATTCCAACGTTTTTCCAATAATTCAATACCATCATTAAAGTGTGATTTCGGAAAGTCTGCAAAATATCCATCCACGGCTGCAATAGCTTCGTCATTTGATGTAAAACGCTTTCCAGCCAGGTGTTTTTTCAGGTTTGGAAATAGATAATAGTCAGAGGGAGCCAAATCTGGCGAATAGGCTGGATGTTCAAGCAATTCGGACTTTAATTCGTTGAATTTTGCCATCGTCAAAACACTTGTGTGAACACGTGCATTGTCTTGATGAAAAATTATTCTTTTCTTCTTTAAAGCAGGTCTTTTCTCACGAATTTTTGCATCAAACTGATCGAAAAGGTTATAATAATATTCAGAGTTAATTGTTTTACCTTTCTGAACATAATCGATCAACAAAACACCTTTGTAATCCCCCAAAAAACTGTTGCCATAACCTTTCCTGCTGATGGAACCGTCTTTGGCTTCTTTGGTGCACTTCCACCACATAATGGTGGATCCAAGTTTCATCAACAGTTATGAAACGACGCTTGAAATCCATACAAACACGCTTAAGAAATACGTATTCGAATGCGTTTTCGGTCAATTGTTAGCAAATGCGACACCCATCTTGCACAAAGCTTTTTCATATGTAATTCTTCATGCAAAATATTTCCAATTCGTTCTTTTGAGATGCCTATGGCCTCAGCTATTGCAATTATTGCAATCTCCGACCTTCGAGGGGATCATCTTCGAGGCTTTTACGATCGGATTTAAAAAGAGCAGCCATTTTTTCACAGTGGAAAGTGAAGGTGTTGCATCTTTATACACTTTTAACAATTTCGGATGAATTTGTGTTGGTGTTAAAACATCCAAAACAAAGAATTTAATCACTGCACGATATTCCATTTTTTCCATTTAAAAAAAATCAATGACACGTCAATATTCAACAGCTGCTACTACTCGAATGAATTGACAGATCGAAATAAAATTTTACATGTGTTTATATAAAGGATGGAACTTACCAAACAATTATGGTTTCACAGTTTCTAACACCACCTATGTGTCAGGCCGTGAACTTTTCAGACTGCCCTCGTATTTCGCTTGTATATTAAATCCACTGATGGTTCCTTTGCAGAAAGGTCTGCTCTATCGCGGGTCATAGTTAGACTTTCTCCTGAACCCTTAGTTTTTGAAATACATACAAAAATATCAGCCAAAATGGGTGCATTTTCGGTGTTCTTGTCACATTGGTCATTACTTAAGCATATTTAAATGTTTATAATCTAATAACTACTTATATCATTTTATTCATGAAGCTCCACAGAATCATTTGGCACCAAACACAACTGAATAACTATTACCGCAGAAGCACAAAATGTGGAAAATTTGCGACTTTTTCCAAAACAGTACATACGTTCGGAGAAAAACGGGATCCAGATTCGTATTCAGCTGATTAAAATCTACATGAAACGCCCAATGAAGGTTGCAAAATCAGACCCGTGTTGAACAGTGTTATCATGAAAAAAGCATCATGTGATGTTTACGTTGTAAACATTTTTGTGACCTGTATAAAGTAAATACTATACAAATACGTACTGATTGTTTTTCAAATACTAATTACAAAATCTCTCTGTCCATTTTGTAATTTATGTTGTTGTTTTCACAAACCGTGCAAGCAGGTACGATTTTTTCGTGCGCTACCTAAATATCTACGAACTGGGTTGATATATAAAAACTAATTCATAAATTGTAATAAATCATGCGAAATTGAGTGTCAACTTGATCAGGACTATTGCACTCACAGTACACATTCCGAAAATTGTTGCGATATCCTCCTAGAAAATATTCTAATCATTTGCAATTGTTTTTAACCATTGATCATGATGACCAAATCCAATGAAAATATATAGATAAGGTAGTAGTAACCTTTCGTGGGCTGGCAATGCCAAGAAGGTCAAGAACGTTTTTGAATATGAATAGTGAATATGAAACGGATAAAAGTATTGAAAATAAATGTATCCTAAATATTACTAATATATATATATTATACTGCAAGAACTGTCACATACCTTTTACACAGCATTCTTCTTCCACACTCAACAAACCTCAGGGCAATATATATAATCAAAGACACGGAATCACAGTATATTCATCCAGATCTAAAAATCTAATAATATGAAGTTACGGACGTCACAGTGCACAGTGTGATCGGGATAGAGTGGTAAAGTAAATTCCAATTAATTCATTGAAAGTAGCAGTTAATGAGGCAAAGGCTAGCAGGTCATAATAAATATGGAGATTTTACTTCCGGCTGAAATCAATTTGCCTTTATTTTCCTACCACTTATAATGATACTCTTCATACATTATCTTTACCCTTTCGCTCCTAACGTCGGCTATAACAGGCATCAACAATGTAAGTCCCAGAAACGGACGTCGGCGACGTCCCGAAGTAGTTTATCTATAGCAGCATCCCTTATAACTTCGGTGCCAAGTGCTTGACAGAAGGAATAACCCGCACAATTGGAGTCATATTTATTCGCCCTCCGTTTTTTTAATTTGTTTCGACTGTCGCAGAGATAGTTAGTACATTTTTGGCGCGGGGTCCCGTTCAGTGGCGTTGCTTCGGCGGAGCGACCCGCCGTAGAGAAAGGGATAAAGCTGATCATCAGTCTACTTTTCTTATGCCTGCGTCTTCGCAAAATGATATATACTTAATTGCATTACAAATATTGTTAATCCGAACAATTAATTTTGCTTACACAGGGTGTTCCGTAACTACGGGGACTCCCGGAGATGGAGGGTTACTGGGGTGACTTTGAACAACTTTTTCCTTTACACAAAATGTTGGTTAAAGACTCGGTTTTGAGCTATTAACGAAAAGAACTGGCCAATCAGAGCGCCCGAGCTCTTAACCGCGCTCGGTCGTGGTCATGTATATACCAACATTGGCACAGCACGCTTGGCACAGCTGACTGCAGCGTGGGACTCGAGGGAACCGTGTGGTAAATGTTATATCGTCTTAATGAAGAATAATGTGGAATTATTCGTTATTCATGAATAACAAATATACTAATAAGTCGTTTAATAACCGTGTTCAATACTTTTATTCGTTATCCCAAAGGAATAAAGTGTTTTATTTCTTATGAAAAAAATGGTTTTTTTAACAGCACATTTGATGTGGATAAAAAGTTAGTTAAACTTACCCATTCGTCCATGAATTAACCTGTTTCGACTCAACAGCTGATGTTACGGCCGGGTCGGTAAACACACATGCACGATCACTTTCAGAACATTTAGGGATTATTCTGCACGACTTATTGTTTGGAAAGTTGAAGAAAGCTGCACGTGGCCAAACAATCACGCTGTGACACAGGACACGTGTGTGTGCGTGTGCAATGTACGTGAGGAAGCGAGTGTGAATACTTGTCAAATCGATTATATTTGTATCGATCGAAGATGGATAGTGAATAGGGCCCCGTACTCCTTTTCGGCCAACTCCGAATCGATCTAAGCGCCATTGTAAAGAAACGGGCATTAGTGAAAACAGAAAATTGGCAGGTTCGACATTTGACAGCGTGACATCTAAAGTCATTATACAGAATTATAAACGGAGAGTGGGAGGCCATAGTTGCCAAATCACATAATTTGGGGGCTCTGTCGCACTGTTGCCACATCTGTTACAATCCTGGCCATCAGCAAAATGAATCGGCCCTAGCCGAGATTTGGATTCCTGCCGGACGTAGACATAGCTGCTGAACCGCTGGAAACTTTTTTGTAGGGTCGATCCCCCTGGGTTATATTTCTTTTAGATTAATTTTTGTTTAATACTAACTATATGACAATGATCAATATTTGCCTAATTTGTGTAACTGTTATTTGTGTAACAATAGACCGTCTTATTCATATTTTGGATGTATGTCATGTATGTACATATATAATTTTATTAATTACTTTTAAAATAATTCTTTGAACTAATGAGAGAAGGCTCTTATTGCTGCTTGACATACGTCAGGCACAGCCAACTGGCGGGCCGCAGGCCACGCGCGTCATGCGTTGTAATATGCGGTGACACACCGATTCCCGTCTTACAGGTCCTGCATAGGTATATACATCTGACACCATAGCTCTATCTTTTTCTATCATAGTGATGGATCTACCTTTCTCTTGTTTTAGAGCGAAGCATAAAATGGTCAAAAAGGACCATGGTTACATTGTATTGTTGTATAGACTAAGGCCGTGAGGGCTAAACAAGACAACTTTTTAGCACATAGACGCCCACCCATAATCATTTGAATACCTATTCAAACACCTTCGATAATCTTACATATATTTTAATTATATTACAATTATATTATTGTTGTATAATATAGTTAATATATTTCACATATATTAACATAGCAGCTTTATTGGTAATATAAATGAAACATACCACCTGTTACGTAGGAAGTATTATTTCCTTTTGTTTCCTTCTATTATGCCCTTATTTGGTAATCGGGAGTGCATGCAGTCGAGTCTGCCCCTTCCGCGACCGCGCGATGACGTGACCCTTCAAAAAAAAGGGGGACCTTTTTGGACTCCCTTGGAAGATTCTGTGCCCCCACCATCTTTTGGGTCCGACTTTCGGGTATAAAAAGGGCACGAAATCTGCTCTCGGCGGCTCAGTATTAAATAATCTAGCTTCGTGCACGTTCCGTATCGACTAAATTAATACCTAAGCTCAGCGAGATCGGGTTTTAGTCCCCTTCGAGTAATTTTCACGTTCGTTTTACCATACGCCATTATAGCATATATCGTTGGGCATTGTTGATGGCTAATATACATTCCAGTCCGTATACAGGGTGTCCCGTAACTACCGCAACATCGGGAAATGGGGGTAGCTGGGGTAATTCTGCCCCCGTACACTACTGAGCACAGTACAGAAGTAGGCACCAGAGCGCGCGTTGTACAGGCGTTCTAATTTGGCAGTGTTTTTGGTTAACCCTTTGCACTCGAGGCCTTTTTCGCTTGCGCGAACCAGCAACTCGAGACGATTTCGGCCAAATTAGGGATACATGTTATAAGTACTTTAAAATCAGTTATAAACCAACAAACGTATACAAGTAATAAAATTTCACTAATTTATTTATTTTTATATCGAAAACAACAAAATTTGATAAATATTACACTCTATAATGTAGGGATTTGGTTTGATTCAGCTAATACGCTGAAATAATCCCACGTATGTTACGGTGTGGTAAAGTTTATTGAAGATGACGATGGTTTTACACAGTTAAAGTGCAAGTCGCTGTTACTCGCTGTTACTCGCTGTATCTCGCTGTATCTCGCTGTTAGCTATCCTCTCTGTAAAATCACACCTTACCTTGTCGCTCGTTGCCTTATATACTTAAAGGTAACACACACACACACACACACTCGTTCATACGTGACACTTCTGGGTCAACGCACGTTACTCTCCTGTCTTCCTCGCACTCTCTCTCTCTCTCTCTCTCTCTCTCTCTCTCTCTCTCTCTCTCTATTATGTTTGTTTCGGCGGTCGTTCACCTATTACCTGTGCCTATGATTTGTTATGGCACAGGTCAGTGACACCGGTGCACGTCTTCTGCCGAAACAAACATGTTTTCACCTATGATCTAAACGGTTCCGACTCCTACAATAATTAGTTTTTGTGTGATATCTAATAAAACAATACCCAAGATGCATCCTAGGTTTATCAGGACGCGTATCACAATAATATGTTACTTCCCGCCTACCTCCAGGCGTATTACGGTCAGAGCAAACCTTGCAGTCCCTTTTTGGCCCTTTTAGTACAACGTGAAGCTTCCCATTTAGTCGGATTTCATCGGAACGCGACGTAGACGCTTGCTCACGATGCTGGCGATATGATCCTCTCAATTGCACGACAAGTGTTTTTCGAAATTGTAAATGTATCCGAATAGAAAGGAATATAACTGACGATATTCCTCGACCAATATTCTTGCAAATTAGCCAACGGCATTGTGCCCATATTGATTACAACAGCAATAAATTCCCAGAATTCTGCGCTCGTCACATCACGCCAGCTCTGCCATATCGAATTTGCAGATAGCGCCTTCCCTTCCAATTTTTGTTTCGCGTATATATTGGTTTCAGAAACAATGTTTTCCACGAGGTCATTGGTGAAAAACAGTTTAAAAAAATCCATTGGTTGCTTCATATTAGAAACTATTCGTGGTGCTATGGGGTTTTGGCCAGGTATAAATTGTACGTTTGGCGGCACTTCTTCGTACCCACTGCAAAGTACCCATTTTGAACTGCTTGCACCTTCGACTTCACTTTCGCTCTCTATAATTCGAATTTTTCGGCCTCTCACACCTCTTACTTCCTCACTATCTTCTTCACTGGATTCGTTGGATGCGTGGCGTAATCCGTCGGAAATCAATCTAATTTCTTCATCCAAAGTGGCAAAATTGAATTCGTCCGAACCTGAGCTGATCTGATCTTGATCCATATTTTTAGGGCTCAAAAACTTTTCAACTGCTATATTCACTGCCAAGACTTTTTCAAGCGAATGCTAGGCTGAGACTAACTAAACTGAGCTAAGATTTGGTTATAAATGGAAGCCGAGCCTAGTCCACGAAAGTATTTCCGAGAGAAATATCTTATCACACATCGTAAGTAAGCAAATCGAGTAACTAAAGACCGTAACGCCGTAGCAGCGTCGCTCGAGTTGACGCTTAAAACAAGCCGGGCGCCGCAGCGGCGCCGCTCGAGTTGGCGCTTCAAATCCGCCGGGCGCTGATTCGGCGTCGCTCGAGCGCAAAGAGTTAATAACTAAAAAACAAGGCTTCAAACAACATTTTGGTCAAGGAAAAAGTTGTTCACAATCAGCTCAGCTACCCCCCATTTCCCAATGTTGCGGTAGTTACGGGACACCCTGTAGACTGAGAAAGGTGGATTTCGAGTTCCGCGATTAGACTGCATTTAACCAAAGATTTAGAGAATATACGTTTTTATACTATTGTACGCATTTCAATCATTCAGTTTCCTCTACCAATCATCGGCAGTAGTATTCTACCAGATAGATACACCTTAACCGCTTGAGGTTACATAACTAACAATCCTGTGGCACCCGGTAATGAAATAGGCACTGGTTCGTCCACGATTACCTTCCTGTGGCTCCCGTTGATGAAATAGGCACTGGTACGTCCGTAACTAACAAATTCTATAAAACAACCGATCCTCGGCTCCGCAGCCGTGCCCCTTTGCCTTCGGCTCGTAACACACCAAATGATTGAAATTTTTAGTTGCACATTTTGAGCTTTGGATTGACGTGTATACGCGTCCAAATGTTAGTGTTCGAGCCGATTCCGCGGTCGAACGATCTTGTCGCTAGCTCTGCGCCGTCCCCCTCGCTCTGCAGGCCGCAGGAGCTAGGCGACGAGGATTCGTGGACGGCGGGCGGCGCGGCGTGCCCGGGGAAGTCGAGCCTATTTAAGCCGAGCTATCGGCGGTCGACTTCCTTGCCTTCCTTGGCTATCACCGGTCGTGAAACTTGCTATATCCAGTCTCGTGGACTTCGCAAAATAAAGTTTTCTGACCGCAGTTTCGTCTTTTGCTTAGCACACGCTACCTTTAAAACTCGCGTAATACCACAAGGCACGCTTCGAGGCAAACCGGCAATTCTTTAGGCGACGGATTTCCAACCCTTTCAAACGAAAGGGCGAAACCTCCCGAACATTTGGTCCTTCGAGCCGGATTTTGCCAAACGAACTACCTTGTCGCGTCGCGAAAAAGTGGTGAGAGTGCTACCTGCTACGCGCGAACGGGAAGCTGCAGTTCAGCTTTGAAGAGTGCAACCCGTCGCCGCTACAAGGAACAGCAAAACGGACCTCTGGGACATCTGGGCGAACTTCGAAAACGACCAGATAAGTTCCTTTTCATTACTCCGTAACCGGATACAGACATTAGACCCGACGAAATCGCCACGTGGGCAGTAACGGCCGTGCGCGCGTACGTTACCCGCCGACCGTCCTCGTTCGGGCTAGTGTTTACAAACTTCGTGCGCGCTTGAAGGATAATCCCCGCGCTCTAACGGGCACTTTTTACGTCGTACCGATCGAAAAGGCAAAACTTCGTCGTCATGAGTTCGCCGAATTTCTCCGATATCCTACGCATTCAAGAGGAGCATGCGGGTTGGATCCAACGGTTCTGGACCAACCTATGCAAGCTGGGAAAGGAGAAATTGACGCGAGAGGCTCTAGAACAGCGACGGAAACTTTTAGATCGTTACTGGGACACGTTTTACCGGGGTCATATGCAGTTAGGGCACTTCAAAGAAACCTCCACAAGTGCTTATGTACAGCAGGAGGTTTATTTGGCGGTAGAGGACGCTTACATGCAAGCTGGGGAGATGATCGCGCAATGTATCTCCGAAAAATCGTCGATGCATCCCTCCGCCGGACAGCAGACGAGCCAAGGGGACATCGCGCAACCGCAACTCCCCAAGATCCCCCTGCCGACCTTCTCCGGTGACACATTGCAGTGGGAAAGCTTTCGGGACCTTTTCAAAAGCCTAGTACACGACGTCCCTCAGCTACCAAGCGTAAAAAAGCTGCTTTATCTTAAGTCTAGCCTAACAGGAGAAGCTGCCGAGGTGATCCAGAATACCCCGATAACGGACGCCGGCTATCGAGGAGCCTGGGAGGACTTGGAGTTGCGCTACGGCAATACACGCCTCCTGTCCTTCGCGCATCATCGTGCGCTCCTGTGCTGTCCGGCCGCGGACCATCAATCACCCTCGGAATTGAAGAGGCTGCTGGACACCTTTCGGCAAACCATACGAGCTTACTCCGCCCTAAGGAAGCCGGTTGCATCGTGGGACGAATGGTTCGTCTACATTCTGAGCCAGAAGCTGGATCCGACCACGCGCCTCGCCTGGGAGACATCACTGGAAAACAGTCGAGAAATTCCCTCATTCCAGCAGCTCTCGCATTTTCTGGAAAACAGAGTGCAGGCGCTGGACTCGGCGCGGAACTCGGATGCAATTCTCCGACCGGCGACATCCAAAGGTACCTCCAACAGGGCACCACCGAAACGGGGCACTGTAAGTATACTAGCCGCCACCTCTAGACCCTCCACTGCGCGGAAATGTCCATCATGCGCCAATAATCACACGTTGGGATACTGCTCCAACTTTAAATCGCTGCTTCCACGACAACGACGCGAGCACGTCAATCGACTAAAGGCCTGTCTTAATTGCTTGACCGTCGGCCATGAGACAGGTAAGTGTCCGTCGAGAAACTCGTGCCTAGCCTGTCGCCAGAGGCACCACACGCTGCTGCACGATGCAATGGGAAGCGGTCCGCCCGGGTCAACCTCTGACCACTCCACTTCCGCGACGTCGGCGTCGGCTCACACGGACGCCGCGGAGGGGACAAGTACAGCTTCGTCCTTCGCTTTATCGACAGCTCCTCGACACGCGGTCCTGCTGGCCACTGCCTCGGTCAAGCTGGAGGCGCCGGGTGGAGCAACCATTGAAGCTCGAGCCTTACTGGATACCGGTTCAGACACCTCCCTAGTCTCTGCCTGGGTCGTTCAGGCCCTGCGATTGCCACGGCGGGCGGTGCGGGTGGCCATCTCGGGAGTTCAACAAACTGAGAGCGGCCTCGCAACAAGCGAAGTCCAGCTTAACGTCCGCTCCAAACTGGACTCGAACTATCGTCTGCCGGTCCGCGCCCTCGTACTTAAAAAACTGACTTCCTTCTTGCCAGCTCAGCAGATGAAGCACGGTCACTGGCCGCACCTCGAGCACATTAGGCTTGCAGATCCCGAATACGGTGTGCCTGCCCGAGTGGACCTGATACTAGGCGCTGACGTCTGCGGAGCTCTGTTCCAGAACGGCTCTCGGGCTGGGCCCCAGGGTACCCCCACGGCAAGGAAAACGCCCTTCGGCTGGGTGCTAATGGGCCCTGTCTCGATCGAGCCCGGCTCTGAGATAAGAGCCGCGCGCAGCCTCCACTGCAGTGCCGAGGACGACGCCAATCGGCTGCTTCAGCGCTTCTGGGAGTTGGAGGAGCTTCAAGGTCAACCACCCTTGTCACCCGAGGAGGAACGGTGCGAGCAGCAGTTCAAGGACACCCACATCCGGGACCCCACTGGCCGATACAGCGTATCTTTGCCGTTTAAACGGGATCCGGCTTCCGCCTTGAGGCCCACCAGGGCCTCGGCACTAAAGCTGCTGCTCAACTGCGAGCGTCGGTTGGCCGCGGACGACTCCCGGAAAAGCAAGTATGTTCAATTCATGTCTGAGTACCGTGACCTGCACCACATGGAGGCCGTTCCAAACTCTGCCGTGCATCAGGATGCCTATTACCTACCGCACCATGCCGTGGTCAAGCGGCACGATCGAGCGGCAAAAATACGGGTTGTGTTTAACGCCTCCTTCCGGACGGCTTCAGGATACTCCCTAAATGACTGCTTGCTACCAGGACCAAAGCTGCAGTCGGATCTCTGGATGATCTTGACTCGCTGGCGCCTGTTTCGAGTAGTTTTCCCCGCAGACATCGTAAAGATGTTTAGGCAGATTCGGGTCCATCCAGGAGACGCGGACTGGCAGCGCATTTTATGGCGACCCCGCCCTGATGACCCGGTTGGCGACTTTCGACTCACCACGGTCACCTACGGAACGGCCTGCGCCCCCTTCCTCGCCCTGAGAGTCCTTACGCAGCTGGCCGAAGACGAGCAGAAAACGTTTCCACTGGGGTCCGTCACCATCCGCCGACACACCTACGTCGACGACATACTAACCGGAGCCGACGACGAGAAGAGTGCCCTGGAACTTCAGCATCAGGTCATTTCGATTTTCAAATCTGGAGGCTTCGAGCTGAGCAAATGGGCCTCGAACTCATCCGAGCTTCGGGACGAGGACGCCGCAGATTTTCGTCTGTTTCAGGACTTTGAAGGCGTTAGTACCTTGGGAGTCCTTTGGAGCCCAAACACCGATACGTTTTCGCTCAGGGTCCTACCGTCGATGGAAGAGCCGGTCAACTACAGCAAGCGTCGGATCCTTTCGGAAGTGGCCAGCCTCTTCGACCCTTTGGGCTGGGTCTCGCCAGTACTGATCTACGCCAAAATCTTGATGCAAGATCTTTGGATACTGGGCGCTGGTTGGGACGACACCCTCCCCCCGAAAATACAGGCTTCGTGGCACGCCTTCAGACGATCCCTCTCCAAACTCGATTCGTTGATAGTTCCGCGGTGGACGCACTTTTCGAGCAGCATGGAGAAGATCGAGCTCCATGGATTCTGTGACGCATCCCAGAGGGCATATGCGGCTGCAGTCTACATGAGGGTAAGAGAGGGAGAGCAGTTTACAACTACTCTCCTCGTGGCCAAAACCAAAGTGGCCCCGGTCAAAACGGTAAGCATACCCAGGCTTGAATTGTGCGGTGCAGTCCTTCTCGCAAGACTGTTAACCAAGGTGAAGGAAGGTCTCAACATACCGACTATGGTAACGGCCTGGACCGACTCCAGTGTTGCGTTACACTGGATTCGAGGTCACGCGTCTCTTTGGAAAACGTTTGTTGCCCATCGGGTTGCCACGATTCAATCGAACGTACCTCCCCAGCATTGGCGTCACGTCGCCTCCTCCAGCAATCCTGCGGATCTAGCTACGCGGGGTATCTCTCCGGCCGAGCTATTGGATTCGGATCTGTGGTGGAGAGGGCCCTCGTGGTTGGAGGATCACCCCCACCGATGGCCAACCTCCCTTCCGGAGGACAGCGGGGCCGCGGAGCAGGAGAGGGGCCGTGTGCAAACCTTCTTTTCCAAAGAAAACGATACAGGGGAATTGCTAACAAGATTCTCATCGCTTTCACGATTATTGTCGGTGACTGCCTACTGCTTCAGGTTCGGGAATCTTAGCAGAAAACGAGCTTCCGTGACCGGCTTTCTTCGAGCCGCCGAAAGAGCATTGGCTCTACGGGCCGTACTTCGGATCTCGCAGCAGTGCAGCTTCCGGAAGGACATCGACGACCTTCGACGGGGATCAGAGCTCCCAAGGACCTCCACACTCACCTCCCTGAGACCGTTCCTGGACGACGAGGGACTCATGCGAGTGGGCGGCCGTCTCTCCAACGCTGCGATGCCCTTCAACGAGCGGCATCCCTATATCGTCGCGAAGACGTCCCCACTGGCGGTCCTCCTCATACGAGATGCACATCGTCGGACACTCCACGGTGGGCCACAGCTGACCAGGAGCCTCCTTTCACGGAAATTCTGGATCGTCCACGGGCGCTCGCTAGTGCGCGCCGAAATCCGAAATTGCACGGTGTGCGCCCGATATAATCGAGCGCCACCCACGCAGGTCATGGCTCCCCTACCACGGGAACGCGTCCGACCTCAGAGGGCTTTCCTCCACACGGGCGTCGACTATGCGGGGCCGATCCTGTTACGGACTTCCCCAGGACGCGGACACAAGGCGTACAAGGGTTACATTGCCCTCTTCGTCTGTCTGGTCACGCGAGCGATTCATCTAGAAGTTGTTTCAGATCTATCCTCGGCCGCGTTTCTGGCGGCCTTCCGCAGATTTATCGGACGCCGAGGACGATGCATCGCCATGACCAGTGACAACGGAACTGTCTTCCATGGGGCCGATCGAGAGCTGCGAGACAAGTTCAACAGCGCCTCCACCTTCTACAAGGAGGCTGCGTCGTCCCTGGCGGCGGACGGAACGGACTGGAGCTTTATACCACCTCACGCCCCCCACTTTGGCGGCCTGTGGGAAGCAGGCGTGAAGTCCGTGAAACATCACCTGCGGAGGGTTATCGGGAATACAACGCTAACCTTCGAGGAGATGTCCACGCTGCTGTGTCAAGTCGAAGCCTGCGTCAACTCTCGACCTCTGCACCCACTGTCGGACGATCCATCGGACCTTGCTGCACTCACGCCCGGGCACTTCTTAATAGGCGAACCCACGTGCAACATTCCGGAACCCCAACCAGACGACCGGGAAGTTCCCCTAACCTCACGGTGGCGGCTCATCATTGCCATGCGTTCGCATTTTTGGAATCGTTGGCAGCAAGAGTACCTCCAAACATTGCAACAGCTTCCAAAGTGGCGTCGCCGGAAGGACAATCTGAAGGTCGGCGGACTCGTGCTACTTCGAGACGAGCTACAACCACCAGCGAAATGGTCAATGGGTCGTATCGAGGCCCTCCACCCGGGAGCGGACGGACAAGTGAGAGTTGTCACTCTTCGAACGGCGCGAGGAACCTTCACTCGACCTATCGTCAAGGTCTGCCCCCTTCCGCTGCCTTCCAACGACGCCAACCAAGCCGCTACGCAACTATAAAGTAACGGCTTCGCTTTAGCGGCAGGAACGGGAAATTCGTTCTCCGCGACGCGTAGAAGGCGGGCGGTATGTTCGAGCCGATTCCGCGGTCGAACGATCTTGTCGCTAGCTCTGCGCCGTCCCCCTCGCTCTGCAGGCCGCAGGAGCTAGGCGACGAGGATTCGTGGACGGCGGGCGGCGCGGCGTGCCCGGGGAAGTCGAGCCTATTTAAGCCGAGCTATCGGCGGTCGACTTCCTTGCCTTCCTTGGCTATCACCGGTCGTGAAACTTGCTATATCCAGTCTCGTGGACTTCGCAAAATAAAGTTTTCTGACCGCAGTTTCGTCTTTTGCTTAGCACACGCTACCTTTAAAACTCGCGTAATACCACAAGGCACGCTTCGAGGCAAACCGGCAATTCTTTAGGCGACGGATTTCCAACCCTTTCAAACGAAAGGGCGAAACCTCCCGAACAGTTAGAAATATTAAACAGTAGCATAATTGGTACAACGGTAGAAAAAAGCGCTTCAACTTCATATTTACGTATATTACATTAAAGTATTTAACAAATATTTTTAAAACATTTGTAAACAAATATTGATCATTGCCATATAGTTAGTAATTCAAAAAAATTAATGTAAAAAAATGAACCCCAAGGGGACTCGAACCTACAACATCAACATCTCGGCTCGCGCCGATTCATTTTGCTGATGGTTATAATTGTAACAGATTTAGCACAGCGTGACAGAGGTCTTGATATGTTGCGGCAACTACGTTTTACTTGCGTTGCGTTCACGCGTCACGTATTCACATATGAATCGCCGTTCGTTGTGTGAAATTATAACTTACATTTACCGACAGATTTATATTTTTATCGACTCTGACGATAACCTGGTCAAGTTAACTAAAATGTGCCATAAACGCCTCCGACGAAGAATCATTGAACTATTCGTACGTCCGATGCGTGCAAATCGTATTTCACCTTTTCCGCCTTCCAGAAGTGATAGATTGTGAAAAATCGGATTTCTGTGACCTTGTGCTACTTTAAGGAAGCCGGGAAGGGTGTTTTTAGCAGTGAGTAAACCATTAAATCGTTCAATATTTTCTAAATGTGAAATGTGTCAAGATGCTGCAGCCATCTTGTTCTGCCTACATCGGTGTCTGCCCCAAGCTTGCCAGTTTCAGAAATACCGTTCTCCTGAACGAATGATGAATTTATTGGCGTTCAAACATACCTTCCCGGCTGTGGTGAAGTCTACCCGTGTGTGCTATACCCGCGAAAGTTTCATTAATGCAATTATCGAGACGAGGGATCGATTCTACGAAATCGAGCCTCTCTCTCTCGTGCATGGCGTATACGTGCATGCTTTCCTTTGTTTGGTTGAGTGCACGCACACAGGTCATGGCGCCCCGAGTCGCACAGTGGTCCGAAACCGTAAAAACACGAACTAAATTCAATTTTTCGACCTCCTTCGAAATGTATGAAATTTTAGGCATGGTTTCTTATATGTAGACTAAATTTTGAAATGCAAATGGATTGCCGCAGGGCACTAGTAATTGCCTCAGACACCTTCAAAGGGGGGGAAAAATGTCTACTTTAGAACTATCCCATTTCTTTCTGAATTTGCTATACTTTGCGGCGCTATATTTTTTTACAGAGTGGAGCTGACTCAAATCCGTTTACATATTTTTAAAGAGTGTTCTTCCAGCTACAAGTGCATGTAACATGAAAGGTATCTACGTATTTATACCCTTTGAAAATACCTTTTCGCGAATCCCTATTTTTCCCCCGTTTTTCCACTTTCATGTCGTTTATAAGGGGGAGGTAAACTCGAGAATTCGATAAAATTTATATGAAAGTATATGTCAGAACCTTGTGAAGAAGGCTGCATAAAAAAGTTTGGCACGTTTTTGCAACTCCGAAAGTTATAACAATATATGTGCAGTCAGAACGCCGTTTTTCCACTTTAATGTCGTGCCCAAAGTGCCCTACATAGAAGTAAAACCATTAATAATAACTATGTAATGTAAAACTAGTCATAAATTTTTTTCTTTTTTTCAAAAATTTTTTATTTGACAACTTTTTTAAATAATTTTGTATATATTTCTATTTTAAATGTTTTGCTAACATGTTCGTTTAATTAAATAACATCATAAACGCGTATTTGGATGCGTAGATTCTACATCCCATTATCGAACTATTTCCATATTAACTATATAATTTCAATAAAGTTTTTTACAGATTATGAATCTCAATGATGAAATTAGTATTGTAAGAGTCGTTATATCGGCTGTAACAAATTTTATTTACTGCTACCTGAGAGATAACTACACACCACAGAAAATATCAGAACCATTTTCGACCGAACAACCTTTTATCAAATATTATTGTTAAAATAATTATAATAAGAGAATCTTTAATTGTAATTATATTCTATAACTCAAGAATTACCTAAAATCTTTCTATTCATAATGAATAATGTGTAAATAACAGTGCTATGAATTTAGTTTGTGTTTTTACGATTTCGGACCACTGTGAGTCGGGGCCTTAACCATGTGTATATTCAGTTATATTGAATAGTGAATACAGCGCTTTTTGAGTTAATCAAACAATTCCTGCCTGGGACGCATCCGCTCAGCGGTCCGCCTTTCTTCATTTCCCTTTCGCTCTGCGAGAGAAATAGCACGGGTTAGTGATAGGTGAGAAATAAAAATTTAAAGCTTTAATAATGGTAAACAGGAAGGATAGAGAATGTGTGGAGGAGCTCAGGCGTAAATACAAGAAGCTGAAGAAAAGAATAGATGACGGGTTGGCGGAATAGAAAGTGGAAGTACCAATCGACAGTAGCAGCGAGGATTTAAATAAATCAATGGAAGAAGGTAGGTTACATAAGAATAATATAGCTGATGTACGGGAAAAGAAAATTGGCACATGCATTGGTGCCATGAAAATCCAAAAAATGGTGATCGGCGACACACGGGCAATATTATCTATTGTTTGCCTGTGTATTCTTGCTGATCATAACCGATACGCGTGTTCGCTGCATGAAAACAATACAAGATGGCGGGGGAAAAAATGATTGAAAGCGTTTACCGCTATAAATACACAAAGGATTAGTAAACTCCTTCATAGTCTATTGTGCGCTTGCCGCTTATAATGTATGATTAACAATAGACATGTGCGTTTAGCGTTTTAAAAAATACCGAAAAAATTATCAGAAGCGTTTACCGCTGAAAATAAACACAGGGTTAGTGAATTCCTTCATGGTCTATTGTGCGCTTGCCGCTTATAATATGTGATTAACAAGAGACATGTGCGTTCATTGTTTTTTAAAAAATACTGAAAGAATTATCCGGAGCGCTTGCCGCATGGAGTTCAATATAATTTGGAGAATGTTTCTTCACAGAGGAAAGAGTGGAGGCAAATTTGGCAGACGAAATAGAAAATGAAGAAATAGTTGAAAAATCAGAAAAGTCTGAGATAGAGAAAGACAAAGAAAATGAGGAACCAGTAGAGAATCCACTGAGTGAATCAATATTGCGAGCCCTCGGCGTTGACCCGGTGGAGGAAGAGGTTTCGGAATTAAAAGTACATTCTTCTATTGCCAAACGCTGGTGTCATTGGTTTATGAAAGGGATTAAAGAAGAAGATCGAGAGAGGTTAACTAAAAAATATCTTCGGCCTGAAAGGTTAATGGTGCCAAAATTGAACCCAGAAGTCTCAGTGATTTTGACTGACAATGAATCAGCTTTAAAACGCGATGAATACTTCTATAAAAGGCAACATTTAGCTGCTTCAGCCCTAGCAGCTTTGGGATCAGCCATTAATGACATCGCTGAACAAGAGGATGGTTTGGACATAGTAGAGTTTGTTGAAAAACTCAGTGACGCTGCAAAGTTGACGATACACAATCGCGTAAAGCATTTATAGTACCAATGATTGATAAAAATAAAAGAGACTTGCTAAAAGACGCAGAAGCGGATGAATTTCTTTTTGAGAAGAATTTGGGTAAAAGATCTGAAAAACCAACCGATGGGAAAAAAGATGCCTCTACAAACGAGAAACAATAATTTAAACATGCAAGGCCTGCAGATGAGACAGAACGCAACCGTTCAACCAACGAGTGTTCCGACAGAACCAATAAAGGTTTAAATCCAAGCAGCAGAGGGGACCCAAATAAATGTACGTAAGAAAGCAGGTAGGCTTCAATACCTTGTGGAAAATTGGAAAAAGATTACGAGCGATCGTTTTGTATTGAAGGCTATACAATGGTATAAGATTAAATTTAAAGCAAAAGCGTATCAAAACTATCCACCAGCTACTAAAATTGAATCAAAGACTGAATTAACAAAATATAAAAATACAGTAGATTACATAGGAAAACAGGCTATTTTTCCGTAAATTATTTAGATGACATCTTATGTATAGGTAAAGATTACAAGAAGTGTCTGAAGAATGTGAAGGCAACTATAGCATTATTGACAGATCTCGGGTTTGTCATAAATTATAGAAAGAGTAGATTAATACCGTCTACCAAATGTAAATATTTAAGATTTGTAATAGATTCGGTTAAATATGCTTGGAATTTCCAAAGAAAAAAGAGAAACTAAAAATCTTAATTGAATGGGTTTTAAAAAGGAAGTGTTCAATAAAAGAATTCGCAAAATTAATAGGATCTCTAGTTTCTGCATGTCCTGCGTTCGAATACGGAATTATATGTATATTCTAAAATTATAGAGAGAGAAAAAGTAATGGCGTTGAATAAGAAAAATAGTGATTATGATGAGAGAATGGAAATTCGAAATAGCATTATTGCGGATTTGAATTGGTGGAAAGATGCAATAGATATATGTATCTTGGAATCCTATAAAAACATATGACTTCAAGTTAGAAATTTTTACTGATGCCTCCGACACGGGTTTGGGAACGCAACGGATAACAAAAATAGTGTCTTGGGAGTTTGGACGTTGGATCAAAAAGAACACTCTATAAATTATAGGGAATTAATGGCTGTAAAATTTGCGTTGAAGCAATTAGCGGGAGAAGAAAAGGATTGCCAGATTTTAATAAGAGTGGATAACACCGCGGCCATTTCTTATATTAACAAGATGGGTGGCGTAAGATATCCAAAATATCATGAATTATCGAAAGAAATATGGCAATGGGCAGAATCTAGACATATTTTTCTTTTTGCCTTATATATAGCATCGACGGATAATAAAAACGCAGATAAGTTATCAAGGATCAGTAACGATGATGTGGAATGGGAATTATCCAATAAGGCTTTCAAACAAATAGAAGACAGATTTGGCATACCGGATATTGATTTATTTGTTAATAATTATAATAAAAAATGTAAAAAATTTTTGTCTTGGATGCCCGACGAGAAAGCGGAGAAAGTAAACGCGGTAATTATTTAGAAAATTGCCGATCGAACGATTACGCATACGCTACAACGGATGCGTACGTATAAACAATGCAATGTAGTAGTACCGATCTTTTTTGGGAAAAATCTCGGAAACTAAGGCCGAGCGGCGGTTATATGTATAGGAAAAAGTTACTCAAAATGTTGATTTCTACATCATATTTAAAAATCATCAAAATCGGTGAGACCCCCCCTTTTCTAAATAATTACCGTAAACGCTTTTACCGTACAATGGACATGTTGGCATTTATTGTTCTAAATAAAGGACAAAACTAATATATTTTTCGTACATGGATTAATCGATTTATTTTAGTCTGTCCTGGTATATACATTGTATGTACAATGTCCGCGGCATAAGTGCGTCGCTCTTTTATTTCTTCACTTGTGCGACCCTCCTCGAGACGCTTCTTCGAAAGTATTCAGACGTACCTTCTTAAGGGCCCCGACTCCAGGCGCCATGACCTGTGTGCGTGCACTCACACAAACAAAGGAAAGCATGCACATATACGCCATGCGCGAGAGAAAGGCTCGATTTCGTAGAATCGATCCCGCGTCTCTATAATTGCATTAATGAAACTTTCACGGGTATACCACACACGGGTAGACTTCACCACAGCCCGGTTGCTATGTCTGAACGCCAATAAATTCATCATTCGTTCAGGAGAACGCTATTTCTGAAACTGGCAAGCTTGAGACAGACATCGATGTAGGCAACAATATGGCCGCTGCATCTTGACACATTTCACATTTCGCAAATATTGAACGATTTAATAGTTTATTCACTGCTAAAACCACCAACCGGGCTTCCTTGAACTAGCACAAGATCACAGAAATTCTATTTTTCACAATCTATCACTTCTGGAAAGCGGAGGAACAGTATTACGATTTGCACGCATCCGACGTAAGAATAGTTCAATGATTTTCCGTCGGAGGCGTTTATGACACATTTTAGCTAATTTGGCCAGGTTATCGTCTTAGTCGATAAAAATACAAATCAGTCGGTAAATGTAAGTTATAATTTTACACCACGAACGGCGATTCATACGTGAATACGTGATGCGTGAACACAGACGCAAGTAAAACATAGTTGCCGCAACGTATCAATAACTCTGTGACGCTGCTGTTGTCACATCTGTTACAATTATAACCATCAGCAAAATGAATCGGCTCGAGCCGAGATGTTGATTCGAGCCGTTGCAAAAACTTTTTTGTAGGTTCGTGCCCCCCTCGGGTTAATTTTTTTTCCATAATTTTTTTTTAATTACTAACTATATGGCAATGACCTATATTTGAAAATGGAATAAGAGGAAGGAATAAACAATAAAAACACGTAATGATTTATAAATATATATTTATTTATGATGTAAAAAAATATATATGTGTATATATATATATTTATTTATATTTGTAATAAAAAATAATTGTGTGTTCTAAAAGAAAGCCGAAATAGTAGTGAAATATCCCACTGTTTGATACGGTAGCACGAAAAGCGCTCTAACAAGGGAAGACTCTTAACTGGTCGACTCGGATTTTAATGTAGTTTTGCAGGTTGCTATTACAGAGGCTCCTGATGGTCTATTATCTACTATGGTAAAATATTAGGCGTAGTTATTCAGAAACTTTAAAGATATTAACAATTAAAGTTACATACCTTCTATGTGATGCCCATATCTTCTATAGATAGAGAGGACTCTTCAAGAAGATTGGTAACCAAGTGAGATGGTGTATGGCTTGTACCGTAGAGGCCCTAGGTTCGATTCGCGGTTAATTAACTTTATTTTTTATTTATGGTTTCATTTTGGCGACACTGTGCACGTTTCTAAATTATAACTAGTTCTTTTCAAATGTTAATAACTTTGAAACAAGTTTTCGAAGTCGGTCCAAGATGCATAGCTATTCCTGTAGGAATCAGTGTAGTTTTTGTAGCCTAGCGAGAGGTATTCCTCTTCAGTTCGATTTTTTATTGTGTTTGGTGTATGTACAATGTCATTTAATTTTTGTGACTTGTGGACATTGTTCGAATATGTGGCCAAAATGAAATCATGACTGAAAAAAAAACAATTAACCAGGAATTGAACCCGGGACCTCTACCTTACTTTTTTTTAATTTTTTTATAATATACGTTTATTGTGCCAGTACAAGAAGGAGATGATACAGAATAAATAGGTAAAATATATACAAAAGAGAAGAGCTACAATAAACCAAAACGTACAAAAGGATATCGAATGATGAAAGACTTAATGTAGAGATCGATGGCTCTAGCGCTGAGCACTCGCGATCTTATTGCTAAATTTAAAATTACTGCGCTTATCGCTACTTATGGTGTGGGGTTAAGGGTTAGCTTGGGCAGTGGGTAGGTTAGTTTGTGTATAGAAAGGCACATAAACTATACAGTCGTCTTTGTCGGTAGTAGTTGGTAGGGTGGGAGTGTGGGTGGGTTGGTGGGAGGAGGGGGAGGGGGTTGGGTATTTTATTATATTTATTTACAGTGCTTATGGCGTCTAGTATTACATTGTTTTACATTTACATTGTTAGAGTAAGCATGCGGGGGTAGTTTGCTGCTTGTGGCTAAGGGGCGGGTAAGGTTTGGAGTTTCTCCCCGGTGGGGGATCATTCGATTGTTTGGGTTTAATTTTTTGTATTTAGAAGCGTAGCTTGGTGTTCCTATTATTGCGGTTAGTGTTAAGGTTGCCATTCCGATAGCCACCAGTATTTTTTTGTGTCCCTGCGGTGGTGGTCCCTTAGATCTATGGTTGACAATTTGTCGTTGAATTTTACGTTACTGCTGGTAATGTTAGTGTCTGTGTGTGGGTAAAGAATTCTTTTGTCGTCGGCTTTCCTGTGGGCGTGGTAAATTAGGGGCATGTTTTCGCGATTTTGGATGTAGCCTAGGTTATCCAAGTAAATGAATGATTCCGGTGGTGTGTATCCGGTGGAGCACGTATTTTTATAGTATTGTGGGTTGGGGTAAGTTGAACTATTTATAAGGCTGTTGTTTTTTATCTTTCGGGTGTTTGCCCAGTGGTTGCGAATGAGTTTGAGGATGAATAGGTCTATCCTGATTAGATCGGCGAGTTCGTATAGTTTTTGGTTCCTGATCAGTTTGGTGTAGTTAGATTCGGGGGATCTGTATTTATTTAGGCAGGCGCGGAGGCATCTTCTTTCGAATATCCTCAGCTTTTCCATGGAGCATGCGGTGATGTTGAACCATATGGGGCAGCCGTAGGTTAGAATTGGTCTTATTAGTGATTTGTAGCAGATTATTTTGGATTTTGCGGTTAGCGTTTTTGAGTAAAAGAGGCGTTTGTTGGCGGCGAATGCTTTTTGTGCTTTGTCGATTTGTATGTGTATATGGTTGTTATAATTTAATTGGAAGTCTATGTGTATTCCTAAGTAGCGCACTACTTTTTTATGGGAAATTTTTTCCTGCTGGTTATTATTGTTGTACAAGTGGAAGTTTTTTGAGTGTACGCGTACGTCGTTGTTTGCTTTAGAGATGGACGATATATATGGTCGGAATAGAATTGTTTCGCATTTATTTGTGTTGATCCTTAGTTTCCAGGTGTGTAGGTGATCCTGAATTTTGGCGAAGATTTCTTGTAGTTGCGTTTTTATTATAGAGGGTTTAGCGTTTTTTGTGTATATTAGTAGGTCGTCGGCGAAGGCTATTGCGAATTTATTGTGTTCTTTGTTTAGCCCGTACATGTGGAGTAAGTCACTCATATAGATATTAAACAGAATGGGGGAATTTACTGTCCCTTGTTGTAGACCGTTCTTGATTATAAAGGTTTTAGAGGATGTTGCGTTCTTGTCGGCGGTAATGAATTTTTTGTCGTGGAGCATGTTCCAGATCATTTTTGTGAGGTGCTTTGGGCATTTTTTATTGATTAGTTTAAAGAACAGTCCGTCAAGCCAGACCGTGTCGAAGGCTTTTTCGAGGTCGATGAAGATGGCTCCTACGCATTCATTCGCGTTTCTCGCCCAGCAGATATCTGAGGTGAATTTCGTTGCGGCGTGGACTGTGGAGTGTTGGTGTTTGAATCCGAATTGTGTTTCCGGAATAACGTTGTTGTCTTTTGTAAATTTTAGTATGGCGTCGTTGATTGTTGTTTCGAAGATTTTACTGATATTTGCAAGGAGGCTGATGGGGCGGTAGTCCGTGGGGGAGTTGCCATCTTTACCTTTCTTTTTTATTGCTATTAATTTGGCCGTTTTCCAAGCTATTGGGAAGTACGTTAGGTTGAGGCAGTTGTTGAATATTATGGTGTAGTTATATATGCATTGGGGGGGTATGTTCTTGAGGGCTATGTTGGGAATGTTATCGAAGCTGGATGATTTTTTGTTGTTTAATTTTTTAAAGGTGTGTGTTAGTTTTGCAAAAGATGTGAAGTAGTCTGGTGGCACGTGTGTTTCTGACGGACTGTCCGCTGTGTTGTTGGAGTCGAATGTGCAGACTGTATTGTTATTGGTTTTGTCCTGTTGGATTTCTTGTTCTAGGGTCCGAGTTTTTATATTGATTATGTTGGATAGCTGTTCTTTACCCATATGTAGGTTTTGGGTGTGAACAGCTTCGAAGTGGGTACCGAGGATATTCAGTTTAGTTACTGTGTCTGTAATTATGATATTGTTTTGTGCGTCTGTTTGCTGGGTTGCTGGGTTTATATTCGCTTCGTGCAGAAGGTGTTCGTTGTTCGGTGTGATCTTTAGAGTCTCTATGTTGTTTGCCGTTTTGGGTCTGAATATGCTATTTAACGTGGGGAAGAATTTTGAGGCGTCTTGTGGGGATATTTTCGCGATTTTGTTCTCCCAGAATTTGTTAGTGGAGTCGTGGAAACCTTTCTTGATTTCCTGTCTCACTGTTTTCAGTGTCTCTTTGAGTGTTGTTATTAGTGTGTCGTTAGCAGTGGAGTAGTTTGTGATTTTAGTTAGTCTATTTATTTGGGTGAGTAGGTGGCTTTTTTGTTTCCGAAGTCGTTTGATGAGGGGTGTAATGAATTTATCTGTTGAGTTTTGGTTTTTGGGTATGAGGGGGACTGCATGGGCTATTGCTTTGTTTATGGATGAGTCTAGTGCGCTGATGTATTTGTCTATTTCCTCCGTCGTTAGGTTTCTGTCGTTGGGTATTGTTATTGTGTCGGTGTTTGTGATGAATTTTTTGAATTTTGTCCAATCGGTTTTGGCGAAGTTGTATGTTTCAGGTGTCGTTAGTTCGTCTAACTCCATTGCGTTCATGGATGGGATGGATATTTGGATCTTGACTGCTCTGTGGTCGCTGTCTCGTTCGTATGAGTCTAGCGTTTGGTGTCTGTGTAGGTTATGGAGTTTGATGCGGTTGTCTGTAAGGCATAAGTCGATGAAGGCTCCGCTGGCGGGAAAGGATGGGATTTCTGTCCTGTAAAGAGCGATTCTATAGGCTATTTGGTTTTCTTGTGTCCACTTGTTCAAAGCTGTGCCTCGGCTGTTTATTGTTAGGTTACCCCAGGACTGGTGTTTCGCGTTTAGGTCGCCTGCTAAGATGTAGAAGTTGTTTGGTTTGTGGAGTTCTAATTCTTGGAATAATGATTTTAGTTCTGCGATGAATTCTTTTTTATTGTTACCGGTTGCGTATCCTGCGATGATAAAAAGTTTGGTGCTGTTTTGTAACTGTAGTTCTATTATAGCGGATTCGAGGCATTCGTTATGATGAGACCGGTTGAGGTGGATTTGTTTGTATTTTAGCATATTTTTAATTAGGATGCCCGTGCCTCCAGCTTGTTTCGCGTTGGTTCTGTCTTTTCTGGTGAAGTTATAATCTTTGAAGCTTATTTTGTGGCTGTGGTTTAGTTTTGTCTCGGATAGGAGTACTATGTCGGGGTTGTATTTGTTAAGGGGGTAGACACGGGTAATGCAGCGAGCTGTAAACCGACAAAATATGGCCCCAAAACATGGTTTAGTTGGATGCAAATGAAATCTTTATATGACACTATTTTGAGCTCGGAGAGGGCTCATTCGAAAGAGGAAGGTTGAGCGGAGTGCGCCAGATAGATGGTTGAACGAGATTGTGTTGATATTTAATAATATGAGTGTTAAAAGTGTAAGAAAAAATGGACAAAATACAGCAGCAGAATAACAGTATTTTTAGTTCACTAAAAGACACAACCTCGTTCAAAAACACATCTGGCGCACTGCGCTGAACCTTCCTCTTTCGAATGAGCCCTCTCCGAGCTCAAAATAGTGTCATATAAAGATTTCATTTGCATCCAACTAAATGCATTCCCACATACGAGTTTCACCGTCCGTCGTCCATATTGCCGTTAAAACAGAGCACGTGACGTCACAAATTTAGTTCAGGTAGTTTTGACAAGATGGCGCCTACTCAGGAGGGCTGCCAACGTAGAATCATAGCAAAACTGAAGCGTTGGCTTGTTACATGTGCTACAGTAAAAGCGTGACGCAGTCAATGTATGCATTTTCGTACGATATTAGGTTACGTTATATGCATTTTGGGCATACATTGACTGGGAACTGTATAAATTTACTAAACGCTTTTACTGTAACACATCCATGACTTGAAATCGCTGTCGAATTTATGTTATAATTATATGGCTATATTTTTTTATTTTTTTACTAATACTGGAAGTATTGATGTACTGATATCATATTTTCAGAATGTGGTAGCTACAGCAATTAATTGAAATTATTGCTCTTCTTATTATTCTTTTTCATTCTTTTGACTATTTTGTATAAAACATATAATAAGGAAATGTCTCCAAATCAGTCAACAGTTGACTCCCTGATTTTTTTCGTACTCCTGTACGGTCATTTGTAGTATCGAACGGCGATTCATACGTGAATACGTGATGCGTGAATACAAACACAAGTAAGGCATAGTTGCCGCAACTTATCAAGACTTCAGTCGCGCTGTTGCCACATGTGCTACAATGCGGATCATCAGCTAACTCTGCTAACTAAATGAATCGGCTCGAGCGGAGAATTTGTCTCGAGCCCTCGCAAACTTTTCTTTAGGTTCGAGTCCCGTATGTGTTCATTTTTTTTACTTTCTGACTTTCTCTTAATGAAACTTTTGCTAACATATTTGCGAGATTTTTCTAATTAAAATAAGGCCAAACACGATATAGTTTGAGTTACATTTACTTGTTGATACTAATTAAATACGTACCACAAAGTCTGTATTAACCAGTCAATATGATTTAAACTATATCGTGTTTGGTCTCATTCGAATCAGAAAAATCTCACAGATACATTGGTAAAAGTTACATGTAAAAAAATTAATGATTAAAAAAGTTTCATCGTTGAATTAGTATTAGTCACACCGATACTCTGGTTCGGATCATGTTACACCGCTTCCTCGTCGAGCGTCACTATCGCCAAGGGGGTTCCCCCCACGTGGAGGGGATAGTCCATTTCTACAGCCAATCTTTTCTTGCATTTTTGTCATCATAATATTGTCCAAAACTTTCATGTGACCATTGAAACATGTGTACGAGACTGACCAGTCAATTGTGAACAGTTCGAAAAACTGCTTGCAGAAGATGTTTCTAACAATTGAGTGGGTCTGATTTCGGTACATGTACAGAAGAGGGACAACCTCACCGATTTCAATGACTTTTGCTAACAAAAAAGTGTCTAATCTAACGAACTTTTTTTTTGGGACATCCAATATCCGTCATCTATTTTTTCTTTTCACTTATGATTCCTTACTGCAACGTAACATATTGTAGCATAAGCACATTTCAAGTAATTGAAATGTATAATGAATTTTCTACGCTTACACTACCAGCAGACTTTTCATTCAAATCGCAAGTTCAACGCAACAGCTGGGAATTTCTTTCCGCATTCAGAATAGAATATCGAAATAACAAGCAGCTCCCTCTCGCATGTCGGTATTACCTTTTCGGTGCAGGAAAAAGCTGCTGTAATACCGACCTTCCAAATCGGAGAGGTCACGTGCCGTGTCTACCCCCTTAAAGGTGGGTATAGACGAGCGCGCTGCGGCTGCAACGCGGCACGGACCGAACGTGTTTGGGCGAATATTCGTTCATGTGGACGGTGACGTGCGGCAGTACTGCAATGCCGCGCAACGAACCATTTCGAGTCGGTTTTTTGCGCGAACACAAAGGGATTCGTTGCCGCAGTGTGGACGGTTTTCTGTGGGTTTGCCGCGTTCGAGCCCAGGCACAGTGCGTATTTTAAATGGGCGTTCGGGACAAAACTCAAAAAATGCATATAATGTATAAATACTGAACATTTTTATAGTGGAAAAGATCAAACTAGTTGTATGACATAACATTATCATAACAATAACAACAATTGTATTCCCTACCTACCGATAAATGATTATTTTGGATAAAAAGTTCAAAAATCAATCACGATTTTTTCGACTGTGCCAAGTACCGAACACAATAAACCGCTTTACCCGCGCACGTTTCTTTATTTCTGCGAGCGGATCCTTTCCTGGGTTTTCCAGGATGGTTTCGGGAAAAAGCGCATCGGGGACACGAATGACTCGTGTGTTTTCTTCAGTCAGCGTATTTTTTAAAGAAAGGAAAACTCATAACTCATTTAGACAAACACTCGTTTGACAAACACGGCCCGTTTGGTTAGATTCGGGTCTCTAGTTAGTGCAACAATGAGAATTATATTAAATATCTGACGAAAAAGCAGCTAAAAGCAGAAAGTGCTTGGATAACAATAATCTATATAGTTTCTAGAATATAGTGGTGAAAAGCATTTTCTGGAGCAATCTGGAGAACTTGCGTAATTAAGCAATGTTTATATGATATTTATTATGAAGTAAAACAAAGCTCAATTTTTAATTTAAAGTTTTTTTTTTTAGTTTTGGAATTATTATACCTGCAAGATTATGTACTGCACAAAAGTTTTAAGTAAAATCGTGAAATAGACGTACTAAACAACAAATTAAGAAAAGAATATATTTTGAATAGGTGTTTATTATTGGTTACCCTGGATTATCTAGTGCGATAAAATAAAAAAAAATTGTTGTACACAATTGGAAAAGGTTCATAGTTTCATGCCTATAAAATTAAATTTTCAAATTCGAATTTTTTTTTTTTTTGCCCCAATGTCCAACGATACAATAGGGTCGCCCACTGTGCGCCGCAGTCAAAAAAAATAAAAACCGATTTCTTCGTCGTTTTTTGCGTGTCACAGTAACTTATACGGCGAAATTCCGTCTACTCTTTCTTAAATAAGTATTTTATGCAATGTTCAATGTTTTTACATACAGAAAATCATCATAGAAATTGAGGAAACTAGATAAACTAGATATTATCCGGCTATAGCCTTTGAAAAGGACTTGGAATCATGTGTAGCAACTGCGATTAACAATTACATAGAGCTTACCAAAGATATTAGGAAAGCAGAGGATCAGTTATTTATATCAAATAGGAACCTATATAAGGCAATTTCGTCACAAACTATAAGTAAGTGGATAAAAGCAGTACCAAGGAAAAGCGGTATGTATTGACATTTCCATATTCACTACTCACCCTACGAGACACGCGTCTACGTCCGCCGCGTTAGCAAAAGGTATATGTAGATATAGGTTTAATCCGTCGTACCGCAGACTGGATAGAAATCACGAAGATTTTCGCAAAATTTTATAATAAGCCTATAACAACAGATAAACGAATATATGCGAATGCGACATTAGAAATGTAAGTTCTGTTTGTAAAACTAAAATTAAAATTGCAGACTCTAAAAAACTACATCTAATCTCGAGAACGAGGCGAATGAATATAATTTAACGATCGAACTTCACGTACAGGTAAGTTCGGTTGATCGTTAATCAAACGTTAAAAGGATTAGTTTACAAGATATTTGGGAAAATTACATAATATCTTTAGTAAAAATTAAAGTACTGCATTTAATAAATATCAGTAAGTAGTATACATTTTGAAAATATTATTAAAATCGGTTAATATTGCTCTGAGTTTCAAATGATTAAAAGGTTTGCGTTATGCATAATTGAATATACACATGTTTAATGAATTAATTATTCGATACCGAATCGAAAAAAATCTATTCAAAACTCCCGCAACTTAAATTCAGTTTATCGGTAGATTCTCCAACATATATACATATTCAGTAAATAACTCGGTCCAAAGTCCAAACGACTATATAAATCAGTCGTTAAGGACCCGATGGTTCAAGCGACTGCATTTGGTCGATAGTTTTAAGTAACTACATTCAGTCGATAGCCCGATGGTCCAAAGTCCAAACGACTAAATCAGTCGTTAAGAGCTCGATGGTTTAATTAAACGACTAAATTTCGTCGATAGTTTTAAGTAACTACATTCAGTCGAGAGCCCGATGGCCCAAAGTCCAAAAGACTAGATTAGTCGTTAGTCGATGGTTTTAAAAATCAGTCGACTGAAAATAGTAGTTGGGTACTATCGACTAATCGATAGTTTTTAGTCGATGGTGCCCATCACTAACCTCGCTATGAATGCATTTTGTGTAAACGGGATACGAAATGAAACGATCGTAGCGTCATCTGTAGATATTTCTTTTTTTAATACGAAAATAAAGTACCGCCAATTCAATGTTGATTGCACGTATGTTCGCTGTTTCTCTCATTATTACAGAAATAGTCGTTACGTTGAATTTCGTTATAGGCTAATATGTATAATATGTACTATGCTTTGAGAGTATCGATTTGATTTTAGACTTTCAATGTTTTGACGTGAATGGCAATGGCGGATTTTATGTTTATCACGTATTTGATATTGTTGACATTCGAGTTGTGTCCAGGTGGGTGATACACTTGTCAATTACACAAATATTTTCTCGAAAAATTTTGATTAATCTTTACCAGTTATTTTAGTTATTTCTTGGATATAGTTTTCTGCTGATATTTAACATATTCATGGCAAACGAGTACAAAACGTGAATTGTAGTACAACTTTTACATAACATATAACATAACAATTCTCTCACTGAAATCTGTCTTATTCTCTTGGTTTGCTGAAACAACTTAGTATGACATGCATTTCAGATAATGCTTTATTATGTCTTGAAATGTACGTCAATGCTTAACAGGAATCATTTTTAGGAGAAGAAGAAAAGTTTACCCTATTGGAACATGATTTGTCCCTTGAAAATGAAGAACCGCACAAGGCGTTTGATATCACTGATTTCAATGGCAGTTTGAGCTCTCAACAACGTTTTAAATGTCATATTTGCGAGGGACCAGATTGCTTGTACACAGAAATTTGCCATAATGCAGTAACGGTAACAGCTTTTATAAATAAAATTGTCCTCATCTACATGAAGAATATAGGTAAAAATTAATAGCTATTTATTTCTATTCAAAAGTGTTGGAAATCCAGGGTAAGGCACTCGGATGGAACAGAGAGTGTAAGTAGAGGTTGCACTTCTACGATAGATCAAATGTTGCTGATATGCAATAAGCAGTTGCCACTGCGTATAGTTCAAAGTGGTAATAACAGAAGGAGGCACGTGACTGGACCCTCAGGAGCTGTGCAATATTATGTTGAGTGTTGTCAAACAGATTTTTGCAATGGTGGGCCATTTCCGATATTGCACAACTTGAATGGGGGTGAGTATATATAATATTTTTAAACATCGCATAATCTTAGAAGTAATGGTGCTTTTTATCTTAGACAATTAAGTAACAATGTCTCATCTACTCCTGACATATTGCTAATTTGTTACAACAGTGAATTTTAAATATAAAATGGTACCAAATTATAGTGCAATTCACTTAAATAAGAGGATACTACATATTTGACTGAAAAAATGCTATGTTATATGGTTTTAGAATATCAAAGCTTAACTGAAAATAGAACATTACTTATGAGATTATCGAATTGTATCATCTGCTCAACTCGGTAGGGCTGTATTTTTTAAATAGTCAGGAACCAGAAACGTGTTATGATAGAATTAAATGATATTAAGTATTTTATGTTTCTATGTTACCTATTAGTTTCCATGTTTCAATTCTTCTAATACATACTGGCTTTATGATAGATATAAAAGTGGAAAATGTTTTACTATTTTAAGAACATAGTGCCTTGAACACATTTTTTCTGTGTCCAACAGTTTTCATTTAATGTTGATCACATGTATTTTTTTTTAATTACTTAATAGCTATCGTAGCTTTTTTGCGTCATATGGGAGTAGCTTTGGAAAGAATTCAATGATCTAGTATATAATAGGTATGGGTGCTTTAAAAATGTCGAAAGGGATTGTACTTTGGAACCTTCATCGCTCTAGTTTGTAGCCGTTCTAACTCATTGGAATAAAGAATTCAAATTCATGATAATGTGACCAGAAATCTATTTAGGAAGCAACAAATATTCAGTTTTTTTAAGTTCTAATACCAAAACTTCTAAAGGTTTCAAATTTGTTTAATCTCTAGACTCAAGTTTTCTCAATTTACAAACTAGTGAAGATAGAACAACTAAGAACTAGAACGATGACTTCATAATACTATGTTCAATATTATTATTGGTTAAAGTGACGACATTCTATTGTTTTAAATATGACGAAACAGTAGGGGTATCTTTAAATTAAAAAGGGGTATAACTTCAAATCTAGATATTTTCAAAATAGCGCATTTTTGAGAAGAATGTCGAATACAAAAGTTTCATGGCTTCAAGGAGGAAATACAACAGTCCTATTTATTTTTTATTTGTGGAGCATTTGCAAGCTTATTTGAATGTTAACTCTTTTTTCAAATAGTAATCAATATTTCTCTTCACAGATTCTTGTTCTACGGAAAAAAAGAATAATCTTTCATATAGATCATTTTTCTTTATCAGACTTCATCTTAAAAAGATATTTAATAAAATAACAATTTATTTCAGTTTTACTGATTCCAAAGTAGAGTAAGTGGTACAAATGAATATTTCTTAACACGGCTGCCATGTGACCCACCGGTAGGTCACACAGTATCTGGCTGACTATGCTGTGCAAAATGCTGGTGGGTTACACTACATCTTGTTTTATATTGCGTCATACCTTAGAAGGAAGAACATAAATTATTTGTATTTATAGTTCTGATAATCAATGTTCTCTAAGAACGGCTGCTACTTCCTACCAAAGATATCCAGGTTATAATTTTTTCTTATTATCTAGTATTGATCAAAAATTAAGAAAGTTGCTTTTGTATCACTTAATTGTCCATTCTGTACTTTGGGTGTAGCAAAACTGAAGTAAATTGTGATTTTATTAAATATAATTTTAAGATAAAGTCTGACAACAAAATCATCTGTACAAAAGTTTTTTGTTTTTTCCTATAGAATAAGAATCTACGAAGGAAAATATAGATTTCTGTTTGAGAAAAGAAAGTTGGCCTTTACTTGCATCGCGAAAGATAGTAAAACGTTTCTTTCAGGATGTGCAAAAATGAGTTACGTTGAAATTGTTTGGTTCAGATCGACTAATATTGTGAATCATAACTGCAAGGTTATTTTGATGGTATTTCAACGTGATCGTCTAATAGCAATAATATATTTTATATTTTAATGATATAATGTATTTTATTATTCTATTTTTTTATCTTCCAATGTCGTAGAATGTAAAATTGCGGTAGTTTGAACGCAACTGGAAAATTGAATATTTCTTTCTGTCTGTCCCCTATTTCTGTAAGCTTGATATTTTATACGTCTCTATTAGAAAAAATAGAGTCGCATAACATCTGGCTCTTGAGTTGACCAGAAGATTCTGGACTTATAACTTATTTAATATTCAGCGATCGGGAAATATTTTGGTCAGTCTTTATCTTGTAATGGAGCTGGTATATCGTAAAGCATCGGTAGTAATTTATATCTTAAGACATTTCTGCATATCTACCCATTTAAAATACACTCTGTGAATAATGGGCCAATAACATGAATTAGAATGAACATGTTTGATCGGAAAAAATGTTAATTTTCCCAGTTGCATTCAAGCTATTCTGATTTTTTCATTCTAGGCTATTTGAAGACAAATATATGTATATATATCATGCAATAAAAATGTAATTATTATGTAAAAATATTATTAATGTAAAAGTCATGATTCACAATATTCGTCGATATGAACCAAACAATTTTGCCTTCATACATTCTTTTTTGTATCTGCAAAAATAATGAAGATGACAATATATGCAAGTTAAACAAATCCCCCTGTATATGTATACGTATATAAAATGTATATGTATTATATATAAAAGTTTTGAAAAGAGTTGAGTTTTCAATGATTATATGTTATATCTGCTCATACACAGATTATCTAGGGGAATAATTTTATATAAAAAAAATCATATGTATGTAGAACTACAAATGCAACGCTGCACAAATATGTATAAAGCCTAATGTATGAATTTAAGGCAGTATAAATTCCGAATTTACTTAACATATATTTCTTCTACTTAAAACCATTTTAAAATACAGCTCCACTCAGTTGAATAATATAAAATTTTCATTTCTAATGTCAGATTATACTCAAATTGCACTAAACATTTTAGATGTTATTGAGGAAGACTATGCAATTAAATTAACATTGGCCATATTGGGTCCTATGGTTGGATTCTGTGTTATTGCTGGAGTAGTGCTGTTTTATTTGTTGGTATGCAGGACACGTAGGAAAAGGACTTTGGCTGCAAGACGGAATAAACTTGTTATTGATTCTGAAATAGAGCCATCTATCTTACATTTTTCTTTTGCATCTCCTACATCCACTGCTACATATAATTCTCATGAATTGAAAGCAACTGCAGCTGGAGATAGCACATTAAAGGTATGAAGCAAGACACCATATACAACCAATATATGAATTGTATATCATGTAAGTAAGGCACCTTCATTTAGGAAGAAATTTGTATTTCACATTGAGTTTGCGTTTGATATGAATAAAAGATATAGATAATACAAAATCAGACGCTATAGCCGGAGAAGGGGTAAAATGTACCCCTAATCCAAATTCGACTTGTGAGATGTCATTCGTTAGTTTGTCAAGGAAAACCAATTTGTACCAAGTTTCAACCCTGTAACTCAACTGTGAGGGTAGTTACAGTGGAAAAACAAAAATAGAGTTTTCGCTCAATATCTCCTATTTTATAGCAACAAACATTTTGACAAACATCTGAGACACTCCCATTATGGAGGCACATATTATAGAAGTTTTTCAGATTTTTAAACTAGAAACCCGAGCTGCAAAAAATAAGAAAACGTCAAAAAATGCTGAAAAATAACGATTTTTTATTGAAGGAATCGTTTGACTACATTTATACTTTTTTCGTAGGTACATGTTATTGATACTACTACTCCTAATTTTTTCAGATTTTTGAAAAAAAATTAAAATCCCATTTTTTCGTCGTTTTTTGCGTGTCAGAGTAACTTATACGGCAAACTTTTGTCTATTCTGTGTGAAATAAGTTTTTACGTACAGCAAGCCAACATAGAAATTGACGCAACTAGATAAACCGAACCAATTGTATTATAAGTATTTCATCCATTTTCAACGGCGTCGGTGGTCCTGCGGTTAAGTGTCCGACTGCTAAACCGCTGCAAACTGTTTTGTAGGTTCGAGCCTCCCTCGGGTTCATGTTTTTAACATTAATTTTTTTCTAATTCCTAACTACATGACAATGATCAACATTTGCTTAGAAGCATTTCAAAAATATTTGTTAAATATTTTAATTTAATATACGTAAATATGAACTTAAAGGGCTTTCTGGGCTACCGTTTTTCTAGCCACGTATCTTGCCGATTATGGCATTTATAACATTAAAGTAATCTATATAGTGCATTTTCAGATGTCTTAGATTGAACAGTCATAGATGGAGTGCAGGAAAACTCTTGTGATGTTTTACTACTATTTCGCCTTGGTTTTAGAACACAATTATTTCTTGTTTACAAATAATTATTGTTGCCAATGCAATAATTTATTATTTGTCGCATGCTTGGAGCCAGTAAAAAATTGTAACACCCGCGAAACTACTTAGCAACTAACAAGTGACTCCAATAATTAACCAAGACGGCGATGAAGATTAAGAACTTTTCTTTAACGCTTATTATTTATTCAAAAATCTGGACAAAATTGAGAATAGTAGTATCACTAATATATACCTACAACAAAGTATAAATGTGGTCAAGTGATAACTTCCATATAAAATCGGTATTTTTCAGCATTTTTTGCAGCTCGGGTTCTCAATTTAAACATCTGAAAAACTTCTATAATATGTGCCTCTATAATTGCAATGGCCAGCCTTTTTTCGAACTTTTGTATGCGCTAAAATGGCAGATATTGGGCAAAGACTATATTTTTTTTCCGCTATAACTACCCTCCCAGTCGAGTAACAGGGTTGAAACTTGGTACAATTTAGTTTTGCTTGATAAGCTATCGAATTACACCTCACAAGTCGAATTTGGTTTAGGGGCACATTTTACCTCCTTATCTGGCGATAGCCTTTTATTAAAAAATGGAGTTGACTTATTTATTATATGTTTAAATCTGGAGATTGGTTTAAAAAAAGAACTAAATAACACTGTTCAACACGGGTTTGATTTTGTAACCTTCAATAGGCGTTTCTTGTAGACTTTAATGTACTGAATACGAATCTGCAATCCGCATTTCTCCAGAACGTACCATTTTTGAAAAAATCAGTTTTGAAAAAAATCGCAAATTTTCAAGTTTGGAAGTGTTTTGTACTTTTTCGGTAATAGTTATTCAGTTTCGCTTGGTGTTAAATGATTCTGTGAAGTTTCACGAATAAAATGATATAATTAGTAATTAAATTATAAACATTTAAATGTGTTTAAATAATGATGAAAATGAAAAGGACACTGAAAATACACCTATTTTGGCTGATATCTTTCAATTTATTTCAGAAACTAAGGGTGCAGGAGAAAATCTAACTATGCCACGCGATAGAGCAGACCTTTCTGCAAAGGAAGGCATCCACAGAAGTTACAAAATTATTTTTATTTTCAATATCAAAGCGAAACAGTTTGGCAAGACACGTGGCGGCGGCAGTGGTGCTCTATGACGGCGGCTCCCCGCTTATCGCTCAGCGTACCGAAATCACTAGACGCGCAGTACTTCTGCTGAGTATCACTGTTGCTGCCGCGTGTTTTACCAAACTATTTCGCTTGTATATTCAATATATAAAAGATTTTGTAACTTCCATTGGTGCTTTCCGTAGCAGAAAGGTCTGCTTTATTGCGTGGTATAGTAAGATTTCCCCCTGGACCCCAGTTTTTGAAATAAATTGGAAGATATCAGCCAAAATGGCCGTATTTTCGGTGTCCTTTTCACTTTGATCATTATTTAAACACGTTTAAATGTTTATAATCTAATTACGAATTATATCATTTTATTCGTGCAATTTCAAAGAATCATTTGGCACCAAGCGCAACTGAATAACTATTACCGCAAAAGTACAAAACACTTCCAAAGTTGAAAATGTGCGATTTTTTCAAAATTGATACGTTCTTGAGAAAAACGGATTGCAGATTCGTATTCAGCACATTGAAGTCTACCAGAAACTCTTATTGATTTGTCGAACAGTACAATTAGTCATTCTCTCTAACTCTAGAAAATATTAACTACACACCAAAAGGTGCCAGAATTAATAAAAATCTCATTTTTCAACATTTTGTGGCAGAGCTCACACTATTGCTCTGGTCTCCCCAGTTGCAAGTGTATACTTTTATTATTGTCAGTTTGTTAGAAATATCCCGCTGTGTTGAGGCATGTGTATAATTGAGTAATAATTTATTGGATAATTTATTCATTTTAATATGTATTAAGTATATGTTGGAACCATAATTTCTCGGATATTTTTACGAATATTTGTAGTTTCCTCCTGGCCATGTGTCGGTGAAATGCGTGACCCTAAGGTGGCAACTCACAATCAGACATTTTTTGTTAAGTGCTCTTTTGGCTCGATTTTCAGAGGCAATGCCACCTTTCTCCCGCCGCGCCTCTTGCCCCGCGATCGTCTAGCGGCCCGAAGCTCCTCAGGCGTGTAGCATTTAATCGGCGGGGGTCGTATTAGGGCGGCACTCGTATCAATAGGATTCCACATCGTCCCATGGCCCAGGGATCGCGCGGTTCATATGCTACGCGCCTGAGGAGCTCCGAGCCGCTAGGCGATCGCGGGGAGCAAGGCGCATGGCGGGAGAAGGGTGGCGTTGCTTAAGGGGGTAGACACGCTACGTGACCTCGCCGATTTGGGAGGTCGGTATTACAGTTGCTTTTTCCTGAACCGAAATGGTAATACAGTAATGTCTCGATTAGTGTTAAAAATTGTGTCTACGATGAGTGTTCATTTCGGTGAGAGCCAACACTGATGCAAGCGAGATTAAAAATTAAAACTTGTTCATTTTTAGTCCGTTTTACATGAAATTTTACCAAAATATTCGCTGCAATCTTCTGATTAAAATGACACCAAACACGATATGGTTTGGACAATTTTTACTTAACATGGTGCTAATAATTTTATTCTCCTTTATTATTGTTTCCGATACCAACTAGAACGTGTGTATATTAGTTGTTAGCCATAAGGTAGTTAGTAGTGAGATTATAAATTTGGAAGTAAATTCGAATCGGCCGTCTCGATTAGTGTACAGTTTGTCCAGAGCTAAATGAAAAAAGTGGTGTGGGGATTTCTCACCCCACTAAACGAACTACAAAGCTCGGCCGCTCGTCGAACCGAGCAGGGCAGTGACATGCCAATTTGAAATGGGTGCACATATACAGTATATGATATACAGGGAGGGTGGCCCAAAACATAGAGAACATCGGGAAATGGGGTGTAGCTGGGGTGATTCTGAACAACTTTTTCCTTGACCAAAATGTTGTTTGTAGTTTCGTTTTTGAGTTATTAACGAAGGACACTGGGTAAACAGAGCGCCCGTCGATGCGCGTACAGGTGCGTACCGATCAGCTATGGTGGGTCGTGATGGGGGCATCGAGGGTACCGAGGGAAGCGTGCGGCAAATGTTACATTGTCTTAATTAAAAATAATGTGGAATTATTCGTTATTCATGAATAAGAAATCTACTAATTATTCATTTAATTAATCGCCTACGGCCGTAGTCGTGAAAGAACGCCATGGCATGGCGTGTTACATCGTCTTTAAGCAAGGATAATGTGGAATTCTTGCTTATTCAATAATAAGAATTACACTAATAAGTTGTTTAATAACTGTGTTCGATACGTTTATTCATTATCCGAAAGGAATAAAGTGTTTCATTACTTATGAAAAACTTACCCATTCGTCCACGAATTAAGCTGCTTAACATTGTGCGAATCCTGACTTAGGCAACGCTGAACAGCCGATGTTAAGGCCGGCTTAGTATCCTTGCACGATCACTTCACTTCACGATAACTTCACTTCACGGTCACTTTCACGTGCCACTGTGAAATGTGGGGTATTTAAAAACAATTTATTTTTCCTACGTTTGAACATTTTGTAATATTCTGCGTTTTGTACGATTCATGTTGCTCGTTCGGTTAGCAGCATGGCTCTGCCAGCTTAAACGTTCGCATTTGCTTCCACACGCACACGACATGTTCTTTAATGCGGATAACATTGTAGTGCCAACGCTCGCGCTGCGGCGAAGTCAAGATAAGGGCCGATGCTGCCCTGTGTGATCGGTATCTGCCGCCGATTTCCACTAAATTTGGACACGATGTGTGTGCGTGTGCGTGTGGAAGCAAATGCGAACGTCTAAGCTGGCAGAGCCATGCTGCTAACCGAACGAGCAACATGAATCGTACAAACGCAGAATATTACAAAATGTTCAAACGTATGAGCAATAAATTGTTTCTAAATATCCCCACATTTCACAGTGGCAAGTGAAGTTATCGTGAAGTGAAGTGATCGTGCAGGGATACTAGGCCGGCCGTATTATCAGCTGTTGTCCGTTGCCTAGGTCAGGATTCGCACAATGTTAAGCAGGTTAGTTCGTGAACGAGTGGGTAAGTTTAACTAGCTTTTCCTAACATTATTTATGCAAATCGTTTGTCTTAAAACATAATTTATCCACCTGAAGTGGATAAAAAGCAGCCCAGGTATCGGGGATAGAAATGAACACTAATCGTAGACACAATTTTGAACACTAATCGAGACATTACTGTATACAGTAATTTCTGGCTTGACGCTCGCCACGATCTGTAGTGAGGACGCTCGCGAGTCATCCCCACCAGTGGGGCGCACCCCTAGCTTTGAGTGTAGGAGGAATCCGTCACCTTTTGACTAGCCGATACGTCGCGCCGGCTGACGCCCGCCGTAACCACATAAAGATGAAATGCCTTCGTATCAGTGACACAACACTAATACAACGGCGAAACTTTTTCATTGTTACTTATACCGGTATAATTTTTTGTTTAATTATTGCTGGGATTGTGGTGATTAAAATGAGACCAAACAATTTGGATTCTATTATCTTATATTATATTATGTTCTTCGTGTTTTATTGCCAAATATACTTTGCGAAAGGCAATTAAGCACAGTTGACAATTCCTAGACTGAACGCAAGTTCGATAGAATTTCTAGAAGCCAATACAAGCACATAATAATGGAATGCCACATGCAATACTGAAATCATTAGCCGCAATTGAATACAATAACGAAACGTGTGGTATGGCAGAAGCGCCGAAAACAGTCGTCGGCCGTGCCCACACTCGAGAAGCAGGTGGATCAAATTCGTTGTCTATGCATTCCCGGCGCTCGTCGAAATTCGTTTCGTGTTCATCGAGGAACGTCGACAAGCCCCTGTGTCGGCCCCACAGTCGCGGCTAGTCTTGTCTCACCGATACGAAAGGCTTTCAGTAGCCACGACTGTCGGGCCGGCACAAGGGCTTGTCGAGGTTCCTCGATGAACACGCCCGTTCGCGAGCTTTCCTTGTAAGGATCCTTGCCCATTACATATAATATTACTAATTGTAAGTAAACATAATCCAAATTCTATCGTGTTTGGTCTCATTTTAATCACCACAATCTCAGCAATATTAAAAAAAAATTATAGCGATATAAGTAACAATAAAAAAGTTTCACCGTTGCATTAGTGTTGTCTCACCGATACGAAGCATTTAATCTTTTACTGACGCCCGACTTCTCATTCCTCTCTTCCTTACGCTCGCTGTTCCTTTCTGTAGCCGCCGATGTCGGTGCCTGCACAGTAGCCGGGCCCTTAAGGTTCGGCCGAAAGTTCACCTAAATTTGCTCGGAGCTCGCGGCCGGTCCCCAGTAGCGAGCGTCAAGCCACGAATTACTGTAGTTTGTTATATTTACTTGTTGATACTGACTTTTTGGTACGTATTTAATCAGTATCAATAAGTAAATATAATTTAAACTGTATCGTGTTTGGCCTTATTTTAATCAGAAAAATCTCGAAAATACGTTAGTAAAAGTTTATTTAAGAGAAAGTTAGAGAGTAAAAAAAATGAACGCTTGCGGGATTCGAACCTGCAGAAAAGTTTGTGGCGGCCCGAGACAAAATCTTCGCTCGAGCCGATTCATTTAGTTAGCTGTCACAACTGTAACAGATGTGACAACAGCGCGACAGAAGTGTAGGGCGTGGGGTAGTGGAACTTCATAGAATGCTCATGAATCTGTTTATTCTCATGCGTTTATTATGAATAATACAGACCACAAGCGTCGTTCTCGTTTGCTTGCTGGTTTCCGACTGAGACGCCGCCGCGTACAGAGGTGTCATTTCTCGAAAAGCTGGCCACAATTCGTAATTTCACACGATTTTCATAAGAATTGGTATTCTTATGTTCTTCGGGTTGCTGAATTCAAATATTTTATAAATGTCGGTTTCGCTGTTTACAGTTCGAGTTGTAGATTATTTCTGCTTTCTAGATGTTGCGCAAGGAAAAATGTAAACTATCGGTAAAATGCTATTGGACGTTACTATTGTGAGAGAGTGGAAATAGGATTTGGCATTGGTTGTTAATAAGGGTGCAGAAAAGAGAATTTGTATTTTTGGAAGGAGGTAAATTATGGTCCGGATGTTGAGTTCGTTCAGTCCGTTTTCTGGAACAGTTGAATACTGCTAAAAAAGTACAAAGAGTCTCACTGGGTAATAGCGACCAGATGACTTCATGACTGGAGGTCCGTGGTAACAAACAGGGTTATAGTTTCCAGATGTGTGACAATAGAGTCGGAGGCATCGAACAGAAAGTAGAAGACAATAGTTCCCGCAACAAACACCCGGAAGGCCGGTACCTCTGTCCATTACACTTTGTATACTTTCCAAGTCTAAACTCAAGACTTCGTGATGTTGTCCAATTGACCTATTTCAAGGAATCATGTTATCAAGCTATAATCTTGGACCCATCATTATTATTAATTATTATTTATTTATTTACTATTATTATTATAGTGTTTTCGATAGATTTTTTTATACCATTAAAGGCTATAGCCGGATAAGGGGGTCAAATGTGGCCCTAAAACAAATTCAACTTGTGAGGTGCCATTCGATAGCTTGTGAAGAAAAACCAATTTGTGCCAAGTTTCAACCCTGTAACTCAACTGGGAGGGTAGTTACAGGGAAAAAACAAAAATCTAGTTTTTGGTCAATATCTGCCATTTTAACGAACAAAAAATTTTGAAAAAAATAAGAGACACTTCTACTATGGAGGCACATATTATAGAAGTTTTGCATTAAATTAATTTTAACATTAATTTTTTTCTAATTCCTAACTATATGACAATGATCAAGACTTGCTTACAAATATTTTAAACATATTAGTTAATATTTTAATTTAATATACATAAATATTAACTTAAACCTTTTGTGCCACCAATTCTCTTGCCACGTATCTTGCCAATTAGAGTACTGTTTGATATTTATAATATTAATGTAATATATGAAGTGCATTTTCAGATGTGTTGATTGTAACACCCGCAGAAGTACTTAACAAGTAACAAGTAGCACCACTAATTAACCAAGACAGCGGTGAAGATTAAGAACTTTGTTGTAACGCTTTTTTTACAGGGTTGAAACTTGGCACAAATTGGTTTTTCTTCACAAGCTATCGAATGGCACCTAACAAGTTGAATTTGGTTTAGGGGCACATTTGACCCCCTTATCCGGCTATAGCCGTTTTCACAAATACATATATGTATTAACCTTTGCACGAGATATCACCACTAGGCTCTAGTGGCACAGACCGAAAATACCCCTACTTGATACTTCAAATTTAAATATCTTAAAAAGGGGCAAAAAGGGGCAATGTTTCTCAACTGGATATCAAAGTTGACATGCAACTTTTTATCAAGAAATTTGTCCCAGCGTGAATATCGGTGAATAACGTGTTTATTTTCCATCCGGCTTATTAAACAAGCTCCGATTTTCAAGATATGAAGGAGCATGAAATTTCGTCAACTTTGACGGCTTATATCTCAGTAACCAATCAATATATTTAAAAAATACAAGTGGCATAAGATGCATTGATATATATACAACAAATCTGCTATACTAAAAAAAAGCTGCTATATACTTCAAAAATTGAATTTTGGCCAGATTTTCGAGAAATGGCACCAGATTCTAGAATATAATGGTGAAGAGCTTTTTCTGGAGAAATCTGGAGAACTTGCGTAATTAAGTAATGTTTATATGACATTTATTATGAAGTGAAACAATGCTCCATTTTTAATTTATAGTTTTTTTTTCTTAATTTTGGATTTATTATACCTGCAAGATTATGTACTGCACAAAATTTTTCAGTAAAATCGTCAAATAGATGTACTAAACGACAAATAAGGAAAAAAATATATTTTACATAGGTATCTATTATTGGTTACCCTGGATTATCTAGTGCGAAAAAATGAAAAAAAATTGTTGTACATAGTAGGAAAAGGTTCATAGTTTCTTACCTATAAAGTTAAATTTTCAAATTCGAATTTTTTTTTGCCCCAATGACCAACGATACAATAGGGTCGCCCCACTGTGCGCCGTTTCTTCACGGCATCTCATGATCACGTGAAAACAATAGTGCACGGCCACGCTGCACGGGACGCGCATTTTCGATTTACGCACTCTAATTTATGCACGCGACATTGCGCCCGCCTTGAAGAGCCCAGCTCTCCAACAGAATCTGACATATACTAAACGCTAATCTATTATAAAATGATGCCGTCTTCGTGCCATAAGTCACCGTTTGTAACTCATAGGTTTCAATCTTTTCTTCGGGACTTGATCTTCACAGAACTCGTTGAAATGACGTTCGAGAGGAGTTTACCAATATTTGTCGGCACATCTTACTGATGTCCGCTATTAGCACATACTGAAATGTACGGAAACGTGTTAAAATTGAAAATAAATCCGCTTTTCCGTTTGTGGTGTGTAGATATCTCTCAGGTAGCAGTAAATAAAATTTGTTACAGCCGATATCACGACTCTTACAATACTGATTTCATCATTGAGATTCATAAACTGTAAAAAACTTTATTGAAATTATATAGTTAATATGGGCATAGTTCGACAATGGGATGTTGAATCTGTACATCCAAATGCGCGTTTATGATGTTATTTAATTGAACGAACATGTTAGCAAAAGATTTAAAATAAAAAATATATACAAAATTATTTAAAAAATTTAAATTAAATAACAAATTTTTGAAAAAAAGAAAATAGTTTATGACTAAATTTACATTACCCTACATTTCATCTTCTGATGAGGTCACGTCACTTTCCGATTCCGTTTCACTCTCTGGCATAACTCTCTCATATATTGTTATAACTTTCGGAGTTGCAAATAGTTGCAAGAAATTTTTATGCAGGTATCTCAAGTAGGTTTTAACGAATACTTTTATATAAATTTTATCGTGTCCTCGACGATCCATCACCTTTATTAACCACATTGAAGTGGAAAAACGGCACGCTGACTGCACATATATTGTTATAACTTTCAGAGTTGCAAATAGTTGCAAGAAATTTTTATGCAGGTATCTTAAGTAGGTTTTAACGAATACTTTTATATAAATTTTATCGTGTCCTTGACGACCCATCCCTTTTATAAACCACATTAAAGTGGAAAAACGGGGGAAAAACAGGGATTCGCGAAATGCTATTTTTCAAAGGGTAAAAATACCTAGATACCTTTCATGTTACATGTACTTGTAGCTGAAAGTACACCCTTTAAAAATATATAAACAGATTTGAGCCAGCTCCACTCTGTAAAAAAATATAGCACCGCAAAGTATAGCAAATTCAGAAAGAAATGAAATCGTTCTAAAGAGGGTATCCCCCCCCCCCCCCCCCCCTTTGCAGGTGTCTCAGGCAATTACCGGTGCTCTGCGGCAATCCATTTGCATGCCAAAATTTAGTCTATACATATAAGAAGCTATGCCTAAAATTTCATACATTTCCAAGAAGGTCGAAAAATTGAATTTAGTTCGTGTTTTTACGGTTTCGGACCACTGTGCGCCGTCTCCTCACGGCGTCTCATGACCACGAGAAAACAATATTGCGCGGCCACGCCGCACATGGCGCGCATTTTACACGCGACAAGAAGTCTTGATCAGTTGCGGCAACTTTGCCTTACTTTCGCCTGTATTCACGTATTCACGTATGAATCGCCGTTCGATACTACATATGACCGTACAGGATTGCAACAAAAATCAAGGAGTCAACTGTTGACTGATTTAGAGTCATTTCCTTATTGTATGTTTTATACAAAATAGTCGAAAGAATAAAAAATAATAATAATAAGAGCAATAATTTCAAGTAATTGCTGTAACTGCATTCTGAAAATATGATATCAGTACATCAATACTTCCAGCATTAGTAAAAAAAGCTCGAATCTCCTCTTTTTTATTTTAAATAATGTGGCTATATAATTATAACATAAATTCGACAGTGATTTCATGTCATGTATGTGTTACATTAAAGCGTTTAGTAAATTTAGGCAGTTCCTAGTCAATGTATACTTAAAATGCATATGGCCTAGCCTACTCTACAATCATACGAAAATGCATACATTGACTGCATCACGAATCACATGCTGTAACAATTCTCTCTCGTATATCTTCAGACGTAGTTGAGAAGCATATCGGTTTGTTACTCGAATGAATACAACATCGTTTACAATCGCTTGATTCGATGACACTAATCTTGCCATTCTTATTATTGATGTCCTGCGATATCGTCCTGAAGTGTTTATTTGTCATTGCCAGGTTTAGTAAATACGCTGAGAGATATCCTCAACGTTCTCACCCTACATGCCGTACAATTGAATACATTTGTACAATAAATTGTTCCAACATGTGATTCGATAAGTGCCGAAGTGATAAGAAATACTACTCAATACGTGATAAGAAGATGGCAGCATTGCATTGATACCAATGGCAATCACTTTGAACACCTTCTGTAAATGCAAGTTTATTTCGCCTTTTTTGTCATAAATGACCTTTGCTGACCTTCAAAGACCTTAATGTTCTTTGCCTCGGATTCGTCTCAATAGCCGCTATCAGAAAACAGGAAACAAAACATAGCATTCCATTTCAAAAAACAAAGGTGACCTTCACATCTCTGAAGCGATTCCACATAGGAAAAAAAGATTAACGCCATACTACAGCCCTTGTTGTCCCATGCATCTTTTGTTTCGAGAACTTTTCTGCTACTATTCGACTTCCCTTCTAACGCAAGCTTGAGGGACACGTGCAACAGCGTAATAAAGAGTATTATTCATACGTAACATATGATAAAATTATCATTATTATTATTATTATTATTAGAGAATAAAATAAGAAAACGACGGTTTGCTGTTCATTCAATGTTAAAAAGAAGAATATTGGACACTATGTAAACAATTAATGGACGATGACACTAAGTTCTTCGAATACTTTAGAATGCCTATAAACGAATTCAATGTTCAGCGTTTGTTTCGCTCGCGTCGTAAACCTGATCTAACGGAACCCTTTGCAATTCTCAACACATAGTTATGTGCAAATCAACAAACGATTGGAAGATTGTTTCTAGAGCAAAATTTTATGCTCAATTCATGTGAACAAAAAAAAAATTTTAATTACTAACAATATTGCAAAACACTTTCCACACAAAATATATCGGTTTCGCTGTTTTAAATCGTTGTTTAAAAATATTTTAAACATTTTTATCAAATAAGAGAACAGAAAACAAAGGTATATCTATGCATCTTTGGGTAGTCCCAGCGTTCAAGTACCTCTCAAGCATGTCGGAAACACTTGAGTCAAAAGAGTCTTCTCGAGAATACCGTCCACCTATTGCCTCAGACGGAAGGTGTCGGAACGCTGTATACAGGGTGGCCCAAAACCCAGGGAACATCGGGAAATGGGGTGTAGCTAGGGTGATTCTGAACAACTTTTTCCTTCACCAAAATGTTTGTAGTTTCGTTTTTGAGTTATTAACGAAAAACACTGGCCAATGAGAGCGCCCACTGGGCGTCTGCCGGCGCGCGCTCAGGCGCGAACCTATCAGCTGCGGTCGGTCGTGATGGGGCCCTCGAAAGTATCGAGGGAATCGTACGACAAATGTTACATTGTCTTAAATTAAGAATGATGTTCAATTTTTGGTTATTCATTAATAAGAAGTAAACTAATTATTATTTTAATTAATCGCGCAGGGTCGTGGTCATGAAAGAACGCATTGGCATGGCGTTTTGCATCGCCTTCAAGCAAGGATCATGTGATATTTTTGGTTATTCGGGAATAAGAAATAAACTAATAAGTCGTTTAATAACTGTGTTCTCGATTATCGACTATAGTTCGGCCATCCTGACCGACGATTGCCCTCAATCGTCATAACACAAACTCATAAAACTAACGCAAAACACAACTATGCTATAGAATCTAACGAATAGAATGTAAATTAAAATGCAAGTTACAATACAAAATACACAATATGAATTACAAAAATATTGAAATGAACGCACCATACAAAAATGAACACACAATGGAAACTTACATTATTTAACCTTTATGATTATGTGCTTTTACCCATCTTCGCAAATTTTCTGGGGAAGATATACCCTCAAACGGAAGTTGAGTTACTTGATGTCCTTCCGGGTCACAAATAACGTACCGTTTTTTGTCTAGCACTTTCTTGACAATGTACGGACCTTTAAATCTGGGTAACAGTTTTTTGTTAACTCCTGCCGTAACATCTACGTTTCTTACTACTACATAATCGCCTACACTGTACTGTACCGTACTGGTGATTGTACTAATATTTCTTATTATACATCTACGTTGGCTGTATGAATTTTCGCGACGGCATTCTCTCTTATTGTTGATAGTTCACCATCACCAACATTTTGTTCGTTCAGCACTTTACGCAAATCGCCGCACACATTACCTATTTCTATTCTATCTCCCGTAGAACGATTTACCGTATTATTAAATGCGTATTCCACGTCGGCTAATACTTGGTTCCATGTACCGGTGCTCGAACTTAATTTGGCTAACCTCGGTGTGAGAGAGCGATTTACCCGTTCGCTTTGACCGTTTGCTGCGTGTGGCGTTGCGGTCGCAATTAAGGGCCCCGGCTCCAGGCGCCATGACCTGTGTGCGTGCACTCACACAAACAAAGGAAAGCATGCACATATACGCCATGCGCGAGAGAGAGGCTCGATTTCGTAGAATCGTTCCCGCGTCTCTATAATTGCATTAATGAAACTTTCACGGGTATACCACACACGGGTAGACTTCACCACATCCCGGTTGCTATGTCTGAACGCCAATAAATTCATCATTCGTTCAGGAGAACGCTATTTCTGAAACTGGCAAGCTTGAGACAGACATCGATGTAGGCAACAATATGGCCGCTGCATCTTGACACATTTCACATTTCGCAAATATTGAACGATTTAATAGTTTATTCACTGCTAAAACCACCAACCGGGCTTCCTTGAACTAGCACAAGATCACAGAAATTCTATTTTTCACAATCTATCACTTCTGGAAAGCGGAGGAACAGTATTACGATTTGCACGCATCTGACGTAAGAATAGTTCAATGATTTTCCGTCGGAGGCGTTTATGACACATTTTAGCTAATTTGGCCAGGTTATCGTCAGAGTCGATAAAAATACAAATCAGTCGGTAAATGTAAGCTATAATTTTACACCACGAACGGCGATTCATACGTGAATACGTGATGCGTGAACACAGACGCAAGTAAAACATAGTTGCCGCAACGTATCAATAACTCTGTGACGCTGTTGTCACATCTGTTACAATTATAACCATCAGCAAAATGAATCGGCTCGAGCCGAGATGTTGATTCGAGCCGTTGCAAAAACTTTTTTGTAGGTTCGTGGCCCCCTCGGGTTAATTTTTTTTCCATAATTTTTTTTTAATTACTAACTATATGGCAATTACCTATATTTGAAAAAGGAATAAGAGGAAGGAATAAACAATAAAAACACGTAATGATTTATAAATATATATTTATTTATGATGTAAAAAAATATATATATATTTATTTATATTTGTAAAAAAAAATAATTGTGTGTTCTAAAAGAAAGCCGAAATAGTAGTGAAACATCCCACTGTTTGATACGGTAGCACGAAAAGCGCTCTAACAAGGGAAGACTCTTAACTGGTCGACTCGGATTTTAATGTACTTTTGCAGGTTGCTATTACAGAGGCTCCTGATGGTCTACTATCAACTATGGTAAAATATTAGGTGTAGTTATTCAGAAACTTTAAAGATATTAACAATTAAAGTTACATACCTTCTATGTGATGTCCATATCTTCTATAGATAGAGAGGACTCTTCAAGAAGATTGGTAACCAAGTGAGATGGTGTATGGCTTGTATCGTAGAGGCCCTAGGTTCGATTCGCGTTTAATTAACTTTTTTTTTATTTATGGTTTCATTTTGGCGACACTGTGCACGTTTCTAAATTATAACTAGTTCTTTTCAAATGTTAATAACTTTGAAACAAGTTTTCGAAGTCGGTCCAAGATGCATAGCTAGTCCTGTAGGCATCAGTGTAGTTTTTGTAGCCTAGCGAAAGGTATTCCTCTTCAGTTCGATTTTTTATTGTGTTTGGTGTATGTACAATGTCATTTAATTTTTGTGATTTGTGGACATTGTTCAAATATGTGGTCAAAATGAAATCATGAATGAAAAAGAAAACAATTAACCAGGAATCGAACCCGGGACCTCTACCTTACAAGCTATAAACAATCTCGCTTGGCTACCAATCTTTTTGAGCTTGTTTTCTATTTATAGAAGATATGTACATCACATAGAAGGTATATAACTTTAATTGTTAATATGTTTAAAGTTTATGAATAACTACACCTAATAATTTACGTAGACCATCAGGAGCCGGTGTAATATCAACCTGCAAAAGTACATTAAAATCCGAGTCGACCAGTTAAGAGTCTTCTCTTGTAAGTTCAGATTTACATACGTATATTTAAAGAAAATATTTAAAAAATGTTTTTAAAATATTGGTAAGCAAATATTGATCATTGTCATATAGATAGGAATTAAAAAAAAAATTAATGTAAAAAAATATATACGAGGGGGATCGAACTTACAAAAAAGTTTGCAGCGGTTCAGAAGCAATGGCTACGTATGGCAGGAATCGAAATCTCGGCTCGAGCCGATTCATTTTGCTGATGGCCAGGATTGTAACAGATGTGGCAACAGTGCGACAGAACTCCCAAATTATGTGATTTGGCAACTATGGCCTCCCACTCTCCGTTTATAATTATGCCTAATGACGTTAGATGTCACACCGTGAGTTTATAATTCTGTATAATGCCTTTGGATGTCACCCCGTCAAATGTCGAACCTGCCAATTTGTTGTTTTCACTAATGCCCGTTTCTTTGCAATGGCACTTAGATCGATTCGGAGTTGGCTCCAAAGGAGTCGGGGCCCTTAATACATGCTGGATACTCAATTCTGACAAAAATTGTTTAAATTTGTTTGAGGTAAATGCGCTGCCTCGATCAGAAACAATTTTGTACGGTTTAGTATAAACAGAAAAATAATTTCATAAATGCCGTATGGCTTCGTCCGCATTGGTACTCACGGTCGGATAAAATTTTACAAATTTTGTGAATGCGTCAATCATTTCAAAAACATACTTATGACGGTGATTTTTTCGTTCCAACGGGTCATAGTAATCAATATGCACGCAGTAAAATGGTACTGTATTCTTGTCCGGACATTCTAATGCGCCTTCTACTCAGTTCGCATTGGCTGAATACGTGATATACTTTAAACAATTCACAATATATTTTCGCATCTTCTGTTTCTTCTGAGGAAACCAATATATTCGCGAAATGTATTCAAGGGTTTTTTCTAATTACAGTTTCCTCCATTGATGATGGAACACAAAATAACCGTTTGTTATTGACCTTCGATAAATCAATCCATTGCTTAATTCGTAAAATTTATTTTCGGAATTCTGCAATTCCTCCCGCAGTTGTTCCAATTCCGGGTCTTGATTTTGTAAAATAGAAAAGTTTTGTTCGAAACTATTTTTTGTGATGATCAGCACGCTAAATTCGCGACTAAGTGCGTCCGCATGTACCATTTTATCTCCCGTTCGGTGTTCCAACGTCTATTGATAATTCCGCAAAATTCGTGGCCCCAGTTTCGTTCGTTTCTTTCGTTATGCCCTTATTTGGTAATCGAGGGTGCCTGCAGTCGAGCCACCCCTTCCGCAATAACGCAATGACTCAGTCCCTTCAGAAGAAGCATTGGACTCCCATGGAAGATCACGTGCCCCCACCATATTTTTAGACTACTTTTTTAGTATAAAAAGGGCACGGAAACCACTCTCGGGGGCTGAGTATGAAATCCACTAGCTTCGTACAATGTCGGTGCCAGCTAGCCATACTGATGCCCAGCGAGAACGGGTTTTAATTCCTTTCGAGCAATTACATACGTATTACCATACAGCATGAACCAACGCAGTGACACAGTGACCGAGCACGATTGAGAGTCGTGGACTCGAGCGCGTGCTCTACGGGCGCTCTGATTGACCAGTGTTTTTCGTTAATAACCCAAAAACGAAGCTGCAAACAACATTGCTGTCAATGGGAAAGTTGTTCAGAATCACTCCAGCTATTTCGTAACTTATATTCTAAAGTACGTAACATCTATTCAACGGTGTCGGTGGTCCTACGGTTAAGTATTCCACTGCTAATCCGCTGCAGACATTTTTGTAGGTTCGAGACTCCTCCGGGTTCATTTTTTTTCTAATTCCTAACTATATGACAATGATCAATACTTGCTTACAAATATTTTAAACATATTTGTTAAATATTTTAATTTAATATACATAAATATGAACTGAAGGCGCTTTTTCTGCTACCTAGTAGTAGTATCAATAATATGCACCTAGAAAAAAAGTATAATTATAGTACCACGATTCCTTCAGTACAAAATCGGCATTTTTCAGCATTTTTCGACGTTTTTTATTTTTTGCAACTTGGGTTTTCAATTTAAAAATCTGCAAAACTTCTATAATATGTGCATCCATAGTAGAAGTGTCTCTGATTTTTTTCAAAATTTTTTGTTCGTTAAAATCGGAGATATTGGGCAAAAACTAGATTTTTTTTCGTCCCTGTAACTACCCTCCCAGTTGAGTTACAGGGTTGACACTTGGCACAAATTGATTTTTTTTTATAAGCTATCGAATGGCACCTCACAAGTTGAATTTGGTTTAGTGGCACATTCGACCCCCTTATCCGGCTATAGCCTTTTGGATACTTAGTTCCGCGACAATCTGTACGCAACGAATTGTAAAGACCAAAGAATTGAGAATATATGCCTTTACTTAAAACTTGAAACACATTACAATAATTAATTTCCTGTACCAATGATTTGCAGTAACGTCCCGCAAAATAGATACGCTTTAACCACTCAAGGTGTATCGACATATTAAAAGTTACAATCCCAGTGGCTTCCAGTTCTGAAATAAGCTCTGGTTCGTCCACGACCACCTTCCTAGTGACTCCCAGTTCTGAAATAAGCTCTGGTTCGTCCACGCATTTCTTATCTTACCCGGCTCCCGGTGATGAAATAAGCACCGGTTCGTCCGTACAATTAACGAACTCTTAAACAACCGATCCTCGGTTCCGTGGCCGGGCCGCTGCCCTCGGCTCGTAACAACCATATCGGTAGTCTAATAGAAACTAAGAGCTCCATTGGACCAGTGTAATAGTAAAGCAGGTGTAATTGTGGGATTTAGAAGCGGCCGGATCAGAAGCTGGGTAAATAAGGCAAATTGCGTCCCGTTAATTAAGTGTATTATAAACTGGAAGGAATATGTATAGAAACGTCTCGATAATTATACTTTGTTCTCTCTCGACTCTGACTCTGACAACTCGCACGACAACTGTGCATACTCTGTCTTAACTCTGACTCGCGCACGCATCATCCACTCCATATAATACTCACTTTTAGTTTTCCCCTCATTCTATTCCTCATTTGCTCTTACCCATTTAGAACCCACACACACACACACACACACACACTCTTGCCACGTGTCACAGGTTGACCACGGGCCACCATGCGGTCCAGACTCCACGTGCATTCTCAGAACCATTCCCGCTCGCAATCGACACTCAAACCTAAACATTCATCCGGCGCATATCTATTTTATCCCAAACATTCGTTCCTCACGCCGACCAGTCTAGGTGATTACATACTTGGTTTTCTCACACCCACATGATATGATGATATTTTCAAGGATACGGAGTACATTGAAATCCGTTGAGTTGAAACTTGGTTGAGTGTACGTGTACCGAGCAGATCTTTGAAACCAATTTTTTCGAAAAGAAAGTCTTAAATGAAAAAATGTTATTCTATATTTTTGACGTATTTTTTGAAGTAGAATCGTTCCCCGCGCGGTTGTACTGCGATTTCCGGCCCACCCTGTGCCACACCACAGATGCTTGTGCGTAGACGAGAAATGCTAGTATAGAAGATTTGTTTCTTCCTACGTGCGACTTATATAATCTTATTTATGCAAAACATTAACAATTTATATTGAGCAAACGGTGCATTTGCGACATATGGTTTCAATCAGACTTTTTATCCTTGTGATGAATAGAATACGTCGCAATAAAAAAAGTTTGCTCTTAATTTCAAGATCATGGACAATTTTGCACCTACTTTGATTTACAGATGTCCACCGATCCAGAGGTGTAATTAGAATCGTATAGGAGAAGCTAAAATTTCGAATTATGAACGTTTTGTTTTATCGAAGTTTCCGAGTTTAAGTAAAGAGGTTTAACGAATGAAAACTCGACTTACAGAGCCTTTGTGTGTACATGGGTCAGTATTAAATTTTACTAGTCAACCATCCCCAGCTCTAAAGTTATTGTGGCCTAGATACTTAACAAAAGCTTCTCACTTTTGGCGGAACATTGGACTTTCTCTGCTAACATTTTTGTTTATGCAGTGTCTAAACCATTTTAATAAATGTTCTTTAACGGCAAAATATTCAACACTTCCTTCTCTAATAATCTAAATTAGGCATGACTTTGGCTTTCCGGGGTCAAACCTCTCTGGTGACATGGAACAGAGGTAATATAATGCATCCATATGTAGCAAATAATTTGAGTTATAGGAGGTTTATATGTTGAGTCACAGGAGTCTTTGCAGTGTAGTGGAAGGGAATTAACAAAGTTCTAGTCTTATTGAGGTTTTCGAGTTCGATGTTCGAGTTTCGAGGTTCGACTTGTGTGGGAAGGACTCAGGATGTGGCGTACAAAACTCACAGTATTTTAAGTTATATATTTTATTCAATGCTACACGGGGACGTTTCGTCGTAAGACTGACTCTCGACCCACTGACTGTCAAGCCATGTGCCAAAGATTGGGCGTCCTTCTCGAAACAAATGCCGTCGTCGAGACGGCAACGCATATCGCGGAGGGCCCGAGGTGCCCCTGCCTCGGTGCCCGTGCCATCGCAGCAGAAATCCGAACCCAGACATATGTATATTCCCACAGCTGTAATAACTTATCTTACCAGTGTGTCATCATTATAACATTTATGCCATTTCAGAACTTTTGATACGTTATTCCAGGGTTTCCCAAACTTTTCCTGCAACGGAACACCTTGTTTATTTTGTAGGGTAGGTAATAACACATAATCAATAAAATTTAAAAGGACGAGAAATAACACTCATTATTTATTTAGTAATTATTAAAATTTTCAAACATAACACATAAAATAGAAAAAAATTCTTACCCTAACAGCCATCTGCCTGCAGATTGACAGCAGATTGGCAGCAGATTGGCAGCAGATTGGCAACAGAACTGACAGATTCTGTGTACAGATTTGTAGCCACGTGCGTCCGCATTTGGCTTGGGTCCTGTAAACAGAACCTGCTAAACAGCATCTGAAGGCAGATTGGTAGCAGAAATGGAACAGATTCTGCAATTTGAGCCATTCAAATGGATTTAGATGGCCATTTAAATGGGTCAAGTTGCAGGATCTGCTCAGTTTCTGCTGTCAATCTCCCACCAGATTCTGTTCAGTTGGTACTACATGAAATCTGCAGCCATTCTGTTTACAAAACCTGCTAACAGAATCTGGACAGGATCTGCTATTGCAGGTTTGGCTGACTGGGTAAGGACTTTGATTGTTGGGTCCTCGAACTGCTAATTTTCTTGATATCAGGCACATTATTAGAAAGTTTAATTCTTGTATCTGGTGCGTCGTCGAGCCTGTTCTTGAACTTTGGCTTCCTATTGCCTTTTCGCGGACCACCCGTGTTCCGCGGAACATAGTTTGGGAAGCCCTGCGTTATTCTATTATGTATGTACATTTAAAAATAGGATACTGCTTTTCTGCTATATGCTTTGTTCTATCAAAACTTTTAATCTTTAATTTAAATATTATATTGATGCAGGAGTACTTGGATGGAAGGAGTTTAACCAGCGGATCAGGTTCTGGTTTACCATTACTAGTACAGAGGACATTGGCTAAACAAGTAGCCTTAGTTGAATGTCTTGGTAATGGTGGTAATGGTGGATTTGGTGGAGAGGTTTGGAGAGGAATATGGCATGGTGAAAATGTTGCAGTAAAAATATATTTTTCGCGAGATGAAGCAGCTTGGGCTCGTGAAACAGAGGTTTATTCCCAATTACTACCATCGAGACATGATAATATTCTTGGTTATGTTGGAAGTGATATGACAAGTAGAGCAAGTTGTACGCAGCTTTGGCTGGTAACGCATTATCATCCAGTGGGCTCACTTTTTGATTATTTAAACAGAACACCTCATTCTTTGACACATCATCAAACCATTAGCATCTGCTTGAGTATCGTCAATGGTTTACTTTATCTACACACAGAAATCCACGGAACTAGAGGAAAACCAGCAATGGCACATCGCAATCTCAAATCTAAAAATATTCTTGTTAAAACTAACGGCAGTTGTGTAATTGCTGATTTTGCGTTAGCTGTGACACAAGAACGTTTGTCTACAGATAGAATTGACATAAAACAAGGAACAAAACGATACATGAGTCCAGAGTTTCTTGAGCAAACGTACGTAATATTTCTTACTTTATTAACATTTGTTTCAAAGGAGTCCATTTTATACATCAATTTTAGGTTCTTTAATCGGACCCTAAATTTCTTATTACACATTGTTGTAGTGGACGTCAAAACTTTTTCGAAACACTAATTAAATGTGGCATTTAATTGTGGCATTAATATTATCTGATGTACACCACGGGAGATTACTCCTTCGCACTTTATAGACCATAGTGGCCATAAAAAATGTGGCAATTTTTAGTGTATATGCTAACACAGCTCACTTCCATCCTATAGGAACGCGTTGCAAAAGACTGACTCAGATAAAAACGTTTCATGACCCTCCAGCATTACTTTTAATATATTTATCGGCATAAAGATGACTACATCAAGTAGCGTTAATGCCAGTTGCACGCCCACTCTGACGTTTTACATCCGCAAATTAAATTTTTGTTTATATCTTCCTTTTAATAGAATTTCTAGGCAAATATAAGGGCCCGATCAGTGGGCTTAACGAGTGATTTAAATCAATACAAGTAATTAAAATTAATTGCGCATGCGCAAAGGATGAGCCATACATACGAGGTGTGAAAGTGGTAGGACGGCTCATACCTTAAATTCAATTGAATTTTTTGGTACAATAGACGACACAAATGGCGATACCACATCAAATAATGAGATAAAAATAAAGAATGTAATTTTTACATATGTACGGGGCTTAATCTTCGAGCAAAATGACTATGAAAGTTTATCAAGTACATGTACACTTCGTCAACTGTCCACACACGAAGTGTTGTTTAGGTTTTCTTTATTCATTTGCTTAGAAAACCAGATGAGTTAAGATTGGGCACCCTATTTGAGTATAACAAATGTATTATTATTGGTACTCTATTGACAAAACAAGTTCTTTTATTTGAGTCGCTACATTCGAATAATCAGTTCAATTCAGTTCTTAATTCATGTGTACAAGCTCGTTGATTTATCGTTCAATCTACACGGATCCCTTATAGTTACTCTAGTTTTTACAAATAGTTAGGGTTAAGTTCTTTTTTCTCAGTTTGAATGACTTTCAAAAAAGAAAATTTTACGAATTAATTTCTTTGAACATGTAAGTGATTAACTGTTCGTTCGGTGCGGTTTTATGCATAGGAAACCTGGGAGCGGTTTAGACAAAATCGACTGATCTTAACTTACTTCAAGGTTGAACATAAAGAGGTTGAAGGTAATCCTGAAAAATTATTAAAAAAAGATAGGAGAGATTTAATACCATCATCTCAGACTCTCTCAAAACCGAATCGTCTAGCGAAATTGTAATCGGTACCTTTAAAAAGATAATGACAAGGGTGATTACGTCAGGCGAGTCAACCTTTAAGGGGGGAAATACCTTTAGAACCTTCAAATCGTGTCTCATCACCGCCTGGCGCAGTACAGTGGGACAACTCTCTTTAAATGCAAATGCAAAGTTACATTTTGGGAATTGGCGGGATCGATAACACAAAAACTATTAGATCAAACTTGTTAAAATTTTGCACACATATTTATAACGATATTACCTTCTATATGAACCTAAAAGTATGAAATAAATTGATAATAAAAGTACCTTTTTATGCGAAATGTAGCGGATATTTCGTATAAGATTCCAAATTTTTGTTTAAAAGTGTGTGATTTCTTTAATCTTTAATGTTTCTCACTTTTTCGAGGTTCACCGACAAATTGTAAATGTTGACTATCGAAATACTTTTGACTGGTTGGTCTCTGACCAATACAGCCAAAACTAGAGCTTCCGCCGTTTCACAAGACGCGCTGCAACCTTCACGGAAGACCGTCCGATTGCTCCGCCATTTTGAAATATCTTGAAAAAAAATACCTTGCAATAGCAAAAAGGTATAATAAATGATATCCAAAGCTTCAAAAATATGAAACAAACCTTTCCCCTTCAAAAAAATGCAAGAAAACCAGCTCATTTTGAGCCGCCTATAGGTATTTCCCCCCTTAATCTTCTAACTGCGAAATTAGTTACAAGAGGATGCAACAGTTTTAACTTACATCTTTCTATGCTGAGGAACTGTTAGCTGTATCTACATATTTATAGGACATTTTTTTTTTATTTGATAACTTACGGAAGGTCGGTGTATAATGAAACATCCTAAATACAACTTTATCATGACATGAATGTTACTAATAACGAAGGAGTTAGTAAATTGCCAGAGATTAAACAAAAGTTTGGTACCAGAATGAATTTATACTTTAATCAATATTCAAGATTGCAAAATCTGAATATTGTATATTGTTACTTTAATATGGCACGTGTTCCAATAACAAAACAACAAGGCAAAAAGGGGAACCGTCTGTAAATTACCTTTCATGATTACAAAATATTTTGTAACACAGTCACACAGTATAATTTCGTATAATTTTGTGTTTAATGATGGCGCTTCTATAAATTGAACGTAGAATTAAATCGTTATATATTTTCAGGATAAACTTCGAATGCTTGGAAAACTTCAGGCGCGTGGATATATACAGTTTGGGATTGATACTTTGGGAGGTTTGCAGACGATGTATAAGTAATGGCGTTGCATTAGAATATGTGGCTCCATACTCCGAATGGCTATCTAATAGTCAAGAGCCTTCTATTGAAGAGATGAAAAAATTAGTATCTGTAGAGCAGCACAGGCCACCCCTTCCTAATAGATGGCACTCTGATCCAGTAAATATCTAGTTCATTAAGTATTTAACTAATTATTTTAAGTACTAAGTATTTTAGTACACGTATTTATTTTACAATGAAAGCCGTTACACAATTTTCATTTATTTTGTTAATTATACGGGACGAATCACGAAACGTGATCAGCTTAGATTATTCTGTTGTTAGTGGGTTGAACGAAAATTTCTGAACCTGACATAAGAAATGGAAGAATGAAACATTACATGGGAGCTTCAAAAGTATTATAGTAAATTGTCAACATCTGTTTTCGAAGTTTCCAAAGTCACTTTCAACTAAAAAACTTGTTATATGAACAATTTTTTATAATCAATTTTTTAAAGGTGATACACAAAATAAAAAAAATGTGGGTCGGCCTACTAATAACAGAATGATCTGAGCTGATCACGTTTCATGGTTCAAATCTATGTATGCAGAGAAATCCGTTGTCGTTGCTTTTAATACTGTGGCGGAAAAACTAAAGCACTATTTGCGCCAAAAAACATATTTTTATGTTTCCATTGAATATGCCTGCGCAATTTAATGGTTTAACATTTTCTATCATATGGAAATATTACACAGTATGCATGTCAGGTTCAATTCGAAACGGCAGAATACCGTGTAAGAAATGAACGTGGTAAAAGATTTGTTAATATACAAACTTTTCATACAATCATTACGTAACAATAATATTTCTTTTTGTTTATAAGGTCGCAATGTTTATTGTCAAGAGTCACCGAAGTTCAATGCTATATTATTTCGATTTATGGACGGTCGTGAAATTCAACAACGTTAAGTAAATCATATTACACTGTTACGTATTTCATTTTCTAATCTTCAAGAGGCATTTGTTGTAGATTTTAATAAGCTGAATACGAATTTGCAAGCAGGTTTTTTCGAGGACGCATAGTTTTATTCAGTTGTTTTTGACACAAAATAATTCTCTAGACCAGTGATGAGCAAACTGCGGCCCGCGAAAACAAGTGACACGCGGGCCACGCGTGATTTTTGAACAACGTTTGGCCAAAAGTTAAAATCTAATATCGTATCCTAATATTGACAATACGAACAAAATCAAGGATATTACTTCATTTAATTAAATTTCAATAATTAATTAGCTGCATTTAATTAAAAAAATATGTAAAGGTATACCCCTTTACACTATAAAATGTATTGTATATTAGTATGTATATGTTAAAAAAAACAGAAGACAATTTTGCTATAAATCAAATAAGAAATGGCTAATTTGCGTCTTCAATTAAATTGTTTGATTAATATATTTGAGTATTTAATATTGCGGCCCGCGTAAAGTAGTAGATTTCAACTGTTTGGCCCACTGCGAGCCAAACGTTGCTCATCACTGCTCTAGACTGTCCTGAATAAAATGATACGGAACACGCGCACGGCCCTACACGGTCGTTCTGGAAAAATGGCCTGCATATTCGTATTCGGCACATTAAAATCTATAACACGTCTATTGAACAAAATCGAAAGAAATACAAATTTGTCGAATAGTGTGAATGGTCAGTCAGAACATATGACGTGCGCATTCAGACAGTTATACTTCACCTACTGAAAATGTTGTAAACAATATAACGATTATTGTATTATCAAATAGTTTAATTTCAAACAGTAGCACAGTCCAATAAGATTTTGTTGATTGAAATATAACATCGTATAACATCAATCCGAACAACGGAGTACTTCGTTCAGATACAGCAGTCCCCTGAGCAGGTTGGGTAGCAGACGAATTTCATGTTTTGTCGACGACACTTCAATGGGATACTTCGGTATGATACATTATGTGTTTCGTTTTCTGGAACATATTTTCATGGCTTTTTCCGACAAAAGAAACTGCCAGAGTAAATGATGTTCCGATCAGAATAACTAATATTAGGTCTGCCGGAAAGTTCTGCACGATAATATCATCTCAATTGTCACCATTATATAGCTGCCTCTTTTTACTATTGTATTTATTGTTACGAGTCAGGGCTCGCAACGCAAAGGCCGGGGAGATTAATATCACCCAGGGAATATGGTTATAAGTTGTTAGTTAGGTGCGCGGACGAACCTGATGCGAAATAAGGGAGCCGTAGGATACAGACGAACCTGATGCGAAATCAGGGAGCTGTAGGATAAAGACGAACCTGATGCGAAATCAGGGAGTCGCATAAAGTGTGGCGAATTACCTATGCTTGCACGGTGTTGACGCACTCGCGATGCGGGGTCTGAGCGGCTAGAAGAGTATGCCGAAAGAACTTCAACAGAACTTGCGGATTCTAACGGGTTAACTTGTGATTCGAAAGGTTCCCTAAGCCCAATCTCACTGAATGCAATCGACTCTGTACGAGCGTGACACGACGTGACTCTACGCGTGACTGTGTAACTCTGAACCAATGATGATTGAAATCAATGGGTTTATATAGTCCCCCAAAATGCATGGGGAGGGGGGGGGGGGGGGGGTGTCATTACAGGTTTTGATATAAGGTAAAAACCGCGGATTCTTCCTCGGGTGCGCTTGCACCTAATCGGTCACGTTATATAGGGTCACGTTACCCTATTATTTGTATTCTATAGCCGAATGGAATTTTTGGGCGTCTTCTCTTGTTCCGCAAGCTCGAACGACACGTGTAAGAGCGGCGTATGAGAAATATTCTCCATACGTAACATTATAAATATGTGCTCTTTTAAATTACGTTAGTAACGATAGAAATTATATTGTTCAGTCAATATTAAGAAGTGTATTGAAAATGTAATATTTTCTTTGATTTCAAAAACGGGCAGAACTTTCCGGTAGACCTATTTATATACATTTGATTATACGCGATTCATCCGTAGAAGGAAGACTGATTCTGCCTTCTTCTCCGTTTCTGATTATGAGAATCTGATTCTTCTAAATAATAGGTTTACCGGAAAGTTCTGTCCGTTGTTTAATTCAAAATCGATAATACATTTTCAATACATTTATTAATATTTGCTGAACAATATAATTTCCATCGTTACTAATGTAGTTTAGAAATGTACATATGTAGAAATACAATGATAAAAAGAGGCAGCATATTTTACAAACTTGAGATGACATTATCGGACAGAACTAATATTATCCTTTATTACTTTTATTTCACGCAGGGTCACTTTTTTAACTTTTCAAGGTTATCGACGGATTTTTAATGATATAAAATATGTCTATTACCGTATTATTGTAGCTCATCCAAAATAGATTGGGCTTTAAATAGCTTAGTATGAAGAAATAAATCACGATAGTTTGAAGGCAACTGGAAAGTTGATATTTCTTTTATTTCTGTCCAAAAGTTTCAATTTAATTCAATACGATCATTAGAATATTAAGAGGATCATTAGAATAATAGGACGGGATCGGGGAAGACATAAAAAATCAAGTCCAAAGTGAAGTACTTTTGGACGGAAATAAGATGTTTAATTTCCTTGTTACTTTCAGACTACCGTAATTTTTTCATTCTGCGTCATGTGAAGGATTCATGGGTACCTGAAAATCTATTCTTTAACAATTACCATAATGTGGTAATGAAAGTATATTCTTATTATTATTAAAAACTTGAAAACTCGGAGAAAAGAATTACGTTGAGAGAAAAACTTGTGAATCACTATATTCGTTGGGCTGAACCAAACAATGCGTCTTTCCATATTTTCGAATATCCGCAAGAGCAATGAAGATATTAACACATTGCGTACGGCGCACAGTGGGGCGACCCTATTGTATCGTTGGCCATTGGGGCAAAAAAAAACAAATTCGAATTTGAAAATATAACTTTATAGGTAAGAAACTATGAACCTTTTCCTACTATGTACAACATTTTTTTTCATTTTTTCGCACTAGATAATCCAGGGTAACCAATAATAGATACCTATGTAAAATATATTCTTTCCTTATTTGTTGTTTAGTACATCTATTTGACGATTTTACTGAAAAGTTTTGTGCAGTACATAATCTTGCAGGTATAATAAATCCAAAATTAAGAAAACAAAACTGTAAATTAAAAATGGAGCTTTGTTTCACTTCATAATAAATGTCATATAAACATTACTTAATTATGCAAGTTTTCTCCAGAAAAAAGCTCTTCACCATTATATTCTAGAATCTATATAGATTATAGTTATCAAGCAGCTTCTGCTTTTAGCTGCTTTTTCGTCAGATATTTAATATAATTCTCATTGTTGCACTAACTAGAGACCCGAATCTAATCAAACGGGGCGTGTTTGTCAGATTTTAAGTAGGAGAACTAGACATTAATATATGTATAACTATTAAATAAGTAATATATTGTTATGTTGGAGGAACAATGGGACTTTATTTTTATAAATCGATTTTTTTAAATCGATTAATTCTAACGTTGCCGGTAATGATATCTACAGGATTTCTCTGCATACAGACTAAAAGATATAATACTTTATATATAACGATAAAGAACAACCTTTTGTTGCTTTGAATTTCTTACAAGGCATACTACCGTTTCTTTTTAATTGGACACTGTGCGGGAAGAATGCTAGAATAAACCTGTCAAGTCGATAGCAGAAAATTATATTTTCTGTATTGCAATTATGCTATACTTTTCTTTATGATTTCAGTGTAACGGACTGATTACTAAATGATAATTTATCTTTACAGACTTTGGCTGGTTTGGGAAAATTAATGAAAGAATGTTGGCATGGAAAACCTGCAGCACGTCTACCTATCCTTAGAGTAAAAAAGACACTTGTTAAACTGGCAGCTAATGATACGCGTGTTCATTTATGTCTCGATTGAGTAGCATGCGGATTATGTACAACTTTAACGTATTTATTAGTAGAAGGGAAGTAAGCTTTATTACTTGTTTTGTTGCATTTACTTATTTTTTGCAAAAATATTGAAGAAAATTATTCAAAGATTCTGATACTATTTTATTTGTTATTCGTGTTTTCCTTTAGAATTCATTTAAACCGAAAAACAATGTAACAGTGGAGAAGAACTGATCCATACTTAACGCTACTGCAAAATCGTATTTTACAATTTATTGAGCAAATACTTATGCTTGTGCAGTATATTGTGTATTCTCGTCTAATGTATATAGTAGATAAATTTATGAAAATGCTATATGTTTTCTTTCGTTACATAAAGTTACATTAAGGAATTGATAATTTCGTTATATAAGACTAATATCGTCTATCAAAGTCTAGAGTTACAAATTGATGGTCTGCCAGAGCGTCAGTTGTGTTGTGCGATTCGCTGCGTTTACTATGGCTAACCAACTCATTGCGTAAGGTTGTAAGGTTTATAATTTCACGATTTTATCTGTGACATCAGATGAAATATATATGAATGTAGAAATAAGTTGCCGGCTGAAGCCAAATTTGAGTCTATTTCTTGTACGGTCTTAATATATGATTCAGAGATACACTTGCCGGACCTAATTATAATTTAATACATCTTTTAACACTTGTTCTAGCCTATCGATCGTTTTCCTTTCGTAGCATTTCCTTACAAAATTTACAAAATTTTTGCCTATCTCACGCGGAGAGATTTTTATTGACGCATGCCTCGAGGCTAAGTTTCATGCTGGTCGAGGCGAGGCCTCATGAGAAGCACTGGTAACTGTCATGATACTTACAGTCAGTATGCCGTGCAACTTCAAAGTGAAAGACGTTCGAAAATTGTTCTCAAGAAAGAAGGTTGCACTTATTGTAGCAATACTGTTATGCATCAGGCTAAGGTTACAGTGGATCCGTATTTCGGCCTTACGACGTCGTCAGAAGACCTACGAATCGACCGTCGATAGTAGGGCGGTTGTAGTGGCTGCGCATTCTATTCCGACGAATATGTAGTTCGCACCTCTATGATGCACGCCGTACAAAAGGGACATGGATTTGGCTAATTATTATTATTTTTAGGATAATCTTTTACAACTAAACGTAAATTAACTGGTGTGATGTTCGCATTTCTAATTCTTCGCCGTAGCGATTAGTCTTAGAATTCACATAAAATAGGTAAGAATAATCTGCATACTAATAAATGGGCATCCAAGCCTGCAAAGTTTTATTATAATCGGGGTCTGACCTTTCCTACTATTATACTATTATACATACAATTAACAACGTAAGTAAATATGATAGGTGGGGGGTTAGGTGGCGCTAGCCATTTCAGTTCGCACGAAAAGATCAAAAACCCGTCAAGTGTCTCGCGTTTTCTCACGAATTCGGATCGCATGTAGTATAACCGCTTCCATTTATTATAAGGGCGTTGATTCGGTTTCCGAATACGTCCGTAGCATTTCGGCCGAAATACGGATCCACTATAAGCTTAGCCTTAGAAGGAGACGGGTTTCTCAAAGACGAATTGGTCAGAAAATTTCTAATTCTAAGGAGTACATTGTAAATTTATTGAAACAGTTGCGGCATAATGAGCTTAATGGTTTTTCTTAAATTATGTACGTATGGAACAAACAAAATTTTATTTGATTTAAAATTTAAATAAACCACCAAAAAAAGGAGAGATACTGCTACGTGAGAGAAATACTCTTCGATATTTGACTACAAGATGATGCTACGAAGAACTGAAATATTCATGTGCTATTGCGACTAATAATTGCAAAATTCTGCTGGGCAATATATGGAGCTTTGAAAGACGAATATTTATGGATAATTGATTTTAATTGTTGAAATTTGTGTTCATAATTATTTTTGTAATTGCGTTCCGCTTATAATAAAATTATCGTTCAGTTTGCCTAATTTTTCATAATATACCGCACCATAGATCATTTTTTTGGTTATTACACTTTGCCACCCATTTAACTGTATCATATGAGTGATAATTTTTACGGCCAAAATTGTAGTACTTCATTCTCATTTAACATTTCTCAAGTTTAATTACACTGTTCAACATGGGTCTGATTTTGTAACCTTCAATAGACATTTCTTGTAGACTTTACTGTGCTGAATACGAAACTGCAAACCGTTTTTCTCCAGAACCATTTTTGAAAAAATCAATTTTGAAATAATCGCAAATTTTCAACTTTGGAAGTGTTTTGTACTTTTGCGGCAATACTTATTCAGTTTCGCTTGGTACCACATGATTCTTTGAAGTTTCACGATTAAAATGATATAATTAGTAATTTAATTAGAAACATTTAAATCAAAGTTTGATGTAAAGCGAGCAAGATATAATACAGATTATTTATTATTATTATATCTAGGAATACAATATAAGAATAATGGTAATATAATAATAGTGGAGATTACAACCGTTGCGCACATCACGTAGTCTACTATACAGGAACCAGAAGACAATCGAACAATAAAAAAAAAAAACGCCCGCATTATAAAATAAAATATAATTCCAACACTCCCTCCTTAATGTGTGCGTTTCTGAAATTACACTTAAGTATATAAATTCAGACCTAATCCGAATATACATGAACAATGCTTACTTTTAGATAATCCTTTAGTTAATACATCAGCAAGCATTTTTTCAGTTGAAACATACTCTAATTTAAACTTATTGTGTTTTAAAACCTCACGCACAAAATGATATCTCATATGTATATGTTTAGATCTACTATGATATACTTGATTGTTAGCAAGTAATCTCGCACCCTGATTGTCACTGAATTATGATATTTCGTACATGAACCCCAATTCTTGCAGATACGTGCTAATATACATGGCTTCTTTTGTAGCCTCGGCTATCGCCATATACTCAGCCTCGGTTGATGACAATGCCACCGTTCTCTGCTTCTGAGACTTCCATGTGATTGCAGCTCCACTCATAATAAATGCGTACCCAGTGTATAATTTTCTGTCGATTACGCATGAGCCCCAATCAGCATCAGTATAACCCATTAGAGGTAGATCGCTCTTTTTATATGTTAACTCCGCATTACTTGTTCCTGTCAAATATCTCAGAGCCCTTTTCGCGGCTATACAATGAGACTGTCTATGATTATTTGAGAACTGAGCCAAACCAACTACGGTTCTCATTATATCGGGTCTAGTTGCTACCCCCAGATACATCAATGCTCCTATTTGTAGTTCTCGATAAGGCCTATTTCTAGACTCTTCATCTTCTTCACTATTCTTGAACAGCTTAGCATTAACCTCAATCGGTTTATCTATGGCTTTTGCGTTTTCCATTCCAAAAGGCCTTAAAACTTCTTTGGTACACTTCTTTTGTCATAATGTGATTCGTCCATTATGGTGAACAATTTCTATAGCAAGACAATACTGTGCTTTTCCTAAATCTCCAACTTCAAATCTCTTCATCATATGCGATTTAAACCTTTTTATGCTGCCTTTACTATTTGGCGCAATTAGAATGTCATCGACATAAACCAATATCATTATGATACTTTCGGACGTTCTTTTAAAATAAACACATGGATCACTATCAATTGGTTTTAATGCATACCCTTGTAGTTTTTGATCCAATTTAATATTCCATTGTCTCCCGGTTTGTCTTAATCCGTATATTGCACGATTTAACTTGCATACTTTGTCTCTTGTTTCGAGTTCCTGAAGCATATTGTTGGTTACTTTACCTAAATGCCCTTTTCCTCAGATAGTCTGGAATCTCCATGAACATTTCCTCTTCTAAATCTCCATTTAGAAATGCTGCAGTCACATCTAATTGATGCATTTCCAATTCGTATTGTGCAGCTAAAGCTGAAAGTATTCTAACAGAATCAAGTCTCGCAACTGGTGCAAAAGTTTGTCTGAAATCAATTCCAAATTGTTGACTATACCCCTTCGCTACTAGTCTAGCCTTTCTTCTTTCAAGACTCCCGTCAACATTGGTTTTGTTATTTAAAACTAATTTACATCCAACTATATTTTTATTTTCAGGAAGATCAACTATATGTCACGTTTTATTTTTAAGTAATTGTTTGAATTCCAACATTATGGCATCTTCCCACTCATCTTTTTCTTCACTATGCATCGCTTCCTCTAAATTGATTTCAATAAATCCCGCAATGTCTTCAAATCTATTATTTTCAATTTCTGTATTCTCCAAGTCACCCTTTATATGATCTTCATCATTGTTTTGGGTATTTGAACTCAATGTTCTGTACGCCTTTTTTGGCCGTCCAGGTTTACCAGTCCTGATTATCTTTGGTCTACCAGGTAATTGTTTATCAATAGCATTTCCTTCCCTTTCTACATTTTGATTGTTTGGAACTTCCTGATTACTTGGGACGGCTTCGTTTTGACTTGTCGTTTGATATTCTCCAATTTCAGTTACCGGATTATTTTCCTCCACTTCACGCATATGTAAATCATTATCAACATGTCCCTTTGGATCACAATTTTCTGAACTTTCTTTTCGAACTTTCTCATTTATGAATTTGACATCTCTTGAGATGACTACCTTTTGAACCATATGTAACCATACTCGATATCCTTTAACTTCATCTGTGTATCCTATGAAGACTCTTTCTTTGAATCTCTCCCCAAACTTTCCTTTACTCATGGTTTTATCTAATACAAATGTTTTTGTGCCAAATGTTCGCATATACTTTAAATTCGGTGTTCTGCCCATCCAAATTCCAAATGCAATTTTTCCTTTTAATGCTTTCGTTGGACATCTATTCTTGATGTGGTTTGCAGTCATCACTGTTTCCCCCAAAAATGACAATATAACTGTATAAGCATACATCTGACTGCTTCAATTATTGTTCTATTTTTTCTTTCAGCCACGCCATATTGTTCAGAAGTATATATTGTTGTTCTCCTAGCCTGAATTCCACTTTTCTCCAAATACTTTACAAACTCAAGATTACAATATTCACGGCCATTGTCAGATTGTAAAATTTTAATTTTTTTCTCGTTGTGATTTTCGACCAACCTTTTATACTTCTTGAATGCATCTAGATAGTCACTTTTTCTCTTAAGTAAATAAATCTCACACCATCTAGAGTGATCATCTATAAAAGTAACAAAAAACCGAGCACCACCCTTTGATGATGTCCTCATCGGTCCACATATATTTCGTGTGCACAATTCTTAGAAGTTCTGAGCATGGCTCTCTGTGACCTTAGAAGGGTTCTCTATGTTGTTTACTTAATAAACAAACCTTACAATCTTTAAAACTTTCATTCTTGTTTAGATTTGCTCCATTGATGACTTCGTTTTTCATTAGTATTCTCAAGTCTCTTACATTTAAATGAGCCATTCGCTCATGCCATAATTTGATTTGCGTTTGTTCTTTATTTGACCCTCTATTAATATAGGTTACCTACTCTATCAGCAATCATTTTTGTTACACCTCTATTATTTCTTACTATAGCTATATCTTTATTGAATATTACTTCGTGATCTTTCTCAGTTATTTTAGCAACAGAGATCAGATTTGTACGAAGATCTGGGACAAACAAAATGTTTTGCAGGTTAACTGATCTTTCGGTCTGTCCATTTGTTACTATTATACTTACATCTCCTCTTGCTTTAGCTTCTGTTGATGTATTACTGGCTAAAGTTAAAGTCTGATTATTTACATTAGTTAACTTATTAAACTTAACCTTTTCTTTACACAAGTGGGGTTGCTGGGGGTGTGTGAGTGTTGGCGGTGTACAGTCACTATACAGGGTGGCACAACACTCAGGGAACATCGGGGTATAGGGTGTAGCTGGGGTGATTCTAAACAACTTTTTCCTTGACCCAAATGTTCTGGATAGTTGTGTTTTTGAGTTATTAACGAAAAACACTGGCCAATGATAGCGCATTTTACACATTTTATGAAAAAAATATTTCTTTTATCAGTACGTTTTCAGGTGGATAAATTATGTTTTAAGACAAACGATTTGCATAAATAATGTTAGGAAAAGCTAGGTAAACTTACTCATTCGTTCACGAATTATCCTGCTTAACATTGTGCGAATCCTGACCTAGGCAACGGTCAACAGCTGATAATACGGCCGGCTTAGTATCCCTGCACGATCACTTCACTTCACGATAACTTCACTTGGCACTGTGAAATATGGGGATATTTAAAAACAATTTGTTGCTCCTACGTTTAAACATTTTGTAATATTAAGCGTTTGTACGATTCCTGTTGCTCGTTCGGTTAGCAGCATGGCTCTGCCAGCTTGGACGTTCGCATTTGCTTCCACACGCACACGACATGTTCTTTAATGCGGATAACATTGTAGTGCCAACGCTCGCGCTGCGGCGGAGTCAAGATAAGGGCCGATGCTGCCTTGTGTGATCGGTATCTTTCACCGATTTCCACTAAATTTGGAGACGGTGTGTGTGCGTGTGCGTGTGGAAGCGAGTGCGAACGTTTGGACGTTTGGTGTTTGGACTTCACGCACGGAAGTTAGAATTTTTGGTTGCGAAAGACGCGTTATGTGAATTGGATATTGAACTGTAGGAGCTATTGTAGTTTGAATTATTCGGTTTATTGCTGTATGGTGGTACATTAAACGCTTTGGATGGTTTTTCGCTCTTGATGATTACTCGCAGATTACTCGTTCGGATGTCGGAAAACACTGTGTGGACGATGATTTTGAAGGAACGTTTGTCGCGAGCGGAAATTTGGATTCGGTGCGGCGGCGGCGGCAGGGGCGGGGGGGCACATGACCGAGGTACCGTTAGACGCCGCGCTTAGGAGCTCCCTCGCACGCGGGGAGTGCGAGTTAGGCGAACAACGGCATTCCCGAACATACCGCCCGCCTCGAAGAACGCCTTCGAAATTACATTATGTCGAACGAATTCTTAGAAAGTACGGGGATCTAGGGGGATGTGCTTATGGGAGCGCTATACGGCAGTGCCGCCCGCCGTGAGGTGAAATATGCTTAAGAATTACTATTTACATGGGTCTTACATTATGATTCTTACGAGCTAATTACACTAATCGGGGCCCGTGTTGGGGAAGTCGGTGGGGTCGCCGCCTTCCGTCGCGGGATCGGTTTGTGTTTCTTCCCGATTGGTGCCAATCGGGAGAAAACATAGTTTGTTGATCGGGCGCATGAAAAAGGATCTGGCGGTTCGCACCGTTATGACGCGGGTCAAGCCGTCGTCGTCTGGGTGGCAGGCAACAATGCGGCCCACCTCCCATTGGCTGGGCGGCAGTGCGTCGCGGCGTAGCAATACCAATCTTCCCGTGGTCGCCAGGCGCTGCACGCTTCGCCATTTCGGACGTTTTTGCAAGGTGTGTAGGTAATCCTCTGTCCACGCGCGCCATACTAAGTCGGTTAATCGTTATGTGAGCTGCCAGCGAGAAAGCCGCTGCTCATTGAGCTCCAGTACGCTGGGTTGCGGTGCGGCAAGCAATGGTGCACGGATTAAGAAGTGACCGGGGGTTAACGGCGCTTAGCTATTCAGATTTTCGGATACGGCGGCGATAGGACGGTAGTTCAGGCACGCTTCGATGCGGCACAGTACGGTGGTCAGTTCTTCTGTGGTCAAGGTGTGCCTCACGACACATCTTTTGAGGTGATGCTTGGCGCTTTTGATCCCCGCTTCCCATAGCCCACCGAAGTGGGGCGCGGCCGGAGGGATAAACTGCCAAGCGAGGCGCTCGGTGGCTGCTGCATTTAAGAATGCCGGGTCGCGGATAGCCCGACGGTGCGCGGAGGCGAGTTCTCGCTCGGCCCATTGTAAGGTCGTGCCGTTGTCTGAGTACATGCGAGTTGGCATACCCCGGCGCGATACGAATCGTTGGAAGGCAGCTGCAAAGGCGGAGGAGCCGTATTCGTGCACCAGTTCCAAGTGACAGATAGGTGCACCAGTTCCAAGTGACTGTTTAGTCTTGGGAGATAGGGCTCATTCGGCCTTGCCTATGAAATAGTCCAGACCCCCTTGGCGACGTAGGGCTGTTGCGAGTGCGTGCCGAGTTCGGCCCTCGGTCAGGTTTATGACGCGGTCGAAACTAACGCAATTTTTGCGGAGTAATTTTTAGCCTTTCGACCATCTGATTGCAGGGTTTAGAAGGTAAGGATTAGAATAAAAGAACACATGGTCTAGAGCCATGCAATTTCAATCGACACATCAGTTTGCCTTTTTTAATACAATTAACGCCATTAGTATTGATCGACAGACACGATAGAAATCAATGCCGCAATATATCAACAAAAAGTTCTTCGTGAAATATTTTGATAAGTATTTTTATATTTTTATAAATAATGGAGATTTATTATATACGACTTAGAAATTATTATCCGGCCAAAGGTAGCCAGAAAAGATACAAATTAAAAGAAAGCTATAACTATTCAAAAGCGACTCAAGTACTTCTTTTGGAGCGGGTCACAATACCGACAGCGGATGGGACGGCAGAACCAAGTAAAAAGTAACGCTATGAGGTATCAGGACACACTTCACATTTCTTCCTAGACCTTTTCTAGACCACTTGACTAGGTAACAAATACCGGTACGGTAACAAATGTGGACGCATTTTTGCGCGCAGAAGTGTAGGAAATGGGTCCCACTCCGAACCTCGTTACCAAAAACTGAGGTAACGGGTCAGTAACGGGCCTAGGTAACAAATGTGGACTCGCCTTTACGCACGAGAACGGGGCCTGCATAATCTACGCCGGTGCGTACGAAGGGTCGCAGTGTGCGGTTTGTGCGTACAGCCGGAAAGTCACCCATGAGCTCCGACGGAACGGTCGCGTTTTCGCGTGCGCATTTTACGCAACGGTGCAGCACAGCACGGATGGTGGTTCGAGCACGTAAGATCCAATACTCATTACGCAGAGATCTGAGAGTTAGGGATGACCCACCATTGAGCATTCGCAAGAGGTGGTGCGAGATGATCAGTGCGAGGATTGGGTGCGAGCGGATGAGTACGGGGTGAATAGCCTTCTCAGGCAGATTGGATCGGCGGAGCCGGTCCCCGAGGCGTCTTATCCCCTCGTGGTCGAGAAATGGATTCAATGCGGAAATTGGGCTTGATTTGGAGACAGGGTGCCCAGCGGAGAGGTGCGTTAATTCCGCGGGAAAAGCGTCTCGCTGCATTCTGCGAATCCAAAAGGTTTTTGCGGCCTGGATTTCCGCGGGTTGAAGTGTGGTGATAGCGATCGTGTTGGAATTGCGTGTTGGTGTTGGCGAATCAGTACGGAGTGAGGCACGAAGTTTTTCGATGAATCGACGTGTGTACGCTGTAACGCGTACTAACTTCGGCCATGAAGAATAGCGAGGCGCGAGGAGACACAGTTTGACGGCCTTCGTGAGAGAGAGGCAGACGACGCTGATGTGCTTTTTTTCTGGCGAGAGAGCTGAAGCTACAATCGGCGGTTGAATGGGCCATTGTGTTCTAGGAAGGAGAAGCCATGTAGGTCCTCCCCACCACAGCTAATCCGACACGATTTCGGCGCCGTTCAGGCCGCGGGACGCGCTGTCGGCTGGATTCTGCTCGGTGGGCACGTGTTGCCACGACGCGTCGGGCAGTAATTGCTGTATCTTGGATATGCGGTTTGCTACGAAGGTTTGCCAACGCGACGGAGATTCGCTTATCCACGAAAGCATAACGGTGGAATCAGTCCAGCAGTAGCAGGCGACATTTCGTTGACCAAGCGCAGCGTGGACATTGTGGAGTACGGGTGCTAGGAGGTGCGCGGCCGACAATTGGAGGTGCGGGATGCTCATTGTTTTGAGAGTCGCGACCTTGGTTTTGGATGAAAGCAGCGAAACGGAAATTACGCCGTCGAGAGAGGCCACGCAGCTGTACACGACTGCGGCGTACGCACGTTTGGACGCATCTGCAAAGCTGTGCAGTGAGTATTCCATGGTGTGGGTGGCTTGGAGAGTCCATCGCGGGATGGACACTGGGTTTAGTGCGGGTAAGGACGCGTAATAACTTTTCCATTCGCGTTGCTGGTGGACGGGTAGCGGATCATCCTATGCACATTTGGATTGCCACAACTTCTGTAGTAGGATTTTTGCGGTGACTACGACCGGAGCGGCTAATCCTAAGGGATCGAAGAGGCGTGCGATTACCGACATCACCGTGCGCTTGGTTATTTTGCTTTCGATGCGTGCGTTCACGCAGAATTTTATTGCGTCCGTGTTGGGGCTCCATGACACGCCTAGCACTTTCCAGTACTCGTTTTCTTCGAAGCATTTGTCCTGCGCGAGACCGTGGTCAGTTGCGTCGATGGCGGATAGTAGGGACGGGCAGTTACTGGCCCATTTTCGCAGGCGGAACCCTCCTCCCTCTAGTAGGGCGGTTAGTTGTTCTCGAGTGCGATTTGCCAAATATGAAATCGTCGACGTAAACTTGGTCGCGTAACGCAGGTGTAGCGAGTGGAAAGGTAGCCTTCGTCCTCCGCAAGCTGGTGCATCCTTCCCCGCTGAGGGGCTTCCTTTCCGGCTGGTCCTCCACCTCCCAAAATCGGCGGAGATCCGAGTAGAGCGCCTCAAGGACGTTTGTATTATCAGCGAGGACGCACAGCGTAGGATGCCCGGGCAGAGCGTGATGGGACGGGATGGAATTAGAGCTGTAGCTGGGGCTCGCGGGGCCAGAGAGGGTCCATCCAAGGACGCTCCTTTGGGCAGTTGGCTGATTTTCGACGCCTTTGCGGACGCCGTCGAGGAGTAGCGACCCGTATAGGTCCGCGCCGATTAGCAGATCGATCGGATCGGAACTCATTGGATCATGGTCAGCTAGCTGGAGGTCCGCGACATGCTTCCAGCTAGTTGTGCACGTATTGCGCCGCGGGACGTATTTCGTCAGCGCTGCTAATACGAGCGCGGTGGTCGAAAAGGCTGGTTCGTCGGAGAGGGCGGGTGATATCGCGATGTCCACCGCGTATCGCACCGTCGATTCGGTGCTGCCCACGCCTATGAGGCGGATGGATCGTCGTGTTTTGGCAATAGCAACATTTGTGCCAGATTTTCGCTGACGATGGTCGCGGCGGGGCCTTGGTCAAGGAGTGCGCGTGCTACCATGTATTGCCCGGAGTACTCGTGCGGTCGAAAGCAGCACTTGCGCGCTATCTGTTTCGTTATGGACTCCAAGGCGCGTATTCGCGCATTTAGAAAATTGCTAAGCCGTTCGAACGACTGATATTCAGTGGTGTCGCCCAGCTCGAACTCCCAGGCTTTCCGCGTGCTAGGGTCAAGCCGTTGGGTGACCAGATAGACGAGCATATCGTCCCATTCTTTTACCGGACGATCTAGATTGATCAACGCTTGTATCGCGGCGCACGTTTTATCGAGTAGATCGCGGAGGTCTTCCGCGGTTTCGCGCGTAACGGTCGGTAGATTGTGCAACGCGTGAAGGTGGCTTGTAATTAGCTGGCGTTTGTTTTCGTAGCGCACCGTTAGCAATTTTCATGCGATTTCAAAATTTCCGTCCGTTATGGCGAGGTGGCTTAGCGCTTTGCTCGCGTCGGCCGTTACGCACGAATACAAGTAATGCATGCGATCTACGTTGGATAGAGTTTGATCGTTATGGATCAAGGAACGAAACTTACCTCTGAAGGCGTCCCACTGGTTGAAGCTCCCCTGGATCGCTGCGGCTTGCGGAGTTGCATTGCGAGCTAGCGTTTCGGCCATGAAGTCCGCTGCTTCGTGGAAGGCTTCCTCACACTGCAACAGTTGTTTCCCGGCAAAGTACGGCAGGCTCTGCAAGGTTTTCGGGTCGGCCTTGAGTTGCATTTCCACGTCCAGCTCCTGGCACCTCGCGAAGGTTTCCTTGAGGAGGGCAAGGCGTTGACTTGTAACGGCTGGCATCATCCGGGCTTGCCCTAATTTTTTGAAGTTAGCGAGCGTACGCTGGACGCAGCCCATTTGCTGCGTTTGCTTGACGAGGAGGTCGTTGAGCGTAGCCATCTTGTACGTCGTGGATCGTTTGTGACTTTCGCCGGTCGAAAGTTATTCCCCCTTCCTCGTGAATCCGGCTTGAAGGACCAATGTTTCGGCTGCTGGTAGGCGCGGTGTTTGGACTTCACGCACGGACGTTAGAATTTGTGGTTGCGAAAGACGCGTTATGTGAATTGGATATTGAACTGTAGGAGTTATTGTAGTTTGAATTATTCGGTTTATTGCTGTATGGTGGTACAGTAAACGCTTTGGATGGTTTTTCGCCCTCGATGATTACTCGTTCGGATGTCGGAAAAGACTGTGTGGACGATGATTTTGAAGGAACGTTTGTCGCGAGCGGAAATTTGGAGGGGGGGGGGGCATGACCGAGGTACCGTTAGACGCCGCGCTTAAGAGCTCCCTCGCACGCGGGGAGTGCGAGTTAGGCGAACAACGGCATTCCCGAACACATTTTATGACATACTTATTATATGAGGGTACCTTTGATTTTCTTGTATGTTCTTTCTTCAGTTCTTTACTGGAATTATTATCTCTGGATGCTGTTAGTTTCCATGGTTTCCTTTGACTTTTATTTTTGTTCCAGCTTGGACCTGTCATCATTGCTCCTGATGTATTATCATTTATCTTCTGTTTCCTCGCATCATTTTCTTCTAATATCTTAACCTTTAATATCTCTACATCAGGTAAATTATCTCTTGACTCAATAGCGCACCTGAAATTTTCAAATCCTTCAGGTAGACTATATAACAACATTACAGAAAGCAAGTCTGCATTTATATTCACATTCATAGCATTCAATTTGTCTACAGCATCAAAGAACTTTTTCATGTGTGCCCTTAGATCATCCCCTTCTTGCATGCTATGCAATGTTAGTTGTTTTAACCGTTTGCGGTCCATGCCGCCACAGTGGCGGCATTCGCAAGTCGTCGTAGAAGTCTGTGCTGCCAGCCTAGCGGCATAATGTCAGTCATGATCGCCAGGCGAGTGGCATGGCGATAATGAAAGAGAACTATCCTCCCGATGATAGATTGAAATGTTTGGATCAACTTACAGATAAGGCTACTAACACATGTGAATTTTGTGCAATGTTAGTCTATGAGTTAGCACGAAATTTCCGGCACCAAACACCATATACAGCGAAACCTTCAACATCATTCGTAGACATTAGATTAAATACATAATCAGCTTCATATACTTCGTTCAGGAACCAAAAAAGACTGTGCAGTATGTTCCGACAGGAAAACTCCAGGAAAAGAACGAGAAACACGCACGTACTGTGATACTTGTACGCGGAAGCCAGGACTTAAGCTATCGGTGATTGCTTTGTAAAATACCACACTTTGGAAAATTACAGACATAAAAAATTTATGTATTATAAGTACTATTAAACAAAACAAATCAGTTTCAACAAATTCTGTGTGTTTGAATGTCCACATATTGACTTTAAATCCCGTACGGAAAAGTAACTGCGAAGCGTTAAATATGCTCGGACCTGCTGGTAACAACTTTTTCCTTGACCAAAATATTCTACGAAGCTTCGTTTTTGAGTTATTAACGAAAAACACGGCAAATATTACATCATCTTAAATTAAGAATAATGTGTAATTATTCGTTATTCATGAATAAGAATTTAATTATCAAGTCGTTTAATAACTGTTCCATACTTTTATTCCTTATCCGAAACGTATAAGGTATTTTATTACTTATGAAAAAAACGTTTGGATAATTAATGTAAGAAAAAGATAGTTAAATAAACTCATCCTTTCGTTCACGAAGTAACCTGCTTCGACGAAAGTTAGTCCTTGGCAGTTGGTCGTTGCACCGATCCTGACCTATCTCAACAATTTTATGCCACGAAACGCACGTCTCGGCGATCGATACCGATCTGATTCGCACTTGTTTCCACACGCACTACATCGTTGCTACTAATCGTTAATGTGCGTGTCGTGTACGTGTGGAAACAAGTGCGAATCAGATCGGTATCGATCGCCGAGACGTGCGTTTCGTGGCATAAAATTGTTGAGATAGGTCAGGGTCGGTGCAATGACCAACTGCCAAGGACCCACTTCCGTCGAAGCAGATTACTTCGCGAACGAAGGGGTAAGTTTATGTAACTATCTTTTTCTAACATTAATTATCCAAACATTTTTTTCGTAAGTAATAAAACACTTTATACGTTTCGGATAACGAATAAAAGTATGGAACAGTTATTAAACGACTTGTTAATTTAATTGTTATTCATGAATAACGAATAATTGCACATTATTCTTAATTTAAGTCGATGTAATATTTGCCGTGCGTTGCCCCTCGATGCACCCGATCACGACGGCGCGCAGTTGTAACTGAGCGCGCGCTATACGGGCGCTCGCATTGGCCAGTGTTTTTCGTTCATAACTCAAAAACGAAGCTTCGTAGAATATTTTGGTCAAGGAAAAAGTTGTTCAGAATCACCTCAGGTACGCAAAATTTAAAAATACGGCGAGACTTATGGGCCACCCTGTATATATATGTGTTGATATCAGTCGTTTGTAGAAATGTAATTGTCGCGATGAAATAATATATAGTGTGTAAGTTACCTGAGTATTTGCACGGTGTTGACGCACTGGCGATGCGGGGTCTGAGAGCCGCTTTAGAGTATACCGAAAGAACTTCGACCGGACTAGCGGATTCTAACGGGCTAATCTATGATTCAAAAGGTGCACTAAGCCCGATCTCACTCGATATGACTGTCTCTGTACGAGCGTGACACGACGTGACTCTACGCGTGACTGTGTAACTCTGAACCGATGATGGTAGGAACCAAAGGGTTTATATACCCGCAAATGTGTGAGAATGTATTAGAATTTCCATATAAAGGAATTCGGGGAGTCTTCGTCGGGTCACTCCCGCCTCGATCATAGTGCAGCTGGTTGCACATGTGCTTAGGACCCGCCCTATCTGCTTAAGATAACCGAAGGATTTTTAGGACGCTTCCCTTCGTAGACGCGAGCTCGAAAACGCGTTGAGAGCGACGTGTGGAGAATATTTTCCATATGTAACATCTCCCCTCCCAAGATGAAACATCGCGGTTTGCGTGATGCTTTCGCCAAAGAAGGGAAATGGCCCAAAAATTCTCCGTAAAAGAAAGGTGTATGAAATTGTCGGGTGTAGTGTGTGTGTGCGTACTTATTGCTATTGTGGTAGATCCTCTGATTAGTTGTTCACCGGGACGATGAATCCTAATTCCAGCCAATGGTTTTTAACATTGAGTGGCGGCTGTCCAGGAAGGCGGTCCAATAACAGTTCGACAGTTGTTCCATCTAGTGTCTGGTCCACGTCTGTGATGCAACCCTTCCTACCATTTACCACCATTTCTGCCACTTGATTTAAGTACAAGGGTGGGCAGGTGCATAGGTGGACTCCACGCAGCTGTATTCGTTTGGCCTGCCACGGCAAGCCATAAAACCGGGGTGGCAAGGACCTTACTTCGGTGGTTTTACAAACTATCCTTGTACCTTCGTCGCCTGCGAGGATAACACAAGTAGATCCCGTCTTGTGCTTGACTTCGCCTCGAAGCCATACCTGATTAAGGTTCTGCACGGCCACCAGTCGTCCCGGGCCAATGTTGTCCTCCAACGGTAGGCAGAAGTGCTGCCTGACTGCCATGAAGCCATTAAGTCGTTTAAAGACGACCCTGGCTGACTCGTCATACTCTTCCTTGGTGATCCAGAAAGTCTGTAGATCTTTCACGTGAGTGACTATACAGCGCGCGGATGAGCCCAGGTTACACACCTCGATTGTCCTCATCTTCGTTTTCTTATGTGTATATTTTCTCCTGGTGTCCAATTTAAGATGTTGGCGTCCGTGATCTCCTTCAATACGAACTGGTTTAATTCGCGCTTCCTCGACCCTTTCCACACTGTTTGCGTTGCTACAGTGCAGCTCTTTGTCGCTTGTGTTGAAGAACTTCGACCCTTTACAACTCGTCCCGTGGTGGATGGTTTGAAAGGGGATGCGCTGATTATAACTCCCGATCGTATAGAGGATTCCCAAGTCCCGTGGTATTCAGTTTGGATTGAAATGGTCCTAGTGCCTTCGTATGCCGTGGATTGTGTGACTTTGCTACGATGCATGAGTGCAACTTATGTTATGCCGAGAGTTCTGTGCCCCCGCTTATATAATACAAAGACCCTTCCTTTACCCCTACTCTGTTATTGTAGACGTTCTTGTGGAGGGGTTGTTCTACGATTTCTCGTTCCGCTAAAAGTTGGTAGCGCATGGCTTCAAATCTTTCGTTTCACTTGCTGAATCTGATGCGGCCGGGATATTTATTATTAAATCATTGTTTTCCTTTGGATGGTCCTTTTTCGAGCTGTGCCGAAACGTTTTGAATTTACTGACCAGTACTATGGTTAACATGACCGCTATTAGCATCGTTACCCCAATAGAAGAAGTTGTAATCTTTAAATTTTGTAAAGACGCTTGATGAGTTTCTAGAATTTTTGCACGAGGCTCTATTTCTGTGAGTGATGAAGCCACCGGCAGGTCATCCCATCGTGCGATATTTTGTGCGCTCCCTTCTAATGCTTCAAAATGGCGTTCCACGATTTCTGGTATAAGTATTGATAAATTATAGGGTTCAGAAAGATAGTACTCAAAATTTTGTGAGGTACCAATAGTTCCTAGTGATTTTAATTGCACTGAATCTATTGCCGCTTGGCATCCAGGTTCCAGTTTAAAAATTCCGATGGCAGAAATGTTCCGTGTTACTGGTTTTTCATTATTACAATAAATTTGTGCCTTTTTATTTCCCGGCATAAAATAAAGCCAGGTAGCCGGAGCGCTTAGCGTTTGCCAGTATGGTTTTAAGGATGTAGTCACGTTGATTTCGCAAGTGGTCCAGTTTATTAAAGTAGGGCTCAGTAGTAATGTAGATTCGCAGGTTGATTGTCGGTCCGTTTGATACAATGGCAAGGTAGCTGGACCTAAGAATTGGTTGCGATGAAAGCGGCAAGTTTTTAGATATTCATCAGTCGGTGTAAAGAATTGTTGTTCATCGGAAGATACTGCAATAAACTGAATCTGTGGCCGGATGTATGAAATTACCTCTTTCGCACCAAGCTTGTGTATCGATGGGCAAGGATAAATTTTATACAAGCCGTAAGTTTTTTGCTCCAGAAGGGGTATGGTGAGTTCGAAGAGTATCCTTCCTCTTATGAACATGCCATTTAAAGTTGTTATTTTCTCAATTTGTTCGATAAGTAATTCTTCTGGTGTTAAGGGGAATTCATACGCCACTGTTTGTTTAATTTTTTGAGCGGATCTCAATAATTGTTCCGGTGAGAGTATTGCGGGGTGTAGAATTCCTTATTTCGCTAGTAAAATTGCATCTATCAATAGCAAAAGATTTGTGCTGTAATCGTCTAATCCTCTCTCAATTTCAATCATGGAATCCCTAATTATTGTGTCGAAAAGTAATTTACTTATATTTGACTGCGTTTCTTGCAATGCGTCGGAATGTTTGATCATTAATTGGGTCATTTGAGATGTGACTTTAGTTAGATTAACTAATCTTGCGTGTGTGGCTGAAAATTCTCCTTTAATTACATGCGTCTGGTTGGCTATTAATTCTGTAATCTCACGTTGATCTTTATAAATTTTATTTAGCTCGTGGTAATAATAATCTGCGTCTTCTTGCGACAAGGTTCCAAATAATACTTTACTGAGAGTACCAATGAAACCAAAAGGCACACTGCGTCGTGGAGATGGCGCTTCCAAATATGAGGTCGCCTATTGCGAAGCGTATTAAATTGCTGTAGCGAACGGTGTTTTCTTCTTTCTTGATCAAACGAGGTCCCAGTTCCCTACTGAGGCAGTTAGTAGAATTATGACGTTTGCAGAGCTGATTCATTGCCAAGTTATGATGTTCCACGTGTGGAGCATGTCTGAGATATCTGCTCACGTCCAGGGATGTGACTAAACGCCATTGTGATTGAAAGATCCTCATATCGGGTAGTTGCTCGTAAAAGAGCCCAGTGTTTTCTCCGATTGATGTTATGGTTGAACTGTCGCTGAAGACGGCAAGCGGTAGCAGCAGCAAATACACGAAAATCATGTTTGATTTTTTAAGCTGGGAACGGAGAATAAGCGTGCTTTAATTTATCTTGGTGCTTTGTAACTAACTTATTATTTTTTTGTAACACTACAGTGTTCAAATCCGTCACGTCTATTATCTCGTATGGTCCCATGTAGTGTGGATCGAATTTATGGATACGGGGTTCCAGGAGTACGTAAACGGAATCGCCTACGTTAAACGTTGCTGGTTTTGCACGAAGATAGTAATAACCTTTTGAACGAATCTTTGCTTTATTTAAATTATCTGAGGCTAAATTGCGGATATTAGTCGTATGCGTAATCAAATCTGTTAAATAATCTCCATACGACTGCAACTTTTCGCCGGTTGGAAAAGAGCTTGGTTCTCGAACTGGTTTTCCGAAAATTAGCTCATACGGAGTAAAATTTGTTGCTTCGTGGACGGATGTATTGTAGGAGAACATTGCGAACGGTATTAATAAATCCCAATCTTCATAATTATCCATGTAGTGCTTGAGATACTCGGTGAGTACAATGTGGCTTCGTTCCAAAGATCCGTTGGTCTGTGGTCTGTATCCCGAGGTTGTAATTTGTCTAATTTTAAATATTTCTGACAAGTTTGTCATAAGATTTCCAATAAAACTGGTTCCCTTGTCCGTCAGTATTGCGCGAGGTGTACCATAGATTGCGATGAAATGTCTAGCAAAAGCATCTGCGATAGTAGTAGCCCGAATATTTGGTATTGCTACGGCCATGCAGTATTTAGTTAGATTATCCTGCATGGTGAGAATATATCTATTTCCGCTTGGCGTGATGGGTAAAGGTCCTACTGTATCCAAAGCGACCTTGTCAAATGGTCTCAAAGGTGTGTCAGTAATTAACATAGGCTGACGAGTTTTCGCTCGGACTAATTTTTGTTCTTGGCAACTTTGACATTTCCGGATGTAATCTTGGATATCGTTGCGCATTTGTGGCCAATGGAATTTTGATCGAATACGTTTATATGTTTTCGTTATTCCTTTGTGTCCACCCATTAAACTATCATGGGCTTCGCGAATTATTTCCTGTCTGTCTTCTAAGGATGGTGTCGTGATGATACAATTGCAAATACTAATCTGTAGAGCCGTTCCAGTGAAAACTCCTTCTAATAGATTGTGAAGATCGTTGACTGGCAATTTGTGAAAATCCTCGGTTGCAGAATTTCGAAACGATTGATTCTGAAGTTGTTCTAGGATATTTTTAAGAATTTTCAAACCACGTAGAACGTCCATTTTTGTAGTAACGTCATAAAAACGATCGGAGATGACGATGGCGAAGATTTATAAGACCCGTTGTCTAGTGTTACCACGTGTCCTTTCTCTGGTTGCTTTGCTACGAGATCTTGTTTGTTTATTGCTTCGGTGTCCAGCAGTAGTTTCCCTACCGTGGTTTGTATATTGCAGTCCGCAGGTATAAAATACACATAGTGACCTTCTCCAGCTGTGAGAGTGTTTGAGGTGGTAGTAATTCTATGCGTTTTCTTTTGTGAAGCTTCTTCCAAATAGTCTTCATCTGTGGAACTTTCAGAGTCGGCAGTAAAAAATGGGTAAGGGTCAAGTGTGTAATCGAGGGCCTCATGCCGAGTTGACCCGCTGTCCGGGAGTCGCCCTGCACTTGCCTCGGTTGTGGTCGCTGCAGGTAGCTGAGTAGTTGCTGGTTGTAAAACTTCATCCGTAATTCGCGATGATGTCGGTGGTGTATTAATTAGATCTCGGTGAAAGTCTCTTGCACTTTCTATTACAGTATTGTCAAGCGGTTCCTCAAAAGATATTAAATCATTGAATATGGGCTGATCCTTGTCCAAAGGAGAAATTTGAGTAGAATTCGCTGAGGGGGAGAACCTATTTAAGGTTTCCTGGCGTTCATCTGACATTTGTACCTCTTGAGATAGGCTGGGAAAAGATCGGTTTTTATTTATGATCGGTGAATGTTGAACTTTTCCATATGCGGATTGTTCTACTTCGTTCGAGCTGCTACTGTCCCGATACTTGGGTCGGTTTTCTCTATCTCGACGTAATTGCCGAACGCGGTGTCCAATTGAATCGGTATTAACCTCTGTTTTTGGTACTGGGGCTTTGAAGTCGGTGTCCCTGCATTCCCGTGGAAGAAGTGGTAAGCAGACTGAAGTAGAGTTACGCGACAGAGCGTCGGCGTTTTTGTTTATCTTTCCAGCTTTATGAACAACCTGATATTCATACTCCAGAAGTCTAAGTTTCCAATTCATGAGTCTGGAAGTCGGGTCCTTAACGGAATGCAACCAAACAAGTGGTCTATGATCTGTGATTAAAGTGAATTTGGTTCCGTAGATGTAAGGCCTGAAGTATCTTACGGCGTAAACCATTGCCAAACATTCTTTTTCCGTAGCTGAATAATTCCTCTCGGGTTTATTTAGACTGCGGGATGCATAGGCAATTGGTAGGTCGCTTCCTATCTCTCCCTGACTAAGTACGGCTCCAATAGCATATTCGGATGCATCTGTTGTAACGATGAATGGTTTACTGAAATCTGGATACTGTAGAATGGGTTGCTGACACAATTCGTTGCGTAACTGTTTGAAGCTTTCGTCTTGTTCTTCTGTCCACTTGAATTTGATGCCTTTCCCTAACAAGTTAATTAGAGGCTTCGCTTTTGAGGTGAAATTAGGTACAAATCTCCGGTAATATCCTACAAGTCCTAAGAATTGTTGAATATTCCTCTGTTTAGTGGGTGTTGGAAAATCTTGGACGGCTTTTAATTTTCTAGGGTCAGGTCTGAGTCCATTTTTTGAAATAATATGTCCGAGATATGCGACTTCCTTTCGCAGAAATTCGCATTTATTGGTCTGAAGGGTTAATCCATGATCATTAAGGCGTTTTAATAACTTTTTAACTTTAATATTGTGTTCTTGAAGCGACGAAGCGTATACTACTATGTCGTCCAGGTAAACAAAAAGATCTGTCCCTTGGAGTCCCGTGAGTGCTTGATCCATGAGGCGTTGAAATGTGGGTGGTGCGTTTTTTAATCCGAAAGGCATTCGAGAAAATTCGTAATGTCCATTCGGTGTGGTAAATGCTGTTTTTGATTTATCCTTTGGATCCATCTCTATTTGATGAAATCCACTTGCGAGATCGAAAACTGAGAAGTATTTAGCTCCTCCTAATCGATCTAAAATTTCAGTGATTTGTGGTAACGGGTATTTGTCAGAGATCGTTTTTTCATTGAGTGCGCGAAAATCTATCACCAAACGCCAACGTTTATTACCCTGTACGTCTGCTTTCTTCGGAACAATCCATAAAGGCGAGTTGTATGGAGATTTGGAACGACTAATTATGCCTGTAGATAGCGTAGTGCTGATCTGTTTTTTAATTTCTTCCTGATGTACAGGTTGGTAGTGATATTGTCTTGTATTAATAGGAATATCATCAGTCGTGTAAATTGAATGATTGAAGTCACGAGCCTTCCCGAGTTTATCTCCTGACAGGAAAAATCGGTCGGGAAATTCCTCTACTAAATCAGTAACGAAATTCCGTTCCTCTTTGTTCAAATGATCCAGATTGATAGTCTGTAAAATTTCCAGAATCCTGTCTTTCTGAATCTTATAGTTCGACGAATGTTCCATTTCTGGGTAAGAATCTTCGTCGGATGTACTTACGATGTCATAGGGCTCCAAAATTTGAGGCTCTATGTCTAGGTCGATTGCTTCTTCGCTGGTATTTATTGCCATAACGTGACATTTGCCGTCGTTGTTAGTTACGACTGCTTCTCCTATGTATATTTTCTCGTGGGTTCTGATACGCGGTAAATATCCTTCTTTCATTTTCACGTTTGCTATTCTTATGGCAATTGGCTGCGAAGTTCTAGGTTTAATGCAATATTTGGTAACGGCCTGCTGTTCTTTTATTTGAGGTAAATCTTGATAATTTGAAAAACGTAATGGTCGGATCGGTTCATTTTTGAGCGTTAAGGTTCCATGATAGTAAGAGATCTCGGCTTCTTCCTGTTTTAAAAACGGGCTTCCGATAAGTCCATCTGCATCTAATGCAAGATTTTTTACCACATAGAAAAATGCTGGAAATCCATGAATATGAAGGATTGTAGTTCCGAGGGTGTGAATCGGTGTCGTTGTCAGTCCAGTTAGCTAAATTTCTTCCCTAGAAATTATTTCTGAGTTTCTGCCGAGAACGTCGATGACCACAAGATTCACGGCTGCTCCGCCATCAATTAGGAATTCTCTCGTTCCTGATTCCAACTGCGGAACCCCGATCTTGATTCTTGGTGCAGGTGCTTCCTTGACGAGTCTTCTTTCTTCTCGTCGCTGAATCGGATTTTCCTTCGGCGATCTTCCTCGTTTGCGTTCATCGTGTCGCCTGTACGTTGAGCGCGATTGGAGTTTAAAGACTTGCTTGATTCTACAGATGAATCTCGCGAGTCCCGGCGATAACGCAAATTACGCGGATGTTTCCGACATGACTTTTCGTCATGTCCGTTCATACCACAATGCCAACAATACAGACTTGGCTTGCGATTTCTATCAGAATTTTTTAAAATATAAATTTGTTGGCCCTGATCATCTATACTGGATGGATCGCGGTGATTGGAAGGGGATCTCGAGGGGCTTCTTTGGTGCAAGGTCCAGGTCGTCGCGCGTCCCTGCCTCTCTTGTCCCTCTTCAAATCCAGATGTTCTCGCATGTCGTTCCCTGAACCGATCGTATCTATTCGGAGATAGTGGGTACGACACCTCACGGTCATGATTACGAGAATCTTGAGCGTAGCGGTCTCGGCGAGACCATCTAGCAGGTGATTCATTGCTAGGCGTCTGTCGTCGATTTCTTAATTTCCTATCAATTTGTAGCACGGCGTCGTAAGCTTGTTCAAGTGTACCTAAGTCCTGAATCTGAGCCGACACTTTCCAAGAAATCCGATCCGGTAAACCGTCGATGAACTTTTCCTTAACGTCCTGTTCCATTTCTTTGACGACATCTTTATTTATTTATATTTATTATTTATCAGCGTGATCCAGATATCTTTCCCGGATAGCTCCGCGTGTACAATAAACAAGGTGACTTGTTCTATCGACATATTGTCGAATACTTTCTCCGTCACGAATATGTAACTTCGCGATTTCAACTTGAAAGTGTGACAAATTTCTTCCCGGTGCGAATCTCTTTTTCAAATGCTTAATTAAAGCCTTAACAGAATCGAATTTATGCTCTATCGTGCATCTACGTGCTGGGCCGATAAGCTTAGTCAAAACAATTGCAAGATACTCCGCTTCCGTACCCCCAGGAATCAAAGTTAACCCGTCTTCCACATTTTGTGCAAAGTGCGTCAACAATGGCTTTTCTCCGTCAAAGGTCGGAATGGACGATATAATGTTCTGTATACATGTCCGTTGCGTCAAGAGTGTCATTGAATTGGCAATCGAAACAGTCAGGTTTAGCATCTCATTAGAGGAGACGTTCGCTTGTGGATTTGCCATTATGTTTTTTTCTTTTAAATATTACTAAAGTAGTTAACTAGAGAAAACTAGTATATTGTAAATGTTCACCTACGAGTAATAGAACGTTTTATTTTTTTTTTTAAACCCAAATTTACGGCAATTCTAAATCAGTAGAATCCGTAGCGTGAGGTGCGAATGAAGAGTGTTAGTGGAAACGTCGAGCGAGTATTTATTTCTAGGAAAGAGCGAATGCTTTCTGGGAATGCACGAGAAGCCTCGAGTGCATGGTGACCCGTTGTCGACCTGTGACACGTGGCAAGGGTGTGTGTGTCGGTGTGGGTCCGAATGAGTGAGAACGAATGAGGAATAGAATGAGAGAGAAGCTGCAAGCGAGAGAATATATGGAGTGAATGATGCGTGCGCGAGTCAGAGTTTGAGCAGAGTTCAAAGAGTGTCGTGGTAAAGAATTGAATACGTGTAGTAACGAGTATCGCGAGCGTATATCACACCTCAGTGTAATAAAGCTAGTTGCAAGTATTGAAGGGGAAGTTATTCCATCCGCTTTCTCAAACCATATCACCATATCCCACAATGTTGATATCAGTCGTTTGTACAAATGTAATTGTCGCGATGAAATAATATATAGTGTGTAAGTTACCTAAGTATTTGCACGGACCTAAGTATTTTAAGACCCCCCCTATCTGCTTACGATAACCGAAGGATTTTTAGGACGTTTCCCTTCGCAGACGCGAGCTCGAAAACGCGTTGAGAGCGACGCGTGGAGAATATTCTCCATATGTAACAACATTTATTATGAAGTGAAACAAAGCTCCATTTTTAATTTATAGTTTTTTTTTCTTAATTTTGGATTTATTATACCTGCAAGATTATGTACAGCACAAAAGTTTTAAGTAAAATCGTCAAATAGATGTACTAAACAAAAAATAAGGAAAAAAAAATATTTTACATAGGTATCTATTATTGGTTACCCTGGATTATCTAGTGCGAAAAAATGAAAAAAATTGTTGTACATAGTAGGAAAAGGTTCATAGTTTCTTACCTATAAAGTTAATTTTTCAAATTCGAATTTTTTTTTTGCCCCAATGGCCAACGATACAATAGGGTCGCCCCACTGTGCGCCGTCGCAGAGCACCAATACCGGCCCCACGTGTTTTACCAAACTGTTTCGCTTTGATATTGCAAATGAAAATGATTTTGTAACTTCCGTTGATGCTTTCCTTTGCAGAAAGGTCTGCTCTATCGCGCCGCATAGTTAGATTTTCTCCTGGCGCTTTAGTTTTTGAAATAAATAGAAATATATCAGCCAAAATGGGTGTATTTTCGGTGTCCTTTGCACTTTGATCATTATTTAAACACATTTAAATTTATAATTTTAGTTTAGTTTAGTTTACTAGTTTATTTACTAGTTAGTTTAGTTTAGTTTAGTTTAGTTTATAATTTATTTACTAATTATATAATTTTATTCGTGAAACTTCAAAGAATCATTTGGTACCAGGCGGAACTGAATAACTATTACCGCAAAAGAACACTTCCAAAGTTGAAAATTTGCGATTTTTTTTCAAAATTGATTTTTTCAAAAAAGGTACGTTCTGAAGAAAGACGGATTGCAGATTTGTATTTAGTACATTGAGGTCTATAAGAAACGCCTATTGAAGGTTACAAAATAAAATAAAGAGTTGAGACTTGTTGAACAGTGTTATCTTTCCTTCGTGATCAAATGCTCTCGCTTCCCTTTCATTGCTTGTCTCCGAGTTATAGAAAAGGGTGGCTAAGGTCATACCAGCTAATACTGGTTCCTATAAATCTAACCGTGAAGGAACATTTAGTATTGTTGTGTTAGCTATTGCTACTGGTAAATATGAATTTGTGATGGCACATGCGGGTACGAACGGAAGAATTTCAGACGCAGGAGTTTTTCAAGAGTATGTGGTTTAACAAAGAGTGATGAATAAAAAGTTGAACTTGCGTAACCCTACAAAGTATTAAGCAGGGCACGAAGAGTTGAAAATGCTTTCGGGATAATGGCTTCCGTATTTTTGAGTTTCTTATTCTACAATACGCGTTGGTATGAAACGTATAGATTTTTAAGGTGGTCGTTCCGTGCCGCGTTGCAGCCGCAGCGCGCTCGTCTATACCCACCTTAAGGGTCCCGACTCCTTTGAGTCCAACTCCGAATCGATCTAAGCGCCCTTGTAAAGAAACGGGCGTTAGTGAAAACACAGAATTGGCAGGTTCGACATTTACCGGTTTGACATCTAACGTCATTATATAGTATTATTGTGGAGATTCCGCCCCACACGGTTTCGGGGGATCCTCTTCCAGGTTGGAGGCAGCGAATAATCAACAAATTTTGTCAAACTACCTCTTTATTCGGGGCCGTTAACTCTTAACGGCTCCGACTCCAGGCGCCATGACCTGTGTGCGTGCACTCACACAAACAAAGGAAAGCATGCACTATTACTTCTGGAAAGCGGAGAAACAGAATAGTTCAATGATTCTCTGTCGGAGGTGTTTATGACACATTTTAGCTAATTTGACCAGGTTATCGTCAGAGTCGATAAAAATACAAATCAGTCGGTAAATGTAAGTTATAATTTCACACCACGAACGGCGATTCATACGTGAATACGTGATGCGTGAACACAGACGCAAGTAAAACATAGTTGCCGCAACGTATCAAGACGTCTGTCACGCTGTGCCACATCTTTTTTTTTTTTTTTTTTTTAAACCCACCATCCAACCCTCTCATTCCTCCCCGCCCCGCTTTCGCATACAGGGAGGAATGCCCGGTCCGCCGACCCCGGGACGAGCCACTTTATTTATTGCGTATCCGGCGCTCTCCAACCTCCACGGATGCCATCGCATCCCCGTCATATCATTAAAATATAATACACGAATAAAGGCATAAAAAAGAGGAACCATACAATAGAATACGGTACCTTAGTATGTAACTATGATAAAAGATTGACGAAGTTACGTGAGTAAAATAAAATAATGAAATAAAATAAAATAAATAGTCAAGTAATATAGGTACAAAAATAAAATAAAACAGAATATTGTCAAATATCAAAATAGGCATAAAAAGTATTAAGTATAAGATATAGTAGTCAAAAGAAGTGAAAATGTGTTGGACATTGTCGTCTATAGGTAGGTATTAGTACCTATACATAGGATCAATAGTGTAAAGGCATCGAAACAAAACATAAGAAAAAACTCGTAGAGATAAAAAAATAAAAAAAAGGTTCGGGATCCGGACATCTCCGGCTTCGAGCACTATTTGCTCCATCTATACATCCATCTATCTACCCTAGCTCTACACTAAATTCTAGTCGCATAATATAGTAGTATACTAATAAATAAATAAATAAATAAAAATAAAATAATAAATAGTATACTAATAAATAGACATAGACATAGACATAGACGTTATAGACATAACCTGTCCAGGGTGGCTCGTCTCCCTCCTTATGTCGCTCTCCGCGCATCATTGCGCTCGTCGTCTTCCTAATTGGATAGGTCCGTCCATCATCCGTTCCTGCTTCTGCAGATCATTTTCCATCCTTATTCTGGCGTCCATGATTGTCCGCGCAAAATTCCTGAAGGCTTTCCACGTCTCCTTGGAGTGGCACGCTCGCCTTACAAGATCCTGCGTATTTAGGCCTGTCCCCAAGGCCTCCTCTAGTGTAGCCCGCTCTTCGCTCCACCGTGGGCAGACAAATAGGACGTGCTCCGCATTATCCTCATCGTGCTCACAGTCCCAGCAGGCGGGATCCTCAGCTTTACCAATACGTACACGGTATGTGTTGAATACGCCGTGCCCTGTCATAAGCTGGGCTAAATGATAGTCGAGATCCGCCTTCCCGCTTCCCTTGAGCCACATCCCTATCTCGGGGATAAGTCTCTTGGTCCAATTGTTGTCCTCTACCTCCTCCCATTCGGCCTGCCAGAGAGCCACTATTTCGTCCCTCAGCTTGGTTCTTTCCATTTTTTTGTCTTTCTTGGATGGTGTCTCGTCCTTTAGCTTGGCGTCTCTAGAACTACGATACCATCGCACTCTCTCCTTGATGCGTAGGTGTACCGGGAGCATTCGTGCCAGCACACACGCCGCCTCATATGAAGTGGTCCTGTAGCAGCATGCGCCTCTGAGTACGGGCACCTTGTGAGCTCTCCTAAGAATTGCCTTAAGGGAGGCCCTTTCCAGGGCCGGGGTCCCCCAGAGGGGAGCTGCGTAGAGCGCTACAGCATTCCAGACTGACTCGTACAGTCTCCTGCATAGTAGTCCCGGTCCCCCATGATTCGGGAGAAGGGGGATTAAAGCTGACATCACACGCGTTGCCTTACCCACAGCCTTGTTTACATGGGTGACGTACGTCCTCTTGGTATCCAGGGTGACCCCCAGGTACTTCAACTTCGGAACTGCTGTTATTATTTGTCCGTCCATGCCAAACTCCGCAGGGTTCGGCACCCATTTGCGGGTCAGCATAATCACGCTGGTCTTATCAGGGCACACCTGCAGCCCTTTGTTGGTGAACCACCCGAGTACCTCTGAGTGTACCGCGTCGATATTCTTTTGTAGCTTGTTGAAATCACGGCCCGTCGTAATGAGCAGCAGGTCGTCTGCATACGCAATTAGGGAGGAGCTATGTCCAAAGGTTTGTAGGACCCCATCGTAGACTAAATTCCATAGCAATGGGCCTAACACCGACCCCTGAGGGACCCCAGCGTAGACAGGCACGACCTCTGTGCCACTTTCTTTTTCTACTACAATTGTCCTCCCGCTTAGGTAGTCCTTCATTACGTTTAGGAGGTATGGAGGCATCTTCCTATCCCTGCATTCTTCCAGCACCCCCCTCCATGGGAGTGTATTGAAAGCGTTTTTTACATCAAACGCCACAGCCACACATAGAAGATTTCTTTGCCTGGCGTCCTCGACTATCTCGTTAACCTTGTAGAGGGCGTCCAACGTCGATTTGCCCTTTCTGAACCCATATTGTCTGGGATGCTGGCCGAACGGGCCGATAGCCTCCTCGATCCTGCCTTTTATGACATACTCCCAAAGTTTGGAAAGTGCCGGGAGTATGCTGATCGGCCTATAGTCCCCCGGCGCCGTCCCCGGCTTATTAGGCTTCTTGAAGCAGACAAGTCTAGCCGCTTTCCACTCTAATGGAATACCGTACTTCAGCGTGGCCGTTACAGTTTTGGCTAGGTCCTCCGTCGCGTTGCAAGCCAGTATATTTACTATAGCTGGAGGGATTTTATCCACCCCGACGGCCTTCTTTATTTTAATCCTCTTAGCCGCAGCCAAGATCTCTCCTACCGATACAGTTGGAGTTACTTGCTCGCTAATATTCACTTCCACTGACGTCGTCCCCCCATCTTCGTCCCTAGGCTGGTTCACAACGAACAGGTTCTCGACTATTCGATCCATCATGCTTTCTGGAATCGGTGTAAAGTTAGCCCCCTTCAGCCTCTGAGTGACCGCGATATACGGTCGCCCCCAAGGGTTTTCATCGAGGGTGGCGCAGAATTCCCTCCACTTGTTCGACTTGCTGGTTCGAATGGCGTCCCTCAGCTGTTTTCTTGCATCTTTAAATGCTTGGACCAGTTCCACCTTGTCGGGGTAGTTCCTCTTCGTAGCCTGTTGTGATTTTCTCCTGCTTTTATTGGCTCTTCTTCTGAGCTCGGCTATCTCGTCCGTCCACCAATAACAGGCCCTACCTAGAGCCGTCGGTCGCCTTTTCTTCATTGTCCTTTCATAGATGGTTTTTATCATCGCAGTGTAGGCGCCCGGTAGGGTTGATTCCCGCGGGCTTCCCCAGGGTAGTCGCTCTCTCGCTACGCGGTACTCGCTCAAGACCCTTTCCTGGTCCATGTCCTGAAGCGAGTACGTCCAGCCCGGTTTCTTACACCCGGGGAGGCCGACCGGGTGGAACTCGTGCAACACGTAGAAGTGGTCCGAGGCTGTGTAATCCGCGAGGACCCTACTAAAGCTCAAACGGTCGTGGGCCTCGGTAATTAATAAAGGCACAGTCAATCTTGGATGTCCTACCATTTCTTTCAAACGTTGCTCCTCCTGTGGAGATAATTGGGGCCAGCCCCTTTTCCAGAGCCAGATCCATCAGGGCCGCTCCGCGCTCGTCCAGCACCTTGCTACCCCAGGCTGGGGATTTTGCGTTGAAATCCCCTGCGAGGGCCACGTACTCAGTTCTGGTCATTGACTCCAATCCTTGCACCAGCCCATTTACAAAATCCAGATACACATCGTTGGTGACGTCGGGAGAGCAGTAGCAGCTGCCCACCAGCCAGTCTGCCGCTCGCAGAAGGATAAACCCCTCCCCTACGCATATCTCGTCCAGGGCTTGGAGAGCGCTGCCCGGGGGTGTAAAGATAGCCGCATCCCCCCTGGTGTCGGCGCGCCATCCATCCAGGATGCGGTACGGTTCCGACACACATACCACGTCAGCTTTGTACTGCGAGGCTGACCTTGCAAGTAGCTCCTGGGCCAGCCTACACCTATTTAGGTTTATTTGCATAACCCGTATTTGTCTGGCTGCTTTACTATTGGCCATTATTTCCAGGTATCCTCTTTCCCCTATATGACGGGCAATTTAGGGCCCCCGCAACATGTCTTACATTCTTTCCTTCGCCTCCCAATCCGGTGCACAGGACGCATCTAGGCGATTTGTCGCACGCCTCCATACTGTGCCCCTCCTGGCCGCACCTACGACAAAGCGCCTTTCCCTCCTCCAGGTTCCGGCAAGCCGCCCCGATGTGGCCGGTTTGGTGGCACCTGTAGCATCTAGTAATATCCGGGAGAATCTTCGCCCGGCAGATAACCAACCCAATTTTTAGCCTACCCGACCTAAGTTCACTACTCACTTTTCTGGTAGGTATCCTCAGAACGGCCGCCTGGGTGCCATCCCGCATAGGCCTCAGTGTCAGTACCGACACCACAGCAGGGTCAACACCACCCTCCGCAGCCAGATCCGCAACTATTTCCTCCTTCGTGATTATCGGGTCGAGTCCCCTCAGCTGGAACGTCGTGGTTTCCTGAAGTGGAACCTTTGGGGGTTCTTGCCATTTGCTAGAGGCTGACCCTGGCCTATTTTTGAGTCTAGCCGCGAGGTACGGGAAACGCCCCGGTTCCACTGCTCCCCGGCTAGGCGTATCCTCGCTTTCTTCCTCTGATTGCTCCCGGCTAGAGTATTCCCGCCACTCCCAGTGGGGGATCCTAGCTCCCCGCAAATAGTCGATCCCTCTGTCATGCCTATAGGGCTTTCCATATGGACCATCCTTATTAACGACCTCGGAATATAATACTCGTCTCGGGGTACGTTCCCTACTTGACACGTTGGTGACATAATCCCAAATCTCATCTTGTCCCGCCTGTTTCCGAGGTCGCCTCTTAGTTGGAGGTAGAGGCACTCCCATGTTCTGATCCGTGCCTTGGCCGTCCAGGGAGAACCTATTCCTAAGATTCCGAGGTTCAGTCGGGTTCGGCTCCACCAGGGCTTGTACACCCCCTCTCAGCGGCTCGTTTATCCATCGGGCGGACTGTATTGCGTTGCCTGTCCCCCTGGCATTTAACCTGCTGCGTTTAGCCTTATTCTGCTCCGGTGGCGATATCTCCTTCCTCTTGTTCTTGTCCCTGCCGCCACCGCTCCTCTTCTCTGTGCCTAAGCTGTCAGATTCCCTCGCTACTGCTGCCCCATCCTTTCCCCTTTTCCGTAGGCAGCATTCTTCATGGCACTCTACAGTAGCTACGGAAGTTCCATCGTCCACTGTTCCTGTGGCTTCCGTTTGGGTGGCGGCGCTGGTCGTCGGATTTTTCCTGGCTCCCGTTGGAGTCGCCGTCCCCATATTTCCCTGTTCCCCTCGTTGGGCCATTTCTAGATCCTTAATAACATTATCTAGATAATTTATGGCCACGCCGCTCTTTTCTTTGAGTATTCTGCTGACGTTTTTTGTCGAAGCCGCGTAATCGAAGATTGCACTGACCGCTATTGAAGCCTCGAGCGCGTCCTTGACCATCTTTTTGAGGGCCTCGCGTGTAACGAGGACTCCCTCCGCCTTTCTCGGCCCACCATTTTTCTTGTCCTTCTTCCTTTCTTCGATGTCCACCATTGGGGGCGGATCCATCAGATCGTCCAGGATCTCGATATCATCTCTGTCTTCCTTCCCATGGGTTTTCCCCCGAATACCGGTCGACCTCGTCGGGCTTCTGCTTAGACTAGCCCTGGGTTGGAAGGGGTTTTCGTGCTCCCTTTCAACGTTCTTCCTCATCCCCGCGGCACACACTTGTGCCAGGGCCCCATTCCTTTCATCCATCCCTACCGTTTCGTAATCCGGTGTGAGTTCCTGGTCGTCGCCATTTGAGTCAGTCCGTAAAGTTTTTTCATTTGTTAAGGAATCCATATTTCATTATCGGCCCCCTTTGGCCTAAGCCTCCGGCGGCCACTGTATTTATTTGGAGGAAAAACGGACCACCCGGGCCTCCACCTTACCCGGGCTAGGGGACTGATATACTGCGGGGTGGCCCCAGGTGCCCCGCAGGGAACGTTCAAGACCGTACAGTTTTACGTCGCTACGGCCATGCAGCTCTCGGCACGTTGCCTTACACCTTAGCTTCCGGGTCGAGCCGCTGCTTAGTTTTTCGCCACTCAGCCCAAGCCCTTCCGGCATGGTTGGACCTGCCGGGAATGCAGCTCCCGCCGGCATGGTCTTGGGCCTCATTGCGGCTACTTAAGCCCCTACACCACGTCAAGGTGGCGGCTCCTAGTAGGGGGTCATCTGTTACAATTATAACCATCAGCAAAATGAATCGGTTCGAGCCGAGATATTGATTCGAGCCGTGGCAAACTTTTTTGTAGGTTCGAGTCCCCTTGGTGTTCATTTTTTTACATTAATTTTTTTAAATTACTAACTATATGGCAATGATCAATATTTGTTTACAAATGTTTTAAAAATATTTGTTAAATACTTTAATTTAATATATGTAAATGTGAAGTTGATGCGCTTTTTTCTACCGTTTTACCAATTATGGTACTGTTTAATATTTCTAACATTTCGACGTATATACACGTCAATCCAAAGCTCAAAATGTGTAACTCAAAATTTGAACCATTTGGTGGTATGTTTCATTTATATTACCAATAAAGCTGCTATGTTAATATATGTGAAATATATTAACTATATATTGTACAACAATAATATAATTGTAATATAATTGAAATATATATAAGATTGTCGAAGGTGCTTGAATAGGTATTCAAAGGATTATGTGGGCGTGTATGTGTTAAAAAGTTGTTTTGTTTAGCTCTCACGGCCGTAGTCTATATAACAATACAATGTCACCATGGTCCTTTTTGACCATTTTATGCTTCGCTCTAAAACAAGAGAAAGCTATGCTAGACAAAGATAGATCCATCACTATGATAGTCAAAGATAGAGCTATGATGTCTGATTACCAATACAGGACCAGCCAGACGGCAATTGGTGTGACACCGCATACTACGACGTATGACGCACGTGGCCCGCACTATGTCAAGCAGCAATAAGAGCCTTCTCTCATAAGTTCAAAAAATTATTTTAAAAGAAATTAATAAAATTATATATGTATGTACATGAAATGCATCCAAAATATGAATAAGACGTTCTATTGTTACACATATTAATATTGTTTTATCAATCTGTTTTGTTCAACATGACCCTGGAATCTTCTTCATTTACACTATTCATTATATTTGTAAAAAAAATAATTGTGTGTCTTAAAAAAAAGCCGAAATAGTAGTAAAACATCCCACTGTTTGAAACGGTAGCACGAAAAGCGCTCTAAGTTCAGATTTACATACGTATATTAAATTAAAATATTTAAAAAATGTTTTTAAAATATTGGTAAGCAAATATTGATCAGTGTCATATAGTTAGGAATAAAAAAAAATGAATGTAAAAAAAATATACCCGAGGGGGATCGAACCCACAAACAAGTTTCCAGCAGTTCAGAAGCAATGTCTACGTCTCACAGGAATCAAAATCTCGGCTCGAGCCGATTCATTTTGATGGCCAGGATTGTAACAGATGTGGCAACAGTACGACAGAACCCCCAAATTATGTGATTTGGCAACTGTGGCCTCCCACTTTCCGTTTATACTTGTGCCTAATGACGTTAGATGTCACACCGTGAGTTTATAATTCTCTATAATGTCTTTAGATGTGACTCCGTCAAATGTCGAACCTGCCAATTTTTTGTTTTCACTAATGCCCGTTTCTTTGCAATGGCGCTTAGATCGATTCGGAGTTGGCCCCAAAGGAGTCGGGACCCTTAAGGTGGGTATAGACGAGCGCGCTGCGGCTGCAACGCGGCACGGAACGAACGTGTTTGGGCAAATATTCGTTCGTTTGGACGGTAGCGCGCGGCAATACTGCAATGCCGCGCAAAGAACCATTTCGAGTCGGTCTTTTGCGCGAACACAAAGGGATTCGTTGCAGCAGTGTGGGCGGTCTTCTTCGGGTTTGGCGCGTTCGAGCCCAGGCACAGTGCGGCATTTGAATGGGCGTCCGGGACAAAACTCCAAAAATGCATATAATCTATAAATAATGAACATTTCTATGGTGGAAAAGATCAAACTAGTTGTATGACATAACATCATCATAACAATAACAATGCAACATGATTTTTATAATGTCCACTAATTTCTTGGAATTTTAAATCCCGCATTAATTTGTCCCCGTTTCGTTTACACTATAAATCTGTCTGCCACCATCTTCGCTGCCTTCTTTTCTTTTTTCTTGAATCTTTTAACTCCTTATAAGCTAAAATTATCACTGCACTACTAGCTGTAATCAGAGCTTCATTGTCTTCCATCTTCAGCGACAAACACTGAACTGATGGCGAATGCGCGTTGAAATTCATGGTTCGTTCCGTGCGCGATGCGTGTTCGTGGCAAAAATGGAACACCGCGCACACCTTGTAATGCCGCGTTACTGCCGCGTTGCAGCCGCAGCGCGCTCGTCTATACACACCTTTATGTTAGCAACCGAAATTACAACGCCTCTCTGGTAACCGGGGTACCCGGGTACCTCATACTGTTTCCATCGACACATTAGCCAAGTTGGTTAACTGCAGCTATTGAATTTTTTTAAATCTTATCGTTAAAGCGCTTGATTGACACTTAACTTGTTATATTTAAAATAAATTGACTTGTTTTTGTTTTGTGGAGTTAACCGATTTAGCCAATGAGTGGCAGAAATATGAATTTATATTTTCTCGAGACTGTTACCTTTCATTTCTATAACTCAAGAACTGCAGTTTTAAACATTTTATGCAAATCTAAATCATAAAATTGTTAAGATAGGTCAAGATCGGTGCAATGACCAACTGCCAAGGACCCACTTCCGTCGAAGCAGATTACTTCGCGAACGAAAGGGTAAGTTTATTTAACTATCTTTTTCTAACATTAATTATCCAAACATTTTTTTCGTAAGTAATAAAACACTTTAACGTTTCGGAAACCGAATAAAAGTATGGAACAGTTATTAAACGACTTGTTAATTTAATTGTTATTCATGAATAACGAATAATTGCACATTATTCTTAATTTAAGACGATGTAATATTTGCCGTACGTTGCCCCTCGATGCACCCGATCAGGACAGCGCGCAGTTGTAACTGAGCGCTCGCTATACGGGCGCTCGCATTGGCCAGTGTTTTTCGTTAATAACTCAAAAACGAAGCTTCGTAGAATATTTTGGTCAACGAAAAAGTTGTTCAGAATCACCTCAGGTACGCAAAATTTAAAAATACGGCGAGACTTATGGGCCACCCTGTATATATGAATAAATATATGAATATATTAGTAGTGATATCAAAATGTTAAGCATTTGATTAGGCCTGATTAGGTTTTCTTGGGTTTCCCTAATCCTTTGCAACAAATGTTGGGTCATGGGTAATTTGCCAAGGGATAGCAAAGAAGGAATGTTTAAATGTTTTGTTTATGTTATTATAGTGTTATAATACTAATGAATGTGCATAGTGATCATTGTTTTTTTATTTGAGAACGGTTGATTCATTTTTGAGGGGGCGTGTTGGATAATTGCTATTGATAGTAAATATAATATATCATGCTAGAGCAAAATTGTCTCAACGTTCTTAGAAATGGCTTACTAATAAAGATAGTAAGAGAACCAGATGGGCCTGTACTTGGTGAATCAAAAGGGCCTGGGTTGTAAAATGAGACGATGCGCATTCGTAGGTATAAGTGGACCCCAGTTCTTTGGGTGTTTTCATTCAGTTCTAGAGAACATTTCATGGTGAAAGGACATTCCTTCAGAGCTAGTTTAAATACATGTTTTTTCCCACCCGTTCTTCGCCGTCGCCTCCCGCGGCACCTTCGTTGCCCGCCTCGCACAATGCATCGGGTGCCTGTTTTTGCAAATGCAATATCAAATCGGCCTTATTGCCCGTTGTCGGAAGATTTTTCCCTCGCAGCATTTCCTTAAGTTGTTCGGGACTATATTTCGGCACATTCATTGCACTTGCCATCACAACTGAATATCGCAGTTTGTCAAAGTCGCGAACGATAGAAAGTCACAAAACGGGAGTTTATGCACACAGAGTAAAATCACGCACTTGTTCGCACACAGCAAACGAAACACTTCGTCCACGCGGTCGTGTTGCAATGATTCGGCACACAGCGTAAAAAGCATGCACTTGTTTGCACACAGTAAACGAAATACCTTTCCACGCGGTCGTGTTGCAATGATTCGGCACACAGCGTAAAATCATCCACTTGTTCGCACACCGCGAACGGTCACTCGCGACACAGTCAAAATAAGTCGATCCACAGAAAACTGCACAACACACGCTGGTCGAATCCCACTTCTGATAATTGTTGGGGTCTCTCTTCCGCGGAATCGCTCGAAGAACTGACTTTTGCGAATTACCAATCCGCATTTTAATTAGCCGAACTCGGGCCCGCGTAGTAGGGCAGACAAAAGACCCCAGTTCCTATTCTCTCACTGCGTACTCGCGCCGAAGGACGCGGCAAGCGCAACACAGTACACATTTGTACAACCGTTACGACGCATAATCCCTACACTACTGCCACTCAGAACCAGGAGGGGATGAAGCGCGGTCGCTCTCGCGCCAGGTCACGCTAGGTACCCTTTGAGAAATTCCTGTATTCGGCGTCGGAAGTTCATCCTCGGCCCCCGGGCAAGACGAAACCAACAACACGTCTGAACGACCGATTTTACGCTGGACCCTCCACCGGGGATTGTCGACCTAACGACGAAGTGGCCCTCGTAATCGTCGACTTGACAGTCAACGGCCGAATCCCCATCCTCAGCGATTCTCACTAATTATTTACCCCTACACCCATCTTCATCTTCTCATTCCCCTCTATCCCTTTCATACTTCTGCATCACCCACTCATCCCAACACACCCCGCAGTCTGTCCCTCCACGACGACTTCCCTATTCATCATGCCGGCTTCACCTTCGTCTTTGGTGGACTCGAAGGCATCCACGGTCCCTCTGACCAGCAGCAGGGTCTTCTCCCCAGTCGACCCTCCGTTCCCGTCGTTTCAACAAGAGTTGTCGGACGACGACGAGGAGTGGGAACCACAGCCAATACAGCGGATTTTTCTAAGATATTTTCCCAACATATACGATTGCGATTGCGAGGGCTGGAAAGTGAATCCTTAGCTTCTGTCGATACAGAACGATTGGAAAAGGTGAATGTCGCGATTCCGTGCCACCTAGAGTGATTTATCGTTATATCGAACGGTTGCGAGGGCTCGAAAGTGAATCCTAAGCTCCTGTCGATACAGAACGTGTGGTAACGGTGAATATCGCGATTCCGAGCATCCTAGAGTGATTTAACGTTATATCGAACGATTGCGAGGGCTGGGAAGTGAATCCTTAGCTTCTTTCGATACAGGCCGTGTGGAAACGGTGCATATCACGATTCCGAGCCTCCTAGAGTGATTTATCGTTCTATCGAACGATTGCGAGGGCTGGAGTGTGAATCCTTAGCTTCTTTCGATACAGAACGATTGGAACAGGTGAATATTGCGATTCCGTGCCACCTAGAGTGATTTATCGTTATATCGAACGATTGCGAGGGCTGGAAAGTGAATCCTTACCTTCTGTCGATACAGAACGATTGGAAAAGGTGAATGTCGCGATTCCGTGCCACCTAGAGTGATTTATCGTTATATCGAACGGTTGCGAGGGCTGGAAAGTGAATCCTTATCTTCTGTCGGTACAAAACGATTGGAAAAGGTGAATATCGCAATTCCGTGCCTCCTACAGTGATTTTTCGTTATATCGAACAATTGCGATGGTTGGAAATTGAAACCTTACCTTCTATCGGTACAAAACGATTGGAAAAGGTGAATATCGCGATTCTGAGCCTCCTAGAGTGATTTATCGTTATATCGAACTATTGCGAGGGTTGGAATGTGAATCCTTACCTTCTGTCGGTACAAGGCGATTGGAAAAGGTGCATATCGCAATTGCGTGCCTCCTAGAGTAATTTATCGTTATATCGAACGATTGCGAGGGCTCGAAAGTGAATCCTTAGCTTCTGTCGATACAGAACGTGTGGAAACGGTGAATATCGCGATTCCGAGCATCCTAGAGTGATTTAACGTTATATCGAACGATTGCGAGGGCTGGGAAGTGAATCCTTAGCTTCTTTCGATACAGGCCGTGTGGAAACGGTGCATATCGCGATTCCGAGCCTCCTAGAGTGATTTATCGTTCTATCGAACGGTTGCGAGGGCTGGAGTGTGAATCCTTAGCTTCTCTCGATACAGAACTTGTGGAAACGGTGCATATCGCGATTCCGAGCCTCCTAGAGTGATTTAACGTTATATCGAACGATTGCGGGGGCTGGGAAGTGAATCTTTACCTTCTGTCGATACAGAACGATTGGAAAAGGTGAATATCGCGATTCCGAGCCTCCTAGAGTGATTTATCGTTCTATCGAACGATTGCGAGGGCTGGAATGTGAATCCTTAGCTTCTTTCGATACAGAACTTGTGGAAACGGTGAATATCGCGAGTCCGAGCATCCTAGAGTGATTTATCGTTATATCGAACGATTGCGAGAGCTGGAAAGTGAATCGTTAGCTTCTTCCGATACAGAACGCGTGGAAACGGTGAATATCGCGATTCCGAGCCTCCTAGAGTGATTTATCGTTATATCGAACTATTGCGAGGGCGCGAAAGTGAATCCTTAGCTTCTTCCGATACAGAATGCGTGGAAACGGTGCATATCGCGATTCCGAGCCTCCTAGAGTGATTTATCGTTATATCGAACGATTGCGAGGGCTGGGAAGTGAATCCTTAGCTTCTTTCGATACAGAACGTGTGGAAACGGTGAATATCGCGATTCCGAGCCTCCTAGAGTGATTTATCGTTATATCGAACTATTGCGAGGGCGCGAAAGTGAATCCTTAGCTTCTTTCGATACAGAACGTGTGGAAACGGTGAATATCGCGAGTCCGAGCATCCTAGAGTGATTTATCGTTATATCGAACGATTGCGAGAGCTGGAAAGTGAATCGTTAGCTTCTTCCGATACAGAACGCGTGGAAACGGTGAATATCGCGATTCCGAGCATCCTAGAGTGATTTATCGTTATATCGAACGATTGCGAGAGCTGGAAAGTGAATCGTTAGCTTGTTCCGATACAGAACCGTGGAAACGGTGAATATCGCGATTCCGAGCCTCCTAGAGTGATTTATCGTTATATCGAACTATTGCGAGGGCGCGAAAGTGAATCCTTAGCTTCTTCCGATACAGAACGCGTGGAAACGGTGCATATCGCGATTCCGAGCCTCCTAGAGTGATTTATCGTTATATCGAACGATTGCGAGGGCTGGGAAGTGAATCCTTAGCTTCTTTCGATACAGAACGTGTGGAAACGGTGAATATCGCGATTCCGAGCCTCCTAGAGTGATTTATCGTTATATCGAACTATTGCGAGGGCGCGAAAGTGAATCCTTAGCTTCTTTCGATACAGAACGTGTGGAAACGGTGAATATCGCGAGTCCGAGCATCCTAGAGTGATTTATCGTTATATCGAACGATTGCGAGAGCTGGAAAGTGAATCGTTAGCTTCTTCCGATACAGAACGCGTGGAAACGGTGAATATCGCGATTCCGAGCCTCCTAGAGTGATTTATCGTTATATCGAACTATTGCGAGGGCGCGAAAGTGAATCCTTAGCTTCATTCGATACAGAACGTGTGGAAACGGTGAATATCGCGATTCCTAGCCTCCTAGAGTGATTTAACGTTATATCGAACGATTGCGGGGGCTGGGAAGTGAATCCTTACCTTCTGTCGGTACAAAACGCTTGGAAAAGATGAATATCGCGATTCCGAGCCTCCTAGAGTGATTTATTGTTATATCGAACGTTTGGGAGGGCTGGGAAATGAATCCTAACCTTCTGTCGGTACAAAACGATTGGAAAAGGTGAATATCGCGATTCCGAGCCTCCTAGAGTGATTTATCGTTATATCGAACGATTGCGAGGGCTGGGAAGTGAATCCTTAGCTTCTTTCGATACAGAACGTGTGGAAACGGTGAATATCGCGATTCCGAGCCTCCTAGAGTGATTTATCGTTATATCGAACTATTGCGAGGGCGCGAAAGTGAATCCTTAGCTTCATTCGATACAGAACGTGTGGAAGCGGTGAATATCGCGATTCCTAGCCTCCTAGAGTGATTTATCGTTATATCGAACGATTGCGAGAGCTGGAAAGTGAATCGTTAGCTTCTTCCGATACAGAACGCGTGGAAACGGTGAATATCGCGATTCCGAGCCTCCTAGAGTGATTTATCGTTATATCGAACTATTGCGAGGGCGCGAAAGTGAATCCTTAGCTTCATTCGATACAGAACGTGTGGAAACGGTGAATATCGCGATTCCGAGCCTCCTAGAGTGATTTATCATTATATCGGACGATTGCGAGGGCGCGAAAGTGAATCCTTAGCTTCTTTCGATACAGAACGTGTGGAAACGGTGAATATCGCGAGTCCGAGCATCCTAGAGTGATTTATCGTTATATCGAACGATTGCGGGGGCTGGGATGTGAATCCTTACCTTCTGTCGGTACAAAACGCTTGGAAAAGATGAATATCGCGATTCCGAGCCTCCTAGAGTGATTTATCGTTATATCGAACGATTCCGAGGGCTGGAAAGTGAATCCTTAGCTTCTTTCGATACAGAACGTGTGGAAACGGTGAATATCGCGATTCCGAGCATCCTAGAGTGATTTAACGTTATATCGAACGATTGCGAGGGCTGGGAAGTGAATCCTTAGCTTCTTTCGATACAGGCCGTGTGGAAACGGTGCATATCGCGATTCCGAGCCTCTTAGAGTGATTTATCGTTCTATCGAACGATTGCGAGGGCTGGAATGTGAATCCTTACCTTCTGTCGGTACAAGACGATTGGAAAAGGTGAATATCGCGATTCCGAGCCTCCTAGAGTGATTTATCGTTATATCGAACGATTGCGAGGGCTGGAATGTGAATCCTTAGCTTCTTTCGATACAGAACTTGTGGAAACGGTGCATATCGCGATTCCGAGCCTCCTAGAGTGATTTAACGTTATATCGAACGATTGTGGGGGCTGGGAAGTGAATCTTTACCTTCTGTCGATACAGAACGATTGGAAAAGGTGAATATCGCGATTCCGAGCCTCCTAGAGTGATTTATCATTATATCGGACGATTGCGTGGGCGCGAAAGTGAATCCTTAGCTTCTTTCGATACAGAACGTGTGGAAACGGTGAATATCGCGAGTCCGAGCATCCTAGAGTGATTTATCGTTATATCGAACGATGGCGAGAGCTGGAAAGTGAATCGTTAGCTTCTTCCGATACAGAACGCGTGGAAACGGTGAATATCGCGATTCCGAGCCTCCTAGAGTGATTTATCGTTATATCGAACTATTGCGAGGGCGCGAAAGTGAATCCTTAGCTTCATTCGATACAGAACGTGTGGAAACGGTGAATATCGCGATTCCTAGCCTCCTAGAGTGATTTAACGTTATATCGAACGATTGCGGGGGCTGGGAAGTGAATCCTTACCTTCTGTCGGTACAAAACGCTTGGAAAAGATGAATATCGCGATTCCGAGCCTCCTAGAGTGATTTATCGTTATATCGAACTATTGCGAGGGCGCGAAAGTGAATCCTTAGCTTCTTCCGATACAGAACGCGTGGAAACGGTGCATATCGCGATTCCGAGCCTCCTAGAGTGATTTATCGTTATATCGAACGATTGCGAGGGCTGGGAAGTGAATCCTTAGCTTCTTTCGATACAGAACGTGTGGAAACGGTGAATATCGCGAGTCCGAGCATCCTAGAGTGATTTATCGTTATATCGAACGATTGCGAGAGCTGGAAAGTGAATCGTTAGCTTCTTCCGATACAGAACGCGTGGAAACGGTGAATATCGCGATTCCGAGCCTCCTAGAGTGATTTATCGTTATATCGAACGATTGCGAGGGCTGGGAAGTGAATCCTTAGCTTCTTTCGATACAGAACGTGTGGAAACGGTGAATATCGCGATTCCGAGCCTCCTAGAGTGATTTATCGTTATATCGAACTATTGCGAGGGCGCGAAAGTGAATCCTTAGCTTCTTTCGATACAGAACGTGTGGAAACGGTGAATATCGCGAGTCCGAGCATCCTAGAGTGATTTATCGTTATATCGAACGATTGCGAGAGCTGGAAAGTGAATCGTTAGCTTCTTCCGATACAGAACGCGTGGAAACGGTGAATATCGCGATTCCGAGCCTCCTAGAGTGATTTATCGTTATATCGAACGATTGCGAGGGCTGGGAAGTGAATCCTTAGCTTCTTTCGATACAGAACGTGTGGAAACGGTGAATATCGCGATTCTTAGCCTCCTAGAGTGATTTAACGTTATATCGAACGATTGCGGGGGCTGGGATGTGTATCCTTAACTTCTGTCGGTACAAAACGCTTGGAAAAGATGAATATCGCGATTCCGAGCCTCCTAGAGTGATTTATTGTTATATCGAACGTTTGGGAGGGCTGGGAAATGAATCCTAACCTTCTGTCGGTACAAAACGATTGGAAAAGGTGAATATCGCGATTCCGAGCCTCCTAGAGTGATTTATCGTTATATCCAACTATTGCGAGGGCTGGGAAGTGAATCCTTACCTTCTGTCGGTACAAGACGATTGGAAAAGGTGAATATCGCAATTGCGTGCCTTCTAGAGTAATTTATCGTTATATCGAACGATTGCGAGGGCGCAAAAGTGAATCCTTAGCTTCTTTCGATACAGAACGTGTGGAAACGGTGAATATCACGATTCCGAGCCCCCTAGAGTGATTTATTGTTATATCGAACGTTTGGGAGGGCTGGGCAATGAATCCTAACCTTCTGTCGGTACAAAACGATTGGAAAAGGTGAATATCGCGATTCCGAGCCTCCTAGAGTGATTTATCGTTATATCCAACTATTGCGAGGGCTGGGAAGTGAATCCTTACCTTCTGTCGGTACAAGACGATTGGAAAAGGTGAATATCGCAATTGCGTGCCTTCTAGAGTAATTTATCGTTATATCGAACGATTGCGAGGGCGCAAAAGTGAATCCTTAGCTTCTTTCCATACAGAACGTGTGGAAACGGTGAATATCACGATTCCGAGCCCCCTAGAGTGATTTATTGTTATATCGAACGTTTGGGAGGGCTGGGAAATGAATCCTAACCTTCTGTCGGTACAAAACGATTGGGAAAGATGAAAATCGCGATTCCTAGACTCCTAGAGTGATTTAACGTTATATCGAACGATTGCGGGGGCTGGGATGTGTATCCTTAACTTCTGTCGGTACAAAACGCTTGGAAAAGATGAATATCGCGATTCCGAGCCTCCTAGAGTGATTTATTGTTATATCGAACGTTTGGGAGGGCTGCGAAATGAATCCTAACCTTCCGTCGGTACAAAACGTTTGGAAAAGGTGAATATCGCGTTTCCGAGCCTCCTAGAGTGATTTATCGTTATATCGAACGATTGCGAGGGCTGGAATGTGAATCCTTAGCTTCTTCCGATACAGAACGCGTGGAAACGGTGAATATCGCGATTCGGAGCCTCCTAGAGTGATTTATCGTTATATCGAACTATTGCGAGGGCGCGAAAGTGAATCCTTAGCTTCATTCGATACAGAACGTGTGGAAACGGTGAATATCGCGATTCCTAGCCTCCTAGAGTGATTTATCGTTATATCGAACTATTGCGAGGGCGCGAAAGTGAATCCTTAGCTTCTTTCGATACAGAACGCGTGGAAACGGTGCATATCGCGTTTCCGAGCCTCCTAGAGTGATTTATCGTTATATCCAACTATTGCGATGGCTGGGAAGTGAATCCTTACCTTCTGTCGGTACAAGACGATTGGAAAAGGTGAATATCGCGATTCCGAGCCTCCTAGAGTGATTTATCGTTCTATCGAACGATTGCGAGGGCTGGAATGTGAATCCTTAGCTTCTTTCGATACAGAACTTGTGGAAACGGTGCATATCGCGATTCCGAGCCTCCTAGAGTGATTTAACGTTATATCGAACGATTGCGGGGGCTGGGAAGTGAATCTTTACCTTCTGTCGATACAGAACGATTGGAAAAGGTGAATATCGCGATTCCGAGCCTCCTAGAGTGATTTATCATTATATCGGACGATTGCGAGGGCGCGAAAGTGAATCCTTAGCTTCTTTCGATACAGAACGTGTGGAAACGGTGAATATCGCGAGTCCGAGCATCCTAGAGTGATTTATCGTTATATCGAACGATTGCGAGAGCTGGAAAGTGAATCGTTAGCTTCTTCCGATACAGAACGCGTGGAAACGGTGAATGTCGCGATTCCGAGCCTCCTAGAGTGATTTATCGTTATATCGAACTATTGCGAGGGCGCGAAAGTGAATCCTTAGCTTCATTCGATACAGAACGTGTGGAAACGGTGAATATCGCGATTCCTAGCCTCCTAGAGTGATTTAACGTTATATCGAACGATTGCGGGGGCTGGGAAGTGAATCCTTACCTTCTGTCGGTACAAAACGCTTGGAAAAGATGAATATCGCGATTCCGAGCCTCCTAGAGTGATTTATTGTTATATCGAACGTTTGGAAGGGCTGGGAAATGAATCCTAACCTTCTGTCGGTACAAAACGATTGGAAAAGGTGAATATCGCGATTCCGAGCCTCCTAGAGTGATTTATCGCTATATCGAACGATTGCGAGGGCTGGGAAGTGAATCCTTAGCTTCTTTCGATACAGAACGTGTGGAAACGGTGAATATCGCGATTCCGAGCCTCCTAGAGTGATTTATCGTTATATCGAACTATTGCGAGGGCGCGAAAGTGAATCCTTAGCTTCATTCGATACAGAACGTGTGGAAACGGTGAATATCGCGATTCCTAGCCTCCTAGAGTGATTTAACGTTATATCGAACGATTGCGGGGGCTGGGATGTGTATCCTTAACTTCTGTCGGTACAAAACGCTTGGAAAAGATGAATATCGCGATTCCGAGCCTCCTAGAGTGATTTATTGTTATATCGAACGTTTGGGAGGGCTGGGAAATGAATCCTAACCTTCTGTCGGTACAAAACGATTGGAAAAGGTGAATATCGCGATTCCGAGCCTCCTAGAGTGATTTATCGTTATATCCAACTATTGCGAGGGCTGGGAAGTGAATCCTTACCTTCTGTCGGTACAAGACGATTGGAAAAGGTGAATATCGCAATTGCGTGCCTTCTAGAGTAATTTATCGTTATATCGAACGATTGCGAGGGCGCAAAAGTGAATCCTTAGCTTCTTTCGATACAGAACGTGTGGAAACGGTGAATATCACGATTCCGAGCCCCCTAGAGTGATTTATTGTTATATCGAACGTTTGGGAGGGCTGGGAAATGAATCCTAACCTTCTGTCGGTACAAAACGATTGGAAAAGATGAAAATCGCGATTCCTAGACTCCTAGAGTGATATAACGTTATATCGAACGATTGCGGGGGCTGGGATGTGTATCCTTAACTTCTGTCGGTACAAAACGCTTGGAAAAGATGAATATCGCGATTCCGTGCCTCCTAGAGTGATTTATTGTTAAATCGAACGTTTGGGAGGGCTGCGAAATGAATCCTAACCTTATGTCGGTACAAAACGTTTGGAAAAGGTGAATATCGCGATTCCGAGCCTCCTAGAGTGATTTATCGTTATATCGAACGATGGCGAGGGCTGGAATGTGAATCCTTAGCTTCTTTCGATACAGAACCTGTGGAAACGGTGCATAACGCGATTCCGAACCTCCTAGAGTGATTTAACGTTATATCGAAGGATTGCGGGGGCTGGAATGTGAATCCTTAGCTTCTTCCGATACAGAACGCGTGGAAACGGTGAATATCGCGATTCCGAGCCTCCTAGAGTGATTTATCGTTATATCGAACTATTGCGAGGGCGCGAAAGTGAATCCTTAGCTTCATTCGATACAGAACGTGTGGAAACGGTGAATATCGCGATTCCTAGCCTCCTAGAGTGATTTATCGTTATATCGAACTATTGCGAGGGCGCGAAAGTGAATCCTTAGCTTCTTTCGATACAGAACGCGTGGAAACGGTGAATATCGCGATTCCGAGCCTCCTAGAGTGATTTAACGTTATATCGAACAATTGCGGGGGCTGGGATGTGTATCCTTAACTTCTGTCGGTACAAAACGATTGGAAAAGATGAATATCGCGATTCCGAGCCTCCTAGAGTGATTTATCGTTATATCCAACTATTGCGAGGGCTGGAAAGTGAATCTTTACCTTCTGTCGATACAGAACGATTGGAAAAGATGAATATCGCGATTCCGTGCCTCCTAGAGTGATTTATCGTTATATCGAACGTTTGCGAGGGCTGGAATGTGAATCCTTAGCTTCTTTCGATACAGAACGCTTGGAAAAGATGAATATCGCGATTCCGAGCCTCCTGGAGTGATTTATTGTTATATCGAACGTTTGGGAGGGCTGGGCAATGAATCCTAACCTTCTGTCGGTACAAAACGATTGGAAAAGGTGAATATCGCGATTCCGAGCCTCCTAGAGTGATTTATCGTTATATCGAACGATTGCGAGGGCTGGAAAGTGAATCCTTAGCTTCTTTCGATACAGAACGTGTGGAAACGGTGAATATCGCGATTCCGAGCCTCCTAGAGTGATTTATCATTATATCGGACGATTGCGAGGGCGCGAAAGTGAATCCTTAGCTTCTGTCGATACAGAACGTGTGGAAACGGTGAATATCGCGAGTCCAAGCATCCTAGAGTGATTTATCGTTATATCGAACGATTGCGAGAGCTGGAATGTGAATCCTTAGCTTCTTCCGATACAGAACGCGTGGAAACGGTGAATATCGCGATTCCGAGCCTCCTAGAGTGATTTATCGTTATATCGAACTATTGCGAGGGCGCGAAAGTGAATCCTTAGCTTCATTCGATACAGAACGTGTGGAAACGGTGAATATCGCGATTCCTAGCCTCCTAGAGTGATTTATCGTTATATCGAACTATTGCGAGGGCGCGAAAGTGAATCTTTACCTTCTGTCGATACAGAACGATTGGAAAAGATGAATATCGCGATTCCGTGCCTCCTAGAGTGATTTATCGTTATATCGAACTATTGCGAGGGCGCGAAAGTGAATCTTTACCTTCTGTCGATACAGAACGATTGGAAAAGATGAATATCGCGATTCCGTGCCTCCTAGAGTGATTTATCGTTATATCGAACGTTTGCGAGGGCTGGAATGTGAATCCTTAGCTTCTTTCGATACAGAACGCTTGGAAAAGATGAATATCGCGATTCCGAGCCTCCTAGAGTGATTTATCGTTATATCCAACTATTGCGAGGGCTGGAAAGTGAATCTTTACCTTCTGTCGATACAGAACGATTGGAAAAGATGAAAATCGCGATTCCTAGACTCCTAGAGTGATATAACGTTATATCGAACGATTGCGGGGGCTGGGATGTGTATCCTTAACTTCTGTCGGTACAAAACGCTTGGAAAAGATGAATATCGCGATTCCGTGCCTCCTAGAGTGATTTATTGTTAAATCGAACGTTTGGGAGGGCTGCGAAATGAATCCTAACCTTATGTCGGTACAAAACGTTTGGAAAAGGTGAATATCGCGATTCCGAGCCTCCTAGAGTGATTTATCGTTATATCGAACGATGGCGAGGGCTGGAATGTGAATCCTTAGCTTCTTTCGATACAGAACCTGTGGAAACGGTGCATAACGCGATTCCGAACCTCCTAGAGTGATTTAACGTTATATCGAAGGATTGCGGGGGCTGGAATGTGAATCCTTAGCTTCTTCCGATACAGAACGCGTGGAAACGGTGAATATCGCGATTCCGAGCCTCCTAGAGTGATTTATCGTTATATCGAACTATTGCGAGGGCGCGAAAGTGAATCCTTAGCTTCATTCGATACAGAACGTGTGGAAACGGTGAATATCGCGATTCCTAGCCTCCTAGAGTGATTTATCGTTATATCGAACTATTGCGAGGGCGCGAAAGTGAATCCTTAGCTTCTTTCGATACAGAACGCGTGGAAACGGTGAATATCGCGATTCCGAGCCTCCTAGAGTGATTTAACGTTATATCGAACAATTGCGGGGGCTGGGATGTGTATCCTTAACTTCTGTCGGTACAAAACGATTGGAAAAGATGAATATCGCGATTCCGAGCCTCCTAGAGTGATTTATCGTTATATCCAACTATTGCGAGGGCTGGAAAGTGAATCTTTACCTTCTGTCGATACAGAACGATTGGAAAAGATGAATATCGCGATTCCGTGCCTCCTAGAGTGATTTATCGTTATATCGAACGTTTGCGAGGGCTGGAATGTGAATCCTTAGCTTCTTTCGATACAGAACGCTTGGAAAAGATGAATATCGCGATTCCGAGCCTCCTGGAGTGATTTATTGTTATATCGAACGTTTGGGAGGGCTGGGCAATGAATCCTAACCTTCTGTCGGTACAAAACGATTGGAAAAGGTGAATATCGCGATTCCGAGCCTCCTAGAGTGATTTATCGTTATATCGAACGATTGCGAGGGCTGGAAAGTGAATCCTTAGCTTCTTTCGATACAGAACGTGTGGAAACGGTGAATATCGCGATTCCGAGCCTCCTAGAGTGATTTATCATTATATCGGACGATTGCGAGGGCGCGAAAGTGAATCCTTAGCTTCTGTCGATACAGAACGTGTGGAAACGGTGAATATCGCGAGTCCAAGCATCCTAGAGTGATTTATCGTTATATCGAACGATTGCGAGAGCTGGAATGTGAATCCTTAGCTTCTTCCGATACAGAACGCGTGGAAACGGTGAATATCGCGATTCCGAGCCTCCTAGAGTGATTTATCGTTATATCGAACTATTGCGAGGGCGCGAAAGTGAATCCTTAGCTTCATTCGATACAGAACGTGTGGAAACGGTGAATATCGCGATTCCTAGCCTCCTAGAGTGATTTATCGTTATATCGAACTATTGCGAGGGCGCGAAAGTGAATCTTTACCTTCTGTCGATACAGAACGATTGGAAAAGATGAATATCGCGATTCCGTGCCTCCTAGAGTGATTTATCGTTATATCGAACTATTGCGAGGGCGCGAAAGTGAATCTTTACCTTCTGTCGATACAGAACGATTGGAAAAGATGAATATCGCGATTCCGTGCCTCCTAGAGTGATTTATCGTTATATCGAACGTTTGCGAGGGCTGGAATGTGAATCCTTAGCTTCTTTCGATACAGAACGCTTGGAAAAGATGAATATCGCGATTCCGAGCCTCCTGGAGTGATTTATTGTTATATCGAACGTTTGGGAGGGCTGGGCAATGAATCCTAACCTTCTGTCGGTACAAAACGATTGGAAAAGGTGAATATCGCGATTCCGAGCCTCCTAGAGTGATTTATCGTTATATCGAACGATTGCGAGGGCTGGAAAGTGAATCCTTAGCTTCTTTCGATACAGAACGTGTGGAAACGGTGAATATCGCGATTCCGAGCCTCCTAGAGTGATTTATCATTATATCGGACGATTGCGAGGGCGCGAAAGTGAATCCTTAGCTTCTGTCGATACAGAACGTGTGGAAACGGTGAATATCGCGAGTCCAAGCATCCTAGAGTGATTTATCGTTATATCGAACGATTACGAGAGCTGGAATGTGAATCCTTAGCTTCTTCCGATACAGAACGCGTGGAAACGGTGAATATCGCGATTCCGAGCCTCCTAGAGTGATTTATCGTTATATCGAACTATTGCGAGGGCGCGAAAGTGAATCCTTAGCTTCATTCGATACAGAACGTGTGGAAACGGTGAATATCGCGATTCCTAGCCTCCTAGAGTGATTTATCGTTATATCGAACTATTGCGAGGGCGCGAAAGTGAATCCTTAGCTTCTTTCGATACAGAACGCGTGGAAACGGTGAATATCGCGATTCCGAGCCTCCTAGAGTGATTTATCGTTATATCGAACTATTGCGAGGGCGCGAAAGTGAATCCTTAGCTTCATTCGATACAGAACGTGTGGAAACGGTGAATATCGCGATTCCTAGCCTCCTAGAGTGATTTAACGTTATATCGAACAATTGCGGGGGCTGGGATGTGTATCCTTAACTTCTGTCGGTACAAAACGATTGGAAAAGATGAATATCGCGATTCCGAGCCTCCTAGAGTGATTTATCGTTATATCCAACTATTGCGAGGGCTGGAAAGTGAATCTTTACCTTCTGTCGATACAGAACGATTGGAAAAGATGAATATCGCGATTCCGTGCCTCCTAGAGTGATTTATCGTTATATCGAACGTTTGCGAGGGCTGGAAAGTGAATCCTTAGCTTCTTTCAATACAGAACGCTTGCAAAAGATGAATATCGCGATTCCGAGCCTCCTGGAGTGATTTATTGCTATATCGAACGTTTGGGAGGGCTGGGCAATGAATCCTAACCTTCTGTCGGTACAAAACGATTGGACAAGGTGAATATCGCGATTCCGAGCCTCCTAGAGTGATTTATCGTTATATCGAACGATTGCGAGGCCTGGAAAGTGAATCCTTAGCTTCTTTCGATACAGAATGTGTGGAAACGGTGAATATCGCGATTCCGAGCCTCCTAGAGTGATTTATCGTTATATCGAACTATTGCGAGGGCGCGAAAGTGAATCCTTAGCTTCATTCGATACAGAACGTGTGGAAACGGTGAATATCGCGATTCCTAGCCTCCTAGAGTGATTTAACGTTATATCGAACGATTGCGGGGGCTGGGATGTGTATCCTTAACTTCTGTCGGTACAAAACGCTTGGAAAAGATGAATATCGCGATTCCGAGCCTCGTAGAGTGATTTATCGTTATATCCAACTATTGCGAGGGCTGGGAAGTGAATCCTTACCTTCTGTCGGTACAAGACGATTGGAAAAGGTGAATATCGCAATTGCGTGCCTTCTAGAGTAATTTATTGTTAAATCGAACGTTTGGGAGGGCTGCGAAATGATTCCTAACCTTCTGTCGGTACAAAACGTTTGGAAAAGGTGAATATCGCGATTCCGAGCCTCCTAGAGTGATTTATCGTTATATCGAACGATTGCGAGGGCTGGAATGTGAATCCTTAGCTTCTTTCGATACAGAACTTGTGGAAACGGTGCATAACGCGATTCCGAACCTCCTAGAGTGATTTAACGTTATATCGAAGGATTGCGGGGGCTGGGAAGTGAATCTTTACCTTCTGTCGATACAGAACGATTGGAAAAGGTGAATATCGCGATTCCGAGCCTCCTAGAGTGATTTATCATTATATCGGACGATTGCGAGGGCGCGAAAGTGAATCCTTAGCTTCATTCGATACAGAACGTGTGGAAACGGTGAATATCGCGATTCCTAGCCTCCTAGAGTGATTTATCGTTATATCGAACTATTGCGAGGGCGCGAAAGTGAATTCTTAGCTTCTGTCGGTACAAAACGATTGGAAAAGATGAATATCGCGATTCCGAGCCTCCTAGAGTGATTTATTGTTATATCGAACGTTTGGGAGGGCTGGGAAATGAATCCTAACCTTCTGTCGGTACAAAACGATTGGAAAAGATGAAAATCGCGATTCCTAGACTCCTAGAGTGATATAACGTTATATCGAACGATTGCGGGGGCTGGGATGTGTATCCTTAACTTCTGTCGGTACAAAACGCTTGGAAAAGATGAATATCGCGATTCCGTGCCTCCTAGAGTGATTTATTGTTAAATCGAACGTTTGGGAGGGCTGCGAAATGATTCCTAACCTTCTGTCGGTACAAAACGTTTGGAAAAGGTGAATATCGCGATTCCGAGCCTCCTAGAGTGATTTATCGTTATATCGAACGATTGCGAGGGCTGGAATGTGAATCCTTAGCTTCTTTCGATACAGAACTTGTGGAAACGGTGCATAACGCGATTCCGAACCTCCTAGAGTGATTTAACGTTATATCGAAGGATTGCGGGGGCTGGGAAGTGAATCTTTACCTTCTGTCGATACAGAACGATTGGAAAAGGTGAATATCGCGATTCCGAGCCTCCTAGAGTGATTTATCATTATATCGGACGATTGCGAGGGCGCGAAAGTGAATCCTTAGCTTCTTTCGATACAGAACGTGTGGAAACGGTGAATATCGCGAGTCCAAGCATCCTAGAGTGATTTATCGTTATATCGAACGATTGCGAGAGCTGGAATGTGAATCCATAGCTTCTTCCGATACAGAACGTGTGGAAACGGTGAATATCGCGATTCCGAGCCTCCTAGAGTGATTTATCGTTATATCGAACTATTGCGAGGGCGCGAAAGTGAATCCTTAGCTTCATTCGATACAGAACGTGTGGAAACGGTGAATATCGCGATTCCTAGCCTCCTAGAGTGATTTATCGTTATATCGAACTATTGCGAGGGCGCGAAAGTGAATCCTTAGCTTCATTCGATACAGAACGTGTGGAAACGGTGAATATCGCGATTCCTAGCCTCCTAGAGTGATTTATCGTTATATCGAACTATTGCGAGGGCGCGAAAGTGAATCCTTAGCTTCTGTCGGTACAAAACGATTGGAAAAGATGAATATCGCGATTCCGAGCCTCCTAGAGTGATTTATCGTTATATCGAACTATTGCGAGGGCGCGAAAGTGAATCCTTAGCTTCATTCGATACAGAACGTGTGGAAACGGTGAATATCGCGATTCCTAGCCTCCTAGAGTGATTTAACGTTATATCGAACAATTGCGGGGGCTGGGATGTGTATCCTTAACTTCTGTCGGTACAAAACGATTGGAAAAGATGAATATCGCGATTCCGAGCCTCCTAGAGTGATTTATCGTTATATCCAACTATTGCGAGGGCTGGAAAGTGAATCTTTACCTTCTGTCGATACAGAACGATTGGAAAAGATGAATATCGCGATTCCGTGCCTCCTAGAGTGATTTATCGTTATATCGAACGTTTGCGAGGGCTGGAAAGTGAATCCTTAGCTTCTTTAGATACAGAACGCTTGGAAAAGATGGATATCGCGATTCCGAGCCTCCTGGAGTGATTTATTGTTATATCGAACGTTTGGGAGGGCTGGGCAATGAATCCTAACCTTCTGTCGGTACAAAACGATTGGAAAAGATGAATATCGCGATTCCGAGCCTCCTGGAGTGATTTATTGTTATATCGAACGTTTGGGAGGGCTGGGCAATGAATCCTAACCTTCTGTCGGTACAAAACGATTGGAAAAGGTGAATATCGCGATTCCGAGCCTCCTAGAGTGATTTATCGTTATATCCAACTATTGCGAGGGCTGGGAAGTGAATCCTTACCTTCTGTCGGTACAAGACGATTGGAAAAGGTGAATATCTCAATTGCGTGCCATCTAGAGTAATTTATCGTTATATCGAACGATTGCGAGGGCGCAAAAGTGAATCCTTAGCTTCTTTCGATACAGAACGTGTGGAAACGGTGAATATCACGATTCCGAGCCCCCTAGAGTGATTTATTGTTATATCGAACGTTTGGGAGGGCTGGGAAATGAATCCTAACCTTCTGTCGGTACAAAACGATTGGAAAAGGTGAAAATCGCGATTCCTAGACTCCTAGAGTGATTTAACGTTATATCGAACGATTGCGGGGGCTGGGATGTGTATTCTTAACTTCTGTCGGTACAAAACGCTTGGAAAAGATGAATATCGCGATTCCGAGCCTCCTAGAGGGATTTATCGTTATATCGAACGATTGCGAGAGCTGGAAAGTGAATCGTTAGCTTCTTCCGATACAGAACGTGTGGAAACGGTGAATATCGCGAGTCCGAGCATCCTAGAGTGATTTATCGTTATATCGAACGATTGCGAGAGCTGGAAAGTGAATCGTTAGCTTCTTCCGATACAGAACGCGTGGAAACGGTGAATATCGCGATTCCGAGCCTCCTAGAGTGATTTAACGTTATATCGAACGATTGTGGGGGCTGGGAAGTGAATCTTTACCTTCTGTCGATACAGAACGATTGGAAAAGGTGAATATCGCGATTCCGAGCCTCCTAGAGTGATTTATCATTATATCGGACGATTGCGTGGGCGCGAAAGTGAATCCTTAGCTTCTTTCGATACAGAACGTGTGGAAACGGTGAATATCGCGAGTCCGAGCATCCTAGAGTGATTTATCGTTATATCGAACGATGGCGAGAGCTGGAAAGTGAATCGTTAGCTTCTTCCGATACAGAACGCGTGGAAACGGTGAATATCGCGATTCCGAGCCTCCTAGAGTGATTTATCGTTATATCGAACTATTGCGAGGGCGCGAAAGTGAATCCTTAGCTTCATTCGATACAGAACGTGTGGAAACGGTGAATATCGCGATTCCTAGCCTCCTAGAGTGATTTAACGTTATATCGAACGATTGCGGGGGCTGGGAAGTGAATCCTTACCTTCTGTCGGTACAAAACGCTTGGAAAAGATGAATATCGCGATTCCGAGCCTCCTAGAGTGATTTATCGTTATATCGAACTATTGCGAGGGCGCGAAAGTGAATCCTTAGCTTCTTCCGATACAGAACGCGTGGAAACGGTGCATATCGCGATTCCGAGCCTCCTAGAGTGATTTATCGTTATATCGAACGATTGCGAGGGCTGGGAAGTGAATCCTTAGCTTCTTTCGATACAGAACGTGTGGAAACGGTGAATATCGCGAGTCCGAGCATCCTAGAGTGATTTATCGTTATATCGAACGATTGCGAGAGCTGGAAAGTGAATCGTTAGCTTCTTCCGATACAGAACGCGTGGAAACGGTGAATATCGCGATTCCGAGCCTCCTAGAGTGATTTATCGTTATATCGAACGATTGCGAGGGCTGGGAAGTGAATCCTTAGCTTCTTTCGATACAGAACGTGTGGAAACGGTGAATATCGCGATTCCGAGCCTCCTAGAGTGATTTATCGTTATATCGAACTATTGCGAGGGCGCGAAAGTGAATCCTTAGCTTCTTTCGATACAGAACGTGTGGAAACGGTGAATATCGCGAGTCCGAGCATCCTAGAGTGATTTATCGTTATATCGAACGATTGCGAGAGCTGGAAAGTGAATCGTTAGCTTCTTCCGATACAGAACGCGTGGAAACGGTGAATATCGCGATTCCGAGCCTCCTAGAGTGATTTATCGTTATATCGAACGATTGCGAGGGCTGGGAAGTGAATCCTTAGCTTCTTTCGATACAGAACGTGTGGAAACGGTGAATATCGCGATTCTTAGCCTCCTAGAGTGATTTAACGTTATATCGAACGATTGCGGGGGCTGGGATGTGTATCCTTAACTTCTGTCGGTACAAAACGCTTGGAAAAGATGAATATCGCGATTCCGAGCCTCCTAGAGTGATTTATTGTTATATCGAACGTTTGGGAGGGCTGGGAAATGAATCCTAACCTTCTGTCGGTACAAAACGATTGGAAAAGGTGAATATCGCGATTCCGAGCCTCCTAGAGTGATTTATCGTTATATCCAACTATTGCGAGGGCTGGGAAGTGAATCCTTACCTTCTGTCGGTACAAGACGATTGGAAAAGGTGAATATCGCAATTGCGTGCCTTCTAGAGTAATTTATCGTTATATCGAACGATTGCGAGGGCGCAAAAGTGAATCCTTAGCTTCTTTCCATACAGAACGTGTGGAAACGGTGAATATCACGATTCCGAGCCCCCTAGAGTGATTTATTGTTATATCGAACGTTTGGGAGGGCTGGGAAATGAATCCTAACCTTCTGTCGGTACAAAACGATTGGGAAAGATGAAAATCGCGATTCCTAGACTCCTAGAGTGATTTAACGTTATATCGAACGATTGCGGGGGCTGGGATGTGTATCCTTAACTTCTGTCGGTACAAAACGCTTGGAAAAGATGAATATCGCGATTCCGAGCCTCCTAGAGTGATTTATTGTTATATCGAACGTTTGGGAGGGCTGCGAAATGAATCCTAACCTTCCGTCGGTACAAAACGTTTGGAAAAGGTGAATATCGCGTTTCCGAGCCTCCTAGAGTGATTTATCGTTATATCGAACGATTGCGAGGGCTGGAATGTGAATCCTTAGCTTCTTCCGATACAGAACGCGTGGAAACGGTGAATATCGCGATTCGGAGCCTCCTAGAGTGATTTATCGTTATATCGAACTATTGCGAGGGCGCGAAAGTGAATCCTTAGCTTCATTCGATACAGAACGTGTGGAAACGGTGAATATCGCGATTCCTAGCCTCCTAGAGTGATTTATCGTTATATCGAACTATTGCGAGGGCGCGAAAGTGAATCCTTAGCTTCTTTCGATACAGAACGCGTGGAAACGGTGCATATCGCGTTTCCGAGCCTCCTAGAGTGATTTATCGTTATATCCAACTATTGCGATGGCTGGGAAGTGAATCCTTACCTTCTGTCGGTACAAGACGATTGGAAAAGGTGAATATCGCGATTCCGAGCCTCCTAGAGTGATTTATCGTTCTATCGAACGATTGCGAGGGCTGGAATGTGAATCCTTAGCTTCTTTCGATACAGAACTTGTGGAAACGGTGCATATCGCGATTCCGAGCCTCCTAGAGTGATTTAACGTTATATCGAACGATTGCGGGGGCTGGGAAGTGAATCTTTACCTTCTGTCGATACAGAACGATTGGAAAAGGTGAATATCGCGATTCCGAGCCTCCTAGAGTGATTTATCATTATATCGGACGATTGCGAGGGCGCGAAAGTGAATCCTTAGCTTCTTTCGATACAGAACGTGTGGAAACGGTGAATATCGCGAGTCCGAGCATCCTAGAGTGATTTATCGTTATATCGAACGATTGCGAGAGCTGGAAAGTGAATCGTTAGCTTCTTCCGATACAGAACGCGTGGAAACGGTGAATGTCGCGATTCCGAGCCTCCTAGAGTGATTTATCGTTATATCGAACTATTGCGAGGGCGCGAAAGTGAATCCTTAGCTTCATTCGATACAGAACGTGTGGAAACGGTGAATATCGCGATTCCTAGCCTCCTAGAGTGATTTAACGTTATATCGAACGATTGCGGGGGCTGGGAAGTGAATCCTTACCTTCTGTCGGTACAAAACGCTTGGAAAAGATGAATATCGCGATTCCGAGCCTCCTAGAGTGATTTATTGTTATATCGAACGTTTGGAAGGGCTGGGAAATGAATCCTAACCTTCTGTCGGTACAAAACGATTGGAAAAGGTGAATATCGCGATTCCGAGCCTCCTAGAGTGATTTATCGCTATATCGAACGATTGCGAGGGCTGGGAAGTGAATCCTTAGCTTCTTTCGATACAGAACGTGTGGAAACGGTGAATATCGCGATTCCGAGCCTCCTAGAGTGATTTATCGTTATATCGAACTATTGCGAGGGCGCGAAAGTGAATCCTTAGCTTCATTCGATACAGAACGTGTGGAAACGGTGAATATCGCGATTCCTAGCCTCCTAGAGTGATTTAACGTTATATCGAACGATTGCGGGGGCTGGGATGTGTATCCTTAACTTCTGTCGGTACAAAACGCTTGGAAAAGATGAATATCGCGATTCCGAGCCTCCTAGAGTGATTTATTGTTATATCGAACGTTTGGGAGGGCTGGGAAATGAATCCTAACCTTCTGTCGGTACAAAACGATTGGAAAAGGTGAATATCGCGATTCCGAGCCTCCTAGAGTGATTTATCGTTATATCCAACTATTGCGAGGGCTGGGAAGTGAATCCTTACCTTCTGTCGGTACAAGACGATTGGAAAAGGTGAATATCGCAATTGCGTGCCTTCTAGAGTAATTTATCGTTATATCGAACGATTGCGAGGGCGCAAAAGTGAATCCTTAGCTTCTTTCGATACAGAACGTGTGGAAACGGTGAATATCACGATTCCGAGCCCCCTAGAGTGATTTATTGTTATATCGAACGTTTGGGAGGGCTGGGAAATGAATCCTAACCTTCTGTCGGTACAAAACGATTGGAAAAGATGAAAATCGCGATTCCTAGACTCCTAGAGTGATATAACGTTATATCGAACGATTGCGGGGGCTGGGATGTGTATCCTTAACTTCTGTCGGTACAAAACGCTTGGAAAAGATGAATATCGCGATTCCGTGCCTCCTAGAGTGATTTATTGTTAAATCGAACGTTTGGGAGGGCTGCGAAATGAATCCTAACCTTATGTCGGTACAAAACGTTTGGAAAAGGTGAATATCGCGATTCCGAGCCTCCTAGAGTGATTTATCGTTATATCGAACGATGGCGAGGGCTGGAATGTGAATCCTTAGCTTCTTTCGATACAGAACCTGTGGAAACGGTGCATAACGCGATTCCGAACCTCCTAGAGTGATTTAACGTTATATCGAAGGATTGCGGGGGCTGGAATGTGAATCCTTAGCTTCTTCCGATACAGAACGCGTGGAAACGGTGAATATCGCGATTCCGAGCCTCCTAGAGTGATTTATCGTTATATCGAACTATTGCGAGGGCGCGAAAGTGAATCCTTAGCTTCATTCGATACAGAACGTGTGGAAACGGTGAATATCGCGATTCCTAGCCTCCTAGAGTGATTTATCGTTATATCGAACTATTGCGAGGGCGCGAAAGTGAATCCTTAGCTTCTTTCGATACAGAACGCGTGGAAACGGTGAATATCGCGATTCCGAGCCTCCTAGAGTGATTTAACGTTATATCGAACAATTGCGGGGGCTGGGATGTGTATCCTTAACTTCTGTCGGTACAAAACGATTGGAAAAGATGAATATCGCGATTCCGAGCCTCCTAGAGTGATTTATCGTTATATCCAACTATTGCGAGGGCTGGAAAGTGAATCTTTACCTTCTGTCGATACAGAACGATTGGAAAAGATGAATATCGCGATTCCGTGCCTCCTAGAGTGATTTATCGTTATATCGAACGTTTGCGAGGGCTGGAATGTGAATCCTTAGCTTCTTTCGATACAGAACGCTTGGAAAAGATGAATATCGCGATTCCGAGCCTCCTGGAGTGATTTATTGTTATATCGAACGTTTGGGAGGGCTGGGCAATGAATCCTAACCTTCTGTCGGTACAAAACGATTGGAAAAGGTGAATATCGCGATTCCGAGCCTCCTAGAGTGATTTATCGTTATATCGAACGATTGCGAGGGCTGGAAAGTGAATCCTTAGCTTCTTTCGATACAGAACGTGTGGAAACGGTGAATATCGCGATTCCGAGCCTCCTAGAGTGATTTATCATTATATCGGACGATTGCGAGGGCGCGAAAGTGAATCCTTAGCTTCTGTCGATACAGAACGTGTGGAAACGGTGAATATCGCGAGTCCAAGCATCCTAGAGTGATTTATCGTTATATCGAACGATTGCGAGAGCTGGAATGTGAATCCTTAGCTTCTTCCGATACAGAACGCGTGGAAACGGTGAATATCGCGATTCCGAGCCTCCTAGAGTGATTTATCGTTATATCGAACTATTGCGAGGGCGCGAAAGTGAATCCTTAGCTTCATTCGATACAGAACGTGTGGAAACGGTGAATATCGCGATTCCTAGCCTCCTAGAGTGATTTATCGTTATATCGAACTATTGCGAGGGCGCGAAAGTGAATCTTTACCTTCTGTCGATACAGAACGATTGGAAAAGATGAATATCGCGATTCCGTGCCTCCTAGAGTGATTTATCGTTATATCGAACTATTGCGAGGGCGCGAAAGTGAATCTTTACCTTCTGTCGATACAGAACGATTGGAAAAGATGAATATCGCGATTCCGTGCCTCCTAGAGTGATTTATCGTTATATCGAACGTTTGCGAGGGCTGGAATGTGAATCCTTAGCTTCTTTCGATACAGAACGCTTGGAAAAGATGAATATCGCGATTCCGAGCCTCCTAGAGTGATTTATCGTTATATCCAACTATTGCGAGGGCTGGAAAGTGAATCTTTACCTTCTGTCGATACAGAACGATTGGAAAAGATGAAAATCGCGATTCCTAGACTCCTAGAGTGATATAACGTTATATCGAACGATTGCGGGGGCTGGGATGTGTATCCTTAACTTCTGTCGGTACAAAACGCTTGGAAAAGATGAATATCGCGATTCCGTGCCTCCTAGAGTGATTTATTGTTAAATCGAACGTTTGGGAGGGCTGCGAAATGAATCCTAACCTTATGTCGGTACAAAACGTTTGGAAAAGGTGAATATCGCGATTCCGAGCCTCCTAGAGTGATTTATCGTTATATCGAACGATGGCGAGGGCTGGAATGTGAATCCTTAGCTTCTTTCGATACAGAACCTGTGGAAACGGTGCATAACGCGATTCCGAACCTCCTAGAGTGATTTAACGTTATATCGAAGGATTGCGGGGGCTGGAATGTGAATCCTTAGCTTCTTCCGATACAGAACGCGTGGAAACGGTGAATATCGCGATTCCGAGCCTCCTAGAGTGATTTATCGTTATATCGAACTATTGCGAGGGCGCGAAAGTGAATCCTTAGCTTCATTCGATACAGAACGTGTGGAAACGGTGAATATCGCGATTCCTAGCCTCCTAGAGTGATTTATCGTTATATCGAACTATTGCGAGGGCGCGAAAGTGAATCCTTAGCTTCTTTCGATACAGAACGCGTGGAAACGGTGAATATCGCGATTCCGAGCCTCCTAGAGTGATTTAACGTTATATCGAACAATTGCGGGGGCTGGGATGTGTATCCTTAACTTCTGTCGGTACAAAACGATTGGAAAAGATGAATATCGCGATTCCGAGCCTCCTAGAGTGATTTATCGTTATATCCAACTATTGCGAGGGCTGGAAAGTGAATCTTTACCTTCTGTCGATACAGAACGATTGGAAAAGATGAATATCGCGATTCCGTGCCTCCTAGAGTGATTTATCGTTATATCGAACGTTTGCGAGGGCTGGAATGTGAATCCTTAGCTTCTTTCGATACAGAACGCTTGGAAAAGATGAATATCGCGATTCCGAGCCTCCTGGAGTGATTTATTGTTATATCGAACGTTTGGGAGGGCTGGGCAATGAATCCTAACCTTCTGTCGGTACAAAACGATTGGAAAAGGTGAATATCGCGATTCCGAGCCTCCTAGAGTGATTTATCGTTATATCGAACGATTGCGAGGGCTGGAAAGTGAATCCTTAGCTTCTTTCGATACAGAACGTGTGGAAACGGTGAATATCGCGATTCCGAGCCTCCTAGAGTGATTTATCATTATATCGGACGATTGCGAGGGCGCGAAAGTGAATCCTTAGCTTCTGTCGATACAGAACGTGTGGAAACGGTGAATATCGCGAGTCCAAGCATCCTAGAGTGATTTATCGTTATATCGAACGATTGCGAGAGCTGGAATGTGAATCCTTAGCTTCTTCCGATACAGAACGCGTGGAAACGGTGAATATCGCGATTCCGAGCCTCCTAGAGTGATTTATCGTTATATCGAACTATTGCGAGGGCGCGAAAGTGAATCCTTAGCTTCATTCGATACAGAACGTGTGGAAACGGTGAATATCGCGATTCCTAGCCTCCTAGAGTGATTTATCGTTATATCGAACTATTGCGAGGGCGCGAAAGTGAATCTTTACCTTCTGTCGATACAGAACGATTGGAAAAGATGAATATCGCGATTCCGTGCCTCCTAGAGTGATTTATCGTTATATCGAACTATTGCGAGGGCGCGAAAGTGAATCTTTACCTTCTGTCGATACAGAACGATTGGAAAAGATGAATATCGCGATTCCGTGCCTCCTAGAGTGATTTATCGTTATATCGAACGTTTGCGAGGGCTGGAATGTGAATCCTTAGCTTCTTTCGATACAGAACGCTTGGAAAAGATGAATATCGCGATTCCGAGCCTCCTGGAGTGATTTATTGTTATATCGAACGTTTGGGAGGGCTGGGCAATGAATCCTAACCTTCTGTCGGTACAAAACGATTGGAAAAGGTGAATATCGCGATTCCGAGCCTCCTAGAGTGATTTATCGTTATATCGAACGATTGCGAGGGCTGGAAAGTGAATCCTTAGCTTCTTTCGATACAGAACGTGTGGAAACGGTGAATATCGCGATTCCGAGCCTCCTAGAGTGATTTATCATTATATCGGACGATTGCGAGGGCGCGAAAGTGAATCCTTAGCTTCTGTCGATACAGAACGTGTGGAAACGGTGAATATCGCGAGTCCAAGCATCCTAGAGTGATTTATCGTTATATCGAACGATTACGAGAGCTGGAATGTGAATCCTTAGCTTCTTCCGATACAGAACGCGTGGAAACGGTGAATATCGCGATTCCGAGCCTCCTAGAGTGATTTATCGTTATATCGAACTATTGCGAGGGCGCGAAAGTGAATCCTTAGCTTCATTCGATACAGAACGTGTGGAAACGGTGAATATCGCGATTCCTAGCCTCCTAGAGTGATTTATCGTTATATCGAACTATTGCGAGGGCGCGAAAGTGAATCCTTAGCTTCTTTCGATACAGAACGCGTGGAAACGGTGAATATCGCGATTCCGAGCCTCCTAGAGTGATTTATCGTTATATCGAACTATTGCGAGGGCGCGAAAGTGAATCCTTAGCTTCATTCGATACAGAACGTGTGGAAACGGTGAATATCGCGATTCCTAGCCTCCTAGAGTGATTTAACGTTATATCGAACAATTGCGGGGGCTGGGATGTGTATCCTTAACTTCTGTCGGTACAAAACGATTGGAAAAGATGAATATCGCGATTCCGAGCCTCCTAGAGTGATTTATCGTTATATCCAACTATTGCGAGGGCTGGAAAGTGAATCTTTACCTTCTGTCGATACAGAACGATTGGAAAAGATGAATATCGCGATTCCGTGCCTCCTAGAGTGATTTATCGTTATATCGAACGTTTGCGAGGGCTGGAAAGTGAATCCTTAGCTTCTTTCAATACAGAACGCTTGCAAAAGATGAATATCGCGATTCCGAGCCTCCTGGAGTGATTTATTGCTATATCGAACGTTTGGGAGGGCTGGGCAATGAATCCTAACCTTCTGTCGGTACAAAACGATTGGACAAGGTGAATATCGCGATTCCGAGCCTCCTAGAGTGATTTATCGTTATATCGAACGATTGCGAGGCCTGGAAAGTGAATCCTTAGCTTCTTTCGATACAGAATGTGTGGAAACGGTGAATATCGCGATTCCGAGCCTCCTAGAGTGATTTATCGTTATATCGAACTATTGCGAGGGCGCGAAAGTGAATCCTTAGCTTCATTCGATACAGAACGTGTGGAAACGGTGAATATCGCGATTCCTAGCCTCCTAGAGTGATTTAACGTTATATCGAACGATTGCGGGGGCTGGGATGTGTATCCTTAACTTCTGTCGGTACAAAACGCTTGGAAAAGATGAATATCGCGATTCCGAGCCTCGTAGAGTGATTTATCGTTATATCCAACTATTGCGAGGGCTGGGAAGTGAATCCTTACCTTCTGTCGGTACAAGACGATTGGAAAAGGTGAATATCGCAATTGCGTGCCTTCTAGAGTAATTTATTGTTAAATCGAACGTTTGGGAGGGCTGCGAAATGATTCCTAACCTTCTGTCGGTACAAAACGTTTGGAAAAGGTGAATATCGCGATTCCGAGCCTCCTAGAGTGATTTATCGTTATATCGAACGATTGCGAGGGCTGGAATGTGAATCCTTAGCTTCTTTCGATACAGAACTTGTGGAAACGGTGCATAACGCGATTCCGAACCTCCTAGAGTGATTTAACGTTATATCGAAGGATTGCGGGGGCTGGGAAGTGAATCTTTACCTTCTGTCGATACAGAACGATTGGAAAAGGTGAATATCGCGATTCCGAGCCTCCTAGAGTGATTTATCATTATATCGGACGATTGCGAGGGCGCGAAAGTGAATCCTTAGCTTCATTCGATACAGAACGTGTGGAAACGGTGAATATCGCGATTCCTAGCCTCCTAGAGTGATTTATCGTTATATCGAACTATTGCGAGGGCGCGAAAGTGAATTCTTAGCTTCTGTCGGTACAAAACGATTGGAAAAGATGAATATCGCGATTCCGAGCCTCCTAGAGTGATTTATTGTTATATCGAACGTTTGGGAGGGCTGGGAAATGAATCCTAACCTTCTGTCGGTACAAAACGATTGGAAAAGATGAAAATCGCGATTCCTAGACTCCTAGAGTGATATAACGTTATATCGAACGATTGCGGGGGCTGGGATGTGTATCCTTAACTTCTGTCGGTACAAAACGCTTGGAAAAGATGAATATCGCGATTCCGTGCCTCCTAGAGTGATTTATTGTTAAATCGAACGTTTGGGAGGGCTGCGAAATGATTCCTAACCTTCTGTCGGTACAAAACGTTTGGAAAAGGTGAATATCGCGATTCCGAGCCTCCTAGAGTGATTTATCGTTATATCGAACGATTGCGAGGGCTGGAATGTGAATCCTTAGCTTCTTTCGATACAGAACTTGTGGAAACGGTGCATAACGCGATTCCGAACCTCCTAGAGTGATTTAACGTTATATCGAAGGATTGCGGGGGCTGGGAAGTGAATCTTTACCTTCTGTCGATACAGAACGATTGGAAAAGGTGAATATCGCGATTCCGAGCCTCCTAGAGTGATTTATCATTATATCGGACGATTGCGAGGGCGCGAAAGTGAATCCTTAGCTTCTTTCGATACAGAACGTGTGGAAACGGTGAATATCGCGAGTCCAAGCATCCTAGAGTGATTTATCGTTATATCGAACGATTGCGAGAGCTGGAATGTGAATCCATAGCTTCTTCCGATACAGAACGTGTGGAAACGGTGAATATCGCGATTCCGAGCCTCCTAGAGTGATTTATCGTTATATCGAACTATTGCGAGGGCGCGAAAGTGAATCCTTAGCTTCATTCGATACAGAACGTGTGGAAACGGTGAATATCGCGATTCCTAGCCTCCTAGAGTGATTTATCGTTATATCGAACTATTGCGAGGGCGCGAAAGTGAATCCTTAGCTTCATTCGATACAGAACGTGTGGAAACGGTGAATATCGCGATTCCTAGCCTCCTAGAGTGATTTATCGTTATATCGAACTATTGCGAGGGCGCGAAAGTGAATCCTTAGCTTCTGTCGGTACAAAACGATTGGAAAAGATGAATATCGCGATTCCGAGCCTCCTAGAGTGATTTATCGTTATATCGAACTATTGCGAGGGCGCGAAAGTGAATCCTTAGCTTCATTCGATACAGAACGTGTGGAAACGGTGAATATCGCGATTCCTAGCCTCCTAGAGTGATTTAACGTTATATCGAACAATTGCGGGGGCTGGGATGTGTATCCTTAACTTCTGTCGGTACAAAACGATTGGAAAAGATGAATATCGCGATTCCGAGCCTCCTAGAGTGATTTATCGTTATATCCAACTATTGCGAGGGCTGGAAAGTGAATCTTTACCTTCTGTCGATACAGAACGATTGGAAAAGATGAATATCGCGATTCCGTGCCTCCTAGAGTGATTTATCGTTATATCGAACGTTTGCGAGGGCTGGAAAGTGAATCCTTAGCTTCTTTAGATACAGAACGCTTGGAAAAGATGGATATCGCGATTCCGAGCCTCCTGGAGTGATTTATTGTTATATCGAACGTTTGGGAGGGCTGGGCAATGAATCCTAACCTTCTGTCGGTACAAAACGATTGGAAAAGATGAATATCGCGATTCCGAGCCTCCTGGAGTGATTTATTGTTATATCGAACGTTTGGGAGGGCTGGGCAATGAATCCTAACCTTCTGTCGGTACAAAACGATTGGAAAAGGTGAATATCGCGATTCCGAGCCTCCTAGAGTGATTTATCGTTATATCCAACTATTGCGAGGGCTGGGAAGTGAATCCTTACCTTCTGTCGGTACAAGACGATTGGAAAAGGTGAATATCTCAATTGCGTGCCATCTAGAGTAATTTATCGTTATATCGAACGATTGCGAGGGCGCAAAAGTGAATCCTTAGCTTCTTTCGATACAGAACGTGTGGAAACGGTGAATATCACGATTCCGAGCCCCCTAGAGTGATTTATTGTTATATCGAACGTTTGGGAGGGCTGGGAAATGAATCCTAACCTTCTGTCGGTACAAAACGATTGGAAAAGGTGAAAATCGCGATTCCTAGACTCCTAGAGTGATTTAACGTTATATCGAACGATTGCGGGGGCTGGGATGTGTATTCTTAACTTCTGTCGGTACAAAACGCTTGGAAAAGATGAATATCGCGATTCCGAGCCTCCTAGAGGGATTTATTGTTATATCGAACGTTTGGGAGGGCTGCGAAATGAATCCTAACCTTCTGTCGGTACAAAACGTTTGGAAAAGGTGAATATCGCGTTTCCGAGCCTCCTAGAGTGATTTATCGTTATATCGAACGATTGCGAGGGCTGGAATGTGAATCCTTAGCTTCTTTCGATACAGAACTTGTGGAAACGGTGCATATCGCGATTCCGAGCCTCCTAGAGTGATTTAACGTTATATCGAAGGATTGCGGGGGCTGGGAAGTGAATCTTTACCTTCTGTCGATACAGAACGATTGGAAAAGGTGAATATCGCGATTCCGAGCATCCTAGAGTGATTTATCATTATATCGGACGATTGCGAGGGCGCGAAAGTGAATCCTTAGCTTCTTTCGATACAGAACGTGTGGAAACGGTGAATATCGCGAGTCCAAGCATCCTAGAGTGATTTATCGTTATATCGAACGATTGCGAGAGCTGGAATGTGAATCCTTAGCTTCTTCCGATACAGAACGCGTGGAAACGGTGAATATCGCGATTCCGAGCCTCCTAGAGTGATTTATCGTTATATCGAACTATTGGGAGGGCGCGAAAGTGAATCCTTAGCTTCATTCGATACAGAACGTGTGGAAACGGTGAATATCGCGATTCCTAGCCTCCTAGAGTGATTTATCGTTATATCGAACTATTGCGAGGGCGCGAAAGTGAATCCTTAGCTTCTTTCGATACAGAACGCGTGGAAACGGTGCATATCGCGATTCCGAGCCTCCTAGAGTGATTTATTGTTTAATCGAACGTTTGGGAGGGCTGGGAAATGAATCCTAACCTTCTGTCGGTACAAAACGATTGGAAAAGGTGAATATCGCGATTCCGAGCCTCCTAGAGTGATTTATCGTTATATCCAACTATTGCGAGGGCTGGGAAGTGAATCCTTAACTTCTGTCGGTACAAAACGCTTGGAAAAGATGAATATCGCAATTGCGTGCCTTCTAGAGTAATTTATCGTTATATCGAACGATTGCGAGGGCGCAAAAGTGAATCCTTAGCTTCTTTCGATACAGAACGTGTGGAAACGGTGAATATCACGATTCCGAGCCCCCTAGAGTGATTTATTGTTATATCGAACGTTTGGGAGGGCTGGGAAATGAATCCTAACCTTCTGTCGGTACAAAACGATTGGAAAAGGTGAATATCGCGATTCCGAGCCTCCTAGAGTGATTTATCGTTATATCCAACTATTGCGAGGGCTGGGAAGTGAATCCTTACCTTCTGTCGGTACAAGACGATGGGAAAAGGTGAATATCGCAATTGCGTGCCTTCTAGAGTAATTTATCGTTATATCGAACGATTGCGAGGGCGCAAAAGTGAATCCTTAGCTTCTTTCGATACAGAACGTGTGGAAACGGTGAATATCACGATTCCGAGCCCCCTAGAGTGATTTATTGTTATATCGAACGTTTGGGAGGGCTGGGAAATGAATCCTAACCTTCTGTCGGTACAAAACGATTGGAAAAGATGAAAATCGCGATTCCTAGACTCCTAGAGTGATATAACGTTATATCGAACGATTGCGGGGGCTGGGATGTGTATCCTTAACTTCTGTCGGTACAAAACGCTTGGAAAAGATGAATATCGCGATTCCGTGCCTCCTAGAGTGATTTATTGTTAAATCGAACGTTTGGGAGGGCTGCGAAATGAATCCTAACCTTCTGTCGGTACAAAACGTTTGGAAAAGGTGAATATCGCGATTCCGAGCCTCCTAGAGTGATTTATCGTTATATCGAACGATTGCGAGGGCTGGAATGTGAATCCTTAGCTTCTTTCGATACAGAACTTGTGGAAACGGTGCATAACGCGATTCCGAACCTCCTAGAGTGATTTAACGTTATATCGAAGGATTGCGGGGGCTGGGAAGTGAATCTTTACCTTCTGTCGATGCAGAACGATTGGAAAAGGTGAATATCGTGATTCCGAGCCTCCTAGAGTGATTTATCATTATATCGGACGATTGCGAGGGCGCGAAAGTGAATCCTTAGCTTCTTTCGATACAGAACGTGTGGAAACGGTGAATATCGCGAGTCCAAGCATCCTAGAGTGATTTATCGTTATATCGAACGATTGCGAGAGCTGGAATGTGAATCCTTAGCTTCTTCCGATACAGAACGCGTGGAAACGGTGAATATCGCGATTCCGAGCCTCCTAGAGTGATTTATCGTTATATCGAACTATTGCGAGGGCGCGAAAGTGAATCCTTAGCTTCATTCGATACAGAACGTGTGGAAACGGTGAATATCGCGATTCCTAGCCTCCTAGAGTGATTTAACGTTATATCGAACGATTGCGGGGGCTGGGAAGTGAATCCTTACCTTCTGTCGGTACAAAACGCTTGGAAAAGATGAATATCGCGATTCCGAGCCTCCTAGAGTGATTTATTGTTATATCGAACGTTTGGAAGGGCTGGGAAATGAATCCTAACCTTCTGTCGGTACAAAACGATTGGAAAAGGTGAATATCGCGATTCCGAGCCTCCTAGAGTGATTTATCGCTATATCGAACGATTGCGAGGGCTGGGAAGTGAATCCTTAGCTTCTTTCGATACAGAACGTGTGGAAACGGTGAATATCGCGATTCCGAGCCTCCTAGAGTGATTTATCGTTATATCGAACTATTGCGAGGGCGCGAAAGTGAATCCTTAGCTTCATTCGATACAGAACGTGTGGAAACGGTGAATATCGCGATTCCTAGCCTCCTAGAGTGATTTAACGTTATATCGAACGATTGCGGGGGCTGGGATGTGTATCCTTAACTTCTGTCGGTACAAAACGCTTGGAAAAGATGAATATCGCGATTCCGAGCCTCCTAGAGTGATTTATTGTTATATCGAACGTTTGGGAGGGCTGGGAAATGAATCCTAACCTTCTGTCGGTACAAAACGATTGGAAAAGGTGAATATCGCGATTCCGAGCCTCCTAGAGTGATTTATCGTTATATCCAACTATTGCGAGGGCTGGGAAGTGAATCCTTACCTTCTGTCGGTACAAGACGATTGGAAAAGGTGAATATCGCAATTGCGTGCCTTCTAGAGTAATTTATCGTTATATCGAACGATTGCGAGGGCGCAAAAGTGAATCCTTAGCTTCTTTCGATACAGAACGTGTGGAAACGGTGAATATCACGATTCCGAGCCCCCTAGAGTGATTTATTGTTATATCGAACGTTTGGGAGGGCTGGGAAATGAATCCTAACCTTCTGTCGGTACAAAACGATTGGAAAAGATGAAAATCGCGATTCCTAGACTCCTAGAGTGATATAACGTTATATCGAACGATTGCGGGGGCTGGGATGTGTATCCTTAACTTCTGTCGGTACAAAACGCTTGGAAAAGATGAATATCGCGATTCCGTGCCTCCTAGAGTGATTTATTGTTATATCGAACGTTTGGGAGGGCTGGGAAATGAATCCTAACCTTCTGTCGGTACAAAACGATTGGAAAAGATGAAAATCGCGATTCCTAGACTCCTAGAGTGATATAACGTTATATCGAACGATTGCGGGGGCTGGGATGTGTATCCTTAACTTCTGTCGGTACAAAACGCTTGGAAAAGATGAATATCGCGATTCCGTGCCTCCTAGAGTGATTTATTGTTAAATCGAACGTTTGGGAGGGCTGCGAAATGAATCCTAACCTTATGTCGGTACAAAACGTTTGGAAAAGGTGAATATCGCGATTCCGAGCCTCCTAGAGTGATTTATCGTTATATCGAACGATGGCGAGGGCTGGAATGTGAATCCTTAGCTTCTTTCGATACAGAACCTGTGGAAACGGTGCATAACGCGATTCCGAACCTCCTAGAGTGATTTAACGTTATATCGAAGGATTGCGGGGGCTGGAATGTGAATCCTTAGCTTCTTCCGATACAGAACGCGTGGAAACGGTGAATATCGCGATTCCGAGCCTCCTAGAGTGATTTATCGTTATATCGAACTATTGCGAGGGCGCGAAAGTGAATCCTTAGCTTCATTCGATACAGAACGTGTGGAAACGGTGAATATCGCGATTCCTAGCCTCCTAGAGTGATTTATCGTTATATCGAACTATTGCGAGGGCGCGAAAGTGAATCCTTAGCTTCTTTCGATACAGAACGCGTGGAAACGGTGAATATCGCGATTCCGAGCCTCCTAGAGTGATTTAACGTTATATCGAACAATTGCGGGGGCTGGGATGTGTATCCTTAACTTCTGTCGGTACAAAACGATTGGAAAAGATGAATATCGCGATTCCGAGCCTCCTAGAGTGATTTATCGTTATATCCAACTATTGCGAGGGCTGGAAAGTGAATCTTTACCTTCTGTCGATACAGAACGATTGGAAAAGATGAATATCGCGATTCCGTGCCTCCTAGAGTGATTTATCGTTATATCGAACGTTTGCGAGGGCTGGAATGTGAATCCTTAGCTTCTTTCGATACAGAACGCTTGGAAAAGATGAATATCGCGATTCCGAGCCTCCTGGAGTGATTCATTGTTATATCGAACGTTTGGGAGGGCTGGGCAATGAATCCTAACCTTCTGTCGGTACAAAACGATTGGAAAAGGTGAATATCGCGATTCCGAGCCTCCTAGAGTGATTTATCGTTATATCGAACTATTGCGAGGGCTGGAAAGTGAATCCTTAGCTTCTTTCGATACAGAACGTGTGGAAACGGTGAATATCGCGATTCCGAGCCTCCTAGAGTGATTTATCGTTATATCGAACTATTGCGAGGGCGCGAAAGTGAATCCTTAGCTTCATTCGATACAGAACGTGTGGAAACGGTGAATATCGCGATTCCGAGCCTCCTAGAGTGATTTATCGTTATATCGAACGATTGCGAGGCCTGGAAAGTGAATCCTTAGCTTCTTTCGATACAGAACGTGTGGAAACGGTGAATATCGCGATTCCGAGCCTCCTAGAGTGATTTATCGTTATATCGAACTATTGCGAGGGCGCGAAAGTGAATCCTTAGCTTCATTCGATACAGAACGTGTGGAGACGGTGAATATCGCGATTCCTAGCCTCCTAGAGTGATTTAACGTTATATCGAACGATTGCGGGGGCTGGGAAGTGAATCCTTACCTTCTGTCGGTACAAAACGCTTGGAAAAGATGAATATCGCGATTCCGAGCCTCCTAGAGTGATTTATCGCTATATCGAACGATTGCGAGGGCTGGAAAGTGAATCCTTAGCTTCTTTCGATACAGAACGTGTGGAAACGGTGAATATCGCGATTCCGAGCCTCCTAGAGTGATTTATCGTTATATCGAACTATTGCGAGGGCGCGAAAGTGAATCCTTAGCTTCATTCGATACAGAACGTGTGGAAACGGTGAATATCGCGATTCCTAGCCTCCTAGAGTGATTTAACGTTATATCGAACGATTGCGGGGGCTGGGATGTGTATCCTTAACTTCTGTCGGTACAAAACGATTGGAAAAGATGAATATCGCGATTCCGAGCCTCCTAGAGTGATTTATCGTTATATCCAACTATTGCGAGGGCTGGAAAGTGAATCTTTACCTTCTGTCGATACAGAACGATTGGAAAAGATGAATATCGCGATTCCGTGCCTCCTAGAGTGATTTATCGTTATATCGAACGTTTGCGAGGGCTGGAAAGTGAATCCTTAGCTTCTTTCGATACAGAACGCTTGGAAAAGATGAATATCGCGATTCCGAGCCTCCTGGAGTGATTTATTGTTATATCGAACGTTTGGGAGGGCTGGGCAATGAATCCTAACCTTCTGTCGGTACAAAACGATTGGAAAAGATGAATATCGCGATTCCGAGCCTCCTGGAGTGATTTATTGTTATATCGAACGTTTGGGAGGGCTGGGCAATGAATCCTAACCTTCTGTCGGTACAAAACGATTGGAAAAGGTGAATATCGCGATTCCGAGCCTCCTAGAGTGATTTATCGGTATATCCAACTATTGCGAGGGCTGGGAAGTGAATCCTTACCTTCTGTCGGTACAAGACGATTGGAAAAGGTGAATATCTCAATTGCGTGCCATCTAGAGTAATTTATCGTTATATCGAACGATTGCGAGGGCGCAAAAGTGAATCCTTAGCTTCTTTCGATACAGAACGTGTGGAAACGGTGAATATCACGATTCCGAGCCCCCTAGAGTGATTTATTGTTATATCGAACGTTTGGGAGGGCTGGGAAATGAATCCTAACCTTCTGTCGGTACAAAACGATTGGAAAAGGTGAAAATCGCGATTCCTAGACTCCTAGAGTGATTTAACGTTATATCGAACGATTGCGGGGGCTGGGATGTGTATTCTTAACTTCTGTCGGTACAAAACGCTTGGAAAAGATGAATATCGCGATTCCGAGCCTCCTAGAGGGATTTATTGTTATATCGAACGTTTGGGAGGGCTGCGAAATGAATCCTAACCTTCTGTCGGTACAAAACGTTTGGAAAAGGTGAATATCGCGTTTCCGAGCCTCCTAGAGTGATTTATCGTTATATCGAACGATTGCGAGGGCTGGAATGTGAATCCTTAGCTTCTTTCGATACAGAACTTGTGGAAACGGTGCATATCGCGATTCCGAGCCTCCTAGAGTGATTTAACGTTATATCGAAGGATTGCGGGGGCTGGGAAGTGAATCTTTACCTTCTGTCGATACAGAACGATTGGAAAAGGTGAATATCGCGATTCCGAGCATCCTAGAGTGATTTATCATTATATCGGACGATTGCGAGGGCGCGAAAGTGAATCCTTAGCTTCTTTCGATACAGAACGTGTGGAAACGGTGAATATCGCGAGTCCAAGCATCCTAGAGTGATTTATCGTTATATCGAACGATTGCGAGAGCTGGAATGTGAATCCTTAGCTTCTTCCGATACAGAACGCGTGGAAACGGTGAATATCGCGATTCCGAGCCTCCTAGAGTGATTTATCGTTATATCGAACTATTGGGAGGGCGCGAAAGTGAATCCTTAGCTTCATTCGATACAGAACGTGTGGAAACGGTGAATATCGCGATTCCTAGCCTCCTAGAGTGATTTATCGTTATATCGAACTATTGCGAGGGCGCGAAAGTGAATCCTTAGCTTCTTTCGATACAGAACGCGTGGAAACGGTGCATATCGCGATTCCGAGCCTCCTAGAGTGATTTATTGTTTAATCGAACGTTTGGGAGGGCTGGGAAATGAATCCTAACCTTCTGTCGGTACAAAACGATTGGAAAAGGTGAATATCGCGATTCCGAGCCTCCTAGAGTGATTTATCGTTATATCCAACTATTGCGAGGGCTGGGAAGTGAATCCTTAACTTCTGTCGGTACAAAACGCTTGGAAAAGATGAATATCGCAATTGCGTGCCTTCTAGAGTAATTTATCGTTATATCGAACGATTGCGAGGGCGCAAAAGTGAATCCTTAGCTTCTTTCGATACAGAACGTGTGGAAACGGTGAATATCACGATTCCGAGCCCCCTAGAGTGATTTATTGTTATATCGAACGTTTGGGAGGGCTGGGAAATGAATCCTAACCTTCTGTCGGTACAAAACGATTGGAAAAGGTGAATATCGCGATTCCGTGCCTCCTAGAGTGATTTATCGTTATATCCAACTATTGCGAGGGCTGGGAAGTGAATCCTTACCTTCTGTCGGTACAAGACGATGGGAAAAGGTGAATATCGCAATTGCGTGCCTTCTAGAGTAATTTATCGTTATATCGAACGATTGCGAGGGCGCAAAAGTGAATCCTTAGCTTCTTTCGATACAGAACGTGTGGAAACGGTGAATATCACGATTCCGAGCCCCCTAGAGTGATTTATTGTTATATCGAACGTTTGGGAGGGCTGGGAAATGAATCCTAACCTTCTGTCGGTACAAAACGATTGGAAAAGATGAAAATCGCGATTCCTAGATTCCTAGAGTGATATAACGTTATATCGAACGATTGCGGGGGCTGGGATGTGTATCCTTAACTTCTGTCGGTACAAAACGCTTGGAAAAGATGAATATCGCGATTCCGTGCCTCCTAGAGTGATTTATTGTTAAATCGAACGTTTGGGAGGGCTGCGAAATGAATCCTAACCTTCTGTCGGTACAAAACGTTTGGAAAAGGTGAATATCGCGATTCCGAGCATCCTAGAGTGATTTATCGTTATATCGAACGATTGCGAGGGCTGGAATGTGAATCCTTAGCTTCTTTCGATACAGAACTTGTGGAAACGGTGCATAACGCGATTCCGAACCTCCTAGAGTGATTTAACGTTATATCGAAGGATTGCGGGGGCTGGGAAGTGAATCTTTACCTTCTGTCGATGCAGAACGATTGGAAAAGGTGAATATCGTGATTCCGAGCCTCCTAGAGTGATTTATCATTATATCGGACGATTGCGAGGGCGCGAAAGTGAATCCTTAGCTTCTTTCGATACAGAACGTGTGGAAACGGTGAATATCGCGAGTCCAAGCATCCTAGAGTGATTTATCGTTATATCGAACGATTGCGAGAGCTGGAATGTGAATCCTTAGCTTCTTCCGATACAGAACGCGTGGAAACGGTGAATATCGCGATTCCGAGCCTCCTAGAGTGATTTATCGTTATATCGAACTATTGCGAGGGCGCGAAAGTGAATCCTTAGCTTCATTCGATACAGAACGTGTGGAAATGGTGAATATCGCGATTCCTAGCCTCCTAGAGTGATTTATCGTTATATCGAACGATTGCGAGAGCTGGAATGTGAATCCTTAGCTTCTTCCGATACAGAACGCGTGAAAACGGTGAATATCGCGATTCCGAGCCTCCTAGAGTGATTTATCGTTATATCGAACTATTGCGAGGGCGCGAAAGTGAATCCTTAGCTTCATTCGATACAGAACGTGTGGAAACGGTGAATATCGCGATTCCTAGCCTCCTAGAGTGATTTATCGTTATATCGAACTATTGCGAGGGCGCGAAAGTGAATCCTTAACTTCTGTCGGTACAAAACGATTGGAAAAGATGAATATCGCGATTCCGAGCCTCCTAGAGTGATTTATCGTTATATCGAACTATTGCGAGGGCGCGAAAGTGAATCCTTAGCTTCATTCGATACAGAACGTGTGGAAACGGTGAATATCGCGATTCCTAGCCTCCTAGAGTGATTTAACGTTATATCGAACAATTGCGGGGGCTGGGATGTGTATCCTTAACTTCTGTCGGTACAAAACGATTGGAAAAGATGAATATCGCGATTCCGAGCCTCCTAGAGTGATTTATCGTTATATCCAACTATTGCGAGGGCTGGAAAGTGAATCTTTACCTTCTGTCGATACAGAACGATTGGAAAAGATGAATATCGCGATTCCGTGCCTCCTAGAGTGATTTATCGTTATATCGAACGTTTGCGAGGGCTGGAAAGTGAATCCTTAGCTTCTTTCGATACAGAACGCTTGGAAAAGATGAATATCGCGATTCCGAGCCTCCTGGAGTGATTTATTGTTATATCGAACGTTTGGGAGGGCTGGGCAATGAATCCTAACCTTCTGTCGGTACAAAACGATTGGAAAAGATGAATATCGCGATTCCGAGCCTCCTGGAGTGATTTATTGTTATATCGAACGTTTGGGAGGGCTGGGCAATGAATCCTAACCTTCTGTCGGTACAAAACGATTGGAAAAGGTGAATATCGCGATTCCGAGCCTCCTAGAGTGATTTATCGTTATATCCAACTATTGCGAGGGCTGGGAAGTGAATCCTTACCTTCTGTCGGTACAAGACGATTGGAAATGGTGAATATCGCAATTGCGTGCCATCTAGAGTAATTTATCGTTATATCGAACGATTGCGAGGGCGCAAAAGTGAATCCTTAGCTTCTTTCGATACAGAACGTGTGGAAACGGTGCATAACGCGATTCCGAACCTCCTAGAGTGATTTAACGTTATATCGAAGGATTGCGGGGGCTGGGAAGTGAATCTTTACCTTCTGTCGATACAGAACGATTGGAATAGGTGAATATCGCGATTCCGAGCCTCCTAGAGTGATTTATCATTATATCGGACGATTGCGAGGGCGCGAAAGTGAATCCTTAGCTTCTTTCGATACAGAACGTGTGGAAACGGTGATTATCGCGAGTCCAAGCATCCTAGAGTGATTTATCGTTATATCGAACGATTGCGAGAGCTGGAATGTGAATCCTTAGCTTCTTCCGATACAGAACGCGTGGAAACGGTGAATATCGCGATTCCGAGCCTCCTAGAGTGATTTATCGTTATATCGAACTATTGCGAGGGCGCGAAAGTGAATCCTTAGCTTCATTCGATACAGAACGTGTGGAAATGGTGAATATCGCGATTCCTAGCCTCCTAGAGTGATTTATCGTTATATCGAACGATTGCGAGAGCTGGAATGTGAATCCTTAGCTTCTTCCGATACAGAACGCGTGAAAACGGTGAATATCGCGATTCCGAGCCTCCTAGAGTGATTTATCGTTATATCGAACTATTGCGAGGGCGCGAAAGTGAATCCTTAGCTTCATTCGATACAGAACGTGTGGAAACGGTGAATATCGCGATTCCTAGCCTCCTAGAGTGATTTATCGTTATATCGAACTATTGCGAGGGCGCGAAAGTGAATCCTTAACTTCTGTCGGTACAAAACGATTGGAAAAGATGAATATCGCGATTCCGAGCCTCCTAGAGTGATTTATCGTTATATCGAACTATTGCGAGGGCGCGAAAGTGAATCCTTAGCTTCATTCGATACAGAACGTGTGGAAACGGTGAATATCGCGATTCCTAGCCTCCTAGAGTGATTTAACGTTATATCGAACAATTGCGGGGGCTGGGATGTGTATCCTTAACTTCTGTCGGTACAAAACGATTGGAAAAGATGAATATCGCGATTCCGAGCCTCCTAGAGTGATTTATCGTTATATCCAACTATTGCGAGGGCTGGAAAGTGAATCTTTACCTTCATTCGATACAGAACGATTGGAAAAGATGAATATCGCGATTCCGTGCCTCCTAGAGTGATTTATCGTTATATCGAACGTTTGCGAGGGCTGGAAAGTGAATCCTTAGCTTCTTTCGATACAGAACGCTTGGAAAAGATGAATATCGCGATTCCGAGCCTCCTGGAGTGATTTATTGTTATATCGAACGTTTGGGAGGGCTGGGCAATGAATCCTAACCTTCTGTCGGTACAAAACGATTGGAAAAGATGAATATCGCGATTCCGAGCCTCCTGGAGTGATTTATTGTTATATCGAACGTTTGGGAGGGCTGGGCAATGAATCCTAACCTTCTGTCGGTACAAAACGATTGGAAAAGGTGAATATCGCGATTCCGAGCCTCCTAGAGTGATTTATCGTTATATCCAACTATTGCGAGGGCTGGGAAGTGAATCCTTACCTTCTGTCGGTACAAGACGATTGGAAATGGTGAATATCGCAATTGCGTGCCATCTAGAGTAATTTATCGTTATATCGAACGATTGCGAGGGCGCAAAAGTGAATCCTTAGCTTCTTTCGATACAGAACGTGTGGAAACGGTGAATATCACGATTCCGAGCCCCCTAGAGTGATTTATTGTTATATCGAACGTTTGGGAGGGCTGGGAAATGAATCCTAACCTTCTGTCGGTACAAAACGATTGGAAAAGGTGAAAATCGCGATTCCTAGACTCCTAGAGTGATTTAACGTTATATCGAACGATTGCGGGGGCTGGGATGTGTATCCTTAACTTCTGTCGGTACAAAACGCTTGGAAAAGATGAATATCGCGATTCCGAGCCTCCTAGAGGGATTTATTGTTATATCGAACGTTTGGGAGGGCTGCGAAATGAATCCTAACCTTCTGTCGGTACAAAACGTTTGGAAAAGGTGAATATCGCGTTTCCGAGCCTCCTAGAGTGATTTATCGTTATATCGAACGATTGCGAGGGCTGGAATGTGAATCCTTAGCTTCTTTCGATACAGAACTTGTGGAAACGGTGCATATCGCGATTCCGAGCCTCCTAGAGTGATTTAACGTTATATCGAAGGATTGCGGGGGCTGGGAAGTGAATCTTTACCTTCTGTCGATACAGAACGATTGGAAAAGGTGAATATCGCGATTCCGAGCCTCCTAGAGTGATTTATCATTATATCGGACGATTGCGAGGGCGCGAAAGTAAATCCTTAGCTTCTTTCGATACAGAACGTGTGGAAACGGTGAATATCGCGAGTCCAAGCATCCTAGAGTGATTTATCGTTATATCGAACGATTGCGAGAGCTGGAATGTGAATCCTTAGCTTCTTCCGATACAGAACGCGTGGAAACGGTGAATATCGCGATTCCGAGCCTCCTAGAGTGATTTATCGTTATATCGAACTATTGCGAGGGCGCGAAAGTGAATCCTTAGCTTCATTCGATACAGAACGTGTGGAAACGGTGAATATCGCGATTCCTAGCCTCCTAGAGTGATTTATCGTTATATCGAACTATTGCGAGGGCGCGAAAGTGAATCCTTAACTTCTTTCGATACAGAACGTGTGGAAACGGTGAATATCACGATTCCGAGCCCCCTAGAGTGATTTATTGTTATATCGAACGTTTGGGAGGGCTGGGAAATGAATCCTAACCTTCTGTCGGTACAAAACGATTGGAAAAGGTGAATATCGCGATTCCGAGCCTCCTAGAGTGATTTATCGTTATATCCAACTATTGCGAGGGCTGGGAAGTGAATCCTTACCTTCTGTCGGTACAAGACGATTGGAAAAGGTGAATATCGCAATTGCGTGCCTTCTAGAGTAATTTATCGTTATATCGAACGATTGCGAGGGCGCAAAAGTGAATCCTTAGCTTCTTTCGATACAGAACGTGTGGAAACGGTGAATATCACGATTCCGAGCCCCCTAGAGTGATTTATTGTTATATCGAACGTTTGGGAGGGCTGGGAAATGAATCCTACCCTTCTGTCGGTACAAAACGATTGGAAAAGATGAAAATCGCGATTCCTAGACTCCTAGAGTGATATATCGTTATATCCAACTATTGCGAGGGCTGGGAAGTGAATCCTTACCTTCTGTCGGTACAAGACGATTGGAAAAGGTGAATATCGCAATTGCGTGCCTTCTAGAGTAATTTATCGTTATATCGAACGATTGCGAGGGCGCAAAGGTGAATCCTTAGCTTCTTTCGATACAGAACGTGTGGAAACGGTGAATATCACGATTCCGAGCCCCCTAGAGTGATTTATTGTTATATCGAACGTTTGGGAGGGCTGGGAAATGAATCCTAACCTTCTGTCGGTACAAAACGATTGGAAAAGGTGAATATCGCGATTCCGAGCCTCCTAGAGTGATTTATCGTTATATCCAACTATTGCGAGGGCTGGGAAGTGAATCCTTACCTTCTGTCGGTACAAGACGATTGGAAAAGGTGAATATCGCAATTGCGTGCCTTCTAGAGTAATTTATCGTTATATCGAACGATTGCGAGGGCGCAAAAGTGAATCCTTAGCTTCTTTCGATACAGAACGTGTGGAAACGGTGAATATCACGATTCTGAGCCCCCTAGAGTGATTTATTGTTATATCGAACGTTTGGGAGGGCTGGGAAATGAATCCTAACCTTCTGTCGGTACAAAACGATTGGAAAAGATGAAAATCGCGATTCCTAGACTCCTAGAGTGATATAACGTTATATCGAACGATTGCGGGGGCTCGGATGTGTATCCTTAACTTCTGTCGGTACAAAACGCTTGGAAAAGATGAATATCGCGATTCTGTGCCTCCTAGAGTGATTTATTGTTAAATCGAACGTTTGGGAGGGCTGCGAAATGAATCCTAACCTTCTGTCGGTACAAAACGTTTGGAAAAGGTGAATATCGCGATTCCGAGCCTCCTAGAGTGATTTATCATTATATCGGACGATTGCGAGGGCGCGAAAGTGAATCCTTAGCTTCTTTCGATACAGAACGTGTGGAAACGGTGAATATCGCGTGTCCAAGCATCCTAGAGTGATTTATCGTTATATCGAACGATTGCGAGAGCTGGAATGTGAATCCTTAGCTTCTTCCGATACAGAACGCGTGGAAACGGTGAATATCGCGATTCCGAGCCTCCTAGAGTGATTTATCGTTATATCGAACTATTGCGAGGGCGCGAAAGTGAATCCTTAGCTTCATTCGATACAGAACGTGTGGAAACGGTGAATATCGCGATTCCTAGCCTCCTAGAGTGATTTATCGTTATATCGAACTATTGCGAGGGCGCGAAAGTGAATCCTTAACTTCTGTCGGTACAAAACGATTGGAAAAGATGAATATCGCGATTCCGAGCCTCCTAGAGTGATTTATCGTTATATCGAACTATTGCGAGGGCGCGAAAGTGAATCCTTAGCTTCATTCGATACAGAACGTGTGGAAACGGTGAATATCGCGATTCCTAGCCTCCTAGAGTGATTTATCGTTATATCGAACTATTGCGAGGGCGCGAAAGTGAATCCTTAACTTCTTTCGATACAGAACGTGTGGAAACGGTGAATATCACGATTCCGAGCCCCCTAGAGTGATTTATTGTTATATCGAACGTTTGGGAGGGCTGGGAAATGAATCCTAACCTTCTGTCGGTACAAAACGATTGGAAAAGGTGAATATCGCGATTCCGAGCCTCCTAGAGTGATTTATCGTTATATCCAACTATTGCGAGGGCTGGGAAGTGAATCCTTACCTTCTGTCGGTACAAGACGATTGGAAAAGGTGAATATCGCAATTGCGTGCCTTCTAGAGTAATTTATCGTTATATCGAACGATTGCGAGGGCGCAAAAGTGAATCCTTAGCTTCTTTCGATACAGAACGTGTGGAAACGGTGAATATCACGATTCCGAGCCCCCTAGAGTGATTTATTGTTATATCGAACGTTTGGGAGGGCTGGGAAATGAATCCTACCCTTCTGTCGGTACAAAACGATTGGAAAAGATGAAAATCGCGATTCCTAGACTCCTAGAGTGATATATCGTTATATCCAACTATTGCGAGGGCTGGGAAGTGAATCCTTACCTTCTGTCGGTACAAGACGATTGGAAAAGGTGAATATCGCAATTGCGTGCCTTCTAGAGTAATTTATCGTTATATCGAACGATTGCGAGGGCGCAAAAGTGAATCCTTAGCTTCTTTCGATACAGAACGTGTGGAAACGGTGAATATCACGATTCCGAGCCCCCTAGAGTGATTTATTGTTATATCGAACGTTTGGGAGGGCTGGGAAATGAATCCTAACCTTCTGTCGGTACAAAACGATTGGAAAAGGTGAATATCGCGATTCCGAGCCTCCTAGAGTGATTTATCGTTATATCCAACTATTGCGAGGGCTGGGAAGTGAATCCTTACCTTCTGTCGGTACAAGACGATTGGAAAAGGTGAATATCGCAATTGCGTGCCTTCTAGAGTAATTTATCGTTATATCGAACGATTGCGAGGGCGCAAAAGTGAATCCTTAGCTTCTTTCGATACAGAACGTGTGGAAACGGTGAATATCACGATTCTGAGCCCCCTAGAGTGATTTATTGTTATATCGAACGTTTGGGAGGGCTGGGAAATGAATCCTAACCTTCTGTCGGTACAAAACGATTGGAAAAGATGAAAATCGCGATTCCTAGACTCCTAGAGTGATATAACGTTATATCGAACGATTGCGGGGGCTCGGATGTGTATCCTTAACTTCTGTCGGTACAAAACGCTTGGAAAAGATGAATATCGCGATTCTGTGCCTCCTAGAGTGATTTATTGTTAAATCGAACGTTTGGGAGGGCTGCGAAATGAATCCTAACCTTCTGTCGGTACAAAACGTTTGGAAAAGGTGAATATCGCGATTCCGAGCCTCCTAGAGTGATTTATCATTATATCGGACGATTGCGAGGGCGCGAAAGTGAATCCTTAGCTTCTTTCGATACAGAACGTGTGGAAACGGTGAATATCGCGTGTCCAAGCATCCTAGAGTGATTTATCGTTATATCGAACGATTGCGAGAGCTGGAATGTGAATCCTTAGCTTCTTCCGATACAGAACGCGTGGAAACGGTGAATATCGCGATTCCGAGCCTCCTAGAGTGATTTATCGTTATATCGAACTATTGCGAGGGCGCGAAAGTGAATCCTTAGCTTCATTCGATACAGAACGTGTGGAAACGGTGAATATCGCGATTCCTAGCCTCCTAGAGTGATTTATCGTTATATCGAACTATTGCGAGGGCGCGAAAGTGAATCCTTAACTTCTGTCGGTACAAAACGATTGGAAAAGATGAATATCGCGATTCCGAGCCTCCTAGAGTGATTTATCGTTATATCGAACTATTGCGAGGGCGCGAAAGTGAATCCTTAGCTTCATTCGATACAGAACGTGTGGAAACGGTGAATATCGCGATTCCTAGCCTCCTAGAGTGATTTAACGTTATATCGAACAATTGCGGGGGCTGGGATGTGTATCCTTAACTCCTGTCGGTACAAAACGATTGGAAAAGATGAATATCGCGATTCCGAGTCTCCTAGAGTGATTTATCGTTATAACCAACTATTGCGAGGGCTGGAAAGTGAATCTTTACCTTCTGTCGATACAGAACGATTGGAAAAGATGAATATCGCGATTCCGTGCCTCCTAGAGTGATTTATCGTTATATCGAACGTTTGCGAGGGCTGGAAAGTGAATCCTTAGCTTCTTTCGATACAGAACGCTTGGAAAAGATGAATATCGCGATTCCGAGCCTCCTGGAGTGATTTATTGTTATATCGAACGTTTGGGAGGGCTGGGCAATGAATCCTAACCTTCTGTCGGTACAAAACGATTGGAAAAGGTGAATATCGCGATTCCGAGCCTCCTAGAGTGATTTATCGTTATATCGAACTATTGCGAGGGCGCGAAAGTGAATCCTTAGCTTCATTCGATACAGAACGTGTGGAAACGGTGAATATCGCGATTCCTAGCCTCCTAGAGTGATTTATCGTTATATCGAACGATTGCGAGAGCTGGAATGTGAATCCTTAGCTTCTTCCGATACAGAACGCGTGAAAACGGTGAATATCGCGATTCCGAGCCTCCTAGAGTGATTTATCGTTATATCGAACTATTGCGAGGGCGCGAAAGTGAATCCTTAGCTTCATTCGATACAGAACGTGTGGAAACGGTGAATATCGCGATTCCTAGCCTCCTAGAGTGATTTATCGTTATATCGAACTATTGCGAGGGCGCGAAAGTGAATCCTTAACTTCTGTCGGTACAAAACGATTGGAAAAGATGAATATCGCGATTCCGAGCCTCCTAGAGTGATTTATCGTTATATCGAACTATTGCGAGGGCGCGAAAGTGAATCCTTAGCTTCATTCGATACAGAACGTGTGGAAACGGTGAATATCGCGATTCCTAGCCTCCTAGAGTGATTTAACGTTATATCGAACAATTGCGGGGGCTGGGATGTGTATCCTTAACTTCTGTCGGTACAAAACGATTGGAAAAGATGAATATCGCGATTCCGAGCCTCCTAGAGTGATTTATCGTTATATCCAACTATTGCGAGGGCTGGAAAGTGAATCTTTACCTTCTGTCGATACAGAACGATTGGAAAAGATGAATATCGCGATTCCGTGCCTCCTAGAGTGATTTATCGTTATATCGAACGTTTGCGAGGGCTGGAAAGTGAATCCTTAGCTTCTTTCGATACAGAACGCTTGGAAAAGATGAATATCGCGATTCCGAGCCTCCTGGAGTGATTTATTGTTATATCGAACGTTTGGGAGGGCTGGGCAATGAATCCTAACCTTCTGTCGGTACAAAACGATTGGAAAAGATGAATATCGCGATTCCGAGCCTCCTGGAGTGATTTATTGTTATATCGAACGTTTGGGAGGGCTGGGCAATGAATCCTAACCTTCTGTCGGTACAAAACGATTGGAAAAGGTGAATATCGCGATTCCTAGCCTCCTAGAGTGATTTATCGTTATATCGAACTATTGCGAGGGCGCGAAAGTGAATCCTTAACTTCTGTCGGTACAAAACGATTGGAAAAGATGAATATCGCGATTCCGAGCCTCCTAGAGTGATTTATCGTTATATCGAACTATTGCGAGGGCGCGAAAGTGAATCCTTAGCTTCATTCGATACAGAACGTGTGGAAACGGTGAATATCGCGATTCCTAGCCTCCTAGAGTGATTTAACGTTATATCGAACAATTGCGGGGGCTGGGATGTGTATCCTTAACTTCTGTCGGTACAAAACGATTGGAAAAGATGAATATCGCGATTCCGAGTCTCCTAGAGTGATTTATCGTTATAACCAACTATTGCGAGGGCTGGAAAGTGAATCTTTACCTTCTGTCGATACAGAACGATTGGAAAAGATGAATATCGCGATTCCGTGCCTCCTAGAGTGATTTATCGTTATATCGAACGTTTGCGAGGGCTGGAAAGTGAATCCTTAGCTTCTTTCGATACAGAACGCTTGGAAAAGATGAATATCGCGATTCCGAGCCTCCTGGAGTGATTTATTGTTATATCGAACGTTTGGGAGGGCTGGGCAATGAATCCTAACCTTCTGTCGGTACAAAATGATTGGAAAAGGTGAATATCGCGATTCCGAGCCTCCTAGAGTGATTTATCGTTATATCCAACTATTGCGAGGGCTGGGAAGTGAATCCTTACCTTCTGTCGGTACAAGACGATTGGAAAAGGTGAATATCGCAATTGCGTGCCATCTAGAGTAATTTATCGTTATATCGAACGATTGCGAGGGCGCAAAAGTGAATCCTTAGCTTCTTTCGATACAGAACGTGTGGAAACGGTGAATATCACGATTCCGAGCCCCCTAGAGTGATTTATTGTTATATCGAACGTTTGGGAGGGCTGGGAAATGAATCCTAACCTTCTGTCGGTACAAAACGATTGGAAAAGGTGAAAATCGCGATTCCTAGACTCCTAGAGTGATTTAACGTTATATCGAACGATTGCGGGGGCTGGGATGTGTATCCTTAACTTCTGTCGGTACAAAACGCTTGGAAAAGATGAATATCGCAATTGCGTGCCATCTAGAGTAATTTATCGTTATATCGAACGATTGCGAGGGCGCAAAAGTGAATCCTTAGCTTCTTTCGATACAGAACGTGTGGAAACGGTGAATATCACGATTCCGAGCCCCCTAGAGTGATTTATTGTTATATCGAACGTTTGGGAGGGCTGGGAAATGAATCCTAACCTTCTGTCGGTACAAAACGATTGGAAAAGGTGAAAATCGCGATTCCTAGACTCCTAGAGTGATTTAACGTTATATCGAACGATTGCGAGGGCTGGAATGTGAATCCTTAGCTTCTTTCGATACAGAACTTGTGGAAACGGTGCATATCGCGATTCCGAGCCTCCTAGAGTGATTTAACGTTATATCGAAGGATTGCGGGGGCTGGGAAGTGAATCTTTACCTTCTGTCGATACAGAACGATTGGAAAAGGTGAATATCGCGATTCCGAGCCTCCTAGAGTGATTTATCATTATATCGGACGATTGAGAGGGCGCGAAAGTGAATCCTTAGCTTCTTTCGATACAGAACGTGTGGAAACGGTGAATATCGCGAGTCCAAGCATCCTAGAGTGATTTATCGTTATATCGAACTATTGCGAGGGCGCGAAAGTGAATCCTTAGCTTCTTTCGATACAGAACGCGTGGAAACGGTGCATATCGCGATTCCGAGCCTCCTAGAGTGATTTATTGTTATATCGAACGTTTGGGAGGGCTGGGAAATGAATCCTAACCTTCTGTCGGTACAAAACGATTGGAAAAGGTGAATATCGCGATTCCGAGCCTCCTAGAGTGATTTATCGTTATATCCAACTATTGCGAGGGCTGGGAAGTGAATCCTTACCTTCTGTCGGTACAAGACGATTGGAAAAGGTGAATATCGCAATTGCGTGCCTTCTAGAGTAATTTATCGTTATATCGAACTATTGCGAGGGCGCGAAAGTGAATCCTTAGCTTCATTCGATACAGAACGTGTGGAAACGGTGAATATCGCGATTCCTAGCCTCCTAGAGTGATTTAACGTTATATCGAACAATTGCGGGGGCTGGGATGTGTATCCTTAACTTCTGTCGGTACAAAACGATTGGAAAAGATGAATATCGCGATTCCGAGCCTCCTAGAGTGATTTATCGTTATATCCAACTATTGCGAGGGCTGGAAAGTGAATCTTTACCTTCTGTCGATACAGAACGATTGGAAAAGATGAATATCGCGATTCCGTGCCTCCTAGAGTGATTTATCGTTATATCGAACGTTTGCGAGGGCTGGAAAGTGAATCCTTAGCTTCTTTCGATACAGAACGCTTGGAAAAGATGAATATCGCGATTCCGAGCCTCCTGGAGTGATTTATTGTTATATCGAACGTTTGGGAGGGCTGGGCAATGAATCCTAACCTTCTGTCGGTACAAAACGATTGGAAAAGATGAATATCGCGATTCCGAGCCTCCTGGAGTGATTTATTGTTATATCGAACGTTTGGGAGGGCTGGGCAATGAATCCTAACCTTCTGTCGGTACAAAACGATTGGAAAAGGTGAATATCGCGATTCCTAGCCTCCTAGAGTGATTTATCGTTATATCGAACTATTGCGAGGGCGCGAAAGTGAATCCTTAACTTCTGTCGGTACAAAACGATTGGAAAAGATGAATATCGCGATTCCGAGCCTCCTAGAGTGATTTATCGTTATATCGAACTATTGCGAGGGCGCGAAAGTGAATCCTTAGCTTCATTCGATACAGAACGTGTGGAAACGGTGAATATCGCGATTCCTAGCCTCCTAGAGTGATTTAACGTTATATCGAACAATTGCGGGGGCTGGGATGTGTATCCTTAACTTCTGTCGGTACAAAACGATTGGAAAAGATGAATATCGCGATTCCGAGTCTCCTAGAGTGATTTATCGTTATAACCAACTATTGCGAGGGCTGGAAAGTGAATCTTTACCTTCTGTCGATACAGAACGATTGGAAAAGATGAATATCGCGATTCCGTGCCTCCTAGAGTGATTTATCGTTATATCGAACGTTTGCGAGGGCTGGAAAGTGAATCCTTAGCTTCTTTCGATACAGAACGCTTGGAAAAGATGAATATCGCGATTCCGAGCCTCCTGGAGTGATTTATTGTTATATCGAACGTTTGGGAGGGCTGGGCAATGAATCCTAACCTTCTGTCGGTACAAAACGATTGGAAAAGGTGAATATCGCGATTCCGAGCCTCCTAGAGTGATTTATCGTTATATCCAACTATTGCGAGGGCTGGGAAGTGAATCCTTACCTTCTGTCGGTACAAGACGATTGGAAAAGGTGAATATCGCAATTGCGTGCCATCTAGAGTAATTTATCGTTATATCGAACGATTGCGAGGGCGCAAAAGTGAATCCTTAGCTTCTTTCGATACAGAACGTGTGGAAACGGTGAATATCACGATTCCGAGCCCCCTAGAGTGATTTATTGTTATATCGAACGTTTGGGAGGGCTGGGAAATGAATCCTAACCTTCTGTCGGTACAAAACGATTGGAAAAGGTGAAAATCGCGATTCCTAGACTCCTAGAGTGATTTAACGTTATATCGAACGATTGCGAGGGCTGGAATGTGAATCCTTAGCTTCTTTCGATACAGAACTTGTGGAAACGGTGCATATCGCGATTCCGAGCCTCCTAGAGTGATTTAACGTTATATCGAAGGATTGCGGGGGCTGGGAAGTGAATCTTTACCTTCTGTCGATACAGAACGATTGGAAAAGGTGAATATCGCGATTCCGAGCCTCCTAGAGTGATTTATCATTATATCGGACGATTGAGAGGGCGCGAAAGTGAATCCTTAGCTTCTTTCGATACAGAACGTGTGGAAACGGTGAATATCGCGAGTCCAAGCATCCTAGAGTGATTTATCGTTATATCGAACTATTGCGAGGGCGCGAAAGTGAATCCTTAGCTTCTTTCGATACAGAACGCGTGGAAACGGTGCATATCGCGATTCCGAGCCTCCTAGAGTGATTTATTGTTATATCGAACGTTTGGGAGGGCTGGGAAATGAATCCTAACCTTCTGTCGGTACAAAACGATTGGAAAAGGTGAATATCGCGATTCCGAGCCTCCTAGAGTGATTTATCGTTATATCCAACTATTGCGAGGGCTGGGAAGTGAATCCTTACCTTCTGTCGGTACAAGACGATTGGAAAAGGTGAATATCGCAATTGCGTGCCTTCTAGAGTAATTTATCGTTATATCGAACGATTGCGAGGGCGCAAAAGTGAATCCTTAGCTTCTTTCGATACAGAACGTGTGGAAACGGTGAATATCACGATTCCGAGCCCCCTAGAGTGATTTATTGTTAAATCGAACGTTTGGGAGGGCTGCGAAATGAATCCTAACCTTCTGTCGGTACAAAACGTTTGGAAAAGGTGAATATCGCGATTCCGAGCCTCCTAGAGTGATTTATCGTTATATCGAACGATTGCGAGGGCCGGAATGTGAATCCTTAGCTTCTTTCGATACAGAACTTGTGGAAACGGTGCATAACGCGATTCCGAACCTCCTAGAGTGATTTAACGTTATATCGAAGGATTGCGGGGGCTGGGAAGTGAATCTTTACCTTCTGTCGATACAGAACGATTGGAAAAGGTGAATATCGCGATTCCGAGCCTCCTAGAGTGATTTATCATTATATCGGACGATTGCGAGGGCGCGAAAGTGAATCCTTAGCTTCTTTCGATACAGAACGTGTGGAAACGGTGAATATCGCGAGTCCAAGCATCCTAGAGTGATTTATCGTTATATCGAACGATTGCGAGAGCTGGAATGTGAATCCTTAGCTTCTTCCGATACAGAACGCGTGGAAACGGTGAATATCGCGATTCCGAGCCTCCTAGAGTGATTTATCGTTATATCGAACTATTGCGAGGGCGCGAAAGTGAATCCTTAGCTTCATTCGATACAGAACGTGTGGAAACGGTGAATATCGCGATTCCTAGCCTCCTAGAGTGATTTATCGTTATATCGAACTATTGCGAGGGCGCGAAAGTGAATCCTTAGCTTCTTTCGATACAGAACGCGTGGAAACGGTGAATATCGCGATTCCGAGCCTCCTAGAGTGATTTATCGTTATATCGAACTATTGCGAGGGCGCGAAAGTGAATCCTTAGCTTCTTTCGATACAGAACGCGTGGAAACGGTGCATATCGCGATTCCGAGCCTCCTAGAGTGATTTATTGTTTAATCGAACGTTTGGGAGGGCTGGGAAATGAATCCTAACCTTCTGTCGGTACAAAACGATTGGAAAAGGTGAATATCGCGATTCCGAGCCTCCTAGAGTGATTTATCGTTATATCCAACTATTGCGAGGGCTGGGAAGTGAATCCTTAACTTCTGTCGGTACAAAACGCTTGGAAAAGATGAATATCGCAATTGCGTGCCTTCTAGAGTAATTTATCGTTATATCGAACGATTGCGAGGGCGCAAAAGTGAATCCTTAGCTTCTTTCGATACAGAACGTGTGGAAACGGTGAATATCACGATTCCGAGCCCCCTAGAGTGATTTATTGTTATATCGAACGTTTGGGAGGGCTGGGAAATGAATCCTAACCTTCTGTCGGTACAAAACGATTGGAAAAGGTGAATATCGCGATTCCGAGCCTCCTAGAGTGATTTATCGTTATATCCAACTATTGCGAGGGCTGGGAAGTGAATCCTTACCTTCTGTCGGTACAAGACGATGGGAAAAGGTGAATATCGCAATTGCGTGCCTTCTAGAGTAATAATATCGTTATATCGAACGATTGCGAGGGCGCAAAAGTGAATCCTTAGCTTCTTTCGATACAGAACGTGTGGAAACGGTGAATATCACGATTCCGAGCCCCCTAGAGTGATTTATTGTTATATCGAACGTTTGGGAGGGCTGGGAAATGAATCCTAACCTTCTGTCGGTACAAAACGATTGGAAAAGATGAAAATCGCGATTCCTAGACTCCTAGAGTGATATAACGTTATATCGAACGATTGCGGGGGCTGGGATGTGTATCCTTAACTTCTGTCGGTACAAAACGCTTGGAAAAGATGAATATCGCGATTCCGTGCCTCCTAGAGTGATTTATTGTTAAATCGAACGTTTGGGAGGGCTGCGAAATGAATCCTAACCTTCTGTCGGTACAAAACGTTTGGAAAAGGTGAATATCGCGATTCCGAGCCTCCTAGAGTGATTTATCGTTATATCGAACTATTGCGAGGGCGCGAAAGTGAATCCTTAACTTCTGTCGGTACAAAACGATTGGAAAAGATGAATATCGCGATTCCGAGCCTCCTAGAGTGATTTATCGTTATATCGAACTATTGCGAGGGCGCGAAAGTGAATCCTTAGCTTCATTCGATACAGAACGTGTGGAAACGGTGAATATCGCGATTCCTAGCCTCCTAGAGTGATTTAACGTTATATCGAACAATTGCGGGGGCTGGGATGTGTATCCTTAACTTCTGTCGGTACAAAACGATTGGAAAAGATGAATATCGCGATTCCGAGTCTCCTAGAGTGATTTATCGTTATAACCAACTATTGCGAGGGCTGGAAAGTGAATCTTTACCTTCTGTCGATACAGAACGATTGGAAAAGATGAATATCGCGATTCCGTGCCTCCTAGAGTGATTTATCGTTATATCGAACGTTTGCGAGGGCTGGAAAGTGAATCCTTAGCTTCTTTCGATACAGAACGCTTGGAAAAGATGAATATCGCGATTCCGAGCCTCCTGGAGTGATTTATTGTTATATCGAACGTTTGGGAGGGCTGGGCAATGAATCCTAACCTTCTGTCGGTACAAAACGATTGGAAAAGGTGAATATCGCGATTCCGAGCCTCCTAGAGTGATTTATCGTTATATCGAACTATTGCGAGGGCGCGAAAGTGAATCCTTAGCTTCATTCGATACAGAACGTGTGGAAACGGTGAATATCGCGATTCCTAGCCTCCTAGAGTGATTTATCGTTATATCGAACGATTGCGAGAGCTGGAATGTGAATCCTTAGCTTCTTCCGATACAGAACGCGTGAAAACGGTGAATATCGCGATTCCGAGCCTCCTAGAGTGATTTATCGTTATATCGAACTATTGCGAGGGCGCGAAAGTGAATCCTTAGCTTCATTCGATACAGAACGTGTGGAAACGGTGAATATCGCGATTCCTAGCCTCCTAGAGTGATTTATCGTTATATCGAACTATTGCGAGGGCGCGAAAGTGAATCCTTAACTTCTGTCGGTACAAAACGATTGGAAAAGATGAATATCGCGATTCCGAGCCTCCTAGAGTGATTTATCGTTATATCGAACTATTGCGAGGGCGCGAAAGTGAATCCTTAGCTTCATTCGATACAGAACGTGTGGAAACGGTGAATATCGCGATTCCTAGCCTCCTAGAGTGATTTAACGTTATATCGAACAATTGCGGGGGCTGGGATGTGTATCCTTAACTTCTGTCGGTACAAAACGATTGGAAAAGATGAATATCGCGATTCCGAGCCTCCTAGAGTGATTTATCGTTATATCCAACTATTGCGAGGGCTGGAAAGTGAATCTTTACCTTCTGTCGATACAGAACGATTGGAAAAGATGAATATCGCGATTCCGTGCCTCCTAGAGTGATTTATCGTTATATCGAACGTTTGCGAGGGCTGGAAAGTGAATCCTTAGCTTCTTTCGATACAGAACGCTTGGAAAAGATGAATATCGCGATTCCGAGCCTCCTGGAGTGATTTATTGTTATATCGAACGTTTGGGAGGGCTGGGCAATGAATCCTAACCTTCTGTCGGTACAAAACGATTGGAAAAGATGAATATCGCGATTCCGAGCCTCCTGGAGTGATTTATTGTTATATCGAACGTTTGGGAGGGCTGGGCAATGAATCCTAACCTTCTGTCGGTACAAAACGATTGGAAAAGGTGAATATCGCGATTCCTAGCCTCCTAGAGTGATTTATCGTTATATCGAACTATTGCGAGGGCGCGAAAGTGAATCCTTAACTTCTGTCGGTACAAAACGATTGGAAAAGATGAATATCGCGATTCCGAGCCTCCTAGAGTGATTTATCGTTATATCGAACTATTGCGAGGGCGCGAAAGTGAATCCTTAGCTTCATTCGATACAGAACGTGTGGAAACGGTGAATATCGCGATTCCTAGCCTCCTAGAGTGATTTAACGTTATATCGAACAATTGCGGGGGCTGGGATGTGTATCCTTAACTTCTGTCGGTACAAAACGATTGGAAAAGATGAATATCGCGATTCCGAGTCTCCTAGAGTGATTTATCGTTATAACCAACTATTGCGAGGGCTGGAAAGTGAATCTTTACCTTCTGTCGATACAGAACGATTGGAAAAGATGAATATCGCGATTCCGTGCCTCCTAGAGTGATTTATCGTTATATCGAACGTTTGCGAGGGCTGGAAAGTGAATCCTTAGCTTCTTTCGATACAGAACGCTTGGAAAAGATGAATATCGCGATTCCGAGCCTCCTGGAGTGATTTATTGTTATATCGAACGTTTGGGAGGGCTGGGCAATGAATCCTAACCTTCTGTCGGTACAAAACGATTGGAAAAGGTGAATATCGCGATTCCGAGCCTCCTAGAGTGATTTATCGTTATATCCAACTATTGCGAGGGCTGGGAAGTGAATCCTTACCTTCTGTCGGTACAAGACGATTGGAAAAGGTGAATATCGCAATTGCGTGCCATCTAGAGTAATTTATCGTTATATCGAACGATTGCGAGGGCGCAAAAGTGAATCCTTAGCTTCTTTCGATACAGAACGTGTGGAAACGGTGAATATCACGATTCCGAGCCCCCTAGAGTGATTTATTGTTATATCGAACGTTTGGGAGGGCTGGGAAATGAATCCTAACCTTCTGTCGGTACAAAACGATTGGAAAAGGTGAAAATCGCGATTCCTAGACTCCTAGAGTGATTTAACGTTATATCGAACGATTGCGGGGGCTGGGATGTGTATCCTTAACTTCTGTCGGTACAAAACGCTTGGAAAAGATGAATATCGCAATTGCGTGCCATCTAGAGTAATTTATCGTTATATCGAACGATTGCGAGGGCGCAAAAGTGAATCCTTAGCTTCTTTCGATACAGAACGTGTGGAAACGGTGAATATCACGATTCCGAGCCCCCTAGAGTGATTTATTGTTATATCGAACGTTTGGGAGGGCTGGGAAATGAATCCTAACCTTCTGTCGGTACAAAACGATTGGAAAAGGTGAAAATCGCGATTCCTAGACTCCTAGAGTGATTTAACGTTATATCGAACGATTGCGAGGGCTGGAATGTGAATCCTTAGCTTCTTTCGATACAGAACTTGTGGAAACGGTGCATATCGCGATTCCGAGCCTCCTAGAGTGATTTAACGTTATATCGAAGGATTGCGGGGGCTGGGAAGTGAATCTTTACCTTCTGTCGATACAGAACGATTGGAAAAGGTGAATATCGCGATTCCGAGCCTCCTAGAGTGATTTATCATTATATCGGACGATTGAGAGGGCGCGAAAGTGAATCCTTAGCTTCTTTCGATACAGAACGTGTGGAAACGGTGAATATCGCGAGTCCAAGCATCCTAGAGTGATTTATCGTTATATCGAACTATTGCGAGGGCGCGAAAGTGAATCCTTAGCTTCTTTCGATACAGAACGCGTGGAAACGGTGCATATCGCGATTCCGAGCCTCCTAGAGTGATTTATTGTTATATCGAACGTTTGGGAGGGCTGGGAAATGAATCCTAACCTTCTGTCGGTACAAAACGATTGGAAAAGGTGAATATCGCGATTCCGAGCCTCCTAGAGTGATTTATCGTTATATCCAACTATTGCGAGGGCTGGGAAGTGAATCCTTACCTTCTGTCGGTACAAGACGATTGGAAAAGGTGAATATCGCAATTGCGTGCCTTCTAGAGTAATTTATCGTTATATCGAACTATTGCGAGGGCGCGAAAGTGAATCCTTAGCTTCATTCGATACAGAACGTGTGGAAACGGTGAATATCGCGATTCCTAGCCTCCTAGAGTGATTTAACGTTATATCGAACAATTGCGGGGGCTGGGATGTGTATCCTTAACTTCTGTCGGTACAAAACGATTGGAAAAGATGAATATCGCGATTCCGAGCCTCCTAGAGTGATTTATCGTTATATCCAACTATTGCGAGGGCTGGAAAGTGAATCTTTACCTTCTGTCGATACAGAACGATTGGAAAAGATGAATATCGCGATTCCGTGCCTCCTAGAGTGATTTATCGTTATATCGAACGTTTGCGAGGGCTGGAAAGTGAATCCTTAGCTTCTTTCGATACAGAACGCTTGGAAAAGATGAATATCGCGATTCCGAGCCTCCTGGAGTGATTTATTGTTATATCGAACGTTTGGGAGGGCTGGGCAATGAATCCTAACCTTCTGTCGGTACAAAACGATTGGAAAAGATGAATATCGCGATTCCGAGCCTCCTGGAGTGATTTATTGTTATATCGAACGTTTGGGAGGGCTGGGCAATGAATCCTAACCTTCTGTCGGTACAAAACGATTGGAAAAGGTGAATATCGCGATTCCTAGCCTCCTAGAGTGATTTATCGTTATATCGAACTATTGCGAGGGCGCGAAAGTGAATCCTTAACTTCTGTCGGTACAAAACGATTGGAAAAGATGAATATCGCGATTCCGAGCCTCCTAGAGTGATTTATCGTTATATCGAACTATTGCGAGGGCGCGAAAGTGAATCCTTAGCTTCATTCGATACAGAACGTGTGGAAACGGTGAATATCGCGATTCCTAGCCTCCTAGAGTGATTTAACGTTATATCGAACAATTGCGGGGGCTGGGATGTGTATCCTTAACTTCTGTCGGTACAAAACGATTGGAAAAGATGAATATCGCGATTCCGAGTCTCCTAGAGTGATTTATCGTTATAACCAACTATTGCGAGGGCTGGAAAGTGAATCTTTACCTTCTGTCGATACAGAACGATTGGAAAAGATGAATATCGCGATTCCGTGCCTCCTAGAGTGATTTATCGTTATATCGAACGTTTGCGAGGGCTGGAAAGTGAATCCTTAGCTTCTTTCGATACAGAACGCTTGGAAAAGATGAATATCGCGATTCCGAGCCTCCTGGAGTGATTTATTGTTATATCGAACGTTTGGGAGGGCTGGGCAATGAATCCTAACCTTCTGTCGGTACAAAACGATTGGAAAAGGTGAATATCGCGATTCCGAGCCTCCTAGAGTGATTTATCGTTATATCCAACTATTGCGAGGGCTGGGAAGTGAATCCTTACCTTCTGTCGGTACAAGACGATTGGAAAAGGTGAATATCGCAATTGCGTGCCATCTAGAGTAATTTATCGTTATATCGAACGATTGCGAGGGCGCAAAAGTGAATCCTTAGCTTCTTTCGATACAGAACGTGTGGAAACGGTGAATATCACGATTCCGAGCCCCCTAGAGTGATTTATTGTTATATCGAACGTTTGGGAGGGCTGGGAAATGAATCCTAACCTTCTGTCGGTACAAAACGATTGGAAAAGGTGAAAATCGCGATTCCTAGACTCCTAGAGTGATTTAACGTTATATCGAACGATTGCGAGGGCTGGAATGTGAATCCTTAGCTTCTTTCGATACAGAACTTGTGGAAACGGTGCATATCGCGATTCCGAGCCTCCTAGAGTGATTTAACGTTATATCGAAGGATTGCGGGGGCTGGGAAGTGAATCTTTACCTTCTGTCGATACAGAACGATTGGAAAAGGTGAATATCGCGATTCCGAGCCTCCTAGAGTGATTTATCATTATATCGGACGATTGAGAGGGCGCGAAAGTGAATCCTTAGCTTCTTTCGATACAGAACGTGTGGAAACGGTGAATATCGCGAGTCCAAGCATCCTAGAGTGATTTATCGTTATATCGAACTATTGCGAGGGCGCGAAAGTGAATCCTTAGCTTCTTTCGATACAGAACGCGTGGAAACGGTGCATATCGCGATTCCGAGCCTCCTAGAGTGATTTATTGTTATATCGAACGTTTGGGAGGGCTGGGAAATGAATCCTAACCTTCTGTCGGTACAAAACGATTGGAAAAGGTGAATATCGCGATTCCGAGCCTCCTAGAGTGATTTATCGTTATATCCAACTATTGCGAGGGCTGGGAAGTGAATCCTTACCTTCTGTCGGTACAAGACGATTGGAAAAGGTGAATATCGCAATTGCGTGCCTTCTAGAGTAATTTATCGTTATATCGAACGATTGCGAGGGCGCAAAAGTGAATCCTTAGCTTCTTTCGATACAGAACGTGTGGAAACGGTGAATATCACGATTCCGAGCCCCCTAGAGTGATTTATTGTTAAATCGAACGTTTGGGAGGGCTGCGAAATGAATCCTAACCTTCTGTCGGTACAAAACGTTTGGAAAAGGTGAATATCGCGATTCCGAGCCTCCTAGAGTGATTTATCGTTATATCGAACGATTGCGAGGGCCGGAATGTGAATCCTTAGCTTCTTTCGATACAGAACTTGTGGAAACGGTGAATATCGCGAGTCCAAGCATCCTAGAGTGATTTATCGTTATATCGAACGATTGCGAGAGCTGGAATGTGAATCCTTAGCTTCTTCCGATACAGAACGCGTGGAAACGGTGAATATCGCGATTCCGAGCCTCCTAGAGTGATTTATCGTTATATCGAACTATTGCGAGGGCGCGAAAGTGAATCCTTAGCTTCATTCGATACAGAACGTGTGGAAACGGTGAATATCGCGATTCCTAGCCTCCTAGAGTGATTTATCGTTATATCGAACTATTGCGAGGGCGCGAAAGTGAATCCTTAGCTTCTTTCGATACAGAACGCGTGGAAACGGTGAATATCGCGATTCCGAGCCTCCTAGAGTGATTTATCGTTATATCGAACTATTGCGAGGGCGCGAAAGTGAATCCTTAGCTTCTTTCGATACAGAACGCGTGGAAACGGTGCATATCGCGATTCCGAGCCTCCTAGAGTGATTTATTGTTTAATCGAACGTTTGGGAGGGCTGGGAAATGAATCCTAACCTTCTGTCGGTACAAAACGATTGGAAAAGGTGAATATCGCGATTCCGAGCCTCCTAGAGTGATTTATCGTTATATCCAACTATTGCGAGGGCTGGGAAGTGAATCCTTAACTTCTGTCGGTACAAAACGCTTGGAAAAGATGAATATCGCAATTGCGTGCCTTCTAGAGTAATTTATCGTTATATCGAACGATTGCGAGGGCGCAAAAGTGAATCCTTAGCTTCTTTCGATACAGAACGTGTGGAAACGGTGAATATCACGATTCCGAGCCCCCTAGAGTGATTTATTGTTATATCGAACGTTTGGGAGGGCTGGGAAATGAATCCTAACCTTCTGTCGGTACAAAACGATTGGAAAAGGTGAATATCGCGATTCCGAGCCTCCTAGAGTGATTTATCGTTATATCCAACTATTGCGAGGGCTGGGAAGTGAATCCTTACCTTCTGTCGGTACAAGACGATGGGAAAAGGTGAATATCGCAATTGCGTGCCTTCTAGAGTAATAATATCGTTATATCGAACGATTGCGAGGGCGCAAAAGTGAATCCTTAGCTTCTTTCGATACAGAACGTGTGGAAACGGTGAATATCACGATTCCGAGCCCCCTAGAGTGATTTATTGTTATATCGAACGTTTGGGAGGGCTGGGAAATGAATCCTAACCTTCTGTCGGTACAAAACGATTGGAAAAGATGAAAATCGCGATTCCTAGACTCCTAGAGTGATATAACGTTATATCGAACGATTGCGGGGGCTGGGATGTGTATCCTTAACTTCTGTCGGTACAAAACGCTTGGAAAAGATGAATATCGCGATTCCGTGCCTCCTAGAGTGATTTATTGTTAAATCGAACGTTTGGGAGGGCTGCGAAATGAATCCTAACCTTCTGTCGGTACAAAACGTTTGGAAAAGGTGAATATCGCGATTCCGAGCCTCCTAGAGTGATTTATCGTTATATCGAACGATTGCGAGGGCTGGAATGTGAATCCTTAGCTTCTTTCGATACAGAACGCGTGGAAACGGTGAATATCGCGATTCCGAGCCTCCTAGAGTGATTTATCGTTATATCGAACTATTGCGAGGGCGCGAAAGTGAATCCTTAGCTTCATTCGATACAGAACGTGTGGAAACGGTGAATATCGCGATTCCTAGCCTCCTAGAGTGATTTATCGTTATATCGAACGATTGCGAGAGCTGGAATGTGAATCCTTAGCTTCTTCCGATACAGAACGCGTGAAAACGGTGAATATCGCGATTCCGAGCCTCCTAGAGTGATTTATCGTTATATCGAACTATTGCGAGGGCGCGAAAGTGAATCCTTAGCTTCATTCGATACAGAACGTGTGGAAACGGTGAATATCGCGATTCCTAGCCTCCTAGAGTGATTTATCGTTATATCGAACTATTGCGAGGGCGCGAAAGTGAATCCTTAACTTCTGTCGGTACAAAACGATTGGAAAAGATGAATATCGCGATTCCGAGCCTCCTAGAGTGATTTATCGTTATATCGAACTATTGCGAGGGCGCGAAAGTGAATCCTTAGCTTCATTCGATACAGAACGTGTGGAAACGGTGAATATCGCGATTCCTAGCCTCCTAGAGTGATTTAACGTTATATCGAACAATTGCGGGGGCTGGGATGTGTATCCTTAACTTCTGTCGGTACAAAACGATTGGAAAAGATGAATATCGCGATTCCGAGCCTCCTAGAGTGATTTATCGTTATATCCAACTATTGCGAGGGCTGGAAAGTGAATCTTTACCTTCTGTCGATACAGAACGATTGGAAAAGATGAATATCGCGATTCCGTGCCTCCTAGAGTGATTTATCGTTATATCGAACGTTTGCGAGGGCTGGAAAGTGAATCCTTAGCTTCTTTCGATACAGAACGCTTGGAAAAGATGAATATCGCGATTCCGAGCCTCCTGGAGTGATTTATTGTTATATCGAACGTTTGGGAGGGCTGGGCAATGAATCCTAACCTTCTGTCGGTACAAAACGATTGGAAAAGATGAATATCGCGATTCCGAGCCTCCTGGAGTGATTTATTGTTATATCGAACGTTTGGGAGGGCTGGGCAATGAATCCTAACCTTCTGTCGGTACAAAACGATTGGAAAAGGTGAATATCGCGATTCCGAGCCTCCTAGAGTGATTTATCGTTATATCCAACTATTGCGAGGGCTGGGAAGTGAATCCTTACCTTCTGTCGGTACAAGACGATTGGAAATGGTGAATATCGCAATTGCGTGCCATCTAGAGTAATTTATCGTTATATCGAACGATTGCGAGGGCGCAAAAGTGAATCCTTAGCTTCTTTCGATACAGAACGTGTGGAAACGGTGAATATCACGATTCCGAGCCCCCTAGAGTGATTTAACGTTATATCGAACGATTGCGGGGGCTGGGATGTGTATCCTTAACTTCTGTCGGTACAAAACGCTTGGAAAAGATGAATATCGCGATTCCGAGCCTCCTAGAGGGATTTATTGTTATATCGAACGTTTGGGAGGGCTGCGAAATGAATCCTAACCTTCTGTCGGTACAAAACGTTTGGAAAAGGTGAATATCGCGTTTCCGAGCCTCCTAGAGTGATTTATCGTTATATCGAACGATTGCGAGGGCTGGAATGTGAATCCTTAGCTTCTTTCGATACAGAACTTGTGGAAACGGTGCATATCGCGATTCCGAGCCTCCTAGAGTGATTTAACGTTATATCGAAGGATTGCGGGGGCTGGGAAGTGAATCTTTATCTTCTGTCGATACAGAACGATTGGAAAAGGTGAATATCGCGATTCCGAGCCTCCTAGAGTGATTTATCATTATATCGGACGATTGCGAGGGCGCGAAAGTGAATCCTTAGCTTCATTCGATACAGAACGTGTGGAAACGGTGAATATCGCGATTCCTAGCCTCCTAGAGTGATTTATCGTTATATCGAACTATTGCGAGGGCGCGAAAGTGAATCCTTAGCTTCTTTCGATACAGAACGCGTGGAAACGGTGCATATCGCGATTCCGAGCCTCCTAGAGTGATTTATTGTTATATCGAACGTTTGGGAGGGCTGGGAAATGAATCCTAACCTTCTGTCGGTACAAAACGATTGGAAAAGGTGAATATCGCGATTCCGAGCCTCCTAGAGTGATTTATCGTTATATCCAACTATTGCGAGGGCTGGGAAGTGAATCCTTACCTTCTGTCGGTACAAGACGATTGGAAAAGGTGAATATCGCAATTGCGTGCCTTCTAGAGTAATTTATCGTTATATCGAACGATTGCGAGGGCGCAAAAGTGAATCCTTAGCTTCTTTCGATACAGAACGTGTGGAAACGGTGAATATCACGATTCCGAGCCCCCTAGAGTGATTTATTGTTATATCGAACGTTTGGGAGGGCTGGGAAATGAATCCTACCCTTCTGTCGGTACAAAACGATTGGAAAAGATGAAAATCGCGATTCCTAGACTCCTAGAGTGATATATCGTTATATCCAACTATTGCGAGGGCTGGGAAGTGAATCCTTACCTTCTGTCGGTACAAGACGATTGGAAAAGGTGAATATCGCAATTGCGTGCCTTCTAGAGTAATTTATCGTTATATCGAACGATTGCGAGGGCGCAAAAGTGAATCCTTAGCTTCTTTCGATACAGAACGTGTGGAAACGGTGAATATCACGATTCCGAGCCCCCTAGAGTGATTTATTGTTATATCGAACGTTTGGGAGGGCTGGGAAATGAATCCTAACCTTCTGTCGGTACAAAACGATTGGAAAAGGTGAATATCGCGATTCCGAGCCTCCTAGAGTGATTTATCGTTATATCCAACTATTGCGAGGGCTGGGAAGTGAATCCTTACCTTCTGTCGGTACAAGACGATTGGAAAAGGTGAATATCGCAATTGCGTGCCTTCTAGAGTAATTTATCGTTATATCGAACGATTGCGAGGGCGCAAAAGTGAATCCTTAGCTTCTTTCGATACAGAACGTGTGGAAACGGTGAATATCACGATTCTGAGCCCCCTAGAGTGATTTATTGTTATATCGAACGTTTGGGAGGGCTGGGAAATGAATCCTAACCTTCTGTCGGTACAAAACGATTGGAAAAGATGAAAATCGCGATTCCTAGACTCCTAGAGTGATATAACGTTATATCGAACGATTGCGGGGGCTGGGATGTGTATCCTTAACTTCTGTCGGTACAAAACGCTTGGAAAAGATGAATATCGCGATTCTGTGCCTCCTAGAGTGATTTATTGTTAAATCGAACGTTTGGGAGGGCTGCGAAATGAATCCTAACCTTCTGTCGGTACAAAACGTTTGGAAAAGGTGAATATCGCGATTCCGAGCCTCCTAGAGTGATTTATCATTATATCGGACGATTGCGAGGGCGCGAAAGTGAATCCTTAGCTTCTTTCGATACAGAACGTGTGGAAACGGTGAATATCGCGTGTCCAAGCATCCTAGAGTGATTTATCGTTATATCGAACGATTGCGAGAGCTGGAATGTGAATCCTTAGCTTCTTCCGATACAGAACGCGTGGAAACGGTGAATATCGCGATTCCGAGCCTCCTAGAGTGATTTATCGTTATATCGAACTATTGCGAGGGCGCGAAAGTGAATCCTTAGCTTCATTCGATACAGAACGTGTGGAAACGGTGAATATCGCGATTCCTAGCCTCCTAGAGTGATTTATCGTTATATCGAACTATTGCGAGGGCGCGAAAGTGAATCCTTAACTTCTGTCGGTACAAAACGATTGGAAAAGATGAATATCGCGATTCCGAGCCTCCTAGAGTGATTTATCGTTATATCGAACTATTGCGAGGGCGCGAAAGTGAATCCTTAGCTTCATTCGATACAGAACGTGTGGAAACGGTGAATATCGCGATTCCTAGCCTCCTAGAGTGATTTAACGTTATATCGAACAATTGCGGGGGCTGGGATGTGTATCCTTAACTTCTGTCGGTACAAAACGATTGGAAAAGATGAATATCGCGATTCCGAGTCTCCTAGAGTGATTTATCGTTATAACCAACTATTGCGAGGGCTGGAAAGTGAATCTTTACCTTCTGTCGATACAGAACGATTGGAAAAGATGAATATCGCGATTCCGTGCCTCCTAGAGTGATTTATCGTTATATCGAACGTTTGCGAGGGCTGGAAAGTGAATCCTTAGCTTCTTTCGATACAGAACGCTTGGAAAAGATGAATATCGCGATTCCGAGCCTCCTGGAGTGATTTATTGTTATATCGAACGTTTGGGAGGGCTGGGCAATGAATCCTAACCTTCTGTCGGTACAAAACGATTGGAAAAGGTGAATATCGCGATTCCGAGCCTCCTAGAGTGATTTATCGTTATATCCAACTATTGCGAGGGCTGGGAAGTGAATCCTTACCTTCTGTCGGTACAAGACGATTGGAAAAGTTGAATATCGCAATTGCGTGCCATCTAGAGTAATTTATCGTTATATCGAACGATTGCGAGGGCGCAAAAGTGAATCCTTAGCTTCTTTCGATACAGAACGTGTGGAAACGGTGAATATCACGATTCCGAGCCCCCTACAGTGATTTATTGTTATATCGAACGTTTGGGAGGGCTGGGAAATGAATCCTACCCTTCTGTCGGTACAAAACGATTGGAAAAGATGAAAATCGCGATTCCTAGACTCCTAGAGTGATATATCGTTATATCCAACTATTGCGAGGGCTGGGAAGTGAATCCTTACCTTCTGTCGGTACAAGACGATTGGAAAAGGTGAATATCGCAATTGCGTGCCTTCTAGAGTAATTTATCGTTATATCGAACGATTGCGAGGGCGCAAAAGTGAATCCTTAGCTTCTTTCGATACAGAACGTGTGGAAACGGTGAATATCACGATTCCGAGCCCCCTAGAGTGATTTATTGTTATATCGAACGTTTGGGAGGGCTGGGAAATGAATCCTAACCTTCTGTCGGTACAAAACGATTGGAAAAGGTGAATATCGCGATTCCGAGCCTCCTAGAGTGATTTATCGTTATATCCAACTATTGCGAGGGCTGGGAAGTGAATCCTTACCTTCTGTCGGTACAAGACGATTGGAAAAGGTGAATATCGCAATTGCGTGCCTTCTAGAGTAATTTATCGTTATATCGAACGATTGCGAGGGCGCAAAAGTGAATCCTTAGCTTCTTTCGATACAGAACGTGTGGAAACGGTGAATATCACGATTCTGAGCCCCCTAGAGTGATTTATTGTTATATCGAACGTTTGGGAGGGCTGGGAAATGAATCCTAACCTTCTGTCGGTACAAAACGATTGGAAAAGATGAAAATCGCGATTCCTAGACTCCTAGAGTGATATAACGTTATATCGAACGATTGCGGGGGCTGGGATGTGTATCCTTAACTTCTGTCGGTACAAAACGCTTGGAAAAGATGAATATCGCGATTCTGTGCCTCCTAGAGTGATTTATTGTTAAATCGAACGTTTGGGAGGGCTGCGAAATGAATCCTAACCTTCTGTCGGTACAAAACGTTTGGAAAAGGTGAATATCGCGATTCCGAGCCTCCTAGAGTGATTTATCATTATATCGGACGATTGCGAGGGCGCGAAAGTGAATCCTTAGCTTCTTTCGATACAGAACGTGTGGAAACGGTGAATATCGCGTGTCCAAGCATCCTAGAGTGATTTATCGTTATATCGAACGATTGCGAGAGCTGGAATGTGAATCCTTAGCTTCTTCCGATACAGAACGCGTGGAAACGGTGAATATCGCGATTCCGAGCCTCCTAGAGTGATTTATCGTTATATCGAACTATTGCGAGGGCGCGAAAGTGAATCCTTAGCTTCATTCGATACAGAACGTGTGGAAACGGTGAATATCGCGATTCCTAGCCTCCTAGAGTGATTTATCGTTATATCGAACTATTGCGAGGGCGCGAAAGTGAATCCTTAACTTCTGTCGGTACAAAACGATTGGAAAAGATGAATATCGCGATTCCGAGCCTCCTAGAGTGATTTATCGTTATATCGAACTATTGCGAGGGCGCGAAAGTGAATCCTTAGCTTCATTCGATACAGAACGTGTGGAAACGGTGAATATCGCGATTCCTAGCCTCCTAGAGTGATTTAACGTTATATCGAACAATTGCGGGGGCTGGGATGTGTATCCTTAACTTCTGTCGGTACAAAACGATTGGAAAAGATGAATATCGCGATTCCGAGTCTCCTAGAGTGATTTATCGTTATAACCAACTATTGCGAGGGCTGGAAAGTGAATCTTTACCTTCTGTCGATACAGAACGATTGGAAAAGATGAATATCGCGATTCCTAGCCTCCTAGAGTGATTTATCGTTATATCGAACGTTTGCGAGGGCTGGAAAGTGAATCCTTAGCTTCTTTCGATACAGAACGCTTGGAAAAGATGAATATCGCGATTCCGAGCCTCCTGGAGTGATTTATTGTTATATCGAACGTTTGGGAGGGCTGGGCAATGAATCCTAACCTTCTGTCGGTACAAAACGATTGGAAAAGGTGAATATCGCGATTCCGAGCCTCCTAGAGTGATTTATCGTTATATCCAACTATTGCGAGGGCTGGGAAGTGAATCCTTACCTTCTGTCGGTACAAGACGATTGGAAAAGTTGAATATCGCAATTGCGTGCCATCTAGAGTAATTTATCGTTATATCGAACGATTGCGAGGGCGCAAAAGTGAATCCTTAGCTTCTTTCGATACAGAACGTGTGGAAACGGTGAATATCACGATTCCGAGCCCCCTAGAGTGATTTATTGTTATATCGAACGTTTGGGAGGGCTGGGAAATGAATCCTACCCTTCTGTCGGTACAAAACGATTGGAAAAGATGAAAATCGCGATTCCTAGACTCCTAGAGTGATATATCGTTATATCCAACTATTGCGAGGGCTGGGAAGTGAATCCTTACCTTCTGTCGGTACAAGACGATTGGAAAAGGTGAATATCGCAATTGCGTGCCTTCTAGAGTAATTTATCGTTATATCGAACGATTGCGAGGGCGCAAAAGTGAATCCTTAGCTTCTTTCGATACAGAACGTGTGGAAACGGTGAATATCACGATTCCGAGCCCCCTAGAGTGATTTATTGTTATATCGAACGTTTGGGAGGGCTGGGAAATGAATCCTAACCTTCTGTCGGTACAAAACGATTGGAAAAGGTGAATATCGCGATTCCGAGCCTCCTAGAGTGATTTATCGTTATATCCAACTATTGCGAGGGCTGGGAAGTGAATCCTTACCTTCTGTCGGTACAAGACGATTGGAAAAGGTGAATATCGCAATTGCGTGCCTTCTAGAGTAATTTATCGTTATATCGAACGATTGCGAGGGCGCAAAAGTGAATCCTTAGCTTCTTTCGATACAGAACGTGTGGAAACGGTGAATATCACGATTCTGAGCCCCCTAGAGTGATTTATTGTTATATCGAACGTTTGGGAGGGCTGGGAAATGAATCCTAACCTTCTGTCGGTACAAAACGATTGGAAAAGATGAAAATCGCGATTCCTAGACTCCTAGAGTGATATAACGTTATATCGAACGATTGCGGGGGCTGGGATGTGTATCCTTAACTTCTGTCGGTACAAAACGCTTGGAAAAGATGAATATCGCGATTCTGTGCCTCCTAGAGTGATTTATTGTTAAATCGAACGTTTGGGAGGGCTGCGAAATGAATCCTAACCTTCTGTCGGTACAAAACGTTTGGAAAAGGTGAATATCGCGATTCCGAGCCTCCTAGAGTGATTTATCATTATATCGGACGATTGCGAGGGCGCGAAAGTGAATCCTTAGCTTCTTTCGATACAGAACGTGTGGAAACGGTGAATATCGCGTGTCCAAGCATCCTAGAGTGATTTATCGTTATATCGAACGATTGCGAGAGCTGGAATGTGAATCCTTAGCTTCTTCCGATACAGAACGCGTGGAAACGGTGAATATCGCGATTCCGAGCCTCCTAGAGTGATTTATCGTTATATCGAACTATTGCGAGGGCGCGAAAGTGAATCCTTAGCTTCATTCGATACAGAACGTGTGGAAACGGTGAATATCGCGATTCCTAGCCTCCTAGAGTGATTTATCGTTATATCGAACTATTGCGAGGGCGCGAAAGTGAATCCTTAACTTCTGTCGGTACAAAACGTTTGGAAAAGGTGAATATCGCAATTGCGTGCCTTCTAGAGTAATTTATCGTTATATCGAACGATTGCGAGGGCGCAAAAGTGAATCCTTAGCTTCTTTCGATACAGAACGTGTGGAAACGGTGAATATCACGATTCCGAGCCCCCTAGAGTGATTTATTGTTATATCGAACGTTTGGGAGGGCTGGGAAATGAATCCTAACCTTCTGTCGGTACAAAACGATTGGAAAAGGTGAATATCGCGATTCCGAGCCTCCTAGAGTGATTTATCGTTATATCCAACTATTGCGAGGGCTGGGAAGTGAATCCTTACCTTCTGTCGGTACAAGACGATTGGAAAAGGTGAATATCGCAATTGCGTGCCTTCTAGAGTAATTTATCGTTATATCGAACGATTGCGAGGGCGCAAAAGTGAATCCTTAGCTTCTTTCGATACAGAACGTGTGGAAACGGTGAATATCACGATTCTGAGCCCCCTAGAGTGATTTATTGTTATATCGAACGTTTGGGAGGGCTGGGAAATGAATCCTAACCTTCTGTCGGTACAAAACGATTGGAAAAGGTGAATATCGCGATTCCGAGCCTCCTAGAGTGATTTATCGTTATATCCAACTATTGCGAGGGCTGGGAAGTGAATCCTTACCTTCTGTCGGTACAAGACGATTGGAAAAGGTGAATATCGCAATTGCGTGCCTTCTAGAGTAATTTATCGTTATATCGAACGATTGCGAGGGCGCAAAAGTGAATCCTTAGCTTCTTTCGATACAGAACGTGTGGAAACGGTGAATATCACGATTCTGAGCCCCCTAGAGTGATTTATTGTTATATCGAACGTTTGGGAGGGCTGGGAAATGAATCCTAACCTTCTGTCGGTACAAAACGATTGGAAAAGATGAAAATCGCGATTCCTAGACTCCTAGAGTGATATAACGTTATATCGAACGATTGCGGGGGCTGGGATGTGTATCCTTAACTTCTGTCGGTACAAAACGCTTGGAAAAGATGAATATCGCGATTCTGTGCCTCCTAGAGTGATTTATTGTTAAATCGAACGTTTGGGAGGGCTGCGAAATGAATCCTAACCTTCTGTCGGTACAAAACGTTTGGAAAAGGTGAATATCGCGATTCCGAGCCTCCTAGAGTGATTTATCATTATATCGGACGATTGCGAGGGCGCGAAAGTGAATCCTTAGCTTCTTTCGATACAGAACGTGTGGAAACGGTGAATATCGCGTGTCCAAGCATCCTAGAGTGATTTATCGTTATATCGAACGATTGCGAGAGCTGGAATGTGAATCCTTAGCTTCTTCCGATACAGAACGCGTGGAAACGGTGAATATCGCGATTCCGAGCCTCCTAGAGTGATTTATCGTTATATCGAACTATTGCGAGGGCGCGAAAGTGAATCCTTAGCTTCATTCGATACAGAACGTGTGGAAACGGTGAATATCGCGATTCCTAGCCTCCTAGAGTGATTTATCGTTATATCGAACTATTGCGAGGGCGCGAAAGTGAATCCTTAACTTCTGTCGGTACAAAACGATTGGAAAAGATGAATATCGCGATTCCGAGCCTCCTAGAGTGATTTATCGTTATATCGAACTATTGCGAGGGCGCGAAAGTGAATCCTTAGCTTCATTCGATACAGAACGTGTGGAAACGGTGAATATCGCGATTCCTAGCCTCCTAGAGTGATTTAACGTTATATCGAACAATTGCGGGGGCTGGGATGTGTATCCTTAACTTCTGTCGGTACAAAACGATTGGAAAAGATGAATATCGCGATTCCGAGTCTCCTAGAGTGATTTATCGTTATAACCAACTATTGCGAGGGCTGGAAAGTGAATCTTTACCTTCTGTCGATACAGAACGATTGGAAAAGATGAATATCGCGATTCCTAGCCTCCTAGAGTGATTTATCGTTATATCGAACGTTTGCGAGGGCTGGAAAGTGAATCCTTAGCTTCTTTCGATACAGAACGCTTGGAAAAGATGAATATCGCGATTCCGAGCCTCCTGGAGTGATTTATTGTTATATCGAACGTTTGGGAGGGCTGGGCAATGAATCCTAACCTTCTGTCGGTACAAAACGATTGGAAAAGGTGAATATCGCGATTCCGAGCCTCCTAGAGTGATTTATCGTTATATCCAACTATTGCGAGGGCTGGGAAGTGAATCCTTACCTTCTGTCGGTACAAGACGATTGGAAAAGTTGAATATCGCAATTGCGTGCCATCTAGAGTAATTTATCGTTATATCGAACGATTGCGAGGGCGCAAAAGTGAATCCTTAGCTTCTTTCGATACAGAACGTGTGGAAACGGTGAATATCACGATTCCGAGCCCCCTAGAGTGATTTATTGTTATATCGAACGTTTGGGAGGGCTGGGAAATGAATCCTACCCTTCTGTCGGTACAAAACGATTGGAAAAGATGAAAATCGCGATTCCTAGACTCCTAGAGTGATATATCGTTATATCCAACTATTGCGAGGGCTGGGAAGTGAATCCTTACCTTCTGTCGGTACAAGACGATTGGAAAAGGTGAATATCGCAATTGCGTGCCTTCTAGAGTAATTTATCGTTATATCGAACGATTGCGAGGGCGCAAAAGTGAATCCTTAGCTTCTTTCGATACAGAACGTGTGGAAACGGTGAATATCACGATTCCGAGCCCCCTAGAGTGATTTATTGTTATATCGAACGTTTGGGAGGGCTGGGAAATGAATCCTAACCTTCTGTCGGTACAAAACGATTGGAAAAGGTGAATATCGCGATTCCGAGCCTCCTAGAGTGATTTATCGTTATATCCAACTATTGCGAGGGCTGGGAAGTGAATCCTTACCTTCTGTCGGTACAAGACGATTGGAAAAGGTGAATATCGCAATTGCGTGCCTTCTAGAGTAATTTATCGTTATATCGAACGATTGCGAGGGCGCAAAAGTGAATCCTTAGCTTCTTTCGATACAGAACGTGTGGAAACGGTGAATATCACGATTCTGAGCCCCCTAGAGTGATTTATTGTTATATCGAACGTTTGGGAGGGCTGGGAAATGAATCCTAACCTTCTGTCGGTACAAAACGATTGGAAAAGATGAAAATCGCGATTCCTAGACTCCTAGAGTGATATAACGTTATATCGAACGATTGCGGGGGCTGGGATGTGTATCCTTAACTTCTGTCGGTACAAAACGCTTGGAAAAGATGAATATCGCGATTCTGTGCCTCCTAGAGTGATTTATTGTTAAATCGAACGTTTGGGAGGGCTGCGAAATGAATCCTAACCTTCTGTCGGTACAAAACGTTTGGAAAAGGTGAATATCGCGATTCCGAGCCTCCTAGAGTGATTTATCATTATATCGGACGATTGCGAGGGCGCGAAAGTGAATCCTTAGCTTCTTTCGATACAGAACGTGTGGAAACGGTGAATATCGCGTGTCCAAGCATCCTAGAGTGATTTATCGTTATATCGAACGATTGCGAGAGCTGGAATGTGAATCCTTAGCTTCTTCCGATACAGAACGCGTGGAAACGGTGAATATCGCGATTCCGAGCCTCCTAGAGTGATTTATCGTTATATCGAACTATTGCGAGGGCGCGAAAGTGAATCCTTAGCTTCATTCGATACAGAACGTGTGGAAACGGTGAATATCGCGATTCCTAGCCTCCTAGAGTGATTTATCGTTATATCGAACTATTGCGAGGGCGCGAAAGTGAATCCTTAACTTCTGTCGGTACAAAACGATTGGAAAAGATGAATATCGCGATTCCGAGCCTCCTAGAGTGATTTATCGTTATATCGAACTATTGCGAGGGCGCGAAAGTGAATCCTTAGCTTCATTCGATACAGAACGTGTGGAAACGGTGAATATCGCGATTCCTAGCCTCCTAGAGTGATTTAACGTTATATCGAACAATTGCGGGGGCTGGGATGTGTATCCTTAACTTCTGTCGGTACAAATCGATTGGAAAAGATGAATATCGCGATTCCGAGTCTCCTAGAGTGATTTATCGTTATAACCAACTATTGCGAGGGCTGGAAAGTGAATCTTTACCTTCTGTCGATACAGAACGATTGGAAAAGATGAATATCGCGATTCCGTGCCTCCTAGAGTGATTTATCGTTATATCGAACGTTTGCGAGGGCTGGAAAGTGAATCCTTAGCTTCTTTCGATACAGAACGCTTGGAAAAGATGAATATCGCGATTCCGAGCCTCCTGGAGTGATTTATTGTTATATCGAACGTTTGGGAGGGCTGGGCAATGAATCCTAACCTTCTGTCGGTACAAAACGATTGGAAAAGGTGAATATCGCGATTCCGAGCCTCCTAGAGTGATTTATCGTTATATCCAACTATTGCGAGGGCTGGGAAGTGAATCCTTACCTTCTGTCGGTACAAGACGATTGGAAAAGTTGAATATCGCAATTGCGTGCCATCTAGAGTAATTTATCGTTATATCGAACGATTGCGAGGGCGCAAAAGTGAATCCTTAGCTTCTTTCGATACAGAACGTGTGGAAACGGTGAATATCACGATTCCGAGCCCCCTAGAGTGATTTATTGTTATATCGAACGTTTGGGAGGGCTGGGAAATGAATCCTAACCTTCTGTCGGTACAAAACGATTGGAAAAGGTGAAAATCGCGATTCCTAGACTCCTAGAGTGATTTAACGTTATATCGAACGATTGCGGGGGCTGGGATGTGTATCCTTAACTTCTGTCGGTACAAAACGCTTGGAAAAGATGAATATCGCGATTCCGAGCCTCCTAGAGGGATTTATTGTTATATCGAACGTTTGAGAGGGCGCAAAAGTGAATCCTTAGCTTCTTTCGATACAGAACTTGTGGAAACGGTGAATATCACGATTCCGAGCCCCCTAGAGTGATTTATTGTTATATCGAACGTTTGGGAGGGCTGGGAAATGAATCCTAACCTTCTGTCGGTACAAAACGATTGGAAAAGGTGAAAATCGCGATTCCTAGACTCCTAGAGTGATTTAACGTTATATCGAACGATTGCGAGGGCTGGAATGTGAATCCTTAGCTTCTTTCGATACAGAACTTGTGGAAACGGTGCATATCGCGATTCCGAGCCTCCTAGAGTGATTTAACGTTATATCGAAGGATTGCGGGGGCTGGGAAGTGAATCTTTACCTTCTGTCGATACAGAACGATTGGAAAAGGTGAATATCGCGATTCCGAGCCTCCTAGAGTGATTTAACGTTATATCGAACAATTGCGGGGGCTGGGATGTGTATCCTTAACTTCTGTCGGTACAAAACGATTGGAAAAGGTGAAAATCGCGATTCCTAGACTCCTAGAGTGATTTAACGTTATATCGAACGATTGCGAGGGCTGGAATGTGAATCCTTAGCTTCTTTCGATACAGAACGTGTGGAAACGGTGAATATCGCGTGTCCAAGCATCCTAGAGTGATTTATCGTTATATCGAACGATTGCGAGAGCTGGAATGTGAATCCTTAGCTTCTTCCGATACAGAACGCGTGGAAACGGTGAATATCGCGATTCCGAGCCTCCTAGAGTGATTTATCGTTATATCGAACTATTGCGAGGGCGCGAAAGTGAATCCTTAGCTTCATTCGATACAGAACGTGTGGAAACGGTGAATATCGCGATTCCTAGCCTCCTAGAGTGATTTATCGTTATATCGAACTATTGCGAGGGCGCGAAAGTGAATCCTTAACTTCTGTCGGTACAAAACGATTGGAAAAGATGAATATCGCGATTCCGAGCCTCCTAGAGTGATTTATCGTTATATCGAACTATTGCGAGGGCGCGAAAGTGAATCCTTAGCTTCATTCGATACAGAACGTGTGGAAACGGTGAATATCGCGATTCCTAGCCTCCTAGAGTGATTTAACGTTATATCGAACAATTGCGGGGGCTGGGATGTGTATCCTTAACTTCTGTCGGTACAAAACGATTGGAAAAGATGAATATCGCGATTCCGAGTCTCCTAGAGTGATTTATCGTTATAACCAACTATTGCGAGGGCTGGAAAGTGAATCTTTACCTTCTGTCGATACAGAACGATTGGAAAAGATGAATATCGCGATTCCGTGCCTCCTAGAGTGATTTATCGTTATATCGAACGTTTGCGAGGGCTGGAAAGTGAATCCTTAGCTTCTTTCGATACAGAACGCTTGGAAAAGATGAATATCGCGATTCCGAGCCTCCTGGAGTGATTTATTGTTATATCGAACGTTTGGGAGGGCTGGGCAATGAATCCTAACCTTCTGTCGGTACAAAACGATTGGAAAAGGTGAATATCGCGATTCCGAGCCTCCTAGAGTGATTTATCGTTATATCCAACTATTGCGAGGGCTGGGAAGTGAATCCTTACCTTCTGTCGGTACAAGACGATTGGAAAAGTTGAATATCGCAATTGCGTGCCATCTAGAGTAATTTATCGTTATATCGAACGATTGCGAGGGCGCAAAAGTGAATCCTTAGCTTCTTTCGATACAGAACGTGTGGAAACGGTGAATATCACGATTCCGAGCCCCCTAGAGTGATTTATTGTTATATCGAACGTTTGGGAGGGCTGGGAAATGAATCCTAACCTTCTGTCGGTACAAAACGATTGGAAAAGGTGAAAATCGCGATTCCTAGACTCCTAGAGTGATTTAACGTTATATCGAACGATTGCGGGGGCTGGGATGTGTATCCTTAACTTCTGTCGGTACAAAACGCTTGGAAAAGATGAATATCGCGATTCCGAGCCTCCTAGAGGGATTTATTGTTATATCGAACGTTTGAGAGGGCGCAAAAGTGAATCCTTAGCTTCTTTCGATACAGAACTTGTGGAAACGGTGAATATCACGATTCCGAGCCCCCTAGAGTGATTTATTGTTATATCGAACGTTTGGGAGGGCTGGGAAATGAATCCTAACCTTCTGTCGGTACAAAACGATTGGAAAAGGTGAAAATCGCGATTCCTAGACTCCTAGAGTGATTTAACGTTATATCGAACGATTGCGAGGGCTGGAATGTGAATCCTTAGCTTCTTTCGATACAGAACTTGTGGAAACGGTGCATATCGCGATTCCGAGCCTCCTAGAGTGATTTAACGTTATATCGAAGGATTGCGGGGGCTGGGAAGTGAATCTTTACCTTCTGTCGATACAGAACGATTGGAAAAGGTGAATATCGCGATTCCGAGCCTCCTAGAGTGATTTATCATTATATCGGACGATTGAGAGGGCGCGAAAGTGAATCCTTAGCTTCTTTCGATACAGAACGTGTGGAAACGGTGAATATCGCGAGTCCAAGCATCCTAGAGTGATTTATCGTTATATCGAACTATTGCGAGGGCGCGAAAGTGAATCCTTAGCTTCTTTCGATACAGAACGCGTGGAAACGGTGCATATCGCGATTCCGAGCCTCCTAGAGTGATTTATTGTTATATCGAACGTTTGGGAGGGCTGGGAAATGAATCCTAACCTTCTGTCGGTACAAAACGATTGGAAAAGGTGAATATCGCGATTCCGAGCCTCCTAGAGTGATTTATCGTTATATCCAACTATTGCGAGGGCTGGGAAGTGAATCCTTACCTTCTGTCGGTACAAGACGATTGGAAAAGGTGAATATCGCAATTGCGTGCCTTCTAGAGTAATTTATCGTTATATCGAACGATTGCGAGGGCGCAAAAGTGAATCCTTAGCTTCTTTCGATACAGAACGTGTGGAAACGGTGAATATCACGATTCCGAGCCCCCTAGAGTGATTTATTGTTAAATCGAACGTTTGGGAGGGCTGCGAAATGAATCCTAACCTTCTGTCGGTACAAAACGTTTGGAAAAGGTGAATATCGCGATTCCGAGCCTCCTAGAGTGATTTATCGTTATATCGAACGATTGCGAGGGCTGGAATGTGAATCCTTAGCTTCTTTCGATACAGAACTTGTGGAAACGGTGCATAACGCGATTCCGAACCTCCTAGAGTGATTTAACGTTATATCGAAGGATTGCGGGGGCTGGGAAGTGAATCTTTACCTTCTGTCGATACAGAACGATTGGAAAAGGTGAATATCGCGATTCCGAGCCTCCTAGAGTGATTTATCATTATATCGGACGATTGCGAGGGCGCGAAAGTGAATCCTTAGCTTCTTTCGATACAGAACGTGTGGAAACGGTGAATATCGCGAGTCCAAGCATCCTAGAGTGATTTATCGTTATATCGAACGATTGCGAGAGCTGGAATGTGAATCCTTAGCTTCTTCCGATACAGAACGCGTGGAAACGGTGAATATCGCGATTCCGAGCCTCCTAGAGTGATTTATCGTTATATCGAACTATTGCGAGGGCGCGAAAGTGAATCCTTAGCTTCATTCGATACAGAACGTGTGGAAACGGTGAATATCGCGATTCCTAGCCTCCTAGAGTGATTTATCGTTATATCGAACTATTGCGAGGGCGCGAAAGTGAATCCTTAGCTTCTTTCGATACAGAACGCGTGGAAACGGTGAATATCGCGATTCCGAGCCTCCTAGAGTGATTTATCGTTATATCGAACTATTGCGAGGGCGCGAAAGTGAATCCTTAGCTTCTTTCGATACAGAACGCGTGGAAACGGTGCAAATCGCGATTCCGAGCCTCCTAGAGTGATTTATTGTTTAATCGAACGTTTGGGAGGGCTGGGAAATGAATCCTAACCTTCTGTCGGTACAAAACGATTGGAAAAGGTGAATATCGCGATTCCGAGCCTCCTAGAGTGATTTATCGTTATATCCAACTATTGCGAGGGCTGGGAAGTGAATCCTTAACTTCTGTCGGTACAAAACGCTTGGAAAAGATGAATATCGCAATTGCGTGCCTTCTAGAGTAATTTATCGTTATATCGAACGATTGCGAGGGCGCAAAAGTGAATCCTTAGCTTCTTTCGATACAGAACGTGTGGAAACGGTGAATATCACGATTCCGAGCCCCCTAGAGTGATTTATTGTTATATCGAACGTTTGGGAGGGCTGGGAAATGAATCCTAACCTTCTGTCGGTACAAAACGATTGGAAAAGGTGAATATCGCGTTTCCGAGCCTCCTAGAGTGATTTATCGTTATATCCAACTATTGCGAGGGCTGGGAAGTGAATCCTTACCTTCTGTCGGTACAAGACGATGGGAAAAGGTGAATATCGCAATTGCGTGCCTTCTAGAGTAATAATATCGTTATATCGAACGATTGCGAGGGCGCAAAAGTGAATCCTTAGCTTCTTTCGATACAGAACGTGTGGAAACGGTGAATATCACGATTCCGAGCCCCCTAGAGTGATTTATTGTTATATCGAACGTTTGGGAGGGCTGGGAAATGAATCCTTAGCTTCTTTCGATACAGAACTTGTGGAAACGGTGCATAACGCGATTCCGAACCTCCTAGAGTGATTTAACGTTATATCGAAGGATTGCGGGGGCTGGGAAGTGAATCTTTACCTTCTGTCGATGCAGAACGATTGGAAAAGGTGAATATCGTGATTCCGAGCCTCCTAGAGTGATTTATCATTATATCGGACGATTGCGAGGGCGCGAAAGTGAATCCTTAGCTTCTTTCGATACAGAACGTGTGGAAACGGTGAATATCGCGAGTCCAAGCATCCTAGAGTGATTTATCGTTATATCGAACGATTGCGAGAGCTGGAATGTGAATCCTTAGCTTCTTCCGATACAGAACGCGTGGAAACGGTGAATATCGCGATTCCGAGCCTCCTAGAGTGATTTATCGTTATATCGAACTATTGCGAGGGCGCGAAAGTGAATCCTTAGCTTCATTCGATACAGAACGTGTGGAAACGGTGAATATCGCGATTCCTAGCCTCCTAGAGTGATTTAACGTTATATCGAACGATTGCGGGGGCTGGGAAGTGAATCCTTACCTTCTGTCGGTACAAAACGCTTGGAAAAGATGAATATCGCGATTCCGAGCCTCCTAGAGTGATTTATTGTTATATCGAACGTTTGGAAGGGCTGGGAAATGAATCCTAACCTTCTGTCGGTACAAAACGATTGGAAAAGGTGAATATCGCGATTCCGAGCCTCCTAGAGTGATTTATCGCTATATCGAACGATTGCGAGGGCTGGGAAGTGAATCCTTAGCTTCTTTCGATACAGAACGTGTGGAAACGGTGAATATCGCGATTCCGAGCCTCCTAGAGTGATTTATCGTTATATCGAACTATTGCGAGGGCGCGAAAGTGAATCCTTAGCTTCATTCGATACAGAACGTGTGGAAACGGTGAATATCGCGATTCCTAGCCTCCTAGAGTGATTTAACGTTATATCGAACGATTGCGGGGGCTGGGATGTGTATCCTTAACTTCTGTCGGTACAAAACGCTTGGAAAAGATGAATATCGCGATTCCGAGCCTCCTAGAGTGATTTATTGTTATATCGAACGTTTGGGAGGGCTGGGAAATGAATCCTAACCTTCTGTCGGTACAAAACGATTGGAAAAGGTGAATATCGCGATTCCGAGCCTCCTAGAGTGATTTATCGTTATATCCAACTATTGCGAGGGCTGGGAAGTGAATCCTTACCTTCTGTCGGTACAAGACGATTGGAAAAGGTGAATATCGCAATTGCGTGCCTTCTAGAGTAATTTATCGTTATATCGAACGATTGCGAGGGCGCAAAAGTGAATCCTTAGCTTCTTTCGATACAGAACGTGTGGAAACGGTGAATATCACGATTCCGAGCCCCCTAGAGTGATTTATTGTTATATCGAACGTTTGGGAGGGCTGGGAAATGAATCCTAACCTTCTGTCGGTACAAAACGATTGGAAAAGATGAAAATCGCGATTCCGAGCCTCCTAGAGTGATTTATCGTTATATCGAACGATGGCGAGGGCTGGAATGTGAATCCTTAGCTTCTTTCGATACAGAACCTGTGGAAACGGTGCATAACGCGATTCCGAACCTCCTAGAGTGATTTAACGTTATATCGAAGGATTGCGGGGGCTGGAATGTGAATCCTTAGCTTCTTCCGATACAGAACGCGTGGAAACGGTGAATATCGCGATTCCGAGCCTCCTAGAGTGATTTATCGTTATATCGAACTATTGCGAGGGCGCGAAAGTGAATCCTTAGCTTCATTCGATACAGAACGTGTGGAAACGGTGAATATCGCGATTCCTAGCCTCCTAGAGTGATTTATCGTTATATCGAACTATTGCGAGGGCGCGAAAGTGAATCCTTAGCTTCTTTCGATACAGAACGCGTGGAAACGGTGAATATCGCGATTCCGAGCCTCCTAGAGTGATTTAACGTTATATCGAACAATTGCGGGGGCTGGGATGTGTATCCTTAACTTCTGTCGGTACAAAACGATTGGAAAAGATGAATATCGCGATTCCGAGCCTCCTAGAGTGATTTATCGTTATATCCAACTATTGCGAGGGCTGGAAAGTGAATCTTTACCTTCTGTCGATACAGAACGATTGGAAAAGATGAATATCGCGATTCCGTGCCTCCTAGAGTGATTTATCGTTATATCGAACGTTTGCGAGGGCTGGAATGTGAATCCTTAGCTTCTTTCGATACAGAACGCTTGGAAAAGATGAATATCGCGATTCCGAGCCTCCTGGAGTGATTTATTGTTATATCGAACGTTTGGGAGGGCTGGGCAATGAATCCTAACCTTCTGTCGGTACAAAACGATTGGAAAAGGTGAATATCGCGATTCCGAGCCTCCTAGAGTGATTTATCGTTATATCGAACGATTGCGAGGGCTGGACAGTGAATCCTTAGCTTCTTTCGATACAGAACGTGTGGAAACGGTGAATATCGCGATTCCGAGCCTCCTAGAGTGATTTATCATTATATCGGACGATTGCGAGGGCGCGAAAGTGAATCCTTAGCTTCTGTCGATACAGAACGTGTGGAAACGGTGAATATCGCGAGTCCAAGCATCCTAGAGTGATTTATCGTTATATCGAACGATTGCGAGAGCTGGAATGTGAATCCTTAGCTTTTTCCGATACAGAACGCGTGGAAACGGTGAATATCGCGATTCCGAGCCTCCTAGAGTGATTTATCGTTATATCGAACTATTGCGAGGGCGCGAAAGTGAATCCTTAGCTTCATTCGATACAGAACGTGTGGAAACGGTGAATATCGCGATTCCTAGCCTCCTAGAGTGATTTATCGTTATATCGAACTATTGCGAGGGCGCGAAAGTGAATCCTTAACTTCTGTCGGTACAAAACGATTGGAAAAGATGAATATCGCGATTCCGAGCCTCCTAGAGTGATTTATTGTTATATCGAACGTTTGGGAGGGCTGGGAAATGAATCCTAACCTTCTGTCGGTACAAAACGATTGGAAAAGGTGAAAATCGCGATTCCTAGACTCCTAGAGTGATTTAACGTTATATCGAACGATTGCGGGGGCTGGGATGTGTATCCTTAACTTCTGTCGGTACAAAACGCTTGGAAAAGATGAATATCGCGATTCCGAGCCTCCTAGAGGGATTTATTGTTATATCGAACGTTTGAGAGGGCGCAAAAGTGAATCCTTAGCTTCTTTCGATACAGAACTTGTGGAAACGGTGAATATCACGATTCCGAGCCCCCTAGAGTGATTTATTGTTATATCGAACGTTTGGGAGGGCTGGGAAATGAATCCTACCCTTCTGTCGGTACAAAACGATTGGAAAAGATGAAAATCGCGATTCCTAGACTCCTAGAGTGATATAACGTTATATCGAACGATTGCGGGGGCTGGGATGTGTATCCTTAACTTCTGTCGGTACAAAACGATTGGAAAAGATGAATATCGCGATTCCGAGCCTCCTAGAGTGATTTATCGTTATATCCAACTATTGCGAGGGCTGGAAAGTGAATCTTTACCTTCTGTCGATACAGAACGATTGGAAAAGATGAATATCGCGATTCCGTGCCTCCTAGAGTGATTTATCGTTATATCGAACGTTTGCGAGGGCTGGAAAGTGAATCCTTAGCTTCTTTCGATACAGAACGTGTGGAAACGGTGAATATCACGATTCCGAGCCCCCTAGAGTGATTTATTGTTATATCGAACGTTTGGGAGGGCTGGGAAATGAATCCTAACCTTCTGTCGGTACAAAACGATTGGAAAAGGTGAATATCGCGATTCCGAGCCTCCTAGAGTGATTTATCGTTATATCCAACTATTGCGAGGGCTGGGAAGTGAATCCTTACCTTCTGTCGGTACAAGACGATTGGAAAAGGTGAATATCGCAATTGCGTGCCTTCTAGAGTAATTTATCGTTATATCGAACGATTGCGAGGGCGCAAAAGTGAATCCTTAGCTTCTTTCGATACAGAACGTGTGGAAACGGTGAATATCACGATTCTGAGCCCCCTAGAGTGATTTATTGTTATATCGAACGTTTGGGAGGGCTGGGAAATGAATCCTAACCTTCTGTCGGTACAAAACGATTGGAAAAGATGAAAATCGCGATTCCTAGACTCCTAGAGTGATATAACGTTATATCGAACGATTGCGGGGGCTGGGATGTGTATCCTTAACTTCTGTCGGTACAAAACGCTTGGAAAAGATGAATATCGCGATTCTGTGCCTCCTAGAGTGATTTATTGTTAAATCGAACGTTTGGGAGGGCTGCGAAATGAATCCTAACCTTCTGTCGGTACAAAACGTTTGGAAAAGGTGAATATCGCGATTCCGAGCCTCCTAGAGTGATTTATCATTATATCGGACGATTGCGAGGGCGCGAAAGTGAATCCTTAGCTTCTTTCGATACAGAACGTGTGGAAACGGTGAATATCGCGTGTCCAAGCATCCTAGAGTGATTTATCGTTATATCGAACGATTGCGAGAGCTGGAATGTGAATCCTTAGCTTCTTCCGATACAGAACGCGTGGAAACGGTGAATATCGCGATTCCGAGCCTCCTAGAGTGATTTATCGTTATATCGAACTATTGCGAGGGCGCGAAAGTGAATCCTTAGCTTCATTCGATACAGAACGTGTGGAAACGGTGAATATCGCGATTCCTAGCCTCCTAGAGTGATTTATCGTTATATCGAACTATTGCGAGGGCGCGAAAGTGAATCCTTAACTTCTGTCGGTACAAAACGATTGGAAAAGATGAATATCGCGATTCCGAGCCTCCTAGAGTGATTTATCGTTATATCGAACTATTGCGAGGGCGCGAAAGTGAATCCTTAGCTTCATTCGATACAGAACGTGTGGAAACGGTGAATATCGCGATTCCTAGCCTCCTAGAGTGATTTAACGTTATATCGAACAATTGCGGGGGCTGGGATGTGTATCCTTAACTTCTGTCGGTACAAAACGATTGGAAAAGATGAATATCGCGATTCCGAGTCTCCTAGAGTGATTTATCGTTATAACCAACTATTGCGAGGGCTGGAAAGTGAATCTTTACCTTCTGTCGATACAGAACGATTGGAAAAGATGAATATCGCGATTCCGTGCCTCCTAGAGTGATTTATCGTTATATCGAACGTTTGCGAGGGCTGGAAAGTGAATCCTTAGCTTCTTTCGATACAGAACGCTTGGAAAAGATGAATATCGCGATTCCGAGCCTCCTGGAGTGATTTATTGTTATATCGAACGTTTGGGAGGGCTGGGCAATGAATCCTAACCTTCTGTCGGTACAAAACGATTGGAAAAGGTGAATATCGCGATTCCGAGCCTCCTAGAGTGATTTATCGTTATATCCAACTATTGCGAGGGCTGGGAAGTGAATCCTTACCTTCTGTCGGTACAAGACGATTGGAAAAGGTGAATATCGCAATTGCGTGCCATCTAGAGTAATTTATCGTTATATCGAACGATTGCGAGGGCGCAAAAGTGAATCCTTAGCTTCTTTCGATACAGAACGTGTGGAAACGGTGAATATCACGATTCCGAGCCCCCTAGAGTGATTTATTGTTATATCGAACGTTTGGGAGGGCTGGGAAATGAATCCTAACCTTCTGTCGGTACAAAACGATTGGAAAAGGTGAAAATCGCGATTCCTAGACTCCTAGAGTGATTTAACGTTATATCGAACGATTGCGGGGGCTGGGATGTGTATCCTTAACTTCTGTCGGTACAAAACGCTTGGAAAAGATGAATATCGCGATTCCGAGCCTCCTAGAGGGATTTATTGTTATATCGAACGTTTGAGAGGGCGCAAAAGTGAATCCTTAGCTTCTTTCGATACAGAACTTGTGGAAACGGTGAATATCACGATTCCGAGCCCCCTAGAGTGATTTATTGTTATATCGAACGTTTGGGAGGGCTGGGAAATGAATCCTAACCTTCTGTCGGTACAAAACGATTGGAAAAGGTGAAAATCGCGATTCCTAGACTCCTAGAGTGATTTAACGTTATATCGAACGATTGCGAGGGCTGGAATGTGAATCCTTAGCTTCTTTCGATACAGAACTTGTGGAAACGGTGCATATCGCGATTCCGAGCCTCCTAGAGTGATTTAACGTTATATCGAAGGATTGCGGGGGCTGGGAAGTGAATCTTTACCTTCTGTCGATACAGAACGATTGGAAAAGGTGAATATCGCGATTCCGAGCCTCCTAGAGTGATTTATCATTATATCGGACGATTGAGAGGGCGCGAAAGTGAATCCTTAGCTTCTTTCGATACAGAACGTGTGGAAACGGTGAATATCGCGAGTCCAAGCATCCTAGAGTGATTTATCGTTATATCGAACTATTGCGAGGGCGCGAAAGTGAATCCTTAGCTTCTTTCGATACAGAACGCGTGGAAACGGTGAATATCGCGATTCCGAGCCTCCTAGAGTGATTTATCGTTATATCGAACTATTGCGAGGGCGCGAAAGTGAATCCTTAGCTTCTTTCGATACAGAACGCGTGGAAACGGTGCATATCGCGATTCCGAGCCTCCTAGAGTGATTTATTGTTTAATCGAACGTTTGGGAGGGCTGGGAAATGAATCCTAACCTTCTGTCGGTACAAAACGATTGGAAAAGGTGAATATCGCGATTCCGAGCCTCCTAGAGTGATTTATCGTTATATCCAACTATTGCGAGGGCTGGGAAGTGAATCCTTAACTTCTGTCGGTACAAAACGCTTGGAAAAGATGAATATCGCAATTGCGTGCCTTCTAGAGTAATTTATCGTTATATCGAACGATTGCGAGGGCGCAAAAGTGAATCCTTAGCTTCTTTCGATACAGAACGTGTGGAAACGGTGAATATCACGATTCCGAGCCCCCTAGAGTGATTTATTGTTATATCGAACGTTTGGGAGGGCTGGGAAATGAATCCTAACCTTCTGTCGGTACAAAACGATTGGAAAAGGTGAATATCGCGTTTCCGAGCCTCCTAGAGTGATTTATCGTTATATCCAACTATTGCGAGGGCTGGGAAGTGAATCCTTACCTTCTGTCGGTACAAGACGATGGGAAAAGGTGAATATCGCAATTGCGTGCCTTCTAGAGTAATAATATCGTTATATCGAACGATTGCGAGGGCGCAAAAGTGAATCCTTAGCTTCTTTCGATACAGAACGTGTGGAAACGGTGAATATCACGATTCCGAGCCCCCTAGAGTGATTTATTGTTATATCGAACGTTTGGGAGGGCTGGGAAATGAATCCTAACCTTCTGTCGGTACAAAACGATTGGAAAAGATGAAAATCGCGATTCCTAGACTCCTAGAGTGATATAACGTTATATCGAACGATTGCGGGGGCTGGGATGTGTATCCTTAACTTCTGTCGGTACAAAACGCTTGGAAAAGATGAATATCGCGATTCCGTGCCTCCTAGAGTGATTTATTGTTAAATCGAACGTTTGGGAGGGCTGCGAAATGAATCCTAACCTTCTGTCGGTACAAAACGTTTGGAAAAGGTGAATATCGCGATTCCGAGCCTCCTAGAGTGATTTATCGTTATATCGAACGATTGCGAGGGCTGGAATGTGAATCCTTAGCTTCTTTCGATACAGAACTTGTGGAAACGGTGCATAACGCGATTCCGAACCTCCTAGAGTGATTTAACGTTATATCGAAGGATTGCGGGGGCTGGGAAGTGAATCTTTACCTTCTGTCGATGCAGAACGATTGGAAAAGGTGAATATCGTGATTCCGAGCCTCCTAGAGTGATTTATCATTATATCGGACGATTGCGAGGGCGCGAAAGTGAATCCTTAGCTTCTTTCGATACAGAACGTGTGGAAACGGTGAATATCGCGAGTCCAAGCATCCTAGAGTGATTTATCGTTATATCGAACGATTGCGAGAGCTGGAATGTGAATCCTTAGCTTCTTCCGATACAGAACGCGTGGAAACGGTGAATATCGCGATTCCGAGCCTCCTAGAGTGATTTATCGTTATATCGAACTATTGCGAGGGCGCGAAAGTGAATCCTTAGCTTCATTCGATACAGAACGTGTGGAAACGGTGAATATCGCGATTCCTAGCCTCCTAGAGTGATTTAACGTTATATCGAACGATTGCGGGGGCTGGGAAGTGAATCCTTACCTTCTGTCGGTACAAAACGCTTGGAAAAGATGAATATCGCGATTCCGAGCCTCCTAGAGTGACTTATTGTTATATCGAACGTTTGGAAGGGCTGGGAAATGAATCCTAACCTTCTGTCGGTACAAAACGATTGGAAAAGGTGAATATCGCGATTCCGAGCCTCCTAGAGTGATTTATCGCTATATCGAACGATTGCGAGGGCTGGGAAGTGAATCCTTAGCTTCTTTCGATACAGAACGTGTGGAAACGGTGAATATCGCGATTCCGAGCCTCCTAGAGCGATTTATCGTTATATCGAACTATTGCGAGGGCGCGAAAGTGAATCCTTAGCTTCATTCGATACAGAACGTGTGGAAACGGTGAATATCGCGATTCCTAGCCTCCTAGAGTGATTTAACGTTATATCGAACGATTGCGGGGGCTGGGATGTGTATCCTTAACTTCTGTCGGTACAAAACGCTTGGAAAAGATGAATATCGCGATTCCGAGCCTCCTAGAGTGATTTATTGTTATATCGAACGTTTGGGAGGGCTGGGAAATGAATCCTAACCTTCTGTCGGTACAAAACGATTGGAAAAGGTGAATATCGCGATTCCGAGCCTCCTAGAGTGATTTATCGTTATATCCAACTATTGCGAGGGCTGGGAAGTGAATCCTTACCTTCTGTCGGTACAAGACGATTGGAAAAGGTGAATATCGCAATTGCGTGCCTTCTAGAGTAATTTATCGTTATATCGAACGATTGCGAGGGCGCAAAAGTGAATCCTTAGCTTCTTTCGATACAGAACGTGTGGAAACGGTGAATATCACGATTCCGAGCCCCCTAGAGTGATTTATTGTTATATCGAACGTTTGGGAGGGCTGGGAAATGAATCCTAACCTTCTGTCGGTACAAAACGATTGGAAAAGATGAAAATCGCGATTCCGAGCCTCCTAGAGTGATTTATCGTTATATCGAACGATGGCGAGGGCTGGAATGTGAATCCTTAGCTTCTTTCGATACAGAACCTGTGGAAACGGTGCATAACGCGATTCCGAACCTCCTAGAGTGATTTAACGTTATATCGAAGGATTGCGGGGGCTGGAATGTGAATCCTTAGCTTCTTCCGATACAGAACGCGTGGAAACGGTGAATATCGCGATTCCGAGCCTCCTAGAGTGATTTATCGTTATATCGAACTATTGCGAGGGCGCGAAAGTGAATCCTTAGCTTCATTCGATACAGAACGTGTGGAAACGGTGAATATCGCGATTCCTAGCCTCCTAGAGTGATTTATCGTTATATCGAACTATTGCGAGGGCGCGAAAGTGAATCCTTAGCTTCTTTCGATACAGAACGCGTGGAAACGGTGAATATCGCGATTCCGAGCCTCCTAGAGTGATTTAACGTTATATCGAACAATTGCGGGGGCTGGGATGTGTATCCTTAACTTCTGTCGGTACAAAACGATTGGAAAAGATGAATATCGCGATTCCGAGCCTCCTAGAGTGATTTATCGTTATATCCAACTATTGCGAGGGCTGGAAAGTGAATCTTTACCTTCTGTCGATACAGAACGATTGGAAAAGATGAATATCGCGATTCCGTGCCTCCTAGAGTGATTTATCGTTATATCGAACGTTTGCGAGGGCTGGAATGTGAATCCTTAGCTTCTTTCGATACAGAACGCTTGGAAAAGATGAATATCGCGATTCCGAGCCTCCTGGAGTGATTTATTGTTATATCGAACGTTTGGGAGGGCTGGGCAATGAATCCTAACCTTCTGTCGGTACAAAACGATTGGAAAAGGTGAATATCGCGATTCCGAGCCTCCTAGAGTGATTTATCGTTTTATCGAACGATTGCGAGGGCTGGACAGTGAATCCTTAGCTTCTTTCGATACAGAACGTGTGGAAACGGTGAATATCGCGATTCCGAGCCTCCTAGAGTGATTTATCATTATATCGGACGATTGCGAGGGCGCGAAAGTGAATCCTTAGCTTCTGTCGATACAGAACGTGTGGAAACGGTGAATATCGCGAGTCCAAGCATCCTAGAGTGATTTATCGTTATATCGAACGATTGCGAGAGCTGGAATGTGAATCCTTAGCTTTTTCCGATACAGAACGCGTGGAAACGGTGAATATCGCGATTCCGAGCCTCCTAGAGTGATTTATCGTTATATCGAACTATTGCGAGGGCGCGAAAGTGAATCCTTAGCTTCATTCGATACAGAACGTGTGGAAACGGTGAATATCGCGATTCCTAGCCTCCTAGAGTGATTTATCGTTATATCGAACTATTGCGAGGGCGCGAAAGTGAATCTTTACCTTCTGTCGATACAGAACGATTGGAAAAGATGAATATCGCGATTCCGTGCCTCCTAGAGTGATTTATCGTTATATCGAACGTTTGCGAGGGCTGGAATGTGAATCCTTAGCTTCTTTCGATACAGAACGCTTGGAAAAGATGAATATCGCGATTCCGAGCCTCCTGGAGTGATTTATTGTTATATCGAACGTTTGGGAGGGCTGGGCAATGAATCCTAACCTTCTGTCGGTACAAAACGATTGGAAAAGGTGAATATCGCGATTCCGAGCCTCCTAGAGTGATTTATCGTTATATCGAACGATTGCGAGGGCTGGAAAGTGAATCCTTAGCTTCTTTCGATACAGAACGTGTGGAAACGGTGAATATCGCGATTCCGAGCCTCCTAGAGTGATTTATCATTATATCGGACGATTGCGAGGGCGCGAAAGTGAATCCTTAGCTTCTGTCGATACAGAACGTGTGGAAACGGTGAATATCGCGAGTCCAAGCATCCTAGAGTGATTTATCGTTATATCGAACGATTACGAGAGCTGGAATGTGAATCCTTAGCTTCTTCCGATACAGAACGCGTGGAAACGGTGAATATCGCGATTCCGAGCCTCCTAGTGTGATTTATCGTTATATCGAACTATTGCGAGGGCGCGAAAGTGAATCCTTAGCTTCATTCGATACAGAACGTGTGGAAACGGTGAATATCGCGATTCCTAGCCTCCTAGAGTGATTTATCGTTATATCGAACTATTGCGAGGGCGCGAAAGTGAATCCTTAGCTTCTTTCGATACAGAACGCGTGGAAACGGTGAATATCGCGATTCCGAGCCTCCTAGAGTGATTTATCGTTATATCGAACTATTGCGAGGGCGCGAAAGTGAATCCTTAGCTTCATTCGATACAGAACGTGTGGAAACGGTGAATATCGCGATTCCTAGCCTCCTAGAGTGATTTAACGTTATATCGAACAATTGCGGGGGCTGGGATGTGTATCCTTAACTTCTGTCGGTACAAAACGATTGGAAAAGATGAATATCGCGATTCCGAGCCTCCTAGAGTGATTTATCGTTATATCCAACTATTGCGAGGGCTGGAAAGTGAATCTTTACCTTCTGTCGATACAGAACGATTGGAAAAGATGAATATCGCGATTCCGTGCCTCCTAGAGTGATTTATCGTTATATCGAACGTTTGCGAGGGCTGGAAAGTGAATCCTTAGCTTCTTTCAATACAGAACGCTTGCGAAAGATGAATATCGCGATTCCGAGCCTCCTGGAGTGATTTATTGTTATATCGAACGTTTGGGAGGGCTGGGCAATGAATCCTAACCTTCTGTCGGTACAAAACGATTGGAAAAGGTGAATATCGCGATTCCGAGCCTCCTAGAGTGATTTATCGTTATATCGAACGATTGCGAGGCCTGGAAAGTGAATCCTTAGCTTCTTTCGATACAGAACGCGTGGAAACGGTGAATATCGCGATTCCTAGCCTCCTAGAGTGATTTAACGTTATATCGAACAATTGCGGGGGCTGGGATGTGTATCCTTAACTTCTGTCGGTACAAAACGATTGGAAAAGATGAATATCGCGATTCCGAGCCTCCTAGAGTGATTTATCGTTATATCCAACTATTGCGAGGGCTGGAAAGTGAATCTTTACCTTCTGTCGATACAGAACGTGTGGAAACGGTGAATATCGCGATTCCGAGCCTCCTAGAGTGATTTATCGTTATATCGAACTATTGCGAGGGCGCGAAAGTGAATCCTTAGCTTCATTCGATACCGAACGTGTGGAGACGGTGAATATCGCGATTCCTAGCCTCCTAGAGTGATTTAACGTTATATCGAACGATTGCGGGGGCTGGGAAGTGAATCCTTACCTTCTGTCGGTACAAAACGCTTGGAAAAGATGAATATCGCGATTCCGAGCCTCCTAGAGTGATTTATCGCTATATCGAACGATTGCGAGGGCTGGAAAGTGAATCCTTAGCTTCTTTCGATACAGAACGCGTGGAAACGGTGAATATCGCGATTCCGAGCCTCCTAGAGTGATTTATCGTTATATCGAACTATTGCGAGGGCGCGAAAGTGAATCCTTAGCTTCATTCGATACAGAACGTGTGGAAACGGTGAATATCGCGATTCCTAGCCTCCTAGAGTGATTTAACGTTATATCGAACAATTGCGGGGGCTGGGATGTGTATCCTTAACTTCTGTCGGTACAAAACGATTGGAAAAGATGAATATCGCGATTCCGAGCCTCCTAGAGTGATTTATCGTTATATCCAACTATTGCGAGGGCTGGAAAGTGAATCTTTACCTTCTGTCGATACAGAACGATTGGAAAAGATGAATATCGCGATTCCGTGCCTCCTAGAGTGATTTATCGTTATATCGAACGTTTGCGAGGGCTGGAAAGTGAATCCTTAGCTTCTTTCGATACAGAACGCTTGGAAAAGATGAATATCGCGATTCCGAGCCTCCTGGAGTGATTTATTGTTATATCGAACGTTTGGGAGGGCTGGGCAATGAATCCTAACCTTCTGTCGGTACAAAACGATTGGAAAAGGTGAATATCGCGATTCCGAGCCTCCTACAGTGATTTATCGTTATATCCAACTATTGCGAGGGCTGGGAAGTGAATCCTTACCTTCTGTCGGTACAAGACGATTGGAAATGGTGAATATCGCAATTGCGTGCCATCTAGAGTAATTTATCGTTATATCGAACGATTGCGAGGGCGCGAAAGTGAATCCTTAGCTTCATTCGATACAGAACGTGTGGAAACGGTGAATATCGCGATTCCTAGCCTCCTAGAGTGATTTAACGTTATATCGAACAATTGCGGGGGCTGGGATGTGTATCCTTAACTTCTGTCGGTACAAAACGATTGGAAAAGATGAATATCGCGATTCCGAGCCTCCTAGAGTGATTTATCGTTATATCCAACTATTGCGAGGGCTGCGAAATGAATCCTAACCTTCTGTCGGTACAAAACGTTTGGAAAAGGTGAATATCGCGATTCCGAGCCTCCTAGAGTGATTTATCGTTATATCGAACGATTGCGAGGGCTGGAATGTGAATCCTTAGCTTCTTTCGATACAGAACGCGTGGAAACGGTGAATATCGCGATTCCGAGCCTCCTAGAGTGATTTATCGTTATATCGAACTATTGCGAGGGCGCGAAAGTGAATCCTTAGCTTCATTCGATACAGAACGTGTGGAAACGGTGAATATCGCGATTCCTAGCCTCCTAGAGTGATTTATCGTTATATCGAACGATTGCGAGAGCTGGAATGTGAATCCTTAGCTTCTTCCGATACAGAACGCGTGAAAACGGTGAATATCGCGATTCCGAGCCTCCTAGAGTGATTTATCGTTATATCGAACTATTGCGAGGGCGCGAAAGTGAATCCTTAGCTTCATTCGATACAGAACGTGTGGAAACGGTGAATATCGCGATTCCTAGCCTCCTAGAGTGATTTATCGTTATATCGAACTATTGCGAGGGCGCGAAAGTGAATCCTTAACTTCTGTCGGTACAAAACGATTGGAAAAGATGAATATCGCGATTCCGAGCCTCCTAGAGTGATTTATCGTTATATCGAACTATTGCGAGGGCGCGAAAGTGAATCCTTAGCTTCATTCGATACAGAACGTGTGGAAACGGTGAATATCGCGATTCCTAGCCTCCTAGAGTGATTTAACGTTATATCGAACAATTGCGGGGGCTGGGATGTGTATCCTTAACTTCTGTCGGTACAAAACGATTGGAAAAGATGAATATCGCGATTCCGAGCCTCCTAGAGTGATTTATCGTTATATCCAACTATTGCGAGGGCTGGAAAGTGAATCTTTACCTTCTGTCGATACAGAACGATTGGAAAAGATGAATATCGCGATTCCGTGCCTCCTAGAGTGATTTATCGTTATATCGAACGTTTGCGAGGGCTGGAAAGTGAATCCTTAGCTTCTTTCGATACAGAACGCTTGGAAAAGATGAATATCGCGATTCCGAGCCTCCTGGAGTGATTTATTGTTATATCGAACGTTTGGGAGGGCTGGGCAATGAATCCTAACCTTCTGTCGGTACAAAACGATTGGAAAAGATGAATATCGCGATTCCGAGCCTCCTGGAGTGATTTATTGTTATATCGAACGTTTGGGAGGGCTGGGCAATGAATCCTAACCTTCTGTCGGTACAAAACGATTGGAAAAGGTGAATATCGCGATTCCGAGCCTCCTACAGTGATTTATCGTTATATCCAACTATTGCGAGGGCTGGGAAGTGAATCCTTACCTTCTGTCGGTACAAGACGATTGGAAATGGTGAATATCGCAATTGCGTGCCATCTAGAGTAATTTATCGTTATATCGAACGATTGCGAGGGCGCAAAAGTGAATCCTTAGCTTCTTTCGAAACAGAACGTGTGGAAACGGTGAATATCACGATTCCGAGCCCCCTAGAGTGATTTATTGTTATATCGAACGTTTGGGAGGGCTGGGAAATGAATCCTAACCTTCTGTCGGTACTAAACGATTGGAAAAGGTGAAAATCGCGATTCCTAGACTCCTAGAGTGATTTAACGTTATATCGAACGATTGCGGGGGCTGGGATGTGTATCCTTAACTTCTGTCGGTACAAAACGCTTGGAAAAGATGAATATCGCGATTCCGAGCCTCCTAGAGGGATTTATTGTTATATCGAACGTTTGGGAGGGCTGCGAAATGAATCCTAACCTTCTGTCGGTACAAAACGTTTGGAAAAGGTGAATATCGCGTTTCCGAGCCTCCTAGAGTGATTTATCGTTATATCGAACGATTGCGAGGGCTGGAATGTGAATCCTTAGCTTCTTTCGATACAGAACTTGTGGAAACGGTGCATATCGCGATTCCGAGCCTCCTAGAGTGATTTAACGTTATATCGAAGGATTGCGGGGGCTGAGAAGTGAATCTTTACCTTCTGTCGATACAGAACGATTGGAAAAGGTGAATATCGCGATTCCGAGCCTCCTAGAGTGATTTATCATTATATCGGACGATTGCGAGGGCGCGAAAGTGAATCCTTAGCTTCATTCGATACAGAACGTGTGGAAACGGTGAATATCGCGATTCCTAGCCTCCTAGAGTGATTTATCGTTATATCGAACTATTGCGAGGGCGCGAAAGTGAATCCTTAGCTTCTTTCGATACAGAACGCGTGGAAACGGTGCATATCGCGATTCCGAGCCTCCTAGAGTGATTTATTGTTATATCGAACGTTTGGGAGGGCTGGGAAATGAATCCTAACCTTCTGTCGGTACAAAACGATTGGAAAAGGTGAATATCGCGATTCCGAGCCTCCTAGAGTGATTTATCGTTATATCCAACTATTGCGAGGGCTGGGAAGTGAATCCTTACCTTCTGTCGGTACAAGACGATTGGAAAAGGTGAATATCGCAATTGCGTGCCTTCTAGAGTAATTTATCGTTATATCGAACGATTGCGAGGGCGCAAAAGTGAATCCTTAGCTTCTTTCGATACAGAACGTGTGGAAACGGTGAATATCACGATTCCGAGCCCCCTAGAGTGATTTATTGTTATATCGAACGTTTGGGAGGGCTGGGAAATGAATCCTACCCTTCTGTCGGTACAAAACGATTGGAAAAGATGAAAATCGCGATTCCTAGACTCCTAGAGTGATATATCGTTATATCCAACTATTGCGAGGGCTGGGAAGTGAATCCTTACCTTCTGTCGGTACAAGACGATTGGAAAAGGTGAATATCGCAATTGCGTGCCTTCTAGAGTAATTTATCGTTATATCGAACGATTGCGAGGGCGCAAAAGTGAATCCTTAGCTTCTTTCGATACAGAACGTGTGGAAACGGTGAATATCACGATTCCGAGCCCCGGATATCGTTATAACGATAAATCACTCTAGGAGACTCGGAATCGCGATATTCATCTTTTCCAATCGTTTTGTACCGACAGAAGTTAAGGATACACATCCCAGCCCCCGCAATTGTTCGATATAACGTTAAATCACTCTAGGAGGCTAGGAATCGCGATATTCACCGTTTCCACACGTTCTGTATCGAATGAAGCTAAGGATTCACTTTCGCGCCCTCGCAATAGTTCGATATAACGATAAATCACTCTAGGAGGCTCGGAATCGCGATATTCATCTTTTCCAATCGTTTTGTACCGACAGAAGTTAAGGATTCACTTTCGCGCCCTCGCAATAGTTCGATATAACGATAAATCACTCTAGGAGGCTAGGAATCGCGATATTCACCGTTTCCACACGTTCTGTATCGAAAGAAGCTAAGGATTCACTTTTGCGCCCTCGCAATCGTTCGATATAACGATAAATTACTCTAGAAGGCACGCAATTGCGATATTCACCTTTTCCAATCGTCTTGTACCGACAGAAGGTAAGGATTCACTTCCCAGCCCTCGCAATAGTTGGATATAACGATAAATCACTCTAGGAGGCTCGGAATCGCGATATTCACCTTTTCCAATCGTTTTGTACCGACAGAAGGTTAGGATTCATTTCCCAGCCCTCCCAAACGTTCGATATAACAATAAATCACTCTAGGAGGCTCGGAATCGCGATATTCACCTTTTCCAAACGTTTTGTACCGACAGAAGGTTATTGTTATATCGAACGTTTGGGAGGGCTGGGCAATGAATCCTAACCTTCTGTCGGTACAAAACGATTGGAAAAGGTGAATATCGCGATTCCGAGCCTCCTAGAGTGATTTATCGTTATATCCAACTATTGCGAGGGCTGGGAAGTGAATCCTTACCTTCTGTCGGTACAAGACGATTGGAAAAGGTGAATATCGCAATTGCGTGCCATCTAGAGTAATTTATCGTTATATCGAACGATTGCGAGGGCGCAAAAGTGAATCCTTAGCTTCTTTCGATACAGAACGTGTGGAAACGGTGAATATCACGATTCCGAGCCCCCTAGAGTGATTTATTGTTATATCGAACGTTTGGGAGGGCTGGGAAATGAATCCTAACCTTCTGTCGGTACAAAACGATTGGAAAAGGTGAAAATCGCGATTCCTAGACTCCTAGAGTGATTTAACGTTATATCGAACGATTGCGGGGGCTGGGATGTGTATCCTTAACTTCTGTCGGTACAAAACGCTTGGAAAAGATGAATATCGCGATTCCGAGCCTCCTAGAGGGATTTATTGTTATATCGAACGTTTGAGAGGGCGCAAAAGTGAATCCTTAGCTTCTTTCGATACAGAACTTGTGGAAACGGTGAATATCACGATTCCGAGCCCCCTAGAGTGATTTATTGTTATATCGAACGTTTGGGAGGGCTGGGAAATGAATCCTAACCTTCTGTCGGTACAAAACGATTGGAAAAGGTGAAAATCGCGATTCCTAGACTCCTAGAGTGATTTAACGTTATATCGAACGATTGCGAGGGCTGGAATGTGAATCCTTAGCTTCTTTCGATACAGAACTTGTGGAAACGGTGCATATCGCGATTCCGAGCCTCCTAGAGTGATTTAACGTTATATCGAAGGATTGCGGGGGCTGGGAAGTGAATCTTTACCTTCTGTCGATACAGAACGATTGGAAAAGGTGAATATCGCGATTCCGAGCCTCCTAGAGTGATTTATCATTATATCGGACGATTGAGAGGGCGCGAAAGTGAATCCTTAGCTTCTTTCGATACAGAACGTGTGGAAACGGTGAATATCGCGAGTCCAAGCATCCTAGAGTGATTTATCGTTATATCGAACTATTGCGAGGGCGCGAAAGTGAATCCTTAGCTTCTTTCGATACAGAACGCGTGGAAACGGTGCATATCGCGATTCCGAGCCTCCTAGAGTGATTTATTGTTATATCGAACGTTTGGGAGGGCTGGGAAATGAATCCTAACCTTCTGTCGGTACAAAACGATTGGAAAAGGTGAATATCGCGATTCCGAGCCTCCTAGAGTGATTTATCGTTATATCCAACTATTGCGAGGGCTGGGAAGTGAATCCTTACCTTCTGTCGGTACAAGACGATTGGAAAAGGTGAATATCGCAATTGCGTGCCTTCTAGAGTAATTTATCGTTATATCGAACGATTGCGAGGGCGCAAAAGTGAATCCTTAGCTTCTTTCGATACAGAACGTGTGGAAACGGTGAATATCACGATTCCGAGCCCCCTAGAGTGATTTATTGTTAAATCGAACGTTTGGGAGGGCTGCGAAATGAATCCTAACCTTCTGTCGGTACAAAACGTTTGGAAAAGGTGAATATCGCGATTCCGAGCCTCCTAGAGTGATTTATCGTTATATCGAACGATTGCGAGGGCTGGAATGTGAATCCTTAGCTTCTTTCGATACAGAACTTGTGGAAACGGTGCATAACGCGATTCCGAACCTCCTAGAGTGATTTAACGTTATATCGAAGGATTGCGGGGGCTGGGAAGTGAATCTTTACCTTCTGTCGATACAGAACGATTGGAAAAGGTGAATATCGCGATTCCGAGCCTCCTAGAGTGATTTATCATTATATCGGACGATTGCGAGGGCGCGAAAGTGAATCCTTAGCTTCTTTCGATACAGAACGTGTGGAAACGGTGAATATCGCGAGTCCAAGCATCCTAGAGTGATTTATCGTTATATCGAACGATTGCGAGAGCTGGAATGTGAATCCTTAGCTTCTTCCGATACAGAACGCGTGGAAACGGTGAATATCGCGATTCCGAGCCTCCTAGAGTGATTTATCGTTATATCGAACTATTGCGAGGGCGCGAAAGTGAATCCTTAGCTTCTTTCGATACAGAACGCGTGGAAACGGTGCATATCGCGATTCCGAGCCTCCTAGAGTGATTTATTGTTTAATCGAACGTTTGGGAGGGCTGGGAAATGAATCCTAACCTTCTGTCGGTACAAAACGATTGGAAAAGGTGAATATCGCGATTCCGAGCCTCCTAGAGTGATTTATCGTTATATCCAACTATTGCGAGGGCTGGGAAGTGAATCCTTAACTTCTGTCGGTACAAAACGCTTGGAAAAGATGAATATCGCAATTGCGTGCCTTCTAGAGTAATTTATCGTTATATCGAACGATTGCGAGGGCGCAAAAGTGAATCCTTAGCTTCTTTCGATACAGAACGTGTGGAAACGGTGAATATCACGATTCCGAGCCCCCTAGAGTGATTTATTGTTATATCGAACGTTTGGGAGGGCTGGGAAATGAATCCTAACCTTCTGTCGGTACAAAACGATTGGAAAAGGTGAATATCGCGTTTCCGAGCCTCCTAGAGTGATTTATCGTTATATCCAACTATTGCGAGGGCTGGGAAGTGAATCCTTACCTTCTGTCGGTACAAGACGATGGGAAAAGGTGAATATCGCAATTGCGTGCCTTCTAGAGTAATAATATCGTTATATCGAACGATTGCGAGGGCGCAAAAGTGAATCCTTAGCTTCTTTCGATACAGAACGTGTGGAAACGGTGAATATCACGATTCCGAGCCCCCTAGAGTGATTTATTGTTATATCGAACGTTTGGGAGGGCTGGGAAATGAATCCTAACCTTCTGTCGGTACAAAACGATTGGAAAAGATGAAAATCGCGATTCCTAGACTCCTAGAGTGATATAACGTTATATCGAACGATTGCGGGGGCTGGGATGTGTATCCTTAACTTCTGTCGGTACAAAACGCTTGGAAAAGATGAATATCGCGATTCCGTGCCTGCTAGAGTGATTTATTGTTAAATCGAACGTTTGGGAGGGCTGCGAAATGAATCCTAACCTTCTGTCGGTACAAAACGTTTGGAAAAGGTGAATATCGTGATTCCGAGCCTCCTAGAGTGATTTATCGTTATATCGAACGATTGCGAGGGCTGGAATGTGAATCCTTAGCTTCTTTCGATACAGAACTTGTGGAAACGGTGCATAACGCGATTCCGAACCTCCTAGAGTGATTTAACGTTATATCGAAGGATTGCGGGGGCTGGGAAGTGAATCTTTACCTTCTGTCGATGCAGAACGATTGGAAAAGGTGAATATCGTGATTCCGAGCCTCCTAGAGTGATTTATCATTATATCGGACGATTGCGAGGGCGCGAAAGTGAATCCTTAGCTTCTTTCGATACAGAACGTGTGGAAACGGTGAATATCGCGAGTCCAAGCATCCTAGAGTGATTTATCGTTATATCGAACGATTGCGAGAGCTGGAATGTGAATCCTTAGCTTCTTCCGATACAGAACGCGTGGAAACGGTGAATATCGCGATTCCGAGCCTCCTAGAGTGATTTATCGTTATATCGAACTATTGCGAGGGCGCGAAAGTGAATCCTTAGCTTCATTCGATACAGAACGTGTGGAAACGGTGAATATCGCGATTCCTAGCCTCCTAGAGTGATTTAACGTTATATCGAACGATTGCGGGGGCTGGGAAGTGAATCCTTACCTTCTGTCGGTACAAAACGCTTGGAAAAGATGAATATCGCGATTCCGAGCCTCCTAGAGTGATTTATTGTTATATCGAACGTTTGGAAGGGCTGGGAAATGAATCCTAACCTTCTGTCGGTACAAAACGATTGGAAAAGGTGAATATCGCGATTCCGAGCCTCCTAGAGTGATTTATCGCTATATCGAAAGATTGCGAGGGCTGGGAAGTGAATCCTTAGCTTCTTTCGATACAGAACGTGTGGAAACGGTGAATATCGCGATTCCGAGCCTCCTAGAGTGATTTATCGTTATATCGAACTATTGCGAGGGCGCGAAAGTGAATCCTTAGCTTCATTCGATACAGAACGTGTGGAAACGGTGAATATCGCGATTCCTAGCCTCCTAGAGTGATTTAACGTTATATCGAACGATTGCGGGGGCTGGGATGTGTATCCTTAACTTCTGTCGGTACAAAACGCTTGGAAAAGATGAATATCGCGATTCCGAGCCTCCTAGAGTGATTTATTGTTATATCGAACGTTTGGGAGGGCTGGGAAATGAATCCTAACCTTCTGTCGGTACAAAACGATTGGAAAAGGTGAATATCGCGATTCCGAGCCTCCTAGAGTGATTTATCGTTATATCCAACTATTGCGAGGGCTGGGAAGTGAATCCTTACCTTCTGTCGGTACAAGACGATTGGAAAAGGTGAATATCGCAATTGCGTGCCTTCTAGAGTAATTTATCGTTATATCGAACGATTGCGAGGGCGCAAAAGTGAATCCTTAGCTTCTTTCGATACAGAACGTGTGGAAACGGTGAATATCACGATTCCGAGCCCCCTAGAGTGATTTATTGTTATATCGAACGTTTGGGAGGGCTGGGAAATGAATCCTAACCTTCTGTCGGTACAAAACGATTGGAAAAGATGAAAATCGCGATTCCGAGCCTCCTAGAGTGATTTATCGTTATATCGAACGATGGCGAGGGCTGGAATGTGAATCCTTAGCTTCTTTCGATACAGAACCTGTGGAAACGGTGCATAACGCGATTCCGAACCTCCTAGAGTGATTTAACGTTATATCGAACTATTGCGAGGGCGCGAAAGTGAATCCTTAGCTTCATTCGATACAGAACGTGTGGAAACGGTGAATATCGCGATTCCTAGCCTCCTAGAGTGATTTATCGTTATATCGAACTATTGCGAGGGCGCGAAAGTGAATCCTTAGCTTCTTTCGATACAGAACGCGTGGAAACGGTGAATATCGCGATTCCGAGCCTCCTGGAGTGATTTAACGTTATATCGAACAATTGCGGGGGCTGGGATGTGTATCCTTAACTTCTGTCGGTACAAAACGATTGGAAAAGATGAATATCGCGATTCCGAGCCTCCTAGAGTGATTTATCGTTATATCCAACTATTGCGAGGGCTGGAAAGTGAATCTTTACCTTCTGTCGATACAGAACGATTGGAAAAGATGAATATCGCGATTCCGTGCCTCCTAGAGTGATTTATCGTTATATCGAACGTTTGCGAGGGCTGGAATGTGAATCCTTAGCTTCTTTCGATACAGAACGCTTGGAAAAGATGAATATCGCGATTCCGAGCCTCCTGGAGTGATTTATTGTTATATCGAACGTTTGGGAGGGCTGGGCAATGAATCCTAACCTTCTGTCGGTACAAAACGATTGGAAAAGGTGAATATCGCGATTCCGAGCCTCCTAGAGTGATTTATCGTTATATCGAAAGATTGCGAGGGCTGGACAGTGAATCCTTAGCTTCTTTCGATACAGAACGTGTGGAAACGGTGAATATCGCGATTCCGAGCCTCCTAGAGTGATTTATCATTATATCGGACGATTGCGAGGGCGCGAAAGTGAATCCTTAGCTTCTGTCGATACAGAACGTGTGGAAACGGTGAATATCGCGAGTCCAAGCATCCTAGAGTGATTTATCGTTATATCGAACGATTGCGAGAGCTGGAATGTGAATCCTTAGCTTTTTCCGATACAGAACGCGTGGAAACGGTGAATATCGCGATTCCGAGCCTCCTAGAGTGATTTATCGTTATATCGAACTATTGCGAGGGCGCGAAAGTGAATCCTTAGCTTCATTCGATACAGAACGTGCGGAAACGGTGAATATCGCGATTCCTAGCCTCCTAGAGTGATTTATCGTTATATCGAACTATTGCGAGGGCGCGAAAGTGAATCCTTAACTTCTGTCGGTACAAAACGATTGGAAAAGATGAATATCGCGATTCCGAGCCTCCTAGAGTGATTTATTGTTATATCGAACGTTTGGGAGGGCTGGGAAATGAATCCTAACCTTCTGTCGGTACAAAACGATTGGAAAAGGTGAAAATCGCGATTCCTAGACTCCTAGAGTGATTTAACGTTATATCGAACGATTGCGGGGGCTGGGATGTGTATCCTTAACTTCTGTCGGTACAAAACGCTTGGAAAAGATGAATATCGCGATTCCGAGCCTCCTAGAGGGATTTATTGTTATATCGAACGTTTGAGAGGGCGCAAAAGTGAATCCTTAGCTTCTTTCGATACAGAACTTGTGGAAACGGTGAATATCACGATTCCGAGCCCCCTAGAGTGATTTATTGTTATATCGAACGTTTGGGAGGGCTGGGAAATGAATCCTAACCTTCTGTCGGTACAAAACGATTGGAAAAGATGAAAATCGCGATTCCTAGACTCCTAGAGTGATATAACGTTATATCGAACGATTGCGGGGGCTGGGATGTGTATCCTTAACTTCTGTCGGTACAAAACGCTTGGAAAAGATGAATATCGCGATTCTGTGCCTCCTAGAGTGATTTATTGTTAAATCGAACGTTTGGGAGGGCTGCGAAATGAATCCTAACCTTCTGTCGGTACAAAACGTTTGGAAAAGGTGAATATCGCGATTCCGAGCCTCCTAGAGTGATTTATCATTATATCGGACGATTGCGAGGGCGCGAAAGTGAATCCTTAGCTTCTTTCGATACAGAACGTGTGGAAACGGTGAATATCGCGTGTCCAAGCATCCTAGAGTGATTTATCGTTATATCGAACGATTGCGAGAGCTGGAATGTGAATCCTTAGCTTCTTCCGATACAGAACGCGTGGAAACGGTGAATATCGCGATTCCGAGCCTCTTAGAGTGATTTATCGTTATATCGAACTATTGCGAGGGCGCGAAAGTGAATCCTTAGCTTCATTCGATACAGAACGTGTGGAAACGGTGAATATCGCGATTCCTAGCCTCCTAGAGTGATTTATCGTTATATCGAACTATTGCGAGGGCGCGAAAGTGAATCCTTAACTTCTGTCGGTACAAAACGATTGGAAAAGATGAATATCGCGATTCCGAGCCTCCTAGAGTGATTTATCGTTATATCGAACTATTGCGAGGGCGCGAAAGTGAATCCTTAGCTTCATTCGATACAGAACGTGTGGAAACGGTGAATATCGCGATTCCTAGCCTCCTAGAGTGATTTAACGTTATATCGAACAATTGCGGGGGCTGGGATGTGTATCCTTAACTTCTGTCGGTACAAAACGATTGGAAAAGATGAATATCGCGATTCCGAGTCTCCTAGAGTGATTTATCGTTATAACCAACTATTGCGAGGGCTGGAAAGTGAATCTTTACCTTCTGTCGATACAGAACGATTGGAAAAGATGAATATCGCGATTCCGTGCCTCCTAGAGTGATTTATCGTTATATCGAACGTTTGCGAGGGCTGGAAAGTGAATCCTTAGCTTCTTTCGATACAGAACGCTTGGAAAAGATGAATATCGCGATTCCGAGCCTCCTGGAGTGATTTATTGTTATATCGAACGTTTGGGAGGGCTGGGCAATGAATCCTAACCTTCTGTCGGTACAAAACGATTGGAAAAGGTGAATATCGCGATTCCGAGCCTCCTAGAGTGATTTATCGTTATATCCAACTATTGCGAGGGCTGGGAAGTGAATCCTTACCTTCTGTCGGTACAAGACGATTGGAAAAGGTGAATATCGCAATTGCGTGCCATCTAGAGTAATTTATCGTTATATCGAACGATTGCGAGGGCGCAAAAGTGAATCCTTAGCTTCTTTCGATACAGAACGTGTGGAAACGGTGAATATCACGATTCCGAGCCCCCTAGAGTGATTTATTGTTATATCGAACGTTTGGGAGGGCTGGGAAATGAATCCTAACCTTCTGTCGGTACAAAACGATTGGAAAAGGTGAAAATCGCGATTCCTAGACTCCTAGAGTGATTTAACGTTATATCGAACGATTGCGGGGGCTGGGATGTGTATCCTTAACTTCTGTCGGTACAAAACGCTTGGAAAAGATGAATATCGCGATTCCGAGCCTCCTAGAGGGATTTATTGTTATATCGAACGTTTGAGAGGGCGCAAAAGTGAATCCTTAGCTTCTTTCGATACAGAACTTGTGGAAACGGTGAATATCACGATTCCGAGCCCCCTAGAGTGATTTATTGTTATATCGAACGTTTGGGAGGGCTGGGAAATGAATCCTAACCTTCTGTCGGTACAAAACGATTGGAAAAGGTGAAAATCGCGATTCCTAGACTCCTAGAGTGATTTAACGTTATATCGAACGATTGCGAGGGCTGGAATGTGAATCCTTAGCTTCTTTCGATACAGAACTTGTGGAAACGGTGCATATCGCGATTCCGAGCCTCCTAGAGTGATTTAACGTTATATCGAAGGATTGCGGGGGCTGGGAAGTGAATCTTTACCTTCTGTCGATACAGAACGATTGGAAAAGGTGAATATCGCGATTCCGAGCCTCCTAGAGTGATTTATCATTATATCGGACGATTGAGAGGGCGCGAAAGTGAATCCTTAGCTTCTTTCGATACAGAACGTGTGGAAACGGTGAATATCGCGAGTCCAAGCATCCTAGAGTGATTTATCGTTATATCGAAGGATTGCGGGGGCTGGGAAGTGAATCTTTACCTTCTGTCGATGCAGAACGATTGGAAAAGGTGAATATCGTGATTCCGAGCCTCCTAGAGTGATTTATCATTATATCGGACGATTGCGAGGGCGCGAAAGTGAATCCTTAGCTTCTTTCGATACAGAACGTGTGGAAACGGTGAATATCGCGAGTCCAAGCATCCTAGAGTGATTTATCGTTATATCGAACGATTGCGAGAGCTGGAATGTGAATCCTTAGCTTCTTCCGATACAGAACGCGTGGAAACGGTGAATATCGCGATTCCGAGCCTCCTAGAGTGATTTATCGTTATATCGAACTATTGCGAGGGCGCGAAAGTGAATCCTTAGCTTCATTCGATACAGAACGTGTGGAAACGGTGAATATCGCGATTCCTAGCCTCCTAGAGTGATTTAACGTTATATCGAACGATTGCGGGGGCTGGGAAGTGAATCCTTACCTTCTGTCGGTACAAAACGCTTGGAAAAGATGAATATCGCGATTCCGAGCCTCCTAGAGTGATTTATTGTTATATCGAACGTTTGGAAGGGCTGGGAAATGAATCCTAACCTTCTGTCGGTACAAAACGATTGGAAAAGGTGAATATCGCGATTCCGAGCCTCCTAGAGTGATTTATCGCTATATCGAACGATTGCGAGGGCTGGGAAGTGAATCCTTAGCTTCTTTCGATACAGAACGTGTGGAAACGGTGAATATCGCGATTCCGAGCCTCCTAGAGTGATTTATCGTTATATCGAACTATTGCGAGGGCGCGAAAGTGAATCCTTAGCTTCATTCGATACAGAACGTGTGGAAACGGTGAATATCGCGATTCCTAGCCTCCTAGAGTGATTTAACGTTATATCGAACGATTGCGGGGGCTGGGATGTGTATCCTTAACTTCTGTCGGTACAAAACGCTTGGAAAAGATGAATATCGCGATTCCGAGCCTCCTAGAGTGATTTATTGTTATATCGAACGTTTGGGAGGGCTGGGAAATGAATCCTAACCTTCTGTCGGTACAAAACGATTGGAAAAGGTGAATATCGCGATTCCGAGCCTCCTAGAGTGATTTATCGTTATATCCAACTATTGCGAGGGCTGGGAAGTGAATCCTTACCTTCTGTCGGTACAAGACGATTGGAAAAGGTGAATATCGCAATTGCGTGCCTTCTAGAGTAATTTATCGTTATATCGAACGATTGCGAGGGCGCAAAAGTGAATCCTTAGCTTCTTTCGATACAGAACGTGTGGAAACGGTGAATATCACGATTCCGAGCCCCCTAGAGTGATTTATTGTTATATCGAACGTTTGGGAGGGCTGGGAAATGAATCCTAACCTTCTGTCGGTACAAAACGATTGGAAAAGATGAAAATCGCGATTCCGAGCCTCCTAGAGTGATTTATCGTTATATCGAACGATGGCGAGGGCTGGAATGTGAATCCTTAGCTTCTTTCGATACAGAACCTGTGGAAACGGTGCATAACGCGATTCCGAACCTCCTAGAGTGATTTAACGTTATATCGAACTATTGCGAGGGCGCGAAAGTGAATCCTTAGCTTCATTCGATACAGAACGTGTGGAAACGGTGAATATCGCGATTCCTAGCCTCCTAGAGTGATTTATCGTTATATCGAACTATTGCGAGGGCGCGAAAGTGAATCCTTAGCTTCTTTCGATACAGAACGCGTGGAAACGGTGAATATCGCGATTCCGAGCCTCCTAGAGTGATTTAACGTTATATCGAACAATTGCGGGGGCTGGGATGTGTATCCTTAACTTCTGTCGGTACAAAACGATTGGAAAAGATGAATATCGCGATTCCGAGCCTCCTAGAGTGATTTATCGTTATATCCAACTATTGCGAGGGCTGGAAAGTGAATCTTTACCTTCTGTCGATACAGAACGATTGGAAAAGATGAATATCGCGATTCCGTGCCTCCTAGAGTGATTTATCGTTATATCGAACGTTTGCGAGGGCTGGAATGTGAATCCTTAGCTTCTTTCGATACAGAACGCTTGGAAAAGATGAATATCGCGATTCCGAGCCTCCTGGAGTGATTTATTGTTATATCGAACGTTTGGGAGGGCTGGGCAATGAATCCTAACCTTCTGTCGGTACAAAACGATTGGAAAAGGTGAATATCGCGATTCCGAGCCTCCTAGAGTGATTTATCGTTATATCGAAAGATTGCGAGGGCTGGACAGTGAATCCTTAGCTTCTTTCGATACAGAACGTGTGGAAACGGTGAATATCGCGATTCCGAGCCTCCTAGAGTGATTTATCATTATATCGGACGATTGCGAGGGCGCGAAAGTGAATCCTTAGCTTCTGTCGATACAGAACGTGTGGAAACGGTGAATATCGCGAGTCCAAGCATCCTAGAGTGATTTATCGTTATATCGAACGATTGCGAGAGCTGGAATGTGAATCCTTAGCTTTTTCCGATACAGAACGCGTGGAAACGGTGAATATCGCGATTCCGAGCCTCCTAGAGTGATTTATCGTTATATCGAACTATTGCGAGGGCGCGAAAGTGAATCCTTAGCTTCATTCGATACAGAACGTGTGGAAACGGTGAATATCGCGATTCCTAGCCTCCTAGAGTGATTTATCGTTATATCGAACTATTGCGAGGGCGCGAAAGTGAATCCTTAACTTCTGTCGGTACAAAACGATTGGAAAAGATGAATATCGCGATTCCGAGCCTCCTAGAGTGATTTATTGTTATATCGAACGTTTGGGAGGGCTGGGAAATGAATCCTAACCTTCTGTCGGTACAAAACGATTGGAAAAGGTGAAAATCGCGATTCCTAGACTCCTAGAGTGATTTAACGTTATATCGAACGATTGCGGGGGCTGGGATGTGTATCCTTAACTTCTGTCGGTACAAAACGCTTGGAAAAGATGAATATCGCGATTCCGAGCCTCCTAGAGGGATTTATTGTTATATCGAACGTTTGAGAGGGCGCAAAAGTGAATCCTTAGCTTCTTTCGATACAGAACTTGTGGAAACGGTGAATATCACGATTCCGAGCCCCCTAGAGTGATTTATTGTTATATCGAACGTTTGGGAGGGCTGGGAAATGAATCCTAACCTTCTGTCGGTACAAAACGATTGGAAAAGGTGAATATCGCGATTCCGAGCCTCCTAGAGTGATTTATCGTTATATCCAACTATTGCGAGGGCTGGGAAGTGAATCCTTACCTTCTGTCGGTACAAGACGATTGGAAAAGGTGAATATCGCAATTGCGTGCCTTCTAGAGTAATTTATCGTTATATCGAACGATTGCGAGGGCGCAAAAGTGAATCCTTAGCTTCTTTCGATACAGAACGTGTGGAAACGGTGAATATCACGATTCTGAGCCCCCTAGAGTGATTTATTGTTATATCGAACGTTTGGGAGGGCTGGGAAATGAATCCTAACCTTCTGTCGGTACAAAACGATTGGAAAAGATGAAAATCGCGATTCCTAGACTCCTAGAGTGATATAACGTTATATCGAACGATTGCGGGGGCTGGGATGTGTATCCTTAACTTCTGTCGGTACAAAACGCTTGGAAAAGATGAATATCGCGATTCTGTGCCTCCTAGAGTGATTTATTGTTAAATCGAACGTTTGGGAGGGCTGCGAAATGAATCCTAACCTTCTGTCGGTACAAAACGTTTGGAAAAGGTGAATATCGCGATTCCGAGCCTCCTAGAGTGATTTATCATTATATCGGACGATTGCGAGGGCGCGAAAGTGAATCCTTAGCTTCTTTCGATACAGAACGTGTGGAAACGGTGAATATCGCGTGTCCAAGCATCCTAGAGTGATTTATCGTTATATCGAACGATTGCGAGAGCTGGAATGTGAATCCTTAGCTTCTTCCGATACAGAACGCGTGGAAACGGTGAATATCGCGATTCCGAGCCTCTTAGAGTGATTTATCGTTATATCGAACTATTGCGAGGGCGCGAAAGTGAATCCTTAGCTTCATTCGATACAGAACGTGTGGAAACGGTGAATATCGCGATTCCTAGCCTCCTAGAGTGATTTATCGTTATATCGAACTATTGCGAGGGCGCGAAAGTGAATCCTTAACTTCTGTCGGTACAAAACGATTGGAAAAGATGAATATCGCGATTCCGAGCCTTCTAGAGTGATTTATCGTTATATCGAACTATTGCGAGGGCGCGAAAGTGAATCCTTAGCTTCATTCGATACAGAACGTGTGGAAACGGTGAATATCGCGATTCCTAGCCTCCTAGAGTGATTTAACGTTATATCGAACAATTGCGGGGGCTGGGATGTGTATCCTTAACTTCTGTCGGTACAAAACGATTGGAAAAGATGAATATCGCGATTCCGAGTCTCCTAGAGTGATTTATCGTTATAACCAACTATTGCGAGGGCTGGAAAGTGAATCTTTACCTTCTGTCGATACAGAACGATTGGAAAAGATGAATATCGCGATTCCGTGCCTCCTAGAGTGATTTATCGTTATATCGAACGTTTGCGAGGGCTGGAAAGTGAATCCTTAGCTTCTTTCGATACAGAACGCTTGGAAAAGATGAATATCGCGATTCCGAGCCTCCTGGAGTGATTTATTGTTATATCGAACGTTTGGGAGGGCTGGGCAATGAATCCTAACCTTCTGTCGGTACAAAACGATTGGAAAAGGTGAATATCGCGATTCCGAGCCTCCTAGAGTGATTTATCGTTATATCCAACTATTGCGAGGGCTGGGAAGTGAATCCTTACCTTCTGTCGGTACAAGACGATTGGAAAAGGTGAATATCGCAATTGCGTGCCATCTAGAGTAATTTATCGTTATATCGAACGATTGCGAGGGCGCAAAAGTGAATCCTTAGCTTCTTTCGATACAGAACGTGTGGAAACGGTGAATATCACGATTCCGAGCCCCCTAGAGTGATTTATTGTTATATCGAACGTTTGGGAGGGCTGGGAAATGAATCCTAACCTTCTGTCGGTACAAAACGATTGGAAAAGGTGAAAATCGCGATTCCTAGACTCCTAGAGTGATTTAACGTTATATCGAACGATTGCGGGGGCTGGGATGTGTATCCTTAACTTCTGTCGGTACAAAACGCTTGGAAAAGATGAATATCGCGATTCCGAGCCTCCTAGAGGGATTTATTGTTATATCGAACGTTTGAGAGGGCGCAAAAGTGAATCCTTAGCTTCTTTCGATACAGAACTTGTGGAAACGGTGAATATCACGATTCCGAGCCCCCTAGAGTGATTTATTGTTATATCGAACGTTTGGGAGGGCTGGGAAATGAATCCTAACCTTCTGTCGGTACAAAACGATTGGAAAAGGTGAAAATCGCGATTCCTAGACTCCTAGAGTGATTTAACGTTATATCGAACGATTGCGAGGGCTGGAATGTGAATCCTTAGCTTCTTTCGATACAGAACTTGTGGAAACGGTGCATATCGCGATTCCGAGCCTCCTAGAGTGATTTAACGTTATATCGAAGGATTGCGGGGGCTGGGAAGTGAATCTTTACCTTCTGTCGATACAGAACGATTGGAAAAGGTGAATATCGCGATTCCGAGCCTCCTAGAGTGATTTATCATTATATCGGACGATTGAGAGGGCGCGAAAGTGAATCCTTAGCTTCTTTCGATACAGAACGTGTGGAAACGGTGAATATCGCGAGTCCAAGCATCCTAGAGTGATTTATCGTTATATCGAACTATTGCGAGGGCGCGAAAGTGAATCCTTAGCTTCTTTCGATACAGAACGCGTGGAAACGGTGCATATCGCGATTCCGAGCCTCCTAGAGTGATTTATTGTTATATCGAACGTTTGGGAGGGCTGGGAAATGAATCCTAACCTTCTGTCGGTACAAAACGATTGGAAAAGGTGAATATCGCGATTCCGAGCCTCCTAGAGTGATTTATCGTTATATCCAACTATTGCGAGGGCTGGGAAGTGAATCCTTACCTTCTGTCGGTACAAGACGATTGGAAAAGGTGAATATCGCAATTGCGTGCCTTCTAGAGTAATTTATCGTTATATCGAACGATTGCGAGGGCGCAAAAGTGAATCCTTAGCTTCTTTCGATACAGAACGTGTGGAAACGGTGAATATCACGATTCCGAGCCCCCTAGAGTGATTTATTGTTAAATCGAACGTTTGGGAGGGCTGCGAAATGAATCCTAACCTTCTGTCGGTACAAAACGTTTGGAAAAGGTGAATATCGCGATTCCGAGCCTCCTAGAGTGATTTATCGTTATATCGAACGATTGCGAGGGCTGGAATGTGAATCCTTAGCTTCTTTCGATACAGAACTTGTGGAAACGGTGCATAACGCGATTCCGAACCTCCTAGAGTGATTTAACGTTATATCGAAGGATTGCGGGGACTGGGAAGTGAATCTTTACCTTCTGTCGATACAGAACGATTGGAAAAGGTGAATATCGCGATTCCGAGCCTCCTAGAGTGATTTATCATTATATCGGACGATTGCGAGGGCGCGAAAGTGAATCCTTAGCTTCTTTCGATACAGAACGTGTGGAAACGGTGAATATCGCGAGTCCAAGCATCCTAGAGTGATTTATCGTTATATCGAACGATTGCGAGAGCTGGAATGTGAATCCTTAGCTTCTTCCGATACAGAACGCGTGGAAACGGTGAATATTGCGATTCCGAGCCTCCTAGAGTGATTTATCGTTATATCGAACTATTGCGAGGGCGCGAAAGTGAATCCTTAGCTTCATTCGATACAGAACGTGTGGAAACGGTGAATATCGCGATTCCTAGCCTCCTAGAGTGATTTATCGTTATATCGAACTATTGCGAGGGCGCGAAAGTGAATCCTTAGCTTCTTTCGATACAGAACGCGTGGAAACGGTGAATATCGCGATTCCGAGCCTCCTAGAGTGATTTATCGTTATATCGAACTATTGCGAGGGCGCGAAAGTGAATCCTTAGCTTCTTTCGATACAGAACGCGTGGAAACGGTGCATATCGCGATTCCGAGCCTCCTAGAGTGATTTATTGTTTAATCGAACGTTTGGGAGGGCTGGGAAATGAATCCTAACCTTCTGTCGGTACAAAACGATTGGAAAAGGTGAATATCGCGATTCCGAGCCTCCTAGAGTGATTTATCGTTATATCCAACTATTGCGAGGGCTGGGAAGTGAATCCTTAACTTCTGTCGGTACAAAACGCTTGGAAAAGATGAATATCGCAATTGCGTGCCTTCTAGAGTAATTTATCGTTATATCGAACGATTGCGAGGGCGCAAAAGTGAATCCTTAGCTTCTTTCGATACAGAACGTGTGGAAACGGTGAATATCACGATTCCGAGCCCCCTAGAGTGATTTATTGTTATATCGAACGTTTGGGAGGGCTGGGAAATGAATCCTAACCTTCTGTCGGTACAAAACGATTGGAAAAGGTGAATATCGCGTTTCCGAGCCTCCCAGAGTGATTTATCGTAATATCCAACTATTGCGAGGGCTGGGAAGTGAATCCTTACCTTCTGTCGGTACAAGACGATGGGAAAAGGTGAATATCGCAATTGCGTGCCTTCTAGAGTAATAATATCGTTATATCGAACGATTGCGAGGGCGCAAAAGTGAATCCTTAGCTTCTTTCGATACAGAACGTGTGGAAACGGTGAATATCACGATTCCGAGCCCCCTAGAGTGATTTATTGTTATATCGAACGTTTGGGAGGGCTGGGAAATGAATCCTAACCTTCTGTCGGTACAAAACGATTGGAAAAGATGAAAATCGCGATTCCTAGACTCCTAGAGTGATATAACGTTATATCGAACGATTGCGGGGGCTGGGATGTGTATCCTTAACTTCTGTCGGTACAAAACGCTTGGAAAAGATGAATATCGCGATTCCGTGCCTCCTAGAGTGATTTATTGTTAAATCGAACGTTTGGGAGGGCTGCGAAATGAATCCTAACCTTCTGTCGGTACAAAACGTTTGGAAAAGGTGAATATCGCGATTCCGAGCCTCCTAGAGTGATTTATCGTTATATCGAACGATTGCGAGGGCTGGAATGTGAATCCTTAGCTTCTTTCGATACAGAACTTGTGGAAACGGTGCATAACGCGATTCCGAACCTCCTAGAGTGATTTAACGTTATATCGAAGGATTGCGGGGGCTGGGAAGTGAATCTTTACCTTCTGTCGATGCAGAACGATTGGAAAAGGTGAATATCGTGATTCCGAGCCTCCTAGAGTGATTTATCATTATATCGGACGATTGCGAGGGCGCGAAAGTGAATCCTTAGCTTCTTTCGATACAGAACGTGTGGAAACGGTGAATATCGCGAGTCCAAGCATCCTAGAGTGATTTATCGTTATATCGAACGATTGCGAGAGCTGGAATGTGAATCCTTAGCTTCTTCCGATACAGAACGCGTGGAAACGGTGAATATCGCGATTCCGAGCCTCCTAGAGTGATTTATCGTTATATCGAACTATTGCGAGGGCGCGAAAGTGAATCCTTAGCTTCATTCGATACAGAACGTGTGGAAACGGTGAATATCGCGATTCCTAGCCTCCTAGAGTGATTTAACGTTATATCGAACGATTGCGGGGGCTGGGAAGTGAATCCTTACCTTCTGTCGGTACAAAACGCTTGGAAAAGATGAATATCGCGATTCCGAGCCTCCTAGAGTGATTTATTGTTATATCGAACGTTTGGGAGGGCTGGGAAATGAATCCTAACCTTCTGTCGGTACAAAACGATTGGAAAAGGTGAATATCGCGATTCCGAGCCTCCTAGAGTGATTTATCGTTATATCCAACTATTGCGAGGGCTGGGAAGTGAATCCTTACCTTCTGTCGGTACAAGACGATTGGAAAAGGTGAATATCGCAATTGCGTGCCTTCTAGAGTAATTTATCGTTATATCGAACGATTGCGAGGGCGCAAAAGTGAATCCTTAGCTTCTTTCGATACAGAACGTGTGGAAACGGTGAATATCACGATTCCGAGCCCCCTAGAGTGATTTATTGTTATATCGAACGTTTGGGAGGGCTGGGAAATGAATCCTAACCTTCTGTCGGTACAAAACGATTGGAAAAGATGAAAATCGCGATTCCGAGCCTCCTAGAGTGATTTATCGTTATATCGAACGATGGCGAGGGCTGGAATGTGAATCCTTAGCTTCTTTCGATACAGAACCTGTGGAAACGGTGCATAACGCGATTCCGAACCTCCTAGAGTGATTTAACGTTATATCGAAGGATTGCGGGGGCTGGAATGTGAATCCTTAGCTTCTTCCGATACAGAACGCGTGGAAACGGTGAATATCGCGATTCCGAGCCTCCTAGAGTGATTTATCGTTATATCGAACTATTGCGAGGGCGCGAAAGTGAATCCTTAGCTTCATTCGATACAGAACGTGTGGAAACGGTGAATATCGCGATTCCTAGCCTCCTAGAGTGATTTATCGTTATATCGAACTATTGCGAGGGCGCGAAAGTGAATCCTTAGCTTCTTTCGATACAGAACGCGTGGAAACGGTGAATATCGCGATTCCGAGCCTCCTAGAGTGATTTAACGTTATATCGAACAATTGCGGGGGCTGGGATGTGTATCCTTAACTTCTGTCGGTACAAAACGATTGGAAAAGATGAATATCGCGATTCCGAGCCTCCTAGAGTGATTTATCGTTATATCCAACTATTGCGAGGGCTGGAAAGTGAATCTTTACCTTCTGTCGATACAGAACGATTGGAAAAGATGAATATCGCGATTCCGTGCCTCCTAGAGTGATTTATCGTTATATCGAACGTTTGCGAGGGCTGGAATGTGAATCCTTAGCTTCTTTCGATACAGAACGCTTGGAAAAGATGAATATCGCGATTCCGAGCCTCCTGGAGTGATTTATTGTTATATCGAACGTTTGGGAGGGCTGGGCAATGAATCCTAACCTTCTGTCGGTACAAAACGATTGGAAAAGGTGAATATCGCGATTCCGAGCCTCCTAGAGTGATTTATCGTTATATCGAACGATTGCGAGGGCTGGACAGTGAATCCTTAGCTTCTTTCGATACAGAACGTGTGGAAACGGTGAATATCGCGATTCCGAGCCTCCTAGAGTGATTTATCATTATATCGGACGATTGCGAGGGCGCGAAAGTGAATCCTTAGCTTCTGTCGATACAGAACGTGTGGAAACGGTGAATATCGCGAGTCCAAGCATCCTAGAGTGATTTATCGTTATATCGAACGATTGCGAGAGCTGGAATGTGAATCCTTAGCTTCTTCCGATACAGAACGCGTGGAAACGGTGAATATCGCGATTCCGAGCCTCCTAGAGTGATTTATCGTTATATCGAACTATTGCGAGGGCGCGAAAGTGAATCCTTAGCTTCATTCGATACAGAACGTGTGGAAACGGTGAATATCGCGATTCCTAGCCTCCTAGAGTGATTTAACGTTATATCGAACGATTGCGGGGGCTGGGAAGTGAATCCTTACCTTCTGTCGGTACAAAACGCTTGGAAAAGATGAATATCGCGATTCCGAGCCTCCTAGAGTGATTTATTGTTATATCGAACGTTTGGAAGGGCTGGGAAATGAATCCTAACCTTCTGTCGGTACAAAACGATTGGAAAAGGTGAATATCGCGATTCCGAGCCTCCTAGAGTGATTTATCGCTATATCGAACGATTGCGAGGGCTGGGAAGTGAATCCTTAGCTTCTTTCGATACAGAACGTGTGGAAACGGTGAATATCGCGATTCCGAGCCTCCTAGAGTGATTTATCGTTATATCGAACTATTGCGAGGGCGCGAAAGTGAATCCTTAGCTTCATTCGATACAGAACGTGTGGAAACGGTGAATATCGCGATTCCTAGCCTCCTAGAGTGATTTAACGTTATATCGAACGATTGCGGGGGCTGGGATGTGTATCCTTAACTTCTGTCGGTACAAAACGCTTGGAAAAGATGAATATCGCGATTCCGAGCCTCCTAGAGTGATTTATTGTTATATCGAACGTTTGGGAGGGCTGGGAAATGAATCCTAACCTTCTGTCGGTACAAAACGATTGGAAAAGGTGAATATCGCGATTCCGAGCCTCCTAGAGTGATTTATCGTTATATCCAACTATTGCGAGGGCTGGGAAGTGAATCCTTACCTTCTGTCGGTACAAGACGATTGGAAAAGGTGAATATCGCAATTGCGTGCCTTCTAGAGTAATTTATCGTTATATCGAACGATTGCGAGGGCGCAAAAGTGAATCCTTAGCTTCTTTCGATACAGAACGTGTGGAAACGGTGAATATCACGATTCCGAGCCCCCTAGAGTGATTTATTGTTATATCGAACGTTTGGGAGGGCTGGGAAATGAATCCTAACCTTCTGTCGGTACAAAACGATTGGAAAAGATGAAAATCGCGATTCCGAGCCTCCTAGAGTGATTTATCGTTATATCGAACGATGGCGAGGGCTGGAATGTGAATCCTTAGCTTCTTTCGATACAGAACCTGTGGAAACGGTGCATAACGCGATTCCGAACCTCCTAGAGTGATTTAACGTTATATCGAAGGATTGCGGGGGCTGGAATGTGAATCCTTAGCTTCTTCCGATACAGAACGCGTGGAAACGGTGAATATCGCGATTCCGAGCCTCCTAGAGTGATTTATCGTTATATCGAACTATTGCGAGGGCGCGAAAGTGAATCCTTAGCTTCATTCGATACAGAACGTGTGGAAACGGTGAATATCGCGATTCCTAGCCTCCTAGAGTGATTTATCGTTATATCGAACTATTGCGAGGGCGCGAAAGTGAATCCTTAGCTTCTTTCGATACAGAACGCGTGGAAACGGTGAATATCGCGATTCCGAGCCTCCTAGAGTGATTTAACGTTATATCGAACAATTGCGGGGGCTGGGATGTGTATCCTTAACTTCTGTCGGTACAAAACGATTGGAAAAGATGAATATCGCGATTCCGAGCCTCCTAGAGTGATTTATCGTTATATCCAACTATTGCGAGGGCTGGAAAGTGAATCTTTACCTTCTGTCGATACAGAACGATTGGAAAAGATGAATATCGCGATTCCGTGCCTCCTAGAGTGATTTATCGTTATATCGAACGTTTGCGAGGGCTGGAATGTGAATCCTTAGCTTCTTTCGATACAGAACGCTTGGAAAAGATGAATATCGCGATTCCGAGCCTCCTGGAGTGATTTATTGTTATATCGAACGTTTGGGAGGGCTGGGCAATGAATCCTAACCTTCTGTCGGTACAAAACGATTGGAAAAGGTGAATATCGCGATTCCGAGCCTCCTAGAGTGATTTATCGTTATATCGAACGATTGCGAGGGCTGGACAGTGAATCCTTAGCTTCTTTCGATACAGAACGTGTGGAAACGGTGAATATCGCGATTCCGAGCCTCCTAGAGTGATTTATCATTATATCGGACGATTGCGAGGGCGCGAAAGTGAATCCTTAGCTTCTGTCGATACAGAACGTGTGGAAACGGTGAATATCGCGAGTCCAAGCATCCTAGAGTGATTTATCGTTATATCGAACGATTGCGAGAGCTGGAATGTGAATCCTTAGCTTCTTCCGATACAGAACGCGTGGAAACGGTGAATATCGCGATTCCGAGCCTCCTAGAGTGATTTATCGTTATATCGAACTATTGCGAGGGCGCGAAAGTGAATCCTTAGCTTCATTCGATACAGAACGTGTGGAAACGGTGAATATCGCGATTCCTAGCCTCCTAGAGTGATTTAACGTTATATCGAACGATTGCGGGGGCTGGGAAGTGAATCCTTACCTTCTGTCGGTACAAAACGCTTGGAAAAGATGAATATCGCGATTCCGAGCCTCCTAGAGTGATTTATTGTTATATCGAACGTTTGGAAGGGCTGGGAAATGAATCCTAACCTTCTGTCGGTACAAAACGATTGGAAAAGGTGAATATCGCGATTCCGAGCCTCCTAGAGTGATTTATCGCTATATCGAACGATTGCGAGGGCTGGGAAGTGAATCCTTAGCTTCTTTCGATACAGAACGTGTGGAAACGGTGAATATCGCGATTCCGAGCCTCCTAGAGTGATTTATCGTTATATCGAACTATTGCGAGGGCGCGAAAGTGAATCCTTAGCTTCATTCGATACAGAACGTGTGGAAACGGTGAATATCGCGATTCCTAGCCTCCTAGAGTGATTTAACGTTATATCGAACGATTGCGGGGGCTGGGATGTGTATCCTTAACTTCTGTCGGTACAAAACGCTTGGAAAAGATGAATATCGCGATTCCGAGCCTCCTAGAGTGATTTATTGTTATATCGAACGTTTGGGAGGGCTGGGAAATGAATCCTAACCTTCTGTCGGTACAAAACGATTGGAAAAGGTGAATATCGCGATTCCGAGCCTCCTAGAGTGATTTATCGTTATATCCAACTATTGCGAGGGCTGGGAAGTGAATCCTTACCTTCTGTCGGTACAAGACGATTGGAAAAGGTGAATATCGCAATTGCGTGCCTTCTAGAGTAATTTATCGTTATATCGAACGATTGCGAGGGCGCAAAAGTGAATCCTTAGCTTCTTTCGATACAGAACGTGTGGAAACGGTGAATATCACGATTCCGAGCCCCCTAGAGTGATTTATTGTTATATCGAACGTTTGGGAGGGCTGGGAAATGAATCCTAACCTTCTGTCGGTACAAAACGATTGGAAAAGATGAAAATCGCGATTCCGAGCCTCCTAGAGTGATTTATCGTTATATCGAACGATGGCGAGGGCTGGAATGTGAATCCTTAGCTTCTTTCGATACAGAACCTGTGGAAACGGTGCATAACGCGATTCCGAACCTCCTAGAGTGATTTAACGTTATATCGAAGGATTGCGGGGGCTGGAATGTGAATCCTTAGCTTCTTCCGATACAGAACGCGTGGAAACGGTGAATATCGCGATTCCGAGCCTCCTAGAGTGATTTATCGTTATATCGAACTATTGCGAGGGCGCGAAAGTGAATCCTTAGCTTCATTCGATACAGAACGTGTGGAAACGGTGAATATCGCGATTCCTAGCCTCCTAGAGTGATTTATCGTTATATCGAACTATTGCGAGGGCGCGAAAGTGAATCCTTAGCTTCTTTCGATACAGAACGCGTGGAAACGGTGAATATCGCGATTCCGAGCCTCCTAGAGTGATTTAACGTTATATCGAACAATTGCGGGGGCTGGGATGTGTATCCTTAACTTCTGTCGGTACAAAACGATTGGAAAAGATGAATATCGCGATTCCGAGCCTCCTAGAGTGATTTATCGTTATATCCAACTATTGCGAGGGCTGGAAAGTGAATCTTTACCTTCTGTCGATACAGAACGATTGGAAAAGATGAATATCGCGATTCCGTGCCTCCTAGAGTGATTTATCGTTATATCGAACGTTTGCGAGGGCTGGAATGTGAATCCTTAGCTTCTTTCGATACAGAACGCTTGGAAAAGATGAATATCGCGATTCCGAGCCTCCTGGAGTGATTTATTGTTATATCGAACGTTTGGGAGGGCTGGGCAATGAATCCTAACCTTCTGTCGGTACAAAACGATTGGAAAAGGTGAATATCGCGATTCCGAGCCTCCTAGAGTGATTTATCGTTATATCGAACGATTGCGAGGGCTGGACAGTGAATCCTTAGCTTCTTTCGATACAGAACGTGTGGAAACGGTGAATATCGCGATTCCGAGCCTCCTAGAGTGATTTATCATTATATCGGACGATTGCGAGGGCGCGAAAGTGAATCCTTAGCTTCTGTCGATACAGAACGTGTGGAAACGGTGAATATCGCGAGTCCAAGCATCCTAGAGTGATTTATCGTTATATCGAACGATTGCGAGAGCTGGAATGTGAATCCTTAGCTTTTTCCGATACAGAACGCGTGGAAACGGTGAATATCGCGATTCCGAGCCTCCTAGAGTGATTTATCGTTATATCGAACTATTGCGAGGGCGCGAAAGTGAATCCTTAGCTTCATTCGATACAGAACGTGTGGAAACGGTGAATATCGCGATTCCTAGCCTCCTAGAGTGATTTATCGTTATATCGAACTATTGCGAGGGCGCGAAAGTGAATCTTTACCTTCTGTCGATACAGAACGATTGGAAAAGATGAATATCGCGATTCCGTGCCTCCTAGAGTGATTTATCGTTATATCGAACGTTTGCGAGGGCTGGAATGTGAATCCTTAGCTTCTTTCGATACAGAACGCTTGGAAAAGATGAATATCGCGATTCCGAGCCTCCTGGAGTGATTTATTGTTATATCGAACGTTTGGGAGGGCTGGGCAATGAATCCTAACCTTCTGTCGGTACAAAACGATTGGAAAAGGTGAATATCGCGATTCCGAGCCTCCTAGAGTGATTTATCGTTATATCGAACGATTGCGAGGGCTGGAAAGTGAATCCTTAGCTTCTTTCGATACAGAACGTGTGGAAACGGTGAATATCGCGATTCCGAGCCTCCTAGAGTGATTTATCATTATATCGGACGATTGCGAGGGCGCGAAAGTGAATCCTTAGCTTCTGTCGATACAGAACGTGTGGAAACGGTGAATATCGCGAGTCCAAGCATCCTAGAGTGATTTATCGTTATATCGAACGATTACGAGAGCTGGAATGTGAATCCTTAGCTTCTTCCGATACAGAACGCGTGGAAACGGTGAATATCGCGATTCCGAGCCTCCTAGAGTGATTTATCGTTATATCGAACTATTGCGAGGGCGCGAAAGTGAATCCTTAGCTTCATTCGATACAGAACGTGTGGAAACGGTGAATATCGCGATTCCTAGCCTCCTAGAGTGATTTATCGTTATATCGAACTATTGCGAGGGCGCGAAAGTGAATCCTTAGCTTCTTTCGATACAGAACGCGTGGAAATGGTGAATATCGCGATTCCGAGCCTCCTAGAGTGATTTATCGTTATATCGAACTATTGCGAGGGCGCGAAAGTGAATCCTTAGCTTCATTCGATACAGAACGTGTGGAAACGGTGAATATCGCGATTCCTAGCCTCCTAGAGTGATTTAACGTTATATCGAACAATTGCGGGGGCTGGGATGTGTATCCTTAACTTCTGTCGGTACAAAACGATTGGAAAAGATGAATATCGCGATTCCGAGCCTCCTAGAGTGATTTATCGTTATATCCAACTATTGCGAGGGCTGGAAAGTGAATCTTTACCTTCTGTCGATACAGAACGATTGGAAAAGATGAATATCGCGATTCCGTGCCTCCTAGAGTGATTTATCGTTATATCGAACGTTTGCGAGGGCTGGAAAGTGAATCCTTAGCTTCTTTCAATACAGAACGCTTGCGAAAGATGAATATCGCGATTCCGAGCCTCCTGGAGTGATTTATTGTTATATCGAACGTTTGGGAGGGCTGGGCAATGAATCCTAACCTTCTGTCGGTACAAAACGATTGGAAAAGGTGAATATCGCGATTCCGAGCCTCCTAGAGTGATTTATCGTTATATCGAACGATTGCGAGGCCTGGAAAGTGAATCCTTAGCTTCTTTCGATACAGAACGTGTGGAAACGGTGAATATCGCGATTCCGAGCCTCCTAGAGTGATTTATCGTTATATCGAACTATTGCGAGGGCGCGAAAGTGAATCCTTAGCTTCATTCGATACAGAACGTGTGGAGACGGTGAATATCGCGATTCCTAGCCTCCTAGAGTGATTTAACGTTATATCGAACGATTGCGGGGGCTGGGAAGTGAATCCTTACCTTCTGTCGGTACAAAACGCTTGGAAAAGATGAATATCGCGATTCCGAGCCTCCTAGAGTGATTTATCGCTATATCGAACGATTGCGAGGGCTGGAAAGTGAATCCTTAGCTTCTTTCGATACAGAACGTGTGGAAACGGTGAATATCGCGATTCCGAGCCTCCTAGAGTGATTTATCGTTATATCGAACGATTGCGAGGGCTGGAATGTGAATCCTTAGCTTCTTTCGATACAGAACTTGTGGAAACGGTGCATAACGCGATTCCGAACCTCCTAGAGTGATTTAACGTTATATCGAAGGATTGCGGGGGCTGGGAAGTGAATCTTTACCTTCTGTCGATACAGAACGATTGGAAAAGGTGAATATCGCGATTCCGAGCCTCCTAGAGTGATTTATCATTATATCGGACGATTGCGAGGGCGCGAAAGTGAATCCTTAGCTTCTTTCGATACAGAACGTGTGGAAACGGTGAATATCGCGAGTCCAAGCATCCTAGAGTGATTTATCGTTATATCGAACGATTGCGAGAGCTGGAATGTGAATCCATAGCTTCTTCCGATACAGAACGTGTGGAAACGGTGAATATCGCGATTCCGAGCCTCCTAGAGTGATTTATCGTTATATCGAACTATTGCGAGGGCGCGAAAGTGAATCCTTAGCTTCATTCGATACAGAACGTGTGGAAACGGTGAATATCGCGATTCCTAGCCTCCTAGAGTGATTTATCGTTATATCGAACTATTGCGAGGGCGCGAAAGTGAATCCTTAACTTCTGTCGGTACAAAACGATTGGAAAAGATGAATATCGCGATTCCGAGCCTCCTAGAGTGATTTATCGTTATATCGAACTATTGCGAGGGCGCGAAAGTGAATCCTTAGCTTCATTCGATACAGAACGTGTGGAAACGGTGAATATCGCGATTCCTAGCCTCCCAGAGTGATTTAACGTTATATCGAACAATTGCGGGGGCTGGGATGTGTATCCTTAACTTCTGTCGGTACAAAACGATTGGAAAAGATGAATATCGCGATTCCGAGCCTCCTAGAGTGATTTATCGTTATATCCAACTATTGCGAGGGCTGGAAAGTGAATCTTTACCTTCTGTCGATACAGAACGATTGGAAAAGATGAATATCGCGATTCCGTGCCTCCTAGAGTGATTTATCGTTATATCGAACGTTTGCGAGGGCTGGAAAGTGAATCCTTAGCTTCTTTCGATACAGAACGCTTGGAAAAGATGAATATCGCGATTCCGAGCCTCCTGGAGTGATTTATTGTTATATCGAACGTTTGGGAGGGCTGGGCAATGAATCCTAACCTTCTGTCGGTACAAAACGATTGGAAAAGATGAATATCGCGATTCCGAGCCTCCTGGAGTGATTTATTGTTATATCGAACGTTTGGGAGGGCTGGTTAATGAATCCTAACCTTCTGTCGGTACAAAACGATTGGAAAAGGTGAATATCGCGATTCCGAGCCTCCTAGAGTGATTTATCGTTATATCCAACTATTGCGAGGGCTGGGAAGTGAATCCTTACCTTCTGTCGGTACAAGACGATTGGAAAAGGTGAATATCTCAATTGCGTGCCATCTAGAGTAATTTATCGTTATATCGAACGATTGCGAGGGCGCAAAAGTGAATCCTTAGCTTCTTTCGATACAGAACGTGTGGAAACGGTGAATATCACGATTCCGAGCCCCCTAGAGTGATTTATTGTTATATCGAACGTTTGGGAGGGCTGGGAAATGAATCCTACCCTTCTGTCGGTACAAAACGATTGGAAAAGATGAAAATCGCGATTCCTAGACTCCTAGAGTGATATAACGTTATATCGAACGATTGCGGGGGCTGGGATGTGTATCCTTAACTTCTGTCGGTACAAAACGCTTGGAAAAGATGAATATCGCGATTCCGTGCCTCCTAGAGTGATTTATTGTTAAATCGAACGTTTGGGAGGGCTGCGAAATGAATCCTAACCTTCTGTCGGTACAAAACGTTTGGAAAAGGTGAATATCGCGATTCCGAGCCTCCTAGAGTGATTTATCGTTATATCGAACGATTGCGAGGGCTGGAATGTGAATCCTTAGCTTCTTTCGATACAGAACTTGTGGAAACGGTGCATAACGCGATTCCGAACCTCCTAGAGTGATTTAACGTTATATCGAAGGATTGCGGGGGCTGGGAAGTGAATCTTTACCTTCTGTCGATGCAGAACGATTGGAAAAGGTGAATATCGTGATTCCGAGCCTCCTAGAGTGATTTATCATTATATCGGACGTTTGCGAGGGCGCGAAAGTGAATCCTTAGCTTCTTTCGATACAGAACGTGTGGAAACGGTGAATATCGCGAGTCCAAGCATCCTAGAGTGATTTATCGTTATATCGAACGATTGCGAGAGCTGGAATGTGAATCCTTAGCTTCTTCCGATACAGAACGCGTGGAAACGGTGAATATCGCGATTCCGAGCCTCCTAGAGTGATTTATCGTTATATCGAACTATTGCGAGGGCGCGAAAGTGAATCCTTAGCTTCATTCGATACAGAACGTGTGGAAACGGTGAATATCGCGATTCCTAGCCTCCTAGAGTGATTTAACGTTATATCGAACGATTGCGGGGGCTGGGAAGTGAATCCTTACCTTCTGTCGGTACAAAACGCTTGGAAAAGATGAATATCGCGATTCCGAGCCTCCTAGAGTGATTTATTGTTATATCGAACGTTTGGAAGGGCTGGGAAATGAATCCTAACCTTCTGTCGGTACAAAACGATTGGAAAAGGTGAATATCGCGATTCCGAGCCTCCTAGAGTGATTTATCGCTATATCGAACGATTGCGAGGGCTGGGAAGTGAATCCTTAGCTTCTTTCGATACAGAACGTGTGGAAACGGTGAATATCGCGATTCCGAGCCTCCTAGAGTGATTTATCGTTATATCGAACTATTGCGAGGGCGCGAAAGTGAATCCTTAGCTTCATTCGATACAGAACGTATGGAAACGGTGAATATCGCGATTCCTAGCCTCCTAGAGTGATTTAACGTTATATCGAACGATTGCGGGGGCTGGGATGTGTATCCTTAACTTCTGTCGGTACAAAACGCTTGGAAAAGATGAATATCGCGATTCCGAGCCTCCTAGAGTGATTTATTGTTATATCGAACGTTTGGGAGGGCTGGGAAATGAATCCTAACCTTCTGTCGGTACAAAACGATTGGAAAAGGTGAATATCGCGATTCCGAGCCTCCTAGAGTGATTTATCGTTATATCCAACTATTGCGAGGGCTGGGAAGTGAATCCTTACCTTCTGTCGGTACAAGACGATTGGAAAAGGTGAATATCGCAATTGCGTGCCTTCTAGAGTAATTTATCGTTATATCGAACGATTGCGAGGGCGCAAAAGTGAATCCTTAGCTTCTTTCGATACAGAACGTGTGGAAACGGTGAATATCACGATTCCGAGCCCCCTAGAGTGATTTATTGTTATATCGAACGTTTGGGAGGGCTGGGAAATGAATCCTAACCTTCTGTCGGTACAAAACGATTGGAAAAGATGAAAATCGCGATTCCGAGCCTCCTAGAGTGATTTATCGTTATATCGAACGATGGCGAGGGCTGGAATGTGAATCCTTAGCTTCTTTCGATACAGAACCTGTGGAAACGGTGCATAACGCGATTCCGAACCTCCTAGAGTGATTTAACGTTATATCGAAGGATTGCGGGGGCTGGAATGTGAATCCTTAGCTTCTTCCGATACAGAACGCGTGGAAACGGTGAATATCGCGATTCCGAGCCTCCTAGAGTGATTTATCGTTATATCGAACTATTGCGAGGGCGCGAAAGTGAATCCTTAGCTTCATTCGATACAGAACGTGTGGAAACGGTGAATATCGCGATTCCTAGCCTCCTAGAGTGATTTATCGTTATATCGAACTATTGCGAGGGCGCGAAAGTGAATCCTTAGCTTCTTTCGATACAGAACGCGTGGAAACGGTGAATATCGCGATTCCGAGCCTCCTAGAGTGATTTAACTTTATATCGAACAATTGCGGGGGCTGGGATGTGTATCCTTAACTTCTGTCGGTACAAAACGATTGGAAAAGATGAATATCGCGATTCCGAGCCTCCTAGAGTGATTTATCGTTATATCCAACTATTGCGAGGGCTGGAAAGTGAATCTTTACCTTCTGTCGATACAGAACGATTGGAAAAGATGAATATCGCGATTCCGTGCCTCCTAGAGTGATTTATCGTTATATCGAACGTTTGCGAGGGCTGGAATGTGAATCCTTAGCTTCTTTCGATACAGAACGCTTGGAAAAGATGAATATCGCGATCCGAGCCTCCTGGAGTGATTTATTGTTATATCGAACGTTTGGGAGGGCTGGGCAATGAATCCTAACCTTCTGTCGGTACAAAACGATTGGAAAAGGTGAATATCGCGATTCCGAGCCTCCTAGAGTGATTTATCGTTATATCGAACGATTGCGAGGGCTGGACAGTGAATCCTTAGCTTCTTTCGATACAGAACGTGTGGAAACTGTGAATATCGCGATTCCGAGCCTCCTAGAGTGATTTATCATTATATCGGACGATTGCGAGGGCGCGAAAGTGAATCCTTAGCTTCTGTCGATACAGAACGTGTGGAAACGGTGAATATCGCGAGTCCAAGCATCCTAGAGTGATTTATCGTTATATCGAACGATTGCGAGAGCTGGAATGTGAATCCTTAGCTTTTTCCGATACAGAACGCGTGGAAACGGTGAATATCGCGATTCCGAGCCTCCTAGAGTGATTTATCGTTATATCGAACTATTGCGAGGGCGCGAAAGTGAATCCTTAGCTTCATTCGATACAGAACGTGTGGAAACGGTGAATATCGCGATTCCTAGCCTCCTAGAGTGATTTATCGTTATATCGAACTATTGCGAGGGCGCGAAAGTGAATCTTTACCTTCTGTCGATACAGAACGATTGGAAAAGATGAATATCGCGATTCCGTGCCTCCTAGAGTGATTTATCGTTATATCGAACGTTTGCGAGGGCTGGAATGTGAATCCTTAGCTTCTTTCGATACAGAACGCTTGGAAAAGATGAATATCGCGATTCCGAGCCTCCTGGAGTGATTTATTGTTATATCGAACGTTTGGGAGGGCTGGGCAATGAATCCTAACCTTCTGTCGGTACAAAACGATTGGAAAAGGTGAATATCGCGATTCCGAGCCTCCTAGAGTGATTTATCGTTATATCGAACGATTGCGAGGGCTGGAAAGTGAATCCTTAGCTTCTTTCGATACAGAACGTGTGGAAACGGTGAATATCGCGATTCCGAGCCTCCTAGAGTGATTTATCATTATATCGGACGATTGCGAGGGCGCGAAAGTGAATCCTTAGCTTCTGTCGATACAGAACGTGTGGAAACGGTGAATATCGCGAGTCCAAGCATCCTAGAGTGATTTATCGTTATATCGAACGATTACGAGAGCTGGAATGTGAATCCTTAGCTTCTTCCGATACAGAACGCGTGGAAACGGTGAATATCGCGATTCCTAGCCTCCTAGAGTGATTTAACGTTATATCGAACAATTGCGGGGGCTGGGATGTGTATCCTTAACTTCTGTCGGTACAAAACGATTGGAAAAGATGAATATCGCGATTCCGAGCCTCCTAGAGTGATTTATTGTTATATCGAACGTTTGGGAGGGCTGGGCAATGAATCCTAACCTTCTGTCGGTACAAAACGATTGGAAAAGGTGAATATCGCGATTCCGAGCCTCCTAGAGTGATTTATCGTTATATCGAACTATTGCGAGGGCGCGAAAGTGAATCCTTAGCTTCATTCGATACAGAACGTGTGGAAACGGTGAATATCGCGATTCCTAGCCTCCTAGAGTGATTTATCGTTATATCGAACTATTGCGAGGGCGCGAAAGTGAATCCTTAGCTTCTTTCGATACAGAACGCGTGGAAACGGTGAATATCGCGATTCCGAGCCTCCTAGAGTGATTTATCGTTATATCGAACTATTGCGAGGGCGCGAAAGTGAATCCTTAGCTTCATTCGATACAGAACGTGTGGAAACGGTGAATATCGCGATTCCTAGCCTCCTAGAGTGATTTAACGTTATATCGAACAATTGCGGGGGCTGGGATGTGTATCCTTAACTTCTGTCGGTACAAAACGATTGGAAAAGATGAATATCGCGATTCCGAGCCTCCTAGAGTGATTTATCGTTATATCCAACTATTGCGAGGGCTGGAAAGTGAATCTTTACCTTCTGTCGATACAGAACGATTGGAAAAGATGAATATCGCGATTCCGTGCCTCCTAGAGTGATTTATCGTTATATCGAACGTTTGCGAGGGCTGGAAAGTGAATCCTTAGCTTCTTTCAATACAGAACGCTTGCGAAAGATGAATATCGCGATTCCGAGCCTCCTGGAGTGATTTATTGTTATATCGAACGTTTGGGAGGGCTGGGCAATGAATCCTAACCTTCTGTCGGTACAAAACGATTGGAAAAGGTGAATATCGCGATTCCGAGCCTCCTAGAGTGATTTATCGTTATATCGAACGATTGCGAGGCCTGGAAAGTGAATCCTTAGCTTCTTTCGATACAGAACGTGTGGAAACGGTGAATATCGCGATTCCGAGCCTCCTAGAGTGATTTATCGTTATATCGAACTATTGCGAGGGCGCGAAAGTGAATCCTTAGCTTCATTCGATACAGAACGTGTGGAGACGGTGAATATCGCGATTCCTAGCCTCCTAGAGTGATTTAACGTTATATCGAACGATTGCGGGGGCTGGGAAGTGAATCCTTACCTTCTGTCGGTACAAAACGCTTGGAAAAGATGAATATCGCGATTCCGAGCCTCCTAGAGTGATTTATCGCTATATCGAACGATTGCGAGGGCTGGAAAGTGAATCCTTAGCTTCTTTCGATACAGAACGTGTGGAAACGGTGAATATCGCGATTCCGAGCCTCCTAGAGTGATTTATCGTTATATCGAACGATTGCGAGGGCTGGAATGTGAATCCTTAGCTTCTTTCGATACAGAACTTGTGGAAACGGTGCATAACGCGATTCCGAACCTCCTAGAGTGATTTAACGTTATATCGATGGATTGCGGGGGCTGGGAAGTGAATCTTTACCTTCTGTCGATACAGAACGATTGGAAAAGGTGAATATCGCGATTCCGAGCCTCCTAGAGTGATTTATCATTATATCGGACGATTGCGAGGGCGCGAAAGTGAATCCTTAGCTTCTTTCGATACAGAACGTGTGGAAACGGTGAATATCGCGAGTCCAAGCATCCTAGAGTGATTTATCGTTATATCGAACGATTGCGAGAGCTGGAATGTGAATCCATAGCTTCTTCCGATACAGAACGTGTGGAAACGGTGAATATCGCGATTCCGAGCCTCCTAGAGTGATTTATCGTTATATCGAACTATTGCGAGGGCGCGAAAGTGAATCCTTAGCTTCATTCGATACAGAACGTGTGGAAACGGTGAATATCGCGATTCCTAGCCTCCTAGAGTGATTTATCGTTATATCGAACTATTGCGAGGGCGCGAAAGTGAATCCTTAACTTCTGTCGGTACAAAACGATTGGAAAAGATGAATATCGCGATTCCGAGCCTCCTAGAGTGATTTATCGTTATATCGAACTATTGCGAGGGCGCGAAAGTGAATCCTTAGCTTCATTCGATACAGAACGTGTGGAAACGGTGAATATCGCGATTCCTAGCCTCCTAGAGTGATTTAACGTTATATCGAACAATTGCGGGGGCTGGGATGTGTATCCTTAACTTCTGTCGGTACAAAACGATTGGAAAAGATGAATATCGCGATTCCGAGCCTCCTAGAGTGATTTATCGTTATATCCAACTATTGCGAGGGCTGGAAAGTGAATCTTTACCTTCTGTCGATACAGAACGCTTGGAAAAGATGAATATCGCGATTCCGAGCCTCCTGGAGTGATTTATTGTTATATCGAACGTTTGGGAGGGCTGGGCAATGAATCCTAACCTTCTGTCGGTACAAAACGATTGGAAAAGGTGAATATCGCGATTCCGAGCCTCCTAGAGTGATTTATCGTTATATCCAACTATTGCGAGGGCTGGGAAGTGAATCCTTACCTTCTGTCGGTACAAGACGATTGGAAAAGGTGAATATCTCAATTGCGTGCCATCTAGAGTAATTTATCGTTATATCGAACGATTGCGAGGGCGCAAAAGTGAATCCTTAGCTTCTTTCGATACAGAACGTGTGGAAACGGTGAATATCACGATTCCGAGCCCCCTAGAGTGATTTATTGTTATATCGAACGTTTGGGAGGGCTGGGAAATGAATCCTAACCTTCTGTCGGTACAAAACGATTGGAAAAGGTGAAAATCGCGATTCCTAGACTCCTAGAGTGATTTAACGTTATATCGAACGATTGCGGGGGCTGGGATGTGTATTCTTAACTTCTGTCGGTACAAAACGCTTGGAAAAGATGAATATCGCGATTCCGAGCCTCCTAGAGGGATTTATTGTTATATCGAACGTTTGGGAGGGCTGCGAAATGAATCCTAACCTTCTGTCGGTACAAAACGTTTGGAAAAGGTGAATATCGCGTTTCCGAGCCTCCTAGAGTGATTTATCGTTATATCGAACGATTGCGAGGGCTGGAATGTGAATCCTTAGCTTCTTTCGATACAGAACTTGTGGAAACGGTGCATATCGCGATTCCGAGCCTCCTAGAGTGATTTAACGTTATATCGAAGGATTGCGGGGGCTGGGAAGTGAATCTTTACCTTCTGTCGATACAGAACGATTGGAAAAGGTGAATATCGCGATTCCGAGCCTCCTAGAGTGATTTATCATTATATCGGACGATTGCGAGGGCGCGAAAGTGAATCCTTAGCTTCTTTCGATACAGAACGTGTGGAAACGGTGAATATCGCGAGTCCAAGCATCCTAGAGTGATTTATCGTTATATCGAACGATTGCGAGAGCTGGAATGTGAATCCTTAGCTTCTTCCGATACAGAACGCGTGGAAACGGTGAATATCGCGATTCCGAGCCTCCTAGAGTGATTTATCGTTATATCGAACTATTGGGAGGGCGCGAAAGTGAATCCTTAGCTTCTTTCGATACAGAACGCGTGGAAACGGTGCATATCGCGATTCCGAGCCTCCTAGAGTGATTTATTGTTATATCGAACGTTTGGGAGGGCTGGGAAATGAATCCTAACCTTCTGTCGGTACAAAACGATTGGAAAAGGTGAATATCGCGATTCCGAGCCTCCTAGAGTGATTTATCGTTATATCCAACTATTGCGAGGGCTGGGAAGTGAATCCTTAACTTCTGTCGGTACAAAACGCTTGGAAAAGATGAATATCGCAATTGCGTGCCTTCTAGAGTAATTTATCGTTATATCGAACGATTGCGAGGGCGCAAAAGTGAATCCTTAGCTTCTTTCGATACAGAACGTGTGGAAACGGTGAATATCACGATTCCGAGCCCCCTAGAGTGATTTATTGTTATATCGAACGTTTGGGAGGGCTGGGAAATGAATCCTAACCTTCTGTCGGTACAAAACGATTGGAAAAGGTGAATATCGCGATTCCGAGCCTCCTAGAGTGATTTATCGTTATATCCAACTATTGCGAGGGCTGGGAAGTGAATCCTTACCTTCTGTCGGTACAAGACGATGGGAAAAGGTGAATATCGCAATTGCGTGCCTTCTAGAGTAATTTATCGTTATATCGAACGATTGCGAGGGCGCAAAAATGAATCCTTAGCTTCTTTCGATACAGAACGTGTGGAAACGGTGAATATCACGATTCCGAGCCCCCTAGAGTGATTTATTGTTATATCGAAGGATTGCGGGGGCTGGGAAGTGAATCTTTACCTTCTGTCGATACAGAACGATTGGAAAAGGTGAATATCGTGATTCCGAGCCTCCTAGAGTGATTTATCATTATATCGGACGATTGCGAGGGCTGGAATGTGAATCCTTAGCTTCTTTCGATACAGAACTTGTGGAAACGGTGCATAACGCGATTCCGAACCTCCTAGAGTGATTTAACGTTATATCGAAGGATTGCGGGGGCTGGGAAGTGAATCTTTACCTTCTGTCGATACAGAACGATTGGAAAAGGTGAATATCGTGATTCCGAGCCTCCTAGAGTGATTTATCATTATATCGGACGATTGCGAGGGCGCGAAAGTGAATCCTTAGCTTCTTTCGATACAGAACGTGTGGAAACGGTGAATATCGCGAGTCCAAGCATCCTAGAGTGATTTATCGTTATATCGAACGATTGCGAGAGCTGGAATGTGAATCCTTAGCTTCTTCCGATACAGAACGCGTGGAAACGGTGAATATCGCGATTCCGAGCCTCCTAGAGTGATTTATCGTTATATCGAACTATTGCGAGGGCGCGAAAGTGAATCCTTAGCTTCATTCGATACAGAACGTGTGGAAACGGTGAATATCGCGATTCCTAGCCTCCTAGAGTGATTTATCGTTATATCGAACTATTGCGAGGGCTCGAAAGTGAATCCTTAACTTCTGTCGGTACAAAACGATTGGAAAAGATGAATATCGCGATTCCGAGCCTCCTAGAGTGATTTATCGTTATATCGAACTATTGCGAGGGCGCGAAAGTGAATCCTTAACTTCTGTCGGTACAAAACGATTGGAAAAGATGAATATCGCGATTCCGAGCCTCCTAGAGTGATTTATCGTTATATCGAACTATTGCGAGGGCGCGAAAGTGAATCCTTAGCTTCATTCGATACAGAACGTGTGGAAACGGTGAATATCGCGATTCCTAGCCTCCTAGAGTGATTTAACATTATATCGAACAATTGCGGGGGCTGGGATGTGTATCCTTAACTTCTGTCGGTACAAAACGATTGGAAAAGATGAATATCGCGATTCCGAGCCTCCTAGAGTGATTTATCGTTATATCCAACTATTGCGAGGACTGGAAAGTGAATCTTTACCTTCTGTCGATACAGAACGATTGGAAAAGATGAATATCGCGATTCCGTGCCTCCTAGAGTGATTTATCGTTATATCCAACTATTGCGAGGGCTGGGAAGTGAATCCTTACCTTCTGTCGGTACAAGACGATTGGAAAAGGTGAATATCGCAATTGCGTGCCATCTAGAGTAATTTATCGTTATATCGAACGATTGCGAGGGCGCAAAAGTGAATCCTTAGCTTCTTTCGATACAGAACGTGTGGAAACGGTGAATATCACGATTCCGAGCCCCCTAGAGTGATTTATTGTTATATCGAACGTTTGGGAGGGCTGGTAAATGAATCCTAACCTTCTGTCGGTACAAAACGATTGGAAAAGGTGAAAATCGCGATTCCTAGACTCCTAGAGTGATTTAACGTTATATCGAACGATTGCGGGGACTGGGATGTGTATCCTTAACTTCTGTCGGTACAAAACGCTTGGAAAAGATGAATATCGCGATTCCGAGCCTCCTAGAGGGATTTATTGTTATATCGAACGTTTGAGAGGGCGCAAAAGTGAATCCTTAGCTTCTTTCGATACAGAACTTGTGGAAACGGTGAATATCACGATTCCGAGCCCCCTAGAGTGATTTATTGTTATATCGAACGTTTGGGAGGGCTGGGAAATGAATCCTAACCTTCTGTCGGTACAAAACGATTGGAAAAGGTGAAAATCGCGATTCCTAGACTCCTAGAGTGATTTAACGTTATATCGAACGATTGCGAGGGCTGGAATGTGAATCCTTAGCTTCTTTCGATACAGAACTTGTGGAAACGGTGCATAACGCGATTCCGAACCTCCTAGAGTGATTTAACGTTATATCGAAGGATTGCGGGGGCTGGGAAGTGAATCTTTACCTTCTGTCGATACAGAACGATTGGAAAAGGTGAATATCGCGATTCCGAGCCTCCTAGAGTGATTTATCATTATATCGGACGATTGCGAGGGCGCGAAAGTGAATCCTTAGCTTCTTTCGATACAGAACGTGTGGAAACGGTGAATATCGCGAGTCCAAGCATCCTAGAGTGATTTATCGTTATATCGAACGATTGCGAGAGCTGGAATGTGAATCCTTAGCTTCTTCCGATACAGAACGCGTGGAAACGGTGAATATCGCGATTCCGAGCCTCCTAGAGTGATTTATCGTTATATCGAACTATTGCGAGGGCGCGAAAGTGAATCCTTAGCTTCATTCGATACAGAACGTGTGGAAACGGTGAATATCGCGATTCCTAGCCTCCTAGAGTGATTTATCGTTATATCGAACTATTGCGAGGGCGCGAAAGTGAATCCTTAGCTTCTTTCGATACAGAACGCGTGGAAACGGTGAATATCGCGATTCCGAGCCTCCTAGAGTGATTTATCGTTATATCGAACTATTGCGAGGGCGCGAAAGTGAATCCTTAGCTTCTTTCGATACAGAACGCGTGGAAACGGTGCATATCGCGATTCCGAGCCTCCTAGAGTGATTTATTGTTTAATCGAACGTATGGGAGGGCTGGGAAATGAATCCTAACCTTCTGTCGGTACAAAACGATTGGAAAAGGTGAATATCGCGATTCCGAGCCTCCTAGAGTGATTTATCGTTATATCCAACTATTGCGAGGGCTGGGAAGTGAATCCTTAACTTCTGTCGGTACAAAACGCTTGGAAAAGATGAATATCGCAATTGCGTGCCTTCTAGAGTAATAATATCGTTATATCGAACGATTGCGAGGGCGCAAAAGTGAATCCTTAGCTTCTTTCGATACAGAACGTGTGGAAACGGTGAATATCACGATTCCGAGCCCCCTAGAGTGATTTATTGTTATATCGAACGTTTGGGAGGGCTGGGAAATGAATCCTAACCTTCTGTCGGTACAAAACGATTGGAAAAGATGAAAATCGCGATTCCTAGACTCCTAGAGTGATATAACGTTATATCGAACGATTGCGGGGGCTGGGATGTGTATCCTTAACTTCTGTCGGTACAAAACGCTTGGAAAAGATGAATATCGCGATTCCGTGCCTCCTAGAGTGATTTATTGTTAAATCGAACGTTTGGGAGGGCTGCGAAATGAATCCTAACCTTCTGTCGGTACAAAACGTTTGGAAAAGGTGAATATCGCGATTCCGAGCCTCCTAGAGTGATTTATCGTTATATCGAACGATTGCGAGGGCTGGAATGTGAATCCTTAGCTTCTTTCGATACAGAACGCGTGGAAACGGTGAATATCGCGATTCCGAGCCTCCTAGAGTGATTTATCGTTATATCGAACTATTGCGAGGGCGCGAAAGTGAATCCTTAGCTTCATTCGATACAGAACGTGTGGAAACGGTGAATATCGCGATTCCTAGCCTCCTAGAGTGATTTATCGTTATATCGAACTATTGCGAGGGCGCGAAAGTGAATCCTTAACTTCTGTCGGTACAAAACGATTGGAAAAGATGAATATCGCGATTCCGAGCCTCCTAGAGTGATTTATCGTTATATCGAACTATTGCGAGGGCGCGAAAGTGAATCCTTAGCTTCATTCGATACAGAACGTGTGGAAACGGTGAATATCGCGATTCCTAGCCTCCTAGAGTGATTTAACGTTATATCGAACAATTGCGGGGGCTGGGATGTGTATCCTTAACTTCTGTCGGTACAAAACGATTGGAAAAGATGAATATCGCGATTCCGAGCCTCCTAGAGTGATTTATCGTTATATCCAACTATTGCGAGGGCTGGAAAGTGAATCTTTACCTTCTGTCGATACAGAACGATTGGAAAAGATGAATATCGCGATTCCGTGCCTCCTAGAGTGATTTATCGTTATATCGAACGTTTGCGAGGGCTGGAAAGTGAATCCTTAGCTTCTTTCGATACAGAACGCTTGGAAAAGATGAATATCGCGATTCCGAGCCTCCTGGAGTGATTTATTGTTATATCGAACGTTTGGGAGGGCTGGGCAATGAATCCTAACCTTCTGTCGGTACAAAACGATTGGAAAAGATGAATATCGCGATTCCGAGCCTCCTGGAGTGATTTATTGTTATATCGAACGTTTGGGAGGGCTGGGCAATGAATCCTAACCTTCTGTCGGTACAAAACGATTGGAAAAGGTGAATATCGCGATTCCGAGCCTCCTAGAGTGATTTATCGTTATATCCAACTATTGCGAGAGCTGGAATGTGAATCCTTAGCTTCTTCCGATACAGAACGCGTGGAAACGGTGAATATCGCGATTCCGAGCCTCCTAGAGTGATTTATCGTTATATCGAACTATTGCGAGGGCGCGAAAGTGAATCCTTAGCTTCATTCGATACAGAACGTGTGGAAACGGTGAATATCGCGATTCCTAGCCTCCTAGAGTGATTTATCGTTATATCGAACTATTGCGAGGGCGCGAAAGTGAATCCTTAGCTTCTTTCGATACAGAACGCGTGGAAACGGTGCATATCGCGATTCCGAGCCTCCTAGAGTGATTTATTGTTATATCGAACGTTTGGGAGGGCTGGGAAATGAATCCTAACCTTCTGTCGGTACAAAACGATTGGAAAAGGTGAATATCGCGATTCCGAGCCTCCTAGAGTGATTTATCGTTATATCCAACTATTGCGAGGGCTGGGAAGTGAATCCTTACCTTCTGTCGGTACAAGACGATTGGAAAAGGTGAATATCGCAATTGCGTGCCTTCTAGAGTAATTTATCGTTATATCGAACGATTGCGAGGGCGCAAAAGTGAATCCTTAGCTTCTTTCGATACAGAACGTGTGGAAACGGTGAATATCACGATTCCGAGCCCCCTAGAGTGATTTATTGTTATATCGAACGTTTGGGAGGGCTGGGAAATGAATCCTAACCTTCTGTCGGTACAAAACGATTGGAAAAGATGAAAATCGCGATTCCTAGACTCCTAGAGTGATATAACGTTATATCGAACGATTGCGGGGGCTGGGATGTGTATCCTTAACTTCTGTCGGTACAAAACGCTTGGAAAAGATGAATATCGCGATTCTGTGCCTCCTAGAGTGATTTATTGTTAAATCGAACGTTTGGGAGGGCTGCGAAATGAATCCTAACCTTCTGTCGGTACAAAACGTTTGGAAAAGGTGAATATCGCGATTCCGAGCCTCCTAGAGTGATTTATCATTATATCGGACGATTGCGAGGGCGCGAAAGTGAATCCTTAGCTTCTTTCGATACAGAACGTGTGGAAACGGTGAATATCGCGTGTCCAAGCATCCTAGAGTGATTTATCGTTATATCGAACGATTGCGAGAGCTGGAATGTGAATCCTTAGCTTCTTCCGATACAGAACGCGTGGAAACGGTGAATATCGCGATTCCGAGCCTCCTAGAGTGATTTATCGTTATATCGAACTATTGCGAGGGCGCGAAAGTGAATCCTTAGCTTCATTCGATACAGAACGTGTGGAAACGGTGAATATCGCGATTCCTAGCCTCCTAGAGTGATTTATCGTTATATCGAACTATTGCGAGGGCGCGAAAGTGAATCCTTAACTTCTGTCGGTACAAAACGATTGGAAAAGATGAATATCGCGATTCCGAGCCTCCTAGAGTGATTTATCGTTATATCGAACTATTGCGAGGGCGCGAAAGTGAATCCTTAGCTTCATTCGATACAGAACGTGTGGAAACGGTGAATATCGCGATTCCTAGCCTCCTAGAGTGATTTAACGTTATATCGAACAATTGCGGGGGCTGGGATGTGTATCCTTAACTTCTGTCGGTACAAAACGATTGGAAAAGATGAATATCGCGATTCCGAGTCTCCTAGAGTGATTTATCGTTATAACCAACTATTGCGAGGGCTGGAAAGTGAATCTTTACCTTCTGTCGATACAGAACGATTGGAAAAGATGAATATCGCGATTCCGTGCCTCCTAGAGTGATTTATCGTTATATCGAACGTTTGCGAGGGCTGGAAAGTGAATCCTTAGCTTCTTTCGATACAGAACGCTTGGAAAAGATGAATATCGCGATTCCGAGCCTCCTGGAGTGATTTATTGTTATATCGAACGCTTGGGAGGGCTGGGCAATGAATCCTAACCTTCTGTCGGTACAAAACGATTGGAAAAGGTGAATATCGCGATTCCGAGCCTCCTAGAGTGATTTATCGTTATATCCAACTATTGCGAGGGCTGGGAAGTGAATCCTTACCTTCTGTCGGTACAAGACGATTGGAAAAGGTGAATATCGCAATTGCGTGCCATCTAGAGTAATTTATCGTTATATCGAACGATTGCGAGGGCGCAAAAGTGAATCCTTAGCTTCTTTCGATACAGAACGTGTGGAAACGGTGAATATCACGATTCCGAGCCCCCTAGAGTGATTTATTGTTATATCGAACGTTTGGGAGGGCTGGGAAATGAATCCTAACCTTCTGTCGGTACAAAACGATTGGAAAAGGTGAAAATCGCGATTCCTAGACTCCTAGAGTGATTTAACGTTATATCGAACGATTGCGGGGGCTGGGATGTGTATCCTTAACTTCTGTCGGTACAAAACGCTTGGAAAAGATGAATATCGCGATTCCGAGCCTCCTAGAGGGATTTATTGTTATATCGAACGTTTGAGAGGGCGCAAAAGTGAATCCTTAGCTTCTTTCGATACAGAACTTGTGGAAACGGTGAATATCACGATTCCGAGCCCCCTAGAGTGATTTATTGTTATATCGAACGTTTGGGAGGGCTGGGAAATGAATCCTAACCTTCTGTCGGTACAAAACGATTGGAAAAGGTGAAAATCGCGATTCCTAGACTCCTAGAGTGATTTAACGTTATATCGAACGATTGCGAGGGCTGGAATGTGAATCCTTAGCTTCTTTCGATACAGAACTTGTGGAAACGGTGCATATCGCGATTCCGAGCCTCCTAGAGTGATTTAACGTTATATCGAAGGATTGCGGGGGCTGGGAAGTGAATCTTTACCTTCTGTCGATACAGAACGATTGGAAAAGGTGAATATCGCGATTCCGAGCCTCCTAGAGTGATTTATCATTATATCGGACGATTGAGAGGGCGCGAAAGTGAATCCTTAGCTTCTTTCGATACAGAACGTGTGGAAACGGTGAATATCGCGAGTCCAAGCATCCTAGAGTGATTTATCGTTATATCGAACTATTGCGAGGGCGCGAAAGTGAATCCTTAGCTTCTTTCGATACAGAACGCGTGGAAACGGTGCATATCGCGATTCCGAGCCTCCTAGAGTGATTTATTGTTTAATCGAACGTTTGGGAGGGCTGGGAAATGAATCCTAACCTTCTGTCGGTACAAAACGATTGGAAAAGGTGAATATCGCGATTCCGAGCCTCCTAGAGTGATTTATCGTTATATCCAACTATTGCGAGGGCTGGGAAGTGAATCCTTAACTTCTGTCGGTACAAAACGCTTGGAAAAGATGAATATCGCAATTGCGTGCCTTCTAGAGTAATTTATCGTTATATCGAACGATTGCGAGGGCGCAAAAGTGAATCCTTAGCTTCTTTCGATACAGAACGTGTGGAAACGGTGAATATCACGATTCCGAGCCCCCTAGAGTGATTTATTGTTATATCGAACGTTTGGGAGGGCTGGGAAATGAATCCTAACCTTCTGTCGGTACAAAACGATTGGAAAAGGTGAATATCGCGATTCCGAGCCTCCTAGAGTGATTTATCGTTATATCCAACTATTGCGAGGGCTGGGAAGTGAATCCTTACCTTCTGTCGGTACAAGACGATGGGAAAAGGTGAATATCGCAATTGCGTGCCTTCTAGAGTAATAATATCGTTATATCGAACGATTGCGAGGGCGCAAAAGTGAATCCTTAGCTTCTTTCGATACAGAACGTGTGGAAACGGTGAATATCACGATTCCGAGCCCCCTAGAGTGATTTATTGTTATATCGAACGTTTGGGAGGGCTGGGAAATGAATCCTAACCTTCTGTCAGTACAAAACGATTGGAAAAGATGAAAATCGCGATTCCTAGACTCCTAGAGTGATATAACGTTATATCGAACGATTGCGGGGGCTGGGATGTGTATCCTTAACTTCTGTCGGTACAAAACGCTTGGAAACGGTGCATAACGCGATTCCGAACCTCCTAGAGTGATTTAACGTTATATCGAAGGATTGCGGGGGCTGGGAAGTGAATCTTTACCTTCTGTCGATGCAGAACGATTGGAAAAGGTGAATATCGTGATTCCGAGCCTCCTAGAGTGATTTATCATTATATCGGACGATTGCGAGGGCGCGAAAGTGAATCCTTAGCTTCTTTCGATACAGAACGTGTGGAAACGGTGAATATCGCGAGTCCAAGCATCCTAGAGTGATTTATCGTTATATCGAACGATTGCGAGAGCTGGAATGTGAATCCTTAGCTTCTTCCGATACAGAACGCGTGGAAACGGTGAATATCGCGATTCCGAGCCTCCTAGAGTGATTTATCGTTATATCGAACTATTGCGAGGGCGCGAAAGTGAATCCTTAGCTTCATTCGATACAGAGCGTGTGGAAACGGTGAATATCGCGATTCCTAGCCTCCTAGAGTGATTTAACGTTATATCGAACGATTGCGGGGGCTGGGAAGTGAATCCTTAGCTTCTTTCGATACAGAACGTGTGGAAACGGTGAATATCACGATTCCGAGCCTCCTAGAGTGATTTATCGTTATATCGAACTATTGCGAGGGCGCGAAAGTGAATCCTTAGCTTCATTCGATACAGAACGTGTGGAAACGGTGAATATCGCGATTCCTAGCCTCCTAGAGTGATTTAACGTTATATCGAACGATTGCGGGGGCTGGGATGTGTATTCTTAACTTCTGTCGGTACAAAACGCTTGGAAAAGATGAATATCGCGATTCCGAGCCTCCTAGAGGGATTTATTGTTATATCGAACGTTTGGGAGGGCTGCGAAATGAATCCTAACCTTCTGTCGGTACAAAACGATTGGAAAAGGTGAATATCGCGATTCCGAGCGTCCTAGAGTGATTTATCGTTATATCCAACTATTGCGAGGGCTGGGAAGTGAATCCTTAACTTCTGTCGGTACAAAACGCTTGGAAAAGATGAATATCGCAATTGCGTGCCTTCTAGAGTAATTTATCGTTATATCGAACGATTGCGAGGGCGCAAAAGTGAATCCTTAGCTTCTTTCGATACAGAACGTGTGGAAACGGTGAATATCACGATTCCGAGCCCCCTAGAGTGATTTATTGTTATATCGAACGTTTGGGAGGGCTGGGAAATGAATCCTAACCTTCTGTCGGTACAAAACGATTGGAAAAGGTGAATATCGCGATTCCGAGCCTCCTAGAGTGATTTATCGTTATATCCAACTATTGCGAGGGCTGGGAAGTGAATCCTTACCTTCTGTCGGTACAAGACGATGGGAAAAGGTGAATATCGCAATTGCGTGCCTTCTAGAGTAATAATATCGTTATATCGAACGATTGCGAGGGCGCAAAAGTGAATCCTTAGCTTCTTTCGATACAGAACGTGTGGAAACGGTGAATATCACGATTCCGAGCCCCCTAGAGTGATTTATTGTTATATCGAACGTTTGGGAGGGCTGGGAAATGAATCCTAACCTTCTGTCAGTACAAAACGATTGGAAAAGATGAAAATCGCGATTCCTAGACTCCTAGAGTGATATAACGTTATATCGAACGATTGCGGGGGCTGGGATGTGTATCCTTAACTTCTGTCGGTACAAAACGCTTGGAAAAGATGAATATCGCGATTCCGTGCCTCCTAGAGTGATTTATTGTTAAATCGAACGTTTGGGAGGGCTGCGAAATGAATCCTAACCTTCTGTCGGTACAAAACGTTTGGAAAAGGTGAATATCGCGATTCCGAGCCTCCTAGAGTGATTTATCGTTATATCGAACGATTGCGAGGGCTGGAATGTGAATCCTTAGCTTCTTTCGATACAGAACTTGTGGAAACGGTGCATAACGCGATTCCGAACCTCCTAGAGTGATTTAACGTTATATCGAAGGATTGCGGGGGCTGGGAAGTGAATCTTTACCTTCTGTCGATGCAGAACGATTGGAAAAGGTGAATATCGTGATTCCGAGCCTCCTAGAGTGATTTATCATTATATCGGACGATTGCGAGGGCGCGAAAGTGAATCCTTAGCTTCTTTCGATACAGAACGTGTGGAAACGGTGAATATCGCGAGTCCAAGCATCCTAGAGTGATTTATCGTTATATCGAACGATTGCGAGAGCTGGAATGTGAATCCTTAGCTTCTTCCGATACAGAACGCGTGGAAACGGTGAATATCGCGATTCCGAGCCTCCTAGAGTGATTTATCGTTATATCGAACTATTGCGAGGGCGCGAAAGTGAATCCTTAGCTTCATTCGATACAGAACGTGTGGAAACGGTGAATATCGCGATTCCTAGCCTCCTAGAGTGATTTAACGTTATATCGAACGATTGCGGGGGCTGGGAAGTGAATCCTTACCTTCTGTCGGTACAAAACGCTTGGAAAAGATTAATATCGCGATTCCGAGCCTCCTAGAGTGATTTATTGTTATATCGAACGTTTGGAAGGGCTGGGAAATGAATCCTAACCTTCTGTCGGTACAAAACGATTGGAAAAGGTGAATATCGCGATTCCGAGCCTCCTAGAGTGATTTATCGCTATATCGAACGATTGCGAGGGCTGGGAAGTGAATCCTTAGCTTCTTTCGATACAGAACGTGTGGAAACGGTGAATATCGCGATTCCGAGCCTCCTAGAGTGATTTATCGTTATATCGAACTATTGCGAGGGCGCGAAAGTGAATCCTTAGCTTCATTCGATACAGAACGTGTGGAAACGGTGAATATCGCGATTCCTAGCCTCCTAGAGTGATTTAACGTTATATCGAACGATTGCGGGGGCTGGGATGTGTATCCTTAACTTCTGTCGGTACAAAACGCTTGGAAAAGATGAATATCGCGATTCCGAGCCTCCTAGAGTGATTTATTGTTATATCGAACGTTTGGGAGGGCTGGGAAATGAATCCTAACCTTCTGTCGGTACAAAACGATTGGAAAAGGTGAATATCGCGATTCCGAGCCTCCTAGAGTGATTTATCGTTATATCCAACTATTGCGAGGGCTGGGAAGTGAATCCTTACCTTCTGTCGGTACAAGACGATTGGAAAAGGTGAATATCGCAATTGCGTGCCTTCTAGAGTAATTTATCGTTATATCGAACGATGGCGAGGGCTGGAATGTGAATCCTTAGCTTCTTTCGATACAGAACCTGTGGAAACGGTGCATAACGCGATTCCGAACCTCCTAGAGTGATTTAACGTTATATCGAAGGATTGCGGGGGCTGGAATGTGAATCCTTAGCTTCTTCCGATACAGAACGCGTGGAAACGGTGAATATCGCGATTCCGAGCCTCCTAGAGTGATTTATCGTTATATCGAACTATTGCGAGGGCGCGAAAGTGAATCCTTAGCTTCATTCGATACAGAACGTGTGGAAACGGTGAATATCGCGATTCCTAGCCTCCTAGAGTGATTTAACGTTATATCGAACGATTGCGGGGGCTGGGAAGTGAATCCTTACCTTCTGTCGGTACAAAACGCTTGGAAAAGATTAATATCGCGATTCCGAGCCTCCTAGAGTGATTTATTGTTATATCGAACGTTTGGAAGGGCTGGGAAATGAATCCTAACCTTCTGTCGGTACAAAACGATTGGAAAAGGTGAATATCGCGATTCCGAGCCTCCTAGAGTGATTTATCGCTATATCGAACGATTGCGAGGGCTGGGAAGTGAATCCTTAGCTTCTTTCGATACAGAACGTGTGGAAACGGTGAATATCGCGATTCCGAGCCTCCTAGAGTGATTTATCGTTATATCGAACTATTGCGAGGGCGCGAAAGTGAATCCTTAGCTTCATTCGATACAGAACGTGTGGAAACGGTGAATATCGCGATTCCTAGCCTCCTAGAGTGATTTAACGTTATATCGAACGATTGCGGGGGCTGGGATGTGTATCCTTAACTTCTGTCGGTACAAAACGCTTGGAAAAGATGAATATCGCGATTCCGAGCCTCCTAGAGTGATTTATTGTTATATCGAACGTTTGGGAGGGCTGGGAAATGAATCCTAACCTTCTGTCGGTACAAAACGATTGGAAAAGGTGAATATCGCGATTCCGAGCCTCCTAGAGTGATTTATCGTTATATCCAACTATTGCGAGGGCTGGGAAGTGAATCCTTACCTTCTGTCGGTACAAGACGATTGGAAAAGGTGAATATCGCAATTGCGTGCCTTCTAGAGTAATTTATCGTTATATCGAACGATGGCGAGGGCTGGAATGTGAATCCTTAGCTTCTTTCGATACAGAACCTGTGGAAACGGTGCATAACGCGATTCCGAACCTCCTAGAGTGATTTAACGTTATATCGAAGGATTGCGGGGGCTGGAATGTGAATCCTTAGCTTCTTCCGATACAGAACGCGTGGAAACGGTGAATATCGCGATTCCGAGCCTCCTAGAGTGATTTATCGTTATATCGAACTATTGCGAGGGCGCGAAAGTGAATCCTTAGCTTCATTCGATACAGAACGTGTGGAAACGGTGAATATCGCGATTCCTAGCCTCCTAGAGTGATTTATCGTTATATCGAACTATTGCGAGGGCGCGAAAGTGAATCCTTAGCTTCTTTCGATACAGAACGCGTGGAAACGGTGAATATCGCGATTCCGAGCCTCCTAGAGTGATTTAACGTTATATCGAACAATTGCGGGGGCTGGGATGTGTATCCTTAACTTCTGTCGGTACAAAACGATTGGAAAAGATGAATATCGCGATTCCGAGCCTCCTAGAGTGATTTATCGTTATATCCAACTATTGCGAGGGCTGGAAAGTGAATCTTTACCTTCTGTCGATACAGAACGATTGGAAAAGATGAATATCGCGATTCCGTGCCTCCTAGAGTGATTTATCGTTATATCGAACGTTTGCGAGGGCTGGAATGTGAATCCTTAGCTTCTTTCGATACAGAACGCTTGGAAAAGATGAATATCGCGATTCCGAGCCTCCTGGAGTGATTTATTGTTATATCGAACGTTTGGGAGGCCTGGGCAATGAATCCTAACCTTCTGTCGGTACAAAACGATTGGAAAAGGTGAATATCGCGATCCCGAGCCTCCTAGAGTGATTTATCGTTATATCGAACGATTGCGAGGGCTGGACAGTGAATCCTTAGCTTCTTTCGATACAGAACGATTGGAAAAGATGAATATCGCGATTCCGTGCCTCCTAGAGTGATTTATCGTTATATCGAACGATTGCGAGGGCTGGACAGTGAATCCTTAGCTTCTTTCGATACAGAACGTGTGGAAACGGTGAATATCGCGATTCCGAGCCTCCTAGAGTGATTTATCATTATATCGGACGATTGCGAGGGCGCGAAAGTGAATCCTTAGCTTCTGTCGATACAGAACGTGTGGAAACGGTGAATATCGCGAGTCCAAGCATCCTAGAGTGATTTATCGTTATATCGAACGATTGCGAGAGCTGGAATGTGAATCCTTAGCTTTTTCCGATACAGAACGCGTGGAAACGGTGAATATCGCGATTCCGAGCCTCCTAGAGTGATTTATCGTTATATCGAACTATTGCGAGGGCGCGAAAGTGAATCCTTAGCTTCATTCGATACAGAACGTGTGGAAACGGTGAATATCGCGATTCCTAGCCTCCTAGAGTGATTTATCGTTATATCGAACTATTGCGAGGGCGCGAAAGTGAATCTTTACCTTCTGTCGATACAGAACGATTGGAAAAGATGAATATCGCGATTCCGTGCCTCCTAGAGTGATTTATCGTTATATCGAACGTTTGCGAGGGCTGGAATGTGAATCCTTAGCTTCTTTCGATACAGAACGCTTGGAAAAGATGAATATCGCGATTCCGAGCCTCCTGGAGTGATTTATTGTTATATCGAAAGTTTGGGAGGGCTGGGCAATGAATCCTAACCTTCTGTCGGTACAAAACGATTGGAAAAGGTGAATATCGCGATTCCGAGCCTCCTAGAGTGATTTATCGTTATATCGAACGATTGCGAGGGCTGGAAAGTGAATCCTTAGCTTCTTTCGATACAGAACGTGTGGAAACGGTGAATATCGCGATTCCGAGCCTCCTAGAGTGATTTATCATTATATCGGACGATTGCGAGGGCGCGAAAGTGAATCCTTAGCTTCTGTCGATACAGAACGTGTGGAAACGGTGAATATCGCGAGTCCAAGCATCCTAGAGTGATTTATCGTTATATCGAACGATTACGAGAGCTGGAATGTGAATCCTTAGCTTCTTCCGATACAGAACGCGTGGAAACGGTGAATATCGCGATTCCGAGCCTCCTAGAGTGATTTATCGTTATATCGAACTATTGCGAGGGCGCGAAAGTGAATCCTTAGCTTCATTCGATACAGAACGTGTGGAAACGGTGAATATCGCGATTCCTAGCCTCCTAGAGTGATTTATCGTTATATCGAACTATTGCGAGGGCGCGAAAGTGAATCCTTAGCTTCTTTCGATACAGAACGCGTGGAAACGGTGAATATCGCGATTCCGAGCCTCCTAGAGTGATTTATCGTTATATCGAACTATTGCGAGGGCGCGAAAGTGAATCCTTAGCTTCATTCGATACAGAACGTGTGGAAACGGTGAATATCGCGATTCCTAGCCTCCTAGAGTGATTTAACGTTATATCGAACAATTGCGGGGGCTGGGATGTGTATCCTTAACTTCTGTCGGTACAAAACGATTGGAAAAGATGAATATCGCGATTCCGAGCCTCCTAGAGTGATTTATCGTTATATCCAACTATTGCGAGGGCTGGAAAGTGAATCTTTACCTTCTGTCGATACAGAACGATTGGAAAAGATGAATATCGCGATTCCGTGCCTCCTAGAGTGATTTATCGTTATATCGAACGTTTGCGAGGGCTGGAAAGTGAATCCTTAGCTTCTTTCAATACAGAACGCTTGCAAAAGATGAATATCGCGATTCCGAGCCTCCTGGAGTGATTTATTGTTATATCGAACGTTTGGGAGGGCTGGGCAATGAATCCTAACCTTCTGTCGGTACAAAACGATTGGAAAAGGTGAATATCGCGATTCCGAGCCTCCTAGAGTGATTTATCGTTATATCGAACGATTGCGAGGCCTGGAAAGTGAATCCTTAGCTTCTTTCGATACAGAACGTGTGGAAACGGTGAATATCGCGATTCCGAGCCTCCTAGAGTGATTTATCGTTATATCGAACTATTGCGAGGGCGCGAAAGTGAATCCTTAGCTTCATTCGATACAGAACGTGTGGAGACGGTGAATATCGCGATTCCTAGCCTCCTAGAGTGATTTAACGTTATATCGAACGATTGCGGGGGCTGGGAAGTGAATCCTTACCTTCTGTCGGTACAAAACGCTTGGAAAAGATGAATATCGCGATTCCGAGCCTCCTAGAGTGATTTATCGCTATATCGAACGATTGCGAGGGCTGGAAAGTGAATCCTTAGCTTCTTTCGATACAGAACGTGTGGAAACGGTGAATATCGCGATTCCGAGCCTCCTAGAGTGATTTATCGTTATATCGAACTATTGCGAGGGCGCGAAAGTGAATCCTTAGCTTCATTCGATACAGAACGTGTGGAAACGGTGAATATCGCGATTCCGAGCCTCCTAGAGTGATTTATCGTTATATCGAACGATTGCGAGGCCTGGAAAGTGAATCCTTAGCTTCTTTCGATACAGAACGTGTGGAAACGGTGAATATCGCGATTCCGAGCCTCCTAGAGTGATTTATCGTTATATCGAACTATTGCGAGGGCGCGAAAGTGAATCCTTAGCTTCATTCGATACAGAACGTGTGGAGACGGTGAATATCGCGATTCCTAGCCTCCTAGAGTGATTTAACGTTATATCGAACGATTGCGGGGGCTGGGAAGTGAATCCTTACCTTCTGTCGGTACAAAACGCTTGGAAAAGATGAATATCGCGATTCCGAGCCTCCTAGAGTGATTTATCGCTATATCGAACGATTGCGAGGGCTGGAAAGTGAATCCTTAGCTTCTTTCGATACAGAACGTGTGGAAACGGTGAATATCGCGATTCCGAGTCTCCTAGAGTGATTTATCGTTATATCGAACTATTGCGAGGGCGCGAAAGTGAATCCTTAGCTTCATTCGATACAGAACGTGTGGAAACGGTGAATATCGCGATTCCTAGCCTCCTAGAGTGATTTAACGTTATATCGAACGATTGCGGGGGCTGGGATGTGTATCCTTAACTTCTGTCGGTACAAAACGCTTGGAAAAGATGAATATCGCGATTCCGAGCCTCCTAGAGTGATTTATTGTTATATCGAACGTTTGGGAGGGCTGGGAAATGAATCCTAACCTTCTGTCGGTACAAAACGATTGGAAAAGGTGAATATCGCGATTCCGAGCCTCCTAGAGTGATTTATCGTTATATCCAACTATTGCGAGGGCTGGGAAGTGAATCCTTACCTTCTGTCGGTACAAGACGATTGGAAAAGGTGAATATCGCAATTGCGTGCCTTCTAGAGTAATTTATCGTTATATCGAACGATTGCGAGGGCGCAAAAGTGAATCCTTAGCTTCTTTCGATACAGAACGTGTGGAAACGGTGAATATCACGATTCCGAGCCCCCTAGAGTGATTTATTGTTATATCGAACGTTTGGGAGGGCTGGGAAATGAATCCTAACCTTCTGTCGGTACAAAACGATTGGAAAAGATGAAAATCGCGATTCCTAGACTCCTAGAGTGATATAACGTTATATCGAACGATTGCGGGGGCTGGGATGTGTATCCTTAACTTCTGTCGGTACAAAACGCTTGGAAAAGATGAATATCGCGATTCCGTGCCTCCTAGAGTGATTTATTGTTAAATCGAACGTTTGGGAGGGCTGCGAAATGATTCCTAACCTTCTGTCGGTACAAAACGTTTGGAAAAGGTGAATATCGCGATTCCGAGCCTCCTAGAGTGATTTATCGTTATATCGAACGATTGCGAGGGCTGGAATGTGAATCCTTAGCTTCTTTCGATACAGAACTTGTGGAAACGGTGCATAACGCGATTCCGAACCTCCTAGAGTGATTTAACGTTATATCGAAGGATTGCGGGGGCTGGGAAGTGAATCTTTACCTTCTGTCGATACAGAACGATTGGAAAAGGTGAATATCGCGATTCCGAGCCTCCTAGAGTGATTTATCATTATATCGGACGATTGCGAGGGCGCGAAAGTGAATCCTTAGCTTCTTTCGATACAGAACGTGTGGAAACGGTGAATATCGCGAGTCCAAGCATCCTAGAGTGATTTATCGTTATATCGAACGATTGCGAGAGCTGGAATGTGAATCCATAGCTTCTTCCGATACAGAACGTGTGGAAACGGTGAATATCGCGATTCCGAGCCTCCTAGAGTGATTTATCGTTATATCGAACTATTGCGAGGGCGCGAAAGTGAATCCTTAGCTTCTTCCGATACAGAACGTGTGGAAACGGTGAATATCGCGATTCCGAGCCTCCTAGAGTGATTTATCGTTATATCCAACTATTGCGAGGGCTGGAAAGTGAACCTTTACCTTCTGTCGATACAGAACGATTGGAAAAGATGAATATCGCGATTCCGAGCCTCCTAGAGTGATTTATTGTTATATCGAACGTTTGGGAGGGCTGGGAAATGAATCCTAACCTTCTGTCGGTACAAAACGATTGGAAAAGGTGAATATCGCGATTCCGAGCCTCCTAGAGTGATTTATCGTTATATCCAACTATTGCGAGGGCTGGGAAGTGAATCCTTACCTTCTGTCGGTACAAGACGATTGGAAAAGGTGAATATCGCAATTGCGTGCCTTCTAGAGTAATTTATCGTTATATCGAACGATGGCGAGGGCTGGAATGTGAATCCTTAGCTTCTTTCGATACAGAACCTGTGGAAACGGTGCATAACGCGATTCCGAACCTCCTAGAGTGATTTAACGTTATATCGAAGGATTGCGGGGGCTGGAATGTGAATCCTTAGCTTCTTCCGATACAGAACGCGTGGAAACGGTGAATATCGCGATTCCGAGCCTCCTAGAGTGATTTATCGTTATATCGAACTATTGCGAGGGCGCGAAAGTGAATCCTTAGCTTCATTCGATACAGAACGTGTGGAAACGGTGAATATCGCGATTCCTAGCCTCCTAGAGTGATTTATCGTTATATCGAACTATTGCGAGGGCGCGAAAGTGAATCCTTAGCTTCTTTCGATACAGAACGCGTGGAAACGGTGAATATCGCGATTCCGAGCCTCCTAGAGTGATTTAACGTTATATCGAACAATTGCGGGGGCTGGGATGTGTATCCTTAACTTCTGTCGGTACAAAACGATTGGAAAAGATGAATATCGCGATTCCGAGCCTCCTAGAGTGATTTATCGTTATATCCAACTATTGCGAGGGCTGGAAAGTGAATCTTTACCTTCTGTCGATACAGAACGATTGGAAAAGATGAATATCGCGATTCCGTGCCTCCTAGAGTGATTTATCGTTATATCGAACGTTTGCGAGGGCTGGAATGTGAATCCTTAGCTTCTTTCGATACAGAACGCTTGGAAAAGATGAATATCGCGATTCCGAGCCTCCTGGAGTGATTTATTGTTATATCGAACGTTTGGGAGGCCTGGGCAATGAATCCTAACCTTCTGTCGGTACAAAACGATTGGAAAAGGTGAATATCGCGATCCCGAGCCTCCTAGAGTGATTTATCGTTATATCGAACGATTGCGAGGGCTGGACAGTGAATCCTTAGCTTCTTTCGATACAGAACGATTGGAAAAGATGAATATCGCGATTCCGTGCCTCCTAGAGTGATTTATCGTTATATCGAACGATTGCGAGGGCTGGACAGTGAATCCTTAGCTTCTTTCGATACAGAACGTGTGGAAACGGTGAATATCGCGATTCCGAGCCTCCTAGAGTGATTTATCATTATATCGGACGATTGCGAGGGCGCGAAAGTGAATCCTTAGCTTCTGTCGATACAGAACGTGTGGAAACGGTGAATATCGCGAGTCCAAGCATCCTAGAGTGATTTATCGTTATATCGAACGATTGCGAGAGCTGGAATGTGAATCCTTAGCTTTTTCCGATACAGAACGCGTGGAAACGGTGAATATCGCGATTCCGAGCCTCCTAGAGTGATTTATCGTTATATCGAACTATTGCGAGGGCGCGAAAGTGAATCCTTAGCTTCATTCGATACAGAACGTGTGGAAACGGTGAATATCGCGATTCCTAGCCTCCTAGAGTGATTTATCGTTATATCGAACTATTGCGAGGGCGCGAAAGTGAATCTTTACCTTCTGTCGATACAGAACGATTGGAAAAGATGAATATCGCGATTCCGTGCCTCCTAGAGTGATTTATCGTTATATCGAACGTTTGCGAGGGCTGGAATGTGAATCCTTAGCTTCTTTCGATACAGAACGCTTGGAAAAGATGAATATCGCGATTCCGAGCCTCCTGGAGTGATTTATTGTTATATCGAACGTTTGGGAGGGCTGGGCAATGAATCCTAACCTTCTGTCGGTACAAAACGATTGGAAAAGGTGAATATCGCGATTCCGAGCCTCCTAGAGTGATTTATCGTTATATCGAACGATTGCGAGGGCTGGAAAGTGAATCCTTAGCTTCTTTCGATACAGAACGTGTGGAAACGGTGAATATCGCGATTCCGAGCCTCCTAGAGTGATTTATCATTATATCGGACGATTGCGAGGGCGCGAAAGTGAATCCTTAGCTTCTGTCGATACAGAACGTGTGGAAACGGTGAATATCGCGAGTCCAAGCATCCTAGAGTGATTTATCGTTATATCGAACGATTACGAGAGCTGGAATGTGAATCCTTAGCTTCTTCCGATACAGAACGCGTGGAAACGGTGAATATCGCGATTCCGAGCCTCCTAGAGTGATTTATCGTTATATCGAACTATTGCGAGGGCGCGAAAGTGAATCCTTAGCTTCATTCGATACAGAACGTGTGGAAACGGTGAATATCGCGATTCCTAGCCTCCTAGAGTGATTTATCGTTATATCGAACTATTGCGAGGGCGCGAAAGTGAATCCTTAGCTTCTTTCGATACAGAACGCGTGGAAACGGTGAATATCGCGATTCCGAGCCTCCTAGAGTGATTTATCGTTATATCGAACTATTGCGAGGGCGCGAAAGTGAATCCTTAGCTTCATTCGATACAGAACGTGTGGAAACGGTGAATATCGCGATTCCTAGCCTCCTAGAGTGATTTAACGTTATATCGAACAATTGCGGGGGCTGGGATGTGTATCCTTAACTTCTGTCGGTACAAAACGATTGGAAAAGATGAATATCGCGATTCCGAGCCTCCTAGAGTGATTTATCGTTATATCCAACTATTGCGAGGGCTGGAAAGTGAATCTTTACCTTCTGTCGATACAGAACGATTGGAAAAGATGAATATCGCGATTCCGTGCCTCCTAGAGTGATTTATCGTTATATCGAACGTTTGCGAGGGCTGGAAAGTGAATCCTTAGCTTCTTTCAATACAGAACGCTTGCAAAAGATGAATATCGCGATTCCGAGCCTCCTGGAGTGATTTATTGTTATATCGAACGTTTGGGAGGGCTGGGCAATGAATCCTAACCTTCTGTCGGTACAAAACGATTGGAAAAGGTGAATATCGCGATTCCGAGCCTCCTAGAGTGATTTATCGTTATATCGAACGATTGCGAGGCCTGGAAAGTGAATCCTTAGCTTCTTTCGATACAGAACGTGTGGAAACGGTGAATATCGCGATTCCGAGCCTCCTAGAGTGATTTATCGTTATATCGAACTATTGCGAGGGCGCGAAAGTGAATCCTTAGCTTCATTCGATACAGAACGTGTGGAGACGGTGAATATCGCGATTCCTAGCCTCCTAGAGTGATTTAACGTTATATCGAACGATTGCGGGGGCTGGGAAGTGAATCCTTACCTTCTGTCGGTACAAAACGCTTGGAAAAGATGAATATCGCGATTCCGAGCCTCCTAGAGTGATTTATCGCTATATCGAACGATTGCGAGGGCTGGAAAGTGAATCCTTAGCTTCTTTCGATACAGAACGTGTGGAAACGGTGAATATCGCGATTCCGAGCCTCCTAGAGTGATTTATCGTTATATCGAACTATTGCGAGGGCGCGAAAGTGAATCCTTAGCTTCATTCGATACAGAACGTGTGGAAACGGTGAATATCGCGATTCCGAGCCTCCTAGAGTGATTTATCGTTATATCGAACGATTGCGAGGCCTGGAAAGTGAATCCTTAGCTTCTTTCGATACAGAACGTGTGGAAACGGTGAATATCGCGATTCCGAGCCTCCTAGAGTGATTTATCGTTATATCGAACTATTGCGAGGGCGCGAAAGTGAATCCTTAGCTTCATTCGATACAGAACGTGTGGAGACGGTGAATATCGCGATTCCTAGCCTCCTAGAGTGATTTAACGTTATATCGAACGATTGCGGGGGCTGGGAAGTGAATCCTTACCTTCTGTCGGTACAAAACGCTTGGAAAAGATGAATATCGCGATTCCGAGCCTCCTAGAGTGATTTATCGCTATATCGAACGATTGCGAGGGCTGGAAAGTGAATCCTTAGCTTCTTTCGATACAGAACGTGTGGAAACGGTGAATATCGCGATTCCGAGTCTCCTAGAGTGATTTATCGTTATATCGAACTATTGCGAGGGCGCGAAAGTGAATCCTTAGCTTCATTCGATACAGAACGTGTGGAAACGGTGAATATCGCGATTCCTAGCCTCCTAGAGTGATTTAACGTTATATCGAACGATTGCGGGGGCTGGGATGTGTATCCTTAACTTCTGTCGGTACAAAACGCTTGGAAAAGATGAATATCGCGATTCCGAGCCTCCTAGAGTGATTTATTGTTATATCGAACGTTTGGGAGGGCTGGGAAATGAATCCTAACCTTCTGTCGGTACAAAACGATTGGAAAAGGTGAATATCGCGATTCCGAGCCTCCTAGAGTGATTTATCGTTATATCCAACTATTGCGAGGGCTGGGAAGTGAATCCTTACCTTCTGTCGGTACAAGACGATTGGAAAAGGTGAATATCGCAATTGCGTGCCTTCTAGAGTAATTTATCGTTATATCGAACGATTGCGAGGGCGCAAAAGTGAATCCTTAGCTTCTTTCGATACAGAACGTGTGGAAACGGTGAATATCACGATTCCGAGCCCCCTAGAGTGATTTATTGTTATATCGAACGTTTGGGAGGGCTGGGAAATGAATCCTAACCTTCTGTCGGTACAAAACGATTGGAAAAGATGAAAATCGCGATTCCTAGACTCCTAGAGTGATATAACGTTATATCGAACGATTGCGGGGGCTGGGATGTGTATCCTTAACTTCTGTCGGTACAAAACGCTTGGAAAAGATGAATATCGCGATTCCGTGCCTCCTAGAGTGATTTATTGTTAAATCGAACGTTTGGGAGGGCTGCGAAATGATTCCTAACCTTCTGTCGGTACAAAACGTTTGGAAAAGGTGAATATCGCGATTCCGAGCCTCCTAGAGTGATTTATCGTTATATCGAACGATTGCGAGGGCTGGAATGTGAATCCTTAGCTTCTTTCGATACAGAACTTGTGGAAACGGTGCATAACGCGATTCCGAACCTCCTAGAGTGATTTAACGTTATATCGAAGGATTGCGGGGGCTGGGAAGTGAATCTTTACCTTCTGTCGATACAGAACGATTGGAAAAGGTGAATATCGCGATTCCGAGCCTCCTAGAGTGATTTATCATTATATCGGACGATTGCGAGGGCGCGAAAGTGAATCCTTAGCTTCTTTCGATACAGAACGTGTGGAAACGGTGAATATCGCGAGTCCAAGCATCCTAGAGTGATTTATCGTTATATCGAACGATTGCGAGAGCTGGAATGTGAATCCATAGCTTCTTCCGATACAGAACGTGTGGAAACGGTGAATATCGCGATTCCGAGCCTCCTAGAGTGATTTATCGTTATATCGAACTATTGCGAGGGCGCGAAAGTGAATCCTTAGCTTCATTCGATACAGAACGTGTGGAAACGGTGAATATCGCGATTCCTAGCCTCCTAGAGTGATTTATCGTTATATCGAACTATTGCGAGGGCGCGAAAGTGAATCCTTAACTTCTGTCGGTACAAAACGATTGGAAAAGATGAATATCGCGATTCCGAGCCTCCTAGAGTGATTTATCGTTATATCGAACTATTGCGAGGGCGCGAAAGTGAATCCTTAGCTTCATTCGATACAGAACGTGTGGGAACGGTGAATATCGCGATTCCTAGCCTCCTAGAGTGATTTAACGTTATATCGAACAATTGCGGGGGCTGGGATGTGTATCCTTAACTTCTGTCGGTACAAAACGATTGGAAAAGATGAATATCGCGATTCCGAGCCTCCTAGAGTGATTTATCGTTATATCCAACTATTGCGAGGGCTGGAAAGTGAACCTTTACCTTCTGTCGATACAGAACGATTGGAAAAGATGAATATCGCGATTCCGTGCCTCCTAGAGTGATTTATCGTTATATCGAACGTTTGCGAGGGCTGGAAAGTGAATCCTTAGCTTCTTTCGATACAGAACGCTTGGAAAAGATGAATATCGCGATTCCGAGCCTCCTGGAGTGATTTATTGTTATATCGAACGTTTGGGAGGGCTGGGCAATGAATCCTAACCTTCTGTCGGTACAAAACGATTGGAAAAGATGAATATCGCGATTCCGAGCCTCCTGGAGTGATTTATTGTTATATCGAACGTTTGGGAGGGCTGGGCAATGAATCCTAACCTTCTGTCGGTACAAAACGATTGGAAAAGGTGAATATCGCGATTCCGAGCCTCCTAGAGTGATTTATCGTTATATCCAACTATTGCGAGGGCTGGGAAGTGAATCCTTACCTTCTGTCGGTACAAGACGATTGGAAAAGGTGAATATCTCAATTGCGTGCCATCTAGAGTAATTTATCGTTATATCGAACGATTGCGAGGGCGCAAAAGTGAATCCTTAGCTTCTTTCGATACAGAACGTGTGGAAACGGTGAATATCACGATTCCGAGCCCCCTAGAGTGATTTATTGTTATATCGAACGTTTGGGAGGGCTGGGCAATGAATCCTAACCTTCTGTCGGTACAAAACGATTGGAAAAGGTGAATATCGCGATTCCGAGCCTCCTAGAGTGATTTATCGTTATATCGAACGATTGCGAGGGCTGGACAGTGAATCCTTAGCTTCTTTCGATACAGAACGTGTGGAAACGGTGAATATCGCGATTCCGAGCCTCCTAGAATGATTTATCATTATATCGGACGATTGCGAGGGCGCGAAAGTGAATCCTTAGCTTCTGTCGATACAGAACGTGTGGAAACGGTGAATATCGCGAGTCCAAGCATCCTAGAGTGATTTATCGTTATATCGAACGATTGCGAGAGCTGGAATGTGAATCCTTAGCTTTTTCCGATACAGAACGCGTGGAAACGGTGAATATCGCGATTCCGAGCCTCCTAGAGTGATTTATCGTTATATCGAACTATTGCGAGGGCGCGAAAGTGAATCCTTAGCTTCATTCGATACAGAACGTGTGGAAACGGTGAATATCGCGATTCCTAGCCTCCTAGAGTGATTTATTGTTATATCGAACGTTTGGGAGGGCTGGGAAATGAATCCTAACCTTCTGTCGGTACAAAACGATTGGAAAAGATGAAAATCGCGATTCCTAGACTCCAGGAGTGATATAACGTTATATCGAACGATTGCGGGGGCTGGGATGTGTATCCTTAACTTCTGTCGGTACAAAACGCTTGGAAAAGATGAATATCGCGATTCCGTGCCTCCTAGAGTGATTTATTGTTAAATCGAACGTTTGGGAGGGCTGCGAAATGATTCCTAACCTTCTGTCGGTACAAAACGTTTGGAAAAGGTGAATATCGCGATTCCTAGCCTCCTAGAGTGATTTATCGTTATATCGAACTATTGCGAGGGCGCGAAAGTGAATCCTTAGCTTCTTTCGATACAGAACGCGTGGAAACGGTGAATATCGCGATTCCGAGCCTCCTAGAGTGATTTATCGTTATATCGAACTATTGCGAGGGCGCGAAAGTGAATCCTTAGCTTCATTCGATACAGAACGTGTGGAAACGGTGAATATCGCGATTCCTAGCCTCCTAGAGTGATTTAACGTTATATCGAACAATTGCGGGGGCTGGGATGTGTATCCTTAACTTCTGTCGGTACAAAACGATTGGAAAAGATGAATATCGCGATTCCGAGCCTCCTAGAGTGATTTATCGCTATATCGAACGATTGCGAGGGCTGGAAAGTGAATCCTTAGCTTCTTTCGATACAGAACGTGTGGAAACGGTGAATATCGCGATTCCGAGCCTCCTAGAGTGATTTATCGTTATATCGAACTATTGCGAGGGCGCGAAAGTGAATCCTTAGCTTCATTCGATACAGAACGTGTGGAAACGGTGAATATCGCGATTCCGAGCCTCCTAGAGTGATTTATCGTTATATCGAACGATTGCGAGGCCTGGAAAGTGAATCCTTAGCTTCTTTCGATACAGAACGTGTGGAAACGGTGAATATCGCGATTCCGAGCCTCCTAGAGTGATTTATCGTTATATCGAACTATTGCGAGGGCGCGAAAGTGAATCCTTAGCTTCATTCGATACAGAACGTGTGGAGACGGTGAATATCGCGATTCCTAGCCTCCTAGAGTGATTTAACGTTATATCGAACGATTGCGGGGGCTGGGAAGTGAATCCTTACCTTCTGTCGGTACAAAACGCTTGGAAAAGATGAATATCGCGATTCCGAGCCTCCTAGAGTGATTTATCGCTATATCGAACGATTGCGAGGGCTGGAAAGTGAATCCTTAGCTTCTTTCGATACAGAACGTGTGGAAACGGTGAATATCGCGATTCCGAGCCTCCTAGAGTGATTTATCGTTATATCGAACTATTGCGAGGGCGCGAAAGTGAATCCTTAGCTTCATTCGATACAGAACGTGTGGAAACGGTGAATATCGCGATTCCTAGCCTCCTAGAGTGATTTAACGTTATATCGAACGATTGCGGGGGCTGGGATGTGTATCCTTAACTTCTGTCGGTACAAAACGCTTGGAAAAGATGAATATCGCGATTCCGAGCCTCCTAGAGTGATTTATTGTTATATCGAACGTTTGGGAGGGCTGGGAAATGAATCCTAACCTTCTGTCGGTACAAAACGATTGGAAAAGGTGAATATCGCGATTCCGAGCCTCCTAGAGTGATTTATCGTTATATCCAACTATTGCGAGGGCTGGGAAGTGAATCCTTACCTTCTGTCGGTACAAGACGATTGGAAAAGGTGAATATCGCAATTGCGTGCCTTCTAGAGTAATTTATCGTTATATCGAACGATTGCGAGGGCGCAAAAGTGAATCCTTAGCTTCTTTCGATACAGAACGTGTGGAAACGGTGAATATCACGATTCCGAGCCCCCTAGAGTGATTTATTGTTATATCGAACGTTTGGGAGGGCTGGGAAATGAATCCTAACCTTCTGTCGGTACAAAACGATTGGAAAAGATGAAAATCGCGATTCCTAGACTCCTAGAGTGATATAACGTTATATCGAACGATTGCGGGGGCTGGGATGTGTATCCTTAACTTCTGTCGGTACAAAACGCTTGGAAAAGATGAATATCGCGATTCCGTGCCTCCTAGAGTGATTTATTGTTAAATCGAACGTTTGGGAGGGCTGCGAAATGATTCCTAACCTTCTGTCGGTACAAAACGTTTGGAAAAGGTGAATATCGCGATTCCGAGCCTCCTAGAGTGATTTATCGTTATATCGAACGATTGCGAGGGCTGGAATGTGAATCCTTAGCTTCTTTCGATACAGAACTTGTGGAAACGGTGCATAACGCGATTCCGAACCTCCTAGAGTGATTTAACGTTATATCGAAGGATTGCGGGGGCTGGGAAGTGAATCTTTACCTTCTGTCGATACAGAACGATTGGAAAAGGTGAATATCGCGATTCCGAGCCTCCTAGAGTGATTTATCATTATATCGGACGATTGCGAGGGCGCGAAAGTGAATCCTTAGCTTCTTTCGATACAGAACGTGTGGAAACGGTGAATATCGCGAGTCCAAGCATCCTAGAGTGATTTATCGTTATATCGAACGATTGCGAGAGCTGGAATGTGAATCCATAGCTTCTTCCGATACAGAACGTGTGGAAACGGTGAATATCGCGATTCCGAGCCTCCTAGAGTGATTTATCGTTATATCGAACTATTGCGAGGGCGCGAAAGTGAATCCTTAGCTTCATTCGATACAGAACGTGTGGAAACGGTGAATATCGCGATTCCTAGCCTCCTAGAGTGATTTATCGTTATATCGAACTATTGCGAGGGCGCGAAAGTGAATCCTTAACTTCTGTCGGTACAAAACGATTGGAAAAGATGAATATCGCGATTCCGAGCCTCCTAGAGTGATTTATCGTTATATCGAACTATTGCGAGGGCGCGAAAGTGAATCCTTAGCTTCATTCGATACAGAACGTGTGGAAACGGTGAATATCGCGATTCCTAGCCTCCTAGAGTGATTTAACGTTATATCGAACAATTGCGGGGGCTGGGATGTGTATCCTTAACTTCTGTCGGTACAAAACGATTGGAAAAGATGAATATCGCGATTCCGAGCCTCCTAGAGTGATTTATCGTTATATCCAACTATTGCGAGGGCTGGAAAGTGAATCTTTACCTTCTGTCGATACAGAACGATTGGAAAAGATGAATATCGCGATTCCGAGCCTCCTGGAGTGATTTATTGTTATATCGAACGTTTGGGAGGGCTGGGCAATGAATCCTAACCTTCTGTCGGTACAAAACGATTGGAAAAGGTGAATATCGCGATTCCGAGCCTCCTAGAGTGATTTATCGTTATATCCAACTATTGCGAGGGCTGGGAAGTGAATCCTTACCTTCTGTCGGTACAAGACGATTGGAAAAGGTGAATATCTCAATTGCGTGCCATCTAGAGTAATTTATCGTTATATCGAACGATTGCGAGGGCGCAAAAGTGAATCCTTAGCTTCTTTCGATACAGAACGTGTGGAAACGGTGAATATCACGATTCCGAGCCCCCTAGAGTGATTTATTGTTATATCGAACGTTTGGGAGGGCTGGGAAATGAATCCTAACCTTCTGTCGGTACTGTAGCGGCATGATTCCACGTGCGTTAGTTTTGCCAAACGCGGCCGCAGCGAAACGCCCGAAGTACGCGAGCGGTAAACACGGTCAATGCCCTGGTGACGAGGTGTTTATCTATCGTGGAGCGACTACGTCACCAGAGCAACGACCTCACCAGGTGATCGACAAACAAGCAGTAGAATAACGTTGAATTTTCAAAGCCGCAGTCAAGGAAAGGCGAGGAGGTCACCTGGTGGGGGAGAGGATTGAAAAGCCGCGGCGAAGGTGCCGAAAGGCCAGTATAAGCGAAAACAACAGAGTGTAAGGGTTAATAAAGATATTGCAGAAACGTTAACGTCCCGTCACTAGGAACGCCCTATAATCCCCACATTGGTGACCCCGACGTGATCAGGGTAACGAAAAGTGAGCAACGAGATGTCCGAAAAAGACGCACCTTCCGCGACAACGAATAACGCGTCCGCGAGCACGGGACTGCCGATAATGGAAGTGAATCGCGTCGGTATCCGCGTGCCACCCTTTTGGCCAGAACAACCAAGTCTGTGGTTCAGCCAGCTAGAAGCACAATTCGCGCTTAGTAGCGTTACTGCCGACACAACGAAATTTTATTACGTAATTTCGCAATTAGAGCCAAAGTACGCGTTGGAGGTACAGGACATTGTGCTCAGTCCTCCGGAAACCGGGAAGTACGAGAAGTTAAAAAGGGAGTTGGTGAGTCGACTGTCAGCACCCCAAAGCCAGCGGATCCAACAGTTGTTAGAGCAAGAAGAGATCGGTGATCGGACGCCGTCCCAGTTCCTGCGGCAGATGCGGAGTTTGGCGGGATCTACCGTAACGGATGATTTCCTACGAACGTTGTGGGCCAGCCGGTTGCCAGCCATGACCAGGGCAATAGTCACAGCACAAACCCATAGTATACGCGTTTAAACAGAAAGTAGACAAATGTACGCCGAGGCAGTTCAGGTATTTAGATTTTATCGGCCAGTTCACGACCGATATAAGACACGTTAGCGGCAAGGAGAACGAGGTAGCAGACGCCTTATCAAGAATAGAGTCCGTGACCGCAGCCGTTCGTTACGACCAGCTCGCAAGGTCACAAGACTCGGATGCAGAGCTAAAAGAACTGTTGAGAACCGCGAGCACCTCTTTAGAATTGAAACGTGTAACATTCCTGAATAACGCCGAGGTTGTATGTGACGTCTCGACGGGCACTGCTAGGCCCTTCGTTACGGCGCCCTTTCGACGGCAAGCGTTTGGGTCCGTGCACGGGCTTTCACATCCCGGAATTAAAGCCACCATAAAGTTAGTGAAGCAACGTTTTGTATGGCCAGGGATAGAAAGAGATTGTCGAGAATGGTCTCGCAGTTGCCTCGAGTGTCAGCGAGCCAAAATTAGCAAACATGTGTCGAGTCCGGTTGGTAGTTTCGCATTGCCCTCGACAAGGTTCGAACACGTACACGTCGATCTAGTAGGTCCCTTACCGATAGCGCGGGACTGCAAATACTGTCTAACGTGCGTAGACCGTTTCACACGATGGCCGGAAGTTTTCCCGTTGGAAAATATGGAGGCAGAGACGGTAGCGAGAGCGTTTGTAACAGGATGGGTTGCGCGTTTCGGCGTCCCTCTGCGCGTCACTACGGATCAGGGTAGACAGTTCGAGTCGGCAGTATTCAAACGACTCAATGCAGTATTAGGAACAACCCATTTTAGAACCACAGCATACCACCCTGCGGCGAATGGGTTAGTCGAACGTTGCCACAGGCAGCTCAAGGCAGCAATTAAGTGCCATAGGGACGAGCGATGGATCGACGCATTACCCATAGTTCTTTTAGGAATACGAGCTGCGTATCGCGAAGACATAAAGGCGTCAACCGCGGAATTAGTTTACGGCGAAAACCTACGACTACCAGCGGAGTTTTTCGAAAAGAGTAGCGGAAATAACGGAGAACCCCTGGATATGGTAAAGCAACTGCGCACCCACTTTAGCGAACTCCGACCTTGCGCGGGTTCACGGCACAGCACAAAGAAAACGTTCGTATTTAAAGATTTGAACACCGTGTCGCATGTTTTCGTGCGGGTAGATAGGGTAAAAGGGCCATTGCAAAACCCGTACGAAGGACCATTCCCAGTGGTTTCCCGTTCAAAAAAAACGTACATAGTTCGTATAAGAGAAAGAAATGTCACGGTGTCAATAGACAGACTAAAGCCAGCGTATCTAATGAAGGACGGCGAAGAGCCTGTCAGCACCGTACCACCAGCACACCCTGAAGATGAGCGTAATACATCAGAGGAAGATCGCGAGCACAAGCAGCAACCGATACACACGAGATCGGGCAGACGCGTGAGACTCCCTGTGCGGTTACAAGTCCAGTAACAGGGCAAGCTGCATCATAGGGTAAATAGCGGAGTAGGCATAAGACATGTAAATAAAGTTAGATATAAGGTAGACATAGGTCAGGGTAAGCGTAGATGTTAACCACGGAGACGACGTTGGCACTGGTAAGGGGGTGATGTAGCGGCATGATTCCACGTGCGTTAGTTTTGCCAAACGCGGCCGCAGCGAAACGCCCGAAGTACGCGAGCGGTAAACACGGTCAATGCCCTGGTGACGAGGTGTTTATCTATCGTGGAGCGACTACGTCACCAGGGCAACGACCTCACCAGGTGATCGACAAACAAGCAGTAGAATAACGTTGAATTTTCAAAGCCGCAGTCAAGGAAAGGCGAGGAGGTCACCTGGTGGGGGAGAGGATTGAAAAGCCGCGGCGAAGGTGCCGAAAGGCCAGTATAAGCGAAAACAACAGAGTGTAAGGGTTAATAAAGATATTGCAGAAACGTTAACGTCTCGTCACTAGGAACGCCCTATAATCCCCACAGTACAAAACGATTGGAAAAGGTGAAAATCGCGATTCCTAGACTCCTAGAGTGATTTAACGTTATATCGAACGATTGCGGGGGCTGGGATGTGTATTCTTAACTTCTGTCGGTACAAAACGCTTGGAAAAGATGAATATCGCGATTCCGAGCCTCCTAGAGGGATTTATTGTTATATCGAACGTTTGGGAGGGCTGCGAAATGAATCCTAACCTTCTGTCGGTACAAAACGTTTGGAAAAGGTGAATATCGCGTTTCCGAGCCTCCTAGAGTGATTTATCGTTATATCGAACGATTGCGAGGGCTGGAATGTGAATCCTTAGCTTCTTTCGATACAGAACTTGTGGAAACGGTGCATATCGCGATTCCGAGCCTCCTAGAGTGATTTAACGTTATATCGAAGGATTGCGGGGGCTGGGAAGTGAATCTTTACCTTCTGTCGATACAGAACGATTGGAAAAGGTGAATATCGCGATTCCGAGCCTCCTAGAGTGATTTATCATTATATCGGACGATTGCGAGGGCGCGAAAGTGAATCCTTAGCTTCTTTCGATACAGAACGTGTGGAAACGGTGAATATCGCGAGTCCAAGCATCCTAGAGTGATTTATCGTTATATCGAACGATTGCGAGAGCTGGAATGTGAATCCTTAGCTTCTTCCGATACAGAACGCGTGGAAACGGTGAATATCGCGATTCCGAGCCTCCTAGAGTGATTTATCGTTATATCGAACTATTGGGAGGGCGCGAAAGTGAATCCTTAGCTTCATTCGATACAGAACGTGTGGAAACGGTGAATATCGCGATTCCTAGCCTCCTAGAGTGATTTATCGTTATATCGAACTATTGCGAGGGCGCGAAAGTGAATCCTTAGCTTCTTTCGATACAGAACGCGTGGAAACGGTGCATATCGCGATTCCGAGCCTCCTAGAGTGATTTATTGTTATATCGAACGTTTGGGAGGGCTGGGAAATGAATCCTAACCTTCTGTCGGTACAAAACGATTGGAAAAGGTGAATATCGCGATTCCGAGCCTCCTAGAGTGATTTATCGTTATATCCAACTATTGCGAGGGCTGGGAAGTGAATCCTTAACTTCTGTCGGTACAAAACGCTTGGAAAAGATGAATATCGCAATTGCGTGCCTTCTAGAGTAATTTATCGTTATATCGAACGATTGCGAGGGCGCAAAAGTGAATCCTTAGCTTCTTTCGATACAGAACGTGTGGAAACGGTGAATATCACGATTCCGAGCCCCCTAGAGTGATTTATTGTTATATCGAACGTTTGGGAGGGCTGGGAAATGAATCCTAACCTTCTGTCGGTACAAAACGATTGGAAAAGGTGAATATCGCGATTCCGAGCCTCCTAGAGTGATTTATCGTTATATCCAACTATTGCGAGGGCTGGGAAGTGAATCCTTACCTTCTGTCGGTACAAGACGATGGGAAAAGGTGAATATCGCAATTGCGTGCCTTCTAGAGTAATTTATCGTTATATCGAACGATTGCGAGGGCGCAAAAGTGAATCCTTAGCTTCTTTCGATACAGAACGTGTGGAAACGGCGAATATCACGATTCCGAGCCCCCTAGAGTGATTTATTGTTATATCGAACGTTTGGGAGGGCTGGGAAATGAATCCTAACCTTCTGTCGGTACAAAACGTTTGGAAAAGGTGAATATCGCGATTCCGAGCCTCCTAGAGTGATTTATCGTTATATCGAAGGATTGCGGGGGCTGGGAAGTGAATCTTTACCTTATGTCGATACAGAACGATTGGAATAGGTGAATATCGCGATTCCGAGCCTCCTAGAGTGATTTATCGTTATATCGAACGATTGCGAGGGCTGGAATGTGAATCCTTAGCTTCTTTCGATACAGAACTTGTGGAAACGGTGCATAACGCGATTCCGAACCTCCTAGAGTGATTTAACGTTATATCGAAGGATTGCGGGGGCTGGGATGTGTATCCTTAACTTCTGTCGGTACAAAACGCTTGGAAAAGATGAATATCGCGATTCCGTGCCTCCTAGAGTGATTTATTGTTAAATCGAACGTTTGGGAGGGCTGCGAAATGAATCCTAACCTTCTGTCGGTACAAAACGTTTGGAAAAGGTGAATATCGCGATTCCGAGCCTCCTAGAGTGATTTATCGTTATATCGAAGGATTGCGGGGGCTGGGAAGTGAATCTTTACCTTCTGTCGATACAGAACGATTGGAATAGGTGAATATCGCGATTCCGAGCCTCCTAGAGTGATTTATCGTTATATCGAACGATTGCGAGGGCTGGAATGTGAATCCTTAGCTTCTTTCGATACAGAACTTGTGGAAACGGTGCATAACGCGATTCCGAACCTCCTAGAGTGATTTAACGTTATATCGAAGGATTGCGGGGGCTGGGAAGTGAATCTTTACCTTCTGTCGATACAGAACGATTGGAATAGGTGAATATCGCGATTCCGAGCCTCCTAGAGTGATTTATCATTATATCGGACGATTGCGAGGTCGCGAAAGTGAATCCTTAGCTTCTTTCGATACAGAACGTGTGGAAACGGTGAATATCGCGAGTCCAAGCATCCTAGAGTGATTTATCGTTATATCGAACGATTGCGAGAGCTGGAATGTGAATCCTTAGCTTCTTCCGATACAGAACGCGTGGAAACGGTGAATATCGCGATTCCGAGCCTCCTAGAGTGATTTATCGTTATATCGAACTATTGCGAGGGCGCGAAAGTGAATCCTTAGCTTCATTCGATACAGAACGTGTGGAAACGGTGAATATCGCGATTCCTAGCCTCCTAGAGTGATTTATCGTTATATCGAACTATTGCGAGGGCGCGAAAGTGAATCCTTAACTTCTGTCGGTACAAAACGATTGGAAAAGATGAATATCGCGATTCCGAGCCTCCTAGAGTGATTTATCGTTATATCGAACTATTGCGAGGGCTGGAAAGTGAATCTTTACCTTCTGTCGATACAGAACGATTGGAAAAGATGAATATCGCGATTCCGTGCCTCCTAGAGTGATTTATCGTTATATCGAACGTTTGCGAGGGCTGGAAAGTGAATCCTTAGCTTCTTTCGATACAGAACGCTTGGAAAAGATGAATATCGCGATTCCGAGCCTCCTGGAGTGATTTATTGTTATATCGAACGTTTGGGAGGGCTGGGCAATGAATCCTAACCTTCTGTCGGTACAAAACGATTGGAAAAGATGAATATCGCGATTCCGAGCCTCCTGGAGTGATTTATTGTTATATCGAACGTTTGGGAGGGCTGGGCAATGAATCCTAACCTTCTGTCGGTACAAAACGATTGGAAAAGGTGAATATCGCGATTCCGAGCCTCCTAGAGTGATTTATCGTTATATCCAACTATTGCGAGGGCTGGGAAGTGAATCCTTACCTTCTGTCGGTACAAGACGATTGGAAATGGTGAATATCGCAATTGCGTGCCATCTAGAGTAATTTATCGTTATATCGAACGATTGCGAGGGCGCAAAAGTGAATCCTTAGCTTCTTTCGATACAGAACGTGTGGAAACGGTGAATATCACGATTCCGAGCCCCCTAGAGTGATTTATTGTTATATCGAACGTTTGGGAGGGCTGGGAAATGAATCCTAACCTTCTGTCGGTACAAAACGATTGGAAAAGGTGAAAATCGCGATTCCTAGACTACTAGAGTGATTTAACGTTATATCGAACGATTGCGGGGGCTGGGATGTGTATCCTTAACTTCTGTCGGTACAAAACGCTTGGAAAAGATGAATATCGCGATTCCGAGCCTCCTAGAGGGATTTATTGTTATATCGAACGTTTGGGAGGGCTGCGAAATGAATCCTAACCTTCTGTCGGTACAAAACGTTTGGAAAAGGTGAATATCGCGTTTCCGAGCCTCCTAGAGTGATTTATCGTTATATCGAACGATTGCGAGGGCTGGAATGTGAATCCTTAGCTTCTTTCGATACAGAACTTGTGGAAACGGTGCATATCGCGATTCCGAGCCTCCTAGAGTGATTTAACGTTATATCGAAGGATTGCGGGGGCTGGGAAGTGAATCTTTACCTTCTGTCGATACAGAACGATTGGAAAAGGTGAATATCGCGAATCCGAGCCTCCTAGAGTGATTTATCATTATATCGGACGATTGCGAGGGCGCGAAAGTAAATCCTTAGCTTCTTTCGATACAGAACGTGTGGAAACGGTGAATATCGCGAGTCCAAGCATCCTAGAGTGATTTATCGTTATATCGAACGATTGCGAGAGCTGGAATGTGAATCCTTAGCTTCTTCCGATACAGAACGCGTGGAAACGGTGAATATCGCGATTCCGAGCCTCCTAGAGTGATTTATCGTTATATCGAACTATTGCGAGGGCGCGAAAGTGAATCCTTAGCTTCATTCGATACAGAACGTGTGGAAACGGTGAATATCGCGATTCCTAGCCTCCTAGAGTGATTTATCGTTATATCGAACTATTGCGAGGGCGCGAAAGTGAATCCTTAGCTTCTTTCGATACAGAACGCGTGGAAACGGTGCATATCGCGATTCCGAGCCTCCTAGAGTGATTTATTGTTATATCGAACGTTTGGGAGGGCTGGGAAATGAATCCTAACCTTCTGTCGGTACAAAACGATTGGAAAAGGTGAATATCGCGATTCCGAGCCTCCTAGAGTGATTTATCGTTATATCCAACTATTGCGAGGGCTGGGAAGTGAATCCTTACCTTCTGTCGGTACAAGACGATTGGAAAAGGTGAATATCGCAATTGCGTGCCTTCTAGAGTAATTTATCGTTATATCGAACGATTGCGAGGGCGCAAAAGTGAATCCTTAGCTTCTTTCGATACAGAACGTGTGGAAACGGTGAATATCACGATTCCGAGCCCCCTAGAGTGATTTATTGTTATATCGAACGTTTGGGAGGGCTGGGAAATGAATCCTAACCTTCTGTCGGTACAAAACGATTGGAAAAGGTGAATATCGCGATTCCGAGCCTCCTAGAGTGATTTATCGTTATATCCAACTATTGCGAGGGCTGGGAAGTGAATCCTTACCTTCTGTCGGTACAAGACGATTGGAAAAGGTGAATATCGCAATTGCGTGCCTTCTAGAGTAATTTATCGTTATATCGAACGATTGCGAGGGCGCAAAAGTGAATCCTTAGCTTCTTTCGATACAGAACGTGTGGAAACGGTGAATATCACGATTCCGAGCCCCCTAGAGTGATTTATTGTTATATCGAACGTTTGGGAGGGCTGGGAAATGAATCCTAACCTTCTGTCGGTACAAAACGATTGGAAAAGGTGAATATCGCGATTCCGAGCCTCCTAGAGTGATTTATCGTTATATCCAACTATTGCGAGGGCTGGGAAGTGAATCCTTACCTTCTGTCGGTACAAGACGATTGGAAAAGGTGAATATCGCAATTGCGTGCTTTCTAGAGTAATTTATCGTTATATCGAACGATTGCGAGGGCGCAAAAGTGAATCCTTAGCTTCTTTCGATACAGAACGTGTGGAAACGGTGAATATCACGATTCTGAGCCCCCTAGAGTGATTTATTGTTATATCGTACGTTTGGGAGGGCTGGGAAATGAATCCTAACCTTCTGTCGGTACAAAACGTTTGGAAAAGGTGAATATCGCGATTCCGAGCCTCCTAGAGTGATTTATCGTTATATCGAACTATTGCGAGGGCGCGAAAGTGAATCCTTAGCTTCATTCGATACAGAACGTGTGGAAACGGTGAATATCGCGATTCCTAGCCTCCTAGAGTGATTTATCGTTATATCGAACTATTGCGAGGGCGCGAAAGTGAATCCTTAGCTTCTTTCGATACAGAACGTGTGGAAACGGTGATTATCGCGTGTCCAAGCATCCTAGAGTGATTTATCGTTATATCGAACGATTGCGAGAGCTGGAATGTGAATCCTTAGCTTCTTCCGATACAGAACGCGTGGAAACGGTGAATATCGCGATTCCGAGCCTCCTAGAGTGATTTATCGTTATATCGAACTATTGCGAGGGCGCGAAAGTGAATCCTTAGCTTCATTCGATACAGAACGTGTGGAAACGGTGAATATCGCGATTCCTAGCCTCCTAGAGTGATTTAACGTTATATCGAACAATTGCGGGGGCTGGGATGTGTATCCTTAACTTCTGTCGGTACAAAACGATTGGAAAAGATGAATATCGCGATTCCGAGTCTCCTAGAGTGATTTATCGTTATAACCAACTATTGCGAGGGCGGGAAAGTGAATCTTTACCTTCTGTCGATACAGAACGATTGGAAAAGATGAATATCGCGATTCCGTGCCTCCTAGAGTGATTTATCGTTATATCGAACGTTTGCGAGGGCTGGAAAGTGAATCCTTAGCTTCTTTCGATACAGAACGCTTGGAAAAGATGAATATCGCGATTCCGAGCCTCCTGGAGTGATTTATTGTTATATCGAACGTTTGGGAGGGCTGGGCAATGAATCCTAACCTTCTGTCGGTACAAAACGATTGGAAAAGATGAATATCGCGATTCCGTGCCTCCTAGAGTGATTTATCGTTATATCGAACGTTTGCGAGGGCGGGAAAGTGAATCTTTACCTTCTGTCGATACAGAACGATTGGAAAAGATGAATATCGCGATTCCGTGCCTCCTAGAGTGATTTATCGTTATATCCAACTATTGCGAGGGCTGGGAAGTGAATCCTTACCTTCTGTCGGTACAAGACGATTGGAAAAGGTGAATATCGCAATTGCGTGCCATCTAGAGTAATTTATCGTTATATCGAACGATTGCGAGGGCGCAAAAGTGAATCCTTAGCTTCTTTCGATACAGAACGTGTGGAAACGGTGAATATCACGATTCCGAGCCCCCTAGAGTGATTTATTGTTATATCGAACGTTTGGGAGGGCTGGGAAATGAATCCTAACCTTCTGTCGGTACAAAACGATTGGAAAAGGTGAAAATCGCGATTCCTAGACTCCTAGAGTGATTTAACGTTATATCGAACGATTGCGGGGGCTGGGATTTGTATCCTTAACTTCTGTCGGTACAAAACGCTTGGAAAAGATGAATATCGCGATTCCGAGCCTCCTAGAGGGATTTATTGTTATATCGAACGTTTGAGAGGGCGCAAAAGTGAATCCTTAGCTTCTTTCGATACAGAACTTGTGGAAACGGTGAATATCACGATTCCGAGCCCCCTAGAGTGATTTATTGTTATATCGAACGTTTGGGAGGGCTGGGAAATGAATCCTAACCTTCTGTCGGTACAAAACGATTGGAAAAGGTGAAAATCGCGATTCCTAGACTCCTAGAGTGATTTAACGTTATATCGAACGATTGCGAGGGCTGGAATGTGAATCCTTAGCTTCTTTCGATACAGAACTTGTGGAAACGGTGCATATCGCGATTCCGAGCCTCCTAGAGTGATTTAACGTTATATCGAAGGATTGCGGGGGCTGGGAAGTGAATCTTTACCTTCTGTCGATACAGAACGATTGGAAAAGGTGAATATCGCGATTCCGAGCCTCCTAGAGTGATTTATCATTATATCGGACGATTGAGAGGGCGCGAAAGTGAATCCTTAGCTTCTTTCGATACAGAACGTGTGGAAACGGTGAATATCGCGAGTCCAAGCATCCTAGAGTGATTTATCGTTATATCGAACTATTGCGAGGGCGCGAAAGTGAATCCTTAGCTTCTTTCGATACAGAACGCGTGGAAACGGTGCATATCGCGATTCCGAGCCTCCTAGAGTGATTTATTGTTATATCGAACGTTTGGGAGGGCTGGGAAATGAATCCTAACCTTCTGTCGGTACAAAACGATTGGAAAAGGTGAATATCGCGATTCCGAGCCTCCTAGAGTGATTTATCGTTATATCCAACTATTGCGAGGGCTGGGAAGTGAATCCTTACCTTCTGTCGGTACAAGACGATTGGAAAAGGTGAATATCGCAATTGCGTGCCTTCTAGAGTAATTTATCGTTATATCGAACGATTGCGAGGGCGCAAAAGTGAATCCTTAGCTTCTTTCGATACAGAACGTGTGGAAACGGTGAATATCACGATTCCGAGCCCCCTAGAGTGATTTATTGTTAAATCGAACGTTTGGGAGGGCTGCGAAATGAATCCTAACCTTCTGTCGGTACAAAACGTTTGGAAAAGGTGAATATCGCGATTCCGAGCCTCCTAGAGTGATTTATCGTTATATCGAACGATTGCGAGGGCTGGAATGTGAATCCTTAGCTTCTTTCGATACAGAACTTGTGGAAACGGTGCATAACGCGATTCCGAACCTCCTAGAGTGATTTAACGTTATATCGAAGGATTGCGGGGGCTGGGAAGTGAATCTTTACCTTCTGTCGATACAGAACGATTGGAAAAGGTGAATATCGCGATTCCGAGCCTCCTAGAGTGATTTATCATTATATCGGACGATTGCGAGGGCGCGAAAGTGAATCCTTAGCTTCTTTCGATACAGAACGTGTGGAAACGGTGAATATCGCGAGTCCAAGCATCCTAGAGTGATTTATCGTTATATCGAACGATTGCGAGAGCTGGAATGTGAATCCTTAGCTTCTTCCGATACAGAACGCGTGGAAACGGTGAATATCGCGATTCCGAGCCTCCTAGAGTGATTTATCGTTATATCGAACTATTGCGAGGGCGCGAAAGTGAATCCTTAGCTTCATTCGATACAGAACGTGTGGAAACGGTGAATATCGCGATTCCTAGCCTCCTAGAGTGATTTATCGTTATATCGAACTATTGCGAGGGCGCGAAAGTGAATCCTTAGCTTCTTTCGATACAGAACGCGTGGAAACGGTGAATATCGCGATTCCGAGCCTCCTAGAGTGATTTATCGTTATATCGAACTATTGCGAGGGCGCGAAAGTGAATCCTTAGCTTCATTCGATACAGAACGTGTGGAAACGGTGAATATCGCGATTCCTAGCCTCCTAGAGTGATTTAACGTTATATCGAACAATTGCGGGGGCTGGGATGTGTATCCTTAACTTCTGTCGGTACAAAACGATTGGAAAAGATGAATATCGCGATTCCGAGCCTCCTAGAGTGATTTATCGTTATATCCAACTATTGCGAGGGCTGGAAAGTGAATCTTTACCTTCTGTCGATACAGAACGATTGGAAAAGATGAATATCGCGATTCCGTGCCTCCTAGAGTGATTTATCGTTATATCGAACGTTTGCGAGGGCTGGAATGTGAATCCTTAGCTTCTTTCGATACAGAACGCTTGGAAAAGATGAATATCGCGATTCCGAGCCTCCTGGAGTGATTTATTTTTATATGGAACGTTTGGGAGGGCTGGGCAATGAATCCTAACCTTCTGTCGGTACAAAACGATTGGAAAAGGTGAATATCGCGATTCCGAGCCTCCTAGAGTGATTTATCGTTATATCGAACGATTGCGAGGGCTGGAAAGTGAATCCTTAGCTTCTTTCGATACAGAACGTGTGGAAACGGTGAATATCGCGATTCCGAGCCTCCTAGAGTGATTTATCATTATATCGGACGATTGCGAGGGCGTGAAAGTGAATCCTTAGCTTCTGTCGATACAGAACGTGTGGAAACGGTGAATATCGCGAGTCCAAGCATCCTAGAGTGATTTATCGTTATATCGAACGATTGCGAGAGCTGGAATGTGAATCCTTAGCTTCTTCCGATACAGAACGCGTGGAAACGGTGAATATCGCGATTCCGAGCCTCCTAGAGTGATTTATCGTTATATCGAACTATTGCGAGGGCGCGAAAGTGAATCCTTAGCTTCATTCGATACAGAACGTGTGGAAACGGTGAATATCGCGATTCCTAGCCTCCTAGAGTGATTTATCGTTATATCGAACTATTGCGAGGGCGCGAAAGTGAATCCTTAGCTTCTTTCGATACAGAACGCGTGGAAACGGTGAATATCGCGATTCCGAGCCTCCTAGAGTGATTTATCGTTATATCGAACTATTGCGAGGGCGCGAAAGTGAATCCTTAGCTTCATTCGATACAGAACGTGTGGAAACGGTGAATATCGCGATTCCTAGCCTCCTAGAGTGATTTAACGTTATATCGAACAATTGCGGGGGCTGGGATGTGTATCCTTAACTTCTGTCGGTACAGAACGATTGGAAAAGATGAATATCGCGATTCCGAGCCTCCTAGAGTGATTTATCGTTATATCCAACTATTGCGAGGGCTGGAAAGTGAATCTTTACCTTCTGTCGATACAGAACGATTGGAAAAGATGAATATCGCGATTCCGTGCCTCCTAGAGTGATTTATCGTTATATCGAACGTTTGCGAGGGCTGGAATGTGAATCCTTAGCTTCTTTCGATACAGAACGCTTGGAAAAGATGAATATCGCGATTCCGAGCCTCCTGGAGTGATTTATTTTTATATGGAACGTTTGGGAGGGCTGGGCAATGAATCCTAACCTTCTGTCGGTACAAAACGATTGGAAAAGGTGAATATCGCGATTCCGAGCCTCCTAGAGTGATTTATCGTTATATCGAACGATTGCGAGGGCTGGAAAGTGAATCCTTAGCTTCTTTCGATACAGAACGTGTGGAAACGGTGAATATCGCGATTCCGAGCCTCCTAGAGTGATTTATCATTATATCGGACGATTGCGAGGGCGTGAAAGTGAATCCTTAGCTTCTGTCGATACAGAACGTGTGGAAACGGTGAATATCGCGAGTCCAAGCATCCTAGAGTGATTTATCGTTATATCGAACGATTGCGAGAGCTGGAATGTGAATCCTTAGCTTCTTCCGATACAGAACGCGTGGAAACGGTGAATATCGCGATTCCGAGCCTCCTAGAGTGATTTATCGTTATATCGAACTATTGCGAGGGCGCGAAAGTGAATCCTTAGCTTCATTCGATACAGAACGTGTGGAAACGGTGAATATCGCGATTCCTAGCCTCCTAGAGTGATTTATCGTTATATCGAACTATTGCGAGGGCGCGAAAGTGAATCCTTAGCTTCTTTCGATACAGAACGCGTGGAAACGGTGAATATCGCGATTCCGAGCCTCCTAGAGTGATTTATCGTTATATCGAACTATTGCGAGGGCGCGAAAGTGAATCCTTAGCTTCATTCGATACAGAACGTGTGGAAACGGTGAATATCGCGATTCCTAGCCTCCTAGAGTGATTTAACGTTATATCGAACAATTGCGGGGGCTGGGATGTGTATCCTTAACTTCTGTCGGTACAAAACGATTGGAAAAGATGAATATCGCGATTCCGAGCCTCCTAGAGTGATTTATCGTTATATCCAACTATTGCGAGGGCTGGAAAGTGAATCTTTACCTTCTGTCGATACAGAACGATTGGAAAAGATGAATATCGCGATTCCGTGCCTCCTAGAGTGATTTATCGTTATATCGAACGTTTGCGAGGGCTGGAAAGTGAATCCTTAGCTTCTTTCGATACAGAACGCTTGGAAAAGATGAATATCGCGATTCCGAGCCTCCTGGAGTGATTTATTGTTATATCGAACGTTTGGGAGGGCTGGGCAATGAATCCTAACCTTCTGTCGGTACAAAACGATTGGAAAAGGTGAATATCGCGATTCCGAGCCTCCTAGAGTGATTTATCGTTATATCGAACGATTGCGAGGCCTGGAAAGTGAATCCTTAGCTTCATTCGATACAGAACGTGTGGAAACGGTGAATATCGCGATTCCTAGCCTCCTAGAGTGATTTAACGTTATATCGAACGATTGCGGGGGCTGGGAAGTGAATCCTTACCTTCTGTCGGTACAAAACGCTTGGAAAAGATGAATATCGCGATTCCGAGCCTCCTAGAGTGATTTATCGTTATATCGAACGATTGCGAGGGCTGGAAAGTGAATCCTTAGCTTCTTTCGATACAGAACGTGTGGAAACGGTGAATATCGCGATTCCGAGCCTCCTAGAGTGATTTATCGTTATATCGAACTATTGCGAGGGCGCGAAAGTGAATCCTTAGCTTCATTCGATACAGAACGTGTGGAAACGGTGAATATCGCGATTCCTAGCCTCCTAGAGTGATTTAACGTTATATCGAACGATTGCGGGGGCTGGGATGTGTATCCTTAACTTCTGTCGGTTCAAAACGCTTGGAAAAGATGAATATCGCGATTCCGAGCCTTCTAGAGTGATGTTTTGTTATATCGAACGTTTGGGAGGGCTGGGAAATGAATCCTAACCTTCTGTCGGTACAAAACGATTGGAAAAGGTGAATATCGCGATTCCGAGCCTCCTAGAGTGATTTATCGTTATATCCAACTATTGCGAGGGCTGGGAAGTGAATCCTTACCTTCTGTCGGTACAAGACGATTGGAAAAGGTGAATATCGCTATTGCGTGCCTCCTAGGGTAATTTATCGTTATATCGAACGATTGCGAGCGCGCAAAAGTGAATCCTTAGCTTCTTTCGATACAGAACGTGTGGAAACGGTGAATATCGCGATTCCGAGCCCCCTAGAGTGATTTATTGTTATATCGAACGTTTGGGAGGGCTGGGAAATGAATCCTAACCTTCTGTCGGTACAAAACGATTGGAAAAGATGAAAATCGCGATTCCTAGACTCCTAGAGTGATATAACGTTATATCGAACGATTGCGGGGGCTGGGATGTGTATCCTTAACTTCTGTCGGTACAAAACGCTTGGAAAAGATGAATATCGCGATTCCGTGCCTCCTAGAGTGATTTATTGTTAAATCGAACGTTTGGGAGGGCTGCGAAATGAATCCTAACCTTCTGTCGGTACAAAACGTTTGGAAAAGGTGAATATCGCGATTCCGAGCCTCCTAGAGTGATTTATCGTTATATCGAACGATTGCGAGGGCTCGAATGTGAATCCTTAGCTTCTTTCGATACAGAACTTGTGGAAACGGTGCATAACGCGATTCCGAACCTCCTAGAGTGATTTAACGTTATATCGAAGGATTGCGGGGGCTGGGAAGTGAATCTTTACCTTCTGTCGATACAGAACGATTGGAAAAGGTGAATATCGCGATTCCGAGCCTCCTAGAGTGATTTATCATTATATCGGACGATTGCGAGGGCGCGAAAGTGAATCCTTAGCTTCTTTCGATACAGAACGTGTGGAAACGGTGAATATCGCGAGTCCAAGCATCCTAGAGTGATTTATCGTTATATCGAACGATTGCGAGAGCTGGAATGTGAATCCTTAGCTTCTTCCGATACAGAACGCGTGGAAACGGTGAATATCGCGATTCCGAGCCTCCTAGAGTGATTTATCGTTATATCGAACTATTGCGAGGGCGCGAAAGTGAATCCTTAGCTTCATTCGATACAGAACGTGTGGAAACGGTGAATATCGCGATTCCTAGCCTCCTAGAGTGATTTATCGTTATATCGAACTATTGCGAGGGCGCGAAAGTGAATCCTTAACTTCTGTCGGTACAAAACGATTGGAAAAGATGAATATCGCGATTCCGAGCCTCCTAGAGTGATTTATCGTTATATCGAACTATTGCGAGGGCGCGAAAGTGAATCCTTAGCTTCATTCGATACAGAACGTGTGGAAACGGTGAATATCGCGATTCCTAGCCTCCTAGAGTGATTTAACGTTATATCGAACAATTGCGGGGGCTGGGATGTGTATCCTTAACTTCTGTCGGTACAAAACGATTGGAAAAGATGAATATCGCGATTCCGAGCCTCCTAGAGTGATTTATCGTTATATCCAACTATTGCGAGGGCTGGAAAGTGAATCTTTACCTTCTGTCGATACAGAACGATTGGAAAAGATGAATATCGCGATTCCGTGCCTCCTAGAGTGATTTATCGTTATATCGAACGTTTGCGAGGGCTGGAAAGTGAATCCTTAGCTTCTTTCGATACAGAACGCTTGGAAAAGATGAATATCGCGATTCCGAGCCTCCTGGAGTGATTTATTGTTATATCGAACGTTTGGGAGGGCTGGGCAATGAATCCTAACCTTCTGTCGGTACAAAACGATTGGAAAAGATGAATATCGCGATTCCGAGCCTCCTGGAGTGATTTATTGTTATATCGAACGTTTGGGAGGGCTGGGCAATGAATCCTAACCTTCTGTCGGTACAAAACGATTGGAAAAGGTGAATATCGCGATTCCGAGCCTCCTAGAGTGATTTATCGTTATATCCAACTATTGCGAGGGCTGGGAAGTGAATCCTTACCTTCTGTCGGTACAAGACGATTGGAAATGGTGAATATCGCAATTGCGTGCCATCTAGAGTAATTTATCGTTATATCGAACGATTGCGAGGGCGCAAAAGTGAATCCTTAGCTTCTTTCGATACAGAACGTGTGGAAACGGTGAATATCACGATTCCGAGCCCCCTAGAGTGATTTATTGTTATATCGAACGTTTGGGAGGGCTGGGAAATGAATCCTAACCTTCTGTCGGTACAAAACGATTGGAAAAGGTGAAAATCGCGATTCCTAGACTCCTAGAGTGATTTAACGTTATATCGAACGATTGCGGGGGCTGGGATGTGTATCCTTAACTTCTGTCGGTACAAAACGCTTGGAAAAGATGAATATCGCGATTCCGTGCCTCCTAGAGTGATTTATTGTTAAATCGAACGTTTGGGAGGGCTGCGAAATGAATCCTAACCTTCTGTCGGTACAAAACGTTTGGAAAAGGTGAATATCGCGATTCCGAGCCTCCTAGAGTGATTTATCGTTATATCGAACGATTGCGAGGGCTCGAATGTGAATCCTTAGCTTCTTTCGATACAGAACTTGTGGAAACGGTGCATAACGCGATTCCGAACCTCCTAGAGTGATTTAACGTTATATCGAAGGATTGCGGGGGCTGGGAAGTGAATCTTTACCTTCTGTCGATACAGAACGATTGGAAAAGGTGAATATCGCGATTCCGAGCCTCCTAGAGTGATTTATCATTATATCGGACGATTGCGAGGGCGCGAAAGTGAATCCTTAGCTTCTTTCGATACAGAACGTGTGGAAACGGTGAATATCGCGAGTCCAAGCATCCTAGAGTGATTTATCGTTATATCGAACGATTGCGAGAGCTGGAATGTGAATCCTTAGCTTCTTCCGATACAGAACGCGTGGAAACGGTGAATATCGCGATTCCGAGCCTCCTAGAGTGATTTATCGTTATATCGAACTATTGCGAGGGCGCGAAAGTGAATCCTTAGCTTCATTCGATACAGAACGTGTGGAAACGGTGAATATCGCGATTCCTAGCCTCCTAGAGTGATTTATCGTTATATCGAACTATTGCGAGGGCACGAAAGTGAATCCTTAACTTCTGTCGGTACAAAACGATTGGAAAAGATGAATATCGCGATTCCGAGCCTCCTAGAGTGATTTATCGTTATATCGAACTATTGCGAGGGCGCGAAAGTGAATCCTTAGCTTCATTCGATACAGAACGTGTGGAAACGGTGAATATCGCGATTCCTAGCCTCCTAGAGTGATTTAACGTTATATCGAACAATTGCGGGGGCTGGGATGTGTATCCTTAACTTCTGTCGGTACAAAACGATTGGAAAAGATGAATATCGCGATTCCGAGCCTCCTAGAGTGATTTATCGTTATATCCAACTATTGCGAGGGCTGGAAAGTGAATCTTTACCTTCTGTCGATACAGAACGATTGGAAAAGATGAATATCGCGATTCCGTGCCTCCTAGAGTGATTTATCGTTATATCGAACGTTTGCGAGGGCTGGAAAGTGAATCCTTAGCTTCTTTCGATACAGAACGCTTGGAAAAGATGAATATCGCGATTCCGAGCCTCCTGGAGTGATTTATTGTTATATCGAACGTTTGGGAGGGCTGGGCAATGAATCCTAACCTTCTGTCGGTACAAAACGATTGGAAAAGATGAATATCGCGATTCCGAGCCTCCTGGAGTGATTTATTGTTATATCGAACGTTTGGGAGCGCTGGGCAATGAATCCTAACCTTCTGTCGGTACAAAACGATTGGAAAAGGTGAATATCGCGATTCCGAGCCTCCTAGAGTGATTTATCGTTATATCCAACTATTGCGAGGGCTGGGAAGTGAATCCTTACCTTCTGTCGGTACAAGACGATTGGAAATGGTGAATATCGCAATTGCGTGCCATCTAGAGTAATTTATCGTTATATCGAACGATTGCGAGGGCGCAAAAGTGAATCCTTAGCTTCTTTCGATACAGAACGTGTGGAAACGGTGAATATCACGATTCCGAGCCCCCTAGAGTGATTTATTGTTATATCGAACGTTTGGGAGGGCTGGGAAATGAATCCTAACCTTCTGTCGGTACAAAACGATTGGAAAAGGTGAAAATCGCGATTCCTAGACTCCTAGAGTGATTTAACGTTATATCGAACGATTGCGGGGGCTGGGATGTGTATCCTTAACTTCTGTCGGTACAAAACGCTTGGAAAAGATGAATATCGCGATTCCGAGCCTCCTAGAGGGATTTATTGTTATATCGAACGTTTGGGAGGGCTGCGAAATGAATCCTAACCTTCTGTCGGTACAAAACGTTTGGAAAAGGTGAATATCGCGTTTCCGAGCCTCCTAGAGTGATTTATCGTTATATCGAACGATTGCGAGGGCTGGAATGTGAATCCTTAGCTTCTTTCGATACAGAACTTGTGGAAACGGTGCATATCGCGATTCCGAGCCTCCTAGAGTGATTTAACGTTATATCGAAGGATTGCGGGGGCTGGGAAGTGAATCTTTACCTTCTGTCGATACAGAACGATTGGAAAAGGTGAATATCGCGAATCCGAGCCTCCTAGAGTGATTTATCATTATATCGGACGATTGCGAGGGCGCGAAAGTAAATCCTTAGCTTCTTTCGATACAGAACGTGTGGAAACGGTGAATATCGCGAGTCCAAGCATCCTAGAGTGATTTATCGTTATATCGAACGATTGCGAGAGCTGGAATGTGAATCCTTAGCTTCTTCCGATACAGAACGCGTGGAAACGGTGAATATCGCGATTCCGAGCCTCCTAGAGTGATTTATCGTTATATCGAACTATTGCGAGGGCGCGAAAGTGAATCCTTAGCTTCATTCGATACAGAACGTGTGGAAACGGTGAATATCGCGATTCCTAGCCTCCTAGAGTGATTTATCGTTATATCGAACTATTGCGAGGGCGCGAAAGTGAATCCTTAGCTTCTTTCGATACAGAACGCGTGGAAACGGTGCATATCGCGATTCCGAGCCTCCTAGAGTGATTTATTGTTATATCGAACGTTTGGGAGGGCTGGGAAATGAATCCTAACCTTCTGTCGGTACAAAACGATTGGAAAAGGTGAATATCGCGATTCCGAGCCTCCTAGAGTGATTTATCGTTATATCCAACTATTGCGAGGGCTGGGAAGTGAATCCTTACCTTCTGTCGGTACAAGACGATTGGAAAAGGTGAATATCGCAATTGCGTGCCTTCTAGAGTAATTTATCGTTATATCGAACGATTGCGAGGGCGCAAAAGTGAATCCTTAGCTTCTTTCGATACAGAACGTGTGGAAACGGTGAATATCACGATTCCGAGCCCCCTAGAGTGATTTATTGTTATATCGAACGTTTGGGAGGGCTGGGAAATGAATCCTACCCTTCTGTCGGTACAAAACGATTGGAAAAGATGAAAATCGCGATTCCTAGACTCCTAGAGTGATATATCGTTATATCCAACTATTGCGAGGGCTGGGAAGTGAATCCTTACCTTCTGTCGGTACAAGACGATTGGAAAAGGTGAATATCGCAATTGCGTGCCTTCTAGAGTAATTTATCGTTATATCGAACGATTGCGAGGGCGCAATAGTGAATCCTTAGCTTCTTTCGATACAGAACGTGTGGAAACGGTGAATATCACGATTCCGAGCCCCCTAGAGTGATTTATTGTTATATCGAACGTTTGGGAGGGTTGGGAAATGAATCCTAACCTTCTGTCGGTACAAAACGATTGGAAAAGGTGAATATCGCGATTCCGAGCCTCCTAGAGTGATTTATCGTTATATCCAACTATTGCGAGGGCTGGGAAGTGAATCCTTACCTTCTGTCGGTACAAGACGATTGGAAAAGGTGAATATCGCAATTGCGTGCCTTCTAGAGTAATTTATCGTTATATCGAACGATTGCGAGGGCGCAAAAGTGAATCCTTAGCTTCTTTCGATACAGAACGTGTGGAAACGGTGAATATCACGATTCTGAGCCCCCTAGAGTGATTTATTGTTATATCGAACGTTTGGGAGGGCTGGGAAATGAATCCTAACCTTCTGTCGGTACAAAACGATTGGAAAAGATGAAAATCGCGATTCCTAGACTCCTAGAGTGATATAACGTTATATCGAACGATTGCGGGGGCTGGGATGTGTATCCTTAACTTCTGTCGGTACAAAACGCTTGGAAAAGATGAATATCGCGATTCTGTGCCTCCTAGAGTGATTTATTGTTAAATCGAACGTTTGGGAGGGCTGCGAAATGAATCCTAACCTTCTGTCGGTACAAAACGTTTGGAAAAGGTGAATATCGCGATTCCGAGCCTCCTAGAGTGATTTATCATTATATCGGACGATTGCGAGGGCGCGAAAGTGAATCCTTAGCTTCTTTCGATACAGAACGTGTGGAAACGGTGATTATCGCGTGTCCAAGCATCCTAGAGTGATTTATCGTTATATCGAACGATTGCGAGAGCTGGAATGTGAATCCTTAGCTTCTTCCGATACAGAACGCGTGGAAACGGTGAATATCGCGATTCCGAGCCTCCTAGAGTGATTTATCGTTATATCGAACTATTGCGAGGGCGCGAAAGTGAATCCTTAGCTTCATTCGATACAGAACGTGTGGAAACGGTGAATATCGCGATTCCTAGCCTCCTAGAGTGATTTATCGTTATATCGAACTATTGCGAGGGCGCGAAAGTGAATCCTTAACTTCTGTCGGTACAAAACGATTGGAAAAGATGAATATCGCGATTCCGAGCCTCCTAGAGTGATTTATCGTTATATCGAACTATTGCGAGGGCGCGAAAGTGAATCCTTAGCTTCATTCGATACAGAACGTGTGGAAACGGTGAATATCGCGATTCCTAGCCTCCTAGAGTGATTTAACGTTATATCGAACAATTGCGGGGGCTGGGATGTGTATCCTTAACTTCTGTCGGTACAAAACGATTGGAAAAGATGAATATCGCGATTCCGAGTCTCCTAGAGTGATTTATCGTTATAACCAACTATTGCGAGGGCGGGAAAGTGAATCTTTACCTTCTGTCGATACAGAACGATTGGAAAAGATGAATATCGCGATTCCGTGCCTCCTAGAGTGATTTATCGTTATATCGAACGTTTGCGAGGGCTGGAAAGTGAATCCTTAGCTTCTTTCGATACAGAACGCTTGGAAAAGATGAATATCGCGATTCCGAGCCTCCTGGAGTGATTTATTGTTATATCGAACGTTTGGGAGGGCTGGGCAATGAATCCTAACCTTCTGTCGGTACAAAACGATTGGAAAAGGTGAATATCGCGATTCCGAGCCTCCTAGAGTGATTTATCGTTATATCCAACTATTGCGAGGGCTGGGAAGTGAATCCTTACCTTCTGTCGGTACAAGACGATTGGAAAAGGTGAATATCGCAATTGCGTGCCATCTAGAGTAATTTATCGTTATATCGAACGATTGCGAGGGCGCAAAAGTGAATCCTTAGCTTCTTTCGATACAGAACGTGTGGAAACGGTGAATATCACGATTCCGAGCCCCCTAGAGTGATTTATTGTTATATCGAACGTTTGGGAGGGCTGGGAAATGAATCCTAACCTTCTGTCGGTACAAAACGATTGGAAAAGGTGAAAATCGCGATTCCTAGACTCCTACAGTGATTTAACGTTATATCGAACGATTGCGGGGGCTGGGATGTGTATCCTTAACTTCTGTCGGTACAAAACGCTTGGAAAAGATGAATATCGCGATTCCGAGCCTCCTAGAGGGATTTATTGTTATATCGAACGTTTGAGAGGGCGCAAAAGTGAATCCTTAGCTTCTTTCGATACAGAACTTGTGGAAACGGTGAATATCACGATTCCGAGCCCCCTAGAGTGATTTATTGTTATATCGAACGTTTGGGAGGGCTGGGAAATGAATCCTAACCTTCTGTCGGTACAAAACGATTGGAAAAGGTGAAAATCGCGATTCCTAGACTCCTAGAGTGATTTAACGTTATATCGAACGATTGCGAGGGCTGGAATGTGAATCCTTAGCTTCTTTCGATACAGAACTTGTGGAAACGGTGCATATCGCGATTCCGAGCCTCCTAGAGTGATTTAACGTTATATCGAAGGATTGCGGGGGCTGGGAAGTGAATCTTTACCTTCTGTCGATACAGAACGATTGGAAAAGGTGAATATCGCGATTCCGAGCCTCCTAGAGTGATTTATCGTTATATCGAACGATTGCGAGGGCGCAAAAGTGAATCCTTAGCTTCTTTCGATACAGAACGTGTGGAAACGGTGAATATCACGATTCCGAGCCCCCTAGAGTGATTTATTGTTATATCGAACGTTTGGGAGGGCTGGGAAATGAATCCTACCCTTCTGTCGGTACAAAACGATTGGAAAAGATGAAAATCGCGATTCCTAGACTCCTAGAGTGATATATCGTTATATCCAACTATTGCGAGGGCTGGGAAGTGAATCCTTACCTTCTGTCGGTACAAGACGATTGGAAAAGGTGAATATCGCAATTGCGTGCCTTCTAGAGTAATTTATCGTTATATCGAACGATTGCGAGGGCGCAAAAGTGAATCCTTAGCTTCTTTCGATACAGAACGTGTGGAAACGGTGAATATCACGATTCCGAGCCCCCTAGAGTGATTTATTGTTATATCGAACGTTTGGGAGGGCTGGGAAATGAATCCTAACCTTCTGTCGGTACAAAACGATTGGAAAAGGTGAATATCGCGATTCCGAGCCTCCTAGAGTGATTTATCGTTATATCCAACTATTGCGAGGGCTGGGAAGTGAATCCTTACCTTCTGTCGGTACAAGACGATTGGAAAAGGTGAATATCGCAATTGCGTGCCTTCTAGAGTAATTTATCGTTATATCGAACGATTGCGAGGGCGCAAAAGTGAATCCTTAGCTTCTTTCGATACAGAACGTGTGGAAACGGTGAATATCACGATTCCGAGCCCCCTAGAGTGATTTATTGTTATATCGAACGTTTGGGAGGGCTGGGAAATGAATCCTACCCTTCTGTCGGTACAAAACGATTGGAAAAGATGAAAATCGCGATTCCTAGACTCCTAGAGTGATATATCGTTATATCCAACTATTGCGAGGGCTGGGAAGTGAATCCTTACCTTCTGTCGGTACAAGACGATTGGAAAAGGTGAATATCGCAATTGCGTGCCTTCTAGAGTAATTTATCGTTATATCGAACGATTGCGAGGGCGCAAAAGTGAATCCTTAGCTTCTTTCGATACAGAACGTGTGGAAACGGTGAATATCACGATTCCGAGCCCCCTAGAGTGATTTATTGTTATATCGAACGTTTGGGAGGGTTGGGAAATGAATCCTAACCTTCTGTCGGTACAAAACGATTGGAAAAGGTGAATATCGCGATTCCGAGCCTCCTAGAGTGATTTATCGTTATATCCAACTATTGCGAGGGCTGGGAAGTGAATCCTTACCTTCTGTCGGTACAAGACGATTGGAAAAGGTGAATATCGCAATTGCGTGCCTTCTAGAGTAATTTATCGTTATATCGAACGATTGCGAGGGCGCAAAAGTGAATCCTTAGCTTCTTTCGATACAGAACGTGTGGAAACGGTGAATATCACGATTCTGAGCCCCCTAGAGTGATTTATTGTTATATCGAACGTTTGGGAGGGCTGGGAAATGAATCCTAACCTTCTGTCGGTACAAAACGATTGGAAAAGATGAAAATCGCGATTCCTAGACTCCTAGAGTGATATAACGTTATATCGAACGATTGCGGGGGCTGGGATGTGTATCCTTAACTTCTGTCGGTACAAAACGCTTGGAAAAGATGAATATCGCGATTCTGTGCCTCCTAGAGTGATTTATTGTTAAATCGAACGTTTGGGAGGGCTGCGAAATGAATCCTAACCTTCTGTCGGTACAAAACGTTTGGAAAAGGTGAATATCGCGATTCCGAGCCTCCTAGAGTGATTTATCATTATATCGGACGATTGCGAGGGCGCGAAAGTGAATCCTTAGCTTCTTTCGATACAGAACGTGTGGAAACGGTGATTATCGCGTGTCCAAGCATCCTAGAGTGATTTATCGTTATATCGAACGATTGCGAGAGCTGGAATGTGAATCCTTAGCTTCTTCCGATACAGAACGCGTGGAAACGGTGAATATCGCGATTCCGAGCCTCCTAGAGTGATTTATCGTTATATCGAACTATTGCGAGGGCGCGAAAGTGAATCCTTAGCTTCATTCGATACAGAACGTGTGGAAACGGTGAATATCGCGATTCCTAGCCTCCTAGAGTGATTTATCGTTATATCGAACTATTGCGAGGGCGCGAAAGTGAATCCTTAACTTCTGTCGGTACAAAACGATTGGAAAAGATGAATATCGCGATTCCGAGCCTCCTAGAGTGATTTATCGTTATATCGAACTATTGCGAGGGCGCGAAAGTGAATCCTTAGCTTCATTCGATACAGAACGTGTGGAAACGGTGAATATCGCGATTCCTAGCCTCCTAGAGTGATTTAACGTTATATCGAACAATTGCGGGGGCTGGGATGTGTATCCTTAACTTCTGTCGGTACAAAACGATTGGAAAAGATGAATATCGCGATTCCGAGTCTCCTAGAGTGATTTATCGTTATAACCAACTATTGCGAGGGCGGGAAAGTGAATCTTTACCTTCTGTCGATACAGAACGATTGGAAAAGATGAATATCGCGATTCCGTGCCTCCTAGAGTGATTTATCGTTATATCGAACGTTTGCGAGGGCTGGAAAGTGAATCCTTAGCTTCTTTCGATACAGAACGCTTGGAAAAGATGAATATCGCGATTCCGAGCCTCCTGGAGTGATTTATTGTTATATCGAACGTTTGGGAGGGCTGGGCAATGAATCCTAACCTTCTGTCGGTACAAAACGATTGGAAAAGGTGAATATCGCGATTCCGAGCCTCCTAGAGTGATTTATCGTTATATCCAACTATTGCGAGGGCTGGGAAGTGAATCCTTACCTTCTGTCGGTACAAGACGATTGGAAAAGGTGAATATCGCAATTGCGTGCCATCTAGAGTAATTTATCGTTATATCGAACGATTGCGAGGGCGCAAAAGTGAATCCTTAGCTTCTTTCGATACAGAACGTGTGGAAACGGTGAATATCACGATTCCGAGCCCCCTAGAGTGATTTATTGTTATATCGAACGTTTGGGAGGGCTGGGAAATGAATCCTAACCTTCTGTCGGTACAAAACGATTGGAAAAGGTGAAAATCGCGATTCCTAGACTCCTACAGTGATTTAACGTTATATCGAACGATTGCGGGGGCTGGGATGTGTATCCTTAACTTCTGTCGGTACAAAACGCTTGGAAAAGATGAATATCGCGATTCCGAGCCTCCTAGAGGGATTTATTGTTATATCGAACGTTTGAGAGGGCGCAAAAGTGAATCCTTAGCTTCTTTCGATACAGAACTTGTGGAAACGGTGAATATCACGATTCCGAGCCCCCTAGAGTGATTTATTGTTATATCGAACGTTTGGGAGGGCTGGGAAATGAATCCTAACCTTCTGTCGGTACAAAACGATTGGAAAAGGTGAAAATCGCGATTCCTAGACTCCTAGAGTGATTTAACGTTATATCGAACGATTGCGAGGGCTGGAATGTGAATCCTTAGCTTCTTTCGATACAGAACTTGTGGAAACGGTGCATATCGCGATTCCGAGCCTCCTAGAGTGATTTAACGTTATATCGAAGGATTGCGGGGGCTGGGAAGTGAATCTTTACCTTCTGTCGATACAGAACGATTGGAAAAGGTGAATATCGCGATTCCGAGCCTCCTAGAGTGATTTATCGTTATATCGAACGATTGCGAGGGCGCAAAAGTGAATCCTTAGCTTCTTTCGATACAGAACGTGTGGAAACGGTGAATATCACGATTCCGAGCCCCCTAGAGTGATTTATTGTTATATCGAACGTTTGGGAGGGCTGGGAAATGAATCCTACCCTTCTGTCGGTACAAAACGATTGGAAAAGATGAAAATCGCGATTCCTAGACTCCTAGAGTGATATATCGTTATATCCAACTATTGCGAGGGCTGGGAAGTGAATCCTTACCTTCTGTCGGTACAAGACGATTGGAAAAGGTGAATATCGCAATTGCGTGCCTTCTAGAGTAATTTATCGTTATATCGAACGATTGCGAGGGCGCAAAAGTGAATCCTTAGCTTCTTTCGATACAGAACGTGTGGAAACGGTGAATATCACGATTCCGAGCCCCCTAGAGTGATTTATTGTTATATCGAACGTTTGGGAGGGCTGGGAAATGAATCCTAACCTTCTGTCGGTACAAAACGATTGGAAAAGGTGAATATCGCGATTCCGAGCCTCCTAGAGTGATTTATCGTTATATCCAACTATTGCGAGGGCTGGGAAGTGAATCCTTACCTTCTGTCGGTACAAGACGATTGGAAAAGGTGAATATCGCAATTGCGTGCCTTCTAGAGTAATTTATCGTTATATCGAACGATTGCGAGGGCGCAAAAGTGAATCCTTAGCTTCTTTCGATACAGAACGTGTGGAAACGGTGAATATCACGATTCTGAGCCCCCTAGAGTGATTTATTGTTATATCGAACGTTTGGGAGGGCTGGGAAATGAATCCTAACCTTCTGTCGGTACAAAACGATTGGAAAAGATGAAAATCGCGATTCCTAGACTCCTAGAGTGATATAACGTTATATCGAACGATTGCGGGGGCTGGGATGTGTATCCTTAACTTCTGTCGGTACAAAACGCTTGGAAAAGATGAATATCGCGATTCTGTGCCTCCTAGAGTGATTTATTGTTAAATCGAACGTTTGGGAGGGCTGCGAAATGAATCCTAACCTTCTGTCGGTACAAAACGTTTGGAAAAGGTGAATATCGCGATTCCGAGCCTCCTAGAGTGATTTATCATTATATCGGACGATTGCGAGGGCGCGAAAGTGAATCCTTAGCTTCTTTCGATACAGAACGTGTGGAAACGGTGATTATCGCGTGTCCAAGCATCCTAGAGTGATTTATCGTTATCTCGAACGATTGCGAGAGCTGGAATGTGAATCCTTAGCTTCTTCCGATACAGAACGCGTGGAAACGGTGAATATCGCGATTCCGAGCCTCCTAGAGTGATTTATCGTTATATCGAACTATTGCGAGGGCGCGAAAGTGAATCCTTAGCTTCATTCGATACAGAACGTGTGGAAACGGTGAATATCGCGATTCCTAGCCTCCTAGAGTGATTTATCGTTATATCGAACTATTGCGAGGGCGCGAAAGTGAATCCTTAACTTCTGTCGGTACAAAACGATTGGAAAAGATGAATATCGCGATTCCGAGCCTCCTAGAGTGATTTATCGTTATATCGAACTATTGCGAGGGCGCGAAAGTGAATCCTTAGCTTCATTCGATACAGAACGTGTGGAAACGGTGAATATCGCGATTCCTAGCCTCCTAGAGTGATTTAACGTTATATCGAACAATTGCGGGGGCTGGGATGTGTATCCTTAACTTCTGTCGGTACAAAACGATTGGAAAAGATGAATATCGCGATTCCGAGTCTCCTAGAGTGATTTATCGTTATAACCAACTATTGCGAGGGCGGGAAAGTGAATCTTTACCTTCTGTCGATACAGAACGATTGGAAAAGATGAATATCGCGATTCCGTGCCTCCTAGAGTGATTTATCGTTATATCGAACGTTTGCGAGGGCTGGAAAGTGAATCCTTAGCTTCTTTCGATACAGAACGCTTGGAAAAGATGAATATCGCGATTCCGAGCCTCCTGGAGTGATTTATTGTTATATCGAACGTTTGGGAGGGCTGGGCAATGAATCCTAACCTTCTGTCGGTACAAAACGATTGGAAAAGGTGAATATCGCGATTCCGAGCCTCCTAGAGTGATTTATCGTTATATCCAACTATTGCGAGGGCTGGGAAGTGAATCCTTACCTTCTGTCGGTACAAGACGATTGGAAAAGGTGAATATCGCAATTGCGTGCCATCTAGAGTAATTTATCGTTATATCGAACGATTGCGAGGGCGCAAAAGTGAATCCTTAGCTTCTTTCGATACAGAACGTGTGGAAACGGTGAATATCACGATTCCGAGCCCCCTAGAGTGATTTATTGTTATATCGAACGTTTGGGAGGGCTGGGAAATGAATCCTAACCTTCTGTCGGTACAAAACGATTGGAAAAGGTGAAAATCGCGATTCCTAGACTCCTACAGTGATTTAACGTTATATCGAACGATTGCGGGGGCTGGGATGTGTATCCTTAACTTCTGTCGGTACAAAACGCTTGGAAAAGATGAATATCGCGATTCCGAGCCTCCTAGAGGGATTTATTGTTATATCGAACGTTTGAGAGGGCGCAAAAGTGAATCCTTAGCTTCTTTCGATACAGAACTTGTGGAAACGGTGAATATCACGATTCCGAGCCCCCTAGAGTGATTTATTGTTATATCGAACGTTTGGGAGGGCTGGGAAATGAATCCTAACCTTCTGTCGGTACAAAACGATTGGAAAAGGTGAAAATCGCGATTCCTAGACTCCTAGAGTGATTTAACGTTATATCGAACGATTGCGAGGGCTGGAATGTGAATCCTTAGCTTCTTTCGATACAGAACTTGTGGAAACGGTGCATATCGCGATTCCGAGCCTCCTAGAGTGATTTAACGTTATATCGAAGGATTGCGGGGGCTGGGAAGTGAATCTTTACCTTCTGTCGATACAGAACGATTGGAAAAGGTGAATATCGCGATTCCGAGCCTCCTAGAGTGATTTATCATTATATCGGACGATTGAGAGGGCGCGAAAGTGAATCCTTAGCTTCTTTCGATACAGAACGTGTGGAAACGGTGAATATCGCGAGTCCAAGCATCCTAGAGTGATTTATCGTTATATCGAACTATTGCGAGGGCGCGAAAGTGAATCCTTAGCTTCATTCGATACAGAACGTGTGGAAACGGTGAATATCGCGATTCCTAGCCTCCTAGAGTGATTTAACGTTATATCGAACAATTGCGGGGGCTGGGATGTGTATCCTTAACTTCTGTCGGTACAAAACGATTGGAAAAGATGAATATCGCGATTCCGAGCCTCCTAGAGTGATTTATCGTTATATCCAACTATTGCGAGGGCTGGAAAGTGAATCTTTACCTTCTGTCGATACAGAACGATTGGAAAAGATGAATATCGCGATTCCGTGCCTCCTAGAGTGATTTATCGTTATATCGAACGTTTGCGAGGGCCCGAATGTGAATCCTTAGCTTCTTTCGATACAGAACGCTTGGAAAAGATGAATATCGCGATTCCGAGCCTCCTGGAGTGATTTATTTTTATATGGAACGTTTGGGAGGGCTGGGCAATGAATCCTAACCTTCTGTCGGTACAAAACGATTGGAAAAGGTGAATATCGCGATTCCGAGCCTCCTAGAGTGATTTATCGTTATATCGAACGATTGCGAGGGCTGGAAAGTGAATCCTTAGCTTCTTTCGATACAGAACGTGTGGAAACGGTGAATATCGCGATTCCGAGCCTCCTAGAGTGATTTATCATTATATCGGACGATTGCGAGGGCGTGAAAGTGAATCCTTAGCTTCTGTCGATACAGAACGTGTGGAAACGGTGAATATCGCGAGTCCAAGCATCCTAGAGTGATTTATCGTTATATCGAACGATTGCGAGAGCTGGAATGTGAATCCTTAGCTTCTTCCGATACAGAACGCGTGGAAACGGTGAATATCGCGATTCCGAGCCTCCTAGAGTGATTTATCGTTATATCGAACTATTGCGAGGGCGCGAAAGTGAATCCTTAGCTTCATTCGATACAGAACGTGTGGAAACGGTGAATATCGCGATTCCTAGCCTCCTAGAGTGATTTATCGTTATATCGAACTATTGCGAGGGCGCGAAAGTGAATCCTTAGCTTCTTTCGATACAGAACGCGTGGAAACGGTGAATATCGCGATTCCGAGCCTCCTAGAGTGATTTATCGTTATATCGAACTATTGCGAGGGCGCGAAAGTGAATCCTTAGCTTCATTCGATACAGAACGTGTGGAAACGGTGAATATCGCGATTCCTAGCCTCCTAGAGTGATTTAACGTTATATCGAACAATTGCGGGGGCTGGGATGTGTATCCTTAACTTCTGTCGGTACAAAACGATTGGAAAAGATGAATATCGCGATTCCGAGCCTCCTAGAGTGATTTATCGTTATATCCAACTATTGCGAGGGCTGGAAAGTGAATCTTTACCTTCTGTCGATACAGAACGATTGGAAAAGATGAATATCGCGATTCCGTGCCTCCTAGAGTGATTTATCGTTATATCGAACGTTTGCGAGGGCTGGAATGTGAATCCTTAGCTTCTTTCGATACAGAACGCTTGGAAAAGATGAATATCGCGATTCCGAGCCTCCTGGAGTGATTTATTTTTATATGGAACGTTTGGGAGGGCTGGGCAATGAATCCTAACCTTCTGTCGGTACAAAACGATTGGAAAAGGTGAATATCGCGATTCCGAGCCTCCTAGAGTGATTTATCGTTATATCGAACGATTGCGAGGGCTGGAATGTGAATCCTTAGCTTCTTTCGATACAGAACTTGTGGAAACGGTGCATAACGCGATTCCGAACCTCCTAGAGTGATTTAACGTTATATCGAAGGATTGCGGGGGCTGGGAAGTGAATCTTTACCTTCTGTCGATACAGAACGATTGGAATAGGTGAATATCGCGATTCCGAGCCTCCTAGAGTGATTTATCATTATATCGAACTATTGCGAGGGCGCGAAAGTGAATCCTTAGCTTCATTCGATACAGAACGTGTGGAAACGGTGAATATCGCGATTCCTAGCCTCCTAGAGTGATTTAACGTTATATCGAACAATTGCGGGGGCTGGGATGTGTATCCTTAACTTCTGTCGGTACAAAACGATTGGAAAAGATGAATATCGCGATTCCGAGCCTCCTAGAGTGATTTATCGTTATATCCAACTATTGCGAGGGCTGGAAAGTGAATCTTTACCTTCTGTCGATACAGAACGATTGGAAAAGATGAATATCGCGATTCCGTGCCTCCTAGAGTGATTTATCGTTATATCGAACGTTTGCGAGGGCTGGAAAGTGAATCCTTAGCTTCTTTCGATACAGAACGCTTGGAAAAGATGAATATCGCGATTCCGAGCCTCCTGGAGTGATTTATTGTTATATCGAACGTTTGGGAGGGCTGGGCAATGAATCCTAACCTTCTGTCGGTACAAAACGATTGGAAAAGATGAATATCGCGATTCCGAGCCTCCTGGAGTGATTTATTGTTATATCGAACGTTTGGGAGGGCTGGGCAATGAATCCTAACCTTCTGTCGGTACAAAACGATTGGAAAAGGTGAATATCGCGATTCCGAGCCTCCTAGAGTGATTTATCGTTATATCCAACTATTGCGAGGGCTGGGAAGTGAATCCTTACCTTCTGTCGGTACAAGACGATTGGAAATGGTGAATATCGCAATTGCGTGCCATCTAGAGTAATTTATCGTTATATCGAACGATTGCGAGGGCGCAAAAGTGAATCCTTAGCTTCTTTCGATACAGAACGTGTGGAAACGGTGAATATCACGATTCCGAGCCCCCTAGAGTGATTTATTGTTATATCGAACGTTTGGGAGGGCTGGGAAATGAATCCTAACCTTCTGTCGGTACAAAACGATTGGAAAAGGTGAATATCGCGTTTCCGAGCCTCCTAGAGTGATTTAACGTTATATCGAAGGATTGCGGGGGCTGGGAAGTGAATCTTTACCTTCTGTCGATACAGAACGATTGGAAAAGGTGAATATCGCGAATCCGAGCCTCCTAGAGTGATTTATCGTTATATCGAACGATTGCGAGAGCTGGAATGTGAATCCTTAACTTCTTCCGATACAGAACGCGTGGAAACGGTGAATATCGCGATTCCGAGCCTCCTAGAGTGATTTATCGTTATATCGAACTATTGCGAGGGCGCGAAAGTGAATCCTTAGCTTCATTCGATACAGAACGTGTGGAAACGGTGAATATCGCGATTCCTAGCCTCCTAGAGTGATTTATCGTTATATCGAACTATTGCGAGGGCGCGAAAGTGAATCCTTAGCTTCTTTCGATACAGAACGCGTGGAAACGGTGCATATCGCGATTCCGAGCCTCCTAGAGTGATTTATTGTTATATCGAACGTTTGGGAGGGCTGGGAAATGAATCCTAACCTTCTGTCGGTACAAAACGATTGGAAAAGGTGAATATCGCGATTCCGAGCCTCCTAGAGTGATTTATCGTTATATCCAACTATTGCGAGGGCTGGGAAGTGAATCCTTACCTTCTGTCGGTACAAGACGATTGGAAAAGGTGAATATCGCAATTGCGTGCCTTCTAGAGTAATTTATCGTTATATCGAACGATTGCGAGGGCGCAAAAGTGAATCCTTAGCTTCTTTCGATACAGAACGTGTGGAAACGGTGAATATCACGATTCCGAGCCCCCTAGAGTGATTTATTGTTATATCGAACGTTTGGGAGGGCTGGGAAATGAATCCTACCCTTCTGTCGGTACAAAACGATTGGAAAAGATGAAAATCGCGATTCCTAGACTCCTAGAGTGATATATCGTTATATCCAACTATTGCGAGGGCTGGGAAGTGAATCCTTACCTTCTGTCGGTACAAGACGATTGGAAAAGGTGAATATCGCAATTGCGTGCCTTCTAGAGTAATTTATCGTTATATCGAACGATTGCGAGGGCGCAAAAGTGAATCCTTAGCTTCTTTCGATACAGAACGTGTGGAAACGGTGAATATCACGATTCCGAGCCCCCTAGAGTGATTTATTGTTATATCGAACGTTTGGGAGGGCTGGGAAATGAATCCTAACCTTCTGTCGGTACAAAACGATTGGAAAAGGTGAATATCGCGATCCCGAGCCTCCTAGAGTGATTTATCGTTATATCCAACTATTGCGAGGGCTGGGAAGTGAATCCTTACCTTCTGTCGGTACAAGACGATTGGAAAAGGTGAATATCGCAATTGCGTGCTTTCTAGAGTAATTTATCGTTATATCGAACGATTGCGAGGGCGCAAAAGTGAATCCTTAGCTTCTTTCGATACAGAACGTGTGGAAACGGTGAATATCACGATTCTGAGCCCCCTAGAGTGATTTATTGTTATATCGAACGTTTGGGAGGGCTGGGAAATGAATCCTAACCTTCTGTCGGTACAAAACGATTGGAAAAGATGAAAATCGCGATTCCTAGACTCCTAGAGTGATATAACGTTATATCGAACGATTGCGGGGGCTGGGATGTGTATCCTTAACTTCTGTCGGTACAAAACGCTTGGAAAAGATGAATATCGCGATTCTGTGCCTCCTAGAGTGATTTATTGTTAAATCGAACGTTTGGGAGGGCTGCGAAATGAATCCTAACCTTCTGTCGGTACAAAACGTTTGGAAAAGGTGAATATCGCGATTCCGAGCCTCCTAGAGTGATTTATCATTATATCGGACGATTGCGAGGGCGCGAAAGTGAATCCTTAGCTTCTTTCGATACAGAACGTGTGGAAACGGTGATTATCGCGTGTCCAAGCATCCTAGAGTGATTTATCGTTATATCGAACGATTGCGAGAGCTGGAATGTGAATCCTTAGCTTCTTCCGATACAGAACGCGTGGAAACGGTGAATATCGCGATTCCGAGCCTCCTAGAGTGATTTATCGTTATATCGAACTATTGCTAGGGCGCGAAAGTGAATCCTTAGCTTCATTCGATACAGAACGTGTGGAAACGGTGAATATCGCGATTCCTAGCCTCCTAGAGTGATTTATCGTTATATCGAACTATTGCGAGGGCGCGAAAGTGAATCCTTAACTTCTGTCGGTACAAAACGATTGGAAAAGATGAATATCGCGATTCCGAGCCTCCTAGAGTGATTTATCGTTATATCGAACTATTGCGAGGGCGCGAAAGTGAATCCTTAGCTTCATTCGATACAGAACGTGTGGAAACGGTGAATATCGCGATTCCTAGCCTCCTAGAGTGATTTAACGTTATATCGAACAATTGCGGGGGCTGGGATGTGTATCCTTAACTTCTGTCGGTACAAAACGATTGGAAAAGATGAATATCGCGATTCCGAGTCTCCTAGAGTGATTTATCGTTATAACCAACTATTGCGAGGGCGGGAAAGTGAATCTTTACCTTCTGTCGATACAGAACGATTGGAAAAGATGAATATCGCGATTCCGTGCCTCCTAGAGTGATTTATCGTTATATCGAACGTTTGCGAGGGCTGGAAAGTGAATCCTTAGCTTCTTTCGATACAGAACGCTTGGAAAAGATGAATATCGCGATTCCGAGCCTCCTGGAGTGATTTATTGTTATATCGAACGTTTGGGAGGGCTGGGCAATGAATCCTAACCTTCTGTCGGTACAAAACGATTGGAAAAGGTGAATATCGCGATTCCGAGCCTCCTAGAGTGATTTATCGTTATATCCAACTATTGCGAGGGCTGGGAAGTGAATCCTTACCTTCTGTCGGTACAAGACGATTGGAAAAGGTGAATATCGCAATTGCGTGCCATCTAGAGTAATTTATCGTTATATCGAACGATTGCGAGGGCGCAAAAGTGAATCCTTAGCTTCTTTCGATACAGAACGTGTGGAAACGGTGAATATCACGATTCCGAGCCCCCTAGAGTGATTTATTGTTATATCGAACGTTTGGGAGGGCTGGGAAATGAATCCTAACCTTCTGTCGGTACAAAACGATTGGAAAAGGTGAAAATCGCGATTCCTAGACTCCTAGAGTGACTTAACGTTATATCGAACGATTGCGGGGGCTGGGATGTGTATCCTTAACTTCTGTCGGTACAAAACGCTTGGAAAAGATGAATATCGCGATTCCGAGCCTCCTAGAGGGATTTATTGTTATATCGAACGTTTGAGAGGGCGCAAAAGTGAATCCTTAGCTTCTTTCGATACAGAACTTGTGGAAACGGTGAATATCACGATTCCGAGCCCCCTAGAGTGATTTATTGTTATATCGAACGTTTGGGAGGGCTGGGAAATGAATCCTAACCTTCTGTCGGTACAAAACGATTGGAAAAGGTGAAAATCGCGATTCCTAGACTCCTAGAGTGATTTAACGTTATATCGAACGATTGCGAGGGCTGGAATGTGAATCCTTAGCTTCTTTCGATACAGAACTTGTGGAAACGGTGCATATCGCGATTCCGAGCCTCCTAGAGTGATTTATCGTTATATCGAACTATTGCGAGGGCGCGAAAGTGAATCCTTAGCTTCATTCGATACAGAACTTGTGGAAACGGTGAATATCACGATTCCGAGCCTCCTAGAGTGATTTATCGTTATATCGAACGATTGCGAGGGCTCGAATGTGAATCCTTAGCTTCTTTCGATACAGAACTTGTGGAAACGGTGCATAACGCGATTCCGAACCTCCTAGAGTGATTTAACGTTATATCGAAGGATTGCGGGGGCTGGGAAGTGAATCTTTACCTTCTGTCGATACAGAACGATTGGAAAAGGTGAATATCGCGATTCCGAGCCTCCTAGAGTGATTTATCATTATATCGGACGATTGCGAGGGCGCGAAAGTGAATCCTTAGCTTCTTTCGATACAGAACGTGTGGAAACGGTGAATATCGCGAGTCCAAGCATCCTAGAGTGATTTATCGTTATATCGAACGATTGCGAGAGCTGGAATGTGAATCCTTAGCTTCTTCCGATACAGAACGCGTGGAAACGGTGAATATCGCGATTCCGAGCCTCCTAGAGTGATTTATCGTTATATCGAACTATTGCGAGGGCGCGAAAGTGAATCCTTAGCTTCATTCGATACAGAACGTGTGGAAACGGTGAATATCGCGATTCCTAGCCTCCTAGAGTGATTTATCGTTATATCGAACTATTGCGAGGGCGCGAAAGTGAATCCTTAACTTCTGTCGGTACAAAACGATTGGAAAAGATGAATATCGCGATTCCGAGCCTCCTAGAGTGATTTATCGTTATATCGAACTATTGCGAGGGCGCGAAAGTGAATCCTTAGCTTCATTCGATACAGAACGTGTGGAAACGGTGAATATCGCGATTCCTAGCCTCCTAGAGTGATTTAACGTTATATCGAACAATTGCGGGGGCTGGGATGTGTATCCTTAACTTCTGTCGGTACAAAACGATTGGAAAAGATGAATATCGCGATTCCGAGCCTCCTAGAGTGATTTATCGTTATATCCAACTATTGCGAGGGCTGGAAAGTGAATCTTTACCTTCTGTCGATACAGAACGATTGGAAAAGATGAATATCGCGATTCCGTGCCTCCTAGAGTGATTTATCGTTATATCGAACGTTTGCGAGGGCTGGAAAGTGAATCCTTAGCTTCTTTCGATACAGAACGCTTGGAAAAGATGAATATCGCGATTCCGAGCCTCCTGGAGTGATTTATTGTTATATCGAACGTTTGGGAGGGCTGGGCAATGAATCCTAACCTTCTGTCGGTACAAAACGATTGGAAAAGATGAATATCGCGATTCCGAGCCTCCTGGAGTGATTTATTGTTATATCGAACGTTTGGGAGGGCTGGGCAATGAATCCTAACCTTCTGTCGGTACAAAACGATTGGAAAAGGTGAATATCGCGATTCCGAGCCTCCTAGAGTGATTTATCGTTATATCCAACTATTGCGAGGGCTGGGAAGTGAATCCTTACCTTCTGTCGGTACAAGACGATTGGAAATGGTGAATATCGCAATTGCGTGCCATCTAGAGTAATTTATCGTTATATCGAACGATTGCGAGGGCGCAAAAGTGAATCCTTAGCTTCTTTCGATACAGAACGTGTGGAAACGGTGAATATCACGATTCCGAGCCCCCTAGAGTGATTTATTGTTATATCGAACGTTTGGGAGGGCTGGGAAATGAATCCTAACCTTCTGTCGGTACAAAACGATTGGAAAAGGTGAAAATCGCGATTCCTAGACTCCTAGAGTGATTTAACGTTATATCGAACGATTGCGGGGGCTGGGATGTGTATCCTTAACTTCTGTCGGTACAAAACGCTTGGAAAAGATGAATATCGCGATTCCGTGCCTCCTAGAGTGATTTATTGTTAAATCGAACGTTTGGGAGGGCTGCGAAATGAATCCTAACCTTCTGTCGGTACAAAACGTTTGGAAAAGGTGAATATCGCGATTCCGAGCCTCCTAGAGTGATTTATCGTTATATCGAACGATTGCGAGGGCTCGAATGTGAATCCTTAGCTTCTTTCGATACAGAACTTGTGGAAACGGTGCATAACGCGATTCCGAACCTCCTAGAGTGATTTAACGTTATATCGAAGGATTGCGGGGGCTGGGAAGTGAATCTTTACCTTCTGTCGATACAGAACGATTGGAAAAGGTGAATATCGCGATTCCGAGCCTCCTAGAGTGATTTATCATTATATCGGACGATTGCGAGGGCGCGAAAGTGAATCCTTAGCTTCTTTCGATACAGAACGTGTGGAAACGGTGAATATCGCGAGTCCAAGCATCCTAGAGTGATTTATCGTTATATCGAACGATTGCGAGAGCTGGAATGTGAATCCTTAGCTTCTTCCGATACAGAACGCGTGGAAACGGTGAATATCGCGATTCCGAGCCTCCTAGAGTGATTTATCGTTATATCGAACTATTGCGAGGGCGCGAAAGTGAATCCTTAGCTTCATTCGATACAGAACGTGTGGAAACGGTGAATATCGCGATTCCTAGCCTCCTAGAGTGATTTATCGTTATATCGAACTATTGCGAGGGCACGAAAGTGAATCCTTAACTTCTGTCGGTACAAAACGATTGGAAAAGATGAATATCGCGATTCCGAGCCTCCTAGAGTGATTTATCGTTATATCGAACTATTGCGAGGGCGCGAAAGTGAATCCTTAGCTTCATTCGATACAGAACGTGTGGAAACGGTGAATATCGCGATTCCTAGCCTCCTAGAGTGATTTAACGTTATATCGAACAATTGCGGGGGCTGGGATGTGTATCCTTAACTTCTGTCGGTACAAAACGATTGGAAAAGATGAATATCGCGATTCCGAGCCTCCTAGAGTGATTTATCGTTATATCCAACTATTGCGAGGGCTGGAAAGTGAATCTTTACCTTCTGTCGATACAGAACGATTGGAAAAGATGAATATCGCGATTCCGTGCCTCCTAGAGTGATTTATCGTTATATCGAACGTTTGCGAGGGCTGGAAAGTGAATCCTTAGCTTCTTTCGATACAGAACGCTTGGAAAAGATGAATATCGCGATTCCGAGCCTCCTGGAGTGATTTATTGTTATATCGAACGTTTGGGAGGGCTGGGCAATGAATCCTAACCTTCTGTCGGTACAAAACGATTGGAAAAGATGAATATCGCGATTCCGAGCCTCCTGGAGTGATTTATTGTTATATCGAACGTTTGGGAGGGCTGGGCAATGAATCCTAACCTTCTGTCGGTACAAAACGATTGGAAAAGGTGAATATCGCGATTCCGAGCCTCCTAGAGTGATTTATCGTTATATCCAACTATTGCGAGGGCTGGGAAGTGAATCCTTACCTTCTGTCGGTACAAGACGATTGGAAATGGTGAATATCGCAATTGCGTGCCATCTAGAGTAATTTATCGTTATATCGAACGATTGCGAGGGCGCAAAAGTGAATCCTTAGCTTCTTTCGATACAGAACGTGTGGAAACGGTGAATATCACGATTCCGAGCCCCCTAGAGTGATTTATTGTTATATCGAACGTTTGGGAGGGCTGGGAAATGAATCCTAACCTTCTGTCGGTACAAAACGATTGGAAAAGGTGAAAATCGCGATTCCTAGACTCCTAGAGTGATTTAACGTTATATCGAACGATTGCGGGGGCTGGGATGTGTATCCTTAACTTCTGTCGGTACAAAACGCTTGGAAAAGATGAATATCGCGATTCCGAGCCTCCTAGAGGGATTTATTGTTATATCGAACGTTTGGGAGGGCTGCGAAATGAATCCTAACCTTCTGTCGGTACAAAACGTTTGGAAAAGGTGAATATCGCGTTTCCGAGCCTCCTAGAGTGATTTATCGTTATATCGAACGATTGCGAGGGCTGGAATGTGAATCCTTAGCTTCTTTCGATACAGAACTTGTGGAAACGGTGCATATCGCGATTCCGAGCCTCCTAGAGTGATTTAACGTTATATCGAAGGATTGCGGGGGCTGGGAAGTGAATCTTTACCTTCTGTCGATACAGAACGATTGGAAAAGGTGAATATCGCGAATCCGAGCCTCCTAGAGTGATTTATCATTATATCGGACGATTGCGAGGGCGCGAAAGTAAATCCTTAGCTTCTTTCGATACAGAACGTGTGGAAACGGTGAATATCGCGAGTCCAAGCATCCTAGAGTGATTTATCGTTATATCGAACGATTGCGAGAGCTGGAATGTGAATCCTTAGCTTCTTCCGATACAGAACGCGTGGAAACGGTGAATATCGCGATTCCGAGCCTCCTAGAGTGATTTATCGTTATATCGAACTATTGCGAGGGCGCGAAAGTGAATCCTTAGCTTCATTCGATACAGAACGTGTGGAAACGGTGAATATCGCGATTCCTAGCCTCCTAGAGTGATTTATCGTTATATCGAACTATTGCGAGGGCGCGAAAGTGAATCCTTAGCTTCTTTCGATACAGAACGCGTGGAAACGGTGCATATCGCGATTCCGAGCCTCCTAGAGTGATTTATTGTTATATCGAACGTTTGGGAGGGCTGGGAAATGAATCCTAACCTTCTGTCGGTACAAAACGATTGGAAAAGGTGAATATCGCGATTCCGAGCCTCCTAGAGTGATTTATCGTTATATCCAACTATTGCGAGGGCTGGGAAGTGAATCCTTACCTTCTGTCGGTACAAGACGATTGGAAAAGGTGAATATCGCAATTGCGTGCCTTCTAGAGTAATTTATCGTTATATCGAACGATTGCGAGGGCGCAAAAGTGAATCCTTAGCTTCTTTCGATACAGAACGTGTGGAAACGGTGAATATCACGATTCCGAGCCCCCTAGAGTGATTTATTGTTATATCGAACGTTTGGGAGGGCTGGGAAATGAATCCTACCCTTCTGTCGGTACAAAACGATTGGAAAAGATGAAAATCGCGATTCCTAGACTCCTAGAGTGATATATCGTTATATCCAACTATTGCGAGGGCTGGGAAGTGAATCCTTACCTTCTGTCGGTACAAGACGATTGGAAAAGGTGAATATCGCAATTGCGTGCCTTCTAGAGTAATTTATCGTTATATCGAACGATTGCGAGGGCGCAAAAGTGAATCCTTAGCTTCTTTCGATACAGAACGTGTGGAAACGGTGAATATCACGATTCCGAGCCCCCTAGAGTGATTTATTGTTATATCGAACGTTTGGGAGGGCTGGGAAATGAATCCTAACCTTCTGTCGGTACAAAACGATTGGAAAAGGTGAATATCGCGATTCCGAGCCTCCTAGAGTGATTTATCGTTATATCCAACTATTGCGAGGGCTGGGAAGTGAATCCTTACCTTCTGTCGGTACAAGACGATTGGAAAAGGTGAATATCGCAATTGCGTGCCTTCTAGAGTAATTTATCGTTATATCGAACGATTGCGAGGGCGCAAAAGTGAATCCTTAGCTTCTTTCGATACAGAACGTGTGGAAACGGTGAATATCACGATTCTGAGCCCCCTAGAGTGATTTATTGTTATATCGAACGTTTGGGAGGGCTGGGAAATGAATCCTAACCTTCTGTCGGTACAAAACGATTGGAAAAGATGAAAATCGCGATTCCTAGACTCCTAGAGTGATATAACGTTATATCGAACGATTGCGGGGGCTGGGATGTGTATCCTTAACTTCTGTCGGTACAAAACGCTTGGAAAAGATGAATATCGCGATTCTGTGCCTCCTAGAGTGATTTATTGTTAAATCGAACGTTTGGGAGGGCTGCGAAATGAATCCTAACCTTCTGTCGGTACAAAACGTTTGGAAAAGGTGAATATCGCGATTCCGAGCCTCCTAGAGTGATTTATCATTATATCGGACGATTGCGAGGGCGCGAAAGTGAATCCTTAGCTTCTTTCGATACAGAACGTGTGGAAACGGTGATTATCGCGTGTCCAAGCATCCTAGAGTGATTTATCGTTATATCGAACGATTGCGAGAGCTGGAATGTGAATCCTTAGCTTCTTCCGATACAGAACGCGTGGAAACGGTGAATATCGCGATTCCGAGCCTCCTAGAGTGATTTATCGTTATATCGAACTATTGCGAGGGCGCGAAAGTGAATCCTTAGCTTCATTCGATACAGAACGTGTGGAAACGGTGAATATCGCGATTCCTAGCCTCCTAGAGTGATTTATCGTTATATCGAACTATTGCGAGGGCGCGAAAGTGAATCCTTAACTTCTGTCGGTACAAAACGATTGGAAAAGATGAATATCGCGATTCCGAGCCTCCTAGAGTGATTTATCGTTATATCGAACTATTGCGAGGGCGCGAAAGTGAATCCTTAGCTTCATTCGATACAGAACGTGTGGAAACGGTGAATATCGCGATTCCTAGCCTCCTAGAGTGATTTAACGTTATATCGAACAATTGCGGGGGCTGGGATGTGTATCCTTAACTTCTGTCGGTACAAAACGATTGGAAAAGATGAATATCGCGATTCCGAGTCTCCTAGAGTGATTTATCGTTATAACCAACTATTGCGAGGGCGGGAAAGTGAATCTTTACCTTCTGTCGATACAGAACGATTGGAAAAGATGAATATCGCGATTCCGTGCCTCCTAGAGTGATTTATCGTTATATCGAACGTTTGCGAGGGCTGGAAAGTGAATCCTTAGCTTCTTTCGATACAGAACGCTTGGAAAAGATGAATATCGCGATTCCGAGCCTCCTGGAGTGATTTATTGTTATATCGAACGTTTGGGAGGGCTGGGCAATGAATCCTAACCTTCTGTCGGTACAAAACGATTGGAAAAGGTGAATATCGCGATTCCGAGCCTCCTAGAGTGATTTATCGTTATATCCAACTATTGCGAGGGCTGGGAAGTGAATCCTTACCTTCTGTCGGTACAAGACGATTGGAAAAGGTGAATATCGCAATTGCGTGCCATCTAGAGTAATTTATCGTTATATCGAACGATTGCGAGGGCGCAAAAGTGAATCCTTAGCTTCTTTCGATACAGAACGTGTGGAAACGGTGAATATCACGATTCCGAGCCCCCTAGAGTGATTTATTGTTATATCGAACGTTTGGGAGGGCTGGGAAATGAATCCTAACCTTCTGTCGGTACAAAACGATTGGAAAAGGTGAAAATCGCGATTCCTAGACTCCTACAGTGATTTAACGTTATATCGAACGATTGCGGGGGCTGGGATGTGTATCCTTAACTTCTGTCGGTACAAAACGCTTGGAAAAGATGAATATCGCGATTCCGAGCCTCCTAGAGGGATTTATTGTTATATCGAACGTTTGAGAGGGCGCAAAAGTGAATCCTTAGCTTCTTTCGATACAGAACTTGTGGAAACGGTGAATATCACGATTCCGAGCCCCCTAGAGTGATTTATTGTTATATCGAACGTTTGGGAGGGCTGGGAAATGAATCCTAACCTTCTGTCGGTACAAAACGATTGGAAAAGGTGAAAATCGCGATTCCTAGACTCCTAGAGTGATTTAACGTTATATCGAACGATTGCGAGGGCTGGAATGTGAATCCTTAGCTTCTTTCGATACAGAACTTGTGGAAACGGTGCATATCGCGATTCCGAGCCTCCTAGAGTGATTTAACGTTATATCGAAGGATTGCGGGGGCTGGGAAGTGAATCTTTACCTTCTGTCGATACAGAACGATTGGAAAAGGTGAATATCGCGATTCCGAGCCTCCTAGAGTGATTTATCGTTATATCGAACGATTGCGAGGGCGCAAAAGTGAATCCTTAGCTTCTTTCGATACAGAACGTGTGGAAACGGTGAATATCACGATTCCGAGCCCCCTAGAGTGATTTATTGTTATATCGAACGTTTGGGAGGGCTGGGAAATGAATCCTACCCTTCTGTCGGTACAAAACGATTGGAAAAGATGAAAATCGCGATTCCTAGACTCCTAGAGTGATATATCGTTATATCCAACTATTGCGAGGGCTGGGAAGTGAATCCTTACCTTCTGTCGGTACAAGACGATTGGAAAAGGTGAATATCGCAATTGCGTGCCTTCTAGAGTAATTTATCGTTATATCGAACGATTGCGAGGGCGCAAAAGTGAATCCTTAGCTTCTTTCGATACAGAACGTGTGGAAACGGTGAATATCACGATTCCGAGCCCCCTAGAGTGATTTATTGTTATATCGAACGTTTGGGAGGGCTGGGAAATGAATCCTAACCTTCTGTCGGTACAAAACGATTGGAAAAGGTGAATATCGCGATTCCGAGCCTCCTAGAGTGATTTATCGTTATATCCAACTATTGCGAGGGCTGGGAAGTGAATCCTTACCTTCTGTCGGTACAAGACGATTGGAAAAGGTGAATATCGCAATTGCGTGCCTTCTAGAGTAATTTATCGTTATATCGAACGATTGCGAGGGCGCAAAAGTGAATCCTTAGCTTCTTTCGATACAGAACGTGTGGAAACGGTGAATATCACGATTCTGAGCCCCCTAGAGTGATTTATTGTTATATCGAACGTTTGGGAGGGCTGGGAAATGAATCCTAACCTTCTGTCGGTACAAAACGATTGGAAAAGATGAAAATCGCGATTCCTAGACTCCTAGAGTGATATAACGTTATATCGAACGATTGCGGGGGCTGGGATGTGTATCCTTAACTTCTGTCGGTACAAAACGCTTGGAAAAGATGAATATCGCGATTCTGTGCCTCCTAGAGTGATTTATTGTTAAATCGAACGTTTGGGAGGGCTGCGAAATGAATCCTAACCTTCTGTCGGTACAAAACGTTTGGAAAAGGTGAATATCGCGATTCCGAGCCTCCTAGAGTGATTTATCATTATATCGGACGATTGCGAGGGCGCGAAAGTGAATCCTTAGCTTCTTTCGATACAGAACGTGTGGAAACGGTGATTATCGCGTGTCCAAGCATCCTAGAGTGATTTATCGTTATATCGAACGATTGCGAGAGCTGGAATGTGAATCCTTAGCTTCTTCCGATACAGAACGCGTGGAAACGGTGAATATCGCGATTCCGAGCCTCCTAGAGTGATTTATCGTTATATCGAACTATTGCGAGGGCGCGAAAGTGAATCCTTAGCTTCATTCGATACAGAACGTGTGGAAACGGTGAATATCGCGATTCCTAGCCTCCTAGAGTGATTTATCGTTATATCGAACTATTGCGAGGGCGCGAAAGTGAATCCTTAACTTCTGTCGGTACAAAACGATTGGAAAAGATGAATATCGCGATTCCGAGCCTCCTAGAGTGATTTATCGTTATATCGAACTATTGCGAGGGCGCGAAAGTGAATCCTTAGCTTCATTCGATACAGAACGTGTGGAAACGGTGAATATCGCGATTCCTAGCCTCCTAGAGTGATTTAACGTTATATCGAACAATTGCGGGGGCTGGGATGTGTATCCTTAACTTCTGTCGGTACAAAACGATTGGAAAAGATGAATATCGCGATTCCGAGTCTCCTAGAGTGATTTATCGTTATAACCAACTATTGCGAGGGCGGGAAAGTGAATCTTTACCTTCTGTCGATACAGAACGATTGGAAAAGATGAATATCGCGATTCCGTGCCTCCTAGAGTGATTTATCGTTATATCGAACGTTTGCGAGGGCTGGAAAGTGAATCCTTAGCTTCTTTCGATACAGAACGCTTGGAAAAGATGAATATCGCGATTCCGAGCCTCCTGGAGTGATTTATTGTTATATCGAACGTTTGGGAGGGCTGGGCAATGAATCCTAACCTTCTGTCGGTACAAAACGATTGGAAAAGGTGAATATCGCGATTCCGAGCCTCCTAGAGTGATTTATCGTTATATCCAACTATTGCGAGGGCTGGGAAGTGAATCCTTACCTTCTGTCGGTACAAGACGATTGGAAAAGGTGAATATCGCAATTGCGTGCCATCTAGAGTAATTTATCGTTATATCGAACGATTGCGAGGGCGCAAAAGTGAATCCTTAGCTTCTTTCGATACAGAACGTGTGGAAACGGTGAATATCACGATTCCGAGCCCCCTAGAGTGATTTATTGTTATATCGAACGTTTGGGAGGGCTGGGAAATGAATCCTAACCTTCTGTCGGTACAAAACGATTGGAAAAGGTGAAAATCGCGATTCCTAGACTCCTACAGTGATTTAACGTTATATCGAACGATTGCGGGGGCTGGGATGTGTATCCTTAACTTCTGTCGGTACAAAACGCTTGGAAAAGATGAATATCGCGATTCCGAGCCTCCTAGAGGGATTTATTGTTATATCGAACGTTTGAGAGGGCGCAAAAGTGAATCCTTAGCTTCTTTCGATACAGAACTTGTGGAAACGGTGAATATCACGATTCCGAGCCCCCTAGAGTGATTTATTGTTATATCGAACGTTTGGGAGGGCTGGGAAATGAATCCTAACCTTCTGTCGGTACAAAACGATTGGAAAAGGTGAAAATCGCGATTCCTAGACTCCTAGAGTGATTTAACGTTATATCGAACGATTGCGAGGGCTGGAATGTGAATCCTTAGCTTCTTTCGATACAGAACTTGTGGAAACGGTGCATATCGCGATTCCGAGCCTCCTAGAGTGATTTAACGTTATATCGAAGGATTGCGGGGGCTGGGAAGTGAATCTTTACCTTCTGTCGATACAGAACGATTGGAAAAGGTGAATATCGCGATTCCGAGCCTCCTAGAGTGATTTATCATTATATCGGACGATTGAGAGGGCGCGAAAGTGAATCCTTAGCTTCTTTCGATACAGAACGTGTGGAAACGGTGAATATCGCGAGTCCAAGCATCCTAGAGTGATTTATCGTTATATCGAACTATTGCGAGGGCGCGAAAGTGAATCCTTAGCTTCATTCGATACAGAACGTGTGGAAACGGTGAATATCGCGATTCCTAGCCTCCTAGAGTGATTTAACGTTATATCGAACAATTGCGGGGGCTGGGATGTGTATCCTTAACTTCTGTCGGTACAAAACGATTGGAAAAGATGAATATCGCGATTCCGAGCCTCCTAGAGTGATTTATCGTTATATCCAACTATTGCGAGGGCTGGAAAGTGAATCTTTACCTTCTGTCGATACAGAACGATTGGAAAAGATGAATATCGCGATTCCGTGCCTCCTAGAGTGATTTATCGTTATATCGAACGTTTGCGAGGGCTGGAATGTGAATCCTTAGCTTCTTTCGATACAGAACGCTTGGAAAAGATGAATATCGCGATTCCGAGCCTCCTGGAGTGATTTATTTTTATATGGAACGTTTGGGAGGGCTGGGCAATGAATCCTAACCTTCTGTCGGTACAAAACGATTGGAAAAGGTGAATATCGCGATTCCGAGCCTCCTAGAGTGATTTATCGTTATATCGAACGATTGCGAGGGCTGGAAAGTGAATCCTTAGCTTCTTTCGATACAGAACGTGTGGAAACGGTGAATATCGCGATTCCGAGCCTCCTAGAGTGATTTATCATTATATCGGACGATTGCGAGGGCGTGAAAGTGAATCCTTAGCTTCTGTCGATACAGAACGTGTGGAAACGGTGAATATCGCGAGTCCAAGCATCCTAGAGTGATTTATCGTTATATCGAACGATTGCGAGAGCTGGAATGTGAATCCTTAGCTTCTTCCGATACAGAACGCGTGGAAACGGTGAATATCGCGATTCCGAGCCTCCTAGAGTGATTTATCGTTATATCGAACTATTGCGAGGGCGCGAAAGTGAATCCTTAGCTTCATTCGATACAGAACGTGTGGAAACGGTGAATATCGCGATTCCTAGCCTCCTAGAGTGATTTATCGTTATATCGAACTATTGCGAGGGCGCGAAAGTGAATCCTTAGCTTCTTTCGATACAGAACGCGTGGAAACGGTGAATATCGCGATTCCGAGCCTCCTAGAGTGATTTATCGTTATATCGAACTATTGCGAGGGCGCGAAAGTGAATCCTTAGCTTCATTCGATACAGAACGTGTGGAAACGGTGAATATCGCGATTCCTAGCCTCCTAGAGTGATTTAACGTTATATCGAACAATTGCGGGGGCTGGGATGTGTATCCTTAACTTCTGTCGGTACAAAACGATTGGAAAAGATGAATATCGCGATTCCGAGCCTCCTAGAGTGATTTATCGTTATATCCAACTATTGCGAGGGCTGGAAAGTGAATCTTTACCTTCTGTCGATACAGAACGATTGGAAAAGATGAATATCGCGATTCCGTGCCTCCTAGAGTGATTTATCGTTATATCGAACGTTTGCGAGGGCTGGAATGTGAATCCTTAGCTTCTTTCGATACAGAACGCTTGGAAAAGATGAATATCGCGATTCCGAGCCTCCTGGAGTGATTTATTTTTATATGGAACGTTTGGGAGGGCTGGGCAATGAATCCTAACCTTCTGTCGGTACAAAACGATTGGAAAAGGTGAATATCGCGATTCCGAGCCTCCTAGAGTGATTTATCGTTATATCGAACGATTGCGAGGGCTGGAATGTGAATCCTTAGCTTCTTTCGATACAGAACTTGTGGAAACGGTGCATAACGCGATTCCGAACCTCCTAGAGTGATTTAACGTTATATCGAAGGATTGCGGGGGCTGGGAAGTGAATCTTTACCTTCTGTCGATACAGAACGATTGGAATAGGTGAATATCGCGATTCCGAGCCTCCTAGAGTGATTTATCATTATATCGAACTATTGCGAGGGCGCGAAAGTGAATCCTTAGCTTCATTCGATACAGAACGTGTGGAAACGGTGAATATCGCGATTCCTAGCCTCCTAGAGTGATTTAACGTTATATCGAACAATTGCGGGGGCTGGGATGTGTATCCTTAACTTCTGTCGGTACAAAACGATTGGAAAAGATGAATATCGCGATTCCGAGCCTCCTAGAGTGATTTATCGTTATATCCAACTATTGCGAGGGCTGGAAAGTGAATCTTTACCTTCTGTCGATACAGAACGATTGGAAAAGATGAATATCGCGATTCCGTGCCTCCTAGAGTGATTTATCGTTATATCGAACGTTTGCGAGGGCTGGAAAGTGAATCCTTAGCTTCTTTCGATACAGAACGCTTGGAAAAGATGAATATCGCGATTCCGAGCCTCCTGGAGTGATTTATTGTTATATCGAACGTTTGGGAGGGCTGGGCAATGAATCCTAACCTTCTGTCGGTACAAAACGATTGGAAAAGATGAATATCGCGATTCCGAGCCTCCTGGAGTGATTTATTGTTATATCGAACGTTTGGGAGGGCTGGGCAATGAATCCTAACCTTCTGTCGGTACAAAACGATTGGAAAAGGTGAATATCGCGATTCCGAGCCTCCTAGAGTGATTTATCGTTATATCCAACTATTGCGAGGGCTGGGAAGTGAATCCTTACCTTCTGTCGGTACAAGACGATTGGAAATGGTGAATATCGCAATTGCGTGCCATCTAGAGTAATTTATCGTTATATCGAACGATTGCGAGGGCGCAAAAGTGAATCCTTAGCTTCTTTCGATACAGAACGTGTGGAAACGGTGAATATCACGATTCCGAGCCCCCTAGAGTGATTTATTGTTATATCGAACGTTTGGGAGGGCTGGGAAATGAATCCTAACCTTCTGTCGGTACAAAACGATTGGAAAAGGTGAATATCGCGTTTCCGAGCCTCCTAGAGTGATTTAACGTTATATCGAAGGATTGCGGGGGCTGGGAAGTGAATCTTTACCTTCTGTCGATACAGAACGATTGGAAAAGGTGAATATCGCGAATCCGAGCCTCCTAGAGTGATTTATCATTATATCGGACGATTGCGAGGGCGCGAAAGTAAATCCTTAGCTTCTTTCGATACAGAACGTGTGGAAACGGTGAATATCGCGAGTCCAAGCATCCTAGAGTGATTTATCGTTATATCGAACGATTGCGAGAGCTGGAATGTGAATCCTTAACTTCTTCCGATACAGAACGCGTGGAAACGGTGAATATCGCGATTCCGAGCCTCCTAGAGTGATTTATCGTTATATCGAACTATTGCGAGGGCGCGAAAGTGAATCCTTAGCTTCATTCGATACAGAACGTGTGGAAACGGTGAATATCGCGATTCCTAGCCTCCTAGAGTGATTTATCGTTATATCGAACTATTGCGAGGGCGCGAAAGTGAATCCTTAGCTTCTTTCGATACAGAACGCGTGGAAACGGTGCATATCGCGATTCCGAGCCTCCTAGAGTGATTTATTGTTATATCGAACGTTTGGGAGGGCTGGGAAATGAATCCTAACCTTCTGTCGGTACAAAACGATTGGAAAAGGTGAATATCGCGATTCCGAGCCTCCTAGAGTGATTTATCGTTATATCCAACTATTGCGAGGGCTGGGAAGTGAATCCTTACCTTCTGTCGGTACAAGACGATTGGAAAAGGTGAATATCGCAATTGCGTGCCTTCTAGAGTAATTTATCGTTATATCGAACGATTGCGAGGGCGCAAAAGTGAATCCTTAGCTTCTTTCGATACAGAACGTGTGGAAACGGTGAATATCACGATTCCGAGCCCCCTAGAGTGATTTATTGTTATATCGAACGTTTGGGAGGGCTGGGAAATGAATCCTACCCTTCTGTCGGTACAAAACGATTGGAAAAGATGAAAATCGCGATTCCTAGACTCCTAGAGTGATATATCGTTATATCCAACTATTGCGAGGGCTGGGAAGTGAATCCTTACCTTCTGTCGGTACAAGACGATTGGAAAAGGTGAATATCGCAATTGCGTGCCTTCTAGAGTAATTTATCGTTATATCGAACGATTGCGAGGGCGCAAAAGTGAATCCTTAGCTTCTTTCGATACAGAACGTGTGGAAACGGTGAATATCACGATTCCGAGCCCCCTAGAGTGATTTATTGTTATATCGAACGTTTGGGAGGGCTGGGAAATGAATCCTAACCTTCTGTCGGTACAAAACGATTGGAAAAGGTGAATATCGCGATCCCGAGCCTCCTAGAGTGATTTATCGTTATATCCAACTATTGCGAGGGCTGGGAAGTGAATCCTTACCTTCTGTCGGTACAAGACGATTGGAAAAGGTGAATATCGCAATTGCGTGCTTTCTAGAGTAATTTATCGTTATATCGAACGATTGCGAGGGCGCAAAAGTGAATCCTTAGCTTCTTTCGATACAGAACGTGTGGAAACGGTGAATATCACGATTCTGAGCCCCCTAGAGTGATTTATTGTTATATCGAACGTTTGGGAGGGCTGGGAAATGAATCCTAACCTTCTGTCGGTACAAAACGATTGGAAAAGATGAAAATCGCGATTCCTAGACTCCTAGAGTGATATAACGTTATATCGAACGATTGCGGGGGCTGGGATGTGTATCCTTAACTTCTGTCGGTACAAAACGCTTGGAAAAGATGAATATCGCGATTCTGTGCCTCCTAGAGTGATTTATTGTTAAATCGAACGTTTGGGAGGGCTGCGAAATGAATCCTAACCTTCTGTCGGTACAAAACGTTTGGAAAAGGTGAATATCGCGATTCCGAGCCTCCTAGAGTGATTTATCATTATATCGGACGATTGCGAGGGCGCGAAAGTGAATCCTTAGCTTCTTTCGATACAGAACGTGTGGAAACGGTGATTATCGCGTGTCCAAGCATCCTAGAGTGATTTATCGTTATATCGAACGATTGCGAGAGCTGGAATGTGAATCCTTAGCTTCTTCCGATACAGAACGCGTGGAAACGGTGAATATCGCGATTCCGAGCCTCCTAGAGTGATTTATCGTTATATCGAACTATTGCTAGGGCGCGAAAGTGAATCCTTAGCTTCATTCGTTACAGAACGTGTGGAAACGGTGAATATCGCGATTCCTAGCCTCCTAGAGTGATTTATCGTTATATCGAACTATTGCGAGGGCGCGAAAGTGAATCCTTAACTTCTGTCGGTACAAAACGATTGGAAAAGATGAATATCGCGATTCCGAGCCTCCTAGAGTGATTTATCGTTATATCGAACTATTGCGAGGGCGCGAAAGTGAATCCTTAGCTTCATTCGATACAGAACGTGTGGAAACGGTGAATATCGCGATTCCTAGCCTCCTAGAGTGATTTAACGTTATATCGAACAATTGCGGGGGCTGGGATGTGTATCCTTAACTTCTGTCGGTACAAAACGATTGGAAAAGATGAATATCGCGATTCCGAGTCTCCTAGAGTGATTTATCGTTATAACCAACTATTGCGAGGGCGGGAAAGTGAATCTTTACCTTCTGTCGATACAGAACGATTGGAAAAGATGAATATCGCGATTCCGTGCCTCCTAGAGTGATTTATCGTTATATCGAACGTTTGCGAGGGCTGGAAAGTGAATCCTTAGCTTCTTTCGATACAGAACGCTTGGAAAAGATGAATATCGCGATTCCGAGCCTCCTGGAGTGATTTATTGTTATATCGAACGTTTGGGAGGGCTGGGCAATGAATCCTAACCTTCTGTCGGTACAAAACGATTGGAAAAGGTGAATATCGCGATTCCGAGCCTCCTAGAGTGATTTATCGTTATATCCAACTATTGCGAGGGCTGGGAAGTGAATCCTTACCTTCTGTCGGTACAAGACGATTGGAAAAGGTGAATATCGCAATTGCGTGCCATCTAGAGTAATTTATCGTTATATCGAACGATTGCGAGGGCGCAAAAGTGAATCCTTAGCTTCTTTCGATACAGAACGTGTGGAAACGGTGAATATCACGATTCCGAGCCCCCTAGAGTGATTTATTGTTATATCGAACGTTTGGGAGGGCTGGGAAATGAATCCTAACCTTCTGTCGGTACAAAACGATTGGAAAAGGTGAAAATCGCGATTCCTAGACTCCTAGAGTGACTTAACGTTATATCGAACGATTGCGGGGGCTGGGATGTGTATCCTTAACTTCTGTCGGTACAAAACGCTTGGAAAAGATGAATATCGCGATTCCGAGCCTCCTAGAGGGATTTATTGTTATATCGAACGTTTGAGAGGGCGCAAAAGTGAATCCTTAGCTTCTTTCGATACAGAACTTGTGGAAACGGTGAATATCACGATTCCGAGCCCCCTAGAGTGATTTATTGTTATATCGAACGTTTGGGAGGGCTGGGAAATGAATCCTAACCTTCTGTCGGTACAAAACGATTGGAAAAGGTGAAAATCGCGATTCCTAGACTCCTAGAGTGATTTAACGTTATATCGAACGATTGCGAGGGCTGGAATGTGAATCCTTAGCTTCTTTCGATACAGAACTTGTGGAAACGGTGCATATCGCGATTCCGAGCCTCCTAGAGTGATTTAACGTTATATCGAAGGATTGCGGGGGCTGGGAAGTGAATCTTTACCTTCTGTCGATACAGAACGATTGGAAAAGGTGAATATCGCGATTCCGAGCCTCCTAGAGTGATTTATCATTATATCGGACGATTGAGAGGGCGCGAAAGTGAATCCTTAGCTTCTTTCGATACAGAACGTGTGGAAACGGTGAATATCGCGAGTCCAAGCATCCTAGAGTGATTTATCGTTATATCGAACTATTGCGAGGGCGCGAAAGTGAATCCTTAGCTTCTTTCGATACAGAACGCGTGGAAACGGTGCATATCGCGATTCCGAGCCTCCTAGAGTGATTTATTGTTATATCGAACGTTTGGGAGGGCTGGGAAATGAATCCTAACCTTCTGTCGGTACAAAACGATTGGAAAAGGTGAATATCGCGATTCCGAGCCTCCTAGAGTGATTTATCGTTATATCCAACTATTGCGAGGGCTGGGAAGTGAATCCTTACCTTCTGTCGGTACAAGACGATTGGAAAAGGTGAATATCGCAATTGCGTGCCTTCTAGAGTAATTTATCGTTATATCGAACGATTGCGAGGGCGCAAAAGTGAATCCTTAGCTTCTTTCGATACAGAACGTGTGGAAACGGTGAATATCACGATTCCGAGCCCCCTAGAGTGATTTATTGTTAAATCGAACGTTTGGGAGGGCTGCGAAATGAATCCTAACCTTCTGTCGGTACAAAACGTTTGGAAAAGGTGAATATCGCGATTCCGAGCCTCCTAGAGTGATTTATCGTTATATCGAACGATTGCGAGGGCTGGAATGTGAATCCTTAGCTTCTTTCGATACAGAACTTGTGGAAACGGTGCATAACGCGATTCCGAACCTCCTAGAGTGATTTAACGTTATATCGAAGGATTGCGGGGGCTGGGAAGTGAATCTTTACCTTCTGTCGATACAGAACGATTGGAAAAGGTGAATATCGCGATTCCGAGCCTCCTAGAGTGATTTATCATTATATCGGACGATTGCGAGGGCGCGAAAGTGAATCCTTAGCTTCTTTCGATACAGAACGTGTGGAAACGGTGAATATCGCGAGTCCAAGCATCCTAGAGTGATTTATCGTTATATCGAACGATTGCGAGAGCTGGAATGTGAATCCTTAGCTTCTTCCGATACAGAACGCGTGGAAACGGTGAATATCGCGATTCCGAGCCTCCTAGAGTGATTTATCGTTATATCGAACTATTGCGAGGGCGCGAAAGTGAATCCTTAGCTTCATTCGATACAGAACGTGTGGAAACGGTGAATATCGCGATTCCTAGCCTCCTAGAGTGATTTATCGTTATATCGAACTATTGCGAGGGCGCGAAAGTGAATCCTTAGCTTCTTTCGATACAGAACGCGTGGAAACGGTGAATATCGCGATTCCGAGCCTCCTAGAGTGATTTATCGTTATATCGTACTATTGCGAGGGCGCGAAAGTGAATCCTTAGCTTCATTCGATACAGAACGTGTGGAAACGGTGAATATCGCGATTCCTAGCCTCCTAGAGTGATTTAACGTTATATCGAACAATTGCGGGGGCTGGGATGTGTATCCTTAACTTCTGTCGGTACAAAACGATTGGAAAAGATGAATATCGCGATTCCGAGCCTCCTAGAGTGATTTATCGTTATATCCAACTATTGCGAGGGCTGGAAAGTGAATCTTTACCTTCTGTCGATACAGAACGATTGGAAAAGATGAATATCGCGATTCCGTGCCTCCTAGAGTGATTTATCGTTATATCGAACGTTTGCGAGGGCTGGAATGTGAATCCTTAGCTTCTTTCGATACAGAACGCTTGGAAAAGATGAATATCGCGATTCCGAGCCTCCTGGAGTGATTTATTTTTATATGGAACGTTTGGGAGGGCTGGGCAATGAATCCTAACCTTCTGTCGGTACAAAACGATTGGAAAAGGTGAATATCGCGATTCCGAGCCTCCTAGAGTGATTTATCGTTATATCGAACGATTGCGAGGGCTGGAAAGTGAATCCTTAGCTTCTTTCGATACAGAACGTGTGGAAACGGTGAATATCGCGATTCCGAGCCTCCTAGAGTGATTTATCATTATATCGGACGATTGCGAGGGCGTGAAAGTGAATCCTTAGCTTCTGTCGATACAGAACGTGTGGAAACGGTGAATATCGCGAGTCCAAGCATCCTAGAGTGATTTATCGTTATATCGAACGATTGCGAGAGCTGGAATGTGAATCCTTAGCTTCTTCCGATACAGAACGCGTGGAAATGGTGAATATCGCGATTCCGAGCCTCCTAGAGTGATTTATCGTTATATCGAACTATTGCGAGGGCGCGAAAGTGAATCCTTAGCTTCATTCGATACAGAACGTGTGGAAACGGTGAATATCGCGATTCCTAGCCTCCTAGAGTGATTTATCGTTATATCGAACTATTGCGAGGGCGCGAAAGTGAATCCTTAGCTTCTTTCGATACAGAACGCGTGGAAACGGTGAATATCGCGATTCCGAGCCTCCTAGAGTGATTTATCGTTATATCGAACTATTGCGAGGGCGCGAAAGTGAATCCTTAGCTTCATTCGATACAGAACGTGTGGAAACGGTGAATATCGCGATTCCTAGCCTCCTAGAGTGATTTAACGTTATATCGAACAATTGCGGGGGCTGGGATGTGTATCCTTAACTTCTGTCGGTACAAAACGATTGGAAAAGATGAATATCGCGATTCCGAGCCTCCTAGAGTGATTTATCGTTATATCCAACTATTGCGAGGGCTGGAAAGTGAATCTTTACCTTCTGTCGATACAGAACGATTGGAAAAGATGAATATCGCGATTCCGTGCCTCCTAGAGTGATTTATCGTTATATCGAACGTTTGCGAGGGCTGGAATGTGAATCCTTAGCTTCTTTCGATACAGAACGCTTGGAAAAGATGAATATCGCGATTCCGAGCCTCCTGGAGTGATTTATTTTTATATGGAACGTTTGGGAGGGCTGGGCAATGAATCCTAACCTTCTGTCGGTACAAAACGATTGGAAAAGGTGAATATCGCGATTCCGAGCCTCCTAGAGTGATTTATCGTTATATCGAACGATTGCGAGGGCTGGAAAGTGAATCCTTAGCTTCTTTCGATACAGAACGTGTGGAAACGGTGAATATCGCGATTCCGAGCCTCCTAGAGTGATTTATCATTATATCGGACGATTGCGAGGGCGTGAAAGTGAATCCTTAGCTTCTGTCGATACAGAACGTGTGGAAACGGTGAATATCGCGAGTCCAAGCATCCTAGAGTGATTTATCGTTATATCGAACGATTGCGAGAGCTCGAATGTGAATCCTTACCTTCTTCCGATACAGAACGCGTGGAAACGGTGAATATCGCGATTCCGAGCCTCCTAGAGTGATTTATCGTTATATCGAACTATTGCGAGGGCGCGAAAGTGAATCCTTAGCTTCATTCGATACAGAACGTGTGGAAACGGTGAATATCGCGATTCCTAGCCTCCTAGAGTGATTTATCGTTATATCGAACTATTGCGAGGGCGCGAAAGTGAATCCTTAGCTTCTTTCGATACAGAACGCGTGGAAACGGTGAATATCGCGATTCCGAGCCTCCTAGAGTGATTTATCGTTATATCGAACTATTGCGAGGGCGCGAAAGTGAATCCTTAGCTTCATTCGATACAGAACGTGTGGAAACGGTGAATATCGCGATTCCTAGCCTCCTAGAGTGATTTAACGTTATATCGAACAATTGCGGGGGCTGGGATGTGTATCCTTAACTTCTGTCGGTACAAAACGATTGGAAAAGATGAATATCGCGATTCCGAGCCTCCTAGAGTGATTTATCGTTATATCCAACTATTGCGAGGGCTGGAAAGTGAATCTTTACCTTCTGTCGATACAGAACGATTGGAAAAGATGAATATCGCGATTCCGTGCCTCCTAGAGTGATTTATCGTTATATCGAACGTTTGCGAGGGCTGGAATGTGAATCCTTAGCTTCTTTCGATACAGAACGCTTGGAAAAGATGAATATCGCGATTCCGAGCCTCCTGGAGTGATTTATTTTTATATGGAACGTTTGGGAGGGCTGGGCAATGAATCCTAACCTTCTGTCGGTACAAAACGATTGGAAAAGGTGAATATCGCGATTCCGAGCCTCCTAGAGTGATTTATCGTTATATCGAACGATTGCGAGGGCTGGAATGTGAATCCTTAGCTTCTTTCGATACAGAACTTGTGGAAACGGTGCATAACGCGATTCCGAACCTCCTAGAGTGATTTAACGTTATATCGAAGGATTGCGGGGGCTGGGAAGTGAATCTTTACCTTCTGTCGATACAGAACGATTGGAATAGGTGAATATCGCGATTCCGAGCCTCCTAGAGTGATTTATCATTATATCGGACGATTGCGAGGGCGCGAAAGTGAATCCTTAGCTTCTTTCGATACAGAACGTGTGGAAACGGTGAATATCGCGAGTCCAAGCATCCTAGAGTGATTTATCGTTATATCGAACGATTGCGAGAGCTGGAATGTGAATCCTTAGCTTCTTCCGATACAGAACGCGTGGAAACGGTGAATATCGCGATTCCGAGCCTCCTAGAGTGATTTATCGTTATATCGAACTATTGCGAGGGCGCGAAAGTGAATCCTTAGCTTCATTCGATACAGAACGTGTGGAAACGGTGAATATCGCGATTCCTAGCCTCCTAGAGTGATTTATCGTTATATCGAACTATTGCGAGGGCGCGAAAGTGAATCCTTAGCTTCATTCGATACAGAACGTGTGGAAACGGTGAATATCGCGATTCCTAACCTCCTAGAGTGATTTAACGTTATATCGAACAATTGCGGGGGCTGGGATGTGTATCCTTAACTTCTGTCGGTACAAAACGATTGGAAAAGATGAATATCGCGATTCCGAGCCTCCTAGAGTGATTTATCGTTATATCCAACTATTGCGAGGGCTGGAAAGTGAATCTTTACCTTCTGTCGATACAGAACGATTGGAAAAGATGAATATCGCGATTCCGTGCCTCCTAGAGTGATTTATCGTTATATCGAACGTTTGCGAGGGCTGGAAAGTGAATCCTTAGCTTCTTTCGATACAGAACGCTTGGAAAAGATGAATATCGCGATTCCGAGCCTCCTGGAGTGATTTATTGTTATATCGAACGTTTGGGAGGGCTGGGCAATGAATCCTAACCTTCTGTCGGTACAAAACGATTGGAAAAGATGAATATCGCGATTCCGAGCCTCCTGGAGTGATTTATTGTTATATCGAACGTTTGGGAGGGCTGGGCAATGAATCCTAACCTTCTGTCGGTACAAAACGATTGGAAAAGGTGAATATCGCGATTCCGAGCCTCCTAGAGTGATTTATCGTTATATCCAACTATTGCGAGGGCTGGGAAGTGAATCCTTACCTTCTGTCGGTACAAGACGATTGGAAATGGTGAATATCGCAATTGCGTGCCATCTAGAGTAATTTATCGTTATATCGAACGATTGCGAGGGCGCAAAAGTGAATCCTTAGCTTCTTTCGATACAGAACGTGTGGAAACGGTGAATATCACGATTCCGAGCCCCCTAGAGTGATTTATTGTTATATCGAACGTTTGGGAGGGCTGGGAAATGAATCCTAACCTTCTGTCGGTACAAAACGATTGGAAAAGGTGAAAATCGCGATTCCTAGACTCCTAGAGTGATTTAACGTTATATCGAACGATTGCGGGGGCTGGGATGTGTATCCTTAACTTCTGTCGGTACAAAACGCTTGGAAAAGATGAATATCGCGATTCCGAGCCTCCTAGAGGGATTTATTGTTATATCGAACGTTTGGGAGGGCTGCGAAATGAATCCTAACCTTCTGTCGGTACAAAACGTTTGGAAAAGGTGAATATCGCGTTTCCGAGCCTCCTAGAGTGATTTATCGTTATATCGAACGATTGCGAGGGCTGGAATGTGAATCCTTAGCTTCTTTCGATACAGAACTTGTGGAAACGGTGCATATCGCGATTCCGAGCCTCCTAGAGTGATTTAACGTTATATCGAAGGATTGCGGGGGCTGGGAAGTGAATCTTTACCTTCTGTCGATACAGAACGATTGGAAAAGGTGAATATCGCGAATCCGAGCCTCCTAGAGTGATTTATCATTATATCGGACGATTGCGAGGGCGCGAAAGTAAATCCTTAGCTTCTTTCGATACAGAACGTGTGGAAACGGTGAATATCGCGAGTCCAAGCATCCTAGAGTGATTTATCGTTATATCGAACGATTGCGAGAGCTGGAATGTGAATCCTTAGCTTCTTCCGATACAGAACGCGTGGAAACGGTGAATATCGCGATTCCGAGCCTCCTAGAGTGATTTATCGTTATATCGAACTATTGCGAGGGCGCGAAAGTGAATCCTTAGCTTCATTCGATACAGAACGTGTGGAAACGGTGAATATCGCGATTCCTAGCCTCCTAGAGTGATTTATCGTTATATCGAACTATTGCGAGGGCGCGAAAGTGAATCCTTAGCTTCTTTCGATACAGAACGCGTGGAAACGGTGCATATCGCGATTCCGAGCCTCCTAGAGTGATTTATTGTTATATCGAACGTTTGGGAGGGCTGGGAAATGAATCCTAACCTTCTGTCGGTACAAAACGATTGGAAAAGGTGAATATCGCGATTCCGAGCCTCCTAGAGTGATTTATCGTTATATCCAACTATTGCGAGGGCTGGGAAGTGAATCCTTACCTTCTGTCGGTACAAGACGATTGGAAAAGGTGAATATCGCAATTGCGTGCCTTCTAGAGTAATTTATCGTTATATCGAACGATTGCGAGGGCGCAAAAGTGAATCCTTAGCTTCTTTCGATACAGAACGTGTGGAAACGGTGAATATCACGATTCCGAGCCCCCTAGAGTGATTTATTGTTATATCGAACGTTTGGGAGGGCTGGGAAATGAATCCTACCCTTCTGTCGGTACAAAACGATTGGAAAAGATGAAAATCGCGATTCCTAGACTCCTAGAGTGATATATCGTTATATCCAACTATTGCGAGGGCTGGGAAGTGAATCCTTACCTTCTGTCGGTACAAGACGATTGGAAAAGGTGAATATCGCAATTGCGTGCCTTCTAGAGTAATTTATCGTTATATCGAACGATTGCGAGGGCGCAAAAGTGAATCTTTACCTTCTGTCGATACAGAACGATTGGAAAAGATGAATATCGCGATTCCGTGCCTCCTAGAGTGATTTATCGTTATATCGAACGTTTGCGAGGGCTGGAATGTGAATCCTTAGCTTCTTTCGATACAGAACGCTTGGAAAAGATGAATATCGCGATTCCGAGCCTCCTGGAGTGATTTATTTTTATATGGAACGTTTGGGAGGGCTGGGCAATGAATCCTAACCTTCTGTCGGTACAAAACGATTGGAAAAGGTGAATATCGCGATTCCGAGCCTCCTAGAGTGATTTATCGTTATATCGAACGATTGCGAGGGCTGGAAAGTGAATCCTTAGCTTCTTTCGATACAGAACGTGTGGAAACGGTGAATATCGCGATTCCGAGCCTCCTAGAGTGATTTATCATTATATCGGACGATTGCGAGGGCGTGAAAGTGAATCCTTAGCTTCTGTCGATACAGAACGTGTGGAAACGGTGAATATCGCGAGTCCAAGCATCCTAGAGTGATTTATCGTTATATCGAACGATTGCGAGAGCTGGAATGTGAATCCTTAGCTTCTTCCGATACAGAACGCGTGGAAACGGTGAATATCGCGATTCCGAGCCTCCTAGAGTGATTTATCGTTATATCGAACTATTGCGAGGGCGCGAAAGTGAATCCTTAGCTTCATTCGATACAGAACGTGTGGAAACGGTGAATATCGCGATTCCTAGCCTCCTAGAGTGATTTATCGTTATATCGAACTATTGCGAGGGCGCGAAAGTGAATCCTTAGCTTCTTTCGATACAGAACGCGTGGAAACGGTGAATATCGCGATTCCGAGCCTCCTAGAGTGATTTATCGTTATATCGAACTATTGCGAGGGCGCGAAAGTGAATCCTTAGCTTCATTCGATACAGAACGTGTGGAAACGGTGAATATCGCGATTCCTAGCCTCCTAGAGTGATTTAACGTTATATCGAACAATTGCGGGGGCTGGGATGTGTATCCTTAACTTCTGTCGGTACAAAACGATTGGAAAAGATGAATATCGCGATTCCGAGCCTCCTAGAGTGATTTATCGTTATATCCAACTATTGCGAGGGCTGGAAAGTGAATCTTTACCTTCTGTCGATACAGAACGATTGGAAAAGATGAATATCGCGATTCCGTGCCTCCTAGAGTGATTTATCGTTATATCGAACGTTTGCGAGGGCTGGAATGTGAATCCTTAGCTTCTTTCGATACAGAACGCTTGGAAAAGATGAATATCGCGATTCCGAGCCTCCTGGAGTGATTTATTTTTATATGGAACGTTTGGGAGGGCTGGGCAATGAATCCTAACCTTCTGTCGGTACAAAACGATTGGAAAAGGTGAATATCGCGATTCCGAGCCTCCTAGAGTGATTTATCGTTATATCGAACGATTGCGAGGGCTGGAAAGTGAATCCTTAGCTTCTTTCGATACAGAACGTGTGGAAACGGTGAATATCGCGATTCCGAGCCTCCTAGAGTGATTTATCATTATATCGGACGATTGCGAGGGCGTGAAAGTGAATCCTTAGCTTCTGTCGATACAGAACGTGTGGAAACGGTGAATATCGCGAGTCCAAGCATCCTAGAGTGATTTATCGTTATATCGAACGATTGCGAGAGCTCGAATGTGAATCCTTACCTTCTTCCGATACAGAACGCGTGGAAACGGTGAATATCGCGATTCCGAGCCTCCTAGAGTGATTTATCGTTATATCGAACTATTGCGAGGGCGCGAAAGTGAATCCTTAGCTTCATTCGATACAGAACGTGTGGAAACGGTGAATATCGCGATTCCTAGCCTCCTAGAGTGATTTATCGTTATATCGAACTATTGCGAGGGCGCGAAAGTGAATCCTTAGCTTCTTTCGATACAGAACGCGTGGAAACGGTGAATATCGCGATTCCGAGCCTCCTAGAGTGATTTATCGTTATATCGAACTATTGCGAGGGCGCGAAAGTGAATCCTTAGCTTCATTCGATACAGAACGTGTGGAAACGGTGAATATCGCGATTCCTAGCCTCCTAGAGTGATTTAACGTTATATCGAACAATTGCGGGGGCTGGGATGTGTATCCTTAACTTCTGTCGGTACAAAACGATTGGAAAAGATGAATATCGCGATTCCGAGCCTCCTAGAGTGATTTATCGTTATATCCAACTATTGCGAGGGCTGGAAAGTGAATCTTTACCTTCTGTCGATACAGAACGATTGGAAAAGATGAATATCGCGATTCCGTGCCTCCTAGAGTGATTTATCGTTATATCGAACGTTTGCGAGGGCTGGAAAGTGAATCCTTAGCTTCTTTCGATACAGAACGCTTGGAAAAGATGAATATCGCGATTCCGAGCCTCCTGGAGTGATTTATTGTTATATCGAACGTTTGGGAGGGCTGGGCAATGAATCCTAACCTTCTGTCGGTACAAAACGATTGGAAAAGGTGAATATCGCGATTCCGAGCCTCCTAGAGTGATTTATCGTTATATCGAACGATTGCGAGGCCTGGAAAGTGAATCCTTAGCTTCATTCGATACAGAACGTGTGGAAACGGTGAATATCGCGATTCCTAGCCTCCTAGAGTGATTTAACGTTATATCGAACGATTGCGGGGGCTGGGAAGTGAATCCTTACCTTCTGTCGGTACAAAACGCTTGGAAAAGATGAATATCGCGATTCCGAGCCTCCTAGAGTGATTTATCGTTATATCGAACGATTGCGAGGGCTGGAAAGTGAATCCTTAGCTTCTTTCGATACAGAACGTGTGGAAACGGTGAATATCGCGATTCCGAGCCTCCTAGAGTGATTTATCGTTATATCGAACTATTGCGAGGGCGCGAAAGTGAATCCTTAGCTTCATTCGATACAGAACGTGTGGAAACGGTGAATATCGCGATTCCTAGCCTCCTAGAGTGATTTAACGTTATATCGAACGATTGCGGGGGCTGGGATGTGTATCCTTAACTTCTGTCGGTACAAAACGCTTGGAAAAGATGAATATCGCGATTCCGAGCCTTCTAGAGTGATGTTTTGTTATATCGAACGTTTGGGAGGGCTGGGAAATGAATCCTAACCTTCTGTCGGTACAAAACGATTGGAAAAGGTGAATATCGCGATTCCGAGCCTCCTAGAGTGATTTATCGTTATATCCAACTATTGCGAGGGCTGGGAAGTGAATCCTTACCTTCTGTCGGTACAAGACGATTGGAAAAGGTGAATATCGCTATTGCGTGCCTCCTAGGGTAATTTATCGTTATATCGAACGATTGCGAGCGCGCAAAAGTGAATCCTTAGCTTCTTTCGATACAGAACGTGTGGAAACGGTGAATATCGCGATTCCGAGCCCCCTAGAGTGATTTATTGTTATATCGAACGTTTGGGAGGGCTGGGAAATGAATCCTAACCTTCTGTCGGTACAAAACGATTGGAAAAGATGAAAATCGCGATTCCTAGACTCCTAGAGTGATATAACGTTATATCGAACGATTGCGGGGGCTGGGATGTGTATCCTTAACTTCTGTCGGTACAAAACGCTTGGAAAAGATGAATATCGCGATTCCGTGCCTCCTAGAGTGATTTATTGTTAAATCGAACGTTTGGGAGGGCTGCGAAATGAATCCTAACCTTCTGTCGGTACAAAACGTTTGGAAAAGGTGAATATCGCGATTCCGAGCCTCCTAGAGTGATTTATCGTTATATCGAACGATTGCGAGGGCTCGAATGTGAATCCTTAGCTTCTTTCGATACAGAACTTGTGGAAACGGTGCATAACGCGATTCCGAACCTCCTAGAGTGATTTAACGTTATATCGAAGGATTGCGGGGGCTGGGAAGTGAATCTTTACCTTCTGTCGATACAGAACGATTGGAAAAGGTGAATATCGCGATTCCGAGCCTCCTAGAGTGATTTATCATTATATCGGACGATTGCGAGGGCGCGAAAGTGAATCCTTAGCTTCTTTCGATACAGAACGTGTGGAAACGGTGAATATCGCGAGTCCAAGCATCCTAGAGTGATTTATCGTTATATCGAACGATTGCGAGAGCTGGAATGTGAATCCTTAGCTTCTTCCGATACAGAACGCGTGGAAACGGTGAATATCGCGATTCCGAGCCTCCTAGAGTGATTTATCGTTATATCGAACTATTGCGAGGGCGCGAAAGTGAATCCTTAGCTTCATTCGATACAGAACGTGTGGAAACGGTGAATATCGCGATTCCTAGCCTCCTAGAGTGATTTATCGTTATATCGAACTATTGCGAGGGCGCGAAAGTGAATCCTTAACTTCTGTCGGTACAAAACGATTGGAAAAGATGAATATCGCGATTCCGAGCCTCCTAGAGTGATTTATCGTTATATCGAACTATTGCGAGGGCGCGAAAGTGAATCCTTAGCTTCATTCGATACAGAACGTGTGGAAACGGTGAATATCGCGATTCCTAGCCTCCTAGAGTGATTTAACGTTATATCGAACAATTGCGGGGGCTGGGATGTGTATCCTTAACTTCTGTCGGTACAAAACGATTGGAAAAGATGAATATCGCGATTCCGAGCCTCCTAGAGTGATTTATCGTTATATCCAACTATTGCGAGGGCTGGAAAGTGAATCTTTACCTTCTGTCGATACAGAACGATTGGAAAAGATGAATATCGCGATTCCGTGCCTCCTAGAGTGATTTATCGTTATATCGAACGTTTGCGAGGGCTGGAAAGTGAATCCTTAGCTTCTTTCGATACAGAACGCTTGGAAAAGATGAATATCGCGATTCCGAGCCTCCTGGAGTGATTTATTGTTATATCGAACGTTTGGGAGGGCTGGGCAATGAATCCTAACCTTCTGTCGGTACAAAACGATTGGAAAAGATGAATATCGCGATTCCGAGCCTCCTGGAGTGATTTATTGTTATATCGAACGTTTGGGAGGGCTGGGCAATGAATCCTAACCTTCTGTCGGTACAAAACGATTGGAAAAGGTGAATATCGCGATTCCGAGCCTCCTAGAGTGATTTATCGTTATATCCAACTATTGCGAGGGCTGGGAAGTGAATCCTTACCTTCTGTCGGTACAAGACGATTGGAAATGGTGAATATCGCAATTGCGTGCCATCTAGAGTAATTTATCGTTATATCGAACGATTGCGAGGGCGCAAAAGTGAATCCTTAGCTTCTTTCGATACAGAACGTGTGGAAACGGTGAATATCACGATTCCGAGCCCCCTAGAGTGATTTATTGTTATATCGAACGTTTGGGAGGGCTGGGAAATGAATCCTAACCTTCTGTCGGTACAAAACGATTGGAAAAGGTGAAAATCGCGATTCCTAGACTCCTAGAGTGATTTAACGTTATATCGAACGATTGCGGGGGCTGGGATGTGTATCCTTAACTTCTGTCGGTACAAAACGCTTGGAAAAGATGAATATCGCGATTCCGTGCCTCCTAGAGTGATTTATTGTTAAATCGAACGTTTGGGAGGGCTGCGAAATGAATCCTAACCTTCTGTCGGTACAAAACGTTTGGAAAAGGTGAATATCGCGATTCCGAGCCTCCTGGAGTGATTTATTGTTATATCGAACGTTTGGGAGGGCTGGGCAATGAATCCTAACCTTCTGTCGGTACAAAACGATTGGAAAAGGTGAATATCGCGATTCCGAGCCTCCTAGAGTGATTTATCGTTATATCCAACTATTGCGAGGGCTGGGAAGTGAATCCTTACCTTCTGTCGGTACAAGACGATTGGAAATGGTGAATATCGCAATTGCGTGCCATCTAGAGTAATTTATCGTTATATCGAACGATTGCGAGGGCGCAAAAGTGAATCCTTAGCTTCTTTCGATACAGAACGTGTGGAAACGGTGAATATCACGATTCCGAGCCCCCTAGAGTGATTTATTGTTATATCGAACGTTTGGGAGGGCTGGGAAATGAATCCTAACCTTCTGTCGGTACAAAACGATTGGAAAAGGTGAAAATCGCGATTCCTAGACTCCTAGAGTGATTTAACGTTATATCGAACGATTGCGGGGGCTGGGATGTGTATCCTTAACTTCTGTCGGTACAAAACGCTTGGAAAAGATGAATATCGCGATTCCGAGCCTCCTAGAGGGATTTATTGTTATATCGAACGTTTGGGAGGGCTGCGAAATGAATCCTAACCTTCTGTCGGTACAAAACGTTTGGAAAAGGTGAATATCGCGTTTCCGAGCCTCCTAGAGTGATTTATCGTTATATCGAACGATTGCGAGGGCTGGAATGTGAATCCTTAGCTTCTTTCGATACAGAACTTGTGGAAACGGTGCATATCGCGATTCCGAGCCTCCTAGAGTGATTTAACGTTATATCGAAGGATTGCGGGGGCTGGGAAGTGAATCTTTACCTTCTGTCGATACAGAACGATTGGAAAAGGTGAATATCGCGAATCCGAGCCTCCTAGAGTGATTTATCATTATATCGGACGATTGCGAGGGCGCGAAAGTAAATCCTTAGCTTCTTTCGATACAGAACGTGTGGAAACGGTGAATATCGCGAGTCCAAGCATCCTAGAGTGATTTATCGTTATATCGAACGATTGCGAGAGCTGGAATGTGAATCCTTAGCTTCTTCCGATACAGAACGCGTGGAAACGGTGAATATCGCGATTCCGAGCCTCCTAGAGTGATTTATCGTTATATCGAACTATTGCGAGGGCGCGAAAGTGAATCCTTAGCTTCATTCGATACAGAACGTGTGGAAACGGTGAATATCGCGATTCCTAGCCTCCTAGAGTGATTTATCGTTATATCGAACTATTGCGAGGGCGCGAAAGTGAATCCTTAGCTTCATTCGATACAGAACGTGTGGAAACGGTGAATATCGCGATTCCTAGCCTCCTAGAGTGATTTATCGTTATATCGAACTATTGCGAGGGCGCGAAAGTGAATCCTTAACTTCTGTCGGTACAAAACGATTGGAAAAGATGAATATCGCGATTCCGAGCCTCCTAGAGTGATTTATCGTTATATCGAACTATTGCGAGGGCGCGAAAGTGAATCCTTAGCTTCATTCGATACAGAACGTGTGGAAACGGTGAATATCGCGATTCCTAGCCTCCTAGAGTGATTTAACGTTATATCGAACAATTGCGGGGGCTGGGATGTGTATCCTTAACTTCTGTCGGTACAAAACGATTGGAAAAGATGAATATCGCGATTCCGAGCCTCCTAGAGTGATTTATCGTTATATCCAACTATTGCGAGGGCTGGAAAGTGAATCTTTACCTTCTGTCGATACAGAACGATTGGAAAAGATGAATATCGCGATTCCGTGCCTCCTAGAGTGATTTATCGTTATATCGAACGTTTGCGAGGGCTGGAAAGTGAATCCTTAGCTTCTTTCGATACAGAACGCTTGGAAAAGATGAATATCGCGATTCCGAGCCTCCTGGAGTGATTTATTGTTATATCGAACGTTTGGGAGGGCTGGGCAATGAATCCTAACCTTCTGTCGGTACAAAACGATTGGAAAAGATGAATATCGCGATTCCGAGCCTCCTGGAGTGATTTATTGTTATATCGAACGTTTGGGAGGGCTGGGCAATGAATCCTAACCTTCTGTCGGTACAAAACGATTGGAAAAGGTGAATATCGCGATTCCGAGCCTCCTAGAGTGATTTATCGTTATATCCAACTATTGCGAGGGCTGGGAAGTGAATCCTTACCTTCTGTCGGTACAAGACGATTGGAAATGGTGAATATCGCAATTGCTTGCCATCTAGAGTAATTTATCGTTATATCGAACGATTGCGAGGGCGCAAAAGTGAATCCTTAGCTTCTTTCGATACAGAACGTGTGGAAACGGTGAATATCACGATTCCGAGCCCCCTAGAGTGATTTATTGTTATATCGAACGTTTGGGAGGGCTGGGAAATGAATCCTAACCTTCTGTCGGTACAAAACGATTGGAAAAGGTGAAAATCGCGATTCCTAGACTCCTAGAGTGATTTAACGTTATATCGAACGATTGCGGGGGCTGGGATGTGTATCCTTAACTTCTGTCGGTACAAAACGCTTGGAAAAGATGAATATCGCGATTCCGTGCCTCCTAGAGTGATTTATTGTTAAATCGAACGTTTGGGAGGGCTGCGAAATGAATCCTAACCTTCTGTCGGTACAAAACGTTTGGAAAAGGTGAATATCGCGATTCCGAGCCTCCTGGAGTGATTTATTGTTATATCGAACGTTTGGGAGGGCTGGGCAATGAATCCTAACCTTCTGTCGGTACAAAACGATTGGAAAAGGTGAATATCGCGATTCCGAGCCTCCTAGAGTGATTTATCGTTATATCCAACTATTGCGAGGGCTGGGAAGTGAATCCTTACCTTCTGTCGGTACAAGACGATTGGAAATGGTGAATATCGCAATTGCGTGCCATCTAGAGTAATTTATCGTTATATCGAACGATTGCGAGGGCGCAAAAGTGAATCCTTAGCTTCTTTCGATACAGAACGTGTGGAAACGGTGAATATCACGATTCCGAGCCCCCTAGAGTGATTTATTGTTATATCGAACGTTTGGGAGGGCTGGGAAATGAATCCTAACCTTCTGTCGGTACAAAACGATTGGAAAAGGTGAAAATCGCGATTCCTAGACTCCTAGAGTGATTTAACGTTATATCGAACGATTGCGGGGGCTGGGATGTGTATCCTTAACTTCTGTCGGTACAAAACGCTTGGAAAAGATGAATATCGCGATTCCGAGCCTCCTAGAGGGATTTATTGTTATATCGAACGTTTGGGAGGGCTGCGAAATGAATCCTAACCTTCTGTCGGTACAAAACGTTTGGAAAAGGTGAATATCGCGTTTCCGAGCCTCCTAGAGTGATTTATCGTTATATCGAACGATTGCGAGGGCTGGAATGTGAATCCTTAGCTTCTTTCGATACAGAACTTGTGGAAACGGTGCATATCGCGATTCCGAGCCTCCTAGAGTGATTTAACGTTATATCGAAGGATTGCGGGGGCTGGGAAGTGAATCTTTACCTTCTGTCGATACAGAACGATTGGAAAAGGTGAATATCGCGAATCCGAGCCTCCTAGAGTGATTTATCATTATATCGGACGATTGCGAGGGCGCGAAAGTAAATCCTTAGCTTCTTTCGATACAGAACGTGTGGAAACGGTGAATATCGCGAGTCCAAGCATCCTAGAGTGATTTATCGTTATATCGAACGATTGCGAGAGCTGGAATGTGAATCCTTAGCTTCTTCCGATACAGAACGCGTGGAAACGGTGAATATCGCGATTCCGAGCCTCCTAGAGTGATTTATCGTTATATCGAACTATTGCGAGGGCGCGAAAGTGAATCCTTAGCTTCATTCGATACAGAACGTGTGGAAACGGTGAATATCGCGATTCCTAGCCTCCTAGAGTGATTTATCGTTATATCGAACTATTGCGAGGGCGCGAAAGTGAATCCTTAGCTTCTTTCGATACAGAACGCGTGGAAACGGTGCATATCGCGATTCCGAGCCTCCTAGAGTGATTTATTGTTATATCGAACGTTTGGGAGGGCTGGGAAATGAATCCTAACCTTCTGTCGGTACAAAACGATTGGAAAAGGTGAATATCGCGATTCCGAGCCTCCTAGAGTGATTTATCGTTATATCCAACTATTGCGAGGGCTGGGAAGTGAATCCTTACCTTCTGTCGGTACAAGACGATTGGAAAAGGTGAATATCGCAATTGCGTGCCTTCTAGAGTAATTTATCGTTATATCGAACGATTGCGAGGGCGCAAAAGTGAATCCTTAGCTTCTTTCGATACAGAACGTGTGGAAACGGTGAATATCACGATTCCGAGCCCCCTAGAGTGATTTATTGTTATATCGAACGTTTGGGAGGGCTGGGAAATGAATCCTACCCTTCTGTCGGTACAAAACGATTGGAAAAGATGAAAATCGCGATTCCTAGACTCCTAGAGTGATATATCGTTATATCCAACTATTGCGAGGGCTGGGAAGTGAATCCTTACCTTCTGTCGGTACAAGACGATTGGAAAAGGTGAATATCGCAATTGCGTGCCTTCTAGAGTAATTTATCGTTATATCGAACGATTGCGAGGGCGCAAAAGTGAATCCTTAGCTTCTTTCGATACAGAACGTGTGGAAACGGTGAATATCACGATTCCGAGCCCCCTAGAGTGATTTATTGTTATATCGAACGTTTGGGAGGGCTGGGAAATGAATCCTAACCTTCTGTCGGTACAAAACGATTGGAAAAGGTGAATATCGCGATTCCGAGCCTCCTAGAGTGATTTATCGTTATATCCAACTATTGCGAGGGCTGGGAAGTGAATCCTTACCTTCTGTCGGTACAAGACGATTGGAAAAGGTGAATATCGCAATTGCGTGCCTTCTAGAGTAATTTATCGTTATATCGAACGATTGCGAGGGCGCAAAAGTGAATCCTTAGCTTCTTTCGATACAGAACGTGTGGAAACGGTGAATATCACGATTCTGAGCCCCCTAGAGTGATTTATTGTTATATCGAACGTTTGGGAGGGCTGGGAAATGAATCCTAACCTTCTGTCGGTACAAAACGATTGGAAAAGATGAAAATCGCGATTCCTAGACTCCTAGAGTGATATAACGTTATATCGAACGATTGCGGGGGCTGGGATGTGTATCCTTAACTTCTGTCGGTACAAAACGCTTGGAAAAGATGAATATCGCGATTCTGTGCCTCCTAGAGTGATTTATTGTTAAATCGAACGTTTGGGAGGGCTGCGAAATGAATCCTAACCTTCTGTCGGTACAAAACGTTTGGAAAAGGTGAATATCGCGATTCCGAGCCTCCTAGAGTGATTTATCATTATATCGGACGATTGCGAGGGCGCGAAAGTGAATCCTTAGCTTCTTTCGATACAGAACGTGTGGAAACGGTGATTATCGCGTGTCCAAGCATCCTAGAGTGATTTATCGTTATATCGAACGATTGCGAGAGCTGGAATGTGAATCCTTAGCTTCTTCCGATACAGAACGCGTGGAAACGGTGAATATCGCGATTCCGAGCCTCCTAGAGTGATTTATCGTTATATCGAACTATTGCGAGGGCGCGAAAGTGAATCCTTAGCTTCATTCGATACAGAACGTGTGGAAACGGTGAATATCGCGATTCCTAGCCTCCTAGAGTGATTTATCGTTATATCGAACTATTGCGAGGGCGCGAAAGTGAATCCTTAACTTCTGTCGGTACAAAACGATTGGAAAAGATGAATATCGCGATTCCGAGCCTCCTAGAGTGATTTATCGTTATATCGAACTATTGCGAGGGCGCGAAAGTGAATCCTTAGCTTCATTCGATACAGAACGTGTGGAAACGGTGAATATCGCGATTCCTAGCCTCCTAGAGTGATTTAACGTTATATCGAACAATTGCGGGGGCTGGGATGTGTATCCTTAACTTCTGTCGGTACAAAACGATTGGAAAAGATGAATATCGCGATTCCGAGTCTCCTAGAGTGATTTATCGTTATAACCAACTATTGCGAGGGCGGGAAAGTGAATCTTTACCTTCTGTCGATACAGAACGATTGGAAAAGATGAATATCGCGATTCCGTGCCTCCTAGAGTGATTTATCGTTATATCGAACGTTTGCGAGGGCTGGAAAGTGAATCCTTAGCTTCTTTCGATACAGAACGCTTGGAAAAGATGAATATCGCGATTCCGAGCCTCCTGGAGTGATTTATTGTTATATCGAACGTTTGGGAGGGCTGGGCAATGAATCCTAACCTTCTGTCGGTACAAAACGATTGGAAAAGGTGAATATCGCGATTCCGAGCCTCCTAGAGTGATTTATCGTTATATCCAACTATTGCGAGGGCTGGGAAGTGAATCCTTACCTTCTGTCGGTACAAGACGATTGGAAAAGGTGAATATCGCAATTGCGTGCCATCTAGAGTAATTTATCGTTATATCGAACGATTGCGAGGGCGCAAAAGTGAATCCTTAGCTTCTTTCGATACAGAACGTGTGGAAACGGTGAATATCACGATTCCGAGCCCCCTAGAGTGATTTATTGTTATATCGAACGTTTGGGAGGGCTGGGAAATGAATCCTAACCTTCTGTCGGTACAAAACGATTGGAAAAGGTGAAAATCGCGATTCCTAGACTCCTAGAGTGATTTAACGTTATATCGAACGATTGCGAGGGCTGGAATGTGAATCCTTAGCTTCTTTCGATACAGAACTTGTGGAAACGGTGCATATCGCGATTCCGAGCCTCCTAGAGTGATTTAACGTTATATCGAAGGATTGCGGGGGCTGGGAAGTGAATCTTTACCTTCTGTCGATACAGAACGATTGGAAAAGGTGAATATCGCGATTCCGAGCCTCCTAGAGTGATTTATCATTATATCGGACGATTGAGAGGGCGCGAAAGTGAATCCTTAGCTTCTTTCGATACAGAACGTGTGGAAACGGTGAATATCGCGAGTCCAAGCATCCTAGAGTGATTTATCGTTATATCGAACTATTGCGAGGGCGCGAAAGTGAATCCTTAGCTTCTTTCGATACAGAACGCGTGGAAACGGTGCATATCGCGATTCCGAGCCTCCTAGAGTGATTTATTGTTATATCGAACGTTTGGGAGGGCTGGGAAATGAATCCTAACCTTCTGTCGGTACAAAACGATTGGAAAAGGTGAATATCGCGATTCCGAGCCTCCTAGAGTGATTTATCGTTATATCCAACTATTGCGAGGGCTGGGAAGTGAATCCTTACCTTCTGTCGGTACAAGACGATTGGAAAAGGTGAATATCGCAATTGCGTGCCTTCTAGAGTAATTTATCGTTATATCGAACGATTGCGAGGGCGCAAAAGTGAATCCTTAGCTTCTTTCGATACAGAACGTGTGGAAACGGTGAATATCACGATTCCGAGCCCCCTAGAGTGATTTATTGTTAAATCGAACGTTTGGGAGGGCTGCGAAATGAATCCTAACCTTCTGTCGGTACAAAACGTTTGGAAAAGGTGAATATCGCGATTCCGAGCCTCCTAGAGTGATTTATCGTTATATCGAACGATTGCGAGGGCTGGAATGTGAATCCTTAGCTTCTTTCGATACAGAACTTGTGGAAACGGTGCATAACGCGATTCCGAACCTCCTAGAGTGATTTAACGTTATATCGAAGGATTGCGGGGGCTGGGAAGTGAATCTTTACCTTCTGTCGATACAGAACGATTGGAAAAGGTGAATATCGCGATTCCGAGCCTCCTAGAGTGATTTATCATTATATCGGACGATTGCGAGGGCGCGAAAGTGAATCCTTAGCTTCTTTCGATACAGAACGTGTGCAAACGGTGAATATCGCGAGTCCAAGCATCCTAGAGTGATTTATCGTTATATCGAACGATTGCGAGAGCTGGAATGTGAATCCTTAGCTTCTTCCGATACAGAACGCGTGGAAACGGTGAATATCGCGATTCCGAGCCTCCTAGAGTGATTTATCGTTATATCGAACTATTGCGAGGGCGCGAAAGTGAATCCTTAGCTTCATTCGATACAGAACGTGTGGAAACGGTGAATATCGCGATTCCTAGCCTCCTAGAGTGATTTAACGTTATATCGAACAATTGCGGGGGCTGGGATGTGTATCCTTAACTTCTGTCGGTACAAAACGATTGGAAAAGATGAATATCGCGATTCCGAGCCTCCTAGAGTGATTTATCGTTATATCCAACTATTGCGAGGGCTGGAAAGTGAATCTTTACCTTCTGTCGATACAGAACGATTGGAAAAGATGAATATCGCGATTCCGTGCCTCCTAGAGTGATTTATCGTTATATCGAACGTTTGCGAGGGCTGGAATGTGAATCCTTAGCTTCTTTCGATACAGAACGCGTGGAAACGGTGAATATCGCGATTCCGAGCCTCCTAGAGTGATTTATCGTTATATCGAACTATTGCGAGGGCGCGAAAGTGAATCCTTAGCTTCTTTCGATACAGAACGCGTGGAAACGGTGAATATCGCGATTCCGAGCCTCCTAGAGTGATTTATCGTTATATCGAACTATTGCGAGGGCGCGAAAGTGAATCCTTAGCTTCATTCGATACAGAACGTGTGGAAACGGTGAATATCGCGATTCCTAGCCTCCTAGAGTGATTTAACGTTATATCGAACAATTGCGGGGGCTGGGATGTGTATCCTTAACTTCTGTCGGTACAAAACGATTGGAAAAGATGAATATCGCGATTCCGAGCCTCCTAGAGTGATTTATCGTTATATCCAACTATTGCGAGGGCTGGAAAGTGAATCTTTACCTTCTGTCGATACAGAACGATTGGAAAAGATGAATATCGCGATTCCGTGCCTCCTAGAGTGATTTATCGTTATATCGAACGTTTGCGAGGGCTGGAATGTGAATCCTTAGCTTCTTTCGATACAGAACGCTTGGAAAAGATGAATATCGCGATTCCGAGCCTCCTGGAGTGATTTATTTTTATATGGAACGTTTGGGAGGGCTGGGCAATGAATCCTAACCTTCTGTCGGTACAAAACGATTGGAAAAGGTGAATATCGCGATTCCGAGCCTCCTAGAGTGATTTATCGTTATATCGAACGATTGCGAGGGCTGGAAAGTGAATCCTTAGCTTCTTTCGATACAGAACGTGTGGAAACGGTGAATATCGCGATTCCGAGCCTCCTAGAGTGATTTATCATTATATCGGACGATTGCGAGGGCGTGAAAGTGAATCCTTAGCTTCTGTCGATACAGAACGTGTGGAAACGGTGAATATCGCGAGTCCAAGCATCCTAGAGTGATTTATCGTTATATCGAACGATTGCGAGAGCTGGAATGTGAATCCTTAGCTTCTTCCGATACAGAACGCGTGGAAACGGTGAATATCGCGATTCCGAGCCTCCTAGAGTGATTTATCGTTATATCGAACTATTGCGAGGGCGCGAAAGTGAATCCTTAGCTTCATTCGATACAGAACGTGTGGAAACGGTGAATATCGCGATTCCTAGCCTCCTAGAGTGATTTATCGTTATATCGAACTATTGCGAGGGCGCGAAAGTGAATCCTTAGCTTCTTTCGATACAGAACGCGTGGAAACGGTGAATATCGCGATTCCGAGCCTCCTAGAGTGATTTATCGTTATATCGAACTATTGCGAGGGCGCGAAAGTGAATCCTTAGCTTCATTCGATACAGAACGTGTGGAAACGGTGAATATCGCGATTCCTAGCCTCCTAGAGTGATTTAACGTTATATCGAACAATTGCGGGGGCTGGGATGTGTATCCTTAACTTCTGTCGGTACAAAACGATTGGAAAAGATGAATATCGCGATTCCGAGCCTCCTATAGTGATTTATCGTTATATCCAACTATTGCGAGGGCTGGAAAGTGAATCTTTACCTTCTGTCGATACAGAACGATTGGAAAAGATGAATATCGCGATTCCGTGCCTCCTAGAGTGATTTATCGTTATATCGAACGTTTGCGAGGGCTGGAATGTGAATCCTTAGCTTCTTTCGATACAGAACGCTTGGAAAAGATGAATATCGCGATTCCGAGCCTCCTGGAGTGATTTATTTTTATATGGAACGTTTGGGAGGGCTGGGCAATGAATCCTAACCTTCTGTCGGTACAAAACGATTGGAAAAGGTGAATATCGCGATTCCGAGCCTCCTAGAGTGATTTATCGTTATATCGAACGATTGCGAGGGCTGGAAAGTGAATCCTTAGCTTCTTTCGATACAGAACGTGTGGAAACGGTGAATATCGCGATTCCGAGCCTCCTAGAGTGATTTATCATTATATCGGACGATTGCGAGGGCGTGAAAGTGAATCCTTAGCTTCTGTCGATACAGAACGTGTGGAAACGGTGAATATCGCGAGTCCAAGCATCCTAGAGTGATTTATCGTTATATCGAACGATTGCGAGAGCTGGAATGTGAATCCTTAGCTTCTTCCGATACAGAACGCGTGGAAACGGTGAATATCGCGATTCCGAGCCTCCTAGAGTGATTTATCGTTATATCGAACTATTGCGAGGGCGCGAAAGTGAATCCTTAGCTTCATTCGATACAGAACGTGTGGAAACGGTGAATATCGCGATTCCTAGCCTCCTAGAGTGATTTATCGTTATATCGAACTATTGCGAGGGCGCGAAAGTGAATCCTTAGCTTCTTTCGATACAGAACGCGTGGAAACGGTGAATATCGCGATTCCGAGCCTCCTAGAGTGATTTATCGTTATATCGAACTATTGCGAGGGCGCGAAAGTGAATCCTTAGCTTCATTCGATACAGAACGTGTGGAAACGGTGAATATCGCGATTCCTAGCCTCCTAGAGTGATTTAACGTTATATCGAACAATTGCGGGGGCTGGGATGTGTATCCTTAACTTCTGTCGGTACAAAACGATTGGAAAAGATGAATATCGCGATTCCGAGCCTCCTAGAGTGATTTATCGTTATATCCAACTATTGCGAGGGCTGGAAAGTGAATCTTTACCTTCTGTCGATACAGAACGATTGGAAAAGATGAATATCGCGATTCCGTGCCTCCTAGAGTGATTTATCGTTATATCGAACGTTTGCGAGGGCTGGAAAGTGAATCCTTAGCTTCTTTCGATACAGAACGCTTGGAAAAGATGAATATCGCGATTCCGAGCCTCCTGGAGTGATTTATTGTTATATCGAACGTTTGGGAGGGCTGGGCAATGAATCCTAACCTTCTGTCGGTACAAAACGATTGGAAAAGGTGAATATCGCGATTCCGAGCCTCCTAGAGTGATTTATCGTTATATCGAACGATTGCGAGGCCTGGAAAGTGAATCCTTAGCTTCATTCGATACAGAACGTGTGGAAACGGTGAATATCGCGATTCCTAGCCTCCTAGAGTGATTTAACGTTATATCGAACGATTGCGGGGGCTGGGAAGTGAATCCTTACCTTCTGTCGGTACAAAACGCTTGGAAAAGATGAATATCGCGATTCCGAGCCTCCTAGAGTGATTTATCGTTATATCGAACGATTGCGAGGGCTGGAAAGTGAATCCTTAGCTTCTTTCGATACAGAACGTGTGGAAACGGTGAATATCGCGATTCCGAGCCTCCTAGAGTGATTTATCGTTATATCGAACTATTGCGAGGGCGCGAAAGTGAATCCTTAGCTTCATTCGATACAGAACGTGTGGAAACGGTGAATATCGCGATTCCTAGCCTCCTAGAGTGATTTAACGTTATATCGAACGATTGCGGGGGCTGGGATGTGTATCCTTAACTTCTGTCGGTACAAAACGCTTGGAAAAGATGAATATCGCGATTCCGAGCCTTCTAGAGTGATGTTTTGTTATATCGAACGTTTGGGAGGGCTGGGAAATGAATCCTAACCTTCTGTCGGTACAAAACGATTGGAAAAGGTGAATATCGCGATTCCGAGCCTCCTAGAGTGATTTATCGTTATATCGAACGTTTGGGAGGGCTGCGAAATGAATCCTAACCTTCTGTCGGTACAAAACGTTTGGAAAAGGTGAATATCGCGATTCCGAGCCTCCTAGAGTGATTTATCGTTATATCGAACGATTGCGAGGGCTCGAATGTGAATCCTTAGCTTCTTTCGATACAGAACTTGTGGAAACGGTGCATAACGCGATTCCGAACCTCCTAGAGTGATTTAACGTTATATCGAAGGATTGCGGGGGCTGGGAAGTGAATCTTTACCTTCTGTCGATACAGAACGATTGGAAAAGGTGAATATCGCGATTCCGAGCCTCCTAGAGTGATTTATCATTATATCGGACGATTGCGAGGGCGCGAAAGTGAATCCTTAGCTTCTTTCGATACAGAACGTGTGGAAACGGTGAATATCGCGAGTCCAAGCATCCTAGAGTGATTTATCGTTATATCGAACGATTGCGAGAGCTGGAATGTGAATCCTTAGCTTCTTCCGATACAGAACGCGTGGAAACGGTGAATATCGCGATTCCGAGCCTCCTAGAGTGATTTATCGTTATATCGAACTATTGCGAGGGCGCGAAAGTGAATCCTTAGCTTCATTCGATACAGAACGTGTGGAAACGGTGAATATCGCGATTCCTAGCCTCCTAGAGTGATTTATCGTTATATCGAACTATTGCGAGGGCGCGAAAGTGAATCCTTAACTTCTGTCGGTACAAAACGATTGGAAAAGATGAATATCGCGATTCCGAGCCTCCTAGAGGGATTTATTGTTATATCGAACGTTTGAGAGGGCGCAAAAGTGAATCCTTAGCTTCTTTCGATACAGAACGTGTGGAAACGGTGAATATCACGATTCCGAGCCCCCTAGAGTGATTTATTGTTATATCGAACGTTTGGGAGGGCTGGGAAATGAATCCTAACCTTCTGTCGGTACAAAACGATTGGAAAAGGTGAAAATCGCGATTCCTAGACTCCTAGAGTGATTTAACGTTATATCGAACGATTGCGAGGGCTGGAATGTGAATCCTTAGCTTCTTTCGATACAGAACTTGTGGAAACGGTGCATATCGCGATTCCGAGCCTCCTAGAGTGATTTAACGTTATATCGAAGGATTGCGGGGGCTGGGAAGTGAATCTTTACCTTCTGTCGATACAGAACGATTGGAAAAGGTGAATATCGCGATTCCGAGCCTCCTAGAGTGATTTATCATTATATCGGACGATTGCGAGGGCGCGAAAGTGAATCCTTAGCTTCTTTCGATACAGAACGTGTGGAAACGGTGAATATCGCGAGTCCAAGCATCCTAGAGTGATTTATCGTTTATCGAACTATTGCGAGGGCGCGAAAGTGAATCCTTAGCTTCTTTCGATACAGAACGCGTGGAAACGGTGCATATCGCGATTCCGAGCCTCCTAGAGTGATTTATTGTTATATCGAACGTTTGGGAGGGCTGGGAAATGAATCCTAACCTTCTGTCGGTACAAAACGATTGGAAAAGATGAAAATCGCGATTCCTAGACTCCTAGAGTGATATAACGTTATATCGAACGATTGCGGGGGCTGGGATGTGTATCCTTAGCTTCTTTCGATACAGAACTTGTGGAAACGGTGCATAACGCGATTCCGAACCTCCTAGAGTGATTTAACGTTATATCGAAGGATTGCGGGGGCTGGGAAGTGAATCTTTACCTTCTGTCGATACAGAACGATTGGAAAAGGTGAATATCGCGATTCCGAGCCTCCTAGAGTGATTTATCATTATATCGGACGATTGCGAGGGCGCGAAAGTGAATCCTTAGCTTCTTTCGATACAGAACGTGTGGAAACGGTGAATATCGCGAGTCCAAGCATCCTAGAGTGATTTATCGTTATATCGAACGATTGCGAGAGCTGGAATGTGAATCCTTAGCTTCTTCCGATACAGAACGCGTGGAAACGGTGAATATCGCGATTCCGAGCCTCCTAGAGTGATTTATCGTTATATCGAACTATTGCGGGGGCTGGGATGTGTATCCTTAACTTCTGTCGGTACAAAACGATTGGAAAAGATGAATATCGCGATTCCGAGCCTCCTAGAGTGATTTATCGTTATATCCAACTATTGCGAGGGCTGGAAAGTGAATCTTTACCTTCTGTCGATACAGAACGATTGGAAAAGATGAATATCGCGATTCCGAGCCTCCTGGAGTGATTTATTGTTATATCGAACGTTTGGGAGGGCTGCGAAATGAATCCTAACCTTCTGTCGGTACAAAACGTTTGGAAAAGGTGAATATCGCGATTCCGAGCCTCCTAGAGTGATTTATCGTTATATCGAACGATTGCGAGGGCTGGAATGTGAATCCTTAGCTTCTTTCGATACAGAACTTGTGGAAACGGTGCATAACGCGATTCCGAACCTCCTAGAGTGATTTAACGTTATATCGAAGGATTGCGGGGGCTGGGAAGTGAATCTTTACCTTCTGTCGATACAGAACGATTGGAAAAGGTGAATATCGCGATTCCGAGCCTCCTAGAGTGATTTATCATTATATCGGACGATTGCGAGGGCGCGAAAGTGAATCCTTAGCTTCTTTCGATACAGAACGTGTGGAAACGGTGAATATCGCGAGTCCAAGCATCCTAGAGTGATTTATCGTTATATCGAACGATTGCGAGAGCTGGAATGTGAATCCTTAGCTTCTTTCGATACAGAACTTGTGGAAACGGTGCATAACGCGATTCCGAACCTCCTAGAGTGATTTAACGTTATATCGAAGGATTGCGGGGGCTGGGAAGTGAATCTTTACCTTCTGTCGATACAGAACGATTGGAAAAGGTGAATATCGCGATTCCGAGCCTCCTAGAGTGATTTATCATTATATCGGACGATTGCGAGGGCGCGAAAGTGAATCCTTAGCTTCTTTCGATACAGAACGTGTGGAAACGGTGAATATCGCGAGTCCAAGCATCCTAGAGTGATTTATCGTTATATCGAACTATTGCGAGGGCGCGAAAGTGAATCCTTAGCTTCTTTCGATACAGAACTTGTGGAAACGGTGCATAACGCGATTCCGAACCTCCTAGAGTGATTTATCATTATATCGGACGATTGCGAGGGCGCGAAAGTGAATCCTTAGCTTCTTTCGATACAGAACGTGTGGAAACGGTGAATATCGCGAGTCCAAGCATCCTAGAGTGATTTATCGTTATATCGAACTATTGCGAGGGCGCGAAAGTGAATCCTTAGCTTCATTCGATACAGAACGTGTGGAAACGGTGAATATCGCGATTCCTAGCCTCCTAGAGTGATTTATCGTTATATCGAACTATTGCGAGGGCGCGAAAGTGAATCCTTAGCTTCTTTCGATACAGAACGCGTGGAAACGGTGAATATCGCTATTCCGAGCCTCCTAGAGTGATTTATCGTTATATCGAACTATTGCGAGGGCGCGAAAGTGAATCCTTAGCTTCATTCGATACAGAACGTGTGGAAACGGTGAATATCGCGATTCCTAGCCTCCTAGAGTGATTTAACGTTATATCGAACGTTTGGGAGGGCTGGGAAATGAATCCTAACCTTCTGTCGGTACAAAACGATTGGAAAAGATGAAAATCGCGATTCCTAGACTCCTAGAGTGATATAACGTTATATCGAACGATTGCGGGGGCTGGGATGTGTATCCTTAACTTCTGTCGGTACAAAACGCTTGGAAAAGATGAATATCGCGATTCCGTGCCTCCTAGAGTGATTTATTCTTAAATCGAACGTTTGGGAGGGCTGCGAAATGAATCCTAACCTTCTGTCGGTACAAAACGTTTGGAAAAGGTGAATATCGCGATTCCGAGCCTCCTAGAGTGATTTATCGTTATATCGAACGATTGCGAGGGCTGGAATGTGAATCCTTAGCTTCTTTCGATACAGAACTTGTGGAAACGGTGCATAACGCGATTCCGAACCTCCTAGAGTGACTTAACGTTATATCGAAGGATTGCGGGGGCTGGGAAGTGAATCTTTACCTTCTGTCGATACAGAACGATTGGAATAGGTGAATATCGCGATTCCGAGCCTCCTAGAGTGATTTATCATTATATCGGACGATTGCGAGGGCGCGAAAGTGAATCCTTAGCTTCTTTCGATACAGAACGTGTGGAAACGGTGAATATCGCGAGTCCAAGCATCCTAGAGTGATTTATCGTTTATCGAACTATTGCGAGGGCGCGAAAGTGAATCCTTAGCTTCTTTCGATACAGAACGCGTGGAAACGGTGCATATCGCGATTCCGAGCCTCCTAGAGTGATTTATTGTTATATCGAACGTTTGGGAGGGCTGGGAAATGAATCCTAACCTTCTGTCGGTACAAAACGATTGGAAAAGATGAAAATCGCGATTCCTAGACTCCTAGAGTGATATAACGTTATATCGAACGATTGCGGGGGCTGGGATGTGTATCCTTAGCTTCTTTCGATACAGAACTTGTGGAAACGGTGCATAACGCGATTCCGAACCTCCTAGAGTGATTTAACGTTATATCGAAGGATTGCGGGGGCTGGGAAGTGAATCTTTACCTTCTGTCGATACAGAACGATTGGAAAAGGTGAATATCGCGATTCCGAGCCTCCTAGAGTGATTTATCATTATATCGGACGATTGCGAGGGCGCGAAAGTGAATCCTTAGCTTCTTTCGATACAGAACGTGTGGAAACGGTGAATATCGCGAGTCCAAGCATCCTAGAGTGATTTATCGTTATATCGAACGATTGCGAGAGCTGGAATGTGAATCCTTAGCTTCTTCCGATACAGAACGCGTGGAAACGGTGAATATCGCGATTCCGAGCCTCCTAGAGTGATTTATCGTTATATCGAACTATTGCGGGGGCTGGGATGTGTATCCTTAACTTCTGTCGGTACAAAACGATTGGAAAAGATGAATATCGCGATTCCGAGCCTCCTAGAGTGATTTATCGTTATATCCAACTATTGCGAGGGCTGGAAAGTGAATCTTTACCTTCTGTCGATACAGAACGATTGGAAAAGATGAATATCGCGATTCCGAGCCTCCTGGAGTGATTTATTGTTATATCGAACGTTTGGGAGGGCTGCGAAATGAATCCTAACCTTCTGTCGGTACAAAACGTTTGGAAAAGGTGAATATCGCGATTCCGAGCCTCCTAGAGTGATTTATCGTTATATCGAACGATTGCGAGGGCTGGAATGTGAATCCTTAGCTTCTTTCGATACAGAACTTGTGGAAACGGTGCATAACGCGATTCCGAACCTCCTAGAGTGATTTAACGTTATATCGAAGGATTGCGGGGGCTGGGAAGTGAATCTTTACCTTCTGTCGATACAGAACGATTGGAAAAGGTGAATATCGCGATTCCGAGCCTCCTAGAGTGATTTATCATTATATCGGACGATTGCGAGGGCGCGAAAGTGAATCCTTAGCTTCTTTCGATACAGAACGTGTGGAAACGGTGAATATCGCGAGTCCAAGCATCCTAGAGTGATTTATCGTTATATCGAACGATTGCGAGAGCTGGAATGTGAATCCTTAGCTTCTTTCGATACAGAACTTGTGGAAACGGTGCATAACGCGATTCCGAACCTCCTAGAGTGATTTAACGTTATATCGAAGGATTGCGGGGGCTGGGAAGTGAATCTTTACCTTCTGTCGATACAGAACGATTGGAAAAGGTGAATATCGCGATTCCGAGCCTCCTAGAGTGATTTATCATTATATCGGACGATTGCGAGGGCGCGAAAGTGAATCCTTAGCTTCTTTCGATACAGAACGTGTGGAAACGGTGAATATCGCGAGTCCAAGCATCCTAGAGTGATTTATCGTTATATCGAACTATTGCGAGGGCGCGAAAGTGAATCCTTAGCTTCTTTCGATACAGAACTTGTGGAAACGGTGCATAACGCGATTCCGAACCTCCTAGAGTGATTTATCATTATATCGGACGATTGCGAGGGCGCGAAAGTGAATCCTTAGCTTCTTTCGATACAGAACGTGTGGAAACGGTGAATATCGCGAGTCCAAGCATCCTAGAGTGATTTATCGTTATATCGAACTATTGCGAGGGCGCGAAAGTGAATCCTTAGCTTCATTCGATACAGAACGTGTGGAAACGGTGAATATCGCGATTCCTAGCCTCCTAGAGTGATTTATCGTTATATCGAACTATTGCGAGGGCGCGAAAGTGAATCCTTAGCTTCTTTCGATACAGAACGCGTGGAAACGGTGAATATCGCTATTCCGAGCCTCCTAGAGTGATTTATCGTTATATCGAACTATTGCGAGGGCGCGAAAGTGAATCCTTAGCTTCATTCGATACAGAACGTGTGGAAACGGTGAATATCGCGATTCCTAGCCTCCTAGAGTGATTTAACGTTATATCGAACGTTTGGGAGGGCTGGGAAATGAATCCTAACCTTCTGTCGGTACAAAACGATTGGAAAAGATGAAAATCGCGATTCCTAGACTCCTAGAGTGATATAACGTTATATCGAACGATTGCGGGGGCTGGGATGTGTATCCTTAACTTCTGTCGGTACAAAACGCTTGGAAAAGATGAATATCGCGATTCCGTGCCTCCTAGAGTGATTTATTCTTAAATCGAACGTTTGGGAGGGCTGCGAAATGAATCCTAACCTTCTGTCGGTACAAAACGTTTGGAAAAGGTGAATATCGCGATTCCGAGCCTCCTAGAGTGATTTATCGTTATATCGAACGATTGCGAGGGCTGGAATGTGAATCCTTAGCTTCTTTCGATACAGAACTTGTGGAAACGGTGCATAACGCGATTCCGAACCTCCTAGAGTGACTTAACGTTATATCGAAGGATTGCGGGGGCTGGGAAGTGAATCTTTACCTTCTGTCGATACAGAACGATTGGAATAGGTGAATATCGCGATTCCGAGCCTCCTAGAGTGATTTATCATTATATCGGACGATTGCGAGGGCGCGAAAGTGAATCCTTAGCTTCTTTCGATACAGAACGTGTGGAAACGGTGAATATCGCGAGTCCAAGCATCCTAGAGTGATTTATCGTTATATCGAACGATTGCGAGAGCTGGAATGTGAATCCTTAGCTTCTTCCGATACAGAACGCGTGGAAACGGTGAATATCGCGATTCCGAGCCTCCTAGAGTGATTTATCGTTATATCGAACTATTGCGAGGGCGCGAAAGTGAATCCTTAGCTTCATTCGATACAGAACGTGTGGAAACGGTGAATATCGCGATTCCTAGCCTCCTAGAGTGATTTATCGTTATATCGAACGATTGCGAGAGCTGGAATGTGAATCCTTAGCTTCTTCCGATACAGAACGCGTGGAAACGGTGAATATCGCGATTCCGAGCCTCCTAGAGTGATTTATCGTTATATCGAACTATTGCGAGGGCGCGAAAGTGAATCCTTAGCTTCATTCGATACAGAACGTGTGGAAACGGTGAATATCGCGATTCCTAGCCTCCTAGAGTGATTTATCGTTATATCGAACTATTGCGAGGGCGCGAAAGTGAATCCTTAACTTCTGTCGGTACAAAACGATTGGAAAAGATGAATATCGCGATTCCGAGCCTCCTAGAGTGATTTATCGTTATATCGAACTATTGCGAGGGCGCGAAAGTGAATCCTTAGCTTCATTCGATACAGAACGTGTGGAAACGGTGAATATCGCGATTCCTAGCCTCCTAGAGTGATTTAACGTTATATCGAACAATTGCGGGGGCTGGGATGTGTATCCTTAACTTCTGTCGGTACAAAACGATTGGAAAAGATGAATATCGCGATTCCGAGCCTCCTAGAGTGATTTATCGTTATATCCAACTATTGCGAGGGCTGGAAAGTGAATCTTTACCTTCTGTCGATACAGAACGATTGGAAAAGATGAATATCGCGATTCCGTGCCTCCTAGAGTGATTTATCGTTATATCGAACGTTTGCGAGGGCTGGAAAGTGAATCCTTAGCTTCTTTCGATACAGAACGCTTGGAAAAGATGAATATCGCGATTCCGAGCCTCCTGGAGTGATTTATTGTTATATCGAACGTTTGGGAGGGCTGGGCAATGAATCCTAACCTTCAGCCGGTACAAAACGATTGGAAAAGATGAATATCGCGATTCCGAGCCTCCTGGAGTGATTTATTGTTATATCGAACGTTTGGGAGGGCTGGGCAATGAATCCTAACCTTCTGTCGGTACAAAACGATTGGAAAAGGTGAATATCGCGATTCCGAGCCTCCTAGAGTGATTTATCGTTATATCCAACTATTGCGAGGGCTGGGATGTGAATCCTTACCTTCTGTCGGTACAAGACGATTGGAAATGGTGAATATCGCAATTGCGTGCCATCTAGAGTAATTTATCGTTATATCGAACGATTGCGAGGGCGCAAAAGTGAATCCTTAGCTTCTTTCGATACAGAACGTGTGGAAACGGTGAATATCACGATTCCGAGCCCCCTAGAGTGATTTATTGTTATATCGAACGTTTGGGAGGGCTGGGAAATGAATCCTAACCTTCTGTCGGTACAAAACGATTGGAAAAGGTGAAAATCGCGATTCCTAGACTCCTAGAGTGATTTAACGTTATATCGAACGATTGCGGGGGCTGGGATGTGTATCCTTAACTTCTGTCGGTACAAAACGCTTGGAAAAGATGAATATCGCGATTCCGAGCCTCCTAGAGGGATTTATTGTTATATCGAACGTTTGGGAGGGCTGCGAAATGAATCCTAACCTTCTATCGGTACAAAACGTTTGGAAAAGGTGAATATCGCGTTTCCGAGCCTCCTAGAGTGATTTATCGTTATATCGAACGATTGCGAGGGCTGGAATGTGAATCCTTAGCTTCTTTCGATACAGAACTTGTGGAAACGGTGCATATCGCGATTCCGAGCCTCCTAGAGTGATTTAACGTTATATCGAAGGATTGCGGGGGCTGGGAAGTGAATCTTTACCTTCTGTCGATACAGAACGATTGGAAAAGGTGAATATCGCGATTCCGAGCCTCCTAGAGTGATTTATCGTTATATCGAACGTTTGCGAGGGCTGGAAAGTGAATCCTTAGCTTCTTTCGATACAGAACGCTTGGAAAAGATGAATATCGCGATTCCGAGCCTCCTGGAGTGATTTATTGTTATATCGAACGTTTGGGAGGGCTGGGCAATGAATCCTAACCTTCTGTCGGTACAAAACGATTGGAAAAGGTGAATATCGCGATTCCGAGCCTCCTAGAGTGATTTATCGTTATATCGAACGATTGCGAGGCCTGGAAAGTGAATCCTTAGCTTCATTCGATACAGAACGTGTGGAAACGGTGAATATCGCGATTCCTAGCCTCCTAGAGTGATTTAACGTTATATCGAACGATTGCGGGGGCTGGGAAGTGAATCCTTACCTTCTGTCGGTACAAAACGCTTGGAAAAGATGAATATCGCGATTCCGAGCCTCCTAGAGTGATTTATCGTTATATCGAACGATTGCGAGGGCTGGAAAGTGAATCCTTAGCTTCTTTCGATACAGAACGTGTGGAAACGGTGAATATCGCGATTCCGAGCCTCCTAGAGTGATTTATCGTTATATCGAACTATTGCGAGGGCGCGAAAGTGAATCCTTAGCTTCATTCGATACAGAACGTGTGGAAACGGTGAATATCGCGATTCTTAGCCTCCTAGAGTGATTTAACGTTATATCGAACGATTGCGGGGGCTGGGATGTGTATCCTTAACTTCTGTCGGTACAAAACGCTTGGAAAAGATGAATATCGCGATTCCGAGCCTTCTAGAGTGATGTTTTGTTATATCGAACGTTTGGGAGGGCTGGGAAATGAATCCTAACCTTCTGTCGGTACAAAACGATTGGAAAAGGTGAATATCGCGATTCCGAGCCTCCTAGAGTGATTTATCGTTATATCCAACTATTGCGAGGGCTGGGAAGTGAATCCTTACCTTCTGTCGGTACAAGACGATTGGAAAAGGTGAATATCGCTATTGCGTGCCTCCTAGGGTAATTTATCGTTATATCGAACGATTGCGAGCGCGCAAAAGTGAATCCTTAGCTTCTTTCGATACAGAACGTGTGGAAACAGTGAATATCGCGATTCCGAGCCCCCTAGAGTGATTTATTGTTATATCGAACGTTTGGGAGGGCTGGGAAATGAATCCTAACCTTCTGTCGGTACAAAACGATTGGAAAAGATGAAAATCGCGATTCCTAGACTCCTAGAGTGATATAACGTTATATCGAACGATTGCGGGGGCTGGGATGTGTATCCTTAACTTCTGTCGGTACAAAACGCTTGGAAAAGATGAATATCGCGATTCCGTGCCTCCTAGAGTGATTTATTGTTAAATCGAACGTTTGGGAGGGCTGCGAAATGAATCCTAACCTTCTGTCGGTACAAAACGTTTGGAAAAGGTGAATATCGCGATTCCGAGCCTCCTAGAGTGATTTATCGTTATATCGAACGTTTGGGAGGGCTGGGAAATGAATCCTAACCTTCTGTCGGTACAAAACGATTGGAAAAGATGAAAATCGCGATTCCGAGCCTCCTAGAGTGATTTATCGTTATATCGAACGATGGCGAGGGCTGGAATGTGAATCCTTAGCTTCTTTCGATACAGAACCTGTGGAAACGGTGCATAACGCGATTCCGAACCTCCTAGAGTGATTTAACGTTATATCGAAGGATTGCGGGGGCTGGGAAGTGAATCTTTACCTTCTGTCGATACAGAACGATTGGAAAAGGTGAATATCGCGATTCCGAGCCTCCTAGAGTGATTTATCATTATATCGGACGATTGCGAGGGCGCGAAAGTGAATCCTTAGCTTCTTTCGATACAGAACGTGTGGAAACGGTGAATATCGCGAGTCCAAGCATCCTAGAGTGATTTATCGTTATATCGAACGATTGCGAGAGCTGGAATGTGAATCCTTAGCTTCTTCCGATACAGAACGCGTGGAAACGGTGAATATCGCGATTCCGAGCCTCCTAGAGTGATTTATCGTTATATCGAACTATTGCGAGGGCGCGAAAGTGAATCCTTAGCTTCATTCGATACAGAACGTGTGGAAACGGTGAATATCGCGATTCCTAGCCTCCTAGAGTGATTTATCGTTATATCGAACTATTGCGAGGGCGCGAAAGTGAATCCTTAACTTCTGTCGGTACAAAACGATTGGAAAAGATGAATATCGCGATTCCGAGCCTCCTAGAGGGATTTATTGTTATATCGAACGTTTGAGAGGGCGCAAAAGTGAATCCTTAGCTTCTTTCGATACAGAACGTGTGGAAACGGTGAATATCACGATTCCGAGCCCCCTAGAGTGATTTATTGTTATATCGAACGTTTGGGAGGGCTGGGAAATGAATCCTAACCTTCTGTCGGTACAAAACGATTGGAAAAGGTGAAAATCGCGATTCCTAGACTCCTAGAGTGATTTAACGTTATATCGAACGATTGCGAGGGCTGGAATGTGAATCCTTAGCTTCTTTCGATACAGAACTTGTGGAAACGGTGCATATCGCGATTCCGAGCCTCCTAGAGTGATTTAACGTTATATCGAAGGATTGCGGGGGCTGGGAAGTGAATCTTTACCTTCTGTCGATACAGAACGATTGGAAAAGGTGAATATCGCGATTCCGAGCCTCCTAGAGTGATTTATCATTATATCGGACGATTGCGAGGGCGCGAAAGTGAATCCTTAGCTTCTTTCGATACAGAACGTGTGGAAACGGTGAATATCGCGAGTCCAAGCATCCTAGAGTGATTTATCGTTATATCGAACGATTGCGAGAGCTGGAATGTGAATCCTTAGCTTCTTCCGATACAGAACGCGTGGAAACGGTGAATATCGCGATTCCGAGCCTCCTAGAGTGATTTATCGTTATATCGAACTATTGCGGGGGCTGGGATGTGTATCCTTAACTTCTGTCGGTACAAAACGATTGGAAAAGATGAATATCGCGATTCCGAGCCTCCTAGAGTGATTTATCGTTATATCCAACTATTGCGAGGGCTGGAAAGTGAATCTTTACCTTCTGTCGATACAGAACGATTGGAAAAGATGAATATCGCGATTCCGTGCCTCCTAGAGTGATTTATTGTTAAATCGAACGTTTGGGAGGGCTGCGAAATGAATCCTAACCTTCTGTCGGTACAAAACGTTTGGAAAAGGTGAATATCGCGATTCCGAGCCTCCTAGAGTGATTTATCGTTATATCGAACGATTGCGAGGGCTGGAATGTGAATCCTTAGCTTCTTTCGATACAGAACTTGTGGAAACGGTGCATAACGCGATTCCGAACCTCCTAGAGTGATTTAACGTTATATCGAAGGATTGCGGGGGCTGGGAAGTGAATCTTTACCTTCTGTCGATACAGAACGATTGGAAAAGGTGAATATCGCGATTCCGAGCCTCCTAGAGTGATTTATCATTATATCGGACGATTGCGAGGGCGCGAAAGTGAATCCTTAGCTTCTTTCGATACAGAACGTGTGGAAACGGTGAATATCGCGAGTCCAAGCATCCTAGAGTGATTTATCGTTATATCGAACGATTGCGAGAGCTGGAATGTGAATCCTTAGCTTCTTTCGATACAGAACTTGTGGAAACGGTGCATAACGCGATTCCGAACCTCCTAGAGTGATTTAACGTTATATCGAAGGATTGCGGGGGCTGGGAAGTGAATCTTTACCTTCTGTCGATACAGAACGATTGGAAAAGGTGAATATCGCGATTCCGAGCCTCCTAGAGTGATTTATCATTATATCGGACGATTGCGAGGGCGCGAAAGTGAATCCTTAGCTTCTTTCGATACAGAACGTGTGGAAACGGTGAATATCGCGAGTCCAAGCATCCTAGAGTGATTTATCGTTATATCGAACTATTGCGAGGGCGCGAAAGTGAATCCTTAGCTTCTTTCGATACAGAACTTGTGGAAACGGTGCATAACGCGATTCCGAACCTCCTAGAGTGATTTATCATTATATCGGACGATTGCGAGGGCGCGAAAGTGAATCCTTAGCTTCTTTCGATACAGAACGTGTGGAAACGGTGAATATCGCGAGTCCAAGCATCCTAGAGTGATTTATCGTTATATCGAACTATTGCGAGGGCGCGAAAGTGAATCCTTAGCTTCATTCGATACAGAACGTGTGGAAACGGTGAATATCGCGATTCCTAGCCTCCTAGAGTGATTTATCGTTATATCGAACTATTGCGAGGGCGCGAAAGTGAATCCTTAGCTTCTTTCGATACAGAACGCGTGGAAACGGTGAATATCGCTATTCCGAGCCTCCTAGAGTGATTTATCGTTATATCGAACTATTGCGAGGGCGCGAAAGTGAATCCTTAGCTTCATTCGATACAGAACGTGTGGAAACGGTGAATATCGCGATTCCTAGCCTCCTAGAGTGATTTAACGTTATATCGAACGTTTGGGAGGGCTGGGAAATGAATCCTAACCTTCTGTCGGTACAAAACGATTGGAAAAGATGAAAATCGCGATTCCTAGACTCCTAGAGTGATATAACGTTATATCGAACGATTGCGGGGGCTGGGATGTGTATCCTTAACTTCTGTCGGTACAAAACGCTTGGAAAAGATGAATATCGCGATTCCGTGCCTCCTAGAGTGATTTATTCTTAAATCGAACGTTTGGGAGGGCTGCGAAATGAATCCTAACCTTCTGTCGGTACAAAACGTTTGGAAAAGGTGAATATCGCGATTCCGAGCCTCCTAGAGTGATTTATCGTTATATCGAACGATTGCGAGGGCTGGAATGTGAATCCTTAGCTTCTTTCGATACAGAACTTGTGGAAACGGTGCATAACGCGATTCCGAACCTCCTAGAGTGATTTAACGTTATATCGAAGGATTGCGGGGGCTGGGAAGTGAATCTTTACCTTCTGTCGATACAGAACGATTGGAATAGGTGAATATCGCGATTCCGAGCCTCCTAGAGTGATTTATCATTATATCGGACGATTGCGAGGGCGCGAAAGTGAATCCTTAGCTTCTTTCGATACAGAACGTGTGGAAACGGTGAATATCGCGAGTCCAAGCATCCTAGAGTGATTTATCGTTATATCGAACGATTGCGAGAGCTGGAATGTGAATCCTTAGCTTCTTCCGATACAGAACGCGTGGAAACGGTGAATATCGCGATTCCGAGCCTCCTAGAGTGATTTATCGTTATATCGAACTATTGCGAGGGCGCGAAAGTGAATCCTTAGCTTCATTCGATACAGAACGTGTGGAAACGGTGAATATCGCGATTCCTAGCCTCCTAGAGTGATTTATCGTTATATCGAACGATTGCGAGAGCTGGAATGTGAATCCTTAGCTTCTTCCGATACAGAACGCGTGGAAACGGTGAATATCGCGATTCCGAGCCTCCTAGAGTGATTTATCGTTATATCGAACTATTGCGAGGGCGCGAAAGTGAATCCTTAGCTTCATTCGATACAGAACGTGTGGAAACGGTGAATATCGCGATTCCTAGCCTCCTAGAGTGATTTATCGTTATATCGAACTATTGCGAGGGCGCGAAAGTGAATCCTTAACTTCTGTCGGTACAAAACGATTGGAAAAGATGAATATCGCGATTCCGAGCCTCCTAGAGTGATTTATCGTTATATCGAACTATTGCGAGGGCGCGAAAGTGAATCCTTAGCTTCATTCGATACAGAACGTGTGGAAACGGTGAATATCGCGATTCCTAGCCTCCTAGAGTGATTTAACGTTATATCGAACAATTGCGGGGGCTGGGATGTGTATCCTTAACTTCTGTCGGTACAAAACGATTGGAAAAGATGAATATCGCGATTCCGAGCCTCCTAGAGTGATTTATCGTTATATCCAACTATTGCGAGGGCTGGAAAGTGAATCTTTACCTTCTGTCGATACAGAACGATTGGAAAAGATGAATATCGCGATTCCGTGCCTCCTTGAGTGATTTATCGTTATATCGAACGTTTGCGAGGGCTGGAAAGTGAATCCTTAGCTTCTTTCGATACAGAACGCTTGGAAAAGATGAATATCGCGATTCCGAGCCTCCTGGAGTGATTTATTGTTATATCGAACGTTTGGGAGGGCTGGGCAATGAATCCTAACCTTCAGTCGGTACAAAACGATTGGAAAAGAAGAATATCGCGATTCCGAGCCTCCTGGAGTGATTTATTGTTATATCGAACGTTTGGGAGGGCTGGGCAATGAATCCTAACCTTCTGTCGGTACAAAACGATTGGAAAAGGTGAATATCGCGATTCCGAGCCTCCTAGAGTGATTTATCGTTATATCGAACGATTGCGAGGCCTGGAAAGTGAATCCTTAGCTTCATTCGATACAGAACGTGTGGAAACGGTGAATATCGCGATTCCTAGCCTCCTAGAGTGATTTAACGTTATATCGAACGATTGCGGGGGCTGGGAAGTGAATCCTTACCTTCTGTCGGTACAAAACGCTTGGAAAAGATGAATATCGCGATTCCGAGCCTCCTAGAGTGATTTATCGTTATATCGAACGATTGCGAGGGCTGGAAAGTGAATCCTTAGCTTCTTTCGATACAGAACGTGTGGAAACGGTGAATATCGCGATTCCGAGCCTCCTAGAGTGATTTATCGTTATATCGAACTATTGCGAGGGCGCGAAAGTGAATCCTTAGCTTCATTCGATACAGAACGTGTGGAAACGGTGAATATCGCGATTCTTAGCCTCCTAGAGTGATTTAACGTTATATCGAACGATTGCGGGGGCTGGGATGTGTATCCTTAACTTCTGTCGGTACAAAACGCTTGGAAAAGATGAATATCGCGATTCCGAGCCTTCTAGAGTGATGTTTTGTTATATCGAACGTTTGGGAGGGCTGGGAAATGAATCCTAACCTTCTGTCGGTACAAAACGATTGGAAAAGGTGAATATCGCGATTCCGAGCCTCCTAGAGTGATTTATCGTTATATCCAACTATTGCGAGGGCTGGGAAGTGAATCCTTACCTTCTGTCGGTACAAGACGATTGGAAAAGGTGAATATCGCTATTGCGTGCCTCCTAGGGTAATTTATCGTTATATCGAACGATTGCGAGCGCGCAAAAGTGAATCCTTAGCTTCTTTCGATACAGAACGTGTGGAAACAGTGAATATCGCGATTCCGAGCCCCCTAGAGTGATTTATTGTTATATCGAACGTTTGGGAGGGCTGGGAAATGAATCCTAACCTTCTGTCGGTACAAAACGATTGGAAAAGATGAAAATCGCGATTCCTAGACTCCTAGAGTGATATAACGTTATATCGAACGATTGCGGGGGCTGGGATGTGTATCCTTAACTTCTGTCGGTACAAAACGCTTGGAAAAGATGAATATCGCGATTCCGTGCCTCCTAGAGTGATTTATTGTTAAATCGAACGTTTGGGAGGGCTGCGAAATGAATCCTAACCTTCTGTCGGTACAAAACGTTTGGAAAAGGTGAATATCGCGATTCCGAGCCTCCTAGAGTGATTTATCGTTATATCGAACGTTTGGGAGGGCTGGGAAATGAATCCTAACCTTCTGTCGGTACAAAACGATTGGAAAAGATGAAAATCGCGATTCCGAGCCTCCTAGAGTGATTTATCGTTATATCGAACGATGGCGAGGGCTGGAATGTGAATCCTTAGCTTCTTTCGATACAGAACCTGTGGAAACGGTGCATAACGCGATTCCGAACCTCCTAGAGTGATTTAACGTTATATCGAAGGATTGCGGGGGCTGGGAAGTGAATCTTTACCTTCTGTCGATACAGAACGATTGGAAAAGGTGAATATCGCGATTCCGAGCCTCCTAGAGTGATTTATCATTATATCGGACGATTGCGAGGGCGCGAAAGTGAATCCTTAGCTTCTTTCGATACAGAACGTGTGGAAACGGTGAATATCGCGAGTCCAAGCATCCTAGAGTGATTTATCGTTATATCGAACGATTGCGAGAGCTGGAATGTGAATCCTTAGCTTCTTCCGATACAGAACGCGTGGAAACGGTGAATATCGCGATTCCGAGCCTCCTAGAGTGATTTATCGTTATATCGAACTATTGCGAGGGCGCGAAAGTGAATCCTTAGCTTCATTCGATACAGAACGTGTGGAAACGGTGAATATCGCGATTCCTAGCCTCCTAGAGTGATTTATCGTTATATCGAACTATTGCGAGGGCGCGAAAGTGAATCCTTAACTTCTGTCGGTACAAAACGATTGGAAAAGATGAATATCGCGATTCCGAGCCTCCTAGAGGGATTTATTGTTATATCGAACGTTTGAGAGGGCGCAAAAGTGAATCCTTAGCTTCTTTCGATACAGAACGTGTGGAAACGGTGAATATCACGATTCCGAGCCCCCTAGAGTGATTTATTGTTATATCGAACGTTTGGGAGGGCTGGGAAATGAATCCTAACCTTCTGTCGGTACAAAACGATTGGAAAAGGTGAAAATCGCGATTCCTAGACTCCTAGAGTGATTTAACGTTATATCGAACGATTGCGAGGGCTGGAATGTGAATCCTTAGCTTCTTTCGATACAGAACTTGTGGAAACGGTGCATATCGCGATTCCGAGCCTCCTAGAGTGATTTAACGTTATATCGAAGGATTGCGGGGGCTGGGAAGTGAATCTTTACCTTCTGTCGATACAGAACGATTGGAAAAGGTGAATATCGCGATTCCGAGCCTCCTAGAGTGATTTATCATTATATCGGACGATTGCGAGGGCGCGAAAGTGAATCCTTAGCTTCTTTCGATACAGAACGTGTGGAAACGGTGAATATCGCGAGTCCAAGCATCCTAGAGTGATTTATCGTTATATCGAACGATTGCGAGAGCTGGAATGTGAATCCTTAGCTTCTTCCGATACAGAACGCGTGGAAACGGTGAATATCGCGATTCCGAGCCTCCTAGAGTGATTTATCGTTATATCGAACTATTGCGGGGGCTGGGATGTGTATCCTTAACTTCTGTCGGTACAAAACGATTGGAAAAGATGAATATCGCGATTCCGAGCCTCCTAGAGTGATTTATCGTTATATCCAACTATTGCGAGGGCTGGAAAGTGAATCTTTACCTTCTGTCGATACAGAACGATTGGAAAAGATGAATATCGCGATTCCGTGCCTCCTAGAGTGATTTATTGTTAAATCGAACGTTTGGGAGGGCTGCGAAATGAATCCTAACCTTCTGTCGGTACAAAACGTTTGGAAAAGGTGAATATCGCGATTCCGAGCCTCCTAGAGTGATTTATCGTTATATCGAACGATTGCGAGGGCTGGAATGTGAATCCTTAGCTTCTTTCGATACAGAACTTGTGGAAACGGTGCATAACGCGATTCCGAACCTCCTAGAGTGATTTAACGTTATATCGAAGGATTGCGGGGGCTGGGAAGTGAATCTTTACCTTCTGTCGATACAGAACGATTGGAAAAGGTGAATATCGCGATTCCGAGCCTCCTAGAGTGATTTATCGTTATATCGAACTATTGCGAGGGCGCGAAAGTGAATCCTTAGCTTCTTTCGATACAGAACGCGTGGAAACGGTGAATATCGCTATTCCGAGCCTCCTAGAGTGATTTATCGTTATATCGAACTATTGCGAGGGCGCGAAAGTGAATCCTTAGCTTCATTCGATACAGAACGTGTGGAAACGGTGAATATCGCGATTCCTAGCCTCCTAGAGTGATTTAACGTTATATCGAACGTTTGGGAGGGCTGGGAAATGAATCCTAACCTTCTGTCGGTACAAAACGATTGGAAAAGATGAAAATCGCGATTCCTAGACTCCTAGAGTGATATAACGTTATATCGAACGATTGCGGGGGCTGGGATGTGTATCCTTAACTTCTGTCGGTACAAAACGCTTGGAAAAGATGAATATCGCGATTCCGTGCCTCCTAGAGTGATTTATTCTTAAATCGAACGTTTGGGAGGGCTGCGAAATGAATCCTAACCTTCTGTCGGTACAAAACGTTTGGAAAAGGTGAATATCGCGATTCCGAGCCTCCTAGAGTGATTTATCGTTATATCGAACGATTGCGAGGGCTGGAATGTGAATCCTTAGCTTCTTTCGATACAGAACTTGTGGAAACGGTGCATAACGCGATTCCGAACCTCCTAGAGTGATTTAACGTTATATCGAAGGATTGCGGGGGCTGGGAAGTGAATCTTTACCTTCTGTCGATACAGAACGATTGGAATAGGTGAATATCGCGATTCCGAGCCTCCTAGAGTGATTTATCATTATATCGGACGATTGCGAGGGCGCGAAAGTGAATCCTTAGCTTCTTTCGATACAGAACGTGTGGAAACGGTGAATATCGCGAGTCCAAGCATCCTAGAGTGATTTATCGTTATATCGAACGATTGCGAGAGCTGGAATGTGAATCCTTAGCTTCTTCCGATACAGAACGCGTGGAAACGGTGAATATCGCGATTCCGAGCCTCCTAGAGTGATTTATCGTTATATCGAACTATTGCGAGGGCGCGAAAGTGAATCCTTAGCTTCATTCGATACAGAACGTGTGGAAACGGTGAATATCGCGATTCCTAGCCTCCTAGAGTGATTTATCGTTATATCGAACGATTGCGAGAGCTGGAATGTGAATCCTTAGCTTCTTCCGATACAGAACGCGTGGAAACGGTGAATATCGCGATTCCGAGCCTCCTAGAGTGATTTATCGTTATATCGAACTATTGCGAGGGCGCGAAAGTGAATCCTTAGCTTCATTCGATACAGAACGTGTGGAAACGGTGAATATCGCGATTCCTAGCCTCCTAGAGTGATTTATCGTTATATCGAACTATTGCGAGGGCGCGAAAGTGAATCCTTAACTTCTGTCGGTACAAAACGATTGGAAAAGATGAATATCGCGATTCCGAGCCTCCTAGAGTGATTTATCGTTATATCGAACTATTGCGAGGGCGCGAAAGTGAATCCTTAGCTTCATTCGATACAGAACGTGTGGAAACGGTGAATATCGCGATTCCTAGCCTCCTAGAGTGATTTAACGTTATATCGAACAATTGCGGGGGCTGGGATGTGTATCCTTAACTTCTGTCGGTACAAAACGATTGGAAAAGATGAATATCGCGATTCCGAGCCTCCTAGAGTGATTTATCGTTATATCCAACTATTGCGAGGGCTGGAAAGTGAATCTTTACCTTCTGTCGATACAGAACGATTGGAAAAGATGAATATCGCGATTCCGTGCCTCCTTGAGTGATTTATCGTTATATCGAACGTTTGCGAGGGCTGGAAAGTGAATCCTTAGCTTCTTTCGATACAGAACGCTTGGAAAAGATGAATATCGCGATTCCGAGCCTCCTGGAGTGATTTATTGTTATATCGAACGTTTGGGAGGGCTGGGCAATGAATCCTAACCTTCAGTCGGTACAAAACGATTGGAAAAGAAGAATATCGCGATTCCGAGCCTCCTGGAGTGATTTATTGTTATATCGAACGTTTGGGAGGGCTGGGCAATGAATCCTAACCTTCTGTCGGTACAAAACGATTGGAAAAGGTGAATATCGCGATTCCGAGCCTCCTAGAGTGATTTATCGTTATATCCAACTATTGCGAGGGCTGGGATGTGAATCCTTACCTTCTGTCGGTACAAGACGATTGGAAATGGTGAATATCGCAATTGCGTGCCATCTAGAGTAATTTATCGTTATATCGAACGATTGCGAGGGCGCAAAAGTGAATCCTTAGCTTCTTTCGATACAGAACGTGTGGAAACGGTGAATATCACGATTCCGAGCCCCCTAGAGTGATTTATTGTTATATCGAACGTTTGGGAGGGCTGGGAAATGAATCCTAACCTTCTGTCGGTACAAAACGATTGGAAAAGGTGAAAATCGCGATTCCTAGACTCCTAGAGTGATTTAACGTTATATCGAACGATTGCGGGGGCTGGGATGTGTATCCTTAACTTCTGTCGGTACAAAACGCTTGGAAAAGATGAATATCGCGATTCCGAGCCTCCTAGAGGGATTTATTGTTATATCGAACGTTTGGGAGGGCTGCGAAATGAATCCTAACCTTCTATCGGTACAAAACGTTTGGAAAAGGTGAATATCGCGTTTCCGAGCCTCCTAGAGTGATTTATCGTTATATCGAACGATTGCGAGGGCTGGAATGTGAATCCTTAGCTTCTTTCGATACAGAACTTGTGGAAACGGTGCATATCGCGATTCCGAGCCTCCTAGAGTGATTTAACGTTATATCGAAGGATTGCGGGGGCTGGGAAGTGAATCTTTACCTTCTGTCGATACAGAACGATTGGAAAAGGTGAATATCGCGATTCCGAGCCTCCTAGAGTGATTTATCATTATATCGGACGATTGCGAGGGCGCGAAAGTAAATCCTTAGCTTCTTTCGATACAGAACGTGTGGAAACGGTGAATATCGCGAGTCCAAGCATCCTAGAGTGATTTATCGTTATATCGAACGATTGCGAGAGCTGGAATGTGAATCCTTAGCTTCTTCCGATACAGAACGCGTGGAAACGGTGAATATCGCGATTCCGAGCCTCCTAGAGTGATTTATCGTTATATCGAACTATTGCGAGGGCGCGAAAGTGAATCCTTAGCTTCTTTCGATACAGAACGCGTGGAAACGGTGCATATCGCGATTCCGAGCCTCCTAGAGTGATTTATTGTTATATCGAACGTTTGGGAGGGCTGGGAAATGAATCCTAACCTTCTGTCGGTACAAAACGATTGGAAAAGGTGAATATCGCGATTCCTAGACTCCTAGAGTGATATAACGTTATATCGAACGATTGCGGGGGCTGGGATGTGTATCCTTAACTTCTGTCGGTACAAAACGCTTGGAAAAATGAATATCGCGATTCTGTGCCTCCTAGAGTGATTTATTGTTAAATCGAACGTTTGGGAGGGCTGCGAAATGAATCCTAACCTTCTGTCGGTACAAAACGTTTGGAAAAGGTGAATATCGCGATTCCGAGCCTCCTAGAGTGATTTATCATTATATCGGACGATTGCGAGGGCGCGAAAGTGAATCCTTAGCTTCTTTCGATACAGAACGTGTGGAAACGGTGAATATCGCGTGTCCAAGCATCCTAGAGTGATTTATCGTTATATCGAACGATTGCGAGAGCTGGAATGTGAATCCTTAGCTTCTTCCGATACAGAACGCGTGGAAACGGTGAATATCGCGATTCCGAGCCTCCTAGAGTGATTTATCGTTATATCGAACTATTGCGAGGGCGCGAAAGTGAATCCTTAGCTTCATTCGATACAGAACGTGTGGAAACGGTGAATATCGCGATTCCTAACCCCCTAGAGTGATTTATCGTTATATCGAACTATTGCGAGGGCGCGAAAGTGAATCCTTAACTTCTGTCGGTACAAAACGATTGGAAAAGATGAATATCGCGATTCCGAGCCTCCTAGAGTGATTTATCGTTATATCGAACTATTGCGAGGGCGCGAAAGTGAATCCTTAGCTTCATTCGATACAGAACGTGTGGAAACGGTGAATATCGCGATTCCTAGCCTCCTAGAGTGATTTAACGTTATATCGAACAATTGCGGGGGCTGGGATGTGTATCCTTAACTTCTGTCGGTACAAAACGATTGGAAAAGATGAATATCGCGATTCCGAGCCTCCTAGAGTGATTTATCATTATATCGGACGATTGCGAGGGCGCGAAAGTGAATCCTTAGCTTCTTTCGATACAGAACGTGTGGAAACGGTGAATATCGCGAGTCCAAGCATCCTAGAGTGATTTATCGTTATATCGAACGATTGCGAGAGCTGGAATGTGAATCCTTAGCTTCTTCCGATACAGAACGCGTGGAAACGGTGAATATCGCGATTCCGAGCCTCCTAGAGTGATTTATCGTTATATCGAACTATTGCGGGGGCTGGGATGTGTATCCTTAACTTCTGTCGGTACAAAACGATTGGAAAAGATGAATATCGCGATTCCGAGCCTCCTAGAGTGATTTATCGTTATATCCAACTATTGCGAGGGCTGGATAGTGAATCTTTACCTTCTGTCGATACAGAACGATTGGAAAAGATGAATATCGCGATTCCGTGCCTCCTAGAGTGATTTATTGTTAAATCGAACGTTTGGGAGGGCTGCGAAATGAATCCTAACCTTCTGTCGGTACAAAACGTTTGGAAAAGGTGAATATCGCGATTCCGAGCCTCCTAGAGTGATTTATCGTTATATCGAACGATTGCGAGGGCTGGAATGTGAATCCTTAGCTTCTTTCGATACAGAACTTGTGGAAACGGTGCATAACGCGATTCCGAACCTCCTAGAGTGATTTAACGTTATATCGAAGGATTGCGGGGGCTGGGAAGTGAATCTTTACCTTCTGTCGATACAGAACGATTGGAAAAGGTGAATATCGCGATTCCGAGCCTCCTAGAGTGATTTATCATTATATCGGACGATTGCGAGGGCGCGAAAGTGAATCCTTAGCTTCTTTCGATACAGAACGTGTGGAAACGGTGAATATCGCGAGTCCAAGCATCCTAGAGTGATTTATCGTTATATCGAACGATTGCGAGAGCTGGAATGTGAATCCTTAGCTTCTTCCGATACAGAACGCGTGGAAACGGTGAATATCGCGATTCCGAGCCTCCTAGAGTGATTTATCGTTATATCGAACTATTGCGGGGGCTGGGATGTGTATCCTTAACTTCTGTCGGTACAAAACGATTGGAAAAGATGAATATCGCGATTCCGAGCCTCCTAGAGTGATTTATCGTTATATCCAACTATTGCGAGGGCTGGAAAGTGAATCTTTACCTTCTGTCGATACAGAACGATTGGAAAAGATGAATATCGCGATTCCGAGCCTCCTAGAGTGATTTATCGTTATATCGAACGTTTGCGAGGGCTGGAAAGTGAATCCTTAGCTTCTTTCGATACAGAACGCTTGGAAAAGATGAATATCGCGATTCCGAGCCTCCTGGAGTGATTTATTGTTATATCGAACGTTTGGGAGGGCTGGGCAATGAATCCTAACCTTCTGTCGGTACAAAACGATGGGAAAAGGTGAATATCGCGATTCCGAGCCTCCTAGAGTGATTTATCGTTATATCCAACTATTGCGAGGGCTGGGAAGTGAATCCTTACCTTCTGTCGGTACAAGACGATTGGAAAAGGTGAATATCGCAATTGCGTGCCATCTAGAGTAATTTATCGTTATATCGAACGATTGCGAGGGCGCAAAAGTGAATCCTTAGCTTCTTTCGATACAGAACGTGTGGAAACGGTGAATATCACGATTCCGAGCCCCCTAGAGTGATTTATTGTTATATCGAACGTTTGGGAGGGCTGGGAAATGAATCCTAACCTTCTGTCGGTAGAAAACGATTGGAAAAGGTGAAAATCGCGATTCCTAGACTCCTAGAGTGATTTAACGTTATATCGAACGATTGCGGGGGCTGGGATGTGTATCCTTAACTTCTGTCGGTACAAAACGCTTGGAAAAGATGAATATCGCGATTCCGAGCCTCCTAGAGGGATTTATTGTTATATCGAACGTTTGAGAGGGCGCAAAAGTGAATCCTTAGCTTCTTTCGATACAGAACGTGTGGAAACGGTGAATATCACGATTCCGAGCCCCCTAGAGTGATTTATTGTTATATCGAACGTTTGGGAGGGCTGGGAAATGAATCCTAACCTTCTGTCGGTAGAAAACGATTGGAAAAGATGAATATCGCGATTCCGAGCCTCCTAGAGTGATTTATCATTATATCGGACGATTGCGAGGGCGTGAAAGTGAATCCTTAGCTTCTGTCGATACAGAACGTGTGGAAACGGTGAATATCGCGAGTCCAAGCATCCTAGAGTGATTTATCGTTATATCGAACGATTGCGAGAGCTGGAATGTGAATCCTTAGCTTCTTCCGATACAGAACGCGTGGAAACGGTGAATATCGCGATTCCGAGCCTCCTAGAGTGATTTATCGTTATATCGAACTATTGCGAGGGCGCGAAAGTGAATCCTTAGCTTCATTCGATACAGAACGTGTGGAAACGGTGAATATCGCGATTCCTAGCCTCCTAGAGTGATTTATCGTTATATCGAACTATTGCGAGGGCGCGAAAGTGAATCCTTAGCTTCTTTCGATACAGAACGCGTGGAAACGGTGAATATCGCGATTCCGAGCCTCCTAGAGTGATTTATCGTTATATCGAACTATTGCGAGGGCGCGAAAGTGAATCCTTAGCTTCATTCGATACAGAACGTGTGGAAACGGTGAATATCGCGATTCCTAGCCTCCTAGAGTGATTTAACGTTATATCGAACAATTGCGGGGGCTGGGATGTGTATCCTTAACTTCTGTCGGTACAAAACGATTGGAAAAGATGAATATCGCGATTCCGAGCCTCCTATAGTGATTTATCGTTATATCCAACTATTGCGAGGGCTGGAAAGTGAATCTTTACCTTCTGTCGATACAGAACGATTGGAAAAGATGAATATCGCGATTCCGTGCCTCCTAGAGTGATTTATCGTTATATCGAACGTTTGCGAGGGCTGGAATGTGAATCCTTAGCTTCTTTCGATACAGAACGCTTGGAAAAGATGAATATCGCGATTCCGAGCCTCCTGGAGTGATTTATTTTTATATGGAACGTTTGGGAGGGCTGGGCAATGAATCCTAACCTTCTGTCGGTACAAAACGATTGGAAAAGGTGAATATCGCGATTCCGAGCCTCCTAGAGTGATTTATCGTTATATCGAACGATTGCGAGGGCTGGAAAGTGAATCCTTAGCTTCTTTCGATACAGAACGTGTGGAAACGGTGAATATCGCGATTCCGAGCCTCCTAGAGTGATTTATCATTATATCGGACGATTGCGAGGGCGTGAAAGTGAATCCTTAGCTTCTGTCGATACAGAACGTGTGGAAACGGTGAATATCGCGAGTCCAAGCATCCTAGAGTGATTTATCGTTATATCGAACGATTGCGAGAGCTGGAATGTGAATCCTTAGCTTCTTCCGATACAGAACGCGTGGAAACGGTGAATATCGCGATTCCGAGCCTCCTAGAGTGATTTATCGTTATATCGAACTATTGCGAGGGCGCGAAAGTGAATCCTTAGCTTCATTCGATACAGAACGTGTGGAAACGGTGAATATCGCGATTCCTAGCCTCCTAGAGTGATTTATCGTTATATCGAACTATTGCGAGGGCGCGAAAGTGAATCCTTAGCTTCTTTCGATACAGAACGCGTGGAAACGGTGAATATCGCGATTCCGAGCCTCCTAGAGTGATTTATCGTTATATCGAACTATTGCGAGGGCGCGAAAGTGAATCCTTAGCTTCATTCGATACAGAACGTGTGGAAACGGTGAATATCGCGATTCCTAGCCTCCTAGAGTGATTTAACGTTATATCGAACAATTGCGGGGGCTGGGATGTGTATCCTTAACTTCTGTCGGTACAAAACGATTGGAAAAGATGAATATCGCGATTCCGAGCCTCCTAGAGTGATTTATCGTTATATCCAACTATTGCGAGGGCTGGAAAGTGAATCTTTACCTTCTGTCGATACAGAACGATTGGAAAAGATGAATATCGCGATTCCGTGCCTCCTAGAGTGATTTATCGTTATATCGAACGTTTGCGAGGGCTGGAAAGTGAATCCTTAGCTTCTTTCGATACAGAACGCTTGGAAAAGATGAATATCGCGATTCCGAGCCTCCTGGAGTGATTTATTGTTATATCGAACGTTTGGGAGGGCTGGGCAATGAATCCTAACCTTCTGTCGGTACAAAACGATTGGAAAAGGTGAATATCGCGATTCCGAGCCTCCTAGAGTGATTTATCGTTATATCGAACGTTTGGGAGGGCTGGGCAATGAATCCTAACCTTCTGTCGGTACAAAACGCTTGGAAAAGATGAATATCGCGATTCCGAGCCTCCTAGAGTGATTTATCGTTATATCGAACGATTGCGAGGGCTGGAAAGTGAATCCTTAGCTTCTTTCGATACAGAACGTGTGGAAACGGTGAATATCGCGATTCCGAGCCTCCTAGAGTGATTTATCGTTATATCGAACTATTGCGAGGGCGCGAAAGTGAATCCTTAGCTTCATTCGATACAGAACGTGTGGAAACGGTGAATATCGCGATTCCTAGCCTCCTAGAGTGATTTAACGTTATATCGAACGATTGCGGGGGCTGGGATGTGTATCCTTAACTTCTGTCGGTACAAAACGCTTGGAAAAGATGAATATCGCGATTCCGAGCCTTCTAGAGTGATGTTTTGTTATATCGAACGTTTGGGAGGGCTGGGAAATGAATCCTAACCTTCTGTCGGTACAAAACGATTGGAAAAGGTGAATATCGCGATTCCGAGCCTCCTAGAGTGATTTATCGTTATATCCAACTATTGCGAGGGCTGGGAAGTGAATCCTTACCTTCTGTCGGTACAAGACGATTGGAAAAGGTGAATATCGCTATTGCGTGCCTCCTAGGGTAATTTATCGTTATATCGAACGATTGCGAGCGCGCAAAAGTGAATCCTTAGCTTCTTTCGATACAGAACGTGTGGAAACGGTGAATATCGCAATTCCGAGCCCCCTAGAGTGATTTATTGTTATATCGAACGTTTGGGAGGGCTGGGAAATGAATCCTAACCTTCTGTCGGTACAAAACGATTGGAAAAGATGAAAATCGCGATTCCTAGACTCCTAGAGTGATATAACGTTATATCGAACGATTGCGGGGGCTGGGTTGTGTATCCTTAACTTCTGTCGGTACAAAACGCTTGGAAAAGATGAATATCGCGATTCCGTGCCTCCTAGAGTGATTTATTGTTAAATCGAACGTTTGGGAGGGCTGCGAAATGAATCCTAACCTTCTGTCGGTACAAAACGTTTGGAAAAGGTGAATATCGCGATTCCGAGCCTCCTAGAGTGATTTATCGTTATATCGAACGATTGCGAGGGCTCGAATGTGAATCCTTAGCTTCTTTCGATACAGAACTTGTGGAAACGGTGCATAACGCGATTCCGAACCTCCTAGAGTGATTTAACGTTATATCGAAGGATTGCGGGGGCTGGGAAGTGAATCTTTACCTTCTGTCGATACAGAACGATTGGAAAAGGTGAATATCGCGATTCCGAGCCTCCTAGAGTGATTTATCATTATATCGGACGATTGCGAGGGCGCGAAAGTGAATCCTTAGCTTCTTTCGATACAGAACGTGTGGAAACGGTGAATATCGCGAGTCCAAGCATCCTAGAGTGATTTATCGTTATATCGAACGATTGCGAGAGCTGGAATGTGAATCCTTAGCTTCTTCCGATACAGAACGCGTGGAAACGGTGAATATCGCGATTCCGAGCCTCCTAGAGTGATTTATCGTTATATCGAACTATTGCGAGGGCGCGAAAGTGAATCCTTAGCTTCATTCGATACAGAACGTGTGGAAACGGTGAATATCGCGATTCCTAGCCTCCTAGAGTGATTTATCGTTATATCGAACTATTGCGAGGGCGCGAAAGTGAATCCTTAACTTCTGTCGGTACAAAACGATTGGAAAAGATGAATATCGCGATTCCGAGCCTCCTAGAGGGATTTATTGTTATATCGAACGTTTGAGAGGGCGCAAAAGTGAATCCTTAGCTTCTTTCGATACAGAACGTGTGGAAACGGTGAATATCACGATTCCGAGCCCCCTAGAGTGATTTATTGTTATATCGAACGTTTGGGAGGGCTGGGAAATGAATCCTAACCTTCTGTCGGTACAAAACGATTGGAAAAGGTGAAAATCGCGATTCCTAGACTCCTAGAGTGATTTAACGTTATATCGAACGATTGCGAGGGCTGGAATGTGAATCCTTAGCTTCTTTCGATACAGAACTTGTGGAAACGGTGCATATCGCGATTCCGAGCCTCCTAGAGTGATTTAACGTTATATCGAAGGATTGCGGGGGCTGGGAAGTGAATCTTTACCTTCTGTCGATACAGAACGATTGGAAAAGGTGAATATCGCGATTCCGAGCCTCCTAGAGTGATTTATCATTATATCGGACGATTGCGAGGGCGCGAAAGTGAATCCTTAGCTTCTTTCGATACAGAACGTGTGGAAACGGTGAATATCGCGAGTCCAAGCATCCTAGAGTGATTTATCGTTTATCGAACTATTGCGAGGGCGCGAAAGTGAATCCTTAGCTTCTTTCGATACAGAACGCGTGGAAACGGTGCATATCGCGATTCCGAGCCTCCTAGAGTGATTTATTGTTATATCGAACGTTTGGGAGGGCTGGGAAATGAATCCTAACCTTCTGTCGGTACAAAACGATTGGAAAAGATGAAAATCGCGATTCCTAGACTCCTAGAGTGATATAACGTTATATCGAACGATTGCGGGGGCTGGGATGTGTATCCTTAGCTTCTTTCGATACAGAACTTGTGGAAACGGTGCATAACGCGATTCCGAACCTCCTAGAGTGATTTAACGTTATATCGAAGGATTGCGGGGGCTGGGAAGTGAATCTTTACCTTCTGTCGATACAGAACGATTGGAAAAGGTGAATATCGCGATTCCGAGCCTCCTAGAGTGATTTATCATTATATCGGACGATTGCGAGGGCGCGAAAGTGAATCCTTAGCTTCTTTCGATACAGAACGTGTGGAAACGGTGAATATCGCGAGTCCAAGCATCCTAGAGTGATTTATCGTTATATCGAACGATTGCGAGAGCTGGAATGTGAATCCTTAGCTTCTTCCGATACAGAACGCGTGGAAACGGTGAATATCGCGATTCCGAGCCTCCTAGAGTGATTTATCGTTATATCGAACTATTGCGGGGGCTGGGATGTGTATCCTTAACTTCTGTCGGTACAAAACGATTGGAAAAGATGAATATCGCGATTCCGAGCCTCCTAGAGTGATTTATCGTTATATCCAACTATTGCGAGGGCTGGAAAGTGAATCTTTACCTTCTGTCGATACAGAACGATTGGAAAAGATGAATATCGCGATTCCGTGCCTCCTAGAGTGATTTATTGTTAAATCGAACGTTTGGGAGGGCTGCGAAATGAATCCTAACCTTCTGTCGGTACAAAACGTTTGGAAAAGGTGAATATCGCGATTCCGAGCCTCCTAGAGTGATTTATCGTTATATCGAACGATTGCGAGGGCTGGAATGTGAATCCTTAGCTTCTTTCGATACAGAACTTGTGGAAACGGTGCATAACGCGATTCCGAACCTCCTAGAGTGATTTAACGTTATATCGAAGGATTGCGGGGGCTGGGAAGTGAATCTTTACCTTCTGTCGATACAGAACGATTGGAAAAGGTGAATATCGCGATTCCGAGCCTCCTAGAGTGATTTATCATTATATCGGACGATTGCGAGGGCGCGAAAGTGAATCCTTAGCTTCTTTCGATACAGAACGTGTGGAAACGGTGAATATCGCGAGTCCAAGCATCCTAGAGTGATTTATCGTTATATCGAACGATTGCGAGAGCTGGAATGTGAATCCTTAGCTTCTTTCGATACAGAACTTGTGGAAACGGTGCATAACGCGATTCCGAACCTCCTAGAGTGATTTAACGTTATATCGAAGGATTGCGGGGGCTGGGAAGTGAATCTTTACCTTCTGTCGATACAGAACGATTGGAAAAGGTGAATATCGCGATTCCGAGCCTCCTAGAGTGATTTATCATTATATCGGACGATTGCGAGGGCGCGAAAGTGAATCCTTAGCTTCTTTCGATACAGAACGTGTGGAAACGGTGAATATCGCGAGTCCAAGCATCCTAGAGTGATTTATCGTTATATCGAACTATTGCGAGGGCGCGAAAGTGAATCCTTAGCTTCTTTCGATACAGAACTTGTGGAAACGGTGCATAACGCGATTCCGAACCTCCTAGAGTGATTTATCATTATATCGGACGATTGCGAGGGCGCGAAAGTGAATCCTTAGCTTCTTTCGATACAGAACGTGTGGAAACGGTGAATATCGCGAGTCCAAGCATCCTAGAGTGATTTATCGTTATATCGAACTATTGCGAGGGCGCGAAAGTGAATCCTTAGCTTCATTCGATACAGAACGTGTGGAAACGGTGAATATCGCGATTCCTAGCCTCCTAGAGTGATTTATCGTTATATCGAACTATTGCGAGGGCGCGAAAGTGAATCCTTAGCTTCTTTCGATACAGAACGCGTGGAAACGGTGAATATCGCTATTCCGAGCCTCCTAGAGTGATTTATCGTTATATCGAACTATTGCGAGGGCGCGAAAGTGAATCCTTAGCTTCATTCGATACAGAACGTGTGGAAACGGTGAATATCGCGATTCCTAGCCTCCTAGAGTGATTTAACGTTATATCGAACGTTTGGGAGGGCTGGGAAATGAATCCTAACCTTCTGTCGGTACAAAACGATTGGAAAAGATGAAAATCGCGATTCCTAGACTCCTAGAGTGATATAACGTTATATCGAACGATTGCGGGGGCTGGGATGTGTATCCTTAACTTCTGTCGGTACAAAACGCTTGGAAAAGATGAATATCGCGATTCCGTGCCTCCTAGAGTGATTTATTCTTAAATCGAACGTTTGGGAGGGCTGCGAAATGAATCCTAACCTTCTGTCGGTACAAAACGTTTGGAAAAGGTGAATATCGCGATTCCGAGCCTCCTAGAGTGATTTATCGTTATATCGAACGATTGCGAGGGCTGGAATGTGAATCCTTAGCTTCTTTCGATACAGAACTTGTGGAAACGGTGCATAACGCGATTCCGAACCTCCTAGAGTGACTTAACGTTATATCGAAGGATTGCGGGGGCTGGGAAGTGAATCTTTACCTTCTGTCGATACAGAACGATTGGAATAGGTGAATATCGCGATTCCGAGCCTCCTAGAGTGATTTATCATTATATCGGACGATTGCGAGGGCGCGAAAGTGAATCCTTAGCTTCTTTCGATACAGAACGTGTGGAAACGGTGAATATCGCGAGTCCAAGCATCCTAGAGTGATTTATCGTTATATCGAACGATTGCGAGAGCTGGAATGTGAATCCTTAGCTTCTTCCGATACAGAACGCGTGGAAACGGTGAATATCGCGATTCCGAGCCTCCTAGAGTGATTTATCGTTATATCGAACTATTGCGAGGGCGCGAAAGTGAATCCTTAGCTTCATTCGATACAGAACGTGTGGAAACGGTGAATATCGCGATTCCTAGCCTCCTAGAGTGATTTATCGTTATATCGAACGATTGCGAGAGCTGGAATGTGAATCCTTAGCTTCTTCCGATACAGAACGCGTGGAAACGGTGAATATCGCGATTCCGAGCCTCCTAGAGTGATTTATCGTTATATCGAACTATTGCGAGGGCGCGAAAGTGAATCCTTAGCTTCATTCGATACAGAACGTGTGGAAACGGTGAATATCGCGATTCCTAGCCTCCTAGAGTGATTTATCGTTATATCGAACTATTGCGAGGGCGCGAAAGTGAATCCTTAACTTCTGTCGGTACAAAACGATTGGAAAAGATGAATATCGCGATTCCGAGCCTCCTAGAGTGATTTATCGTTATATCGAACTATTGCGAGGGCGCGAAAGTGAATCCTTAGCTTCATTCGATACAGAACGTGTGGAAACGGTGAATATCGCGATTCCTAGCCTCCTAGAGTGATTTAACGTTATATCGAACAATTGCGGGGGCTGGGATGTGTATCCTTAACTTCTGTCGGTACAAAACGATTGGAAAAGATGAATATCGCGATTCCGAGCCTCCTAGAGTGATTTATCGTTATATCCAACTATTGCGAGGGCTGGAAAGTGAATCTTTACCTTCTGTCGATACAGAACGATTGGAAAAGATGAATATCGCGATTCCGTGCCTCCTAGAGTGATTTATCGTTATATCGAACGTTTGCGAGGGCTGGAAAGTGAATCCTTAGCTTCTTTCGATACAGAACGCTTGGAAAAGATGAATATCGCGATTCCGAGCCTCCTGGAGTGATTTATTGTTATATCGAACGTTTGGGAGGGCTGGGCAATGAATCCTAACCTTCAGTCGGTACAAAACGATTGGAAAAGATGAATATCGCGATTCCGAGCCTCCTGGAGTGATTTATTGTTATATCGAACGTTTGGGAGGGCTGGGCAATGAATCCTAACCTTCTGTCGGTACAAAACGATTGGAAAAGGTGAATATCGCGATTCCGAGCCTCCTAGAGTGATTTATCGTTATATCCAACTATTGCGAGGGCTGGGATGTGAATCCTTACCTTCTGTCGGTACAAGACGATTGGAAATGGTGAATATCGCAATTGCGTGCCATCTAGAGTAATTTATCGTTATATCGAACGATTGCGAGGGCGCAAAAGTGAATCCTTAGCTTCTTTCGATACAGAACGTGTGGAAACGGTGAATATCACGATTCCGAGCCCCCTAGAGTGATTTATTGTTATATCGAACGTTTGGGAGGGCTGGGAAATGAATCCTAACCTTCTGTCGGTACAAAACGATTGGAAAAGGTGAAAATCGCGATTCCTAGACTCCTAGAGTGATTTAACGTTATATCGAACGATTGCGGGGGCTGGGATGTGTATCCTTAACTTCTGTCGGTACAAAACGCTTGGAAAAGATGAATATCGCGATTCCGAGCCTCCTAGAGGGATTTATTGTTATATCGAACGTTTGGGAGGGCTGCGAAATGAATCCTAACCTTCTATCGGTACAAAACGTTTGGAAAAGGTGAATATCGCGTTTCCGAGCCTCCTAGAGTGATTTATCGTTATATCGAACGATTGCGAGGGCTGGAATGTGAATCCTTAGCTTCTTTCGATACAGAACTTGTGGAAACGGTGCATATCGCGATTCCGAGCCTCCTAGAGTGATTTAACGTTATATCGAAGGATTGCGGGGGCTGGGAAGTGAATCTTTACCTTCTGTCGATACAGAACGATTGGAAAAGGTGAATATCGCGATTCCGAGCCTCCTAGAGTGATTTATCGTTATATCGAACGTTTGCGAGGGCTGGAAAGTGAATCCTTAGCTTCTTTCGATACAGAACGCTTGGAAAAGATGAATATCGCGATTCCGAGCCTCCTGGAGTGATTTATTGTTATATCGAACGTTTGGGAGGGCTGGGCAATGAATCCTAACCTTCTGTCGGTACAAAACGATTGGAAAAGGTGAATATCGCGATTCCGAGCCTCCTAGAGTGATTTATCGTTATATCGAACGATTGCGAGGCCTGGAAAGTGAATCCTTAGCTTCATTCGATACAGAACGTGTGGAAACGGTGAATATCGCGATTCCTAGCCTCCTAGAGTGATTTAACGTTATATCGAACGATTGCGGGGGCTGGGAAGTGAATCCTTACCTTCTGTCGGTACAAAACGCTTGGAAAAGATGAATATCGCGATTCCGAGCCTCCTAGAGTGATTTATCGTTATATCGAACGATTGCGAGGGCTGGAAAGTGAATCCTTAGCTTCTTTCGATACAGAACGTGTGGAAACGGTGAATATCGCGATTCCGAGCCTCCTAGAGTGATTTATCGTTATATCGAACTATTGCGAGGGCGCGAAAGTGAATCCTTAGCTTCATTCGATACAGAACGTGTGGAAACGGTGAATATCGCGATTCTTAGCCTCCTAGAGTGATTTAACGTTATATCGAACGATTGCGGGGGCTGGGATGTGTATCCTTAACTTCTGTCGGTACAAAACGCTTGGAAAAGATGAATATCGCGATTCCGAGCCTTCTAGAGTGATGTTTTGTTATATCGAACGTTTGGGAGGGCTGGGAAATGAATCCTAACCTTCTGTCGGTACAAAACGATTGGAAAAGGTGAATATCGCGATTCCGAGCCTCCTAGAGTGATTTATCGTTATATCCAACTATTGCGAGGGCTGGGAAGTGAATCCTTACCTTCTGTCGGTACAAGACGATTGGAAAAGGTGAATATCGCTATTGCGTGCCTCCTAGGGTAATTTATCGTTATATCGAACGATTGCGAGCGCGCAAAAGTGAATCCTTAGCTTCTTTCGATACAGAACGTGTGGAAACAGTGAATATCGCGATTCCGAGCCCCCTAGAGTGATTTATTGTTATATCGAACGTTTGGGAGGGCTGGGAAATGAATCCTAACCTTCTGTCGGTACAAAACGATTGGAAAAGATGAAAATCGCGATTCCTAGACTCCTAGAGTGATATAACGTTATATCGAACGATTGCGGGGGCTGGGATGTGTATCCTTAACTTCTGTCGGTACAAAACGCTTGGAAAAGATGAATATCGCGATTCCGTGCCTCCTAGAGTGATTTATTGTTAAATCGAACGTTTGGGAGGGCTGCGAAATGAATCCTAACCTTCTGTCGGTACAAAACGTTTGGAAAAGGTGAATATCGCGATTCCGAGCCTCCTAGAGTGATTTATCGTTATATCGAACGTTTGGGAGGGCTGGGAAATGAATCCTAACCTTCTGTCGGTACAAAACGATTGGAAAAGATGAAAATCGCGATTCCGAGCCTCCTAGAGTGATTTATCGTTATATCGAACGATGGCGAGGGCTGGAATGTGAATCCTTAGCTTCTTTCGATACAGAACCTGTGGAAACGGTGCATAACGCGATTCCGAACCTCCTAGAGTGATTTAACGTTATATCGAAGGATTGCGGGGGCTGGGAAGTGAATCTTTACCTTCTGTCGATACAGAACGATTGGAAAAGGTGAATATCGCGATTCCGAGCCTCCTAGAGTGATTTATCATTATATCGGACGATTGCGAGGGCGCGAAAGTGAATCCTTAGCTTCTTTCGATACAGAACGTGTGGAAACGGTGAATATCGCGAGTCCAAGCATCCTAGAGTGATTTATCGTTATATCGAACGATTGCGAGAGCTGGAATGTGAATCCTTAGCTTCTTCCGATACAGAACGCGTGGAAACGGTGAATATCGCGATTCCGAGCCTCCTAGAGTGATTTATCGTTATATCGAACTATTGCGAGGGCGCGAAAGTGAATCCTTAGCTTCATTCGATACAGAACGTGTGGAAACGGTGAATATCGCGATTCCTAGCCTCCTAGAGTGATTTATCGTTATATCGAACTATTGCGAGGGCGCGAAAGTGAATCCTTAACTTCTGTCGGTACAAAACGATTGGAAAAGATGAATATCGCGATTCCGAGCCTCCTAGAGGGATTTATTGTTATATCGAACGTTTGAGAGGGCGCAAAAGTGAATCCTTAGCTTCTTTCGATACAGAACGTGTGGAAACGGTGAATATCACGATTCCGAGCCCCCTAGAGTGATTTATTGTTATATCGAACGTTTGGGAGGGCTGGGAAATGAATCCTAACCTTCTGTCGGTACAAAACGATTGGAAAAGGTGAAAATCGCGATTCCTAGACTCCTAGAGTGATTTAACGTTATATCGAACGATTGCGAGGGCTGGAATGTGAATCCTTAGCTTCTTTCGATACAGAACTTGTGGAAACGGTGCATATCGCGATTCCGAGCCTCCTAGAGTGATTTAACGTTATATCGAAGGATTGCGGGGGCTGGGAAGTGAATCTTTACCTTCTGTCGATACAGAACGATTGGAAAAGGTGAATATCGCGATTCCGAGCCTCCTAGAGTGATTTATCATTATATCGGACGATTGCGAGGGCGCGAAAGTGAATCCTTAGCTTCTTTCGATACAGAACGTGTGGAAACGGTGAATATCGCGAGTCCAAGCATCCTAGAGTGATTTATCGTTTATCGAACTATTGCGAGGGCGCGAAAGTGAATCCTTAGCTTCTTTCGATACAGAACGCGTGGAAACGGTGCATATCGCGATTCCGAGCCTCCTAGAGTGATTTATTGTTATATCGAACGTTTGGGAGGGCTGGGAAATGAATCCTAACCTTCTGTCGGTACAAAACGATTGGAAAAGATGAAAATCGCGATTCCTAGACTCCTAGAGTGATATAACGTTATATCGAACGATTGCGGGGGCTGGGATGTGTATCCTTAGCTTCTTTCGATACAGAACTTGTGGAAACGGTGCATAACGCGATTCCGAACCTCCTAGAGTGATTTAACGTTATATCGAAGGATTGCGGGGGCTGGGAAGTGAATCTTTACCTTCTGTCGATACAGAACGATTGGAAAAGGTGAATATCGCGATTCCGAGCCTCCTAGAGTGATTTATCATTATATCGGACGATTGCGAGGGCGCGAAAGTGAATCCTTAGCTTCTTTCGATACAGAACGTGTGGAAACGGTGAATATCGCGAGTCCAAGCATCCTAGAGTGATTTATCGTTATATCGAACGATTGCGAGAGCTGGAATGTGAATCCTTAGCTTCTTCCGATACAGAACGCGTGGAAACGGTGAATATCGCGATTCCGAGCCTCCTAGAGTGATTTATCGTTATATCGAACTATTGCGGGGGCTGGGATGTGTATCCTTAACTTCTGTCGGTACAAAACGATTGGAAAAGATGAATATCGCGATTCCGAGCCTCCTAGAGTGATTTATCGTTATATCCAACTATTGCGAGGGCTGGAAAGTGAATCTTTACCTTCTGTCGATACAGAACGATTGGAAAAGATGAATATCGCGATTCCGTGCCTCCTAGAGTGATTTATTGTTAAATCGAACGTTTGGGAGGGCTGCGAAATGAATCCTAACCTTCTGTCGGTACAAAACGTTTGGAAAAGGTGAATATCGCGATTCCGAGCCTCCTAGAGTGATTTATCGTTATATCGAACGATTGCGAGGGCTGGAATGTGAATCCTTAGCTTCTTTCGATACAGAACTTGTGGAAACGGTGCATAACGCGATTCCGAACCTCCTAGAGTGATTTAACGTTATATCGAAGGATTGCGGGGGCTGGGAAGTGAATCTTTACCTTCTGTCGATACAGAACGATTGGAAAAGGTGAATATCGCGATTCCGAGCCTCCTAGAGTGATTTATCATTATATCGGACGATTGCGAGGGCGCGAAAGTGAATCCTTAGCTTCTTTCGATACAGAACGTGTGGAAACGGTGAATATCGCGAGTCCAAGCATCCTAGAGTGATTTATCGTTATATCGAACGATTGCGAGAGCTGGAATGTGAATCCTTAGCTTCTTTCGATACAGAACTTGTGGAAACGGTGCATAACGCGATTCCGAACCTCCTACAGTGATTTAACGTTATATCGAAGGATTGCGGGGGCTGGGAAGTGAATCTTTACCTTCTGTCGATACAGAACGATTGGAAAAGGTGAATATCGCGATTCCGAGCCTCCTAGAGTGATTTATCATTATATCGGACGATTGCGAGGGCGCGAAAGTGAATCCTTAGCTTCTTTCGATACAGAACGTGTGGAAACGGTGAATATCGCGAGTCCAAGCATCCTAGAGTGATTTATCGTTATATCGAACTATTGCGAGGGCGCGAAAGTGAATCCTTAGCTTCTTTCGATACAGAACTTGTGGAAACGGTGCATAACGCGATTCCGAACCTCCTAGAGTGATTTATCATTATATCGGACGATTGCGAGGGCGCGAAAGTGAATCCTTAGCTTCTTTCGATACAGAACGTGTGGAAACGGTGAATATCGCGAGTCCAAGCATCCTAGAGTGATTTATCGTTATATCGAACTATTGCGAGGGCGCGAAAGTGAATCCTTAGCTTCATTCGATACAGAACGTGTGGAAACGGTGAATATCGCGATTCCTAGCCTCCTAGAGTGATTTATCGTTATATCGAACTATTGCGAGGGCGCGAAAGTGAATCCTTAGCTTCTTTCGATACAGAACGCGTGGAAACGGTGAATATCGCTATTCCGAGCCTCCTAGAGTGATTTATCGTTATATCGAACTATTGCGAGGGCGCGAAAGTGAATCCTTAGCTTCATTCGATACAGAACGTGTGGAAACGGTGAATATCGCGATTCCTAGCCTCCTAGAGTGATTTAACGTTATATCGAACGTTTGGGAGGGCTGGGAAATGAATCCTAACCTTCTGTCGGTACAAAACGATTGGAAAAGATGAAAATCGCGATTCCTAGACTCCTAGAGTGATATAACGTTATATCGAACGATTGCGGGGGCTGGGATGTGTATCCTTAACTTCTGTCGGTACAAAACGCTTGGAAAAGATGAATATCGCGATTCCGTGCCTCCTAGAGTGATTTATTCTTAAATCGAACGTTTGGGAGGGCTGCGAAATGAATCCTAACCTTCTGTCGGTACAAAACGTTTGGAAAAGGTGAATATCGCGATTCCGAGCCTCCTAGAGTGATTTATCGTTATATCGAACGATTGCGAGGGCTGGAATGTGAATCCTTAGCTTCTTTCGATACAGAACTTGTGGAAACGGTGCATAACGCGATTCCGAACCTCCTAGAGTGATTTAACGTTATATCGAAGGATTGCGGGGGCTGGGAAGTGAATCTTTACCTTCTGTCGATACAGAACGATTGGAATAGGTGAATATCGCGATTCCGAGCCTCCTAGAGTGATTTATCATTATATCGGACGATTGCGAGGGCGCGAAAGTGAATCCTTAGCTTCTTTCGATACAGAACGTGTGGAAACGGTGAATATCGCGAGTCCAAGCATCCTAGAGTGATTTATCGTTATATCGAACGATTGCGAGAGCTGGAATGTGAATCCTTAGCTTCTTCCGATACAGAACGCGTGGAAACGGTGAATATCGCGATTCCGAGCCTCCTAGAGTGATTTATCGTTATATCGAACTATTGCGAGGGCGCGAAAGTGAATCCTTAGCTTCATTCGATACAGAACGTGTGGAAACGGTGAATATCGCGATTCCTAGCCTCCTAGAGTGATTTATCGTTATATCGAACGATTGCGAGAGCTGGAATGTGAATCCTTAGCTTCTTCCGATACAGAACGCGTGGAAACGGTGAATATCGCGATTCCGAGCCTCCTAGAGTGATTTATCGTTATATCGAACTATTGCGAGGGCGCGAAAGTGAATCCTTAGCTTCATTCGATACAGAACGTGTGGAAACGGTGAATATCGCGATTCCTAGCCTCCTAGAGTGATTTATCGTTATATCGAACTATTGCGAGGGCGCGAAAGTGAATCCTTAACTTCTGTCGGTACAAAACGATTGGAAAAGATGAATATCGCGATTCCGAGCCTCCTAGAGTGATTTATCGTTATATCGAACTATTGCGAGGGCGCGAAAGTGAATCCTTAGCTTCATTCGATACAGAACGTGTGGAAACGGTGAATATCGCGATTCCTAGCCTCCTAGAGTGATTTAACGTTATATCGAACAATTGCGGGGGCTGGGATGTGTATCCTTAACTTCTGTCGGTACAAAACGATTGGAAAAGATGAATATCGCGATTCCGAGCCTCCTAGAGTGATTTATCGTTATATCCAACTATTGCGAGGGCTGGAAAGTGAATCTTTACCTTCTGTCGATACAGAACGATTGGAAAAGATGAATATCGCGATTCCGTGCCTCCTTGAGTGATTTATCGTTATATCGAACGTTTGCGAGGGCTGGAAAGTGAATCCTTAGCTTCTTTCGATACAGAACGCTTGGAAAAGATGAATATCGCGATTCCGAGCCTCCTGGAGTGATTTATTGTTATATCGAACGTTTGGGAGGGCTGGGCAATGAATCCTAACCTTCAGTCGGTACAAAACGATTGGAAAAGATGAATATCGCGATTCCGAGCCTCCTGGAGTGATTTATTGTTATATCGAACGTTTGGGAGGGCTGGGCAATGAATCCTAACCTTCTGTCGGTACAAAACGATTGGAAAAGGTGAATATCGCGATTCCGAGCCTCCTAGAGTGATTTATCGTTATATCCAACTATTGCGAGGGCTGGGATGTGAATCCTTACCTTCTGTCGGTACAAGACGATTGGAAATGGTGAATATCGCAATTGCGTGCCATCTAGAGTAATTTATCGTTATATCGAACGATTGCGAGGGCGCAAAAGTGAATCCTTAGCTTCTTTCGATACAGAACGTGTGGAAACGGTGAATATCACGATTCCGAGCCCCCTAGAGTGATTTATTGTTATATCGAACGTTTGGGAGGGCTGGGAAATGAATCCTAACCTTCTGTCGGTACAAAACGATTGGAAAAGGTGAAAATCGCGATTCCTAGACTCCTAGAGTGATTTAACGTTATATCGAACGATTGCGGGGGCTGGGATGTGTATCCTTAACTTCTGTCGGTACAAAACGCTTGGAAAAGATGAATATCGCGATTCCGAGCCTCCTAGAGGGATTTATTGTTATATCGAACGTTTGGGAGGGCTGCGAAATGAATCCTAACCTTCTATCGGTACAAAACGTTTGGAAAAGGTGAATATCGCGTTTCCGAGCCTCCTAGAGTGATTTATCGTTATATCGAACGATTGCGAGGGCTGGAATGTGAATCCTTAGCTTCTTTCGATACAGAACTTGTGGAAACGGTGCATATCGCGATTCCGAGCCTCCTAGAGTGATTTAACGTTATATCGAAGGATTGCGGGGGCTGGGAAGTGAATCTTTACCTTCTGTCGATACAGAACGATTGGAAAAGGTGAATATCGCGATTCCGAGCCTCCTAGAGTGATTTATCATTATATCGGACGATTGCGAGGGCGCGAAAGTAAATCCTTAGCTTCTTTCGATACAGAACGTGTGGAAACGGTGAATATCGCGAGTCCAAGCATCCTAGAGTGATTTATCGTTATATCGAACGATTGCGAGAGCTGGAATGTGAATCCTTAGCTTCTTCCGATACAGAACGCGTGGAAACGGTGAATATCGCGATTCCGAGCCTCCTAGAGTGATTTATCGTTATATCGAACTATTGCGAGGGCGCGAAAGTGAATCCTTAGCTTCATTCGATACAGAACGTGTGGAAACGGTGAATATCGCGATTCCTAGCCTCCTAGAGTGATTTATCGTTATATCGAACTATTGCGAGGGCGCGAAAGTGAATCCTTAGCTTCTTTCGATACAGAACGCGTGGAAACGGTGCATATCGCGATTCCGAGCCTCCTAGAGTGATTTATTGTTATATCGAACGTTTGGGAGGGCTGGGAAATGAATCCTAACCTTCTGTCGGTACAAAACGATTGGAAAAGGTGAATATCGCGATTCCTAGACTCCTAGAGTGATATAACGTTATATCGAACGATTGCGGGGGCTGGGATGTGTATCCTTAACTTCTGTCGGTACAAAACGCTTGGAAAAATGAATATCGCGATTCTGTGCCTCCTAGAGTGATTTATTGTTAAATCGAACGTTTGGGAGGGCTGCGAAATGAATCCTAACCTTCTGTCGGTACAAAACGTTTGGAAAAGGTGAATATCGCGATTCCGAGCCTCCTAGAGTGATTTATCATTATATCGGACGATTGCGAGGGCGCGAAAGTGAATCCTTAGCTTCTTTCGATACAGAACGTGTGGAAACGGTGAATATCGCGTGTCCAAGCATCCTAGAGTGATTTATCGTTATATCGAACGATTGCGAGAGCTGGAATGTGAATCCTTAGCTTCTTCCGATACAGAACGCGTGGAAACGGTGAATATCGCGATTCCGAGCCTCCTAGAGTGATTTATCGTTATATCGAACTATTGCGAGGGCGCGAAAGTGAATCCTTAGCTTCATTCGATACAGAACGTGTGGAAACGGTGAATATCGCGATTCCTAGCCCCCTAGAGTGATTTATCGTTATATCGAACTATTGCGAGGGCGCGAAAGTGAATCCTTAACTTCTGTCGGTACAAAACGATTGGAAAAGATGAATATCGCGATTCCGAGCCTCCTAGAGTGATTTATCGTTATATCGAACTATTGCGAGGGCGCGAAAGTGAATCCTTAGCTTCATTCGATACAGAACGTGTGGAAACGGTGAATATCGCGATTCCTAGCCTCCTAGAGTGATTTAACGTTATATCGAACAATTGCGGGGGCTGGGATGTGTATCCTTAACTTCTGTCGGTACAAAACGATTGGAAAAGATGAATATCGCGATTCCGAGCCTCCTAGAGTGATTTATCATTATATCGGACGATTGCGAGGGCGCGAAAGTGAATCCTTAGCTTCTTTCGATACAGAACGTGTGGAAACGGTGAATATCGCGAGTCCAAGCATCCTAGAGTGATTTATCGTTATATCGAACGATTGCGAGAGCTGGAATGTGAATCCTTAGCTTCTTCCGATACAGAACGCGTGGAAACGGTGAATATCGCGATTCCGAGCCTCCTAGAGTGATTTATCGTTATATCGAACTATTGCGGGGGCTGGGATGTGTATCCTTAACTTCTGTCGGTACAAAACGATTGGAAAAGATGAATATCGCGATTCCGAGCCTCCTAGAGTGATTTATCGTTATATCCAACTATTGCGAGGGCTGGATAGTGAATCTTTACCTTCTGTCGATACAGAACGATTGGAAAAGATGAATATCGCGATTCCGTGCCTCCTAGAGTGATTTATTGTTAAATCGAACGTTTGGGAGGGCTGCGAAATGAATCCTAACCTTCTGTCGGTACAAAACGTTTGGAAAAGGTGAATATCGCGATTCCGAGCCTCCTAGAGTGATTTATCGTTATATCGAACGATTGCGAGGGCTGGAATGTGAATCCTTAGCTTCTTTCGATACAGAACTTGTGGAAACGGTGCATAACGCGATTCCGAACCTCCTAGAGTGATTTAACGTTATATCGAAGGATTGCGGGGGCTGGGAAGTGAATCTTTACCTTCTGTCGATACAGAACGATTGGAAAAGGTGAATATCGCGATTCCGAGCCTCCTAGAGTGATTTATCATTATATCGGACGATTGCGAGGGCGCGAAAGTGAATCCTTAGCTTCTTTCGATACAGAACGTGTGGAAACGGTGAATATCGCGAGTCCAAGCATCCTAGAGTGATTTATCGTTATATCGAACGATTGCGAGAGCTGGAATGTGAATCCTTAGCTTCTTCCGATACAGAACGCGTGGAAACGGTGAATATCGCGATTCCGAGCCTCCTAGAGTGATTTATCGTTATATCGAACTATTGCGGGGGCTGGGATGTGTATCCTTAACTTCTGTCGGTACAAAACGATTGGAAAAGATGAATATCGCGATTCCGAGCCTCCTAGAGTGATTTATCGTTATATCCAACTATTGCGAGGGCTGGAAAGTGAATCTTTACCTTCTGTCGATACAGAACGATTGGAAAAGATGAATATCGCGATTCCGAGCCTCCTAGAGTGATTTATCGTTATATCGAACGTTTGCGAGGGCTGGAAAGTGAATCCTTAGCTTCTTTCGATACAGAACGCTTGGAAAAGATGAATATCGCGATTCCGAGCCTCCTGGAGTGATTTATTGTTATATCGAACGTTTGGGAGGGCTGGGCAATGAATCCTAACCTTCTGTCGGTACAAAACGATGGGAAAAGGTGAATATCGCGATTCCGAGCCTCCTAGAGTGATTTATCGTTATATCCAACTATTGCGAGGGCTGGGAAGTGAATCCTTACCTTCTGTCGGTACAAGACGATTGGAAAAGGTGAATATCGCAATTGCGTGCCATCTAGAGTAATTTATCGTTATATCGAACGATTGCGAGGGCGCAAAAGTGAATCCTTAGCTTCTTTCGATACAGAACGTGTGGAAACGGTGAATATCACGATTCCGAGCCCCCTAGAGTGATTTATTGTTATATCGAACGTTTGGGAGGGCTGGGAAATGAATCCTAACCTTCTGTCGGTAGAAAACGATTGGAAAAGGTGAAAATCGCGATTCCTAGACTCCTAGAGTGATTTAACGTTATATCGAACGATTGCGGGGGCTGGGATGTGTATCCTTAACTTCTGTCGGTACAAAACGCTTGGAAAAGATGAATATCGCGATTCCGAGCCTCCTAGAGGGATTTATTGTTATATCGAACGTTTGAGAGGGCGCAAAAGTGAATCCTTAGCTTCTTTCGATACAGAACGTGTGGAAACGGTGAATATCACGATTCCGAGCCCCCTAGAGTGATTTATTGTTATATCGAACGTTTGGGAGGGCTGGGAAATGAATCCTAACCTTCTGTCGGTACAAAACGATTGGAAAAGGTGAAAATCGCGATTCCTAGACTCCTAGAGTGATTTAACGTTATATCGAACGATTGCGAGGGCTGGAATGTGAATCCTTAGCTTCTTTCGATACAGAACTTGTGGAAACGGTGCATATCGCGATTCCGAGCCTCCTAGAGTGATTTATCATTATATCGGACGATTGCGAGGGCGCGAAAGTGAATCCTTAGCTTCTTTCGATACAGAACGTGTGGAAACGGTGAATATCGCGAGTCCAAGCATCCTAGAGTGATTTATCGTTATATCGAACGATTGCGAGAGCTGGAATGTGAATCCTTAGCTTCTTCCGATACAGAACGCGTGGAAACGGTGAATATCGCGATTCCGAGCCTCCTAGAGTGATTTATCGTTATATCGAACTATTGCGGGGGCTGGGATGTGTATCCTTAACTTCTGTCGGTACAAAACGATTGGAAAAGATGAATATCGCGATTCCGAGCCTCCTAGAGTGATTTATCGTTATATCCAACTATTGCGAGGGCTGGAAAGTGAATCTTTACCTTCTGTCGATACAGAACGATTGGAAAAGATGAATATCGCGATTCCGTGCCTCCTAGAGTGATTTATTGTTAAATCGAACGTTTGGGAGGGCTGCGAAATGAATCCTAACCTTCTGTCGGTACAAAACGTTTGGAAAAGGTGAATATCGCGATTCCGAGCCTCCTAGAGTGATTTATCGTTATATCGAACGATTGCGAGGGCTGGAATGTGAATCCTTAGCTTCTTTCGATACAGAACTTGTGGAAACGGTGCATAACGCGATTCCGAACCTCCTAGAGTGATTTAACGTTATATCGAAGGATTGCGGGGGCTGGGAAGTGAATCTTTACCTTCTGTCGATACAGAACGATTGGAAAAGGTGAATATCGCGATTCCGAGCCTCCTAGAGTGATTTATCATTATATCGGACGATTGCGAGGGCGCGAAAGTGAATCCTTAGCTTCTTTCGATACAGAACGTGTGGAAACGGTGAATATCGCGAGTCCAAGCATCCTAGAGTGATTTATCGTTATATCGAACGATTGCGAGAGCTGGAATGTGAATCCTTAGCTTCTTTCGATACAGAACTTGTGGAAACGGTGCATAACGCGATTCCGAACCTCCTAGAGTGATTTAACGTTATATCGAAGGATTGCGGGGGCTGGGAAGTGAATCTTTACCTTCTGTCGATACAGAACGATTGGAAAAGGTGAATATCGCGATTCCGAGCCTCCTAGAGTGATTTATCATTATATCGGACGATTGCGAGGGCGCGAAAGTGAATCCTTAGCTTCTTTCGATACAGAACGTGTGGAAACGGTGAATATCGCGAGTCCAAGCATCCTAGAGTGATTTATCGTTATATCGAACTATTGCGAGGGCGCGAAAGTGAATCCTTAGCTTCTTTCGATACAGAACTTGTGGAAACGGTGCATAACGCGATTCCGAACCTCCTAGAGTGATTTATCATTATATCGGACGATTGCGAGGGCGCGAAAGTGAATCCTTAGCTTCTTTCGATACAGAACGTGTGGAAACGGTGAATATCGCGAGTCCAAGCATCCTAGAGTGATTTATCGTTATATCGAACTATTGCGAGGGCGCGAAAGTGAATCCTTAGCTTCATTCGATACAGAACGTGTGGAAACGGTGAATATCGCGATTCCTAGCCTCCTAGAGTGATTTATCGTTATATCGAACTATTGCGAGGGCGCGAAAGTGAATCCTTAGCTTCTTTCGATACAGAACGCGTGGAAACGGTGAATATCGCTATTCCGAGCCTCCTAGAGTGATTTATCGTTATATCGAACTATTGCGAGGGCGCGAAAGTGAATCCTTAGCTTCATTCGATACAGAACGTGTGGAAACGGTGAATATCGCGATTCCTAGCCTCCTAGAGTGATTTAACGTTATATCGAACGTTTGGGAGGGCTGGGAAATGAATCCTAACCTTCTGTCGGTACAATACGATTGGAAAAGATGAAAATCGCGATTCCTAGACTCCTAGAGTGATATAACGTTATATCGAACGATTGCGGGGGCTGGGATGTGTATCCTTAACTTCTGTCGGTACAAAACGCTTGGAAAAGATGAATATCGCGATTCCGTGCCTCCTAGAGTGATTTATTCTTAAATCGAACGTTTGGGAGGGCTGCGAAATGAATCCTAACCTTCTGTCGGTACAAAACGTTTGGAAAAGGTGAATATCGCGATTCCGAGCCTCCTAGAGTGATTTATCGTTATATCGAACGATTGCGAGGGCTGGAATGTGAATCCTTAGCTTCTTTCGATACAGAACTTGTGGAAACGGTGCATAACGCGATTCCGAACCTCCTAGAGTGATTTAACGTTATATCGAAGGATTGCGGGGGCTGGGAAGTGAATCTTTACCTTCTGTCGATACAGAACGATTGGAATAGGTGAATATCGCGATTCCGAGCCTCCTAGAGTGATTTATCATTATATCGGACGATTGCGAGGGCGCGAAAGTGAATCCTTAGCTTCTTTCGATACAGAACGTGTGGAAACGGTGAATATCGCGAGTCCAAGCATCCTAGAGTGATTTATCGTTATATCGAACGATTGCGAGAGCTGGAATGTGAATCCTTAGCTTCTTCCGATACAGAACGCGTGGAAACGGTGAATATCGCGATTCCGAGCCTCCTAGAGTGATTTATCGTTATATCGAACTATTGCGAGGGCGCGAAAGTGAATCCTTAGCTTCATTCGATACAGAACGTGTGGAAACGGTGAATATCGCGATTCCTAGCCTCCTAGAGTGATTTATCGTTATATCGAACGATTGCGAGAGCTGGAATGTGAATCCTTAGCTTCTTCCGATACAGAACGCGTGGAAACGGTGAATATCGCGATTCCGAGCCTCCTAGAGTGATTTATCGTTATATCGAACTATTGCGAGGGCGCGAAAGTGAATCCTTAGCTTCATTCGATACAGAACGTGTGGAAACGGTGAATATCGCGATTCCTAGCCTCCTAGAGTGATTTATCGTTATATCGAACTATTGCGAGGGCGCGAAAGTGAATCCTTAACTTCTGTCGGTACAAAACGATTGGAAAAGATGAATATCGCGATTCCGAGCCTCCTAGAGTGATTTATCGTTATATCGAACTATTGCGAGGGCGCGAAAGTGAATCCTTAGCTTCATTCGATACAGAACGTGTGGAAACGGTGAATATCGCGATTCCTAGCCTCCTAGAGTGATTTAACGTTATATCGAACAATTGCGGGGGCTGGGATGTGTATCCTTAACTTCTGTCGGTACAAAACGATTGGAAAAGATGAATATCGCGATTCCGAGCCTCCTAGAGTGATTTATCGTTATATCCAACTATTGCGAGGGCTGGAAAGTGAATCTTTACCTTCTGTCGATACAGAACGATTGGAAAAGATGAATATCGCGATTCCGTGCCTCCTTGAGTGATTTATCGTTATATCGAACGTTTGCGAGGGCTGGAAAGTGAATCCTTAGCTTCTTTCGATACAGAACGCTTGGAAAAGATGAATATCGCGATTCCGAGCCTCCTGGAGTGATTTATTGTTATATCGAACGTTTGGGAGGGCTGGGCAATGAATCCTAACCTTCAGTCGGTACAAAACGATTGGAAAAGATGAATATCGCGATTCCGAGCCTCCTGGAGTGATTTATTGTTATATCGAACGTTTGGGAGGGCTGGGCAATGAATCCTAACCTTCTGTCGGTACAAAACGATTGGAAAAGGTGAATATCGCGATTCCGAGCCTCCTAGAGTGATTTATCGTTATATCCAACTATTGCGAGGGCTGGGATGTGAATCCTTACCTTCTGTCGGTACAAGACGATTGGAAATGGTGAATATCGCAATTGCGTGCCATCTAGAGTAATTTATCGTTATATCGAACGATTGCGAGGGCGCAAAAGTGAATCCTTAGCTTCTTTCGATACAGAACGTGTGGAAACGGTGAATATCACGATTCCGAGCCCCCTAGAGTGATTTATTGTTATATCGAACGTTTGGGAGGGCTGGGAAATGAATCCTAACCTTCTGTCGGTACAAAACGATTGGAAAAGGTGAAAATCGCGATTCCTAGACTCCTAGAGTGATTTAACGTTATATCGAACGATTGCGGGGGCTGGGATGTGTATCCTTAACTTCTGTCGGTACAAAACGCTTGGAAAAGATGAATATCGCGATTCCGAGCCTCCTAGAGGGATTCATTGTTATATCGAACGTTTGGGAGGGCTGCGAAATGAATCCTAACCTTCTATCGGTACAAAACGTTTGGAAAAGGTGAATATCGCGTTTCCGAGCCTCCTAGAGTGATTTATCGTTATATCGAACGATTGCGAGGGCTGGAATGTGAATCCTTAGCTTCTTTCGATACAGAACTTGTGGAAACGGTGCATATCGCGATTCCGAGCCTCCTAGAGTGATTTAACGTTATATCGAAGGATTGCGGGGGCTGGGAAGTGAATCTTTACCTTCTGTCGATACAGAACGATTGGAAAAGGTGAATATCGCGATTCCGAGCCTCCTAGAGTGATTTATCATTATATCGGACGATTGCGAGGGCGCGAAAGTAAATCCTTAGCTTCTTTCGATACAGAACGTGTGGAAACGGTGAATATCGCGAGTCCAAGCATCCTAGAGTGATTTATCGTTATATCGAACGATTGCGAGAGCTGGAATGTGAATCCTTAGCTTCTTCCGATACAGAACGCGTGGAAACGGTGAATATCGCGATTCCGAGCCTCCTAGAGTGATTTATCGTTATATCGAACTATTGCGAGGGCGCGAAAGTGAATCCTTAGCTTCATTCGATACAGAACGTGTGGAAACGGTGAATATCGCGATTCCTAGCCTCCTAGAGTGATTTATCGTTATATCGAACTATTGCGAGGGCGCGAAAGTGAATCCTTAGCTTCTTTCGATACAGAACGCGTGGAAACGGTGCATATCGCGATTCCGAGCCTCCTAGAGTGATTTATTGTTATATCGAACGTTTGGGAGGGCTGGGAAATGAATCCTAACCTTCTGTCGGTACAAAACGATTGGAAAAGGTGAATATCGCGATTCCTAGACTCCTAGAGTGATATAACGTTATATCGAACGATTGCGGGGGCTGGGATGTGTATCCTTAACTTCTGTCGGTACAAAACGCTTGGAAAAATGAATATCGCGATTCTGTGCCTCCTAGAGTGATTTATTGTTAAATCGAACGTTTGGGAGGGCTGCGAAATGAATCCTAACCTTCTGTCGGTACAAAACGTTTGGAAAAGGTGAATATCGCGATTCCGAGCCTCCTAGAGTGATTTATCATTATATCGGACGATTGCGAGGGCGCGAAAGTGAATCCTTAGCTTCTTTCGATACAGAACGTGTGGAAACGGTGAATATCGCGTGTCCAAGCATCCTAGAGTGATTTATCGTTATATCGAACGATTGCGAGAGCTGGAATGTGAATCCTTAGCTTCTTCCGATACAGAACGCGTGGAAACGGTGAATATCGCGATTCCGAGCCTCCTAGAGTGATTTATCGTTATATCGAACTATTGCGAGGGCGCGAAAGTGAATCCTTAGCTTCATTCGATACAGAACGTGTGGAAACGGTGAATATCGCGATTCCTAGCCCCCTAGAGTGATTTATCGTTATATCGAACTATTGCGAGGGCGCGAAAGTGAATCCTTAACTTCTGTCGGTACAAAACGATTGGAAAAGATGAATATCGCGATTCCGAGCCTCCTAGAGTGATTTATCGTTATATCGAACTATTGCGAGGGCGCGAAAGTGAATCCTTAGCTTCATTCGATACAGAACGTGTGGAAACGGTGAATATCGCGATTCCTAGCCTCCTAGAGTGATTTAACGTTATATCGAACAATTGCGGGGGCTGGGATGTGTATCCTTAACTTCTGTCGGTACAAAACGATTGGAAAAGATGAATATCGCGATTCCGAGCCTCCTAGAGTGATTTATCATTATATCGGACGATTGCGAGGGCGCGAAAGTGAATCCTTAGCTTCTTTCGATACAGAACGCTTGGAAAAGATGAATATCGCGATTCCGAGCCTCCTGGAGTGATTTATTGTTATATCGAACGTTTGGGAGGGCTGGGCAATGAATCCTAACCTTCTGTCGGTACAAAACGATGGGAAAAGGTGAATATCGCGATTCCGAGCCTCCTAGAGTGATTTATCGTTATATCCAACTATTGCGAGGGCTGGGAAGTGAATCCTTACCTTCTGTCGGTACAAGACGATTGGAAAAGGTGAATATCGCAATTGCGTGCCATCTAGAGTAATTTATCGTTATATCGAACGATTGCGAGGGCGCAAAAGTGAATCCTTAGCTTCTTTCGATACAGAACGTGTGGAAACGGTGAATATCACGATTCCGAGCCCCCTAGAGTGATTTATTGTTATATCGAACGTTTGGGAGGGCTGGGAAATGAATCCTAACCTTCTGTCGGTAGAAAACGATTGGAAAAGGTGAAAATCGCGATTCCTAGACTCCTAGAGTGATTTAACGTTATATCGAACGATTGCGGGGGCTGGGATGTGTATCCTTAACTTCTGTCGGTACAAAACGCTTGGAAAAGATGAATATCGCGATTCCGAGCCTCCTAGAGGGATTTATTGTTATATCGAACGTTTGAGAGGGCGCAAAAGTGAATCCTTAGCTTCTTTCGATACAGAACGTGTGGAAACGGTGAATATCACGATTCCGAGCCCCCTAGAGTGATTTATTGTTATATCGAACGTTTGGGAGGGCTGGGAAATGAATCCTAACCTTCTGTCGGTACAAAACGATTGGAAAAGGTGAAAATCGCGATTCCTAGACTCCTAGAGTGATTTAACGTTATATCGAACGATTGCGAGGGCTGGAATGTGAATCCTTAGCTTCTTTCGATACAGAACTTGTGGAAACGGTGCATATCGCGATTCCGAGCCTCCTAGAGTGATTTAACGTTATATCGAAGGATTGCGGGGGCTGGGAAGTGAATCTTTACCTTCTGTCGATACAGAACGATTGGAAAATGTGAATATCGCGATTCCGAGCCTCCTAGAGTGATTTATCATTATATCGGACGATTGCGAGGGCGCGAAAGTGAATCCTTAGCTTCTTTCGATACAGAACGTGTGGAAACGGTGAATATCGCGAGTCCAAGCATCCTAGAGTGATTTATCGTTATATCGAACTATTGCGAGGGCGCGAAAGTGAATCCTTAGCTTCTTTCGATACAGAACGCGTGGAAACGGTGCATATCGCGATTCCGAGCCTCCTAGAGTGATTTATTGTTATATCGAACGTTTGGGAGGGCTGGGAAATGAATCCTAACCTTCTGTCGGTACAAAACGATTGGAAAAGGTGAATATCGCGATTCCGAGCCTCCTAGAGTGATTTATCGTTATATCCAACTATTGCGAGGGCTGGGAAGTGAATCCTTACCTTCTGTCGGTACAAGACGATTGGAAAAGGTGAATATCGCAATTGCGTGCCTTCTAGAGTAATTTATCGTTATATCGAACGATTGCGAGGGCGCAAAAGTGAATCCTTAGCTTCTTTCGATACAGAACGTGTGGAAACGGTGAATATCACGATTCCGAGCCCCCTAGAGTGATTTATTGTTATATCGAACGTTTGGGAGGGCTGGGAAATGAATCCTAACCTTCTGTCGGTACAAAACGTTTGGAAAAGGTGAATATCGCGATTCCGAGCCTCCTAGAGTGATTTATCGTTATATCGAACGATTGCGAGGGCTGGAATGTGAATCCTTAGCTTCTTTCGATACAGAACTTGTGGAAACGGTGCATAACGCGATTCCGAACCTCCTAGAGTGATTTAACGTTATATCGAAGGATTGCGGGGGCTGGGAAGTGAATCTTTACCTTCTGTCGATACAGAACGATTGGAAAAGGTGAATATCGCGATTCCGAGCCTCCTAGAGTGATTTATCATTATATCGGACGATTGCGAGGGCGCGAAAGTGAATCCTTAGCTTCTTTCGATACAGAACGTGTGGAAACGGTGAATATCGCGAGTCCAAGCATCCTAGAGTGATTTATCGTTATATCGAACTATTGCGAGGGCGCGAAAGTGAATCCTTAGCTTCTTTCGATACAGAACTTGTGGAAACGGTGCATAACGCGATTCCGAACCTCCTAGAGTGATTTATCATTATATCGGACGATTGCGAGGGCGCGAAAGTGAATCCTTAGCTTCTTTCGATACAGAACGTGTGGAAACGGTGAATATCGCGAGTCCAAGCATCCTAGAGTGATTTATCGTTATATCGAACTATTGCGAGGGCGCGAAAGTGAATCCTTAGCTTCATTCGATACAGAACGTGTGGAAACGGTGAATATCGCGATTCCTAGCCTCCTAGAGTGATTTATCGTTATATCGAACTATTGCGAGGGCGCGAAAGTGAATCCTTAGCTTCTTTCGATACAGAACGCGTGGAAACGGTGAATATCGCTATTCCGAGCCTCCTAGAGTGATTTATCGTTATATCGAACTATTGCGAGGGCGCGAAAGTGAATCCTTAGCTTCATTCGATACAGAACGTGTGGAAACGGTGAATATCGCGATTCCTAGCCTCCTAGAGTGATTTAACGTTATATCGAACGTTTGGGAGGGCTGGGAAATGAATCCTAACCTTCTGTCGGTACAAAACGATTGGAAAAGATGAAAATCGCGATTCCTAGACTCCTAGAGTGATATAACGTTATATCGAACGATTGCGGGGGCTGGGATGTGTATCCTTAACTTCTGTCGGTACAAAACGCTTGGAAAAGATGAATATCGCGATTCCGTGCCTCCTAGAGTGATTTATTCTAAAATCGAACGTTTGGGAGGGCTGCGAAATGAATCCTAACCTTCTGTCGGTACAAAACGTTTGGAAAAGGTGAATATCGCGATTCCGAGCCTCCTAGAGTGATTTATCGTTATATCGAACGATTGCGAGGGCTGGAATGTGAATCCTTAGCTTCTTTCGATACAGAACTTGTGGAAACGGTGCATAACGCGATTCCGAACCTCCTAGAGTGATTTAACGTTATATCGAAGGATTGCGGGGGCTGGGAAGTGAAGCTTTACCTTCTGTCGATACAGAACGATTGGAATAGGTGAATATCGCGATTCCGAGCCTCCTAGAGTGATTTATCATTATATCGGACGATTGCGAGGGCGCGAAAGTGAATCCTTAGCTTCTTTCGATACAGAACGTGTGGAAACGGTGAATATCGCGAGTCCAAGCATCCTAGAGTGATTTATCGTTATATCGAACGATTGCGAGAGCTGGAATGTGAATCCTTAGCTTCTTCCGATACAGAACGCGTGGAAACGGTGAATATCGCGATTCCGAGCCTCCTAGAGTGATTTATCGTTATATCGAACTATTGCGAGGGCGCGAAAGTGAATCCTTAGCTTCATTCGATACAGAACGTGTGGAAACGGTGAATATCGCGATTCCTAGCCTCCTAGAGTGATTTATCGTTATATCGAACGATTGCGAGAGCTGGAATGTGAATCCTTAGCTTCTTCCGATACAGAACGCGTGGAAACGGTGAATATCGCGATTCCGAGCCTCCTAGAGTGATTTATCGTTATATCGAACTATTGCGAGGGCGCGAAAGTGAATCCTTAGCTTCATTCGATACAGAACGTGTGGAAACGGTGAATATCGCGATTCCTAGCCTCCTAGAGTGATTTATCGTTATATCGAACTATTGCGAGGGCGCGAAAGTGAATCCTTAACTTCTGTCGGTACAAAACGATTGGAAAAGATGAATATCGCGATTCCGAGCCTCCTAGAGTGATTTATCGTTATATCGAACTATTGCGAGGGCGCGAAAGTGAATCCTTAGCTTCATTCGATACAGAACGTGTGGAAACGGTGAATATCGCGATTCCTAGCCTCCTAGAGTGATTTAACGTTATATCGAACAATTGCGGGGGCTGGGATGTGTATCCTTAACTTCTGTCGGTACAAAACGATTGGAAAAGATGAACATCGCGATTCCGAGCCTCCTAGAGTGATTTATCGTTATATCCAACTATTGCGAGGGCTGGAAAGTGAATCTTTACCTTCTGTCGATACAGAACGATTGGAAAAGATGAATATCGCGATTCCGTGCCTCCTAGAGTGATTTATCGTTATATCGAACGTTTGCGAGGGCTGGAAAGTGAATCCTTAGCTTCTTTCGATACAGAACGCTTGGAAAAGATGAATATCGCGATTCCGAGCCTCCTGGAGTGATTTATTGTTATATCGAACGTTTGGGAGGGCTGGGCAATGAATCCTAACCTTCAGTCGGTACAAAACGATTGGAAAAGATGAATATCGCGATTCCGAGCCTCCTGGAGTGATTTATTGTTATATCGAACGTTTGGGAGGGCTGGGCAATGAATCCTAACCTTCTGTCGGTACAAAACGATTGGAAAAGGTGAATATCGCGATTCCGAGCCTCCTAGAGTGATTTATCGTTATATCCAACTATTGCGAGGGCTGGGATGTGAATCCTTACCTTCTGTCGGTACAAGACGATTGGAAATGGTGAATATCGCAATTGCGTGCCATCTAGAGTAATTTATCGTTATATCGAACGATTGCGAGGGCGCAAAAGTGAATCCTTAGCTTCTTTCGATACAGAACGTGTGGAAACGGTGAATATCACGATTCCGAGCCCCCTAGAGTGATTTATTGTTATATCGAACGTTTGGGAGGGCTGGGAAATGAATCCTAACCTTCTGTCGGTACAAAACGATTGGAAAAGGTGAAAATCGCGATTCCTAGACTCCTAGAGTGATTTAACGTTATATCGAACGATTGCGGGGGCTGGGATGTGTATCCTTAACTTCTGTCGGTACAAAACGCTTGGAAAAGATGAATATCGCGATTCCGAGCCTCCTAGAGGGATTTATTGTTATATCGAACGTTTGGGAGGGCTGCGAAATGAATCCTAACCTTCTATCGGTACAAAACGTTTGGAAAAGGTGAATATCGCGTTTCCGAGCCTCCTAGAGTGATTTATCGTTATATCGAACGATTGCGAGGGCTGGAATGTGAATCCTTAGCTTCTTTCGATACAGAACTTGTGGAAACGGTGCATATCGCGATTCCGAGCCTCCTAGAGTGATTTAACGTTATATCGAAGGATTGCGGGGGCTGGGAAGTGAATCTTTACCTTCTGTCGATACAGAACGATTGGAAAAGGTGAATATCGCGATTCCGAGCCTCCTAGAGTGATTTATCATTATATCGGACGATTGCGAGGGCGCGAAAGTAAATCCTTAGCTTCTTTCGATACAGAACGTGTGGAAACGGTGAATATCGCGAGTCCAAGCATCCTAGAGTGATTTATCGTTATATCGAACGATTGCGAGAGCTGGAATGTGAATCCTTAGCTTCTTCCGATACAGAACGCGTGGAAACGGTGAATATCGCGATTCCGAGCCTCCTAGAGTGATTTATCGTTATATCGAACTATTGCGAGGGCGCGAAAGTGAATCCTTAGCTTCATTCGATACAGAACGTGTGGAAACGGTGAATATCGCGATTCCTAGCCTCCTAGAGTGATTTATCGTTATATCGAACTATTGCGAGGGCGCGAAAGTGAATCCTTAGCTTCTTTCGATACAGAACGCGTGGAAACGGTGCATATCGCGATTCCGAGCCTCCTAGAGTGATTTATTGTTATATCGAACGTTTGGGAGGGCTGGGAAATGAATCCTAACCTTCTGTCGGTACAAAACGATTGGAAAAGGTGAATATCGCGATTCCTAGACTCCTAGAGTGATATAACGTTATATCGAACGATTGCGGGGGCTGGGATGTGTATCCTTAACTTCTGTCGGTACAAAACGCTTGGAAAAGATGAATATCGCGATTCTGTGCCTCCTAGAGTGATTTATTGTTAAATCGAACGTTTGGGAGGGCTGCGAAATGAATCCTAACCTTCTGTCGGGACAAAACGTTTGGAAAAGGTGAATATCGCGATTCCGAGCCTCCTAGAGTGATTTATCATTATATCGGACGATTGCGAGGGCGCGAAAGTGAATCCTTAGCTTCTTTCGATACAGAACGTGTGGAAACGGTGAATATCGCGTGTCCAAGCATCCTAGAGTGATTTATCGTTATATCGAACGATTGCGAGAGCTGGAATGTGAATCCTTAGCTTCTTCCGATACAGAACGCGTGGAAACGGTGAATATCGCGATTCCGAGCCTCCTAGAGTGATTTATCGTTATATCGAACTATTGCGAGGGCGCGAAAGTGAATCCTTAGCTTCATTCGATACAGAACGTGTGGAAACGGTGAATATCGCGATTCCTAGCCTCCTAGAGTGATTTATCGTTATATCGAACTATTGCGAGGGCGCGAAAGTGAATCCTTAACTTCTGTCGGTACAAAACGATTGGAAAAGATGAATATCGCGATTCCGAGCCTCCTAGAGTGATTTATCGTTATATCGAACTATTGCGAGGGCGCGAAAGTGAATCCTTAGCTTCATTCGATACAGAACGTGTGGAAACGGTGAATATCGCGATTCCTAGCCTCCTAGAGTGATTTAACGTTATATCGAACAATTGCGGGGGCTGGGATGTGTATCCTTAACTTCTGTCGGTACAAAACGATTGGAAAAGATGAATATCGCGATTCCGAGTCTCCTAGAGTGATTTATCGTTATAACCAACTATTGCGAGGGCTGGAAAGTGAATCTTTACCTTCTGTCGATACAGAACGATTGGAAAAGATGAATATCGCGATTCCGTGCCTCCTAGAGTGATTTATCGTTATATCGAACGTTTGCGAGGGCTGGAAAGTGAATCCTTAGCTTCTTTCGATACAGAACGCTTGGAAAAGATGAATATCGCGATTCCGAGCCTCCTGGAGTGATTTATTGTTATATCGAACGTTTGGGAGGGCTGGGAAATGAATCCTAACCTTCTGTCGGTACAAAACGATTGGAAAAGGTGAAAATCGCGATTCCTAGACTCCTAGAGTGATTTAACGTTATATCGAACGATTGCGGGGGCTGGGATGTGTATCCTTAACTTCTGTCGGTACAAAACGCTTGGAAAAGATGAATATCGCGATTCCGAGCCTCCTAGAGGGATTTATTGTTATATCGAACGTTTGAGAGGGCGCAAAAGTGAATCCTTAGCTTCTTTCGATACAGAACGTGTGGAAACGGTGAATATCACGATTCCGAGCCCCCTAGAGTGATTTATTGTTATATCGAACGTTTGGGAGGGCTGGGAAATGAATCCTAACCTTCTGTCGGTACAAAACGATTGGAAAAGGTGAAAATCGCGATTCCTAGACTCCTAGAGTGATTTAACGTTATATCGAACGATTGCGGGGGCTGGGATGTGTATCCTTAACTTCTGTCGGTACAAAACGCTTGGAAAAGATGAATATCGCGATTCCTAGACTCCTAGAGTGATTTATCGTTATATCGAACTATTGCGAGGGCGCGAAAGTGAATCCTTAGCTTCATTCGATACAGAACGTGTGGAAACGGTGAATATCGCGATTCCTAGCCTCCTAGAGTGATTTATCGTTATATCGAACTATTGCGAGGGCGCGAAAGTGAATCCTTAACTTCTGTCGGTACAAAACGATTGGAAAAGATGAATATCGCGATTCCGAGCCTCCTAGAGTGATTTATCGTTATATCGAACTATTGCGAGGGCGCGAAAGTGAATCCTTAGCTTCATTCGATACAGAACGTGTGGAAACGGTGAATATCGCGATTCCTAGCCTCCTAGAGTGATTTAACGTTATATCGAACAATTGCGGGGGCTGGGATGTGTATCCTTAACTTCTGTCGGTACAAAACGATTGGAAAAGATGAATATCGCGATTCCGAGCCTCCTAGAGTGATTTATCGTTATATCCAACTATTGCGAGGGCTGGAAAGTGAATCTTTACCTTCTGTCGATACAGAACGATTGGAAAAGATGAATATCGCGATTCCGTGCCTCCTAGAGTGATTTATCGTTATATCGAACGTTTGCGAGGGCTGGAAAGTGAATCCTTAGCTTCTTTCGATACAGAACGCTTGGAAAAGATGAATATCGCGATTCCGAGCCTCCTGGAGTGATTTATTGTTATATCGAACGTTTGGGAGGGCTGGGCAATGAATCCTAACCTTCAGTCGGTACAAAACGATTGGAAAAGATGAATATCGCGATTCCGAGCCTCCTGGAGTGATTTATTGTTATATCGAACGTTTGGGAGGGCTGGGCAATGAATCCTAACCTTCTGTCGGTACAAAACGATTGGAAAAGGTGAATATCGCGATTCCGAGCCTCCTAGAGTGATTTATCGTTATATCCAACTATTGCGAGGGCTGGGATGTGAATCCTTACCTTCTGTCGGTACAAGACGATTGGAAATGGTGAATATCGCAATTGCGTGCCATCTAGAGTAATTTATCGTTATATCGAACGATTGCGAGGGCGCAAAAGTGAATCCTTAGCTTCTTTCGATACAGAACGTGTGGAAACGGTGAATATCACGATTCCGAGCCCCCTAGAGTGATTTATTGTTATATCGAACGTTTGGGAGGGCTGGGAAATGAATCCTAACCTTCTGTCGGTACAAAACGATTGGAAAAGGTGAAAATCGCGATTCCTAGACTCCTAGAGTGATTTAACGTTATATCGAACGATTGCGGGGGCTGGGATGTGTATCCTTAACTTCTGTCGGTACAAAACGCTTGGAAAAGATGAATATCGCGATTCCGAGCCTCCTAGAGGGATTTATTGTTATATCGAACGTTTGGGAGGGCTGCGAAATGAATCCTAACCTTCTATCGGTACAAAACGTTTGGAAAAGGTGAATATCGCGTTTCCGAGCCTCCTAGAGTGATTTATCGTTATATCGAACGATTGCGAGGGCTGGAATGTGAATCCTTAGCTTCTTTCGATACAGAACTTGTGGAAACGGTGCATATCGCGATTCCGAGCCTCCTAGAGTGATTTAACGTTATATCGAAGGATTGCGGGGGCTGGGAAGTGAATCTTTACCTTCTGTCGATACAGAACGATTGGAAAAGGTGAATATCGCGATTCCGAGCCTCCTAGAGTGATTTATCATTATATCGGACGATTGCGAGGGCGCGAAAGTAAATCCTTAGCTTCTTTCGATACAGAACGTGTGGAAACGGTGAATATCGCGAGTCCAAGCATCCTAGAGTGATTTATCGTTATATCGAACGATTGCGAGAGCTGGAATGTGAATCCTTAGCTTCTTCCGATACAGAACGCGTGGAAACGGTGAATATCGCGATTCCGAGCCTCCTAGAGTGATTTATCGTTATATCGAACTATTGCGAGGGCGCGAAAGTGAATCCTTAGCTTCATTCGATACAGAACGTGTGGAAACGGTGAATATCGCGATTCCTAGCCTCCTAGAGTGATTTATCGTTATATCGAACTATTGCGAGGGCGCGAAAGTGAATCCTTAGCTTCTTTCGATACAGAACGCGTGGAAACGGTGCATATCGCGATTCCGAGCCTCCTAGAGTGATTTATTGTTATATCGAACGTTTGGGAGGGCTGGGAAATGAATCCTAACCTTCTGTCGGTACAAAACGATTGGAAAAGGTGAATATCGCGATTCCTAGACTCCTAGAGTGATATAACGTTATATCGAACGATTGCGGGGGCTGGGATGTGTATCCTTAACTTCTGTCGGTACAAAACGCTTGGAAAAGATGAATATCGCGATTCTGTGCCTCCTAGAGTGATTTATTGTTAAATCGAACGTTTGGGAGGGCTGCGAAATGAATCCTAACCTTCTGTCGGTACAAAACGTTTGGGAAAGGTGAATATCGCGTTTCCGAGCCTCCTAGAGTGATTTATCATTATATCGGACGATTGCGAGGGCGCGAAAGTGAATCCTTAGCTTCTTTCGATACAGAACGTGTGGAAACGGTGAATATCGCGTGTCCAAGCATCCTAGAGTGATTTATCGTTATATCGAACGATTGCGAGAGCTGGAATGTGAATCCTTAGCTTCTTCCGATACAGAACGCGTGGAAACGGTGAATATCGCGATTCCGAGCCTCCTAGAGTGATTTATCGTTATATCGAACTATTGCGAGGGCGCGAAAGTGAATCCTTAGCTTCATTCGATACAGAACGTGTGGAAACGGTGAATATCGCGATTCCTAGCCTCCTAGAGTGATTTAACGTTATATCGAACAATTGCGGGGGCTGGGATGTGTATCCTTAACTTCTGTCGATACAGAACGATTGGAAAAGATGAATATCGCGATTCCGTGCCTCCTAGAGTGATTTATCGTTATATCGAACGTTTGCGAGGGCTGGAAAGTGAATCCTTAGCTTCTTTCGATACAGAACGCTTGGAAAAGATGAATATCGCGATTCCGAGCCTCCTGGAGTGATTTATTGTTATATCGAACGTTTGGGAGGGCTGGGCAATGAATCCTAACCTTCTGTCGGTACAAAACGATTGGAAAAGGTGAATATCGCGATTCCGAGCCTCCTAGAGTGATTTATCGTTATATCCAACTATTGCGAGGGCTGGGAAGTGAATCCTTACCTTCTGTCGGTACAAGACGATTGGAAAAGGTGAATATCGCAATTGCGTGCCATCTAGAGTAATTTATCGTTATATCGAACGATTGCGAGGGCGCAAAAGTGAATCCTTAGCTTCTTTCGATACAGAACGTGTGGAAACGGTGAATATCACGATTCCGAGCCCCCTAGAGTGATTTATTGTTATATCGAACGTTTGGGAGGGCTGGGAAATGAATCCTAACCTTCTGTCGGTACAAAACGATTGGAAAAGGTGAAAATCGCGATTCCTAGACTCCTAGAGTGATTTAACGTTATATCGAACGATTGCGGGGGCTGGGATGTGTATCCTTAACTTCTGTCGGTACAAAACGCTTGGAAAAGATGAATATCGCGATTCCGAGCCTCCTAGAGGGATTTATTGTTATATCGAACGTTTGAGAGGGCGCAAAAGTGAATCCTTAGCTTCTTTCGATACAGAACGTGTGGAAACGGTGAATATCACGATTCCGAGCCCCCTAGAGTGATTTATTGTTATATCGAACGTTTGGGAGGGCTGGGAAATGAATCCTAACCTTCTGTCGGTACAAAACGATTGGAAAAGGTGAAAATCGCGATTCCTAGACTCCTAGAGTGATTTAACGTTATATCGAACGATTGCGAGGGCTGGAATGTGAATCCTTAGCTTCTTTCGATACTGAACTTGTGGAAACGGTGCATATCGCGATTCCGAGCCTCCTAGAGTGATTTAACGTTATATCGAAGGATTGCGGGGGCTGGGAAGTGAATCTTTACCTTCTGTCGATACAGAACGATTGGAAAAGGTGAATATCGCGATTCCGAGCCTCCTAGAGTGATTTATCATTATATCGGACGATTGAGAGGGCGCGAAAGTGAATCCTTAGCTTCTTTCGATACAGAACGTGTGGAAACGGTGAATATCGCGAGTCCAAGCATCCTAGAGTGATTTATCGTTATATCGAACTATTGCGAGGGCGCGAAAGTGAATCCTTAGCTTCTTTCGATACAGAACGCGTGGAAACGGTGCATATCGCGATTCCGAGCCTCCTAGAGTGATTTATTGTTATATCGAACGTTTGGGAGGGCTGGGAAATGAATCCTAACCTTCTGTCGGTACAAAACGATTGGAAAAGGTGAATATCGCGATTCCGAGCCTCCTAGAGTGATTTATCGTTATATCCAACTATTGCGAGGGCTGGGAAGTGAATCCTTACCTTCTGTCGGTACAAGACGATTGGAAAAGGTGAATATCGCAATTGCGTGCCTTCTAGTGTAATTTATCGTTATATCGAACGATTGCGAGGGCGCAAAAGTGAATCCTTAGCTTCTTTCGATACAGAACGTGTGGAAACGGTGAATATCACGATTCTGAGCCCCCTAGAGTGATTTATTGTTATATCGAACGTTTGGGAGGGCTGGGAAATGAATCCTAACCTTCTGTCGGTACAAAACGATTGGAAAAGATGAAAATCGCGATTCCTAGACTCCTAGAGTGATATAACGTTATATCGAACGATTGCGGGGGCTGGGATGTGTATCCTTAACTTCTGTCGGTACAAAACGCTTGGAAAAGATGAATATCGCGATTCTGTGCCTCCTAGAGTGATTTATTGTTAAATCGAACGTTTGGGAGGGCTGCGAAATGAATCCTAACCTTCTGTCGGTACAAAACGTTTGGAAAAGGTGAATATCGCGATTCCGAGCCTCCTAGAGTGATTTATCATTATATCGGACGATTGCGAGGGCGCGAAAGTGAATCCTTAGCTTCTTTCGATACAGAACGTGTGGAAACGGTGAATATCGCGTGTCCAAGCATCCTAGAGTGATTTATCGTTATATCGAACGATTGCGAGAGCTGGAATGTGAATCCTTAGCTTCTTCCGATACAGAACGCGTGGAAACGGTGAATATCGCGATTCCGAGCCTCCTAGAGTGATTTATCGTTATATCGAACTATTGCGAGGGCGCGAAAGTGAATCCTTAGCTTCATTCGATACAGAACGTGTGAAAACGGTGAATATCGCGATTCCTAGCCTCCTAGAGTGATTTATCGTTATATCGAACTATTGCGAGGGCGCGAAAGTGAATCCTTAACTTCTGTCGGTACAAAACGATTGGAAAAGATGAATATCGCGATTCCGAGCCTCCTAGAGTGATTTATCGTTATATCGAACTATTGCGAGGGCGCGAAAGTGAATCCTTAGCTTCATTCGATACAGAACGTGTGGAAACGGTGAATATCGCGATTCCTAGCCTCCTCGAGTGATTTAACGTTATATCGAACAATTGCGGGGGCTGGGATGTGTATCCTTAACTTCTGTCGGTACAAAACGATTGGAAAAGATGAATATCGCGATTCCGAGCCTCCTAGAGTGATTTATCGTTATATCCAACTATTGCGAGGGCTGGAAAGTGAATCTTTACCTTCTGTCGATACAGAACGATTGGAAAAGATGAATATCGCGATTCCGTGCCGCCTAGAGTGATTTATCGTTATATCGAACGTTTGCGAGGGCTGGAAAGTGAATCCTTAGCTTCTTTCGATACAGAACGCTTGGAAAAGATGAATATCGCGATTCCGTGCCGCCTAGAGTGATTTATCGTTATATCGAACGTTTGCGAGGGCTGGAAAGTGAATCCTTAGCTTCTTTCGATACAGAACGCTTGGAAAAGATGAATATCGCGATTCCGAGCCTCCTAGAGTGATTTATCGTTATATCGAACGTTTGCGAGGGCTGGAAAGTGAATCCTTAGCTTCTTTCGATACAGAACGCTTGGAAAAGATGAATATCGCGATTCCGAGCCTCCTGGAGTGATTTATTGTTATATCGAACGTTTGGGAGGGCTGGGCAATGAATCCTAACCTTCAGTCGGTACAAAACGATTGGAAAAGATGAATATCGCGATTCCGAGCCTCCTAGAGTGATTTATCGTTATATCCAACTATTGCGAGGGCTGGAAAGTGAATCTTTACCTTCTGTCGATACAGAACGTGTGGAAACGGTGAATATCACGATTCCGAGCCCCCTAGAGTGATTTATTGTTATATCGAACGTTTGGGAGGGCTGGGAAATGAATCCTAACCTTCTGTCGGTACAAAACGATTGGAAAAGGTGAAAATCGCGATTCCTAGACTCCTAGAGTGATTTAACGTTATATCGAACGATTGCGGGGGCTGGGATGTGTATCCTTAACTTCTGTCGGTACAAAACGCTTGGAAAAGATGAATATCGCGATTCCGAGCCTCCTAGAGGGATTTATTGTTATATCGAACGTTTGGGAGGGCTGCGAAATGAATCCTAACCTTCTGTCGGTACAAAACGTTTGGAAAAGGTGAATATCGCGTTTCCGAGCCTCCTAGAGTGATTTATCGTTATATCGAACGATTGCGAGGGCTGGAATGTGAATCCTTAGCTTCTTTCGATACAGAACTTGTGGAAACGGTGCATATCGCGATTCCGAGCCTCCTAGAGTGATTTAACGTTATATCGAAGGATTGCGGGGGCTGGGAAGTGAATCTTTACCTTCTGTCGATACAGAACGATTGGAAAAGGTGAATATCGCGATTCCGAGCCTCCTAGAGTGATTTATCATTATATCGGACGATTGCGAGGGCGCGAAAGTAAATCCTTAGCTTCTTTCGATACAGAACGTGTGGAAACGGTGAATATCGCGAGTCCAAGCATCCTAGAGTGATTTATCGTTATATCGAACGATTGCGAGAGCTGGAATGTGAATCCTTAGCTTCTTCCGATACAGAACGCGTGGAAACGGTGAATATCGCGATTCCGAGCCTCCTAGAGTGATTTATCGTTATATCGAACTATTGCGAGGGCGCGAAAGTGAATCCTTAGCTTCATTCGATACAGAACGTGTGGAAACGGTGAATATCGCGAGTCCAAGCATCCTAGAGTGATTTATCATTATATCGGACGATTGCGAGGGCGCGAAAGTAAATCCTTAGCTTCTTTCGATACAGAACGCGTGGAAACGGTGCATATCGCGATTCCGAGCCTCCTAGAGTGATTTATTGTTATATCGAACGTTTGGGAGGGCTGGGAAATGAATCCTAACCTTCTGTCGGTACAAAACGATTGGAAAAGGTGAATATCGCGATTCCTAGACTCCTAGAGTGATATAACGTTATATCGAACGATTGCGGGGGCTGGGATGTGTATCCTTAACTTCTGTCGGTACAAAACGCTTGGAAAAGATGAATATCGCGATTCTGTGCCTCCTAGAGTGATTTATTGTTAAATCGAACGTTTGGGAGGGCTGCGAAATGAATCCTAACCTTCTGTCGGTACAAAACGTTTGGAAAAGGTGAATATCGCGATTCCGAGCCTCCTAGAGTGATTTATCATTATATCGGACGATTGCGAGGGCGCGAAAGTGAATCCTTAGCTTCTTTCGATACAGAACGTGTGGAAACGGTGAATATCGCGTGTCCAAGCATCCTAGAGTGATTTATCGTTATATCGAACGATTGCGAGAGCTGGAATGTGAATCCTTAGCTTCTTCCGATACAGAACGCGTGGAAACGGTGAATATCGCGATTCCGAGCCTCCTAGAGTGATTTATCGTTATATCGAACTATTGCGAGGGCGCGAAAGTGAATCCTTAGCTTCATTCGATACAGAACGTGTGGAAACGGTGAATATCGCGATTCCTAGCCTCCTAGAGTGATTTATCGTTATATCGAACTATTGCGAGGGCGCGAAAGTAAATCCTTAACTTCTGTCGGTACAAAACGATTGGAAAAGATGAATAGCGCGATTCCGAGCCTCCTAGAGTGATTTATCGTTATATCGAACTATTGCGAGGGCGCGAAAGTGAATCCTTAGCTTCATTCGATACAGAACGTGTGGAAACGGTGAATATCGCGATTCCTAGCCTCCTAGAGTGATTTAACGTTATATCGAACAATTGCGGGGGCTGGGATGTGTATCCTTAACTTCTGTCGGTACAAAACGATTGGAAAAGATGAATATCGCGATTCCGAGTCTCCTAGAGTGATTTATCGTTATAACCAACTATTGCGAGGGCTGGAAAGTGAATCTTTACCTTCTGTCGATACAGAACGATTGGAAAAGATGAATATCGCGATTCCGTGCCTCCTAGAGTGATTTATCGTTATATCGAACGTTTGCGAGGGCTGGAAAGTGAATCCTTAGCTTCTTTCGATACAGAACGCTTGGAAAAGATGAATATCGCGATTCCGAGCCTCCTGGAGTGATTTATTGTTATATCGAACGTTTGGGAGGGCTGGGCAATGAATCCTAACCTTCTGTCGGTACAAAACGATTGGAAAAGGTGAATATCGCGATTCCGAGCCTCCTAGAGTGATTTATCGTTATATCCAACTATTGCGAGGGCTGGGAAGTGAATCCTTACCTTCTGTCGGTACAAGACGATTGGAAAAGGTGAATATCGCAATTGCGTGCCATCTAGAGTAATTTATCGTTATATCGAACGATTGCGAGGGCGCAAAAGTGAATCCTTAGCTTCTTTCGATACAGAACGTGTGGAAACGGTGAATATCACGATTCCGAGCCCCCTAGAGTGATTTATTGTTATATCGAACGTTTGGGAGGGCTGGGAAATGAATCCTAACCTTCTGTCGGTACAAAACGATTGGAAAAGGTAAAAATCGCGATTCCTAGACTCCTAGAGTGATTTAACGTTATATCGAACGATTGCGGGGGCTGGGATGTGTATCCTTAACTTCTGTCGGTACAAAACGCTTGGAAAAGATGAATATCGCGATTCCGAGCCTCCTAGAGGGATTTATTGTTATATCGAACGTTTGAGAGGGCGCAAAAGTGAATCCTTAGCTTCTTTCGATACAGAACGTGTGGAAACGGTGAATATCACGATTCCGAGCCCCCTAGAGTGATTTATTGTTATATCGAACGTTTGGGAGGGCTGGGAAATGAATCCTAACCTTCTGTCGGTACAAAACGATTGGAAAAGGTGAAAATCGCGATTCCTAGACTCCTAGAGTGATTTAACGTTATATCGAACGATTGCGAGGGCTGGAATGTGAATCCTTAGCTTCTTTCGATACAGAACTTGTGGAAACGGTGCATATCGCGATTCCGAGCCTCCTAGAGTGATTTAACGTTATATCGAAGGATTGCGGGGGCTGGGAAGTGAATCTTTACCTTCTGTCGATACAGAACGATTGGAAAAGGTGAATATCGCGATTCCGAGCCTCCTAGAGTGATTTATCATTATATCGGACGATTGAGAGGGCGCGAAAGTGAATCCTTAGCTTCTTTCGATACAGAACGTGTGGAAACGGTGAATATCGCGAGTCCAAGCATCCTAGAGTGATTTATCGTTATATCGAACTATTGCGAGGGCGCGAAAGTGAATCCTTAGCTTCTTTCGATACAGAACGCGTGGAAACGGTGCATATCGCGATTCCGAGCCTCCTAGAGTGATTTATTGTTATATCGAACGTTTGGGAGGGCTGGGAAATGAATCCTAACCTTCTGTCGGTACAAAACGATTGGAAAAGGTGAATATCGCGATTCCGAGCCTCCTAGAGTGATTTATCGTTACATCCAACTATTGCGAGGGCTGGGAAGTGAATCCTTACCTTCTGTCGGTACAAGACGATTGGAAAAGGTGAATATCGCAATTGCGTGCCTTCTAGAGTAATTTATCGTTATATCGAACGATTGCGAGGGCGCAAAAGTGAATCCTTAGCTTCTTTCGATACAGAACGTGTGGAAACGGTGAATATCACGATTCTGAGCCCCCTAGAGTGATTTATTGTTATATCGAACGTTTGGGAGGGCTGGGAAATGAATCCTAACCTTCTGTCGGTACAAAACGATTGGAAAAGGTGAATATCGCGATTCCGAGCCTCCTAGAGTGATTTATCGTTATATCCAACTATTGCGAGGGCTGGGAAGTGAATCCTTACCTTCTGTCGGTACAAGACGATTGGAAAAGGTGAATATCGCAATTGCGTGCCTTCTAGAGTAATTTATCGTTATATCGAACGATTGCGAGGGCGCAAAAGTGAATCCTTAGCTTCTTTCGATACAGAACGTGTGGAAACGGTGAATATCACGATTCTGAGCCCCCTAGAGTGATTTATTGTTATATCGAACGTTTGGGAGGGCTGGGAAATGAATCCTAACCTTCTGTCGGTACAAAACGATTGGAAAAGATGAAAATCGCGATTCCTAGACTCCTAGAGTGATATAACGTTATATCGAACGATTGCGGGGGCTGGGATGTGTATCCTTAACTTCTGTCGGTACAAAACGCTTGGAAAAGATGAATATCGCGATTCTGTGCCTCCTAGAGTGATTTATTGTTAAATCGAACGTTTGGGAGGGCTGCGAAATGAATCCTAACCTTCTGTCGGTGCAAAACGTTTGGAAAAGGTGAATATCGCGATTCCGAGCCTCCTAGAGTGATTTATCATTATATCGGACGATTGCGAGGGCGCGAAAGTGAATCCTTAGCTTCTTTCGATACAGAACGTGTGGAAACGGTGAATATCGCGTGTCCAAGCATCCTAGAGTGATTTATCGTTATATCGAACGATTGCGAGAGCTGGAATGTGAATCCTTAGCTTCTTCCGATACAGAACGCGTGGAAACGGTGAATATCGCGATTCCGAGCCTCCTAGAGTGATTTATCGTTATATCGAACTATTGCGAGGGCGCGAAAGTGAATCCTTAGCTTCATTCGATACAGAACGTGTGGAAACGGTGAATATCGCGATTCCTAGCCTCCTAGAGTGATTTATCGTTATATCGAACTATTGCGAGGGCGCGAAAGTGAATCCTTAACTTCTGTCGGTACAAAACGATTGGAAAAGATGAATATCGCGATTCCGAGCCTCCTAGAGTGATTTATCGTTATATCGAACTATTGCGAGGGCGCGAAAGTGAATCCTTAGCTTCATTCGATACAGAACGTGTGGAAACGGTGAATATCGCGATTCCTAGCCTCCTAGAGTGATTTAACGTTATATCGAACAATTGCGGGGGCTGGGATGTGTATCCTTAACTTCTGTCGGTACAAAACGATTGGAAAAGATGAATATCGCGATTCCGAGTCTCCTAGAGTGATTTATCGTTATAACCAACTATTGCGAGGGCTGGAAAGTGAATCTTTACCTTCTGTCGATACAGAACGATTGGAAAAGATGAATATCGCGATTCCGAGCCTCCTAGAGTGATTTATCGTTATATCGAACTATTGCGAGGGCGCGAAAGTGAATCCTTAGCTTCATTCGATACAGAACGTGTGGAAACGGTGAATATCGCGATTCCTAGCCTCCTAGAGTGATTTAACGTTATATCGAACAATTGCGGGGGCTGGGATGTGTATCCTTAACTTCTGTCGGTACAAAACGATTGGAAAAGATGAATATCGCGATTCCGAGTCTCCTAGAGTGATTTATCGTTATAACCAACTATTGCGAGGGCTGGAAAGTGAATCTTTACCTTCTGTCGATACAGAACGATTGGAAAAGATGAATATCGCGATTCCGTGCCTCCTAGAGTGATTTATCGTTATATCGAACGTTTGCGAGGGCTGGAAAGTGAATCCTTAGCTTCTTTCGATACAGAACGCTTGGAAAAGATGAATATCGCGATTCCGAGCCTCCTGGAGTGATTTATTGTTATATCAAACGTTTGGGAGGGCTGGGCAATGAATCCTAACCTTCTGTCGGTACAAAACGATTGGAAAAGGTGAATATCGCGATTCCGAGCCTCCTAGAGTGATTTATCGTTATATCCAACTATTGCGAGGGCTGGGAAGTGAATCCTTACCTTCTGTCGGTACAAGACGATTGGAAAAGGTGAATATCGCAATTGCGTGCCATCTAGAGTAATTTATCGTTATATCGAACGATTGCGAGGGCGCAAAAGTGAATCCTTAGCTTCTTTCGATACAGAACGTGTGGAAACGGTGAATATCACGATTCCGAGCCCCCTAGAGTGATTTATTGTTATATCGAACGTTTGGGAGGGCTGGGAAATGAATCCTAACCTTCTGTCGGTACAAAACGATTGGAAAAGGTGAAAATCGCGATTCCTAGACTCCTAGAGTGATTTAACGTTATATCGAACGATTGCGAGGGCTGGAATGTGAATCCTTAGCTTCTTTCGATACTGAACTTGTGGAAACGGTGCATATCGCGATTCCGAGCCTCCTAGAGTGATTTAACGTTATATCGAAGGATTGCGGGGGCTGGGAAGTGAATCTTTACCTTCTGTCGATACAGAACGATTGGAAAAGGTGAATATCGCGATTCCGAGCCTCCTAGAGTGATTTATCATTATATCGGACGATTGAGAGGGCGCGAAAGTGAATCCTTAGCTTCTTTCGATACAGAACGTGTGGAAACGGTGAATATCGCGAGTCCAAGCCTCCTAGAGTGATTTATCGTTATATCGAACTATTGCGAGGGCGCGAAAGTGAATCCTTAACTTCTGTCGGTACAAAACGATTGGAAAAGATGAATATCGCGATTCCGAGCCTCCTAGAGTGATTTATCGTTATATCGAACTATTGCGAGGGCGCGAAAGTGAATCCTTAGCTTCATTCGATACAGAACGTGTGGAAACGGTGAATATCGCGATTCCTAGCCTCCTAGAGTGATTTAACGTTATATCGAACAATTGCGGGGGCTGGGATGTGTATCCTTAACTTCTGTCGGTACAAAACGATTGGAAAAGATGAATATCGCGATTCCGAGTCTCCTAGAGTGATTTATCGTTATAACCAACTATTGCGAGGGCTGGAAAGTGAATCTTTACCTTCTGTCGATACAGAACGATTGGAAAAGATGAATATCGCGATTCCGTGCCTCCTAGAGTGATTTATCGTTATATCGAACGTTTGCGAGGGCTGGAAAGTGAATCCTTAGCTTCTTTCGATACAGAACGTTTGGAAAAGATGAATATCGCGATTCCGAGCCTCCTGGAGTGATTTATTGTTATATCGAACGTTTGGGAGGGCTGCGAAATGAATCCTAACCTTCTATCGGTACAAAACGTTTGGAAAAGGTGAATATCGCGTTTCCGAGCCTCCTAGAGTGATTTATCGTTATATCGAACGATTGCGAGGGCTGGAATGTGAATCCTTAGCTTCTTTCGATACAGAACTTGTGGAAACGGTGCATATCGCGATTCCGAGCCTCCTAGAGTGATTTAACGTTATATCGAAGGATTGCGGGGGCTGGGAAGTGAATATTTACCTTCTGTCGATACAGAACGATTGGAAAAGGTGAATATCGCGATTCCGAGCCTCCTAGAGTGATTTATCATTATATCGGACGATTGCGAGGGCGCGAAAGTAAATCCTTAGCTTCTTTCGATACAGAACGTGTGGAAACGGTGAATATCGCGAGTCCAAGCATCCTAGAGTGATTTATCGTTATATCGAACGATTGCGAGAGCTGGAATGTGAATCCTTAGCTTCTTCCGATACAGAACGCGTGGAAACGGTGAATATCGCGATTCCGAGCCTCCTAGAGTGATTTATCGTTATATCCAACTATTGCGAGGGCTGGGAAGTGAATCCTTACCTTCTGTCGGTACAAGACGATTGGAAAAGGTGAATATCGCAATTGCGTGCCATCTAGAGTAATTTATCGTTATATCGAACGATTGCGAGGGCGCAAAAGTGAATCCTTAGCTTCTTTCGATACAGAACGTGTGGAAACGGTGAATATCACGATTCCGAGCCCCCTAGAGTGATTTATTGTTATATCGAACGTTTGGGAGGGCTGGGAAATGAATCCTAACCTTCTGTCGGTACAAAACGATTGGAAAAGGTGAAAATCGCGATTCCTAGACTCCTAGAGTGATTTAACGTTATATCGAACGATTGCGGGGGCTGGGATGTGTATCCTTAACTTCTGTCGGTACAAAACGCTTGGAAAAGATGAATATCGCGATTCCGAGCCTCCTAGAGGGATTTATTGTTATATCGAACGTTTGGGAGGGCTGCGAAATGAATCCTAACCTTCTATCGGTACAAAACGTTTGGAAAAGGTGAATATCGCGTTTCCGAGCCTCCTAGAGTGATTTATCGTTATATCGAACGATTGCGAGGGCTGGAATGTGAATCCTTAGCTTCTTTCGATACAGAACTTGTGGAAACGGTGCATATCGCGATTCCGAGCCTCCTAGAGTGATTTAACGTTATATCGAAGGATTGCGGGGGCTGGGAAGTGAATCTTTACCTTCTGTCGATACAGAACGATTGGAAAAGGTGAATATCGCGATTCCGAGCCTCCTAGAGTGATTTATCATTATATCGGACGATTGCGAGGGCGCGAAAGTAAATCCTTAGCTTCTTTCGATACAGAACGTGTGGAAACGGTGAATATCGCGAGTCCAAGCATCCTAGAGTGATTTATCGTTATATCGAACGATTGCGAGAGCTGGAATGTGAATCCTTAGCTTCTTCCGATACAGAACGCGTGGAAACGGTGAATATCGCGATTCCGAGCCTCCTAGAGTGATTTATCGTTATATCGAACTATTGCGAGGGCGCGAAAGTGAATCCTTAGCTTCCTTCGATACAGAACGTGTGGAAACGGTGAATATCGCGATTCCTAGCCTCCTAGAGTGATTTATCGTTATATCGAACTATTGCGAGGGCGCGAAAGTGAATCCTTAGCTTCTTTCGATACAGAACGCGTGGAAACGGTGCATATCGCGATTCCGAGCCTCCTAGAGTGATTTATTGTTATATCGAACGTTTGGGAGGGCTGGGAAATGAATCCTAACCTTCTGTCGGTACAAAACGATTGGAAAAGGTGAATATCGCGATTCCTAGACTCCTAGAGTGATATAACGTTATATCGAACGATTGCGGGGGCTGGGATGTGTATCCTTAACTTCTGTCGGTACAAAACGCTTGGAAAAGATGAATATCGCGATTCTGTGCCTCCTAGAGTGATTTATTGTTAAATCGAACGTTTGGGAGGGCTGCGAAATGAATCCTAACCTTCTGTCGGTACAAAACGTTTGGGAAAGGTGAATATCGCGTTTCCGAGCCTCCTAGAGTGATTTATCATTATATCGGACGATTGCGAGGGCGCGAAAGTGAATCCTTAGCTTCTTTCGATACAGAACGTGTGGAAACGGTGAATATCGCGTGTCCAAGCATCCTAGAGTGATTTATCGTTATATCGAACGATTGCGAGAGCTGGAATGTGAATCCTTAGCTTCTTCCGATACAGAACGCGTGGAAACGGTGAATATCGCGATTCCGAGCCTCCTAGAGTGATTTATCGTTATATCGAACTATTGCGAGGGCGCGAAAGTGAATCCTTAGCTTCATTCGATACAGAACGTGTGGTAACGGTGAATATCGCGATTCCTAGCCTCCTAGAGTGATTTATCGTTATATCGAACTATTGCGAGGGCGCGAAAGTGAATCCTTAACTTCTGTCGGTACAAAACGATTGGAAAAGATGAATATCGCGATTCCGAGCCTCCTAGAGTGATTTATCGTTATATCGAACTATTGCGAGGGCGCGAAAGTGAATCCTTAGCTTCATTCGATACAGAACGTGTGGAAACGGTGAATATCGCGATTCCTAGCCTCCTAGAGTGATTTAACGTTATATCGAACAATTGCGGGGGCTGGGATGTGTATCCTTAACTTCTGTCGGTACAAAACGATTGGAAAAGATGAATATCGCGATTCCGAGTCTCCTAGAGTGATTTATCGTTATAACCAACTATTGCGAGGGCTGGAAAGTGAATCTTTACCTTCTGTCGATACAGAACGATTGGAAAAGATGAATATCGCGATTCCGTGCCTCCTAGAGTGATTTATCGTTATATCGAACGTTTGCGAGGGCTGGAAAGTGAATCCTTAGCTTCTTTCGATACAGAACGCTTGGAAAAGATGAATATCGCGATTCCGAGCCTCCTGGAGTGATTTATTGTTATATCGAACGTTTGGGAGGGCTGGGCAATGAATCCTAACCTTCTGTCGGTACAAAACGATTGGAAAAGGTGAATATCGCGATTCCGAGCCTCCTAGAGTGATTTATCGTTATATCCAACTATTGCGAGGGCTGGGAAGTGAATCCTTACCTTCTGTCGGTACAAGACGATTGGAAAAGGTGAATATCGCAATTGCGTGCCATCTAGAGTAATTTATCGTTATATCGAACGATTGCGAGGGCGCAAAAGTGAATCCTTAGCTTCTTTCGATACAGAACGTGTGGAAACGGTGAATATCACGATTCCGAGCCCCCTAGAGTGATTTATTGTTATATCGAACGTTTGGGAGGGCTGGGAAATGAATCCTAACCTTCTGTCGGTACAAAACGATTGGAAAAGGTGAATATCGCGATTCCTAGACTCCTAGAGTGATATAACGTTATATCGAACGATTGCGGGGGCTGGGATGTGTATCCTTAACTTCTGTCGGTACAAAACGCTTGGAAAAGATGAATATCGCGATTCTGTGCCTCCTAGAGTGATTTATTGTTAAATCGAACGTTTGGGAGGGCTGCGAAATGAATCCTAACCTTCTGTCGGTACAAAACGTTTGGGAAAGGTGAATATCGCGTTTCCGAGCCTCCTAGAGTGATTTATCATTATATCGGACGATTGCGAGGGCGCGAAAGTGAATCCTTAGCTTCTTTCGATACAGAACGTGTGGAAACGGTGAATATCGCGTGTCCAAGCATCCTAGAGTGATTTATCGTTATATCGAACGATTGCGAGAGCTGGAATGTGAATCCTTAGCTTCTTCCGATACAGAACGCGTGGAAACGGTGAATATCGCGATTCCGAGCCTCCTAGAGTGATTTATCGTTATATCGAACTATTGCGAGGGCGCGAAAGTGAATCCTTAGCTTCATTCGATACAGAACGTGTGGTAACGGTGAATATCGCGATTCCTAGCCTCCTAGAGTGATTTATCGTTATATCGAACTATTGCGAGGGCGCGAAAGTGAATCCTTAACTTCTGTCGGTACAAAACGATTGGAAAAGATGAATATCGCGATTCCGAGCCTCCTAGAGTGATTTATCGTTATATCGAACTATTGCGAGGGCGCGAAAGTGAATCCTTAGCTTCATTCGATACAGAACGTGTGGAAACGGTGAATATCGCGATTCCTAGCCTCCTAGAGTGATTTAACGTTATATCGAACAATTGCGGGGGCTGGGATGTGTATCCTTAACTTCTGTCGGTACAAAACGATTGGAAAAGATGAATATCGCGATTCCGAGTCTCCTAGAGTGATTTATCGTTATAACCAACTATTGCGAGGGCTGGAAAGTGAATCTTTACCTTCTGTCGATACAGAACGATTGGAAAAGATGAATATCGCGATTCCGTGCCTCCTAGAGTGATTTATCGTTATATCGAACGTTTGCGAGGGCTGGAAAGTGAATCCTTAGCTTCTTTCGATACAGAACGCTTGGAAAAGATGAATATCGCGATTCCGAGCCTCCTGGAGTGATTTATTGTTATATCGAACGTTTGGGAGGGCTGGGCAATGAATCCTAACCTTCTGTCGGTACAAAACGATTGGAAAAGGTGAATATCGCGATTCCGAGCCTCCTAGAGTGATTTATCGTTATATCCAACTATTGCGAGGGCTGGGAAGTGAATCCTTACCTTCTGTCGGTACAAGACGATTGGAAAAGGTGAATATCGCAATTGCGTGCCATCTAGAGTAATTTATCGTTATATCGAACGATTGCGAGGGCGCAAAAGTGAATCCTTAGCTTCTTTCGATACAGAACGTGTGGAAACGGTGAATATCACGATTCCGAGCCCCCTAGAGTGATTTATTGTTATATCGAACGTTTGGGAGGGCTGGGAAATGAATCCTAACCTTCTGTCGGTACAAAACGATTGGAAAAGGTGAAAATCGCGATTCCTAGACTCCTAGAGTGATTTAACGTTATATCGAACGATTGCGGGGGCTGGGATGTGTATCCTTAACTTCTGTCGGTACAAAACGCTTGGAAAAGATGAATATCGCGATTCCGAGCCTCCTAGAGGGATTTATTGTTATATCGAACGTTTGAGAGGGCGCAAAAGTGAATCCTTAGCTTCTTTCGATACAGAACGTGTGGAAACGGTGAATATCACGATTCCGAGCCCCCTAGAGTGATTTATTGTTATATCGAACGTTTGGGAGGGCTGGGAAATGAATCCTAACCTTCTGTCGGTACAAAACGATTGGAAAAGGTGAAAATCGCGATTCCTAGACTCCTAGAGTGATTTAACGTTATATCGAACGATTGCGAGGGCTGGAATGTGAATCCTTAGCTTCTTTCGATACTGAACTTGTGGAAACGGTGCATATCGCGATTCCGAGCCTCCTAGAGTGATTTAACGTTATATCGAAGGATTGCGGGGGCTGGGAAGTGAATCTTTACCTTCTGTCGATACAGAACGATTGGAAAAGGTGAATATCGCGATTCCGAGCCTCCTAGAGTGATTTATCATTATATCGGACGATTGAGAGGGCGCGAAAGTGAATCCTTAGCTTCTTTCGATACAGAACGTGTGGAAACGGTGAATATCGCGAGTCCAAGCATCCTAGAGTGATTTATCGTTATATCGAACTATTGCGAGGGCGCGAAAGTGAATCCTTAGCTTCTTTCGATACAGAACGCGTGGAAACGGTGCATATCGCGATTCCGAGCCTCCTAGAGTGATTTATTGTTATATCGAACGTTTGGGAGGGCTGGGAAATGAATCCTAACCTTCTGTCGGTACAAAACGATTGGAAAAGGTGAATATCGCGATTCCGAGCCTCCTAGAGTGATTTATCGTTATATCCAACTATTGCGAGGGCTGGGAAGTGAATCCTTACCTTCTGTCGGTACAAGACGATTGGAAAAGGTGAATATCGCAATTGCGTGCCTTCTAGTGTAATTTATCGTTATATCGAACGATTGCGAGGGCGCAAAAGTGAATCCTTAGCTTCTTTCGATACAGAACGTGTGGAAACGGTGAATATCACGATTCTGAGCCCCCTAGAGTGATTTATTGTTATATCGAACGTTTGGGAGGGCTGGGAAATGAATCCTAACCTTCTGTCGGTACAAAACGATTGGAAAAGATGAAAATCGCGATTCCTAGACTCCTAGAGTGATATAACGTTATATCGAACGATTGCGGGGGCTGGGATGTGTATCCTTAACTTCTGTCGGTACAAAACGCTTGGAAAAGATGAATATCGCGATTCTGTGCCTCCTAGAGTGATTTATTGTTAAATCGAACGTTTGGGAGGGCTGCGAAATGAATCCTAACCTTCTGTCGGTACAAAACGTTTGGAAAAGGTGAATATCGCGATTCCGAGCCTCCTAGAGTGATTTATCATTATATCGGACGATTGCGAGGGCGCGAAAGTGAATCCTTAGCTTCTTTCGATACAGAACGTGTGGAAACGGTGAATATCGCGTGTCCAAGCATCCTAGAGTGATTTATCGTTATATCGAACGATTGCGAGAGCTGGAATGTGAATCCTTAGCTTCTTCCGATACAGAACGCGTGGAAACGGTGAATATCGCGATTCCGAGCCTCCTAGAGTGATTTATCGTTATATCGAACTATTGCGAGGGCGCGAAAGTGAATCCTTAGCTTCATTCGATACAGAACGTGTGAAAACGGTGAATATCGCGATTCCTAGCCTCCTAGAGTGATTTATCGTTATATCGAACTATTGCGAGGGCGCGAAAGTGAATCCTTAACTTCTGTCGGTACAAAACGATTGGAAAAGATGAATATCGCGATTCCGAGCCTCCTAGAGTGATTTATCGTTATATCGAACTATTGCGAGGGCGCGAAAGTGAATCCTTAGCTTCATTCGATACAGAACGTGTGGAAACGGTGAATATCGCGATTCCTAGCCTCCTCGAGTGATTTAACGTTATATCGAACAATTGCGGGGGCTGGGATGTGTATCCTTAACTTCTGTCGGTACAAAACGATTGGAAAAGATGAATATCGCGATTCCGAGCCTCCTAGAGTGATTTATCGTTATATCCAACTATTGCGAGGGCTGGAAAGTGAATCTTTACCTTCTGTCCATACAGAACGATTGGAAAAGATGAATATCGCGATTCCGTGCCGCCTAGAGTGATTTATCGTTATATCGAACGTTTGCGAGGGCTGGAAAGTGAATCCTTAGCTTCTTTCGATACAGAACGCTTGGAAAAGATGAATATCGCGATTCCGTGCCGCCTAGAGTGATTTATCGTTATATCGAACGTTTGCGAGGGCTGGAAAGTGAATCCTTAGCTTCTTTCGATACAGAACGCTTGGAAAAGATGAATATCGCGATTCCGAGCCTCCTGGAGTGATTTATCGTTATATCGAACGTTTGCGAGGGCTGGAAAGTGAATCCTTAGCTTCTTTCGATACAGAACGCTTGGAAAAGATGAATATCGCGATTCCGAGCCTCCTGGAGTGATTTATTGTTATATCGAACGTTTGGGAGGGCTGGGCAATGAATCCTAACCTTCAGTCGGTACAAAACGATTGGAAAAGATGAATATCGCGATTCCGAGCCTCCTAGAGTGATTTATCGTTATATCCAACTATTGCGAGGGCTGGAAAGTGAATCTTTACCTTCTGTCGATACAGAACGTGTGGAAACGGTGAATATCACGATTCCGAGCCCCCTAGAGTGATTTATTGTTATATCGAACGTTTGGGAGGGCTGGGAAATGAATCCTAACCTTCTGTCGGTACAAAACGATTGGAAAAGGTGAAAATCGCGATTCCTAGACTCCTAGAGTGATTTAACGTTATATCGAACGATTGCGGGGGCTGGGATGTGTATCTTTAACTTCTGTCGGTACAAAACGCTTGGAAAAGATGAATATCGCGATTCCGAGCCTCCTAGAGGGATTTATTGTTATATCGAACGTTTGGGAGGGCTGCGAAATGAATCCTAACCTTCTGTCGGTACAAAACGTTTGGAAAAGGTGAATATCGCGTTTCCGAGCCTCCTAGAGTGATTTATCGTTATATCGAACGATTGCGAGGGCTGGAATGTGAATCCTTAGCTTCTTTCGATACAGAACTTGTGGAAACGGTGCATATCGCGATTCCGAGCCTCCTAGAGTGATTTAACGTTATATCGAAGGATTGCGGGGGCTGGGAAGTGAATCTTTACCTTCTGTCGATACAGAACGATTGGAAAAGGTGAATATCGCGATTCCGAGCCTCCTAGAGTGATTTATCATTATATCGGACGATTGCGAGGGCGCGAAAGTAAATCCTTAGCTTCTTTCGATACAGAACGTGTGGAAACGGTGAATATCGCGAGTCCAAGCATCCTAGAGTGATTTATCGTTATATCGAACGATTGCGAGAGCTGGAATGTGAATCCTTAGCTTCTTCCGATACAGAACGCGTGGAAACGGTGAATATCGCGATTCCGAGCCTCCTAGAGTGATTTATCGTTATATCGAACTATTGCGAGGGCGCGAAAGTGAATCCTTAGCTTCATTCGATACAGAACGTGTGGAAACGGTGAATATCGCGATTCCTAGCCTCCTAGAGTGATTTATCGTTATATCGAACTATTGCGAGGGCGCGAAAGTGAATCCTTAGCTTCTTTCGATACAGAACGCGTGGAAACGGTGCATATCGCGATTCCGAGCCTCCTAGAGTGATTTATTGTTATATCGAACGTTTGGGAGGGCTGGGAAATGAATCCTAACCTTCTGTCGGTACAAAACGATTGGAAAAGGTGAATATCGCGATTCCTAGACTCCTAGAGTGATATAACGTTATATCGAACGATTGCGGGGGCTGGGATGTGTATCCTTAACTTCTGTCGGTACAAAACGCTTGGAAAAGATGAATATCGCGATTCTGTGCCTCCTAGAGTGATTTATTGTTAAATCGAACGTTTGGGAGGGCTGCGAAATGAATCCTAACCTTCTGTCGGTACAAAACGTTTGGAAAAGGTGAATATCGCGATTCCGAGCCTCCTAGAGTGATTTATCATTATATCGGACGATTGCGAGGGCGCGAAAGTGAATCCTTAGCTTCTTTCGATACAGAACGTGTGGAAACGGTGAATATCGCGTGTCCAAGCATCCTAGAGTGATTTATCGTTATATCGAACGATTGCGAGAGCTGGAATGTGAATCCTTAGCTTCTTCCGATACAGAACGCGTGGAAACGGTGAATATCGCGATTCCGAGCCTCCTAGAGTGATTTATCGTTATATCGAACTATTGCGAGGGCGCGAAAGTGAATCCTTAGCTTCATTCGATACAGAACGTGTGGAAAAGATGAATAGCGCGATTCCGAGCCTCCTAGAGTGATTTATCGTTATATCCAACTATTGCGAGGGCTGGAAAGTGAATCTTTACCTTCTGTCGATACAGAACGTGTGGAAACGGTGAATATCACGATTCCGAGCCCCCTAGAGTGATTTATTGTTATATCGAACGTTTGGGAGGGCTGGGAAATGAATCCTAACCTTCTGTCGGTACAAAACGATTGGAAAAGGTGAAAATCGCGATTCCTAGACTCCTAGAGTGATTTAACGTTATATCGAACGATTGCGGGGGCTGGGATGTGTATCTTTAACTTCTGTCGGTACAAAACGCTTGGAAAAGATGAATATCGCGATTCCGAGCCTCCTAGAGGGATTTATTGTTATATCGAACGTTTGGGAGGGCTGCGAAATGAATCCTAACCTTCTGTCGGTACAAAACGTTTGGAAAAGGTGAATATCGCGTTTCCGAGCCTCCTAGAGTGATTTATCGTTATATCGAACGATTGCGAGGGCTGGAATGTGAATCCTTAGCTTCTTTCGATACAGAACTTGTGGAAACGGTGCATATCGCGATTCCGAGCCTCCTAGAGTGATTTAACGTTATATCGAAGGATTGCGGGGGCTGGGAAGTGAATCTTTACCTTCTGTCGATACAGAACGATTGGAAAAGGTGAATATCGCGATTCCGAGCCTCCTAGAGTGATTTATCATTATATCGGACGATTGCGAGGGCGCGAAAGTAAATCCTTAGCTTCTTTCGATACAGAACGTGTGGAAACGGTGAATATCGCGAGTCCAAGCATCCTAGAGTGATTTATCGTTATATCGAACGATTGCGAGAGCTGGAATGTGAATCCTTAGCTTCTTCCGATACAGAACGCGTGGAAACGGTGAATATCGCGATTCCGAGCCTCCTAGAGTGATTTATCGTTATATCGAACTATTGCGAGGGCGCGAAAGTGAATCCTTAGCTTCATTCGATACAGAACGTGTGGAAACGGTGAATATCGCGATTCCTAGCCTCCTAGAGTGATTTATCGTTATATCGAACTATTGCGAGGGCGCGAAAGTGAATCCTTAGCTTCTTTCGATACAGAACGCGTGGAAACGGTGCATATCGCGATTCCGAGCCTCCTAGAGTGATTTATTGTTATATCGAACGTTTGGGAGGGCTGGGAAATGAATCCTAACCTTCTGTCGGTACAAAACGATTGGAAAAGGTGAATATCGCGATTCCTAGACTCCTAGAGTGATATAACGTTATATCGAACGATTGCGGGGGCTGGGATGTGTATCCTTAACTTCTGTCGGTACAAAACGCTTGGAAAAGATGAATATCGCGATTCTGTGCCTCCTAGAGTGATTTATTGTTAAATCGAACGTTTGGGAGGGCTGCGAAATGAATCCTAACCTTCTGTCGGTACAAAACGTTTGGAAAAGGTGAATATCGCGATTCCGAGCCTCCTAGAGTGATTTATCATTATATCGGACGATTGCGAGGGCGCGAAAGTGAATCCTTAGCTTCTTTCGATACAGAACGTGTGGAAACGGTGAATATCGCGTGTCCAAGCATCCTAGAGTGATTTATCGTTATATCGAACGATTGCGAGAGCTGGAATGTGAATCCTTAGCTTCTTCCGATACAGAACGCGTGGAAACGGTGAATATCGCGATTCCGAGCCTCCTAGAGTGATTTATCGTTATATCGAACTATTGCGAGGGCGCGAAAGTGAATCCTTAGCTTCATTCGATACAGAACGTGTGGAAACGGTGAATATCGCGATTCCTAGCCTCCTAGAGTGATTTATCGTTATATCGAACTATTGCGAGGGCGCGAAAGTAAATCCTTAACTTCTGTCGGTACAAAACGATTGGAAAAGATGAATAGCGCGATTCCGAGCCTCCTAGAGTGATTTATCGTTATATCGAACTATTGCGAGGGCGCGAAAGTGAATCCTTAGCTTCATTCGATACAGAACGTGTGGAAACGGTGAATATCGCGATTCCTAGCCTCCTAGAGTGATTTAACGTTATATCGAACAATTGCGGGGGCTGGGATGTGTATCCTTAACTTCTGTCGGTACAAAACGATTGGAAAGGATGAATATCGCGATTCCGAGTCTCCTAGAGTGATTTATCGTTATAACCAACTATTGCGAGGGCTGGAAAGTGAATCTTTACCTTCTGTCGATACAGAACGATTGGAAAAGATGAATATCGCGATTCCGTGCCTCCTAGAGTGATTTATCGTTATATCGAACGTTTGCGAGGGCTGGAAAGTGAATCCTTAGCTTCTTTCGATACAGAACGCTTGGAAAAGATGAATATCGCGATTCCGAGCCTCCTGGAGTGATTTATTGTTATATCGAACGTTTGGGAGGGCTGGGCAATGAATCCTAACCTTCTGTCGGTACAAAACGATTGGAAAAGGTGAATATCGCGATTCCGAGCCTCCTAGAGTGATTTATCGTTATATCCAACTATTGCGAGGGCTGGGAAGTGAATCCTTACCTTCTGTCGGTACAAGACGATTGGAAAAGGTGAATATCGCAATTGCGTGCCATCTAGAGTAATTTATCGTTATATCGAACGATTGCGAGGGCGCAAAAGTGAATCCTTAGCTTCTTTCGATACAGAACGTGTGGAAACGGTGAATATCACGATTCCGAGCCCCCTAGAGTGATTTATTGTTATATCGAACGTTTGGGAGGGCTGGGAAATGAATCCTAACCTTCTGTCGGTACAAAACGATTGGAAAAGGTAAAAATCGCGATTCCTAGACTCCTAGAGTGATTTAACGTTATATCGAACGATTGCGGGGGCTGGGATGTGTATCCTTAACTTCTGTCGGTACAAAACGCTTGGAAAAGATGAATATCGCGATTCCGAGCCTCCTAGAGGGATTTATTGTTATATCGAACGTTTGAGAGGGCGCAAAAGTGAATCCTTAGCTTCTTTCGATACAGAACGTGTGGAAACGGTGAATATCACGATTCCGAGCCCCCTAGAGTGATTTATTGTTATATCGAACGTTTGGGAGGGCTGGGAAATGAATCCTAACCTTCTGTCGGTACAAAACGATTGGAAAAGGTGAAAATCGCGATTCCTAGACTCCTAGAGTGATTTAACGTTATATCGAACGATTGCGAGGGCTGGAATGTGAATCCTTAGCTTCTTTCGATACAGAACTTGTGGAAACGGTGCATATCGCGATTCCGAGCCTCCTAGAGTGATTTAACGTTATATCGAAGGATTGCGGGGGCTGGGAAGTGAATCTTTACCTTCTGTCGATACAGAACGATTGGAAAAGGTGAATATCGCGATTCCGAGCCTCCTAGAGTGATTTATCATTATATCGGACGATTGAGAGGGCGCGAAAGTGAATCCTTAGCTTCTTTCGATACAGAACGTGTGGAAACGGTGAATATCGCGAGTCCAAGCATCCTAGAGTGATTTATCGTTATATCGAACTATTGCGAGGGCGCGAAAGTGAATCCTTAGCTTCTTTCGATACAGAACGCGTGGAAACGGTGCATATCGCGATTCCGAGCCTCCTAGAGTGATTTATTGTTATATCGAACGTTTGGGAGGGCTGGGAAATGAATCCTAACCTTCTGTCGGTACAAAACGATTGGAAAAGGTGAATATCGCGATTCCGAGCCTCCTAGAGTGATTTATCGTTATATCCAACTATTGCGAGGGCTGGGAAGTGAATCCTTACCTTCTGTCGGTACAAGACGATTGGAAAAGGTGAATATCGCAATTGCGTGCCTTCTAGAGTAATTTATCGTTATATCGAACGATTGCGAGGGCGCAAAAGTGAATCCTTAGCTTCTTTCGATACAGAACGTGTGGAAACGGTGAATATCACGATTCTGAGCCCCCTAGAGTGATTTATTGTTATATCGAACGTTTGGGAGGGCTGGGAAATGAATCCTAACCTTCTGTCGGTACAAAACGATTGGAAAAGGTGAATATCGCGATTCCGAGCCTCCTAGAGTGATTTATCGTTATATCCAACTATTGCGAGGGCTGGGAAGTGAATCCTTACCTTCTGTCGGTACAAGACGATTGGAAAAGGTGAATATCGCAATTGCGTGCCTTCTAGAGTAATTTATCGTTATATCGAACGATTGCGAGGGCGCAAAAGTGAATCCTTAGCTTCTTTCGATACAGAACGTGTGGAAACGGTGAATATCACGATTCTGAGCCCCCTAGAGTGATTTATTGTTATATCGAACGTTTGGGAGGGCTGGGAAATGAATCCTAACCTTCTGTCGGTACAAAACGATTGGAAAAGATGAAAATCGCGATTCCTAGACTCCTAGAGTGATATAACGTTATATCGAACGATTGCGGGGGCTGGGATGTGTATCCTTAACTTCTGTCGGTACAAAACGCTTGGAAAAGATGAATATCGCGATTCTGTGCCTCCTAGAGTGATTTATTGTTAAATCGAACGTTTGGGAGGGCTGCGAAATGAATCCTAACCTTCTGTCGGTACAAAACGTTTGGAAAAGGTGAATATCGCGATTCCGAGCCTCCTAGAGTGATTTATCATTATATCGGACGATTGCGAGGGCGCGAAAGTGAATCCTTAGCTTCTTTCGATACAGAACGTGTGGAAACGGTGAATATCGCGTGTCCAAGCATCCTAGAGTGATTTATCGTTATATCGAACGATTGCGAGAGCTGGAATGTGAATCCTTAGCTTCTTCCGATACAGAACGCGTGGAAACGGTGAATATCGCGATTCCGAGCCTCCTAGAGTGATTTATCGTTATATCGAACTATTGCGAGGGCGCGAAAGTGAATCCTTAGCTTCATTCGATACAGAACGTGTGGAAACGGTGAATATCGCGATTCCTAGCCTCCTAGAGTGATTTATCGTTATATCGAACTATTGCGAGGGCGCGAAAGTGAATCCTTAACTTCTGTCGGTACAAAACGATTGGAAAAGATGAATATCGCGATTCCGAGCCTCCTAGAGTGATTTATCGTTATATCGAACTATTGCGAGGGCGCGAAAGTGAATCCTTAGCTTCATTCGATACAGAACGTGTGGAAACGGTGAATATCGCGATTCCTAGCCTCCTAGAGTGATTTAACGTTATATCGAACAATTGCGGGGGCTGGGATGTGTATCCTTAACTTCTGTCGGTACAAAACGATTGGAAAAGATGAATATCGCGATTCCGAGTCTCCTAGAGTGATTTATCGTTATAACCAACTATTGCGAGGGCTGGAAAGTGAATCTTTACCTTCTGTCGATACAGAACGATTGGAAAAGATGAATATCGCGATTCCGTGCCTCCTAGAGTGATTTATCGTTATATCGAACGTTTGCGAGGGCTGGAAAGTGAATCCTTAGCTTCTTTCGATACAGAACGCTTGGAAAAGATGAATATCGCGATTCCGAGCCTCCTGGAGTGATTTATTGTTATATCGAACGTTTGGGAGGGCTGGGCAATGAATCCTAACCTTCTGTCGGTACAAAACGATTGGAAAAGGTGAATATCGCGATTCCGAGCCTCCTAGAGTGATTTATCGTTATATCCAACTATTGCGAGGGCTGGGAAGTGAATCCTTACCTTCTGTCGGTACAAGACGATTGGAAAAGGTGAATATCGCAATTGCGTGCCATCTAGAGTAATTTATCGTTATATCGAACGATTGCGAGGGCGCAAAAGTGAATCCTTAGCTTCTTTCGATACAGAACGTGTGGAAACGGTGAATATCACGATTCCGAGCCCCCTAGAGTGATTTATTGTTATATCGAACGTTTGGGAGGGCTGGGAAATGAATCCTAACCTTCTGTCGTTACAAAACGATTGGAAAAGGTGAAAATCGCGATTCCTAGACTCCTAGAGTGATTTAACGTTATATCGAACGATTGCGGGGGCTGGGATGTGTATCCTTAACTTCTGTCGGTACAAAACGCTTGGAAAAGATGAATATCGCAATTGCGTGCCTTCTAGAGTAATTTATCGTTATATCGAACGATTGCGAGGGCGCAAAAGTGAATCCTTAGCTTCTTTCGATACAGAACGTGTGGAAACGGTGAATATCACGATTCCGAGCCCCCTAGAGTGATTTATTGTTATATCGAACGTTTGGGAGGGCTGGGAAATGAATCCTAACCTTCTGTCGGTACAAAACGATTGGAAAAGGTGAATATCGCGATTCCGAGCCTCCTAGAGTGATTTATCGTTATATCCAACTATTGCGAGGGCTGGGAAGTGAATCCTTACCTTCTGTCGGTACAAGACGATTGGAAAAGGTGAATATCGCAATTGCGTGCCTTCTAGAGTAATTTATCGTTATATCGAACGATTGCGAGGGCGCAAAAGTGAATCCTTAGCTTCTTTCGATACAGAACGTGTGGAAACGGTGAATATCACGATTCTGAGCCCCCTAGAGTGATTTATTGTTATATCGAACGTTTGGGAGGGCTGGGAAATGAATCCTAACCTTCTGTCGGTACAAAACGATTGGAGTAGATGAAAATCGCGATTCCTAGACTCCTAGAGTGATATAACGTTATATCGAACGATTGCGGGGGCTGGGATGTGTATCCTTAACTTCTGTCGGTACAAAACGCTTGGAAAAGATGAATATCGCGATTCTGTGCCTCCTAGAGTGATTTATTGTTAAATCGAACGTTTGGGAGGGCTGCGAAATGAATCCTAACCTTCTGTCGGTACAAAACGTTTGGAAAAGGTGAATATCGCGATTCCGAGCCTCCTAGAGTGATTTATCATTATATCGGACGATTGCGAGGGCGCGAAAGTGAATCCTTAGCTTCTTTCGATACAGAACGTGTGGAAACGGTGAATATCGCGTGTCCAAGCATCCTAGAGTGATTTATCGTTATATCGAACGATTGCGAGAGCTGGAATGTGAATCCTTAGCTTCTTCCGATACAGAACGCGTGGAAACGGTGAATATCGCGATTCCGAGCCTCCTAGAGTGATTTATCGTTATATCGAACTATTGCGAGGGCGCGAAAGTGAATCCTTAGCTTCATTCGATACAGAACGTGTGGAAACGGTGAATATCGCGATTCCTAGCCTCCTAGAGTGATTTATCGTTATATCGAACTATTGCGAGGGCGCGAAAGTGAATCCTTAACTTCTGTCGGTACAAAACGATTGGAAAAGATGAATATCGCGATTCCGAGCCTCCTAGAGTGATTTATCGTTATATCGAACTATTGCGAGGGCGCGAAAGTGAATCCTTAGCTTCATTCGATACAGAACGTGTGGAAACGGTGAATATCGCGATTCCTAGCCTCCTAGAGTGATTTAACGTTATATCGAACAATTGCGGGGGCTGGGATGTGTATCCTTAACTTCTGTCGGTACAAAACGATTGGAAAAGATGAATATCGCGATTCCGAGTCTCCTAGAGTGATTTATCGTTATAACCAACTATTGCGAGGGCTGGAAAGTGAATCTTTACCTTCTGTCGATACAGAACGATTGGAAAAGATGAATATCGCGATTCCGTGCCTCCTAGAGTGATTTATCGTTATATCGAACGTTTGCGAGGGCTGGAAAGTGAATCCTTAGCTTCTTTCGATACAGAACGCTTGGAAAAGATGAATATCGCGATTCCGAGCCTCCTGGAGTGATTTATTGTTATATCGAACGTTTGGGAGGGCTGGGCAATGAATCCTAACCTTCTGTCGGTACAAAACGATTGGAAAAGGTGAATATCGCGATTCTGTGCCTCCTAGAGTGATTTATTGTTAAATCGAACGTTTGGGAGGGCTGCGAAATGAATCCTAACCTTCTGTCGGTACAAAACGTTTGGAAAAGGTGAATATCGCGATTCCGAGCCTCCTAGAGTGATTTATCATTATATCGGACGATTGCGAGGGCGCGAAAGTGAATCCTTAGCTTCTTTCGATACAGAACGTGTGGAAACGGTGAATATCGCGTGTCCAAGCATCCTAGAGTGATTTATCGTTATATCGAACGATTGCGAGAGCTGGAATGTGAATCCTTAGCTTCTTCCGATACAGAACGCGTGGAAACGGTGAATATCGCGATTCCGAGCCTCCTAGAGTGATTTATCGTTATATCGAACTATTGCGAGGGCGCGAAAGTGAATCCTTAGCTTCATTCGATACAGAACGATTGGAAAAGATGAATATCGCGATTCCGTGCCTCCTAGAGTGATTTATCGTTATATCGAACTATTGCGAGGGCGCGAAAGTGAATCCTTAACTTCTGTCGGTACAAAACGATTGGAAAAGATGAATATCGCGATTCCGAGCCTCCTAGAGTGATTTATTGTTATATCGAACGTTTGGGAGGGCTGGGCAATGAATCCTAACCTTCTGTCGGTACAAAACGATTGGAAAAGGTGAATATCGCGATTCCGAGCCTCCTAGAGTGATTTATCGTTATATCCAACTATTGCGAGGGCTGGGAAGTGAATCCTTACCTTCTGTCGGTACAAGACGATTGGAAAAGGTGAATATCGCAATTGCGTGCCATCTAGAGTAATTTATCGTTATATCGAACGATTGCGAGGGCGCAAAAGTGAATCCTTAGCTTCTTTCGATACAGAACGTGTGGAAACGGTGAATATCACGATTCCGAGCCCCCTAGAGTGATTTATTGTTATATCGAACGTTTGGGAGGGCTGGGAAATGAATCCTAACCTTCTGTCGGTACAAAACGATTGGAAAAGGTGAAAATCGCGATTCCTAGACTCCTAGAGTGATTTAACGTTATATCGAACGATTGCGGGGGCTGGGATGTGTATCCTTAACTTCTGTCGGTACAAAACGCTTGGAAAAGATGAATATCGCGATTCCGAGCCTCCTAGAGGGATTTATTGTTATATCGAACGTTTGAGAGGGCGCAAAAGTGAATCCTTAGCTTCTTTCGATACAGAACGTGTGGAAACGGTGAATATCACGATTCCGAGCCCCCTAGAGTGATTTATTGTTATATCGAACGTTTGGGAGGGCTGGGAAATGAATCCTAACCTTCTGTCGGTACAAAACGATTGGAAAAGGTGAAAATCGCGATTCCTAGACTCCTAGAGTGATTTAACGTTATATCGAACGATTGCGAGGGCTGGAATGTGAATCCTTAGCTTCTTTCGATACAGAACTTGTGGAAACGGTGCATATCGCGATTCCGAGCCTCCTAGAGTGATTTAACGTTATATCGAAGGATTGCGGGGGCTGGGAAGTGAATCTTTACCTTCTGTCGATACAGAACGATTGGAAAAGGTGAATATCGCGATTCCGAGCCTCCTAGAGTGATTTATCGTTATATCGAACTATTGCGAGGGCGCGAAAGTGAATCCTTAGCTTCTTTCGATACAGAACGCGTGGAAACGGTGCATATCGCGATTCCGAGCCTCCTAGAGTGATTTATTGTTATATCGAACGTTTGGGAGGGCTGGGAAATGAATCCTAACCTTCTGTCGGTACAAAACGATTGGAAAAGGTGAATATCGCGATTCCGAGCCTCCTAGAGTGATTTATCGTTATATCCAACTATTGCGAGGGCTGGGAAGTGAATCCTTACCTTCTGTCGGTACAAGACGATTGGAAAAGGTGAATATCGCAATTGCGTGCCTTCTAGAGTAATTTATCGTTATATCGAACGATTGCGAGGGCGCAAAAGTGAATCCTTAGCTTCTTTCGATACAGAACGTGTGGAAACGGTGAATATCACGATTCTGAGCCCCCTAGAGTGATTTATTGTTATATCGAACGTTTGGGAGGGCTGGGAAATGAATCCTAACCTTCTGTCGGTACAAAACGATTGGAGTAGATGAAAATCGCGATTCCTAGACTCCTAGAGTGATATATCGTTATATCGAACGATTGCGGGGGCTGGGATGTGTATCCTTAACTTCTGTCGGTACAAAACGCTTGGAAAAGATGAATATCGCGATTCTGTGCCTCCTAGAGTGATTTATTGTTAAATCGAACGTTTGGGAGGGCTGCGAAATGAATCCTAACCTTCTGTCGGTACAAAACGTTTGGAAAAGGTGAATATCGCGATTCCGAGCCTCCTAGAGTGATTTATCATTATATCGGACGATTGCGAGGGCGCGAAAGTGAATCCTTAGCTTCTTTCGATACAGAACGTGTGGAAACGGTGAATATCGCGTGTCCAAGCATCCTAGAGTGGTTTATCGTTATATCGAACGATTGCGAGAGCTGGAATGTGAATCCTTAGCTTCTTCCGATACAGAACGCGTGGAAACGGTGAATATCGCGATTCCGAGCCTCCTAGAGTGATTTATCGTTATATCGAACTATTGCGAGGGCGCGAAAGTGAATCCTTAGCTTCATTCGATACAGAACGTGTGGAAACGGTGAATATCGCGATTCCTAGCCTCCTAGAGTGATTTATCGTTATATCGAACTATTGCGAGGGCGCGAAAGTGAATCCTTAACTTCTGTCGGTACAAAACGATTGGAAAAGATGAATATCGCGATTCCGAGCCTCCTAGAGTGATTTATCGTTATATCGAACTATTGCGAGGGCGCGAAAGTGAATCCTTAGCTTCATTCGATACAGAACGTGTGGAAACGGTGAATATCGCGATTCCTAGCCTCCTAGAGTGATTTAACGTTATATCGAACAATTGCGGGGGCTGGGATGTGTATCCTTAACTTCTGTCGGTACAAAACGATTGGAAAAGATGAATATCGCGATTCCGAGTCTCCTAGAGTGATTTATCGTTATAACCAACTATTGCGAGGGCTGGAAAGTGAATCTTTACCTTCTGTCGATACAGAACGATTGGAAAAGATGAATATCGCGATTCCGTGCCTCCTAGAGTGATTTATCGTTATATCGAACGTTTGCGAGGGCTGGAAAGTGAATCCTTAGCTTCTTTCGATACAGAACGCTTGGAAAAGATGAATATCGCGATTCCGAGCCTCCTGGAGTGATTTATTGTTATATCGAACGTTTGGGAGGGCTGGGCAATGAATCCTAACCTTCTGTCGGTACAAAACGATTGGAAAAGGTGAATATCGCGATTCCGAGCCTCCTAGAGTGATTTATCGTTATATCCAACTATTGCGAGGGCTGGGAAGTGAATCCTTACCTTCTGTCGGTACAAGACGATTGGAAAAGGTGAATATCGCAATTGCGTGCCATCTAGAGTAATTTATCGTTATATCGAACGATTGCGAGGGCGCAAAAGTGAATCCTTAGCTTCTTTCGATACAGAACGTGTGGAAACGGTGAATATCACGATTCCGAGCCCCCTAGAGTGATTTATTGTTATATCGAACGTTTGGGAGGGCTGGGAAATGAATCCTAACCTTCTGTCGGTACAAAACGATTGGAAAAGGTGAAAATCGCGATTCCTAGACTCCTAGAGTGATTTAACGTTATATCGAACGATTGCGGGGGCTGGGATGTGTATCCTTAACTTCTGTCGGTACAAAACGCTTGGAAAAGATGAATATCGCGATTCCGAGCCTCCTAGAGGGATTTATTGTTATATCGAACGTTTGAGAGGGCGCAAAAGTGAATCCTTAGCTTCTTTCGATACAGAACGTGTGGAAACGGTGAATATCACGATTCCGAGCCCCCTAGAGTGATTTATTGTTATATCGAACGTTTGGGAGGGCTGGGAAATGAATCCTAACCTTCTGTCGGTACAAAACGATTGGAAAAGGTGAAAATCGCGATTCCTAGACTCCTAGAGTGATTTAACGTTATATCGAACGATTGCGAGGGCTGGAATGTGAATCCTTAGCTTCTTTCGATACAGAACTTGTGGAAACGGTGCATATCGCGATTCCGAGCCTCCTAGAGTGATTTAACGTTATATCGAAGGATTGCGGGGGCTGGGAAGTGAATCTTTACCTTCTGTCGATACAGAACGATTGGAAAAGGTGAATATCGCGATTCCGAGCCTCCTAGAGTGATTTATCGTTATATCGAACTATTGCGAGGGCGCGAAAGTGAATCCTTAGCTTCTTTCGATACAGAACGCGTGGAAACGGTGCATATCGCGATTCCGAGCCTCCTAGAGTGATTTATTGTTATATCGAACGTTTGGGAGGGCTGGGAAATGAATCCTAACCTTCTGTCGGTACAAAACGATTGGAAAAGGTGAATATCGCGATTCCGAGCCTCCTAGAGTGATTTATCGTTATATCCAACTATTGCGAGGGCTGGGAAGTGAATCCTTACCTTCTGTCGGTACAAGACGATTGGAAAAGGTGAATATCGCAATTGCGTGCCTTCTAGAGTAATTTATCGTTATATCGAACGATTGCGAGGGCGCAAAAGTGAATCCTTAGCTTCTTTCGATACAGAACGTGTGGAAACGGTGAATATCACGATTCCGAGCCCCCTAGAGTGATTTATTGTTAAATCGAACGTTTGGGAGGGCTGCGAAATGAATCCTAACCTTCAGTCGGTACAAAACGATTGGAAAAGATGAATATCGCGATTCCGAGCCTCCTGGAGTGATTTATTGTTATATCGAACGTTTGGGAGGGCTGGGCAATGAATCCTAACCTTCTGTCGGTACAAAACGATTGGAAAAGGTGAATATCGCGATTCCGAGCCTCCTAGAGTGATTTATCGTTATATCCAACTATTGCGAGGGCTGGGATGTGAATCCTTACCTTCTGTCGGTACAAGACGATTGGAAATGGTGAATATCGCAATTGCGTGCCATCTAGAGTAATTTATCGTTATATCGAACGATTGCGAGGGCGCAAAAGTGAATCCTTAGCTTCTTTCGATACAGAACGTGTGGAAACGGTGAATATCACGATTCCGAGCCCCCTAGAGTGATTTATTGTTATATCGAACGTTTGGGAGGGCTGGGAAATGAATCCTAACCTTCTGTCGGTACAAAACGATTGGAAAAGGTGAAAATCGCGATTCCTAGACTCCTAGAGTGATTTAACGTTATATCGAACGATTGCGGGGGCTGGGATGTGTATCCTTAACTTCTGTCGGTACAAAACGCTTGGAAAAGATGAATATCGCGATTCCGAGCCTCCTAGAGGGATTTATTGTTATATCGAACGTTTGGGAGGGCTGCGAAATGAATCCTAACCTTCTATCGGTACAAAACGTTTGGAAAAGGTGAATATCGCGTTTCCGAGCCTCCTAGAGTGATTTATCGTTATATCGAACGATTGCGAGGGCTGGAATGTGAATCCTTAGCTTCTTTCGATACAGAACTTGTGGAAACGGTGCATATCGCGATTCCGAGCCTCCTAGAGTGATTTAACGTTATATCGAAGGATTGCGGGGGCTGGGAAGTGAATCTTTACCTTCTGTCGATACAGAACGATTGGAAAAGGTGAATATCGCGATTCCGAGCCTCCTAGAGTGATTTATCATTATATCGGACGATTGCGAGGGCGCGAAAGTAAATCCTTAGCTTCTTTCGATACAGAACGTGTGGAAACGGTGAATATCGCGAGTCCAAGCATCCTAGAGTGATTTATCGTTATATCGAACGATTGCGAGAGCTGGAATGTGAATCCTTAGCTTCTTCCGATACAGAACGCGTGGAAACGGTGAATATCGCGATTCCGAGCCTCCTAGAGTGATTTATCGTTATATCGAACTATTGCGAGGGCGCGAAAGTGAATCCTTAGCTTCATTCGATACAGAACGTGTGGAAACGGTGAATATCGCGATTCCTAGCCTCCTAGAGTGATTTATCGTTATATCGAACTATTGCGAGGGCGCGAAAGTGAATCCTTAGCTTCTTTCGATACAGAACGCGTGGAAACGGTGCATATCGCGATTCCGAGCCTCCTAGAGTGATTTATTGTTATATCGAACGTTTGGGAGGGCTGGGAAATGAATCCTAACCTTCTGTCGGTACAAAACGATTGGAAAAGGTGAATATCGCGATTCCTAGACTCCTAGAGTGATATAACGTTATATCGAACGATTGCGGGGGCTGGGATGTGTATCCTTAACTTCTGTCGGTACAAAACGCTTGGAAAAGATGAATATCGCGATTCTGTGCCTCCTAGAGTGATTTATTGTTAAATCGAACGTTTGGGAGGGCTGCGAAATGAATCCTAACCTTCTGTCGGTACAAAACGTTTGGAAAAGGTGAATATCGCGATTCCGAGCCTCCTAGAGTGATTTATCATTATATCGGACGATTGCGAGGGCGCGAAAGTGAATCCTTAGCTTCTTTCGATACAGAACGTGTGGAAACGGTGAATATCGCGTGTCCAAGCATCCTAGAGTGATTTATCGTTATATCGAACGATTGCGAGAGCTGGAATGTGAATCCTTAGCTTCTTCCGATACAGAACGCGTGGAAACGGTGAATATCGCGATTCCGAGCCTCCTAGAGTGATTTATCGTTATATCGAACTATTGCGAGGGCGCGAAAGTGAATCCTTAGCTTCATTCGATACAGAACGTGTGGAAACGGTGAATATCGCGATTCCTAGCCTCCTAGAGTGATTTATCGTTATATCGAACTATTGCGAGGGCGCGAAAGTGAATCCTTAACTTCTGTCGGTACAAAACGATTGGAAAAGATGAATATCGCGATTCCGAGCCTCCTAGAGTGATTTATCGTTATATCGAACTATTGCGAGGGCGCGAAAGTGAATCCTTAGCTTCATTCGATACAGAACGTGTGGAAACGGTGAATATCGCGATTCCGAGCCTCCTAGAGTGATTTATCGTTATATCCAACTATTGCGAGGGCTGGGATGTGAATCCTTACCTTCTGTCGGTACAAGACGATTGGAAATGGTGAATATCGCAATTGCGTGCCATCTAGAGTAATTTATCGTTATATCGAACGATTGCGAGGGCGCAAAAGTGAATCCTTAGCTTCTTTCGATACAGAACGTGTGGAAACGGTGAATATCACGATTCCGAGCCCCCTAGAGTGATTTATTGTTATATCGAACGTTTGGGAGGGCTGGGAAATGAATCCTAACCTTCTGTCGGTACAAAACGATTGGAAAAGGTGAAAATCGCGATTCCTAGACTCCTAGAGTGATTTAACGTTATATCGAACGATTGCGGGGGCTGGGATGTGTATCCTTAACTTCTGTCGGTACAAAACGCTTGGAAAAGATGAATATCGCGATTCCGAGCCTCCTAGAGGGATTTATTGTTATATCGAACGTTTGGGAGGGCTGCGAAATGAATCCTAACCTTCTATCGGTACAAAACGTTTGGAAAAGGTGAATATCGCGTTTCCGAGCCTCCTAGAGTGATTTATCGTTATATCGAACGATTGCGAGGGCTGGAATGTGAATCCTTAGCTTCTTTCGATACAGAACTTGTGGAAACGGTGCATATCGCGATTCCGAGCCTCCTAGAGTGATTTAACGTTATATCGAAGGATTGCGGGGGCTGGGAAGTGAATCTTTACCTTCTGTCGATACAGAACGATTGGAAAAGGTGAATATCGCGATTCCGAGCCTCCTAGAGTGATTTATCATTATATCGGACGATTGCGAGGGCGCGAAAGTAAATCCTTAGCTTCTTTCGATACAGAACGTGTGGAAACGGTGAATATCGCGAGTCCAAGCATCCTAGAGTGATTTATCGTTATATCGAACGATTGCGAGAGCTGGAATGTGAATCCTTAGCTTCTTCCGATACAGAACGCGTGGAAACGGTGAATATCGCGATTCCGAGCCTCCTAGAGTGATTTATCGTTATATCGAACTATTGCGAGGGCGCGAAAGTGAATCCTTAGCTTCATTCGATACAGAACGTGTGGAAACGGTGAATATCGCGATTCCTAGCCTCCTAGAGTGATTTATCGTTATATCGAACTATTGCGAGGGCGCGAAAGTGAATCCTTAGCTTCTTTCGATACAGAACGCGTGGAAACGGTGCATATCGCGATTCCGAGCCTCCTAGAGTGATTTATTGTTATATCGAACGTTTGGGAGGGCTGGGAAATGAATCCTAACCTTCTGTCGGTACAAAACGATTGGAAAAGGTGAATATCGCGATTCCTAGACTCCTAGAGTGATATAACGTTATATCGAACGATTGCGGGGGCTGGGATGTGTATCCTTAACTTCTGTCGGTACAAAACGCTTGGAAAAGATGAATATCGCGATTCTGTGCCTCCTAGAGTGATTTATTGTTAAATCGAACGTTTGGGAGGGCTGCGAAATGAATCCTAACCTTCTGTCGGTACAAAACGTTTGGAAAAGGTGAATATCGCGATTCCGAGCCTCCTAGAGTGATTTATCATTATATCGGACGATTGCGAGGGCGCGAAAGTGAATCCTTAGCTTCTTTCGATACAGAACGTGTGGAAACGGTGAATATCGCGTGTCCAAGCATCCTAGAGTGATTTATCGTTATATCGAACGATTGCGAGAGCTGGAATGTGAATCCTTAGCTTCTTCCGATACAGAACGCGTGGAAACGGTGAATATCGCGATTCCGAGCCTCCTAGAGTGATTTATCGTTATATCGAACTATTGCGAGGGCGCGAAAGTGAATCCTTAGCTTCATTCGATACAGAACGTGTGGAAACGGTGAATATCGCGATTCCTAGCCTCCTAGAGTGATTTATCGTTATATCGAACTATTGCGAGGGCGCGAAAGTGAATCCTTAACTTCTGTCGGTACAAAACGATTGGAAAAGATGAATATCGCGATTCCGAGCCTCCTAGAGTGATTTATCGTTATATCGAACTATTGCGAGGGCGCGAAAGTGAATCCTTAGCTTCATTCGATACAGAACGTGTGGAAACGGTGAATATCGCGATTCCTAGCCTCCTAGAGTGATTTAACGTTATATCGAACAATTGCGGGGGCTGGGATGTGTATCCTTAACTTCTGTCGGTACAAAACGATTGGAAAAGATGAATATCGCGATTCCGAGTCTCCTAGAGTGATTTATCGTTATAACCAACTATTGCGAGGGCTGGAAAGTGAATCTTTACCTTCTGTCGATACAGAACGATTGGAAAAGATGAATATCGCGATTCCGTGCCTCCTAGAGTGATTTATCGTTATATCGAACGTTTGCGAGGGCTGGAAAGTGAATCCTTAGCTTCTTTCGATACAGAACGCTTGGAAAAGATGAATATCGCGATTCCGAGCCTCCTGGAGTGATTTATTGTTATATCGAACGTTTGGGAGGGCTGGGCAATGAATCCTAACCTTCTGTCGGTACAAAACGATTGGAAAAGGTGAATATCGCGATTCCGAGCCTCCTAGAGTGATTTATCGTTATATCCAACTATTGCGAGGGCTGGGAAGTGAATCCTTACCTTCTGTCGGTACAAGACGATTGGAAAAGGTGAATATCGCAATTGCGTGCCATCTAGAGTAATTTATCGTTATATCGAACGATTGCGAGGGCGCAAAAGTGAATCCTTAGCTTCTTTCGATACAGAACGTGTGGAAACGGTGAATATCACGATTCCGAGCCCCCTAGAGTGATTTATTGTTATATCGAACGTTTGGGAGGGCTGGGAAATGAATCCTAACCTTCTGTCGGTACAAAACGATTGGAAAAGGTGAAAATCGCGATTCCTAGACTCCTAGAGTGATTTAACGTTATATCGAACGATTGCGGGGGCTGGGATGTGTATCCTTAACTTCTGTCGGTACAAAACGCTTGGAAAAGATGAATATCGCGATTCCGAGCCTCCTAGAGGGATTTATTGTTATATCGAACGTTTGAGAGGGCGCAAAAGTGAATCCTTAGCTTCTTTCGATACAGAACGTGTGGAAACGGTGAATATCACGATTCCGAGCCCCCTAGAGTGATTTATTGTTATATCGAACGTTTGGGAGGGCTGGGAAATGAATCCTAACCTTCTGTCGGTACAAAACGATTGGAAAAGGTGAAAATCGCGATTCCTAGACTCCTAGAGTGATTTAACGTTATATCGAACGATTGCGAGGGCTGGAATGTGAATCCTTAGCTTCTTTCGATACAGAACTTGTGGAAACGGTGCATATCGCGATTCCGAGCCTCCTAGAGTGATTTAACGTTATATCGAAGGATTGCGGGGGCTGGGAAGTGAATCTTTACCTTCTGTCGATACAGAACGATTGGAAAAGGTGAATATCGCGATTCCGAGCCTCCTAGAGTGATTTATCGTTATATCGAACTATTGCGAGGGCGCGAAAGTGAATCCTTAGCTTCTTTCGATACAGAACGCGTGGAAACGGTGCATATCGCGATTCCGAGCCTCCTAGAGTGATTTATTGTTATATCGAACGTTTGGGAGGGCTGGGAAATGAATCCTAACCTTCTGTCGGTACAAAACGATTGGAAAAGGTGAATATCGCGATTCCGAGCCTCCTAGAGTGATTTATCGTTATATCCAACTATTGCGAGGGCTGGGAAGTGAATCCTTACCTTCTGTCGGTACAAGACGATTGGAAAAGGTGAATATCGCAATTGCGTGCCTTCTAGAGTAATTTATCGTTATATCGAACGATTGCGAGGGCGCAAAAGTGAATCCTTAGCTTCTTTCGATACAGAACGTGTGGAAACGGTGAATATCACGATTCCGAGCCCCCTAGAGTGATTTATTGTTAAATCGAACGTTTGGGAGGGCTGCGAAATGAATCCTAACCTTCAGTCGGTACAAAACGATTGGAAAAGATGAATATCGCGATTCCGAGCCTCCTGGAGTGATTTATTGTTATATCGAACGTTTGGGAGGGCTGGGCAATGAATCCTAACCTTCTGTCGGTACAAAACGATTGGAAAAGGTGAATATCGCGATTCCGAGCCTCCTAGAGTGATTTATCGTTATATCCAACTATTGCGAGGGCTGGGATGTGAATCCTTACCTTCTGTCGGTACAAGACGATTGGAAATGGTGAATATCGCAATTGCGTGCCATCTAGAGTAATTTATCGTTATATCGAACGATTGCGAGGGCGCAAAAGTGAATCCTTAGCTTCTTTCGATACAGAACGTGTGGAAACGGTGAATATCACGATTCCGAGCCCCCTAGAGTGATTTATTGTTATATCGAACGTTTGGGAGGGCTGGGAAATGAATCCTAACCTTCTGTCGGTACAAAACGATTGGAAAAGGTGAAAATCGCGATTCCTAGACTCCTAGAGTGATTTAACGTTATATCGAACGATTGCGGGGGCTGGGATGTGTATCCTTAACTTCTGTCGGTACAAAACGCTTGGAAAAGATGAATATCGCGATTCCGAGCCTCCTAGAGGGATTTATTGTTATATCGAACGTTTGGGAGGGCTGCGAAATGAATCCTAACCTTCTATCGGTACAAAACGTTTGGAAAAGGTGAATATCGCGTTTCCGAGCCTCCTAGAGTGATTTATCGTTATATCGAACGATTGCGAGGGCTGGAATGTGAATCCTTAGCTTCTTTCGATACAGAACTTGTGGAAACGGTGCATATCGCGATTCCGAGCCTCCTAGAGTGATTTAACGTTATATCGAAGGATTGCGGGGGCTGGGAAGTGAATCTTTACCTTCTGTCGATACAGAACGATTGGAAAAGGTGAATATCGCGATTCCGAGCCTCCTAGAGTGATTTATCATTATATCGGACGATTGCGAGGGCGCGAAAGTAAATCCTTAGCTTCTTTCGATACAGAACGTGTGGAAACGGTGAATATCGCGAGTCCAAGCATCCTAGAGTGATTTATCGTTATATCGAACGATTGCGAGAGCTGGAATGTGAATCCTTAGCTTCTTCCGATACAGAACGCGTGGAAACGGTGAATATCGCGATTCCGAGCCTCCTAGAGTGATTTATCGTTATATCGAACTATTGCGAGGGCGCGAAAGTGAATCCTTAGCTTCATTCGATACAGAACGTGTGGAAACGGTGAATATCGCGATTCCTAGCCTCCTAGAGTGATTTATCGTTATATCGAACTATTGCGAGGGCGCGAAAGTGAATCCTTAGCTTCTTTCGATACAGAACGCGTGGAAACGGTGCATATCGCGATTCCGAGCCTCCTAGAGTGATTTATTGTTATATCGAACGTTTGGGAGGGCTGGGAAATGAATCCTAACCTTCTGTCGGTACAAAACGATTGGAAAAGGTGAATATCGCGATTCCTAGACTCCTAGAGTGATATAACGTTATATCGAACGATTGCGGGGGCTGGGATGTGTATCCTTAACTTCTGTCGGTACAAAACGCTTGGAAAAGATGAATATCGCGATTCTGTGCCTCCTAGAGTGATTTATTGTTAAATCGAACGTTTGGGAGGGCTGCGAAATGAATCCTAACCTTCTGTCGGTACAAAACGTTTGGAAAAGGTGAATATCGCGATTCCGAGCCTCCTAGAGTGATTTATCATTATATCGGACGATTGCGAGGGCGCGAAAGTGAATCCTTAGCTTCTTTCGATACAGAACGTGTGGAAACGGTGAATATCGCGTGTCCAAGCATCCTAGAGTGATTTATCGTTATATCGAACGATTGCGAGAGCTGGAATGTGAATCCTTAGCTTCTTCCGATACAGAACGCGTGGAAACGGTGAATATCGCGATTCCGAGCCTCCTAGAGTGATTTATCGTTATATCGAACTATTGCGAGGGCGCGAAAGTGAATCCTTAGCTTCATTCGATACAGAACGTGTGGAAACGGTGAATATCGCGATTCCTAGCCTCCTAGAGTGATTTATCGTTATATCGAACTATTGCGAGGGCGCGAAAGTGAATCCTTAACTTCTGTCGGTACAAAACGATTGGAAAAGATGAATATCGCGATTCCGAGCCTCCTAGAGTGATTTATCGTTATATCGAACTATTGCGAGGGCGCGAAAGTGAATCCTTAGCTTCATTCGATACAGAACGTGTGGAAACGGTGAATATCGCGATTCCTAGCCTCCTAGAGTGATTTAACGTTATATCGAACAATTGCGGGGGCTGGGATGTGTATCCTTAACTTCTGTCGGTACAAAACGATTGGAAAAGATGAATATCGCGATTCCGAGTCTCCTAGAGTGATTTATCGTTATAACCAACTATTGCGAGGGCTGGAAAGTGAATCTTTACCTTCTGTCGATACAGAACGATTGGAAAAGATGAATATCGCGATTCCGTGCCTCCTAGAGTGATTTATCGTTATATCGAACGTTTGCGAGGGCTGGAAAGTGAATCCTTAGCTTCTTTCGATACAGAACGCTTGGAAAAGATGAATATCGCGATTCCGAGCCTCCTGGAGTGATTTATTGTTATATCGAACGTTTGGGAGGGCTGGGCAATGAATCCTAACCTTCTGTCGGTACAAAACGATTGGAAAAGGTGAATATCGCGATTCCGAGCCTCCTAGAGTGATTTATCGTTATATCCAACTATTGCGAGGGCTGGGAAGTGAATCCTTACCTTCTGTCGGTACAAGACGATTGGAAAAGGTGAATATCGCAATTGCGTGCCATCTAGAGTAATTTATCGTTATATCGAACGATTGCGAGGGCGCAAAAGTGAATCCTTAGCTTCTTTCGATACAGAACGTGTGGAAACGGTGAATATCACGATTCCGAGCCCCCTAGAGTGATTTATTGTTATATCGAACGTTTGGGAGGGCTGGGAAATGAATCCTAACCTTCTGTCGGTACAAAACGATTGGAAAAGGTGAAAATCGCGATTCCTAGACTCCTAGAGTGATTTAACGTTATATCGAACGATTGCGGGGGCTGGGATGTGTATCCTTAACTTCTGTCGGTACAAAACGCTTGGAAAAGATGAATATCGCGATTCCGAGCCTCCTAGAGGGATTTATTGTTATATCGAACGTTTGAGAGGGCGCAAAAGTGAATCCTTAGCTTCTTTCGATACAGAACGTGTGGAAACGGTGAATATCACGATTCCGAGCCCCCTAGAGTGATTTATTGTTATATCGAACGTTTGGGAGGGCTGGGAAATGAATCCTAACCTTCTGTCGGTACAAAACGATTGGAAAAGGTGAAAATCGCGATTCCTAGACTCCTAGAGTGATTTAACGTTATATCGAACGATTGCGGGGGCTGGGATGTGTATCCTTAACTTCTGTCGGTACAAAACGCTTGGAAAAGATGAATATCGCGATTCCGAGCCTCCTAGAGGGATTTATTGTTATATCGAACGTTTGAGAGGGCGCAAAAGTGAATCCTTAGCTTCTTTCGATACAGAACGTGTGGAAACGGTGAATATCACGATTCCGAGCCCCCTAGAGTGATTTATTGTTATATCGAACGTTTGGGAGGGCTGGGAAATGAATCCTAACCTTCTGTCGGTACAAAACGATTGGAAAAGGTGAAAATCGCGATTCCTAGACTCCTAGAGTGATTTAACGTTATATCGAACGATTGCGAGGGCTGGAATGTGAATCCTTAGCTTCTTTCGATACAGAACTTGTGGAAACGGTGCATATCGCGATTCCGAGCCTCCTAGAGTGATTTAACGTTATATCGAAGGATTGCGGGGGCTGGGAAGTGAATCTTTACCTTCTGTCGATACAGAACGATTGGAAAAGGTGAATATCGCGATTCCGAGCCTCCTAGAGTGATTTATCATTATATCGGACGATTGAGAGGGCGCGAAAGTGAATCCTTAGCTTCTTTCGATACAGAACGTGTGGAAACGGTGAATATCGCGAGTCCAAGCATCCTAGAGTGATTTATCGTTATATCGAACTATTGCGAGGGCGCGAAAGTGAATCCTTAGCTTCTTTCGATACAGAACGCGTGGAAACGGTGCATATCGCGATTCCGAGCCTCCTAGAGTGATTTATTGTTATATCGAACGTTTGGGAGGGCTGGGAAATGAATCCTAACCTTCTGTCGGTACAAAACGATTGGAAAAGGTGAATATCGCGATTCCGAGCCTCCTAGAGTGATTTATCGTTATATCCAACTATTGCGAGGGCTGGGAAGTGAATCCTTACCTTCTGTCGGTACAAGACGATTGGAAAAGGTGAATATCGCAATTGCGTGCCTTCTAGAGTAATTTATCGTTATATCGAACGATTGCGAGGGCGCAAAAGTGAATCCTTAGCTTCTTTCGATACAGAACGTGTGGAAACGGTGAATATCACGATTCTGAGCCCCCTAGAGTGATTTATTGTTATATCGAACGTTTGGGAGGGCTGGGAAATGAATCCTAACCTTCTGTCGGTACAAAACGATTGGAAAAGATGAAAATCGCGATTCCTAGACTCCTAGAGTGATATAACGTTATATCGAACGATTGCGGGGGCTGGGATGTGTATCCTTAACTTCTGTCGGTACAAAACGCTTGGAAAAGATGAATATCGCGATTCTGTGCCTCCTAGAGTGATTTATTGTTAAATCGAACGTTTGGGAGGGCTGCGAAATGAATCCTAACCTTCTGTCGGTACAAAACGTTTGGAAAAGGTGAATATCGCGATTCCGAGCCTCCTAGAGTGATTTATCATTATATCGGACGATTGCGAGGGCGCGAAAGTGAATCCTTAGCTTCTTTCGATACAGAACGTGTGGAAACGGTGAATATCGCGTGTCCAAGCATCCTAGAGTGATTTATCGTTATATCGAACGATTGCGAGAGCTGGAATGTGAATCCTTAGCTTCTTCCGATACAGAACGCGTGGAAACGGTGAATATCGCGATTCCGAGCCTCCTAGAGTGATTTATCGTTATATCGAACTATTGCGAGGGCGCGAAAGTGAATCCTTAGCTTCATTCGATACAGAACGTGTGGAAACGGTGAATATCGCGATTCCTAGCCTCCTAGAGTGATTTATCGTTATATCGAACTATTGCGAGGGCGCGTCAGTGAATCCTTAACTTCTGTCGGTACAAAACGATTGGAAAAGATGAATATCGCGATTCCGAGCCTCCTAGAGTGATTTATCGTTATATCGAACTATTGCGAGGGCGCGAAAGTGAATCCTTAGCTTCATTCGATACAGAACGTGTGGAAACGGTGAATATCGCGATTCCTAGCCTCCTAGAGTGATTTAACGTTATATCGAACAATTGCGGGGGCTGGGATGTGTATCCTTAACTTCTGTCGGTACAAAACGATTGGAAAAGATGAATATCGCGATTCCGAGCCTCCTAGAGTGATTTATCGTTATATCCAACTATTGCGAGGGCTGGAAAGTGAATCTTTACCTTCTGTCGATACAGAACGATTGGAAAAGATGAATATCGCGATTCCGTGCCTCCTAGAGTGATTTATCGTTATATCGAACGTTTGCGAGGGCTGGAAAGTGAATCCTTAGCTTCTTTCGATACAGAACGCTTGGAAAAGATGAATATCGCGATTCCGAGCCTCCTGGAGTGATTTATTGTTATATCGAACGTTTGGGAGGGCTGGGCAATGAATCCTAACCTTCAGTCGGTACAAAACGATTGGAAAAGATGAATATCGCGATTCCGAGCCTCCTGGAGTGATTTATTGTTATATCGAACGTTTGGGAGGGCTGGGCAATGAATCCTAACCTTCTGTCGGTACAAAACGATTGGAAAAGGTGAATATCGCGATTCCGAGCCTCCTAGAGTGATTTATCGTTATATCCAACTATTGCGAGGGCTGGGATGTGAATCCTTACCTTCTGTCGGTACAAGACGATTGGAAATGGTGAATATCGCAATTGCGTGCCATCTAGAGTAATTTATCGTTATATCGAACGATTGCGAGGGCGCAAAAGTGAATCCTTAGCTTCTTTCGATACAGAACGTGTGGAAACGGTGAATATCACGATTCCGAGCCCCCTAGAGTGATTTATTGTTATATCGAACGTTTGGGAGGGCTGGGAAATGAATCCTAACCTTCTGTCGGTACAAAACGATTGGAAAAGGTGAAAATCGCGATTCCTAGACTCCTAGAGTGATTTAACGTTATATCGAACGATTGCGGGGGCTGGGATGTGTATCCTTAACTTCTGTCGGTACAAAACGCTTGGAAAAGATGAATATCGCGATTCCGAGCCTCCTAGAGGGATTTATTGTTATATCGAACGTTTGGGAGGGCTGCGAAATGAATCCTAACCTTCTGTCGGTACAAAACGTTTGGAAAAGGTGAATATCGCGTTTCCGAGCCTCCTAGAGTGATTTATCGTTATATCGAACGATTGCGAGGGCTGGAATGTGAATCCTTAGCTTCTTTCGATACAGAACTTGTGGAAACGGTGCATATCGCGATTCCGAGCCTCCTAGAGTGATTTAACGTTATATCGAAGGATTGCGGGGGCTGGGAAGTGAATCTTTACCTTCTGTCGATACAGAACGATTGGAAAAGGTGAATATCGCGATTCCGAGCCTCCTAGAGTGATTTATCATTATATCGGACGATTGCGAGGGCGCGAAAGTAAATCCTTAGCTTCTTTCGATACAGAACGTGTGGAAACGGTGAATATCGCGAGTCCAAGCATCCTAGAGTGATTTATCGTTATATCGAACGATTGCGAGAGCTGGAATGTGAATCCTTAGCTTCTTCCGATACAGAACGCGTGGAAACGGTGAATATCGCGATTCCGAGCCTCCTAGAGTGATTTATCGTTATATCGAACTATTGCGAGGGCGCGAAAGTGAATCCTTAGCTTCATTCGATACAGAACGTGTGGAAACGGTGAATATCGCGATTCCTAGCCTCCTAGAGTGATTTATCGTTATATCGAACTATTGCGAGGGCGCGAAAGTGAATCCTTAGCTTCTTTCGATACAGAACGCGTGGAAACGGTGCATATCGCGATTCCGAGCCTCCTAGAGTGATTTATTGTTATATCGAACGTTTGGGAGGGCTGGGAAATGAATCCTAACCTTCTGTCGGTACAAAACGATTGGAAAAGGTGAATATCGCGATTCCTAGACTCCTAGAGTGATATAACGTTATATCGAACGATTGCGGGGGCTGGGATGTGTATCCTTAACTTCTGTCGGTACAAAACGCTTGGAAAAGATGAATATCGCGATTCTGTGCCTCCTAGAGTGATTTATTGTTAAATCGAACGTTTGGGAGGGCTGCGAAATGAATCCTAACCTTCTGTCGGTACAAAACGTTTGGAAAAGGTGAATATCGCGATTCCGAGCCTCCTAGAGTGATTTATCATTATATCGGACGATTGCGAGGGCGCGAAAGTGAATCCTTAGCTTCTTTCGATACAGAACGTGTGGAAACGGTGAATATCGCGTGTCCAAGCATCCTAGAGTGATTTATCGTTATATCGAACGATTGCGAGAGCTGGAATGTGAATCCTTAGCTTCTTCCGATACAGAACGCGTGGAAACGGTGAATATCGCGATTCCGAGCCTCCTAGAGTGATTTATCGTTATATCGAACTATTGCGAGGGCGCGAAAGTGAATCCTTAGCTTCATTCGATACAGAACGTGTGGAAACGGTGAATATCGCGATTCCTAGCCTCCTAGAGTGATTTATCGTTATATCGAACTATTGCGAGGGCGCGAAAGTGAATCCTTAGCTTCTTTCGATACAGAACGCGTGGAAACGGTGCATATCGCGATTCCGAGCCTCCTAGAGTGATTTATTGTTATATCGAACGTTTGGGAGGGCTGGGAAATGAATCCTAACCTTCTGTCGGTACAAAACGATTGGAAAAGGTGAATATCGCGATTCCGAGCCTCCTAGAGTGATTTATCGTTATATCCAACTATTGCGAGGGCTGGGAAGTGAATCCTTACCTTCTGTCGGTACAAGACGATTGGAAAAGGTGAATATCGCAATTGCGTGCCTTCTAGAGTAATTTATCGTTATATCGAACGATTGCGAGGGCGCAAAAGTGAATCCTTAGCTTCTTTCGATACAGAACGTGTGGAAACGGTGAATATCACGATTCTGAGCCCCCTAGAGTGATTTATTGTTATATCGAACGTTTGGGAGGGCTGGGAAATGAATCCTAACCTTCTGTCGGTACAAAACGATTGGAAAAGATGAAAATCGCGATTCCTAGACTCCTAGAGTGATATAACGTTATATCGAACGATTGCGGGGGCTGGGATGTGTATCCTTAACTTCTGTCGGTACAAAACGCTTGGAAAAGATGAATATCGCGATTCTGTGCCTCCTAGAGTGATTTATTGTTAAATCGAACGTTTGGGAGGGCTGCGAAATGAATCCTAACCTTCTGTCGGTACAAAACGTTTGGAAAAGGTGAATATCGCGATTCCGAGCCTCCTAGAGTGATTTATCATTATATCGGACGATTGCGAGGGCGCGAAAGTGAATCCTTAGCTTCTTTCGATACAGAACGTGTGGAAACGGTGAATATCGCGTGTCCAAGCATCCTAGAGTGATTTATCGTTATATCGAACGATTGCGAGAGCTGGAATGTGAATCCTTAGCTTCTTCCGATACAGAACGCGTGGAAACGGTGAATATCGCGATTCCGAGCCTCCTAGAGTGATTTATCGTTATATCGAACTATTGCGAGGGCGCGAAAGTGAATCCTTAGCTTCATTCGATACAGAACGTGTGGAAACGGTGAATATCGCGATTCCTAGCCTCCTAGAGTGATTTATCGTTATATCGAACTATTGCGAGGGCGCGAAAGTGAATCCTTAACTTCTGTCGGTACAAAACGATTGGAAAAGATGAATATCGCGATTCCGAGCCTCCTAGAGTGATTTATCGTTATATCGAACTATTGCGAGGGCGCGAAAGTGAATCCTTAGCTTCATTCGATACAGAACGTGTGGAAACGGTGAATATCGCGATTCCTAGCCTCCTAGAGTGATTTAACGTTATATCGAACAATTGCGGGGGCTGGGATGTGTATCCTTAACTTCTGTCGGTACAAAACGATTGGAAAAGATGAATATCGCGATTCCGAGTCTCCTAGAGTGATTTATCGTTATAACCAACTATTGCGAGGGCTGGAAAGTGAATCTTTACCTTCTGTCGATACAGAACGATTGGAAAAGATGAATATCGCGATTCCGTGCCTCCTAGAGTGATTTATCGTTATATCGAACGTTTGCGAGGGCTGGAAAGTGAATCCTTAGCTTCTTTCGATACAGAACGCTTGGAAAAGATGAATATCGCGATTCCGAGCCTCCTGGAGTGATTTATTGTTATATCGAACGTTTGGGAGGGCTGGGCAATGAATCCTAACCTTCTGTCGGTACAAAACGATTGGAAAAGGTGAATATCGCGATTCCGAGCCTCCTAGAGTGATTTATCGTTATATCCAACTATTGCGAGGGCTGGGAAGTGAATCCTTACCTTCTGTCGGTACAAGACGATTGGAAAAGGTGAATATCGCAATTGCGTGCCATCTATAGTAATTTATCGTTATATCGAACGATTGCGAGGGCGCAAAAGTGAATCCTTAGCTTCTTTCGATACAGAACGTGTGGAAACGGTGAATATCACGATTCCGAGCCCCCTAGAGTGATTTATTGTTATATCGAACGTTTGGGAGGGCTGGGAAATGAATCCTAACCTTCTGTCGGTACAAAACGATTGGAAAAGGTGAAAATCGCGATTCCTAGACTCCTAGAGTGATTTAACGTTATATCGAACGATTGCGGGGGCTGGGATGTGTATCCTTAACTTCTGTCGGTACAAAACGCTTGGAAAAGATGAATATCGCGATTCCGAGCCTCCTAGAGGGATTTATTGTTATATCGAACGTTTGAGAGGGCGCAAAAGTGAATCCTTAGCTTCTTTCGATACAGAACGTGTGGAAACGGTGAATATCACGATTCCGAGCCCCCTAGAGTGATTTATTGTTATATCGAACGTTTGGGAGGGCTGGGAAATGAATCCTAACCTTCTGTCGGTACAAAACGATTGGAAAAGGTGAAAATCGCGATTCCTAGACTCCTAGAGTGATTTAACGTTATATCGAACGATTGCGAGGGCTGGAATGTGAATCCTTAGCTTCTTTCGATACAGAACTTGTGGAAACGGTGCATATCGCGATTCCGAGCCTCCTAGAGTGATTTAACGTTATATCGAAGGATTGCGGGGGCTGGGAAGTGAATCTTTACCTTCTGTCGATACAGAACGATTGGAAAAGGTGAATATCGCGATTCCGAGCCTCCTAGAGTGATTTATCATTATATCGGACGATTGAGAGGGCGCGAAAGTGAATCCTTAGCTTCTTTCGATACAGAACGTGTGGAAACGGTGAATATCGCGAGTCCAAGCATCCTAGAGTGATTTATCGTTATATCGAACTATTGCGAGGGCGCGAAAGTGAATCCTTAGCTTCTTTCGATACAGAACGCGTGGAAACGGTGCATATCGCGATTCCGAGCCTCCTAGAGTGATTTATTGTTATATCGAACGTTTGGGAGGGCTGGGAAATGAATCCTAACCTTCTGTCGGTACAAAACGATTGGAAAAGGTGAATATCGCGATTCCGAGCCTCCTAGAGTGATTTATCGTTATATCCAACTATTGCGAGGGCTGGGAAGTGAATCCTTACCTTCTGTCGGTACAAGACGATTGGAAAAGGTGAATATCGCAATTGCGTGCCTTCTAGAGTAATTTATCGTTATATCGAACGATTGCGAGGGCGCAAAAGTGAATCCTTAGCTTCTTTCGATACAGAACGTGTGGAAACGGTGAATATCACGATTCCGAGCCCCCTAGAGTGATTTATTGTTAAATCGAACGTTTGGGAGGGCTGCGAAATGAATCCTAACCTTCTGTCGGTACAAAACGTTTGGACAAGGTGAATATCGCGATTCCGAGCCTCCTAGAGTGATTTATCGTTATATCGAACGATTGCGAGGGCTGGAATGTGAATCCTTAGCTTCTTTCGATACAGAACGCTTGGAAAAGATGAATATCGCGATTCCGAGCCTCCTGGAGTGATTTATTTTTATATCGAACGTTTGGGAGGGCTGGGCAATGAATCCTAACCTTCTGTCGGTACAAAACGATTGGAAAAGGTGAATATCGCGATTCCGAGCCTCCTAGAGTGATTTATCGTTATATCGAACGATTGCGAGGGATGGAAAGTGAATCCTTAGCTTCTTTCGATACAGAACGTGTGGAAACGGTGAATATCGCGATTCCGAGCCTCCTAGAGTGATTTATCATTATATCGGACGATTGCGAGGGCGTGAAAGTGAATCCTTAGCTTCTGTCGATACAGAACGTGTGGAAACGGTGAATATCGCGAGTCCAAGCATCCTAGAGTGATTTATCGTTATATCGAACGATTGCGAGAGCTGGAATGTGAATCCTTAGCTTCTTCCGATACAGAACGCGTGGAAACGGTGAATATCGCGATTCCGAGCCTCCTAGAGTGATTTATCGTTATATCGAACTATTGCGAGGGCGCGAAAGTGAATCCTTAGCTTCATTCGATACAGAACGTGTGGAAACGGTGAATATCGCGTTTCCTAGCCTCCTAGAGTGATTTATCGTTATATCGAACTATTGCGAGGGCGCGAAAGTGAATCCTTAGCTTCTTTCGATACAGAACGCGTGGAAACGGTGAATATCGCGATTCCGAGCCTCCTAGAGTGATTTATCGTTATATCGAACTATTGCGAGGGCGCGAAAGTGAATCCTTAGCTTCATTCGATACAAAACGATTGGAAAAGATGAATATCGCGATTCCGAGTCTCCTAGAGTGATTTATCGTTATAACCAACTATTGCGAGGGCTGGAAAGTGAATCTTTACCTTCTGTCGATACAGAACGATTGGAAAAGATGAATATCGCGATTCCGTGCCTCCTAGAGTGATTTATCGTTATATCGAACGTTTGCGAGGGCTGGAAAGTGAATCCTTAGCTTCTTTCGATACAGAACGCTTGGAAAAGATGAATATCGCGATTCCGAGCCTCCTGGAGTGATTTATTGTTATATCGAACGTTTGGGAGGGCTGGGCAATGAATCCTAACCTTCTGTCGGTACAAAACGATTGGAAAAAGTGAATATCGCGATTCCGAGCCTCCTAGAGTGATTTATCGTTATATCCAACTATTGCGAGGGCTGGGAAGTGAATCCTTACCTTCTGTCGGTACAAGACGATTGGAAAAGGTGAATATCGCAATTGCGTGCCATCTAGAGTAATTTATCGTTATATCGAACGATTGCGAGGGCGCAAAAGTGAATCCTTAGCTTCTTTCGATACAGAACGTGTGGAAACGGTGTATATCACGATTCCGAGCCCCCTAGAGTGATTTATTGTTATATCGAACGTTTGGGAGGGCTGGGAAATGAATCCTAACCTTCTGTCGGTACAAAACGATTGGAAAAGGTGAAAATCGCGATTCCTAGACTCCTAGAGTGATTTAACGTTATATCGAACGATTGCGGGGGCTGGGATGTGTATCCTTAACTTCTGTCGGTACAAAACGCTTGGAAAAGATGAATATCGCAATTGCGTGCCTTCTAGAGTAATTTATCGTTATATCGAACGATTGCGAGGGCGCAAAAGTGAATCCTTAGCTTCTTTCGATACAGAACGTGTGGAAACGGTGAATATCGCGTGTCCAAGCATCCTAGAGTGATTTATCGTTATATCGAACGATTGCGAGAGCTGGAATGTGAATCCTTAGCTTCTTCCGATACAGAACGCGTGGAAACGGTGAATATCGCGATTCCGAGCCTCCTAGAGTGATTTATCGTTATATCGAACTATTGCGAGGGCGCGAAAGTGAATCCTTAGCTTCATTCGATACAGAACGTGTGGAAACGGTGAATATCGCGATTCCTAGCCTCCTAGAGTGATTTATCGTTATATCGAACTATTGCGAGGGCGCGAAAGTGAATCCTTAGCTTCTTTCGATACAGAACGCGTGGAAACGGTGCATATCGCGATTCCGAGCCTCCTAGAGTGATTTATTGTTATATCGAACGTTTGGGAGGGCTGGGAAATGAATCCTAACCTTCTGTCGGTACAAAACGATTGGAAAAGGTGAATATCGCGATTCCGAGCCTCCTAGAGTGATTTATCGTTATATCCAACTATTGCGAGGGCTGGGAAGTGAATCCTTACCTTCTGTCGGTACAAGACGATTGGAAAAGGTGAATATCGCAATTGCGTGCCTTCTAGAGTAATTTATCGTTATATCGAACGATTGCGAGGGCGCAAAAGTGAATCCTTAGCTTCTTTCGATACAGAACGTGTGGAAACGGTGAATATCACGATTCTGAGCCCCCTAGAGTGATTTATTGTTATATCGAACGTTTGGGAGGGCTGGGAAATGAATCCTAACCTTCTGTCGGTACAAAACGATTGGAAAAGATGAAAATCGCGATTCCTAGACTCCTAGAGTGATATAACGTTATATCGAACGATTGCGGGGGCTGGGATGTGTATCCTTAACTTCTGTCGGTACAAAACGCTTGGAAAAGATGAATATCGCGATTCTGTGCCTCCTAGAGTGATTTATTGTTAAATCGAACGTTTGGGAGGGCTGCGAAATGAATCCTAACCTTCTGTCGGTACAAAACGTTTGGAAAAGGTGAATATCGCGATTCCGAGCCTCCTAGAGTGATTTATCATTATATCGGACGATTGCGAGGGCGCGAAAGTGAATCCTTAGCTTCTTTCGATACAGAACGTGTGGAAACGGTGAATATCGCGTGTCCAAGCATCCTAGAGTGATTTATCGTTATATCGAACGATTGCGAGAGCTGGAATGTGAATCCTTAGCTTCTTCCGATACAGAACGCGTGGAAACGGTGAATATCGCGATTCCGAGCCTCCTAGAGTGATTTATCGTTATATCGAACTATTGCGAGGGCGCGAAAGTGAATCCTTAGCTTCATTCGATACAGAACGTGTGGAAACGGTGAATATCGCGATTCCTAGCCTCCTAGAGTGATTTATCGTTATATCGAACTATTGCGAGGGCGCGAAAGTGAATCCTTAACTTCTGTCGGTACAAAACGATTGGAAAAGATGAATATCGCGATTCCGAGCCTCCTAGAGTGATTTATCGTTATATCGAACTATTGCGAGGGCGCGAAAGTGAATCCTTAGCTTCATTCGATACAGAACGTGTGGAAACGGTGAATATCGCGATTCCTAGCCTCCTAGAGTGATTTAACGTTATATCGAACAATTGCGGGGGCTGGGATGTGTATCCTTAACTTCTGTCGGTACAAAACGATTGGAAAAGATGAATATCGCGATTCCGAGTCTCCTAGAGTGATTTATCGTTATAACCAACTATTGCGAGGGCTGGAAAGTGAATCTTTACCTTCTGTCGATACAGAACGATTGGAAAAGATGAATATCGCGATTCCGTGCCTCCTAGAGTGATTTATCGTTATATCGAACGTTTGCGAGGGCTGGAAAGTGAATCCTTAGCTTCTTTCGATACAGAACGCTTGGAAAAGATGAATATCGCGATTCCGAGCCTCCTGGAGTGATTTATTGTTATATCGAACGTTTGGGAGGGCTGGGCAATGAATCCTAACCTTCTGTCGGTACAAAACGATTGGAAAAGGTGAATATCGCGATTCCGAGCCTCCTAGAGTGATTTATCGTTATATCCAACTATTGCGAGGGCTGGGAAGTGAATCCTTACCTTCTGTCGGTACAAGACGATTGGAAAAGGTGAATATCGCAATTGCGTGCCATCTATAGTAATTTATCGTTATATCGAACGATTGCGAGGGCGCAAAAGTGAATCCTTAGCTTCTTTCGATACAGAACGTGTGGAAACGGTGAATATCACGATTCCGAGCCCCCTAGAGTGATTTATTGTTATATCGAACGTTTGGGAGGGCTGGGAAATGAATCCTAACCTTCTGTCGGTACAAAACGATTGGAAAAGGTGAAAATCGCGATTCCTAGACTCCTAGAGTGATTTAACGTTATATCGAACGATTGCGGGGGCTGGGATGTGTATCCTTAACTTCTGTCGGTACAAAACGCTTGGAAAAGATGAATATCGCGATTCCGAGCCTCCTAGAGGGATTTATTGTTATATCGAACGTTTGAGAGGGCGCAAAAGTGAATCCTTAGCTTCTTTCGATACAGAACGTGTGGAAACGGTGAATATCACGATTCCGAGCCCCCTAGAGTGATTTATTGTTATATCGAACGTTTGGGAGGGCTGGGAAATGAATCCTAACCTTCTGTCGGTACAAAACGATTGGAAAAGGTGAAAATCGCGATTCCTAGACTCCTAGAGTGATTTAACGTTATATCGAACGATTGCGAGGGCTGGAATGTGAATCCTTAGCTTCTTTCGATACAGAACTTGTGGAAACGGTGCATATCGCGATTCCGAGCCTCCTAGAGTGATTTAACGTTATATCGAAGGATTGCGGGGGCTGGGAAGTGAATCTTTACCTTCTGTCGATACAGAACGATTGGAAAAGGTGAATATCGCGATTCCGAGCCTCCTAGAGTGATTTATCATTATATCGGACGATTGAGAGGGCGCGAAAGTGAATCCTTAGCTTCTTTCGATACAGAACGTGTGGAAACGGTGAATATCGCGAGTCCAAGCATCCTAGAGTGATTTATCGTTATATCGAACTATTGCGAGGGCGCGAAAGTGAATCCTTAGCTTCTTTCGATACAGAACGCGTGGAAACGGTGCATATCGCGATTCCGAGCCTCCTAGAGTGATTTATTGTTATATCGAACGTTTGGGAGGGCTGGGAAATGAATCCTAACCTTCTGTCGGTACAAAACGATTGGAAAAGGTGAATATCGCGATTCCGAGCCTCCTAGAGTGATTTATCGTTATATCCAACTATTGCGAGGGCTGGGAAGTGAATCCTTACCTTCTGTCGGTACAAGACGATTGGAAAAGGTGAATATCGCAATTGCGTGCCTTCTAGAGTAATTTATCGTTATATCGAACGATTGCGAGGGCGCAAAAGTGAATCCTTAGCTTCTTTCGATACAGAACGTGTGGAAACGGTGAATATCACGATTCCGAGCCCCCTAGAGTGATTTATTGTTAAATCGAACGTTTGGGAGGGCTGCGAAATGAATCCTAACCTTCTGTCGGTACAAAACGTTTGGACAAGGTGAATATCGCGATTCCGAGCCTCCTAGAGTGATTTATCGTTATATCGAACGATTGCGAGGGCTGGAATGTGAATCCTTAGCTTCTTTCGATACAGAACGCTTGGAAAAGATGAATATCGCGATTCCGAGCCTCCTGGAGTGATTTATTTTTATATCGAACGTTTGGGAGGGCTGGGCAATGAATCCTAACCTTCTGTCGGTACAAAACGATTGGAAAAGGTGAATATCGCGATTCCGAGCCTCCTAGAGTGATTTATCGTTATATCGAACGATTGCGAGGGATGGAAAGTGAATCCTTAGCTTCTTTCGATACAGAACGTGTGGAAACGGTGAATATCGCGATTCCGAGCCTCCTAGAGTGATTTATCATTATATCGGACGATTGCGAGGGCGTGAAAGTGAATCCTTAGCTTCTGTCGATACAGAACGTGTGGAAACGGTGAATATCGCGAGTCCAAGCATCCTAGAGTGATTTATCGTTATATCGAACGATTGCGAGAGCTGGAATGTGAATCCTTAGCTTCTTCCGATACAGAACGCGTGGAAACGGTGAATATCGCGATTCCGAGCCTCCTAGAGTGATTTATCGTTATATCGAACTATTGCGAGGGCGCGAAAGTGAATCCTTAGCTTCATTCGATACAGAACGTGTGGAAACGGTGAATATCGCGTTTCCTAGCCTCCTAGAGTGATTTATCGTTATATCGAACTATTGCGAGGGCGCGAAAGTGAATCCTTAGCTTCTTTCGATACAGAACGCGTGGAAACGGTGAATATCGCGATTCCGAGCCTCCTAGAGTGATTTATCGTTATATCGAACTATTGCGAGGGCGCGAAAGTGAATCCTTAGCTTCATTCGATACAAAACGATTGGAAAAGATGAATATCGCGATTCCGAGTCTCCTAGAGTGATTTATCGTTATAACCAACTATTGCGAGGGCTGGAAAGTGAATCTTTACCTTCTGTCGATACAGAACGATTGGAAAAGATGAATATCGCGATTCCGTGCCTCCTAGAGTGATTTATCGTTATATCGAACGTTTGCGAGGGCTGGAAAGTGAATCCTTAGCTTCTTTCGATACAGAACGCTTGGAAAAGATGAATATCGCGATTCCGAGCCTCCTGGAGTGATTTATTGTTATATCGAACGTTTGGGAGGGCTGGGCAATGAATCCTAACCTTCTGTCGGTACAAAACGATTGGAAAAAGTGAATATCGCGATTCCGAGCCTCCTAGAGTGATTTATCGTTATATCCAACTATTGCGAGGGCTGGGAAGTGAATCCTTACCTTCTGTCGGTACAAGACGATTGGAAAAGGTGAATATCGCAATTGCGTGCCATCTAGAGTAATTTATCGTTATATCGAACGATTGCGAGGGCGCAAAAGTGAATCCTTAGCTTCTTTCGATACAGAACGTGTGGAAACGGTGTATATCACGATTCCGAGCCCCCTAGAGTGATTTATTGTTATATCGAACGTTTGGGAGGGCTGGGAAATGAATCCTAACCTTCTGTCGGTACAAAACGATTGGAAAAGGTGAAAATCGCGATTCCTAGACTCCTAGAGTGATTTAACGTTATATCGAACGATTGCGGGGGCTGGGATGTGTATCCTTAACTTCTGTCGGTACAAAACGCTTGGAAAAGATGAATATCGCAATTGCGTGCCTTCTAGAGTAATTTATCGTTATATCGAACGATTGCGAGGGCGCAAAAGTGAATCCTTAGCTTCTTTCGATACAGAACGTGTGGAAACGGTGAATATCACGATTCCGAGCCCCCTAGAGTGATTTATTGTTATATCGAACGTTTGGGAGGGCTGGGAAATGAATCCTAACCTTCTGTCGGTACAAAACGATTGGAAAAGGTGAATATCGCGATTCCGAGCCTCCTAGAGTGATTTATCGTTATATCCAACTATTGCGAGGGCTGGGAAGTGAATCCTTACCTTCTGTCGGTACAAGACGATTGGAAAAGGTGAATATCGCAATTGCGTGCCTTCTAGAGTAATTTATCGTTATATCGAACGATTGCGAGGGCGCAAAAGTGAATCCTTAGCTTCTTTCGATACAGAACGTGTGGAAACGGTGAATATCACGATTCTGAGCCCCCTAGAGTGATTTATTGTTATATCGAACGTTTGGGAGGGCTGGGAAATGAATCCTAACCTTCTGTCGGTACAAAACGATTGGAAAAGATGAAAATCGCGATTCCTAGACTCCTAGAGTGATATAACGTTATATCGAACGATTGCGGGGGCTGGGATGTGTATCCTTAACTTCTGTCGGTACAAAACGCTTGGAAAAGATGAATATCGCGATTCTGTGCCTCCTAGAGTGATTTATTGTTAAATCGAACGTTTGGGAGGGCTGCGAAATGAATCCTAACCTTCTGTCGGTGCAAAACGTTTGGAAAAGGTGAATATCGCGATTCCGAGCCTCCTAGAGTGATTTATCATTATATCGGACGATTGCGAGGGCGCGAAAGTGAATCCTTAGCTTCTTTCGATACAGAACGTGTGGAAACGGTGAATATCGCGTGTCCAAGCATCCTAGAGTGATTTATCGTTATATCGAACGATTGCGAGAGCTGGAATGTGAATCCTTAGCTTCTTCCGATACAGAACGCGTGGAAACGGTGAATATCGCGATTCCGAGCCTCCTAGAGTGATTTATCGTTATATCGAACGTTTGCGAGGGCTGGAAAGTGAATCCTTAGCTTCTTTCGATACAGAACGCTTGGAAAAGATGAATATCGCGATTCCGAGCCTCCTGGAGTGATTTATTGTTATATCGAACGTTTGGGAGGGCTGGGCAATGAATCCTAACCTTCTGTCGGTACAAAACGATTGGAAAAGGTGAATATCGCGATTCCGAGCCTCCTAGAGTGATTTATCGTTATATCCAACTATTGCGAGGGCTGGGAAGTGAATCCTTACCTTCTGTCGGTACAAGACGATTGGAAAAGGTGAATATCGCAATTGCGTGCCATCTAGAGTAATTTATCGTTATATCGAACGATTGCGAGGGCGCAAAAGTGAATCCTTAGCTTCTTTCGATACAGAACGTGTGGAAACGGTGAATATCACGATTCCGAGCCCCCTAGAGTGATTTATTGTTATATCGAACGTTTGGGAGGGCTGGGAAATGAATCCTAACCTTCTGTCGGTACAAAACGATTGGAAAAGGTGAAAATCGCGATTCCTAGACTCCTAGAGTGATTTAACGTTATATCGAACGATTGCGGGGGCTGGGATGTGTATCCTTAACTTCTGTCGGTACAAAACGCTTGGAAAAGATGAATATCGCGATTCCGAGCCTCCTAGAGGGATTTATTGTTATATCGAACGTTTGAGAGGGCGCAAAAGTGAATCCTTAGCTTCTTTCGATACAGAACGTGTGGAAACGGTGAATATCACGATTCCGAGCCCCCTAGAGTGATTTATTGTTATATCGAACGTTTGGGAGGGCTGGGAAATGAATCCTAACCTTCTGTCGGTACAAAACGATTGGAAAAGGTGAAAATCGCGATTCCTAGACTCCTAGAGTGATTTAACGTTATATCGAACGATTGCGGGGGCTGGGATGTGTATCCTTAACTTCTGTCGGTACAAAACGCTTGGAAAAGATGAATATCGCGATTCCGAGCCTCCTAGAGGGATTTATTGTTATATCGAACGTTTGAGAGGGCGCAAAAGTGAATCCTTAGCTTCTTTCGATACAGAACGTGTGGAAACGGTGAATATCACGATTCCGAGCCCCCTAGAGTGATTTATTGTTATATCGAACGTTTGGGAGGGCTGGGAAATGAATCCTAACCTTCTGTCGGTACAAAACGATTGGAAAAGGTGAAAATCGCGATTCCTAGACTCCTAGAGTGATTTAACGTTATATCGAACGATTGCGAGGGCTGGAATGTGAATCCTTAGCTTCTTTCGATACAGAACTTGTGGAAACGGTGCATATCGCGATTCCGAGCCTCCTAGAGTGATTTAACGTTATATCGAAGGATTGCGGGGGCTGGGAAGTGAATCTTTACCTTCTGTCGATACAGAACGATTGGAAAAGGTGAATATCGCGATTCCGAGCCTCCTAGAGTGATTTATCATTATATCGGACGATTGAGAGGGCGCGAAAGTGAATCCTTAGCTTCTTTCGATACAGAACGTGTGGAAACGGTGAATATCGCGAGTCCAAGCATCCTAGAGTGATTTATCGTTATATCGAACTATTGCGAGGGCGCGAAAGTGAATCCTTAGCTTCTTTCGATACAGAACGCGTGGAAACGGTGCATATCGCGATTCCGAGCCTCCTAGAGTGATTTATTGTTATATCGAACGTTTGGGAGGGCTGGGAAATGAATCCTAACCTTCTGTCGGTACAAAACGATTGGAAAAGGTGAATATCGCGATTCCGAGCCTCCTAGAGTGATTTATCGTTATATCCAACTATTGCGAGGGCTGGGAAGTGAATCCTTACCTTCTGTCGGTACAAGACGATTGGAAAAGGTGAATATCGCAATTGCGTGCCTTCTAGAGTAATTTATCGTTATATCGAACGATTGCGAGGGCGCAAAAGTGAATCCTTAGCTTCTTTCGATACAGAACGTGTGGAAACGGTGAATATCACGATTCTGAGCCCCCTAGAGTGATTTATTGTTATATCGAACGTTTGGGAGGGCTGGGAAATGAATCCTAACCTTCTGTCGGTACAAAACGATTGGAAAAGATGAAAATCGCGATTCCTAGACTCCTAGAGTGATATAACGTTATATCGAACGATTGCGGGGGCTGGGATGTGTATCCTTAACTTCTGTCGGTACAAAACGCTTGGAAAAGATGAATATCGCGATTCTGTGCCTCCTAGAGTGATTTATTGTTAAATCGAACGTTTGGGAGGGCTGCGAAATGAATCCTAACCTTCTGTCGGTACAAAACGTTTGGAAAAGGTGAATATCGCGATTCCGAGCCTCCTAGAGTGATTTATCATTATATCGGACGATTGCGAGGGCGCGAAAGTGAATCCTTAGCTTCTTTCGATACAGAACGTGTGGAAACGGTGAATATCGCGTGTCCAAGCATCCTAGAGTGATTTATCGTTATATCGAACGATTGCGAGAGCTGGAATGTGAATCCTTAGCTTCTTCCGATACAGAACGCGTGGAAACGGTGAATATCGCGATTCCGAGCCTCCTAGAGTGATTTATCGTTATATCGAACTATTGCGAGGGCGCGAAAGTGAATCCTTAGCTTCATTCGATACAGAACGTGTGGAAACGGTGAATATCGCGATTCCTAGCCTCCTAGAGTGATTTATCGTTATATCGAACTATTGCGAGGGCGCGTCAGTGAATCCTTAACTTCTGTCGGTACAAAACGATTGGAAAAGATGAATATCGCGATTCCGAGCCTCCTAGAGTGATTTATCGTTATATCGAACTATTGCGAGGGCGCGAAAGTGAATCCTTAGCTTCATTCGATACAGAACGTGTGGAAACGGTGAATATCGCGATTCCTAGCCTCCTAGAGTGATTTAACGTTATATCGAACAATTGCGGGGGCTGGGATGTGTATCCTTAACTTCTGTCGGTACAAAACGATTGGAAAAGATGAATATCGCGATTCCGAGCCTCCTAGAGTGATTTATCGTTATATCCAACTATTGCGAGGGCTGGAAAGTGAATCTTTACCTTCTGTCGATACAGAACGATTGGAAAAGATGAATATCGCGATTCCGTGCCTCCTAGAGTGATTTATCGTTATATCGAACGTTTGCGAGGGCTGGAAAGTGAATCCTTAGCTTCTTTCGATACAGAACGCTTGGAAAAGATGAATATCGCGATTCCGAGCCTCCTGGAGTGATTTATTGTTATATCGAACGTTTGGGAGGGCTGGGCAATGAATCCTAACCTTCAGTCGGTACAAAACGATTGGAAAAGATGAATATCGCGATTCCGAGCCTCCTGGAGTGATTTATTGTTATATCGAACGTTTGGGAGGGCTGGGCAATGAATCCTAACCTTCTGTCGGTACAAAACGATTGGAAAAGGTGAATATCGCGATTCCGAGCCTCCTAGAGTGATTTATCGTTATATCCAACTATTGCGAGGGCTGGGATGTGAATCCTTACCTTCTGTCGGTACAAGACGATTGGAAATGGTGAATATCGCAATTGCGTGCCATCTAGAGTAATTTATCGTTATATCGAACGATTGCGAGGGCGCAAAAGTGAATCCTTAGCTTCTTTCGATACAGAACGTGTGGAAACGGTGAATATCACGATTCCGAGCCCCCTAGAGTGATTTATTGTTATATCGAACGTTTGGGAGGGCTGGGAAATGAATCCTAACCTTCTGTCGGTACAAAACGATTGGAAAAGGTGAAAATCGCGATTCCTAGACTCCTAGAGTGATTTAACGTTATATCGAACGATTGCGGGGGCTGGGATGTGTATCCTTAACTTCTGTCGGTACAAAACGCTTGGAAAAGATGAATATCGCGATTCCGAGCCTCCTAGAGGGATTTATTGTTATATCGAACGTTTGGGAGGGCTGCGAAATGAATCCTAACCTTCTGTCGGTACAAAACGTTTGGAAAAGGTGAATATCGCGTTTCCGAGCCTCCTAGAGTGATTTATCGTTATATCGAACGATTGCGAGGGCTGGAATGTGAATCCTTAGCTTCTTTCGATACAGAACTTGTGGAAACGGTGCATATCGCGATTCCGAGCCTCCTAGAGTGATTTAACGTTATATCGAAGGATTGCGGGGGCTGGGAAGTGAATCTTTACCTTCTGTCGATACAGAACGATTGGAAAAGGTGAATATCGCGATTCCGAGCCTCCTAGAGTGATTTATCATTATATCGGACGATTGCGAGGGCGCGAAAGTAAATCCTTAGCTTCTTTCGATACAGAACGTGTGGAAACGGTGAATATCGCGAGTCCAAGCATCCTAGAGTGATTTATCGTTATATCGAACGATTGCGAGAGCTGGAATGTGAATCCTTAGCTTCTTCCGATACAGAACGCGTGGAAACGGTGAATATCGCGATTCCGAGCCTCCTAGAGTGATTTATCGTTATATCGAACTATTGCGAGGGCGCGAAAGTGAATCCTTAGCTTCATTCGATACAGAACGTGTGGAAACGGTGAATATCGCGATTCCTAGCCTCCTAGAGTGATTTATCGTTATATCGAACTATTGCGAGGGCGCGAAAGTGAATCCTTAGCTTCTTTCGATACAGAACGCGTGGAAACGGTGCATATCGCGATTCCGAGCCTCCTAGAGTGATTTATTGTTATATCGAACGTTTGGGAGGGCTGGGAAATGAATCCTAACCTTCTGTCGGTACAAAACGATTGGAAAAGGTGAATATCGCGATTCCTAGACTCCTAGAGTGATATAACGTTATATCGAACGATTGCGGGGGCTGGGATGTGTATCCTTAACTTCTGTCGGTACAAAACGCTTGGAAAAGATGAATATCGCGATTCTGTGCCTCCTAGAGTGATTTATTGTTAAATCGAACGTTTGGGAGGGCTGCGAAATGAATCCTAACCTTCTGTCGGTACAAAACGTTTGGAAAAGGTGAATATCGCGATTCCGAGCCTCCTAGAGTGATTTATCATTATATCGGACGATTGCGAGGGCGCGAAAGTGAATCCTTAGCTTCTTTCGATACAGAACGTGTGGAAACGGTGAATATCGCGTGTCCAAGCATCCTAGAGTGATTTATCGTTATATCGAACGATTGCGAGAGCTGGAATGTGAATCCTTAGCTTCTTCCGATACAGAACGCGTGGAAACGGTGAATATCGCGATTCCGAGCCTCCTAGAGTGATTTATCGTTATATCGAACTATTGCGAGGGCGCGAAAGTGAATCCTTAGCTTCATTCGATACAGAACGTGTGGAAACGGTGAATATCGCGATTCCTAGCCTCCTAGAGTGATTTATCGTTATATCGAACTATTGCGAGGGCGCGAAAGTGAATCCTTAACTTCTGTCGGTACAAAACGATTGGAAAAGATGAATATCGCGATTCCGAGCCTCCTAGAGTGATTTATCGTTATATCGAACTATTGCGAGGGCGCGAAAGTGAATCCTTAGCTTCATTCGATACAGAACGTGTGGAAACGGTGAATATCGCGAGTCCAAGCATCCTAGAGTGATTTATCGTTATATCGAACTATTGCGAGGGCGCGAAAGTGAATCCTTAGCTTCTTTCGATACAGAACGCGTGGAAACGGTGCATATCGCGATTCCGAGCCTCCTAGAGTGATTTATTGTTATATCGAACGTTTGGGAGGGCTGGGAAATGAATCCTAACCTTCTGTCGGTACAAAACGATTGGAAAAGGTGAATATCGCGATTCCGAGCCTCCTAGAGTGATTTATCGTTATATCCAACTATTGCGAGGGCTGGGAAGTGAATCCTTACCTTCTGTCGGTACAAGACGATTGGAAAAGGTGAATATCGCAATTGCGTGCCTTCTAGAGTAATTTATCGTTATATCGAACGATTGCGAGGGCGCAAAAGTGAATCCTTAGCTTCTTTCGATACAGAACGTGTGGAAACGGTGAATATCACGATTCTGAGCCCCCTAGAGTGATTTATTGTTATATCGAACGTTTGGGAGGGCTGGGAAATGAATCCTAACCTTCTGTCGGTACAAAACGATTGGAAAAGATGAAAATCGCGATTCCTAGACTCCTAGAGTGATATAACGTTATATCGAACGATTGCGGGGGCTGGGATGTGTATCCTTAACTTCTGTCGGTACAAAACGCTTGGAAAAGATGAATATCGCGATTCTGTGCCTCCTAGAGTGATTTATTGTTAAATCGAACGTTTGGGAGGGCTGCGAAATGAATCCTAACCTTCTGTCGGTGCAAAACGTTTGGAAAAGGTGAATATCGCGATTCCGAGCCTCCTAGAGTGATTTATCATTATATCGGACGATTGCGAGGGCGCGAAAGTGAATCCTTAGCTTCTTTCGATACAGAACGTGTGGAAACGGTGAATATCGCGTGTCCAAGCATCCTAGAGTGATTTATCGTTATATCGAACGATTGCGAGAGCTGGAATGTGAATCCTTAGCTTCTTCCGATACAGAACGCGTGGAAACGGTGAATATCGCGATTCCGAGCCTCCTAGAGTGATTTATCGTTATATCGAACGTTTGCGAGGGCTGGAAAGTGAATCCTTAGCTTCTTTCGATACAGAACGCTTGGAAAAGATGAATATCGCGATTCCGAGCCTCCTGGAGTGATTTATTGTTATATCGAACGTTTGGGAGGGCTGGGCAATGAATCCTAACCTTCTGTCGGTACAAAACGATTGGAAAAGGTGAATATCGCGATTCCGAGCCTCCTAGAGTGATTTATCGTTATATCCAACTATTGCGAGGGCTGGGAAGTGAATCCTTACCTTCTGTCGGTACAAGACGATTGGAAAAGGTGAATATCGCAATTGCGTGCCATCTAGAGTAATTTATCGTTATATCGAACGATTGCGAGGGCGCAAAAGTGAATCCTTAGCTTCTTTCGATACAGAACGTGTGGAAACGGTGAATATCACGATTCCGAGCCCCCTAGAGTGATTTATTGTTATATCGAACGTTTGGGAGGGCTGGGAAATGAATCCTAACCTTCTGTCGGTACAAAACGATTGGAAAAGGTGAAAATCGCGATTCCTAGACTCCTAGAGTGATTTAACGTTATATCGAACGATTGCGGGGGCTGGGATGTGTATCCTTAACTTCTGTCGGTACAAAACGCTTGGAAAAGATGAATATCGCGATTCCGAGCCTCCTAGAGGGATTTATTGTTATATCGAACGTTTGAGAGGGCGCAAAAGTGAATCCTTAGCTTCTTTCGATACAGAACGTGTGGAAACGGTGAATATCACGATTCCGAGCCCCCTAGAGTGATTTATTGTTATATCGAACGTTTGGGAGGGCTGGGAAATGAATCCTAACCTTCTGTCGGTACAAAACGATTGGAAAAGGTGAAAATCGCGATTCCTAGACTCCTAGAGTGATTTAACGTTATATCGAACGATTGCGGGGGCTGGGATGTGTATCCTTAACTTCTGTCGGTACAAAACGCTTGGAAAAGATGAATATCGCGATTCCGAGCCTCCTAGAGGGATTTATTGTTATATCGAACGTTTGAGAGGGCGCAAAAGTGAATCCTTAGCTTCTTTCGATACAGAACGTGTGGAAACGGTGAATATCACGATTCCGAGCCCCCTAGAGTGATTTATTGTTATATCGAACGTTTGGGAGGGCTGGGAAATGAATCCTAACCTTCTGTCGGTACAAAACGATTGGAAAAGGTGAAAATCGCGATTCCTAGACTCCTAGAGTGATTTAACGTTATATCGAACGATTGCGAGGGCTGGAATGTGAATCCTTAGCTTCTTTCGATACAGAACTTGTGGAAACGGTGCATATCGCGATTCCGAGCCTCCTAGAGTGATTTAACGTTATATCGAAGGATTGCGGGGGCTGGGAAGTGAATCTTTACCTTCTGTCGATACAGAACGATTGGAAAAGGTGAATATCGCGATTCCGAGCCTCCTAGAGTGATTTATCATTATATCGGACGATTGAGAGGGCGCGAAAGTGAATCCTTAGCTTCTTTCGATACAGAACGTGTGGAAACGGTGAATATCGCGAGTCCAAGCATCCTAGAGTGATTTATCGTTATATCGAACTATTGCGAGGGCGCGAAAGTGAATCCTTAGCTTCTTTCGATACAGAACGCGTGGAAACGGTGCATATCGCGATTCCGAGCCTCCTAGAGTGATTTATTGTTATATCGAACGTTTGGGAGGGCTGGGAAATGAATCCTAACCTTCTGTCGGTACAAAACGATTGGAAAAGGTGAATATCGCGATTCCGAGCCTCCTAGAGTGATTTATCGTTATATCCAACTATTGCGAGGGCTGGGAAGTGAATCCTTACCTTCTGTCGGTACAAGACGATTGGAAAAGGTGAATATCGCAATTGCGTGCCTTCTAGAGTAATTTATCGTTATATCGAACGATTGCGAGGGCGCAAAAGTGAATCCTTAGCTTCTTTCGATACAGAACGTGTGGAAACGGTGAATATCACGATTCTGAGCCCCCTAGAGTGATTTATTGTTATATCGAACGTTTGGGAGGGCTGGGAAATGAATCCTAACCTTCTGTCGGTACAAAACGATTGGAAAAGATGAAAATCGCGATTCCTAGACTCCTAGAGTGATATAACGTTATATCGAACGATTGCGGGGGCTGGGATGTGTATCCTTAACTTCTGTCGGTACAAAACGCTTGGAAAAGATGAATATCGCGATTCTGTGCCTCCTAGAGTGATTTATTGTTAAATCGAACGTTTGGGAGGGCTGCGAAATGAATCCTAACCTTCTGTCGGTACAAAACGTTTGGAAAAGGTGAATATCGCGATTCCGAGCCTCCTAGAGTGATTTATCATTATATCGGACGATTGCGAGGGCGCGAAAGTGAATCCTTAGCTTCTTTCGATACAGAACGTGTGGAAACGGTGAATATCGCGTGTCCAAGCATCCTAGAGTGATTTATCGTTATATCGAACGATTGCGAGAGCTGGAATGTGAATCCTTAGCTTCTTCCGATACAGAACGCGTGGAAACGGTGAATATCGCGATTCCGAGCCTCCTAGAGTGATTTATCGTTATATCGAACTATTGCGAGGGCGCGAAAGTGAATCCTTAGCTTCATTCGATACAGAACGTGTGGAAACGGTGAATATCGCGATTCCTAGCCTCCTAGAGTGATTTATCGTTATATCGAACTATTGCGAGGGCGCGTCAGTGAATCCTTAACTTCTGTCGGTACAAAACGATTGGAAAAGATGAATATCGCGATTCCGAGCCTCCTAGAGTGATTTATCGTTATATCGAACTATTGCGAGGGCGCGAAAGTGAATCCTTAGCTTCATTCGATACAGAACGTGTGGAAACGGTGAATATCGCGATTCCTAGCCTCCTAGAGTGATTTAACGTTATATCGAACAATTGCGGGGGCTGGGATGTGTATCCTTAACTTCTGTCGGTACAAAACGATTGGAAAAGATGAATATCGCGATTCCGAGCCTCCTAGAGTGATTTATCGTTATATCCAACTATTGCGAGGGCTGGAAAGTGAATCTTTACCTTCTGTCGATACAGAACGATTGGAAAAGATGAATATCGCGATTCCGTGCCTCCTAGAGTGATTTATCGTTATATCGAACGTTTGCGAGGGCTGGAAAGTGAATCCTTAGCTTCTTTCGATACAGAACGCTTGGAAAAGATGAATATCGCGATTCCGAGCCTCCTGGAGTGATTTATTGTTATATCGAACGTTTGGGAGGGCTGGGCAATGAATCCTAACCTTCAGTCGGTACAAAACGATTGGAAAAGATGAATATCGCGATTCCGAGCCTCCTGGAGTGATTTATTGTTATATCGAACGTTTGGGAGGGCTGGGCAATGAATCCTAACCTTCTGTCGGTACAAAACGATTGGAAAAGGTGAATATCGCGATTCCGAGCCTCCTAGAGTGATTTATCGTTATATCCAACTATTGCGAGGGCTGGGATGTGAATCCTTACCTTCTGTCGGTACAAGACGATTGGAAATGGTGAATATCGCAATTGCGTGCCATCTAGAGTAATTTATCGTTATATCGAACGATTGCGAGGGCGCAAAAGTGAATCCTTAGCTTCTTTCGATACAGAACGTGTGGAAACGGTGAATATCACGATTCCGAGCCCCCTAGAGTGATTTATTGTTATATCGAACGTTTGGGAGGGCTGGGAAATGAATCCTAACCTTCTGTCGGTACAAAACGATTGGAAAAGGTGAAAATCGCGATTCCTAGACTCCTAGAGTGATTTAACGTTATATCGAACGATTGCGGGGGCTGGGATGTGTATCCTTAACTTCTGTCGGTACAAAACGCTTGGAAAAGATGAATATCGCGATTCCGAGCCTCCTAGAGGGATTTATTGTTATATCGAACGTTTGGGAGGGCTGCGAAATGAATCCTAACCTTCTGTCGGTACAAAACGTTTGGAAAAGGTGAATATCGCGTTTCCGAGCCTCCTAGAGTGATTTATCGTTATATCGAACGATTGCGAGGGCTGGAATGTGAATCCTTAGCTTCTTTCGATACAGAACTTGTGGAAACGGTGCATATCGCGATTCCGAGCCTCCTAGAGTGATTTAACGTTATATCGAAGGATTGCGGGGGCTGGGAAGTGAATCTTTACCTTCTGTCGATACAGAACGATTGGAAAAGGTGAATATCGCGATTCCGAGCCTCCTAGAGTGATTTATCATTATATCGGACGATTGCGAGGGCGCGAAAGTAAATCCTTAGCTTCTTTCGATACAGAACGTGTGGAAACGGTGAATATCGCGAGTCCAAGCATCCTAGAGTGATTTATCGTTATATCGAACGATTGCGAGAGCTGGAATGTGAATCCTTAGCTTCTTCCGATACAGAACGCGTGGAAACGGTGAATATCGCGATTCCGAGCCTCCTAGAGTGATTTATCGTTATATCGAACTATTGCGAGGGCGCGAAAGTGAATCCTTAGCTTCATTCGATACAGAACGTGTGGAAACGGTGAATATCGCGATTCCTAGCCTCCTAGAGTGATTTATCGTTATATCGAACTATTGCGAGGGCGCGAAAGTGAATCCTTAGCTTCTTTCGATACAGAACGCGTGGAAACGGTGCATATCGCGATTCCGAGCCTCCTAGAGTGATTTATTGTTATATCGAACGTTTGGGAGGGCTGGGAAATGAATCCTAACCTTCTGTCGGTACAAAACGATTGGAAAAGGTGAATATCGCGATTCCTAGACTCCTAGAGTGATATAACGTTATATCGAACGATTGCGGGGGCTGGGATGTGTATCCTTAACTTCTGTCGGTACAAAACGCTTGGAAAAGATGAATATCGCGATTCTGTGCCTCCTAGAGTGATTTATTGTTAAATCGAACGTTTGGGAGGGCTGCGAAATGAATCCTAACCTTCTGTCGGTACAAAACGTTTGGAAAAGGTGAATATCGCGATTCCGAGCCTCCTAGAGTGATTTATCATTATATCGGACGATTGCGAGGGCGCGAAAGTGAATCCTTAGCTTCTTTCGATACAGAACGTGTGGAAACGGTGAATATCGCGTGTCCAAGCATCCTAGAGTGATTTATCGTTATATCGAACGATTGCGAGAGCTGGAATGTGAATCCTTAGCTTCTTCCGATACAGAACGCGTGGAAACGGTGAATATCGCGATTCCGAGCCTCCTAGAGTGATTTATCGTTATATCGAACTATTGCGAGGGCGCGAAAGTGAATCCTTAGCTTCATTCGATACAGAACGTGTGGAAACGGTGAATATCGCGATTCCTAGCCTCCTAGAGTGATTTATCGTTATATCGAACTATTGCGAGGGCGCGAAAGTGAATCCTTAACTTCTGTCGGTACAAAACGATTGGAAAAGATGAATATCGCGATTCCGAGCCTCCTAGAGTGATTTATCGTTATATCGAACTATTGCGAGGGCGCGAAAGTGAATCCTTAGCTTCATTCGATACAGAACGTGTGGAAACGGTGAATATCGCGAGTCCAAGCATCCTAGAGTGATTTATCGTTATATCGAACTATTGCGAGGGCGCGAAAGTGAATCCTTAGCTTCTTTCGATACAGAACGCGTGGAAACGGTGCATATCGCGATTCCGAGCCTCCTAGAGTGATTTATTGTTATATCGAACGTTTGGGAGGGCTGGGAAATGAATCCTAACCTTCTGTCGGTACAAAACGATTGGAAAAGGTGAATATCGCGATTCCGAGCCTCCTAGAGTGATTTATCGTTATATCCAACTATTGCGAGGGCTGGGAAGTGAATCCTTACCTTCTGTCGGTACAAGACGATTGGAAAAGGTGAATATCGCAATTGCGTGCCTTCTAGAGTAATTTATCGTTATATCGAACGATTGCGAGGGCGCAAAAGTGAATCCTTAGCTTCTTTCGATACAGAACGTGTGGAAACGGTGAATATCACGATTCTGAGCCCCCTAGAGTGATTTATTGTTATATCGAACGTTTGGGAGGGCTGGGAAATGAATCCTAACCTTCTGTCGGTACAAAACGATTGGAAAAGATGAAAATCGCGATTCCTAGACTCCTAGAGTGATATAACGTTATATCGAACGATTGCGGGGGCTGGGATGTGTATCCTTAACTTCTGTCGGTACAAAACGCTTGGAAAAGATGAATATCGCGATTCTGTGCCTCCTAGAGTGATTTATTGTTAAATCGAACGTTTGGGAGGGCTGCGAAATGAATCCTAACCTTCTGTCGGTACAAAACGTTTGGAAAAGGTGAATATCGCGATTCCGAGCCTCCTAGAGTGATTTATCATTATATCGGACGATTGCGAGGGCGCGAAAGTGAATCCTTAGCTTCTTTCGATACAGAACGTGTGGAAACGGTGAATATCGCGTGTCCAAGCATCCTAGAGTGATTTATCGTTATATCGAACGATTGCGAGAGCTGGAATGTGAATCCTTAGCTTCTTCCGATACAGAACGCGTGGAAACGGTGAATATCGCGATTCCGAGCCTCCTAGAGTGATTTATCGTTATATCGAACTATTGCGAGGGCGCGAAAGTGAATCCTTAGCTTCATTCGATACAGAACGTGTGGAAACGGTGAATATCGCGATTCCTAGCCTCCTAGAGTGATTTATCGTTATATCGAACTATTGCGAGGGCGCGAAAGTGAATCCTTAACTTCTGTCGGTACAAAACGATTGGAAAAGATGAATATCGCGATTCCGAGCCTCCTAGAGTGATTTATCGTTATATCGAACTATTGCGAGGGCGCGAAAGTGAATCCTTAGCTTCATTCGATACAGAACGTGTGGAAACGGTGAATATCGCGATTCCTAGCCTCCTAGAGTGATTTAACGTTATATCGAACAATTGCGGGGGCTGGGATGTGTATCCTTAACTTCTGTCGGTACAAAACGATTGGAAAAGATGAATATCGCGATTCCGAGTCTCCTAGAGTGATTTATCGTTATAACCAACTATTGCGAGGGCTGGAAAGTGAATCTTTACCTTCTGTCGATACAGAACGATTGGAAAAGATGAATATCGCGATTCCGTGCCTCCTAGAGTGATTTATCGTTATATCGAACGTTTGCGAGGGCTGGAAAGTGAATCCTTAGCTTCTTTCGATACAGAACGCTTGGAAAAGATGAATATCGCGATTCCGAGCCTCCTGGAGTGATTTATTGTTATATCGAACGTTTGGGAGGGCTGGGCAATGAATCCTAACCTTCTGTCGGTACAAAACGATTGGAAAAGGTGAATATCGCGATTCCGAGCCTCCTAGAGTGATTTATCGTTATATCCAACTATTGCGAGGGCTGGGAAGTGAATCCTTACCTTCTGTCGGTACAAGACGATTGGAAAAGGTGAATATCGCAATTGCGTGCCATCTATAGTAATTTATCGTTATATCGAACGATTGCGAGGGCGCAAAAGTGAATCCTTAGCTTCTTTCGATACAGAACGTGTGGAAACGGTGAATATCACGATTCCGAGCCCCCTAGAGTGATTTATTGTTATATCGAACGTTTGGGAGGGCTGGGAAATGAATCCTAACCTTCTGTCGGTACAAAACGATTGGAAAAGGTGAAAATCGCGATTCCTAGACTCCTAGAGTGATTTAACGTTATATCGAACGATTGCGGGGGCTGGGATGTGTATCCTTAACTTCTGTCGGTACAAAACGCTTGGAAAAGATGAATATCGCGATTCCGAGCCTCCTAGAGGGATTTATTGTTATATCGAACGTTTGAGAGGGCGCAAAAGTGAATCCTTAGCTTCTTTCGATACAGAACGTGTGGAAACGGTGAATATCACGATTCCGAGCCCCCTAGAGTGATTTATTGTTATATCGAACGTTTGGGAGGGCTGGGAAATGAATCCTAACCTTCTGTCGGTACAAAACGATTGGAAAAGGTGAAAATCGCGATTCCTAGACTCCTAGAGTGATTTAACGTTATATCGAACGATTGCGAGGGCTGGAATGTGAATCCTTAGCTTCTTTCGATACAGAACTTGTGGAAACGGTGCATATCGCGATTCCGAGCCTCCTAGAGTGATTTAACGTTATATCGAAGGATTGCGGGGGCTGGGAAGTGAATCTTTACCTTCTGTCGATACAGAACGATTGGAAAAGGTGAATATCGCGATTCCGAGCCTCCTAGAGTGATTTATCATTATATCGGACGATTGAGAGGGCGCGAAAGTGAATCCTTAGCTTCTTTCGATACAGAACGTGTGGAAACGGTGAATATCGCGAGTCCAAGCATCCTAGAGTGATTTATCGTTATATCGAACTATTGCGAGGGCGCGAAAGTGAATCCTTAGCTTCTTTCGATACAGAACGCGTGGAAACGGTGCATATCGCGATTCCGAGCCTCCTAGAGTGATTTATTGTTATATCGAACGTTTGGGAGGGCTGGGAAATGAATCCTAACCTTCTGTCGGTACAAAACGATTGGAAAAGGTGAATATCGCGATTCCGAGCCTCCTAGAGTGATTTATCGTTATATCCAACTATTGCGAGGGCTGGGAAGTGAATCCTTACCTTCTGTCGGTACAAGACGATTGGAAAAGGTGAATATCGCAATTGCGTGCCTTCTAGAGTAATTTATCGTTATATCGAACGATTGCGAGGGCGCAAAAGTGAATCCTTAGCTTCTTTCGATACAGAACGTGTGGAAACGGTGAATATCACGATTCCGAGCCCCCTAGAGTGATTTATTGTTAAATCGAACGTTTGGGAGGGCTGCGAAATGAATCCTAACCTTCTGTCGGTACAAAACGTTTGGACAAGGTGAATATCGCGATTCCGAGCCTCCTAGAGTGATTTATCGTTATATCGAACGATTGCGAGGGCTGGAATGTGAATCCTTAGCTTCTTTCGATACAGAACGCTTGGAAAAGATGAATATCGCGATTCCGAGCCTCCTGGAGTGATTTATTTTTATATCGAACGTTTGGGAGGGCTGGGCAATGAATCCTAACCTTCTGTCGGTACAAAACGATTGGAAAAGGTGAATATCGCGATTCCGAGCCTCCTAGAGTGATTTATCGTTATATCGAACGATTGCGAGGGCTGGAAAGTGAATCCTTAGCTTCTTTCGATACAGAACGTGTGGAAACGGTGAATATCGCGATTCCGAGCCTCCTAGAGTGATTTATCATTATATCGGACGATTGCGAGGGCGTGAAAGTGAATCCTTAGCTTCTGTCGATACAGAACGTGTGGAAACGGTGAATATCGCGAGTCCAAGCATCCTAGAGTGATTTATCGTTATATCGAACGATTGCGAGAGCTGGAATGTGAATCCTTAGCTTCTTCCGATACAGAACGCGTGGAAACGGTGAATATCGCGATTCCGAGCCTCCTAGAGTGATTTATCGTTATATCGAACTATTGCGAGGGCGCGAAAGTGAATCCTTAGCTTCATTCGATACAGAACGTGTGGAAACGGTGAATATCGCGTTTCCTAGCCTCCTAGAGTGATTTATCGTTATATCGAACTATTGCGAGGGCGCGAAAGTGAATCCTTAGCTTCTTTCGATACAGAACGCGTGGAAACGGTGAATATCGCGATTCCGAGCCTCCTAGAGTGATTTATCGTTATATCGAACTATTGCGAGGGCGCGAAAGTGAATCCTTAGCTTCATTCGATACAAAACGATTGGAAAAGATGAATATCGCGATTCCGAGTCTCCTAGAGTGATTTATCGTTATAACCAACTATTGCGAGGGCTGGAAAGTGAATCTTTACCTTCTGTCGATACAGAACGATTGGAAAAGATGAATATCGCGATTCCGTGCCTCCTAGAGTGATTTATCGTTATATCGAACGTTTGCGAGGGCTGGAAAGTGAATCCTTAGCTTCTTTCGATACAGAACGCTTGGAAAAGATGAATATCGCGATTCCGAGCCTCCTGGAGTGATTTATTGTTATATCGAACGTTTGGGAGGGCTGGGCAATGAATCCTAACCTTCTGTCGGTACAAAACGATTGGAAAAGGTGAATATCGCGATTCCGAGCCTCCTAGAGTGATTTATCGTTATATCCAACTATTGCGAGGGCTGGGAAGTGAATCCTTACCTTCTGTCGGTACAAGACGATTGGAAAAGGTGAATATCGCAATTGCGTGCCATCTAGAGTAATTTATCGTTATATCGAACGATTGCGAGGGCGCAAAAGTGAATCCTTAGCTTCTTTCGATACAGAACGTGTGGAAACGGTGTATATCACGATTCCGAGCCCCCTAGAGTGATTTATTGTTATATCGAACGTTTGGGAGGGCTGGGAAATGAATCCTAACCTTCTGTCGGTACAAAACGATTGGAAAAGGTGAAAATCGCGATTCCTAGACTCCTAGAGTGATTTAACGTTATATCGAACGATTGCGGGGGCTGGGATGTGTATCCTTAACTTCTGTCGGTACAAAACGCTTGGAAAAGATGAATATCGCAATTGCGTGCCTTCTAGAGTAATTTATCGTTATATCGAACGATTGCGAGGGCGCAAAAGTGAATCCTTAGCTTCTTTCGATACAGAACGTGTGGAAACGGTGAATATCACGATTCCGAGCCCCCTAGAGTGATTTATTGTTATATCGAACGTTTGGGAGGGCTGGGAAATGAATCCTAACCTTCTGTCGGTACAAAACGATTGGAAAAGGTGAATATCGCGATTCCGAGCCTCCTAGAGTGATTTATCGTTATATCCAACTATTGCGAGGGCTGGGAAGTGAATCCTTACCTTCTGTCGGTACAAGACGATTGGAAAAGGTGAATATCGCAATTGCGTGCCTTCTAGAGTAATTTATCGTTATATCGAACGATTGCGAGGGCGCAAAAGTGAATCCTTAGCTTCTTTCGATACAGAACGTGTGGAAACGGTGAATATCACGATTCTGAGCCCCCTAGAGTGATTTATTGTTATATCGAACGTTTGGGAGGGCTGGGAAATGAATCCTAACCTTCTGTCGGTACAAAACGATTGGAAAAGATGAAAATCGCGATTCCTAGACTCCTAGAGTGATATAACGTTATATCGAACGATTGCGGGGGCTGGGATGTGTATCCTTAACTTCTGTCGGTACAAAACGCTTGGAAAAGATGAATATCGCGATTCTGTGCCTCCTAGAGTGATTTATTGTTAAATCGAACGTTTGGGAGGGCTGCGAAATGAATCCTAACCTTCTGTCGGTGCAAAACGTTTGGAAAAGGTGAATATCGCGATTCCGAGCCTCCTAGAGTGATTTATCATTATATCGGACGATTGCGAGGGCGCGAAAGTGAATCCTTAGCTTCTTTCGATACAGAACGTGTGGAAACGGTGAATATCGCGTGTCCAAGCATCCTAGAGTGATTTATCGTTATATCGAACGATTGCGAGAGCTGGAATGTGAATCCTTAGCTTCTTCCGATACAGAACGCGTGGAAACGGTGAATATCGCGATTCCGAGCCTCCTAGAGTGATTTATCGTTATATCGAACGTTTGCGAGGGCTGGAAAGTGAATCCTTAGCTTCTTTCGATACAGAACGCTTGGAAAAGATGAATATCGCGATTCCGAGCCTCCTGGAGTGATTTATTGTTATATCGAACGTTTGGGAGGGCTGGGCAATGAATCCTAACCTTCTGTCGGTACAAAACGATTGGAAAAGGTGAATATCGCGATTCCGAGCCTCCTAGAGTGATTTATCGTTATATCCAACTATTGCGAGGGCTGGGAAGTGAATCCTTACCTTCTGTCGGTACAAGACGATTGGAAAAGGTGAATATCGCAATTGCGTGCCATCTAGAGTAATTTATCGTTATATCGAACGATTGCGAGGGCGCAAAAGTGAATCCTTAGCTTCTTTCGATACAG